>JAWNOO010000028.1:0-1321564 GCA_035045905.1 Drosophila anomelani | reverse complement strand
ATCTTTACCCTCTCTACCATGACAAGGTTGCTAAAGTTCCTCCTTGTCCCTTGGCCGAGTTCAAATAACCCTACCACCTAATAAAGAAAATGTCCGACTCAAGTACTCGACAAACCATTATACTTATTTATTCAGCATTCATCTTTAACAAACCTATATTTCATTGTAATTCCATTTTTCCAAATTTATCTTCATTAATTCTTCATTTAATTTAAATTTGGTGTTGTTGTTGGTTTATTATGTACTCACGACCTTTTTAAATAATCACTCCATGCTACGTGCGCAAAGTTGGGCCCAAGTTCACATCGACGTTGAAGAGCTGTTGGTCAAAATTTTATAGAACCCTAAGTCAAACTTCCATCACATGCCACTCCAGTTGCTCTGCGAGTATTTAAATCATTAATATTTAGGAATATAAAAGAAAAGTATAATCAAAACAAAACGAAAGAAAAATTAACTCCAACACCGTTAGGTGTTCGTCTTGGCGATCCCAAGGGTCATAGGCAGCATCCACTGCACTTGCGATAAGCGAGTATCAATAGCACAAGGGGGGGTGAAGGGGTTCTCCACTGCTGGTTGATGATAAGCGAGTATCAATAGCACAGGCCCTCGCCCGCCATATGAGGGGAGTGGAGGGGTTTCCACTGCAGCTTGGCGAGGGTGGAACCACTAGAGGAGCACCTGATCCGGTCGAATAAAAAACTCAGCACAACGGACTTGGTTGGCTGTGCTCAGGTCTTCCACTTGCTGGCATCCAAACCGGAAAGGTTATGTAACCGGTGGCCGGAGGTTAAGTCCGCCCACGCCCTGACTATGGAGCAATATGGGAGTCACTTGAGATCTACTGCAGGTGATCAGCGTAGTTGGCTAAAGGCGCCGTAGCTGGGCCTCCGTCACGCCTCCGGAGTCGGATCCCTATGAAAATTGAGTTAGCATTGAGACTCACTAAATTGTCACTTAATCACCTTTTCCACACACAATTCACAATTACAGGTGTACACACCACTCTGGTGTTCGCTCGAATTAATCAAAAAGTCGATTTTATGGTCACGTGTAATTGGACTTAAATTTGGCAGCGTCGAGAAATATAAACGTTGGCCCAAGGGTTATTATAAAAGAATGAATTAAGTTTGGGGAAGCTGACGGCGGGAGGTCAGAGGTTCTGAGCTTTCCTTCGACTAACTGTTCAATCGTTCGATCGTTCTCAATCGTGATTGATCTTAGCCATTCTCTAGCTATTTCGCTATGGAAAAGTTCCTATAATTTTAAATGCGAGGTTGGGTCGAAAAGTTTCTGTAAGTGTAAGCTTAGCTGGTCACTACACAATCAGGAAAATAAAAGAAAAATTCATAACTTTGTCAGTTTTCAACATATTTTCACCAAATTTGATAGTTACCCATATTTTAGTATTTCTGAATTTCGATTTTAATTTCATGAAAATCGGCTGACTATACCCTATAACTTCCATAGGAACAATCAGGAAAATAAAAGAAAAAACCATAACTTTGTCAGATTTCAACATATTTTCACCAAATTCGATATTTAGCTATATTTTAGTATTTCTGAATTTTGATTTTAATTTCATGAAAATCGGCTGACTATATCCTATAGCTTCCATAGGAACAATCAGGAAAATAAAAGAAAAATTCATAACTTTGTCAGTTTTCAACATATTTTCACCAAATTTGATAGTTACCCATATTTTAGTATTCCTGAATTTCGATTTTAATTTCATTAAAATCGGCTGACTATACCCTATAGCTTCCATAGGAACAATCAGGAAAATAAAAGAAAAAACCATAACTTTGTCAGATTTCAACATATTTTCACCAAATTTGATATTTAGCCATATTTTAGTATTTCTGAATTTTGATTTTAATTTCATGAAAATCGGCTGACTATATCCTATAGCTTTCATAGGAACAATCAGGAAAATAAACTTATTTTCACCAAATTTGATAGTTACCCATATTTTAGTATTCCTGAATTTTGATTTTAATTTCATGAAAATCGGCTGATTATATCCTATAGCTTTCATAGGAACAATCAGGAAATTAAACATATTTTCACCAAATTTGATATTTGCCCATTTAGTATTATTTCCGAATTTCGGTTTTAATTTAATGAAAATCGGCTGACTATATCCTATAGCTTCCATAGGAACAATCACGAAAATAAAAGAAAAAACCATAACTTTGTCAGATTTCAACATATTTTCACCAAATTCGATATTTAGCCATATTTTATTATTCCTGAATTTTGATTTTAATTTCATGAAAATCGGCTGACTATATCCTATAGCTTTCATAGGAACAATCAGGAAAATAAACATATTTTCACCAAATTTGATAGTTACCCATATTTTAGTATTCCTGAATTTCGATTTTAATTTCATTAAAATCGGCTGACTCTACCCTATAGCTTCGATAGGAACAATCAGGAAAATAAAAGAAAAAACCATAACTTTGTCAGATTTCAACATATAATTTTGATTTTAATTTCATGAAAATCGGCTGACTATATCCTATAGCTTTCATAGGAACAATCAGGAAAATAAACTTATTTTCACCAAATTTGATAGTTACCCATATTTAAGTATTCCTGAATTTTGATTTTAATTTCATGAAAATCGGCTGATTATATCCTATAGCTTTCATAGGAACAAACAGGAAATTAAACATATTTTCACCAAATTTGATATTTGCCCATTTAGTATTATTTCCGAATTTCGGTTTTAATTTAATGAAAATCGGCTGACTATATCCTATAGCTTCCATAGGAACAATCAGGAAAATAAAAGAAAAAAACATAACTTTGTCAGTTTTCAACATATTTTCACCAAATTTGATATTTAGCCATATTTTATTATTCCTGAATTTTGATTTTAATTTCATGAAAATCGGCTGACTATATCCTACAGCTTTCATAGGAACAATCAGGAAAATAAACATATTTTCACCAAATTTGATAGTTACCCATATTTTAGTATTCCTGTATTTCGATTTTAATTTCATTAAAATCGGCTGACTATACCCTATAGCTTCCATAGGAACAATCACGAAGATAAAAGAAAAAACCATAACTTTGTCAGATTTCAACATATTTTCACCAAATTCGATATTTAGCCATATTTTAGTATTTCTGAATTTTGATTTTAATTTCATGAAAATCGGCTGACTATATCCTATAGCTTCCATAGAAACAATCAGGAAAATAAAAGAAAAAACCATAACTTTGTCAGTTTTCAACATATTTTCACCAAATTTGATATTTAGCCATATTTTATTATTCCGGAATTTTGATTTTAATTTCATGAAAATCGGCTGACTATATCCTATAGCTTCCATAGGAACAATCAGGAAAATAAAAGAAAAATTCATAACTTTGTCAGTTTTCAACATATTTTCACCAAATTTGATAGTTACCCAAATTTTAGTATTCCTGAATTTCGATTTTAATTTCATTAAAATCGGCTGACTATACCCTATAGCTTCCATAGGAACAATCAGGAAAATAAAAGAAAAAAACCATAACTTTGTCAGATTTCAACATATTTTCACCAAATTTGATATTTAGCCATATTTTAGTATTTCTGAATTTTGATTTTAATTTCATGAAAATCGGCTGACTATATCCTATAGCTTTCATAGGAACAATCAGGAAAATAAACTTATTTTCACCAAATTTGATAGTTACCCATATTTTAGTATTCCTGAATTTTGATTTTAATTTCATGTAAATCGGCTGATTATATCCTATAGCTTTCATAGGAACAATCAGGAAATTAAACATATTTTCACCAAATTTGATTTTTGCCCATTTAGTATTATTTCCGAATTTCGGTTTTAATTTAATGAAAATCGGCTGACTATATCCTATAGCTTCCATAGGAACAATCACGAAAATAAAAGAAAAAACCATAACTTTGTCAGATTTCAACATATTTTCATCTTGATACTCGCTTACGCTGGATGTTCCCGCCACTGCGGCATTTAATTCAGCAAGTAAAGTATTGTTAGAATAAGATAAATTCGATTCGTTGCAATCCGCATTGCAAGTTGGAAAAGTTTGTGTAATTTTTAAATGATTAATAATACACCGTTTGTGAAATGTATGCCTGCAAGGTGCTGTTGCAGACAGAACTGCTGGAGTAAAGCTTTCTCTACATATAGTACAACTGCTTTCGGTGCCTTGTGACACTTCAACTGCATTATCAGAATTTTGTTTGGCTGCCATCTTAATATGTTATTATAATATTTATAAATGTTTGGTTTGTCTTTCCTTATGTCGGTCACTTCTATCAGAATTCTTAGTTGTATCTATCTTTGATTGTGGATTGTAGCTGGTCTATTGCCTCATGCTCGTGTTTTCTCGAAAATCGGACAGTATACGGACTTTTAAAAGTGTAAGTATAATGTATTCCTGGAAAATCAATTTGTAAACAAGGTTGAGTTTAAAAAACGTACGGTGACGAGCTTCTGTGGATTTGAAACGGCTGCCTTTGGTCGATCAACTCTCTTTCAAATTGAATCGCATGCTCCTAAATTTGACTATCTCTTCCAAATCGATGCTCTCGTTGATTTACCTGATCACTATGTTGATTTATTGAAATTAGTTTTATTGTGTCTTAATTGTGGATAAATCAGTCTAGAGCTTCGTGTGCTATAACAAGTTAACAACCTGTCAAGTTCCACGTCTGGGCGCCAAAATGTGTAGTGTACGTAGTTTGCAGGGTTTTCCTATTTGGCCTTTTTATAGTGGGTGGTGGTTACTACAAAAGAGGACCTGGTACATCCTTAGCTGGGATGCGCACTCTTGCTAGGCTCGGGTCTAGCTCGCCGTATGTCGGGGTTCTTTTCAGCCAGGGATAGTACGACGCTACTACATTTAATTAGTGCGGCTTATTCAAAACAATATATAATAATCAAAGCTTAACTGGAGAATTAATGTGAGAAAATGAAATCAGGAACCTACTGTAGATGCACGTCGACTCGCGTTGAATATGTACTAAGGATTCTGATAGGAGTTGGGAGTTAAGGTGTTAATAATTCCCCCACATCTTTACCCTCCCTACCATGACAAGGTTGCTAAAGTTCCTCCTTGTCCCTTGGCCGAGTTCAAATAACCCTACCACCTAATAAAGAAAATGTCCGACTCAAGTACTCGACAAACCATTATACTTATTTATTCAGCATTCATCTTTAACAAACCTATATTTCATTGTAATTCCATTTTTCCAAATTTATCTTCATTAATTCTTCATTTAATTTAAATTACAAATAATCAATCTTAACCTATCTTCAATTCCTTCCTATTTATTCCTTAACCCATTGTTTAATTTATAGTATCTAATATAGTTAATAAAGATAGTAATAAGTATTTATATATCAATTAAGAAGGTTAATATAATCATAAAAGAGAGCAAGAATTCCAAAAAAAACAGTAGTGTGGCATTTGATAGTATAGTTTATGCTAGGTATTTCTTCTTGTTGTTGGTTTATTATGTACTCACGACCTTTTTAAATAATCACTCCATGCTACGTGCGCAAAGTTGGGCCCAAGTTCACATCGACGTTGAAGAGCTGTTGGTCAAAATTTTATAGAACCCTAAGTCAAACTTCCATCACATGCCACTCCAGTTGCTCTGCGAGTATTTAAATCATTAATATTTAGGAATATAAAAGAAAAGTATAATCAAAACAAAACGAAAGAAAAATTAACTCCAACACCGTTAGGTGTTCGTCTTGGCGATCCCAAGGGTCATAGGCAGCATCCACTGCACTTGCGATAAGCGAGTATCAATAGCACAAGGGGGGGTGAAGGGGTTCTCCACTGCTGGTTGATGATAAGCGAGTATCAATAGCACAGGCCCTCGCCCGCCATATGAGGGTAGTGGAGGGGTTTCCACTGCAGCTTGGCGAGGGTGGAACCACTAGAGGAGCACCTGATCCGGTCGAATAAAAAACTCAGCACAACGGACTTGGTTGGCTGTGCTCAGGTCTTCCACTTGCTGGCATCCAAACCGGAAAGGTTATGTAACCGGTGGCCGGAGGTTAAGTCCGCCCACGCCCTGACTATGGAGCAATATGGGAGTCACTTGAGATCTACTGCAGGTGATCAGCGTAGTTGGCTAAAGGCGCCGTAGCTGGGCCTCCGTCACGCCTCCGGAGTCGGATCCCTATGAAAATTGAGTTAGCATTGAGACTCACTAAATTGTCACTTAATCACCTTTTCCACACACAATTCACAATTACAGGTGTACACACCACTCTGGTGTTCGCTCGAATTAATCAAAAAGTCGATTTTATGGTCACGTGTAATTGGACTTAAATTTGGCAGCGTCGAGAAATATAAACGTTGGCCCAAGGGTTATTATAAAAGAATGAATTAAGTTTGGGGAAGCTGACGGCGGGAGGTCAGAGGTTCTGAGCTTTCCTTCGACTAACTGTTCAATCGTTCGATCGTTATCAATCGTGATTGATCTTAGCCATTCTCTAGCTATTTCGCTATGGAAAAGTTCCTATAATTTTAAATGCGAGGTTGGGTCGAAAAGTTTCTGTAAGTGTAAGCTTAGCTGGTCACTACACAATCAGGAAAATAAAAGAAAAATTCATAACTTTGTCAGTTTTCAACATATTTTCACCAAATTTGATAGTTACCCATATTTTAGTATTCCTGAATTTCGATTTTAATTTCATTAAAATCGGCTGACTATACCCTATAGCTTCCATAGGAACAATCAGGAAAATAAAAGAAAAAACCATAACTTTGTCAGATTTCAACATATTTTCACCAAATTCGATATTTAGCCATATTTTAGTATTTCTGAATTTTGATTTTAATTTCATGAAAATCGGCTGACTATATCCTATAGCTTCCATAGAAACAATCAGTAAAATAAAAGAAAAAACCATAACTTTGTCAGTTTTCAACATATTTTCACCAAATTTGATATTTATCCATATTTTATTATTCCGGAATTTTGATTTTAATTTCATGAAAATCTGCTGACTATATCCTTTAGCTTCCATAGGAACAATCAGGAAAATAAAAGAAAAAACCATAACTTTGTCAGATTTCAACATATTTTCACCAAATTTGATATTTAGCCATATTTTAGTATTTCTGAATTTTGATTTTAATTTCATGAAAATCGGCTGACTATATCCTATAGCTTTCATAGGAACAATCAGGAAAATAAACTTATTTTCACCAAATTTGATAGTTACCCATATTTTAGTATTCCTGAATTTTGATTTTAATTTCATGAAAATCGGCTGATTATATCCTATAGCTTTCATAGGAACAATCAGGAAATTAAACATATTTTCACCAAATTTGATATTTGCCCATTTAGTATTATTTCCGAATTTCGGTTTTAATTTAATGAAAATCGGCTGACTATATCCTATAGCTTCCATAGGAACAATCACGAAAATAAAAGAAAAAACCATAACTTTGTCAGATTTCAACATATTTTCACCAAATTGGATATTTAGCCATATTTTATTATTCCTGAATTTTGATTTTAATTTCATGAAAATCGGCTGACTATATCCTATAGCTTTCATAGGAACAATCAGGAAAATAAACATATTTTCACCAAATTTGATAGTTACCCCTATTTTAGTATTCCTGAATTTCGATTTTAATTTCATTAAAATCGGCTGACTCTACCCTATAGCTTCCATAGGAACAATCAGGAAAATAAAAGAAAAAACCATAACTTTGTCAGATTTCTACATATTTTCACCAAATTTGATATTTAGCCATATTTTAGTATTTCTGAATTTTGATTTTAATTTCATGAAAATCGGCTGACTATATCCTATAGCTTTCATAGGAACAATCAGGAAAATGAACTTATTTTCACCAAATTTGATAGTTACCCATATTTAAGTATTCCTGAATTTTGATTTTAATTTCATGAAAATCGGCTGATTATATCCTAAAGCTTTCATAGGAACAAACAGGAAATTAAACATATTTTCACCAAATTTGATATTTGCCCATTTAGTATTATTTCCGAATTTCGGTTTTAATTTAATGAAAATCGGCTGACTATATCCTATAGCTTCCATAGGAACAATCAGGAAAATAAAAGAAAAAAACATAACTTTGTCAGTTTTCAACATATTTTCACCAAATTTGATATTTAGCCATATTTTATTATTCCTGAATTTTGATTTTAATTTCATGAAAATCGGCTGACTATATCCTACAGCTTTCATAGGAACAATCAGGAAAATAAACATATTTTCACCAAATTTGATAGTTACCCATATTTTAGTATTCCTGTATTTCGATTTTAATTTCATGAAAATCGGCTGACTATATCCTATAGCTTTCATAGGAACAATCAGGAAAATAAACCTATTTTCACCAAATTTGAAATTTGCCCATTTAGTATTATTTCCGAATTTCGGTTTTAATTTAATGAAAATCGGCTGACTATATCCTATAGCTTCCATAGGAACAATCAGGAAAATAAAAGAAAAAAACATAACTTTGTCAGTTTTCAACATATTTTCACCAAATTTGATATTTAGCCATATTTTATTATTCCGGAATTTTGATTTTAATTTCATGAAAATCGGCTGACTATATCCTATAGCTTCCATAGGAACAATCAGGAAAATAAAAGAAAAATGCATAACTTTGTCAGATTTCAACATATTTTCACCAAATTCGATATTTAGCCATATTTTAGTATTTCTGAATTTTGATTTTAATTTCATGAAAATCGGCTGACTATATCCTATAGCTTTCATAGGAACAATCAGGAAAATAAACTTATTTTCACCAAATTTGATAGTTACCCATATTTTAGTATTCCTGAATTTTGATTTTAATTTCATGTAAATCGGCTGATTATATCCTATAGCTTTCATAGGAACAATCAGGAAATTAAACATATTTTCACCAAATTTGATTTTTGCCCATTTAGTATTATTTCCGAATTTCGGTTTTAATTTAATGAAAATCGGCTGACTATATCCTATAGCTTCCATAGAAACAATCAGGAAAATAAAAGAAAAAAACATAACTTTGTCAGTTTTCAACATATTTTCACCAAATTTGATAGTTACCCAAATTTTAGTATTCCTGAATTTCGATTTTAATTTCATTAAAATCGGCTGACTATACCCTATAGCTTCCATAGGAACAATCAGGAAAATAAAAGAAAAAAACCATAACTTTATCAGATTTCAACATATTTTCACCAAATTTGATATTTAGCCATATTTTAGTATTTCTGAATTTTGATTTTAATTTCATGAAAATCGGCTGACTATATCCTATAGCTTTCATAGGAACAATCAGGAAAATAAACTTATTTTCACCAAATTTGATAGTTACCCATATTTTAGTATTCCTGAATTTTGATTTTAATTTCATGTAAATCGGCTGATTATATCCTATAGCTTTCATAGGAACAATCAGGAAATTAAACATATTTTCACCAAATTTGATTTTTGCCCATTTAGTATTATTTCCGAATTTCGGTTTTAATTTAATGAAAATCGGCTGACTATATCCTATAGCTTCCATAGGAACAATCACGAAAATAAAAGAAAAAACCATAACTTTGTCAGATTTCAACATATTTTCACCAAATTCGATATTTAGCCATATTTTAGTATTTCTGAATTTTGATTTTAATTTCATGAAAATCGGCAGACTATATCCTATAGCTTTCATAGGAACAATCAGGAAAATAAACTTATTTTCATCAAATTTGATAGTTACCCATATTTTAGTATTCCTGAATTTTGATTTTAATTTCATGAAAATCGGCTGATTATATCTTATAGCTTTCATAGGAACAATCAGGAAATTAAACATATTTTCACCAAATTTGATATTTGCCCATTTAGTATTATTTCCGAATTTCGGTTTTAATTTAATTAAAATCGGCTGACTATATCCTATAGCTTCCATAGGAACAATCAGTAAAATAAAAGAAAAAACCATAACTTTGTCAGTTTTCAACATATTTTCACCAAATTTGATATTTAGCCATATTTTATTATTCCGGAATTTTGATTTTAATTTCATGAAAATCGGCTGACTATATCCTATAGCTTCCATAGGAACAATCAGGAAAATAAAAGAAAAATGCATAACTTTGTCAGTTTTCAACATATTTTCACCAAATTTGATAGTTACCCAAATTTTAGTATTCCTGAATTTCGATTTTAATTTCATTAAAATCGGCTGACTATACCCTATAGCTTCCATAGAAACAATCAGGAAAATAAAAGAAAAAAACCATAACTTTGTCAGATTTCAACATATTTTCACCAAATTTGATATTTAGCCATATTTTAGTATTTCTGAATTTTGATTTTAATTTCATGAAAATCGGCTGACTATATCCTATAGCTTTCATAGGAACAATCAGGAAAATAAACTTATTTTCACCAAATTTGATAGTTACCCATATTTTAGTATTCCTGAATTTTGATTTTAATTTCATGTAAATCGGCTGATTATATCCTATAGCTTTCATAGGAACAATCAGGAAATTAAACATATTTTCACCAAATTTGATTTTTGCCCATTTAGTATTATTTCCGAATTTCGGTTTTAATTTAATGAAAATCGGCTGACTATATCCTATAGCTTCCATAGGAACAATTACGAAAATAAAAGAAAAAACCATAACTTTGTCAGATTTCAACATATTTTCACCAAATTCGATATTTAGCCATATTTTAGTATTTCTGAATTTTGATTTTAATTTCATGAAAATCGGCTGACTATATCCTATAGCTTTCATAGGAACAATCAGGAAAATAAACTTATTTTCACCAAATTTGATAGTTACCCATATTTTAGTATTCCTGAATTTTGATTTTAATTTCATGAAAATCGGCTGATTATATCCTATAGCTTTCATAGGAACAATCAGGAAATTAAACATATTTTCACCAAATTTGATATTTGCCCATTTAGTATTATTTCCGAATTTCGGTTTTAATTTAATGAAAATCGGCTGACTATATCCTATAGCTTCCATAGGAACAATCAGTAAAATAAAAGAAAAAACCATAACTTTGTCAGTTTTCAACATATTTTCACCAAATTTGATAGTTACCCATATTTTAGTATTCCTGAATTTCGATTTTAATTTCATTAAAATCGGCTGACTATACCCTATAGTTTCCATAGGAACAATCAGGAAAATAAAAGAAAAAACCATAACTTTGTCAGATTTCAACATATTTTCACCAAATTTGATATTTAGCCATATTTTAGTATTTCTGAATTTTGATTTTAATTTCATGAAAATCGGCTGACTATATCCTATAGCTTTCATAGGAACAATCAGGAAAATAAACTTATTTTCACCAAATTTGATAGTTACCCATATTTTAGTATTCCTGAATTTTGATTTTAATTTCATGAAAATCGGCTGATTATATCCTATAGCTTTCATAGGAACAATCAGGAAATTAAACATATTTTCACCAAATTTGATATTTGCCCATTTAGTATTATTTCCGAATTTCGGTTTTAATTTAATGAAAATCGGCTGACTATATCCTATAGCTTCCATAGGAACAATCACGAAAATAAAAGAAAAAACCATAACTTTGTCAGATTTCAACATATTTTCACCAAATTCGATATTTAGTCATATTTTATTATTCCGGAATTTTGATTTTAATTTCATGAAAATCGGCTGACTATATCCTATAGCTTCCATAGGAACAATCAGGAAAATAAAAGAAAAATTCATAACTTTGTCAGTTTTCAACATATTTTCACCAAATTTGATAGTTACCCATATTTTAGTATTCCTGAATTTCGATTTTAATTTCATTAAAATCGGCTGACTATACCCTATAGCTTCCATAGGAACAATCAGGAAAATAAAAGAAAAAACCATAACTTTGTCAGATTTCAACATATTTTCACCAAATTTGATATTTAGCCATATTTTAGTATTTCTGAATTTTGATTTTAATTTCATGAAAATCGGCTGACTATATCCTATAGCTTTCATAGGAACAATCAGGAAAATAAACTTATTTTCACCAAATTTGATAGTTACCCATATTTTAGTATTCCTGAATTTTGATTTTAATTTCATGAAAATCGGCTGATTATATCCTATAGCTTTCATAGGAACAATCAGGAAATTAAACATATTTTCACCAAATTTGATATTTGCCCATTTAGTATTATTTCCGAATTTCGGTTTTAATTTTATAAAAATCGGGTGACTATATCCTATAGCTTCCATAGGAACAATCACGAAAATAAAAGAAAAAACCATAACTTTGTCAGATTTCAACATATTTTCACCAAATTCGATATTTAGCCATATTTTAGTATTTCTGAATTTTGATTTTAATTTCATGAAAATCGGCTGACTATATCCTATAGCTTCCATAGAAACAATCAGGAAAATAAAAAAAACCATAGCTTAGCCGTGTTTCAAACCATTGCCATCAAATTTGAGATTTGGCAACAAACTATTATTTCAGAATTTCGTTTTTAATTTTTTGTTTAAACTCTGCAAGGGTATACAAACTTCGGTGAGCCGAAGTTAGCTTCCTTTCTTGTTTTTTATTAATGACACTAGAAAGATTCTACATTATGACCAGGTTTCTGCACCAGCTTTCTCTAAGCATATTTTTTTAACCTGTGATATCACCCTTGATACTGACAAATCAATTAGTTATAGAGATTATAAGAATATTAATTACATGGAACTTCAAGGTGAATATACTGCTTGTGATTGGTTTTCAATCTATCAATGTCCAAGTGTCGATTCCCAATTAAATATCTTTAATAATAATATGCAGTATATTTTTAACAAGTGCGTTCCAATCAAATCTAAAATAATAAAGCCGAGACAAAACCCCTGGTTTAACATTGAAATAAAAAAACAACTATATCTGCGCCTATTTTAAATGGAAGCGGTATAAGACCCAACATTTTAGTGAGCAGTACAGGACGGCAAGATCTCTTGCCACACAAATGATTAAGGAAGCTAAGTGTGCATTTTTTAAGTCGAAATTTTAAAACAATACCAATACAATTAGAAAAACGTGGAAAGACATAAACAACTTAGGAATAGGGAAGTGTAGGCAAAGTGTTGATCAAAATGTTGATGTTGAGGAACTCTGTCAATCTTTTTCCAAACTCGATGTACCTGAAGCAACTTCTAACCATTACCTGAATAATACAACTTACTGTGATAATAATTTTAGCTTTGTGTGCGTCGGTCAACGTGCCGTTTTACAGGGAATTCTTAAAACAAAATCAAATGCGGAAGGTTTACATAATGTTAACCCCAAAATTTCTAAAAATTTTACTACCCTTACTCCTCCCACATATTACCCACATTTTCAACACTGCAATAACCACGTCCACGTTCCCGTTTACATGGAAAAAAGCTAAAATAATCCCAGTACTAAAACCTAATAAGGATTACAGGCCCATTTCTATCCTGTCACTCTTAGCCAAGGTTATTGAGAATGAAATGGCGCTACAAATTCAAAATTTCCTGGAAAATAATTCATTATTATCTGATAGACAATCTGGGTTTAGAAAAAAAAGGACTTGTGTTAGTGCAATAACGTATATCGTTAAAGACATTCGGAAACAACTTGACAATCATTTTGTGACTTTTTTAACCCTTCTTGACCACAGCAAAGCATTTGACTCTGTAAATCACTATATTCTAAGCACAAAACTAAAAAACCTTTTTAGCTTTTCATCTACGGCAATTCGCTTTATAGAATCCAATCTCGGTGGGAGGCTCCAGGCAGTTGTCTCGGGTACTCAAATTTCTAGTTTTTGTCTGCTTAAACGTGGAGTTCCTCAAGGATCTATCTTGGGGCCATTGTTGTTTTCTATGTATGTAAATGATCTGCCTAGTCTTTTGTCTGATTTTGAAGCTCATTTATATGCAGATGATGTGCAAATTTATGTAAGCAGCCCAATTAAGCAGTTAAATGTTAGTTGTGTTAGTTCCAGTAATAAAATGCTTGAAGTAATCGATAAATGGACAAGGTGTAATGGCTTGAGTATAAACCCTATAAAGTCAAAGTGTGTTGTAATTTCTAAGAGACCTATCGATACCACAAATATTCAAAATCTGACCTTCAACAACACGCCGATACATTTTGAGGAGTACGAACATAATTTAGGCATTACGTTCAGCAACACACTTAGCTGGAGTAAACGCATTTCAAAAGCTACAGGTCGAACGTATGGCTTACTGCGTCAGCTCTCGTACTCTAAAACTTTCCTTCCGCTGTAAATAAGGCAGTTATTAGCAAAAGTAATTCTAGTTCCGACACTATTTTATGGTGTAGAAATCTTTGGTCATCGCGATACCCGTGATATGCGAAAGCTTGAAGTAGCTCTTAATTCTATTATTAGATATGTGTTTAATTTGAATCGACTTGACCATGTATCACATTTGACCAATAAAATTCTAGACTTGAACTTGACCTCATGGATTAATTATAGGACTCTTATATATTTTCATAAAATTGGGATAACCCAAGAACCTTCATATTTATATAACAAACTCATATCAGCTACAACAACAAGAACTAATAACTTTGTATGCCCAAGATTTAATACGCTATGCTCGAATAGGCAGTTCTTCGTAAATGCTATCCGTTTGTGAAACAATCTACTAAAAAGTTATAAAACAATTAGGATCGCAAATGAATTTAATAAATAAATAAATACAAAAAAAAAAAAAAATAAACAATAAAACCAAAACGTTAATTTTAAAAATTGTTCATAAAAAATTTAAAATTATTAATAATAAGTAGTTACATTAAGTTTGATTTTTATATTCAACGTGACTAGTGCTACAAATATAAGTGTAAACTTGCTGTGCTAGGATAATAAATAAATAAATAATCAATAAATAATAAATATGGTGAGCAAACCACCAAAGGAAACGGAGCTCACCTTCGAAAATACTCATAAGCAGCTGGAGGTACAGCTCACTATCTATGCAGACTTCGAGTGCATACTCGAGCCAAAAACAATAGATGTAAGTGAAAAAACACAAATAGTAAATAAGCATATTCCGATAGCCTGTGCCTTATTAAGTGTAAAAAAAGACAGGGTCAAATATCGGGCGAACTTTTGTCGACTCTTTAACGTCCGATTTGTCCGCTATATAGGAACAGTATATGAACCATATAGTTCCCCTTCAAATGAGTCCACAGGACTCTTATGATTTTGATGAGGCCCTTAATTGTCACATATGTAAGGGAATTTTAAGTACCCTTCAGAACCGTTCCGATTGGATTCCTTAGGGAATTCGGAGTATCTGATTTTCTCCAGGAATTTGTAGTGATTTTCAAAGTAAATTCCCTCCGGAATGCTAAGGGAATTTTTCGAGGAATCTAAAAGGAATTTGCCAGGAGTCTTAGGGGATTCTTAAAAGAATTTCAAAGGAGTTTGTCAGGATTCCTAGGGGAATTCGTCGAGGAATCTAAAAGGAATTTGCCAGAAGTCTTAGGGGATTCTTAGATGAATCTTATATGAATTGCACAGGAATTATCCAGGAGTCCTAGGGGAATTCTTCGAGGAATCTCTAAGGAATCCACCCCCACTCACCCCCACCGTTCCATAGCACAACTAAAAATAAATGCAAATATATTATTAAGTATTAAGGCCTTAAGCTTCTTCTTCCCATTTACTCCGTCTATGTTGTATATCAGGAGCAGGTCCTCTGTAACGACATTTTTTAATGACTTATAATATGTTTAAAAGAAATTTATGCCGCAAATGCACTTTTAAAGACCATATGCGCTGAATCCAATTGTGCAAATTAATTTATTCAATAAAAAACAATCAATGTACTCACCTTGTCGGGAGCAGTCGCACGAATCAATTTAAAATCATTTAGAAACCATTTATTGTTTTCCATTTGGTCAACATCACTGACAAAAACAATCTAAACAAAAGCTTCCCAATTATCTATTCTGCATAAGATAAGTCGAGATAAGCGACTGCGCTCGCTGTTCTCTCGGACCTACGCACTCTCAACATTTCCATTCGCTTTTGATCGCTGGTACGAAGCAGTTCGTTCGCTCTCGCTACCACAATAAACGCATTTAAAATCGAACCACATTCTCGGCTTTTCTTTTAACACCGTTCCGACACCGCATAATTCTCTCTCGTTTCAATTAATGCCTCCTCTAAACATTTGGTGACCCCGACGTGATCGTGAACGTGTGTTAAAGTTAAGCAATTATTAAATATCGTTTTAATAATTCTACGCGCCCCTTGTACGTGTCGCTGCAGGGCTACACACACACAAACCCTTTTTGCATAGCTTCGCACGGTATTCGCATATACCTACATACATACATACATACATTGTACAGTTAGAATCGGCTGCTGTACAGTCTGAACCTTTTGCATAACGTATAGTGTTACACAACTTCGCTCGCCAGGCAGAGGTCGTCGCCTTTTGTTTTCGGCTCCTTCATTACCCTCAAATTCGTTCTTTTGTATTCGCTGGCCCAAGTGCAGGTGCAGCGCAAATTTCGTGCGATGACTTTCGTATACCCTACAAGCTGCAAATAAAAATTCAAAATGCCAGCCAAACATACGAAAAAGCCTGAGATCGCGCCTCACGCACCAAACGGCGAGGAGTTTTATCGGGCAAAGGCAGATTCTATGGTACGCCAGCTGGCGGCCCTAAATTTATTTCTGACAGAGGAGCAGTTGGCCAAATTCGACGAAAGTGAGTTGCAGGTGCGGTTGGATTTAATCGAGCGCATGTACTCTGACTTCGATAGCTCTCGACTTAACCTTAGCTTGTGATTCAGGAGCTGGAGTCAGATGCGCGCTTAACCTTTACCACGGCATATTGTGAGACCAAAGGAAGAATCTGCCGCCATCTCAATAGTGAGAAGAGAAAGTCGTTGGCAAATTCAACTGAGTTGCATGGCATCCTCGGTGGACACACAGCCGCCTTCAAGTGCAATTCGTGGCCCACCAGGCTACCGGAATTTCAGCTTCCGCGATTTGGCGGAGCATACATCGATTAGCCGGATTTCTACGCCATGTTCAACACGGTACACTATGGGGCAGCGGACCGGTTTTGGTGGCCATAAGTCATTTTTCAAAAGTTGTCAAAAAATTTTTTTTTTAAATGCTAATACGTTAAGAAAAAATTAAGCTTCAATGTTGCATACTAGAAATTTTAACAGAACGGTCCAGTGTTGAGCAACCAGGCGCCAAACAGCGCTGTTAACACTGACGTTTAAAGGGCAATAAGCAGACGCAAAATAGGCAATTCTAAAAGTTCAAAAAACTAAGGAAAGAGTCGGTTTTGAAAAGAGATTCAACATGCAATCGGATCAGAGGGGTTTGTACTAAGTGTTTGTGGGTGTAAATAGTAGGAGTTGATCGTAGTGTCCTTGTAATTGTGTGTTTTTGATAACCCTTCCACTTGTTAAATATTAAAGTAAAACCTAATTTTTAAATAGAGAAACAAAAATTGTTTCACCTAGTTTCACCATAATATTTATACTGTGTTATTAACCATTAAATTCTGGTAAAAATGAATGTAGTCTCAAGGTGCACTTTTGCGCACTTTTGGAGAAATTTGAATTTTTCCGAGATAACCTTAGTGCTTTCAACGCCGATTTGGTTGGTGTTTGGAGTAGCAAAAATGGCCGGTTTAAGCAAGAAAAGGCTGTAAAATGTTTTTTTTTCGAAATTGAAAACGAAGTAAATGAATAATTAAACAAATACTTAAAATAAAA
This sequence comes from Drosophila anomelani, assembly GCA_035045905.1. Taxonomy (NCBI): domain Eukaryota; kingdom Metazoa; phylum Arthropoda; class Insecta; order Diptera; family Drosophilidae; genus Drosophila; species Drosophila anomelani. Next base: position 1,303,796 of record JAWNOO010000028.1, on the reverse strand, counting down.
TATTAGTTTTAACCTTTTGAGTATGATGGAAAATTGTTCTTTTTCGATTTAGCTGCACTTATGGGAAAACACTGCAATTCGCCATTTCAGTCTGATAGTTCCTAGGGAAAGCGTTATCCGATTTAGCTCAAAATTGCTATATAGTATTAAAAGAACAACAAATTTTAGCTCCTAAAATTTCATGAATTTATCTTTAGTTTTTCCCGATCGTTCCTATGGGAGCTATAGGATATAGTTTCCTGATCCGAACGATTTTCATACCATATGTGCGTAGGGACAAATTATGACGATACGTAAAGTTTCATGCCGATATCTCCAAAACTGACCGAGTTATTAATTAAGGCCACAAAAACCGGGCCGTGGCCCCATAGTGCGGTAGTGGGAAAGAACGAAGATCTAACAAAGGTGGAAAAATTTCAGCATCTTCGTGCATGTTTGGACGGCATAGCACTGGACGCAATTCGCTCGCTGGAGCCCACGGAAAATAATTACGACAGGGCTTTGGAATTGTTAACGTCGAGATTGGATAATAAATTATTGCACTTTCAGGCACATGTTAGGTCTTTATTCAAGCTACCAGGGGTGGTGTAGTATGCTCTAATATTGATTACCCACTGTACCAAGAGTACTTAAAGGGTATACACTGTAACACTTTGTTGCAGTGTTTACATAACTCAAGATCCCGGTCATAAACTCTAAGTGGCCGAAATATGAACCGATCGCTATGGCTCAGGCCATACTCAGAATGTGCTAGCGACGGCATAATTGCAACACGAGCATACCGCATGTTCATATCCCTCGCGCGCCTCACATAAGAGAGGGCATATGTTTATATACATAAGTATATAACCGTCTCTCTGCCGTTGCCTGCGAGCAGCGCAGCAACGAGACTTAGCCTTAATTAGACTTAAAGAATATTGTAAAAATCAGAGACATTTGATTCATTGAAGCGGCACCATTGCTGCTCTCAAATAAAATAAATATTAAAAACTAAAACCTAAAAGTCTTATAAATGGTCTTGGGACTTTGATGAACTATGCAACGGATGGACCACACATCAGTGAAGAAGGGATCCGCACGTAGTCTGCGGCAGTTAAGCGACAAGGCAAATTCTCATTTGCGGATCCTGGCTACTATGTCCTCTACGCAGGAAATCTATGGCGGCCTCTTAATTCAACTCCTCGCTTCAAAACTGGACATTCAGACCCAGGAAAGGTGGGAAGAAGGGTTGCCTTCCAAGGAGCTGCCAAGTTGGGATAAATTCTCATCGTTCTTGGACCTTAGATGCCACATGATGGAAAATTTGTAATACGCTATGGTAAACCAAGGACCTAGCAAACAGGTTGGAAAAGTAGATAGCAAATCTTGTCGTAGCACCGTCATTGCTTCATCATCAGCTATGCCATCATGTACCCTGTGCGTGTCTAGGGAACATTATTTGACAAAATGCCCACAATTCTTAGGATTGAACCCCAATCAGCGGTATAGAGAGTCAAAAAGTCTACATCTTCGTCTCAACTGGCTACGAAAAGGACACAGCCTACAGCAATGCAAGTCTGGCAACTGTAGACACTGCCACCAGAGGCATCATAATCTTCTTCATTTGGAACCAAATCCCGTTACAACCCTGGCCCAGCCTGCTCCAGAAATACTTCCGCAAGGATCATCTCACGTCTTTGTAGCCTTGACCAAAACACCGCCTTTAACTTTATCGTCGACTAGATCCGAATACGTCTTGCTTGCTACCGCCATAGTCTACGTAAAAAATCGCTCTGGCCATGCAGGGCCCTGCTCGATTCGGCTTCTCAAATAAATTTCGTCACCTCTCGTTTCGCCAATCAGCTTCAGCTCAAGATCCATCGTTCATTCATCTCCATATCAGGAATCGGTGAATCCTCGCTCGCTTCGGATAAATCGGTTCATATTTTCGCTCAGTCGAGTAACGCAAAGTATAGCACTTTGCTCTCTGCTGCTGTCACCCAGTCAATCACCGATTACCACCCACATTTCGATCTTAACGCGTCTGAATGGAAAATACCGGAAAATCTCGAGCTCGCCGACCCGCTCTTCTACAAAAGTCAACGCATCGACTTGCTTCTTGGAGCAAGCATATTCTTCGAGCCACTTTGTATTGGACAAATTCGATTAGGCAGCAATTTACCCACATTGCAGAAAACAAGGCTTGGCTGGATCGTCTCAGGGGGTCTATCGGTAGGATCTTTCGTTCGCTCATCTTTAGTTTCCTTATCTCAAGAGCCCAGCACTCATTCGGAGTCGGAGTCAATCTCTGAGATACTAAAGAGATTTTGGGAAATCGACAATTGCGCAGATTCTACAAAAACCATTTCGAAGGAAGAAGCTCTATGCGAGCAGATATTTCAGCAGGAATACACTCGGCTTAAATCTGGCCAATATTCGGTACTACTTCCTGCCAAAACTAGTTTCGATGCACTAGGAGATTCATTTGATCGTGCACTTCTTCGTTTTAAATCACTCGAGACCAAATTAGCTAGAAATTTAGAGCTGAAGTCGCAGTATAAAGCCTTTATAGAGGAGTACCTGAACCTTGGTCACATGTCTCTAACAACGAAACTGCTGCAGCTCATCAGTATTACCAACCCCACCACTGCGTCCAAAAATTGGAAAGTACAACAACAAAACTGCGAGTTGTTTTCGACGGCTCGGCGAAGTCCACTTCGGGATATTCGTTGAACAATTTGTTGTACGCCGGTCCTTTCATTTAACCAAAAATCTTCACTACCCTGCTTCGTTTTAGATTTTTCAAGGTTGCTTTGTGTGGAGATATTTCCAAAATGTATCTCTGCGTTCGGGTTACGCATCCCCATCAGTTTCTGCAATTTATTTTATGGCGCGATCGGCCAGAAGACGATGTTCAAGTTTACTCGCTTGACACCGTAACCTATGGCACGAATCCTGCTGCTTTTTTGGCAATTCGTGCAATGCAGCAGCTATCCTACGATGCAGAAGCGGAATTTCCAGTAGCAGCTAAAATCATACGCACAAACTTCTACGTGGATGATCTAATCGCAGAAGGAGACACCATTGAGGAGGTCGCTGAAATTCGTCAACAAATCAAGGCGCTCCTGGAGAGAGGACACTTTCCAATTCGCAAATGGTGTTCCAACGAACCTGCGGCGCTAGAAGGCGCCGGAACGACGGAACCGACGTTACAAAGGCGTTATGTTTATCTTGGGACACGCTATCGGATAGCTTGCTTTTCAGCTTCTCAAACGAATGAACAGAAAAACCCGCAACCAAGCGCAGCATCCTGTCGGCTATCGCTAGGTTTTACGATCCCCTTGGACTAATAGCCCCAATCATAACCAAGCTTAAAATTTTCATGCAGGTCTTATGAAAAGTGCGTGTGTGCGTGCATTTTGCCGAAGATCACAAGGCACTAACCTTGAAGATGAAGCTGTCGCCGAAGAGTAAACTTCGCAGGAGGTCTAATGCGCGTCGGCAGACGCCTTCAAAATTCGCAGCTGGATTTCGATGCCAAGCGCCCTATGATTCTTCCCAAGTCTCATCATATAACCTCAGCTATCATTGATCATTTTCATCGCAAGTTCCTTCATGCAGGAGCACAAAGCTTGTTAGCCGCTTTACGACAGAGATTCTGGCCCATTGGAGGGCGAAAAACGGTTACTGCTGTCATCAACAAGTGCATTCAATGTTTCATATTAAAGCCCAAGCTACTCGAACACATCATGGCGCTGCTCCCGGAGGTCCGAGTGCAGCCGAATCGCCCATTCATCATCTCTGGAGTGGACTTTTGTGGCCCCTTTTATTCGAAGTCAGAGGTCAGAAACAGGCCCCCTACGAAGGGCTACATAGCCATATATGTTTGCTTCGTCAGCAAGGCTACACACTTGGAAGTCGTCGAGACCTTTCAACGCAATCGTTCATAGCAGCCCTGAAGCGATTGATAAGCCTGAGAGGAAAACCTCAAACGATTTGGTCAGACAACGCAACGAACTTCGTGGGAGCCAAAAACGAGCTAGTTGAGCTTCGACAGCTGTTTCTGAGCGATCTTCAAAACATTGAGCTATGGAATTCCCTTACGTCGATGGAGATCCGGTGGAATTTCATCCCACCTCGTTCCCCGCACTTTGGTGGCCTGTGGGAAGCCGCAGTCAAATCCGCAAAATATCATTTCGTCCGTGTTGTTGGAAAATCAATTCTCACATTTCATGAACTGCGCACTTAAGTTTGTGAAATTGCCGCAATTTTCTTACTCCTGCACACTTTCTCATTGGATCTGCATTCACTGCAATGGATGAGCCCGATGTCACCCATCTGAACATCGATCGCTTGAGCCGGTGGCACCGTTCTTTTAACACCGTTACGACACCGCATAATTCTCTGTTTAACATTCGCAAAAAAAGGTGGCATAAATTAATGCCTCCTCTAAACACACCTTTTTATATTTTTAATTATATTTTATGTAATTAATGTAATAATGCGAATATTTTGGAAATTGACACACCACACAGCACAGCACTTAAACTTCAAATGCGAAGGGAAATTGAATGGCACCCGAAACCGAAAACAGGCGACCGAAAATTCTGGCAATGCCTTATAGGGAAAATAATCCAAAACTAACATTTTGGCTATGGCCTAAGCAAATTATAAACGTATGCCATCTCTCTCTAATTTACATGCCACTGCTCCGAAAATATGCAGTCGAAGCTTCGAGAATCAATGCCAGTGACCGAAAACAGGTAGAAGTTTCGTTGCCTACTTTGTTTCGGACTTTTGTCAACGAAGCCCATACAATTTGTTTTTGTTTTTGCCTCAAGGAAAAGGCAGGGAGGAGAGATCACTGCCATTTTACTCATAAATTTCGAGGTGCAGCATATAGTGAATGCAACCTTAAATATAAGACGGGAGTTTTTTTCCCAGTTTTCTTTCACAATTTTTCCAAGTATGATTCTCACTTATTTGTGAAAGAGCTTGGGGAGATTGAGGGAGAAATTAAAATAATTCCTTTGAATAAGGAATTATACATTTCAATCTTCAAATTAATCCCTATTGGAAAAAATAAGATGGAGATGCGATTTTTAGATACATTTCGATTCATGCCCTCTAGCCTAGACACCCTTGCAGGAAATTTTAAGGGGTTTTCAAAGTTCTTCGAAATCAATTTCCGAATATGTTAGATTTTTCAATGCTTCGTAGGAAAGGTTTGTTCCCATATGAATACTTAGATTCAGAGCACAAACTATCCGAGTGTTCTCTCCCACCAAGGTTTCACAGCAAAATTAACAGACTCAGAATGCTCTGAAGCTGATTATCACCATGCAGTTCAGGTTTGGAATCATTTAAAGTGTCAAACGGCTAGGGACTATTTAGATTTTGATTTGAAAACGGATTGTTCAAACATCTATGATCTCGACCCTGCCCATTATTACACAACTCCAGGACTGTCATGGGATGCTATGTTAAAAGTACAGAGATTTCCCTCGAGTTACTCACTGACATTGATATGATTACATATATTCAGTCTGGAATGCGATTAGGTCTAGTCCAATGTAGCCATAGATATACAATAGCAAATCACGAATACCTCAAAGATTTTGATTCTTCGAGGGAATCAGAATATTTGATGTATGTGGATGCAAAATTTATATGGATGGGCAATGTCTGAAGCCCTTCCATATAGCGGTTTCAAATGAATGGATCAAACAGAAATATAATTATTTGATGTTAATTATATTTCTGAAAATAGCGAGTATGGATATATTCTAGAGGTAGACTTGAAATATCCATACTTGCTTCACGATGATTATAATGACCTCCCATTTTGCCCATCCAATAGATTACCCTAAATTAAATTAATAGCTGATCTATGTGATAAAAAGAAATACATTATTCACTATAAAAGTTTCAACAGTGTTTAGTGCTTGAAAATGTGCACAGTATACTTCAATTCGCTTAAATTGGCTTAAACCGTGGCTTAAGAAGTATATTGATGTTAACACCGAACATAGGACTAAGGCCAAAAGTAATTTTGAAAGAGCTTTAAAGCTTTTAAACAATAGTGTTTACGGGAAAACTATAGACAACTCTTGAAAGCGCAAAGATATTCGTTTAATTACAGAGTTGGAATCCCCACCTGTATCATCTCAAGGTGGGCGCCCTAGGTTATGTACAAGGGAGTTAATATCTAGATCCAATTTTTATAGTGCTACAAAGTTTAGTGAAAACATGTATGCTATCCAAATGAATCGATTGCATAACGTGTTTGATAAGCCAACCTACCTAGGTTTTGTGGTGTTGGAGCTTTCGAAATGGAAGATGTATGATTTTCACTATTCCTATATGAAACCGAAATTTCGGGATGCACTCAAATTAAATTATATGGATACGGATTAGTGTATATATTTCATAAAATCAGAGGATTTATATAGCGACATTCGTGACGATGTTGAAATAAAATTCGATATATCTGAATATCCAGATATCCGCAGTGTAACAAGAAGCGTTTAGGGTTTTTTAAAGATGAGTTGCATGGTAGGTCAATAACTGAGTTTGTGGGCCGAAAAATGTGTTAAAAAAATAATGGAGTGAAACGAAGTTGTTTGGAAAAAATTACATTCAACAACTATGTAAAAAAATTGTTTAATAACGTGACAGCAAGAAAGTAATTGCATGTACATGTTTAGGTCTAGAGGGCATGAAATAAGTACATTAAAAATTTTAAAAATAACGCTAGACAACAAACATGGCAAAAGAATAATATCCCAAGATGGGAATTCTACATAAACAATAGGACATTATAGGACAATTGGAGGAAAAATTTTTAGTTCTATGTCTACTCTAGAAGCAGACTCAAGGATTTGGCGTAGCCAAATGACTGCAGTAGAGAACACGTCAATCAATGAGGCTGAAAGAGTTAATTATAAAAGAAAATTAGATGAAACTTAAAGTGCGCTCGACAAATATGGAGTAGATTTAATTTGGCACTATATGGAAATGGATAAAATGAGAGTGAGGTTTTAAAAATTATAAATCCAGTATGTAAATAATGTAAATTGTAATATAATAATTTATTCAAAAATGTTTATTCTAAGATTAACAAATAAATTAAAACTATTCCGTGTATAATAATAGTAAAGTAAGATGAAAACTGTTTAAAATACTTGAAATAAAAATCAAAGGAAAATATAAAATTGTTGTATTTATTTCATTAAAAAATTGCAGAGTTATTTATCCAGCTGTCATCACTTTTTGGGAAACCTAACCAATGTACAAGAGATCTTTTTCCTTCTCTTTTAAGTACCTTCTCTACTAGGTATGTATTGGGAAATTTGGTTTTTTCAGCTCCTCCTTATAGAACCCATCCTTAACAAGATTCTCACTTAAATCTTCCAATACATATGTTGTTGAATATGTATTTTGAACTTTGTATATTTTAAAAATTTCAACATTCCAATTTGGAGTGTACGATTTCTCAAATACTCCTTTATATTTAGAAATTCGAACATTGTCTCCGACTTTCAGTTTGCTCCCTGCAAACATTTTTATATTATTGTATATCGTCCCCAAGATATGTTTTTCATTCTCACTGTTCACTTTAATGGGAGCCATTTTAATAGTCCTATGAATTTTGTTGTTGTAAAAGTCAATCAACGTTTTATACATATCAACCCATTTATATGTTCCATTATAAGAAAACTCTTTCCACATGACCTCTTTTAATGTCCTGTTGAATCGCTCAACAATTGAATTTAGAGTACTAAACGTTGAATAATGATTTATTTGATGGCGATTCATCAAAGACTTAAATTGTGTGTTAAAAAACTCTTTTCCATCATCTGTTTGTAGATGCTTAGGTACTCCACGACAATTTGGAAAATGTATCAATTACTGTTAGCAGGTAACGACACCCATTAATCGATGACGAGTTCTTTCCCATTTCAACCAAATCAGCCTGCCATAACCAATTTATCCCTTTTGTAATAACTCTCCTACGCAGAAAAATTTTACAAGCAGGAGCATGTAATTCATGAAATTCCCCGTTTACTCATGATTAGTAGCTATTCAGATTTTACAAATTCATTTTCATACCACTCTTTTCAATAACCTCTGATAAAAATACCTCAAGTCTTTCTAAGCGAGAATAAAACCTTCAGATTGTGAAAGATCTCGGTCTGTATATTGCTAGTTCGAAAATTAAAAAAAATTCTCACGTACCAATTTTGAGGAAATCGCCCTCAAAGTACAAAAAATGACATATTTTGGCACTTTTCAAACGCTATAACACAGAAACCGCGCGTGTACCAAAGTTGAATTTGGACTTAAATGAAAGGCCAATCTTTCCCCTTTCAGATTTCATGGCTACAGCAAAAAAGGGCTCAAAAATCAGTTCAGAAAAAGCGATATAGCTCCTGACTTGACGTCCTAAATTCAGGACCCATCTGAAATCTGAAAGGGGAAAGATTGGTCTTTTATTTAAGTCCGAATTCAACTTTGGTACACGCACAGTTTCTATGTTATTATCGTTTGGACAATTAATTCACTTTCATTTTTGTATGGTCCATATGTCTTATCCAAAATGTGATCACGCGCTAGCAGACTAACATTAAAATTTGTCAAACTCTTATCAAGCGGTGGTGGTTGAACCGGAGACAATGTTGATGTATGGGGGGAGGGTTGAAATGATAATACACTTGATTCGTGAACACTCGTTCGGTTTGGTAACACGGGTGATGATTGAAGGGAGTGATGATTAGGTGGAGAAAATGGGGAAGAATCACCTTCAACATCATCATCATCATCATCATCATAATAATAAAATAAAATTGATAGTCATCATCATCATCATTCTCATTCTCATCAAGAGTATCCCTATAATCCTCATCACTTTTTAGTCTCCAATCCATTGGTTTGTATTCTTCATATTTAGGTTTTGAACTCTTACTAGCTGCAGTGTAAACTGAAAGTTTTCTCTTTTTTATATGTGGTGTTTTAATGTCATTATCATTTTGATAGTCTTTTTCTGCATTCTTATCCAATTTTTTATTATTATTCACAAGTTCATTTACTATTCTGAGACTTAAATTGTTTTAGCTCAAGAAATTTCTTTTTTAAAGCATTTCGAGCATTATTCAATTGTGATAAAATATTTTGATTCATTTTGCTACAATTTTAAAGTATTTCTATTCGAAAGATCAGCAACCCAGTCTTGGGTTGGGAATAAACTGGAAAATTACTAATTTAAACTGAGTATATATAGCTGATAAACAGACCTGATCTGATTTAATAGGTCTGATAAACAGACCTGAATCTGTTTTAATAGGTCTGGTAAAGAGACCTGATCTGTTTTAAGACGTCTGATAAAGAGACCTGATCTGTTTTAATAGGTCTGTTTATTAGACCTGATAATTATTGGAAAAATGTTCGAAAAAAATTAGAACTATGCAGGTTTTTAACATATTTTTGATATTTGGCAATTATTATTATTTCAACATTTCGGATTTAATTTCGTGAAAATCGGACAACTATATCCTATAGCTGACATAGAAACCATCAGGAAAATAAAAGAAAAAATCATACCTTCGCTGTTTCTCAACATATTTTCATAAAATTTAAGATTTAGCCATATATTAGTATTCCTGAATTTCGGTTTTAATGGCCGTCAGCCGATAGGGTACACAGGGGGATCAACAGATGACCGCGTCATCTGCCGTAACTGTGTGCACCATCGGTAGTGCGACTATACTCTCCAAGCGAGGGCGGCTGGAAGCAGGTCCTTGGTTTGGGCCCAGTCGGGCCCCAACCGAGTACGCTGACTAATGGTAGTCGGGCGGACCTGGACATGTCTTTAAATTGTCTCCCCTCAAGTCAGGAGTGTTACGCGACCCGTGCCCTCTGACTTCCAGGTTCGCAGCTGAGGGGTAAATCCAGCTGTGTTCACACGGAGCCTTCCTAGGGCCGGGCAACCCTAGGTCGTAAGATGCCTTACCGCAGCTTTGGGGCGAAGTTGCGGTCGACCTTTCCACATGCCCCAACCCCCCTCAGGCCCGCTGCGCTTGCCTAGCCGAGCAAAGCGGGCGTACATGAATAAAAATGGAAAAAAAACGCCGAGCTTCGGACCTCTCGGGAGAGGTAAAATCCCACAAAACAGTGATGGACGAGGAGGAGACACTGAGGCTGAGTCTGGTCTCAGGGTCTCATCAGAAGTCGGGGACCGACGAAGAAGGGCCGTCGGTGTCTAGTAAAGACACTACGACTCAGTCGAGACCCGATGGGAGAGCAAGTAGCACTCCCCATTCGGAACACAATAGTGGGCCTAATAAAGGCACCACTAAAGACATGAGTAAGATGACTCATCAGCAAAGACGGGCGATGGTTGGTAGAGCCCGCTTCATTCTGCGCAAGATAGCCAAGAATGAGGCCGAGGGCAAGATCGACCCCCGCGATGCGGAAGACAAAGCCAAATTCCTTGCGGAGATCGCGGAATTTGAGAGCTACAAGGCGGAAAACCCCGTGGTAGTCCAGTCCACTCAGGCAAAGCGTAATCGTTCGCAAGACGTGAGCGAGAGCGCACCTAAGAGGGCGAAGGACCCGCAGGGCAAGCCGAGGGTGACCAGCTTCGTCAGCAAGGCGAAGAAGTTCAGCGAGGTGGTCAGAGACAGTCTGGCTATGGCTCTGGTGGACGAGAACCACGACGACGGGCGCCTGCTGTCGGAGAAGTGGGAGGTGATCGAGGCCAAGTTAGCCGACATGGTAACTGACAGAGTAGTCAGCATGCCGGCCGGCCCCATCCCCTCCTTCGACTCCTCGGACGTGGTCAGGGGGCACCGGGTAATCAGGTGCGACGATGGGTTCTCCAGGAACTTCCTGGCGGAGTGCGTGGCTAAGATTAGCGACGCCTGGGCTGGCCTTAAGATTAGGCTAGTCCACGCCAGGGAGATCCCCAGGAGACCCAGAGCTCGTATCTGGTTACCCAAGGGGCAGACTGACCATGTAAAGGTGATCGCTGCTCTGAAGGCTCAGAACCCGGATGTCCATATGGCAGACTGGACCATCCTCAAGGCAGAGAAGGAGATGAAGACGAGCCAGCCTTTCCTCCTGCTGATAAACCAACGCTGCCTGCCGCAGCTAGAGGCCGCAGACCACAAGGTCAGGTACGGCATAAGGAAGGCAAAGATCAGGGTCTTCCTTGCCGAACCAGACGAGCTACTGGAGGAGGTCGATGACACCAACAAGCTGTTGGACGATATGGTCATCGACGATAAGACCCCCGACACAACACCAAGCACAATCGATGTCGAGCATAGTGCAGATTAACTTGAAGCGCAGCACGCACGCTTCAAGCAATCTCACGATCCTTCTAAGGGAGAGGGATATCGACATCGGCCTGATACAGGAGCCTTGGACCAGGGACGAGCAAGTCACTGGTCTTAGGATCCCCGGATACACACTACTGTGCACCAACTCGAATGGTAGGCCGAGAGCATGCATAGTAATAAAAAACCACCTTAATGCTTTTCTCTGTCCCGATCTTAGCACACCTGACCTAGCAGTGGCCAGATTCGTGACGGTGGATGGGAGCGGAGTGCTGATAGCTTCGGCATAGATGGCCCATGACGAACCGGCCCCGCCTGAGCCGGTGGTCAAGCTGCTGCAAAGGGCCGAAGACACTAAGACGACCCTAGTGCTAGGATGCGATGCCAACGCAAGGCACACGCTCTGGGGAAGCTCGGAAACAAATGAAAGAGGTGAGTCACTTTTTGATAATATAATTTGTCGTAACGTTACAATATGTAACAGAGGGAAGACGCCGACATTCATTTTTCCCAGCACAGGTAATTTCCAGGGCTGGGAAGAGGTGCTAGACATCACCTTACAGATTGAACAGGGCAAGTACAAGGTAGAGAACTGGAGAGTATCGACCCAACACTCCTTCTCTGACCATAGATATATCTTCTTCGATTTAGCAGTACAAGTTAGCAAACAGGTACCAAAAAGAAACCCACGTAAAGCGGATTGGGGCAAATTCAGTGAAATTGTCCAATCGAAAGTTGGCAACAGGAGGATAAAGGTACAATCCTCCCCTGAGGCCCTCGACAAGGAAGTAGAGGACCTCACCAACATACTTAACAATGCCTTCCAAGAGACTTGTAAGATCACATTCTCAAAGAAGAAGTATCCAACATGGTGGACGAAAGAGCTCAGCGATCTCAGGAGAAGGGCGCGGAAGTCCTTCAACACCAGTTATGGCACCAAGGAATGGGAACCATACAAGGAGGCGCAGAGAGCGTACAAGAAAGCGATTTACGAGGCCAAAAAGGACTCATGGCAGAGCTACTGCGAGTCACTTGAAGGCGTAAAAGATACTGCGAGACTAAGCAAGATTCTCGGTAAAGGACACACAAGCCCCACCCTGATTAACAGGGCAGACGGCACGGCAACAACGACGATAGAGGAGTCGCTGGAGTTGCTGGTTGACACCCACTTTCCAGGTAACTTGCAAGGGATCAAGGAACCCGAAAGGGGAAGAACCTCACAACTAGAAACGTCAACGAAGGACATCATTACCACTGAGAAGATCCGGTGGGCAATAGATTCCTTCGAAAGGTACAAAAGCCCGGGCCCAGACGGCATAATACCGGCAATGCTTCAGACAACCAAAGACAGCATCTGTAGATGGCTGAAAGCCATATACAAGGCTTGCATTAGACTGACGTATATTCCACTCCAGTGGAGGGAAGCGAAAGTCGTTTTTATACCCAAACCAGGAAGAAGGGGCCATATCCTAGCAAAGGATTACAGGCCGATTAGCCTTACCTCCTTCATCCTGAAGACACTAGAGAGACTCCTGGATGTTCACATCCGAGAGAAACTTGAGAAAGATGGCTTCTCGGATGCGCAGCACGCATACCGGAAAGGCAGGTCGACAGAGACTGCGCTACATGTAGTAGTGGGTTACGTCGAGAAGACACTACGATACAAACAGTACACAATGGCCGCCTTCCTAGACATAGAAGGCGCGTTTAACAACGTAAACGCCGATTCCATCCTGAGCTCCCTCAACTTGTTAGGCATTGAGGAAGGCATCAGAGAGTGGATAAGGGTTATGCTGACGAGTAGGTTGATCACTGCTGAACTGAGTGGCACTCACCTCACGCGAGCAGTGAAGAGAGGCACACCTCAGGGCGGGGTACTGTCACCTCTACTCTGGCTAATAAATATGAACACCATATTGGAAGAGCTCAACATGGGAGGCATCAAAGCAGTGGCCTACGCAGACGACGTAGTACTGCTAGCATCAGGACCCTTTCCTGACGTTATCAGTGGCATAATGACAGGCGCGTTAGGGCAGCTAAACACTTGGGCCAAAACCTGCGGACTAGGCATTAACCCAACAAAGACAGAACTAATGCTCTTCACCAGAAGAACTAAGGTTCCAGCCTTCAACATGCCCAGTATAGGGGGCACGAAACTAACACTATCGGATCAGGCAAAGTATCTAGGAGTGATACTAGATCCAAAACTAACATGGAAAAAGAATGTTGCAGAGAGAGTCAGGAAGGCAAGCATTGCTTTCTACTCCTGCAGAAAAATGTTTGGGAACAACTGGGGGTTGCATCCAAAGATTATTATATGGCTTTACACAGCGGTAGTAAGGCCAATTCTAACATACGGGGCCCTGGTATGGTGGCCAGCACTAACCAGAGCCTACAACATAGCGAAGCTCACCAGAATACAGAGAGCGGCATGCGCAGGAGCCACGGGAGCGTTACGCTCATGCCCCGCGGCTGCTCTAAATGCCATCCTCAACATAATGCCGATAGAACTGTTCGTTAAGGACACTGCCGCGCAGAGTGCAGTAAGACTGAAGGCAAGCTACTGCTGGAAGGAATACGGCACAGGTCACGGCAGGATACTTGAAGGCATTAGAATGGACACAAACGTAAGAACAGACTACATGACAACGGAGATGCACTTCGGGAATGGTTTCACAACCTCGTACCCAACGAGGGAGGACTGGAGCATGGGAAGAGTAACCGTAGAGAACGAGGTATCCCTCTACACCGATGGCTCTAAGATGAGCTGTGGAGTAGGGGCTGGGATCTTCGCCGAGCACTGGGGGATTGAAGAGACCTTTAGTCTCTCAGACTCGGCGACGGTCTTCCAGGCCGAACTACTCGCCATAAGGGAAGCAGCTAAGCTTTCACTAAGACGAGGACTCAGCGATACCACCATACGGATCTACTCGGACAGCCAGGCGGCTATCAAATCCCTAGCTTCCGTGAAAACCACGTCAAAGCTTGTGGCCGAATGCAAGGTAGCCCTAAATAATCTTGCACACGAAAACACGGTTCAAGTAACCTGGGTGCCAGGACACAACGACATCCCAGGCAATGAGAAAGCGGATGAACTAGCGAGAGCAGGCTCCGCAGAACCTAGCACTGATGCAGAAATACCAATATCCCTAAACTCGATCCAGACAAGAATCCACGACCATTTCAAGCAGACAGCCAACAAGGAATGGTCAAGGAGGACAGAGTGTAGAAGATCAAGACAATGTTGGCCAACTTTTGACAAAAATCGAACGAAAGAGCTGCTATCCAACAGCAAGAGGGATATCAGCAGGCTCACAGCAGTCACCACAGGTCACTGGGCGATTGGATCGCACGCAATGAAAATGGGACTGCCACACAACACGACCTGCAGAAGCTGCAAGCAAACAACGGAGCAAGAGACTCCTGAACACCTGCTATGCTTCTGCCCGGCACTAAACTACAAAAGACTACGCCATTTAGGAGCCCGACAGTTGGAGTCACTGGACAGTGTAGGAGAGCTGAAGTTGTCGGCAATCCTAAACTTCCTCACTGAATCGGGATGGTACTAGCGCAACAACTAACAATGAACAGGGGGAGTGGACCAAAAAGGAGCCTAGCTCTAATTGGAGGCCCCAGGGGGCCTCACCACTTATACCTACCTACCCTACCTTCGGTTTTAATAATTTGATTTATTTCTGCTAGGGTATACAAACTTCGGTGGGCCGAAGCTAGCTTCCTTTCTTGTTTGGTTTAATTTACAGTTGATGAATATAAATATAATTTAAAACCAAAATCATTCCGATTGGTTGACTAGACATATTACCTGAAAGTCAACCAATTGCACTCTTGTTTTGTGTGTTGCATGAACGAAAATATTTTTTAACTTTGAATGCGATACCGAAATAGAAAAACCGGCGATTAAGAGCAACCCAGCTCTACTGACCGCTGAAAGAGAAAGGGCACGGTCTTGCTCACCCGCTCTGCTCACTCCGACTCCTGCGTCATGGAGTTCGCAGTGTAAAACCCCCCCTCCAATGGCGGAAACAACTTTCGCACCAACAACAAGCAGTGCTACAATTTCTACAACCACAGCAACATCCACTGCAATTCAAAACACCGCGACGTTAACGACTACAGCAAGTACAAAAACAACAACTTCGGAGAGTGCCAAAGCGGCCCCGGCCACACAGACTGGAATGGATCGCTACATCCAAATTAAGCGCAAGCTTAGCCCGCAGAGTAATCCGGCAGGCAATGAAACAAAAATTAACCGAGTCCAGAAGATCGCCGAAGAACCAGGCAGATCGAGTAGTAACAGATTTTCCCCACTGGCGGAGGTCGAGGAAAACCAACCAGTGCAAGAGACCGCAAAAAAAGCCCAAGCCCCCTCCAATCTATATCAGAGAGAAAAGCTCGAGTGCCCTAGTCAATCGAATTGCGACGTTGATCGGGAACGGTGACAACTTTCATGTTGTCCCGCTTACCAAAGGCAACATCCATGAAACAAAGGTGCAAAGCAAGACTGCATAGCACTTCCAAATCGAGTCCAAATATCGGGACAATGCTTAGGAAAACTACACGTACCAGCTGAAAAACAGCAAAGGCCTACAAGTAGTAGTAAAGGGAATCGAACCGGATGTTAGCGCCGCGGAAATAAAAACCGCCCTTAAAGAAAAGGGCTTCGCCGCCAAGTATGTTATTAACATTCTAAATAAAGATAAAAAGCCACAACCCCTCTTCGAGCTCGAGCCAGAAATCAGGTCAGAGAGCAGGAAGCACCCCATCTACAAGCTCCAATATCTTTTGCATCGGAGGATTGCTGTTGAAGAGCCACATAAACGCAACGGTCCAATGCCCTAATTGCCAAGTGTATGGACACATTAGGTCATACTGCACACTTCGGGCTGTCTGTGTAGTCTGCGGAGACGCCCACAACCATACGGCAAACTATAGAGGATGTGTGCTGTACAAGGAGTTAAAGAGTCGCATGCGTCAAGCGACCGCAACGCGCAACCAAAATCCACAGAATGCGTACATTGCGTCAAAAGCTACGCCAGACGTCTTCTTCGCCAAAGCTGCGAGGTCCTCATTCGGTCCCCTAAAGACCACCAACGGCTTCTCCTACGATCTACGATCTAGAACGGAAAAACCAATTCAGCCTAACTCACAAAGCGCTCAACAAGCCCCAGAACAGCCACATAGCCAAACGGAAACTATGATGCTTGAAAATGCACAGCTGAGGTACATCCAGAATCTTTCGCCAACAAGCACAAAGTATCCCCTGTGGGCACATCTTTACGCCCAAATTGAAACTCTTCGGGATGCCGGGCTCGCAGCGACGAAGACCGAGCTGAAACATTCGCTACACTCTCCAAAAAGTCTTCCAGCCAAACCCTGCCTCAATTTCATTTTTTCTGCCAGTAATTCAGCCAGAGGCTACCCCTCAGCTAACTGCACCTTCATTCCGGCCGAATGAAATCGAAAAAGTCATAAGAGGGCTAAAACAAAAAACAAAAAACCCGGTGGTGACCTGTGACCTGTGACCTGTGACGGTCTGCCGTCTCAGTTCCCCCGATAGCTCAGGGACGGCCAGGATCCGCCTATAATAGTTAGTCCGAGTGGTAGCTGTAAGAGAAGTTGCCCGTTTCCCAGTGAGAACAGTGAAGAGATTTCGGTTAAATTAAATAGGTTCAGATCTTTATTCAAGTATGGGTTGACAGAGTTGAGGACGCACTGCGTCGGACTCGGTAGCGCCGTCTCTTCGGTCGTCTAGATGGTCCTCGAAAGCCCTCCGAGAGATGGGTGGACTCGGAAGTCTGCAGAGAGAGAATAGTGGGACTCGGAAGTCTTCAGAGATGCGCGGTGGACTCGAAAGTCTTCGGTTACGAGAGAGAGAGAACGGTTTGGGACTCGAAAGTCTTCAGAGAGAGGCGCGGTGGACTCGAAAGTCGTCGGTTACGAGAGAGAGAGAATGGCTTGGACTCGAAAGTCTTCAGAGAGAGAGGGCGGGTGGACTCGAAAGTCATCAGAGAGAGAGGGCGGGTGGACTTTAAAGTCTTCGGAGAGAGGCGCGGTGGACTCGAAAGCCGTTGGTTATGAGAGAGAGAGAATGGCTTGGACTCGAAAGTCTTTAGAGAGAGAGGGCGGGTGGACTCTAAAGTCGTCAGAGAGAGAGAGGGCGGGTGGACTCTAAAGTCTTCAGAGAGAGAGGGCGGTCGGACTCTAAAGTCTTCAGAGAGAGAGAATTTGGCAAGCCGAATTAGTTGCCGCGACTCGAAAGTCTATCGACTATGTATAACAACCCAAATCGAAAGATTGGGTCGCCCAAAAAAATGACTTT
The DNA here is from genome assembly GCA_035045905.1 of Drosophila anomelani. Classification (NCBI taxonomy): domain Eukaryota; kingdom Metazoa; phylum Arthropoda; class Insecta; order Diptera; family Drosophilidae; genus Drosophila; species Drosophila anomelani. The sequence continues at coordinate 1,286,141 of JAWNOO010000028.1, read as the reverse complement.
GGCTGCTGACTACTGGAAGTGTGCTCCTAAGAGGCTTACTGCTTCCGATCGCTGTCGGCTGCTAAGTGATCTTCCAAGGCCAGTGGTCCGCTTTATATAGGCCCTAGCGTGGTCTAGTGTGCCCGCCGTTATCGTCGACTAGTGTGCCCCTTCTCTGTCGGTGTGATCCTTTGCCGTCAGTGTGGCTGTTGGTTGGCGCGCCCGCGCATTCGTATTAAAACCCTTTATATTATGTGCGCGGCACGCGTCACACTCCCCCCTCGTTTCGGAGGCGGTGTGATACCACACCGTAAGCCTTTTCCTCTGTCAAAGACGCTTCTCCATGACAGTGCCTTGTGCCCATCTTCCCTGAGTGTCACCGGTGTCTGCCTGCTCTGGTGGGCCATTGTAATGTGCCCCGCACCGTCGAATCCCCAGCCGCTCTCTGGCCTGAATTCGTGCTGTGCCTGTATGAGATCCTCTTCCTCGATGGTCTCGACTATTTCTGCCAACTCGAGGAACTCGGGCAGTGTTTTAAATGCCGTCCCTCGTGCAAACAGTTTTATACTGTTTCTGGAATTGGCGTAGATCCGATTTAGTTTCTCTTTCTCCGTCATGTCTGAAAACCTCATCATCTGCCGCAGGGTCATGGCGTATGCTCTCGTCGATTCCGCTTCTCCTTGCCTTCGATGCGCGATTTGCTCCCTGAGCTGCCTCCGATACCCTAGCGGAAAGAAGTATTCCACTAGCTCTCCCGGCAGCTTCTCCCAGCTGTCTATTTCGGTTGGAGTGCAGTTCCACCAATCAAGCGCGGCGTCCTCCAGAATGAATGACATTGCTCGCACAAATCGGTCATGCTGGATTCCGTATCCCGTTGCCCAATCCTCCATCTTCCGAATGAACTCCAATGGGTTTGATGTTCCCTGGTACCGTATTCCCCAGCTTCGTACCCGGTCCAGGAACTCCACGTTCATCCGATCCATATTTGTCGTTGGTCGCTTGTTTCTCCGCTTTCGATCCCAACTTCTCTAGGACCTTTCCCCTTCCGGTTTCTCTTCCAACTTGCCCAACGGGTCCAGCTCGAATTTCATGTACACCCAGCCGGACATGCTCTCCTGGTCCCGGGTTTCTCTTACTATCACTCTTTCTGCTCGGGCGCCAATGTGACGGTCTGCCGTCTCAGTTCCCCAGATAGCTCAGGGACGGCCAGGATCCGCCTATAATAGTTAGTCCGAGTGGTAGCTGTAAGAGAAGTTGCCCGTTTCCCAGTGAGAACAGTGAAGAGATTTCGGTTAAATTATATGGGTTCAGATCTTTATTCAAGTATGGGTTGACAGAGTTGAGGATGCACTGCGTCGGACTCGGTAGCGCCGTCTCTTCGGTCGTCTGGGCCTCTCGCGTCTAGATGGTCCTCGTTTCAGCGCTAGCGGATCGTCCGGTGCTCGAAAGCCCTCCGAGAGATGGGTGTATCGCCCGGTGCTCGAAAGCCCTCCGAGAGATGGGTGGACTCGGAAGTCTGCAGAGAGAGAATAGTGGTACTCGGAAGTCTTCAGAGATGCGTGGTGGACTCGAAAGTCTTCAGAGATGCGTGGTGGACTCGAAAGTCTTCAGAGAGAGCCGCGGTGGACTCGAAAGTCGTTGGTTACGAGAGAGAGAGAATGGCTTGGACTCGAAAGTCTTCAGAGAGAGAGGGCGGGTGGACTCGAAAGTCATCAGAGAGAGAGGGCGGGTGGACTTTAAAGTTTTCAGAGAGAGAGGGCGGTCGGACTCTAAAGTCTTCAGAGAGAGGCGCGGTGGACTCGAAAGTCGTCGGTTACGAGAGAGAAAGAATGACTTGGACTCGAAAGTCTTCAGAGAGAGAGGGCGGGTGGACTGTAAAGTCGTCAGAGAGAGAGAGGGCGGGTGGACTCTAAAGTCTTCAGAGAGAGAGGGCGGTCGGACTCTAAAGTCTTCAGAGAGAGAGAGAATTTGGCAAGCCGAATTAGTTGCCGCGACTCGAAAGTCTATCGACTATGTATAACAACCCAAATCGAATGATTCGGGTCGCCCAAAAAAATGACTTTGGCTGCTGACTACTGGAAGTGTGCTCCTAAGAGGCTTACTGCTTCCGATCGCTGTCGGCTGCTAAGTGATCTTCCAAGGCCAGTGGTCCGCTTTATATAGGCCCTAGCGTGGTCTAGTGTGCCCGCCGTTATCGTCGCCTAGTGTGGCTGTTGGTTGGCGCGTCCGCGCATTCGAATTAAAAACCTTTATATTATGTGCGCGGCACGCGTCACACACCAAAGATGCTGATCGAACTTCCAAAATGCGCTACATAGGTCGTCTGCAAACTATTTAATGGGATCATTAATCTTGGCTGTGTCCCAAAAAAAGTGGAAGAAATCCATTATAATGATACCGAAGCCTGGAAAAAACCGCACAATTCCGTTATCGTACAGACCAATAAGCTTTCTATCTTATTTGTCTAAATTGTTTAAAAAATGCTTGTTTACTCGCATAATACCACATCTGGAAGCTTGCAATATTCTCCCGGCACACCAATTTGGTTTCTGAAGAAACCACGGAACCATCGGGCAAGTGAACAGATTAACAACCGAAATAAGCTAATCTTCGAACAGCGAGAATGCTGTAGCGCTATTTTTCGCGACGTATGTCAAGCTTTTGACCGAGTTTGGCTTAATGGACTCATGCACAAAAAAACGTATTTGCCAACATACACCCACAAGCTACTGGAATCATACCTCTATAATAGGGCATTCTCCGTGAGATGCAACGCAGCTACTTTCGGGCGAATGCATCATCGAAGCTGGAGTTCCACAAGGAAGCGCACTCGGCCCAAGTCTATATGTTTTGTATACTGCGAATATTCCTACGAACGCACAACTAACAACGTCAACGTTCGCCGACGATGCCGCTATCCTTAGTCGCTCCAGATGCCCAACGCAAGCAACAAACCAACTGGCTGATCATCTAATAGCAGTGGAAAGGTGGCTGTCCGACTGGCGCATTAAAATAAACGAACAAAAGTGTAAACATGTAACGTTTACTCTCAATAGACAAACATGCCCTCCGCTTTCACTTAACGGTATGCAGATCCCCCAAGCTAACGAAGTAACATACCTTGGCGTCCACCTTGACATACGACTAACCTGGCGCAAGCACATCGAATGCAAGAAGATGCACCTAAGCCTGAAAGCCAGCAGCCTCCACTGGATCATAAACTCACGATCGCCACTGTGCCTGGACTACAAGTTACTACTCTACAATTCAGTCCTAAAGCCAATCTGGACGTATGGCTCTCAGCTGTGGGGGAACGCGAGCAGCAGCAACATAGATATCATACAATCAAAAATCTTGAGAACTATCACTGGGACACCTTGGTATGTTCGCAACGAAAACATCCACCGGGATCTGGGCATCCTCGCAGTGTAAGACGAAATCCAGAAGCAAAAAGAGTCCTACAAAGAAAAACTGTCTTCGCACCCAAATATCCTCGCTCGGGGATTGACTCGGATCTCTAGCAGATCCCGCCTGCGACGCAACGACCTCCCAACCCAGCAATCGATTTTTAGGGCCGTCTAACTCCGTATCAGTCAATACGACTGTTAGTTAAGTTAAAAATATAAGATTTGATACACCTCTTGTTAGTCTCGCAAAGAGAAGATTCAAGAAATAAAAGCAACGTAAAAAAAAAAAGGAGTCGGATAAATAATTCATTGAAATTTCGGAAATTAATTGGATGTGGATTTGGAACCTGCCGGAGTGTCGGATCAATCGGACTTGGATTTAGACAATCATAAGATAAGTTTGGCGAACTGAGCTTGGCAATAACCTCTTTGTATGAGCGGCAGCAATATATAATGTATATAATGTAAATATAAGTTATCTGAGCGATTTTAAAGCCACCGGAGCGCTGGAAAAAGAAAAATCCGGCTCGATGAAATAATGATAAAATGTTGATGAAAGGTTGATGAAATGTTGATGATTCATCGATGAAATGTTGATGATTGATCGATCAAATGTTGATGAATTGCTGATGATTCATCAACCTTTCATCAACAATTTATTATAAAAACAAGATGGAAATAGGGTCGGGTGTCCCGATAGTAGAATACCCTGTACCATTACAAGGCGCGTCCCAAAATTATATAAAAGAAAGTGAATAGGAATAAAAAACGGAGACTAAATTAGATATAATGCAAATGTCTTCCCATTCGAGAGCAAAGTCGATAGCTCAGTCGGTAAAGCTGCACGTAAATTTTTGTAAACAATTGGCCTGGGTTCGAATCAACCGCAGGCATAAGAAATTTTTGTAATTTCAAAAAATTAAGTATAGTTCTTTACTTGCATTTTTTGTTATTTCTTAGTATTAAATACTGTAATTTTAATTTACTGGAAAAATAAAAATATTTGCAAAAAATACAAAAGCTTTCACTCGTCGCCGATGGGATTCGAACCCGTGACAACTAACATTTCAAAAATACTTCAGCTTAGCCAGCTGCACCACCAACCAATTCAGAAATAGTAATCTTATTTTCATAATAGTGTGAACCAAGCTAAAATGTATAATGAACGTTTTGATTTATTTGGAGCCCTCTGCCTGGGCTGCCTCTTGTACACGTAATGTGTATAAAGTAAAAAGCCTATATCTTCGCTATTTATGGCGCGATCGCAATAAAATTTGGTTTTTTAATATGGTTTACATAACTTTAAAAATTTGGGAGCTATACGTTTTTTTCAAATAGCTCCTCAAAAAAGGATCGCACTCGCAAAAAACTATAATACCTGTGTACCTTTGGTACTCGGTGTAAAAAATATTATGCATACAAATGTTGTTATTATTATTTATTTTGACTAATTCTATACTTAAACTAAATAACAAAGATTAACATTAAACATTAAATATTAATCTACACCTAGTGACAAAAAAAAAACCGCACCCTAAAATTGTACTAACTTTTAAGTTATATTGCTTGGCGTGTCTGCAAATGTTGTCTAAATTATCCAATTCTTTTTTTTACTGATTAATGAAACAATTTGTTATAAAAATGCATACCAGTTTTTATTTTATCGCAGCCTATTTTTTAGAAACAAATTTTTTTCAGATTTTCTGACTTTTCTTAAATATGAAAACTTAATGAAAAAAGTTTATATTAAGTTTACCATTTCGTATACTCAAAAAATAATATTTTTACCAAAAGTATATTTAATTTGCTATATTATATTTATTATTTATTAAATAATTTTTATTTTTATACCCGCTACCCATAGGGTAGAAGGGTATTATAACTTTGTGCCGGCAGGAAATGTATGTAACAGGTAGAAGGAAGCATTTCCGACCCTATAAAGTATATATATTCTTGATCAGGATCAACAGCCGAGTCGATTTAGCCATGTCCGTCTGTCTGTCTGTCTGTCTGTCTGTCTGTCTGTCTGTCTGTCTGTCTGTCTGTCCGTCTGTCCGTATGAAACACTGGATCTCAGAGACTATAAGAGATAGAGCTCTAATTTTTTTTCGACAGTATTTCTTATGCTTGCACGCAGATCAAGTTTATTTCAAATTTTTGCCACGCCCACTTCCGCCCCCGCAAATCATAAAAAAGCGTATTAAGCGTATAATTTTAAAGCTAGAATCGCATCGAACAATAGTCTGTGTGGTCCCTGAAAATTTGGTTGCGATCAAATAAAAATTGTCGAAGTTATTAAAGAAATAATTTTGTATGGCCACAAACGGCTGCTGGCAGCATGCCTCATTTGGTTGACCAATTAGACCAACTAAATATTCTTATCCGTTCTTGGTTGTGTTCGGAAAAGAATCTTATAAGATATTCGAGAAGCAATTTTAATAAATGGTAAAAATTATTAGCCGCTTAAATGCAATAATAACGCGTTTTTACACACATAGATACATGTGTATGTATTTTTGTATGCATGTGATTATATTACACTTGCATTTGCATTTGTCCGTTATGTTCAAAATTGTATTAACTGTTTTTTCTGGCGTCCTGACGCTTTTTTGGTTTAGGTATGGGTAGCGGGTATCTCACAGTCGAGCTCACTCGACTGTAGCTTTTTTACTTGTTTGTTTTTAAATTTAAATGAGTACTTTGTAGTACCCCCTTTTGCTTTGATTACACATTTTACCCTGTTGAGCTTCGAATTGTATAAAGCGCTTAAATATTCCGCCGTTATATCTTCGTAACATATTTTTTCTATTATTATCTTCAGTTCTTCCAGTAATTTAGGCTTGTTTATTTTAATTTTTGACGCTATAAAGGCCCAGACATTTTCGATTGGATTGAGGTCTGAGCTGTTTCCTGGCCAATTGAGGGACGTAATGCCCAATTCTTCTTTCAAACTTGATATCTATATTAAGAAGGTTCAATTTAATGAATTAAGCTATTTTTTCAGACAAGAGCTCAGTGAATTGCTCACAGATCAAGCCCTATGACAAGGTGCAGAATCATCTTGAAATATGGGATTTTCTTCTTTCTCATTGCCTCAATTCTAGGCACAACTCCACTTAAAATGATATCCTTATATTTTGCGGCATTCACAGCATACAGCAAATTTCTAAATATCGTTCGCCTTTTCTACGGCGCACTGTGCTCCAGCCATCGGGTCCAATGAGATTTAATTTGGACTCATCAGATAAAGCACTCGTGACCATTCGAAATCACTCTAATTATACCCTAGCAGGGTATATTAGTTTCAGTCAGAAGTTTGCAACGCAGTGAAGGAAGCATCTCCGACCCTATAAAGTATATATATTCATGATCAGGATCAACAGCCGAGTCGATCTAGCCATGTCCGTCTGTCCGTTTCTACGCAAACTAGTCCCTCAGTTTTAAAGCTATCTGAATGAAACTTTGTAGTTAGGCTTCTATATACTCTCACTCGTACATATGTCGGAACGGGCCGGATCGGACCACTATATCATAAGCTGCCAGAGGAACGATCCGAAAAATTTTCAAAAAACAATTATAACTTTGTCAGTTTTTAACCAATTTTCACCAATTTTGATATTTGCCCATTTAGTATTATTTCCGAATTTCGGTTTTAATTTCATGAAAATCGGCTGACTATATCCTATAGCTTCCATAGGAACAATCAGGAAAATTATAACTTTGTCAGTTTTCAACCAATTTTCACCAAATTTGATATTTGCCCATTTAGTATTATTTCCGAATTTTGGTTTTAATTTAATGAAAATCGGCTGACTATATCCTATAGCTTCCATAGGAAAAATCAGGAAAATAAAAGAAAAAACCATAACTTTGTCAGTTTTCAACATATTTTCACCAAATTTGATAGTTACCCATATTTTAGTATTCCTGAATTTTGATTTTAATTTCATGAAAATCGGCTGACTATATCCTATAGCTTCCATAGGAACAATCAGGAAAATAAAAAAACCATAGCTTAGCCGTGTTTCAAACCATTGCCATCAAATTTGAGATTTGGCAACAAATTATTATGTCAGAATTTCGTTTTAATTGTTTGTTTAAAGTCTGCTAGGGTATACAAACTTCGGTGAGCCGAAGTTAGCTTCCTTTCTTGTTTTCTTTATCTTTGGCCCCTCCTTCAATTTTTTTAGTCAGTAGTGCCTTTTTTGCAGGTTGAGTTGTTCGAACCGAAATATCCTGGCAAATTGTTGCCGTACCTTAGATGCAATATCTCATTTTTGAAGCGGTCCAACGCGCTCGTTCTCACGATTATACGGTCTTTTTGTGTATTTGTGAATTTTTTCTTTCCTGATCCTTTTTTTTCTTTCGCATTTCACAAGTCACGCGATATTTTTTAAAAATCGACGCACTGAGCTTTTATTATAATGTGTCCGAGCTGCTATTTCACGATTTGACACATTTTGGTCAGCCAATATAATGATTCTCTGCTTTGTTTAGGCATATTTTTATAGATGACTTTGGAAAAAAAATTCTAGGTGAAGCTATGTGAACAATTGAGCTCTTAAAATGGCAAATTTATGTCAAAAATATTCAGGGTGACACAGCAAAAAATAAACAATGGCGATAAGACCTCATTATACCCTTGCGGGTATATTAGTTTCAGTCAAAAGTTTGCAACGCAGTGAAGGAGGCATCTCCGACCCTATAAAGTATATATATTCTTGATCAGGATCAACAGCCGAGTCGATCTAGCCATGTCCGTCTGTCCGTCTGTCCGTTTCTACGCAAACTAGTCCCTCAGTTTTAAAGCTATCTGAATGAAACTTTGCAGTTAGGCTTCTATTTACTCTCACTCGTACATAGGTCGGAACGGGCCGGATCGGACGACTATATAGTATAGCTGCCATAGGAACAATCGGAAAAATCTACGAAAAAAAATTATAACTTTGTCAGTTTTCAACCAATTTTCACCAAATTTGATATTTGCCCATTTAGTATTATTTCCGAATTTCGATCCGAATGTCGGATATAGTCAGCCGATTTTTATGAAATTAAAATCAAAATTCAGAAATACTAAAATATGGCTAAATATCAAATTTGGTGAAAATATGTTGAAATCTGACAAAGTTATGGTTTTTTCTTTTATTTTCCTGATTGTTCCTATGGAAGCTATAGGGTATAGTCAGCCGATTTTCATAAAATTAAAATCGAAATTCAGGAAAATATGGGTAACTATCAAATTTGGTGAAAATATGTTGAAAATTGACAAAGTTATGGTTTTTTCTTTTATTTTCTTGATTGTTCCTATGGAAGCTATAGGATATAGTCAGCCGATTTTCATGAAATTAAAACCCAAATTCGGAAATAATACTAAATGGGCAAATATCAAATTTGGTGAAAATTGGTTGAAAACTTACAAAGTTATAATTTTTTTCGTAGATTTTTCCGATTGTTCCTATGGCAGCTATATGATATAGTCGTCCGATCCGGACCGTTCCGACATATGTACGAGTGAGAGTATATAGAAGCCTAACTGCAAAGTTTCATTCAAATAGCTTTAAAACTGAGGGAGTAGTTTGCGTAGAAACGGACAGACGGACATGGCTAGATCAACTCGGCTGTTGATCCTGATCTAGAATATATATACTTATAGGGTCGGAGATGCCTCCACTGCGTTGCAAACTTTTGACTGAAACTAATATACCCTGCAAGGGTATAATAAGCTTGTTGCCACAAAATAAATTCGGAGGCTTTCGGTTCTTACGCATTTGAAATGCCGAATTGTTTGTGAACGCATACCCCTGGTTTTATATGCCATTGCCTGTTCACTGAATTTTAATTCATGGAACAGACATAATAAGCCATTTTTGCCTTCCAATTTGTATGATGTCCGAGGAAGCTCCTGAAGCCAGGAACAAGGACTTCCGAAACATTCGCGAGAGCAATACGAGAAAAAATAGCAGGAAAAATACAATGGAAGATATTTTAAATGCTCTCTTAGTATCTTCTGACCATTTAATACCTTCATTGTCAAATGCGTACCCGATTTCTTCAGCAAAAACGATTATTATGGATGAAGTTAAGAACTTTAAATAAGAAGCTTTAAATAAAGGATCTGGATAAGCCTCTCTCTGATTCCGAAGATTCCGGATTCTATTTTAGTTTATAAGTTATTAATAAAATGCCGCTAGTGGGACCAAATTGCCTACTGTGATACGTCCAGATTGGCTTTAGGACTAAATTGTAGAGTAGTAACTTGTAGTCCAGGCACAGTGGCGATCGTGAGTTTATAGAGGCTGCTGGTTTTCAGGTTTAGGTGCATCTTCTTGCATTCGATGTGCTTACGCCAGGTCTGTCAAGGTGGACGCCAAGGTATGTTACTTCGTTAGCTTGAGGGATCTGCATACCGTGAAGTGAAAGCGGAGGGCATGTTTGTCTATTAAGAGTAAACCTTAAATGTGAACACTTTTGTTCGTTTATTTTAATGCGCCAGTCGGACGGCAACCTTTCCACTACTGTTAGCCCTCTCATTCCCAAATTAAAATGGGCGTGGCCAACAATTTTTTGAATAGACATATATCAACTGACAAAAATTTCAATGTCCTAGGTGTCCTGGTTCAAGAGCTGCAGGATGTTGCGTATATCCAACATTGGGCCTTCAAATTCCTCTTGTTCCCCATTCCGGCCAATGATTATAACCATCAAGCCGTAGTTATTTTGCTGGGTCTGCAACATAAGCTCTTTTATAGGGATTTGATACAAAACCCGAAGAAGGAGCTGGTGATGATGGAGCTGGCCAATATGCCTTTCTCTTTCTGAGCAATCATCAAGCTTATTGACGAAAGCCAATTGTCAGAAAATAGTTTGAAAATTTGGTTTACTGGTAAATTGGGTGATAAAGATAGCACTATATCTGATGAAATGCCAAATCCAATAGACCAATGTACGCAACACGACATTTACAAAAATATTACAAACAAACTAAATAATATTTTCATGCGGGGTTTTGTTTTAAATACTCACTTACCTTTCTTTATAAAGTTGCTAAATTTGGTATTAGGATGAAGTAATTATTTTAATGTTTATTTAACACTTTTCAAAAACAACTTTTTTTGCACAATGAATTTGTCAACTACGCTCTCGGGAAAATAGCTACAGACTGAACGCGTGTGCAGCTGACTACCGAACAAATATGTATAGTCTCACTCAACACTGTAGTGTACGTAGTTTGAAGGGTTTTCCTATTTGGCCTTTTTATAGTGGGTGGTGGTTACTACAAAGAAGGACCTGGTACTTCCTTAGCTGGGATGCGCACTATTGCTAGGCTCGGGTCTAGCTCGCCGTATGTCGGGGTTTTCAGCCAGGGATAGTACGACGCTAATACATTTGATTAGTGCGGCTTATTCAAAACAACAAATCATAATCAAAGCTGAACTGGAGAATTAATGTGAGAAAATGAAATCATGAACATACTGTATATGCACGCCGACTCGCGTTAAATATGTACTAAGAATTCTGATATGTATTGGGAATTAAAGTGTTAATAATTCCCCACGTCTTTACCCTCCCTACCATGACAAGGTTGCTAAAATTCCTCCTTGTCCCTTGGCCGAGTTCAAATAACCCTACCACATAATAAAGAAAATGTCCGACTCAAGTACTCGACAAACCATTATACTTATTTATTCAGCATTCATCTTTAATAAATCTATATCTCACTTGTAATTCCATTTTTCCTAATTTATCTTCATTGTTTCTTCATTTAATTTAAATTACAAATAACCAATCTTAACCTATCTTCTATTCCTTCCTATTTATTCCTTAACCCATAGTTTAATTTATGGTATCTAATATAGTTAATAAAAAGATAGTAATAAATAGTTATATATCAAGTAAGAAAGTTAATATAATTATAAAAGAGAGCAAGAATTCAAGAAGCATAGTGTGGCATTTGATAGAATTTTTATAATAGGTATTTGTTCTTGTTGTTGTTTTATTCTGTACTTTTTAAATGATCACTCCATGCGTAAAGTTCGGCCCAAGTTCACTTTGACGTTGAAGAGCTGTTGAATACTCCGCACAGCGGACTTGGTTGGCTGTGCTCAGGTCTTTCACTTGCTCGCATCCAAACCGGGACGGTTATGTAACCGACGGCCGGAGGTTAAGTCCGCCCAAGCCCTGACTATGGGGCAATATGGGAGTCACTTGAGATCTACTGCAGGCGGTCAGCGGAGTTGGCTAAAGATGCCGTAGTCTTGGCCTCCGTCACGCCTCCGAAGTCGGATCCCTATGAAAATTGAGTTAGCATTGAGACTCACTAAATTGGCACTTAATCACCTTTTCCACGCACAATTTACAATTACAGGTGTATATATCACTCTGGTGTTCACTCTAATTAATCAATAAGTAGATTTTATTGTCACGTGTAATTGGACTTAAATTTGGCAGCGTCGAGAAATATAAACGTTGGCCAAAGGGTTATTATAAAAGAATGAATTAAGTTTTGGGAAGCTGACTGCAGGAGGTTAGAGGTTCTGAGCTTTCCTTCGACTAACTGTTCAATCGTTCGATCATTGTCAATCGCGATTGGTCTTAGCCATTCTCTAGCTATTTTCGCTATGGAAAAGTTCCTATAATTTTAAATGCGAGGTTGGGTCGAAAAGATTCTGTAAGTGTAAGCTTAGCTGGTCACTACAACACATGCACACATAAATACAATGTTGCGTATCTGCAACAGCGAGCATGAGAGGGTTAGATGATTAGAAATTTAGTTTCTTGCTTGCGTTGGGCATCTGGAGCGACTAAGGATAGCGGTATCGTCGGCGAACGTTGACGTTGTTAGTTGTGCGTTCGTAGGAATATCCGCAGTATACAAAACATATAGACACGGGCCGAGTGCGCTTCCTTGTGAAACTCCAGCTCTGATGATGTAGTCGCTCGAAGTAGCTGCGTTGCATCTCACTGAGAATGCCTTTTGTAGAGGCATGATTCCAGTAGCTTGTGGGTGTATCTTGGCAAATACGTTTTAATTTTATGCATGAGTCCATTAAGCCAAACTCGGTCGAAAGCTTCAGATACGTAAAGAAAAATACCGCTACAGTATTCTCTCTGTTCGCAGGCTGAGCGTATTTCGGATGTTAATCTGTTCACTTGCTCGATGGTTCCGCGGTTTCCAGATGTGGAATTATGCAAGTTAACAAGCATTTTCAAACAATTTAGACAAACAAGATAGAAGGCTTATTGGTCTGTACGATGACGGAATTGTGTGGTCTTTTTCAGGCTTCGGTATCATTATAATTATGGATTTCTTCCACTTTTTTGGGAAATAACCAAGATTTATGATCCCATTAAATAGTTTGCAGACAACCTCTATATCGCATTTTGGAAGTTCGATCAGCATCTTTGGTGTCAGTAGGTCACCACCAGGAGCCTTTTTTGGTTTTAGCCCTCTTATGCCTTTTTCGATTTCGTTCGGCCGGAATGAAGGTGCGGTTGGCTGGGAGGTAGCCTCTGGCTGAATTATTGGAAAGAGGAACGAATTTGAGGCAGGGTTTGGCTGGAAGACACTTCGGAGATGTGTAGCGAATGTTTCATCTCGGTCTTCATCGCTGCATGCCCGGCATCCCGAAGAGTTTCTTATCGGGGTGATCGTTTCAATTGGGGCGCTAAGATTTGGGTGAGATTTGGGATACTTTGTGCTTGTTGGCTAAAGATTCTGGATGTACCTCAGCTGTGCAGTTTCTTCCTGTTGGCCTGGTCGAGTAAGCGTGTTGCGTCCTCAAGGCGTTGCTTTGAAGCTGGTGATCTGCTGTTTTGCCATTCACGACGCGTGCGCTTCCTTTCTCGCACGAGCTGTTCGATTTGCTGATTGGATTTGTAGTATTTGTTTCGGTCTGCTTCCTTCCCTTGAGGAGTAGAGATTTTATCTGCCGCAACGAGTACTTCTTCCAGAGCGCTCGTAGTGTAATCGATATCCGATTCCATGTTAAGCTACGGGGCGAGTTCTATGTGTGCACTCACGTACTTTTTGTATTTAAGCCAGTTCGTTTTTGGCGACGTCAGGCTGAAGGGATGTTCGGTTATTTCTGGGCTTTCAAGAAGCGTTAAAAGCACAGGCGAGTGGTCTGATGATAAGTCTGAGACTGCTTTGGCGCTTATTAGATGGGGAGGTATGTTTTTTGTCACCGCAAAATCGATAAGGTCTAGGAGCTTTCGTGGGTCTGTTGGCCAGTATGTGAGACTTCCAAAGGAAACATAGTCCAGTTTATTTCTTACTTGTATAATTGCATTGTACAATTGAATTTGTATCGATGTGGCCTGCAAAAAGTTTTCAGCAAACCTTTTGTGAAAATTTTGTTTAATGCGTTCTCTGATTAGGACTCCAGTTTCGCCGTGGGCTTTTCCAGCTGGATGACCTATCCGGTAGATTGTATAGCCTCATATTTGAAACTTTTATTTGCTTGTAATATGCGTTTCCACCAGTAGCATAACGTCAATATGGTTTTCTGTTAAGAATTGAGACAATTCTACTTTATGTCGTGAGACACCATTGGCGTTCCACATTAATATTCGTAGAGCCTGCGTAGATTATTTAGACTGTTGTGCTACGAGCAGCTGTATTACCATGTTTTGGTTTTGAAGTAGTGTTTTCATGGTCGTTTTCAGGAATAATATAAACCCAATCATACAGTGTTGGAGGGTAAGCATTATAGTTTCCGTTTCACTATGAGGCTGTTCTGGGGCCTGTTCAGCGCTTTGTGAGTTAGACTGAATTGGATTTTCCATTCCAGATCGTAGAGCATTGGCATAGGAAAAGCCGTTGGTGGTGTTTAGGAGACCGAATGAGGACCTCGCAGCTTTGGCGAAGAAGACGTCTGGCGTAGCTTTTGACGCAATGTACACATTCTGTTGATTATGATTGCGCGTTGCGGTCGCGTCCCCGCAGACTACACAGACAGACCGAAGCTTGTAGTATGACCTAGTGTGTCCATACTCTTGGAAATTAGTGCAATGCAATGGACCGTTGCGTTTATGTGGTTCTTCAACAGTGATTCTCCGATGCAATAGATCTTGCAGCTTGTAGATGGGGTGGACTTCGTTCTTCTTCAGCAACCTGCTTTCTGGCTCGAGCTCGACATTGAAGAGGGGTTGTGGCTTTTTATCTTTATTTAGAATGTTGACCAGGGCACTCGAGCTTTTCTCCCTGATATAGATTGGAGGGGGCTCGGGTTTTTTTGCGGCGTCTTGCGCTGGTTGGTTTTCCTAAAATCTGGTACTACTGGATCTGCCTGGTTCTTCGTCGATCTTCTGGACTCGGTTAATTTTTTTTTATTGCCTGCCGGATTACTCTGCGGGCTAAGCTTGCGCTTAATTTGGATGTAGCGATCCATTCCAGTCTGTGTGGCCGGGACCGCTTTGGCAATTTCCGAAGTTCTTGAACTCGTTGTTCAGTCGCAGCAGTATGTAGTCATAAGTATAATATTTAAGACACGACACACATAATGTAACAATTCGTCAGTCGCAGCGACATGCATTTATCGTAAATAAAGTATCAATTACCAGGTCAAGCGAATATGCATGGTCTGCTGAGACGAGGAAATGAGCTGGGGCAATGGTCTCAGTTCCTAACGCTAACCCACATTTACAGTAACCGCACACTATTTCTTATACGTTATTTCTGTTAGCATAAGCACTTTTGTACCTATAAATATTGTTAAGTTTCATTAATAAAGTCAGTAAGAGTTCTACCTCAACAATGAGCTTTTATTCATGCATCAGAGGCTGTCGCTGTGTCTTCAGACCCTCAACCAACCAAACCGTCCACCTAGTTCCAAGTGCTAGTTGCGACAACAAACAGGCAATAGTTTATGCACTATCTGCCAGGCATCTAAGCCTCCTTACACAAACATTTTGGTGACCCCGACGAACACGCTAACCGTGGACGTCAACCACAGGAAATCCGTAACTCTTGGGATTCTCCTAACTTTTTCACTCGCCATAAAAACTATTTGGTGAGCCCTGACTCACAGGAAATTGTCCTGAATACGTCAAACCAACAGGAAAGATTCCGTAACTATTGGGAATTTTCCAGAATTTCACTCTTGCCATAGAAAATTGGTAAGACCAACAGGGAAAGTTTCATCACTTCTGGAAACTTTCTTCTTTTTTGACACTGTCAAAAGCCTTCAAATCCTTTCTAGAGTTCTAGATTCTCCAAGTCTATTGACCAGTTGTTAGTTCCTTCGACCACACACGGTTGCGAATAGGAGCGTATCCAGCTGTAAAGCGAATAAAACACTCCCACCGGTCAGGAATTTAAACAATTGTCAATATGTCTAACAAGGAGGAGCAAGCAGTCAAAGAGACATTAGACTTGCAGGAAGAGATCAGTCAAGAGATCGCAAGGCTTATCCGCAACTTTAGAAAAGATTCAGCGGATAGAAAATTAAACCCAACATATTACCAAACAAAGTTGGACGCAATCGATGAAGTATGGAACCGCTTTGCGGAGAACGACAAAAATATTCCCGCAGCAAATAGAAGCGAAGAATATTTAAAGTTCTACGTCGACTTTCGTGAATCATACGACAAATACAGAAATATTATAGTTGACTCCATGGCTCAGAGCTCAAGAAATGCCCCATATCAGGCAACCGCGAGCAATGACCGGGAAACTGCAGGCGTTGCAAGCTTAGCGCAACCTGCACGTAAACTTATATCAGCATGTCGGCGACAAAAAGCAATCGCCGACTCAATCAAACGGGCTCTGAAAGAATGTTCAGAGACCGGCAGGGCCGTATCAAGGAGTTCAATAAACTCATTGTGGTCCCAATACCAAGAGATCCATTTCTCGATCCATGAAGAGTACGAAGACCCGGTCAGGGAGGGATACGACATGCAGTCGTTCCTCCGACTAGAAAGAGAAGTACAGAAAGTCCTGGGGGCACAAACCAACACATCAAGCAATGAAGATGTACACTTGCCCAGAGTCAGCATCCCCAAGTTCGATGGGGATCTACTCAAATAGACGCAATTCTTCGATATGTTCAAATGCATGGTACATGACACCAACATGCCCACAGTCAGGAAGATGTGGTACCTTAAAACCACTGTGACTGGAGAGGCAGAGAGACTTATAAGGCATATCGATCTGAAAACGGAGAACTACATGAGCGCATGGGAAATACTAGTTGATGCATACAACAATCCCCGCCATGTAGCAGATACGATTTTCAATCGCCTTCTGCAACAACAAACAAACAGTGACGACCCAAGGTCACTAAAGGAGTTGTATATTACAACAATTGAGTCTCTGGCATCATTAAAGGGACTAGGCATTGATGTATCCAGCTGGGATACACTCATAATTGCCATCTTAAAACAAAAATTGGATCTTGCGAATAGAGCCCTATACGAACAATCGTTAGACGGCTCAAGAGAGCTTCAAGGGCTCGATACAATACTAAGTTTCCTGGACCAGCGAAGTCGAGTGCTGGGAACGGGCAAACGCAATCAACAGCAAAAAAGGGAGCAGAAGAGCCCATCTTGCACTTCTGCTAGCGCAGGAAGGCATCCAGGTTGCCCCTTCTGCAAACGGAATCATTTGCTATACAAATGCAATGATTTCCGCAGCAAAACGGTACCCGATCGACTCAACTGGGTAATAAAACAACAACTGTGTGTGAACTGTTTTAACAGTAACCACAAGGCAAAGGATTGCCGAGGCCGTATGTGCTTTAAATGCGATAAAAAGCACCATACATTGCTGCACCTGGAGACGTCATCAGGTGCGGCAACAGAGCCACAATCACCTTCTGTAGGAGCAGCAAGCAACAAAAGCTACAATTTGCTGGCCACAATGAAGGTATTAGTCAAAGCAAGCAATGCACTATGGGGCGAACGACCACTTTTTATGGCATTAATTAATAACTTTAAAACGAAGTAAAATATTTAAGTTCTGTTTTTTGATTTATGCTAAGAATAAGAATAGTAATATATTTTAACAAAAAACGACATAATTCTACATTCAAATACAAACAAAAAATTTTTTTTTTCAGTGTATACTTTTAAAAACTTTTTTTTCCAAAAAATTTAAGATATATTACCAAAATAATACAAAAAAAAAAAAAATTGGGGTTGTTGTACCTTGTTTTTACATAAATTTGAAGTTTTACTTTATTGCTTTGCATTTTTTCCAACAATTAGTGGAAGAATATGTAATTTTTACAAAAAAACCTCGAAATTAAGAATCTAGAATTTTATTTATTTCTAATAAAGTTTATTCGTCATGGTCAGAACAGGGTCCACGTATTATCGCATTAAAACAATTGAAAATTGCATTCGATGCATTGCATTGCCCGTTGTCTCTGCGTTCCATTTCACGAACAAATCGCTGTTTTTCACCTTGAGGTTAGTATCTTAAAAGTTAAATTTTAGAGAAAGTGCGCAAAAGTGCACTTTTATATTAACAACATATAAGAAGAATTGATAACTCTACAACATAAAATAGGTTTTAGAAGTGGAGTCAGCTGGACTCACTTTGTTGCTCTATTTAAAAATTAAAATACACTAAAAAATTGTGGTTTTAATAGGGTTAGACCTTACATCGTGGGACACCACGATGTTATTCTACAATCGACTTTCACAAACACATACTAAAAACCATAAACAATGGGCTGTATGTTAAAAGTTGCTCTTTTATTAATTGTTTATAGACTTTTTTTGACTTTAAACTTGCGCAATTTTTCTAAATTTTACCAACAATCGGTTATCGCTGGAGTCACGCGTACGTAGCAGCTGACTTAACAGCGAATTACTTAACAGTGTCGCCCTCTGTTAAAATTTCTGGTATGTAACATTATAGATTAAGGTATTTTTAACACATTCCAGTTTAAAAAAATTTAATTTAACGACTTTTAAAAAATGAATTTAGGCCACTTATAGTGGTCGTTCGCCCCATAGTGCAATGGTCAGGTGGCCACATTCCGAGCCTTGCTGGATTCAGGATCACAATTCAATCTGATCTCTGAACGAATGGCCTCCAAGCTCTCTCTGAAGCTACACAATGCGTCATTACGCATCGTAGGCATTGGAGGCAATCCGAAAACAAGTCGGGCTAGAGCAAATGTGCTCATGAAATCAATGCACAACGATTTCACTCAACAGGTAGAAGCCATTGTTCTGCCACATATCATAGCTGACCAACCAGCTCATGATTTGAGTACATCCCATGTATACATTCCAAACAACTTCATCCTGGCTGATCCAAATTTTGACAAACCTGGAAAAATTGACATGCTTATCGGCGCAGAGCACTATTATTCATTGCTACTGCCAGATCAAAAGCAGATAAAACCAGAAGGCCCAATTCTCCAGAATACAAAGCTGGGATGGATTGTGGCCGGGAGAATGTCTGCTGAGCACAATTTAGCAGCACTTTGTGCGACGGCAACCACTGAAGAGGAGGTTGACACGCTGTTAGAGCGATGTTGGACACTAGAAAATCTAGACACCAAAGATAAGGCTCTGTCTCCAACTGAAGCTGGTACCTCCCACACACATACCATCGGATCATTACTTCATTCCACATCACTGTGTTTTGAAGCCCGAAAGCAGTACCACCAAACTGCGGCTAGTTTTCGATACGTCCTGCAAAACGTCAAGTAATAAGTCACTAAATGACATATTATAAGCTGGACCCACGGTACAGAGCGAACTAATCGCCATTCTGCTACGATTCCGCACCTATAGATATGTGTTTACCGCGGACATAGAAAAGATGTATCGCCAAGTATGGATGCATTCTGATCATCAGTTTCATCAGCTGATCGTATGGAGAAAGAAGGCTTCTGACGATCTGAAATTCTACAGACTAAAGACCGTCACGTACGGTATCACTTCAGCGCCATTCCTTGCTACAAAATGCTTGGATTATCTGGCTGAGAAAAATAAGAGGCAGTTCCCGCTTGGGTCAGCTATACTCAAGCATGATTTCTATGTGGACGACTGTCTTACAGGAGTAGACAGCATTCCAGAGGCGATCCAGATTCAGCAGGAATTAAACAAAATATTGCTGCCGTCCGGATTCAAGCTCCGAAAGTGGTGCTCCAATAACAATGAAATACTGACCCAAATTCCGCCAGAAGATATTGTCCCCAACGTCAAGTTAGATGAAACACTTCAGCATTACAGTGTTAAGACATTGGGCCTACTTTGGATGCCTCAAAGGGATCAGTTGTGTGGACGATCTCAAAAAAGCGAAGCCTCAACTATCACAAAACGGCTGGTCAGCTCAGAATCTTCGCAGATATTCGATCCACTGGGATTATTTGCTCCGGTGGTCGTCAAGGCGAAGATGTTCATGCAAACGCTCTGGGAATTTAAGATGGGCTGGGACGATGAGTTACGTCCACACCTTCAGCTGGACTGGAAAAACTACCGCTCTGACTTGCAAGCGCTAAATACTATGCAAATACCAAGGCATATACTTGAAGGAAGAGTGCCAGTCACGCAAGAGTTGCACACATTTGTCGATGCCTCGGAACGAGCATATGGAGCGGCAGTGTATGTACGAGCGACTTACAAAAATAATCAAGTATCAGTCCGGTTGCTATGCTCAAAGTCGAGAGTGGCGCCATCCGCCAAGGAGACTCTACCGCGGCTAGAATTATGTGCTGCAGTCTTGGGAGCTGAACTGACCCATAGAGTCAGAAAGGACCTACGTTTGCCTGAGGAGAAGGCATTGGGGTACTTCTGGACTGATTCAACAGTAGTCCTCTCCTGGATAAATGCGTCAGCATCCTCATACCACACGTTCGTGGCCAATCGAATAGCAAAAATACAAGCGGTGTCGCATCAAGCGCAATGGCGTCATGTGTCGTCCGCAAACAATCCAGCAGACGTACTGTCGAGAGGAATTGCCGCAAGCAAGTTGGCAGAACACAACCTGTGGCTATATGGACCGCTGTTTCTGCACGGCTCCCGAGACAAGTGGTCAAAAATACCGACCATCGATCCCATCGATCTGGAGGGTAAAGTAAAGCAAGTCAGCTTGCCAATCTGCCAAGATCAACTAGGAAGCGAGCTATACAGTTGCAACCACAGCAACTCCTTCCACAAGTTGCAACGCATTGTAGCATATATGATGCGCTTTTGTCATAAACAGAACCGATCTCCTACGACTACGCTAAGTGTAGGCGAGCTGGCTTATGCCAGAACGATCATCTTCAGCACGATTCAAAAATTGAATTCAGTGCGGAGTATAAACAACTTCGCATCCACAGAACAGTGGACAGGAAAAGCTCAGTCGTCTCGTTGTCTCCAATAATAGGGAATGACGGACTCATCAGAGTCGGAGGAAGGTTGGAAGAATCCAACCTTCCATATGCTGCAAAACATCAAATCTTGCTCCCGTACAATGATACGATGGTGAAGATGCTGCTACGAGAGATGCATGAGGAAAACATGCATTGCGGAGCACAAGCATTGAGGGCCATAGCCAGACAACAAACCGGGTTTTTGAATGACAAAACGATGGCCAGAAGCATCATACACAGTTGTGTTAAATGCACAAGAGCACGGCCCAAATTAATGCAACAAATCATGGGTAACTTGCCGGCGGATCGAGTAACACAGGCTCGTCCGTTCTCCAATTCAGGAGTCGACTATTGCCGTCCCTTTTGGATTCACCACAAGATCCGTGGGAAAAGGCCAGATAAAGCATACATTGCAGTATTCTGCTGCTTCGCCACAAAAGCAATACATCTGGAGTTGGTAAGCGACCTAACAACGGACGCGTTCCTAGCCGCTCTCCGACGATTCTTGGGCCGACGTGGAAAGTGTCAGAACATCCACTGTGACAACGCCACGTACTTTGTTGGTGCCAACAACCAATTAAAGGTACTAGAGGAAACGATTTTCACAGAGCAAGCCCAGAGCAGGATCATTAATCAGTGCAATAAGCAGCAGGTGGAGTTCAAGTTCATCCCACCGCGAGCACCGTCGTTTGGCGGGTTGTGAGAAGCTGCTGTAAAATCGGCGAAAAGGCTATTAGTATCAATCACAGCCACAGCATCCTTAACATTTGAAGAGCTCAACACGGTGATCATTGAGGTCGAGGCGATACTCAATTTAAGGCCCCTCACCCCTATGTCAGCCGATCCAACAGATACTGCAGCACTCACTCCAGGCCACTTTTTAGTTGGCGAACCTCTAGTAGCACCGCCCGATGCAAATCTTGCTCGACCGGAAAAAACGTTGGTCAAAAGATGGGAACTGGTTTCCAGGCTTAAACAATCGTTCTGGAATCAGTGGTCCATGGAGTACCTACAAGAGCTCCAGATGCGCACCAAGTGGAAAACTATGGCGCAGAATGTCAAGGAAGGATTGCTAGTACTGGTAAAGGAAGACAACGTACCGGTAATGAGCTGGCCCATGGGACGGATAGTGAAGACATATCCAGGCAAGGATAACCAAATCCGGGTCGTAGATGTAAAGACCGCATCAGGGATCTACAAAAGGGCAGTTACTCGTTTGGCGTCGTTGATGAAAGAAGAAGTAGCCACAAAACGGCCACACAGCGACAGCGCGGACACGGCGCAGGCAGAAGAAAGCCCTGTGCAAAAAAGGAAAGCATCATTTCCAATCCTCCCAACGTTACTGGCTATGCTACTAATCCTACCTTTAGCAATGGGACAGTCAATCAACATAACTCGGTTTGCAAGCCAGCCAGGAATATTCTATGAACGGCTCGGCATATCCAGAATGGCAATCTCCGAATGGAAAATAATTGTATATTACGATTTAAAGCCATATTGGAGCGACATGGAAATATTGGCCAACGGGATAGCAAAACTGAAACACAAATGTTCAGAACTCCGAAACATCAATGCTTGTATATCAGTGTCTGAGCATTTTCAACATGTACTACTGTGGGCAAAAAGTAAGGTGACTTTATTTATAACTCAAAAATTCTTTCTTTATTCTTCTAAATCAATTTCATTCCCTTCAAAGTAATCCCCTCCCGATATAATACATTTATGCCAACGTTTTTTCCAGTCCTGGAAACGGGACAAATAGTCCTGTTTTGGTATTGCCATGAGCGCCCTCGCCGATTCCGCCTTTATCTCCTCAATCGACTCAAAACGCGTTCCCCGGAGTGGTCTCTTCAGTTTTGGGAATAGCCAGAAGTCACACGGAGCCATTTAGGAGAATACGGAGCTTACTGAACGATATGCTTCGAATTCTTGGCGAAATGGTCACGAAGAATGAGTGCAATGTGAGCCGGTGCATTATCGTGATGCAAAAACCAAGTTGTTAGCCCATAATTCTGGTCTTTTTAGACGAATTGCTTCACGCAAACGACACATAACGCTCAAATAATATTCCCTCTTAACAGTTTGCCGAGGTTGAAGGAATTTTTACTGCACCACGCCACGAAAATTGAAAAAAACTGACATCATGACCCTGATTTTAGACGTGCTCTTTTCGGAATTTTTTTTGAAGCCTTTGTACCACTTATTAAATTTTTTCTGGGACGTGGTAAAATCACAAAAGGCCTTCCACAATAATCTTTAACGTTTCCGCAGCCGAAATTTTGTTTCACCAATCAAAATTTGGTGACTCTTCTCAGACCAATTAATTCATACATTGTAAAAATCGCCAAATTCACTCTTGATCGTTTGGTAAACACAAGCGTAAATATAGTACTGATACTAACTTTGCCATGAAATTACCCTCAGATGTCATTAATAGTCCCGGCAACTAAAAAAAAAAAATAACTGGTCCGCCATCTTAATCCCGCGAATTTTAATTTAAAAAGTCACCTTACTTTTGGCCCACAGTAGTATACAGCAAGCTGCAATCAAGATACGCCGATGACATGTTCAAGGTGATTAAGGAGGTCAAGTCCAATGACGACGTGTTAATGATGCTCTTGAAAAATCAGATGTCAATCTTGGATTCAACAATAAACATAGTCACGACGAGCAATTCAGCCACCAACGATCGGATTAGAACACTAGAGAGCCAGATAGGTACAATCAATCTGGAAAGAGGAAAGTACCAAGGCGACCACCTACAACAAGCGTTTATGAGTCTGACAACGCAACTAACGCTGGTGGCAACCGGATTGCAGCGGATGCAAAGTGAGATAGCTAATGTGCTCACTGACGTGCGCCATCGAACAATCAGTCCAATACTAGTGTCTCCCAAGCAACTGAGGGAGCAACTGGATCAGATTCGTGAACATATGCCACCGGATCAACTGCTTCCAGTAGCATCGGCTAATGTTATCCAGCTTTATAAAATTAAGCATGCCGAAGGCACCACAACGAGCAGCCACGTCATCTTCAAGATATCGCTGCCACTGGTTACAACAGTAACACAACAGGAAATATTCAGCATTATGGCGATCCCGACATGGAAGGCCGGAAGCTGGCAGCAATTCAGGCTACAAACCAAAATCATAGCCGTCAATGCCCATAGAGATCAGTTCATGGGATTGACCAAGGATGAATTCAAGCAGTGTCTAAGGCTGCCACACGACGAGCACATCTGTTTCAACCATCAAGCCACATTCAGCGTGGAAAATCGGTGTGAATTCAGTTGTTTTAATAACAAGACGGAAACTATCTGCGAGGTCTCTCAGTCGAGGGCCGAGCTGTGGTGGTCAGCAACGCATCAGCAAAACAGGTGGATGTTTGCCACACGCAGGCACGTTGAACTTCAAGCGGTATGCAAAGGAACATCGTTCACAGTGCATCTTAACGGAACAGGCTTATTGTCACTGGCCCCAGGCTGCACTGCACGCAACTCAAAAATTAGCGTGAGCACATTCAGCACCATAATCAGCGAAACGAAGGCTACATTTATTCGTTTTGGCAATATCACAAGGATTGACCGTAAGAACCCACCTGAGCCACGTCAAGGAACGGCAGCCAAGGAAGTCAACTTGGAGGAGCTGGGCACTTTGCAACACCAGTTGGACAAATTAAAGGAGACCACTTGGAAAGATCAGACCAGCGCGACTCAGCATCATCAAGTAGTCGCTTATATGGCCCTAGCAATGTTAATACTACTGGGCATTGCATGGGTTTTCAGACGAAGGGTCTGCAAATGGACACCAGCACGCCGGGCTCCCGAAATCAAGCAGAACACGGACCAGCCACCACCAGAACCTACCCCACGAAGTTTCACGTTCGACCTTAGCGAAGGTTGAACACTTGTTTAACGGCCGGGAGAATGTTCAGTCGCAGCAGTATGTAGTCATAAGCATGATATTTAAGACACGACACACATAATGTAACAATTCGTCAGTCGCAGCGACATGCATTTATCGTAAATAAAGTATCAATTACCAGGTCAAGCGAATATGCATGGTCGGCTGAGACGAGGAAATGAACTGGGGCAATGGTCTCAGTTCCTAACGCTAACCCACATTTACAGTAACCGCACACTATTTCTTATACGTTATTTCTGTTAGCATAAGCACTTTTGTACCTATAAATATTGTTAAGTTTCATTAATAAAGTCAGTAAGAGTTCTACCTCAACAACGAGCTTTTATTCATGCATCAGAGGCTGTCGCTGTGTCTTCAGACCCTCAACCAACCAAACCGTCCACCTAGTTCCAAGTGCTAGTTGCGACAACAAAGAGGCAAGAGTTTATGCACTATCTGCCAGGCATCTAAGCCTCCTTACACAAACACTCATTTTAGTCGTTGCCACACAGTGAAGTAAAATAAATTAAGTAAGAACCACTTGGTGAAATGTCACTGTTGCTTTTACCTTTATTTAAACAATTCGGAACTCACAGACGTTGTATCGAAATAAATACGGAGTTTTTATTTAAATTATGTGACGCGTGCCGCGCACAAATGTAAATAAGAAATGTAAATAAAGAAATAAAGAAATGAAAATAATGAAGAAATACTTATTTACAAAAAGATGTAAATAAAGAAATTAATAAATGATAATAATAAAGAAGAAGACAAGAAAGGGGGACACTAGGTAGCGAAGAGGAGGAAGGCGACGAACGCAACGGGCACATTAAGCGGCGAAGAGGATGAAAACGACGATCGCAATGGTATTTATTAATAACTTCTAAACTAAGTAAGATTTTTCAAAACGGGTTCTATATTATTGTTATTAACACCGATAGAAATATTTTTGGAAAAATATTTAAAAAAAAAATATATAACTTTGTCAGTTTTGAACATATTTTCATCTCACCGCGAGCACCGTCGTTTGGCGGGTTGTGAGAAGCTGCTGTAAAATCGGCGAAAAGGCTATTAGTATCAATCACAGCCACAGCATCCTTAACATTTGAAGAGCTCAACACGGTGATCATTGAGGTCGAGGCGATACTCAATTCAAGGCCCCTCACCCCTATGTCAGCCGATCCAACAGATACTGCAGCACTCACTCCAGGCCACTTTTTAGTTGCAAATCTTGCTCGACCGGAAAAAACGTTGGTCAAAAGATGGGAACTGGTTTCCAGGCTTAAACAATCGTTCTGGAATCAGTGGTCCATGGAGTACCTACAAGAGCTCCAGATGCGCACCAAGTGGAAAACTATGGCGCAGAATGTCAAGGAAGGATTGCTAGTACTGGTAAAGGAAGACAACGTACCGGTAATGAGCTGGCCCATGGGACGGATAGTGAAGACATATCCAGGCAAGGATAACCAAATCCGGGTCGTAGATGTAAAGACCGCATCAGGGATCTACAAAAGGGCAGTTACTCGTTTGGCGTCGTTGATGAAAGAAGAAGTAGCCACAAAACGGCCACACAGCGACAGCGCGGACACGGCGCAGGCAGAAGAAAGCCCTGTGCAAAAAAGGAAAGCATCATTTCCAATCCTCCCAACGTTACTGGCTATGCTACTAATCCTACCGTTAGCAATGGGACAGTCAATCAACATAACTCGGTTTGCAAGCCAGCCAGGAATATTCTATGAACGGCTCGGCATATCCAGAATGGCAATCTCCGAATGGAAAATAATTGTATATTACGATTTAAAGCCATATTGGAGCGACATGGAAATATTGGCCAACGGGATAGCAGAACTGAAACACAAATGTTCAGAGCTCCGAAACATTAATGCTTGTATATCAGTGTCTGAGCATTTTCAACATGTACTACTGTGGGCAAAAAGTAAGGTGACTTTATTTATAACTCAAAAATTCTTTCTTTATTCTTCTAAATCAATTTCATTCCCTTCAAAGTAATCCCCTCCCGATATAATACATTTATGCCAACGTTTTTTCCAGTCCTGGAAACGGGACAAATAGTCCTGTTTTGGTATTGCCATGAGCGCCCTCGGCGATTCCGCCTTTATCTCCTCAATCGACTCAAAACGCGTTCCCCGGAGTGGTCTCTTCAGTTTTGGGAATAGCCAGAAGTCACACGGAGCCATTTAGGAGAATACGGAGCTTACTGAACGATATGCTTCGAATTCTTGGCGAAATGGTCACGAAGAATGAGTGCAATGTGAGCCGGTGCATTATCGTGATGCAAAAACCAAGTTGTTAGCCCATAATTCTGGTCTTTTTAGACGAATTGCTTCACGCAAACGACACATAACGCTCAAATAATATTCCCTCTTAACAGTTTGCCGAGGTTGAAGGAATTTTTACTGCACCACGCCACGAAAATTGAAAAAAACTGACATCATGACCCTGATTTTAGACGTGCTCTTTTCGGAATTTTTTTTGAAGCCTTTGTACCACTTATTAAATTTTTTCTGGGACGTGGTAAAATCACAAAAGGCCTTCCACAATAATCCTTAACGTTTCCGCAGCCGAAATTTTGTTTCACCAATCAAAATTTGGTGACTCTTCTCAGACCAATTAATTCATACATTGTAAAAATCGCCAAATTCACTCTTGATCGTTTGGTAAACACAAGCGTAAATATAGTACTGATACTAACTTTGCCATGAAATTACCCTCAGATGTCATTAATAGTCCCGGCAACTAAAAAAAAAAATAACTGGTCCGCCATCTTAATCCCGCGAATTTTAATTTAAAAAGTCACCTTACTTTTGGCCCACAGTAGTATACAGCAAGCTGCAATCAAGATACGCCGATGACATGTTCAAGGTGATTAAGGAGGTCAAGTCCAATGACGACGTGTTAATGATGCTCTTGAAAAATCAGATGTCAATCTTGGATTCAACAATAAACATAGTCACGACGAGCAATTCAGCCACCAACGATCGGATTAGAACACTAGAGAGCCAGATAGGTACAATCAATCTGGAAAGAGGAAAGTACCAAGGCGACCACCTACAACAAGCGTTTATGAGTCTGACAACGCAACTAACGCTGGTGGCAACCGGATTGCAGCGGATGCAAAGTGAGATAGCTAATGTGCTCACTGACGTGCGCCATCGAACAATCAGTCCAATACTAGTGTCTCCCAAGCAACTGAGGGAGCAACTGGATCAGATTCGTGAACATATGCCACCGGATCAACTGCTTCCAGTAGCATCGGCTAATGTTATCCAGCTTTATAAAATTAAGCATGCCGAAGGCACCACAACGAGCAGCCACGTCATCTTCAAGATATCGCTGCCACTGGTTACAACAGTAACACAACAGGAAATATTCAGCATTATGGCGATCCCGACATGGAAGGCCGGAAGCTGGCAGCAATTCAGGCTACAAACCAAAATCATAGCCGTCAATGCCCATAGAGATCAGTTCATGGGATTGACCAAGGATGAATTCAAGCAGTGTCTAAGGCTGCCACACGACGAGCACATCTGTTTCAACCATCAAGCCACATTCAGCGTGGAAAATCGGTGTGAATTCAGTTGTTTTAATAACAAGACGGAAACTATCTGCGAGGTCTCTCAGTCGAGGGCCGAGCTGTGGTGGTCAGCAACGCATCAGCAAAACAGGTGGATGTTTGCCACACGCAGGCACGTTGAACTTCAAGCGGTATGCAAAGGAATATCGTTCACAGTGCATCTTAACGGAACAGGCTTATTGTCACTGGCCCCAGGCTGCACTGCACGCAACTCAAAAATTAGCGTGAGCACATTCAGCACCATAATCAGCGAAACGAAGGCTACATTTATTCGTTTTGGCAATATCACAAGGATTGACCGTAAGAACCCACCTGAGCCACGTCAAGGAACGGCAGCCAAGGAAGTCAACTTGGAGGAGCTGGGCACTTTGCAACACCAGTTGGACAAATTAAAGGAGACCACTTGGAAAGATCAGACCAGCGCGACTCAGCATCATCAAGTAGTCGCTTATATGGCCCTAGCAATGTTAATACTACTGGGCATTGCATGGGTTTTCAGACGAAGGGTCTGCAAATGGACACCAGCACGCCGGGCTCCCGAAATCAAGCAGAACACGGACCAGCCACCACCAGAACCTACCCCACGAAGTTTCACGTTCGACCTTAGCGAAGGTTGAACACTTGTTTAACGGCCGGGAGAATGTTCAGTCGCAGCAGTATGTAGTCATAAGCATGATATTTAAGACACGACACACATAATGTAACAATTCGTCAGTCGCAGCGACATGCATTTATCGTAAATAAAGTATCAATTACCAGGTCAAGCGAATATGCATGGTCGGCTGAGACGAGGAAATGAACTGGGGCAATGGTCTCAGTTCCTAACGCTAACCCACATTTACAGTAACCGCACACTATTTCTTATACGTTATTTCTGTTAGCATAAGCACTTTTGTACCTATAAATATTGTTAAGTTTCATTAATAAAGTCAGTAAGAGTTCTACCTCAACAACGAGCTTTTATTCATGCATCAGAGGCTGTCGCTGTGTCTTCAGACCCTCAACCAACCAAACCGTCCACCTAGTTCCAAGTGCTAGTTGCGACAACAAAGAGGCAAGAGTTTATGCACTATCTGCCAGGCATCTAAGCCTCCTTACACAAACACTCATTTTAGTCGTTGCCACACAGTGAAGTAAAATAAATTAAGTAAGAACCACTTGGTGAAATGTCACTGTTGCTTTTACCTTTATTTAAACAATTCGGAACTCACAGACGTTGTATCGAAATAAATACGGAGTTTTTATTTAAATTATGTGACGCGTGCCGCGCACAAATGTAAATAAGAAATGTAAATAAAGAAATAAAGAAATGAAAATAATGAAGAAATACTTATTTACAAAAAGATGTAAATAAAGAAATTAATAAATGATAATAATAAAGAAGAAGACAAGAAAGGGGGACACTAGGTAGCGAAGAGGAGGAAGGCGACGAACGCAACGGGCACATTAAGCGGCGAAGAGGATGAAAACGACGATCGCAATGGTATTTATTAATAACTTCTAAACTAAGTAAGATTTTTCAAAACGGGTTCTATATTATTGTTATTAACACCGATAGAAATATTTTTGGAAAAATATTTAAAAAAAAAATATATAACTTTGTCAGTTTTGAACATATTTTCATCTCACCGCGAGCACCGTCCTTTGGCGGGTTGTGAGAAGCTGCTGTAAAATCGGCGAAAAGGCTATTAGTATCAATCACAGCCACAGCATCCTTAACATTTGAAGAGCTCAACACGGTGATCATTGAGGTCGAGGCGATACTCAATTCAAGGCCCCTCACCCCTATGTCAGCCGATCCAACAGATACTGCAGCACTCACTCCAGGCCACTTTTTAGTTGGCGAACCTCTAGTAGCACCGCCAGATGCAAATCTTGCTCGACCGGAAAAAACGTTGGTCAAAAGATGGGAACTGGTTTCCAGGCTTAAACAATCGTTCTGGAATCAGTGGTCCATGGAGTACCTACAAGAGCTCCAGATGCGCACCAAGTGGAAAACTATGGCGCAGAATGTCAAGGAAGGATTGCTAGTACTGGTAAAGGAAGACAACGTACCGGTAATGAGCTGGCCCATGGGACGGATAGTGAAGACATATCCAGGCAAGGATAACCAAATCCGGGTCGTAGATGTAAAGACCGCATCAGGGATCTACAAAAGGGCAGTTACTCGTTTGGCGTCGTTGATGAAAGAAGAAGTAGCCACAAAACGGCCACACAGCGACAGCGCGGACACGGCGCAGGCAGAAGAAAGCCCTGTGCAAAAAAGGAAAGCATCATTTCCAATCCTCCCAACGTTACTGGCTATGCTACTAATCCTACCGTTAGCAATGGGACAGTCAATCAACATAACTCGGTTTGCAAGCCAGCCAGGAATATTCTATGAACGGCTCGGCATATCCAGAATGGCAATCTCCGAATGGAAAATAATTGTATATTACGATTTAAAGCCATATTGGAGCGACATGGAAATATTGGCCAACGGGATAGCAGAACTGAAACACAAATGTTCAGAACTCCGAAACATCAATGCTTGTATATCAGTGTCTGAGCATTTTCAACATGTACTACTGTGGGCAAAAAGTAAGGTGACTTTATTTATAACTCAAAAATTCTTTCTTTATTCTTCTAAATCAATTTCATTCCCTTCAAAGTAATCCCCTCCCGATATAATACATTTATGCCAACGTTTTTTCCAGTCCTGGAAACGGGACAAATAGTCCTGTTTTGGTATTGCCATGAGCGCCCTCGCCGATTCCGCCTTTATCTCCTCAATCGACTCAAAACGCGTTCCCCGGAGTGGTCTCTTCAGTTTTGGGAATAGCCAGAAGTCACACGGAGCCATTTAGGAGAATACGGAGCTTACTGAACGATATGCTTCGAATTCTTGGCGAAATGGTCACGAAGAATGAGTGCAATGTGAGCCGGTGCATTATCGTGATGCAAAAACCAAGTTGTTAGCCCATAATTCTGGTCTTTTTAGACGAATTGCTTCACGCAAACGACACATAACGCTCAAATAATATTCCCTCTTAACAGTTTGCCGAGGTTGAAGGAATTTTTACTGCACCACGCCACGAAAATTGAAAAAAACTGACATCATGACCCTGATTTTAGACGTGCTCTTTTCGGAATTTTTTTTGAAGCCTTTGTACCACTTATTAAATTTTTTCTGGGACGTGGTAAAATCACAAAAGGCCTTCCACAATAATCCTTAACGTTTCCGCAGCCGAAATTTTGTTTCACCAATCAAAATTTGGTGACTCTTCTCAGACCAATTAATTCATACATTGTAAAAATCGCCAAATTCACTCTTGATCGTTTGGTAAACACAAGCGTAAATATAGTACTGATACTAACTTTGCCATGAAATTACCCTCAGATGTCATTAATAGTCCCGGCAACTAAAAAAAAAAATAACTGGTCCGCCATCTTAATCCCGCGAATTTTAATTTAAAAAGTCACCTTACTTTTGGCCCACAGTAGTATACAGCAAGCTGCAATCAAGATACGCCGATGACATGTTCAAGGTGATTAAGGAGGTCAAGTCCAATGACGACGTGTTAATGATGCTCTTGAAAAATCAGATGTCAATCTTGGATTCAACAATAAACATAGTCACGACGAGCAATTCAGCCACCAACGATCGGATTAGAACACTAGAGAGCCAGATAGGTACAATCAATCTGGAAAGAGGAAAGTACCAAGGCGACCACCTACAACAAGCGTTTATGAGTCTGACAACGCAACTAACGCTGGTGGCAACCGGATTGCAGCGGATGCAAAGTGAGATAGCTAATGTGCTCACTGACGTGCGCCATCGAACAATCAGTCCAATACTAGTGTCTCCCAAGCAACTGAGGGAGCAACTGGATCAGATTCGTGAACATATGCCACCGGATCAACTGCTTCCAGTAGCATCGGCTAATGTTATCCAGCTTTATAAAATTAAGCATGCCGAAGGCACCACAACGAGCAGCCACGTCATCTTCAAGATATCGCTGCCACTGGTTACAACAGTAACACAACAGGAAATATTCAGCATTATGGCGATCCCGACATGGAAGGCCGGAAGCTGGCAGCAATTCAGGCTACAAACCAAAATCATAGCCGTCAATGCCCATAGAGATCAGTTCATGGGATTGACCAAGGATGAATTCAAGCAGTGTCTAAGGCTGCCACACGACGAGCACATCTGTTTCAACCTCAAGCCACTTTCAGCGTGGAAAATCGGTTTGAATTCAGTTGTTTTAATAACAAGACGGAAACTATCTGCGAGGTCTCTCAGTCGAGGGCCGAGCTGTGGTGGTCAGCAACGCATCAGCAAAACAGGTGGATGTTTGCCACACGCAGGCACGTTGAACTTCAAGCGGTGTGCAAAGGAACATCGTTCACAGTGCATCTTAACGGAACAGGCTTATTGTCACTGGCCCCAGGCTGCACTGCACGCAACTCAAAAATTAGCGTGAGCACATTCAGCACCATAATCAGCGAAACGAAGGCTACATTTATTCGTTTTGGCAATATCACAAGGATTGACCGTAAGAACCCACCTGAGCCACGTCAAGGAACGGCAGCCAAGGAAGTCAACTTGGAGGAGCTGGGCACTTTGCAACACCAGTTGGACAAATTAAAGGAGACCACTTGGAAAGATCAGACCAGCGCAACTCAGCATCATCAAGTAGTCGCTTATATGGCCCTAGCAATGTCAATACTACTGGGCATTGCATGGGTTTTCAGACGAAGGGTCTGCAAATGGACACCAGCACGCCGGGCTCCCGAAATCAAGCAGAACACGGACCAGCCACCACCAGAACCTACCCCACGAAGTTTCACGTTCGACCTTAGCGAAGGTTGAACACTTGTTTAACGGCCGGGAGAATGTTCAGTCGCAGCAGTATGTAGTCATAAGTATGATATTTAAGACACGACACACATAATGTAACAATTCGTCAGTCGCAGCGACATGCATTTATCGTAAATAAAGTATCAATTACCAGGTCAAGCGAATATGCATGGTCGGCTGAGACGAGGAAATGAACTGGGGCAATGGTCTCAGTTCCTAACGCTAACCCACATTTACAGTAACCGCACACTATTTCTTATACGTTATTTCTGTTAGCATAAGCACTTTTGTACCTATAAATATTGTTAAGTTTCATTAATAAAGTCAGTAAGAGTTCTACCTCAACAACGAGCTTTTATTCATGCATCAGAGGCTGTCGCTGTGTCTTCAGACCCTCAACCAACCAAACCGTCCACCTAGTTCCAAGTGCTAGTTGCGACAACAAAGAGGCAAGAGTTTATGCACTATCTGCCAGGCATCTAAGCCTCCTTACACAAACACTCATTTTAGTCGTTGCCACACAGTGAAGTAAAATAAATTAAGTAAGAACCACTTGGTGAAATGTCACTGTTGCTTTTACCTTTATTTAAACAATTCGGAACTCACAGACGTTGTATCGAAATAAATACGGAGTTTTTATTTAAATTATGTGACGCGTGCCGCGCACAAATGTAAATAAGAAATGTAAATAAAGAAATAAAGAAATGAAAATAATGAAGAAATACTTATTTACAAAAAGATGTAAATAAAGAAATTAATAAATGATAATAATAAAGAAGAAGACAAGAAAGGGGGACACTAGGTAGCGAAGAGGAGGAAGGCGACGAACGCAACGGGCACATTAAGCGGCGAAGAGGATGAAAACGACGATCGCAATGGTATTTATTAATAACTTCTAAACTAAGTAAGATTTTTCAAAACGGGTTCTATATTATTGTTATTAACACCGATAGAAATATTTTTGGAAAAATATTTTTAAAAAAAATATATAACTTTGTCAGTTTTGAACATATTTTCATCTAACTTTAGATATAGTCATTTTGTATTATTTTAGAATTTCGGTATTAATTTCATGAAAATCGGACCACTATATCATATAGCTACCATAGAAACGATCAAAAAATTAATAATTAAATGCTTCATAATGTATTCTTTCCGTTTAGCATGTTAATTTGAGAAAAAAATTGCTTTGGCTTTTTAAATAGTTCTTATGGGTTATAATATCTAAAAAGTCAACAATTGCTTTTTTTGGTTGGAGTTGTCTGTTTCTATGCGCCATACATACAAAGAGCTGGTCCCATGAAAAATAAAAGTTACCTCACAAAATCCTAATTTACTCAAATTGTGCGGATTTGTGCACATAGAGACAAATTGCCTTTTATTCTTAATTAATGACTCTACGATATACACTTGAACTTACACTTATACGACGATAGGTATTTTATGTAACTCTAAGTAAAGTAAACATTTTTTTTTTAATTGCCTTTGAAAGCATTCACAAAATTGGCTATATATTAATAAGACTCACATGAAGGGAAATATTATTACACACAATACATAATAGAAACCCGTATGATTGGTGTCCTTAAAAAATTGAAGCGAAAAGTTGTGTCCTTTTTGAGTTATGCACTTTCAAAGTACGAACAAATAATTGCCTATTTTCAAGCAAGGGTTTTCTATGGCTGCAACAGCTGCGTTTAACAGTGAATATAATTAACAGTGCGCTGTTAATTAACATTTCTGTTATTGAATTATGTAGAGCAATATATTTTTAATATGTTTACATAAAAAAAAAACAAAATATTAATAGTTTGATAAAATGACTAAATACCACGGAAACGGGCAAATTCCCCATAGTGCGCTGGCCCTTGGAAAATTACTTAGCAGCCGACAGCAATCAGAAGCGGTAAGCCTCTAGCAGAACCTTCCAGTAGTCAGCAGCCAAAGTCACTTTTTTTGGCAGACCGAATCGATGGATTTGGTTTGCAATACATTGTCCGAAAGACTTCCTAGTCGCGGCAACATTCGGCACGCCGAATTCTCTCTCTGAAGATTTTCGAGTCCGCCCCGAAGACTTTCGAGTCCGCCTCTCTCTTGCTCGTTGAAGACTTTCGAGTCCACCGCGACTCTCTCTGAAGACTTTCGAGTTCGCCCGAAGACTTTCGAGTCCATCTCTCTCTCGCTCACTGAAGACTTTCGAACCCGCCGCGTCCCTCTCGGAAGACTTTCGAGTCCGCCCGAAGCCTTTCAGTCCACCTCTCTCTGAAGACTTTCGAGTCCACACCTGTCTCTCTGAAGACTTTTGAGTCCGCCTCTGACGACTTTCGAGTCCGCACCCGAAGACTTTCAAGTCCGTCTCTCTTATTCTCTTCCTCTCTGAAGACTTTCGAGTCCGCCACTAGAGGCTTTCAGGGCCCGGCCCCCTTCTCTGAAGACTTCCGACGGCCCGGGCAACCGCTAGCAGCTGGATCACCAAGACGCGAGAAGCCCAGACAACCCCACGAAGCGGCGTTCCCGAGCTCCGGTATTGCGTATCTGCACTCTGTCACAGAATCCCTGAATAAACGAACCAAACCTACTTAAGTCAACTGAATTCTCTTCACTGTTCCCATTGCGAAACGGGCAACTTCTCTTACAGCTACCACTCGGACTAACTGGGAAACTGCGGCGGAGACCGTCACAATTACTTTCAGGAAAAATGTTTAAGTTATTTAAAAATACCAGTGCCGGTATATAGCTATATATATGTATATAGTAAATATTTATACCCTTGCAGGGTATTATAGTTTCAGTCAGAGGTTTGCAATGCAGTGAAGGAGACATCTCCGACCCTATAAAGTATATATATTCTTGATCAGGATCAACAGCCGAGTCGATCTAGCCATGTCCGTCTGTCCGTCTGTCCGTTTCTACGCAAACTAGTCCCTCAGTTTTAAAGCTATCTGAATGAAACTTTGCAGTTAGGCTTCTATATACTCTCACTCGTACATATGTCGGAACGGGCCGGATCGGACGACTATATCATATAGCTGCCATAGGAACGATCCGACAAATTTTCAAAAAAAAAGTATAACTTTGTCAGTTTTTCACATATTTTTACCAAATTTGATATTTAGCCATATTTTATTATTACTGAATTTCGGTTTTAATTTCATGAAAATCGGCTGACTATATCCTTTAGCTTCCATAGGAACAATCAGGAAAATAAAAGAAAAAACCATAACTTTGTCAGTTTTCAACATATTTTCACCAAATTTGATATTTAGCCATATTTTATTATTCCTGAATTTTGATTTCAATTTCATGAAAATCGGCTGACTATATCCTATAGCTTTCATAGGAACAAACAGGAAATTAAACATATTTTCACCAAATTTGATATTTGCCCATTTAGTATTATTTCCGAATTTCGGTTTTAATTTAATGAAAATCGGCTGACTATATCCTATAGCTTCCATAGGAACAATCAGAAAAATAAAAGAAAAAACCATAACTTTGTCAGTTTTCAACATATTTTCACCAAATTTGATATTTAGCCATATTTTAGTATTCCTGAATTTTGATTTTAATTTCATGAAAATCGGCTGATTATATCCTATAGCTTCCATAGGAACAATCAGGAAAATAAAAGAAAAAACCATAACTTTGTCAGTTTTCAACATATTTTCACCAAATTTGATATTTAGCCATATTTTATTATTACTGCATTTCGGTTTTAATTTCATGAAAATCGGCTGACTATATCCTATAGCTTCCATAGGAACAATCAGGAAAATAAAAAAAAAATACATAGCTTTGTCAGTTTTCAACATATTTTCACCAAGCTTGATATTTAGCCATATTTTAGTATTCCTAAATTTTGATTTTAATTTCATGAAAATCGGCTGACTATATCCTATAGCTTCCATAGGAACAATCAGGAAAATAAAAAAAATACATAATTTTGTCAGTTTTCAACATATTTTCACCAAATTAAATGTTTAGCCATATTTTATTATTCCTGAATTTTGATTTTAATTTCATGAAAATCGGCTGACTATATCCTATAGCTTCCATAGGAACAATCAGGAAAATAAAAGAAACAAGAAAGGAAGCTAACTTCGGCTCACCGAAGTTTGTATACACTTGCAGAATTAAAACAAAAAATTCAAAACGAAATTCTGAAATAATAATTAGTTACCAAATCTCAAATTTGATGGCAATGGTTTGAAACACGGCTAAGCTATGGTTTTTTATTTTCCTAATTGTTCATATGAAAGCTATAGGATATAGTTGTCCGATTTTCATGAAATTAAAACCGAAATTCGGAAATATTATTAAATGACCAAATATCAAATTTGGTGAAAATTCGTTGAAAATTGGCAAAGCTATAATTTTTTCTTTTATTTTCCTGATTGTTCCCATGGAAGTTATAGGATATAGTCAGCCGATTTTCATGAAATAAAAATCAAAATTCAGGATAAATAAAATATGGCTAAATATCAAATTTGGTGAAAATATGTTGAAAACTGACAAAGTTATGGTTTTTATACCCTTGCAGGGTATATTAGTTTCAGTCAAAAGTTTGCAACGCAGTGAAGGAGGCATCTCCGACCCTATAAAGTATATATATTCTTGATCAGGATCAACAGCCGAGTCGATCTAGCCATGTCCGTCTGTCCGTCTGTCCGTTCCTACGCAAACTAGGCCCTCAGTTTTAAAGCTATCTGAATGAAACTTTGCAGTTAGGCTTCTATATACTCTCACTCGTACATATGTCGGAACAGTCAGTTTGTCAGTTTTCAACATATTTTCACCAAACTTGATATTTAGCCATATTTTAGTATTTCTGAATTTTGATTTTAATTTCATGAAAATCGGCTGACTATATCCTATAGCTTCCATAGGAACAATCAGGAAAATAAAAAAAAATACATAACTTTGTCAGTTTTCAAGATATTTTCACCAAACTTGATATTTAGCCATATTTTAGTATTTCTGAATTTTGATTTTAATTTCATTAAAATCGGCTGACTATATCCTATAGCTTCCATAGGAATAATCAGGAAAACAAAAAAAAATACATAACTTTGTCAGTTTTCAACATATTTTCACCAAACTTGATATTTAGCCATATTTTAGTATTCCTTAATTTCGATTTTAATTTCATGAAAATCGGCTGACTATATCCTATAGCTTCCATAGGAACAATCAGGAAAATAAAAAAAAATACATAACTTTTTCAGTTTTCAACATATTTTCACCAAACTTGATATTTAGCCATATTTTAGTATTTCTGAATTTTGATTTTAATTTCATTAAAATCGGCTGACTATATCCTATAGCTTCCATAGGAATAATCATGAAAATAAAACAAAATACATAACTTTGTCAGTTTTCAACATATTTTCACCAAACT
Organism: Drosophila anomelani; assembly: GCA_035045905.1. Classification (NCBI taxonomy): domain Eukaryota; kingdom Metazoa; phylum Arthropoda; class Insecta; order Diptera; family Drosophilidae; genus Drosophila; species Drosophila anomelani. The sequence continues at coordinate 1,247,702 of JAWNOO010000028.1, read as the reverse complement.
TGATATTTAGCCATATTTTAGTATTCCTGAATTTCGATTTTAATTTCATGAAAATCGGCTGACTATATCCTATAGCTTCCATAGGAACAATCAGGAAAATAAAAAAAAATACATAACTTTTTCAGTTTTCAACATATTTTCACCAAACTTGATATTTAGCCATATTTTAGTATTCCTGAATTTTGATTTTAATTTCTTGAAAATCGGCTTACTATATCCTATAGCTTCCATAGGAACAATCAGGAAAATAAAACCATAGCTTAGCCGTGTTTCAAACCATTGCCATCAAATTTGAGATTTGGCAACAAATTATTATTTCAGAATTTCGGTTTGAATTTTTTGTTTAAATTCAGCAAGGGTATACAAACTTCGGTGAGCCGAAGTTAGCTTCCTTTCTTGTTTTATATATATTTACGTAAATGTTGAGCCGAATGTATGTGCATCAATGGAGTGGACTATATTGGACATTAAGGTATATGTAAGTTTGAATAAATGCAAGCGGAACACAGTTACCGGAAGAGATTACACACTAATTGGAGTTGGTAGTTTAACTGTGGCTTGTGTCATTTATTTAGACATAAACTTTGGATATTGATATTCTTATAAACCTTAGAATTGGAACGGAAATTATTAGCTGTCGTTGTGTTGAATCAAGCGGACTGGACTTAGATAATAATCATTACAGAAAGGTAACACGAATTCAGTTTCGCAAAAACTTACTGTATGGCCGGCAGCAATAATGTTATTAGAACATATTTTTTGCGGTGTTTAAGCCAGCGGACTAGCTGGAGACGGAATATCCGGCTCAAAGGACCATGTTCTGGAGGGAAACGGCTTTAATCTGAAAAATTACTCCCATTAAGAACACGGGAGAAATTTCGGGGTTTGTGAGACGTAGGTAAATTAGAACTAAACTCACGAAACTTAAACCTAGGTTGGAGAGCGGATTGGAAGCTCTATGTTTTGAAAGGTGTATGTGGAATTACACTGCCTCTTGAAAATGAGCGCCCTTTTGCACAGTGGTTCCGATTTATGATTTATTAGACGCGGCCATAAATACTTCTAGTGGTCATATCGGTATGAAATTAACACCAAAAAATCTAAAAAAATAAACATTTCATTTAAAGCAAAATTCATTAATCTTTCATTCTGTATACTTGGCTCGAAACTTGCATATTCGGGGTGTCGTATCATTATGATACAGAGTGTATTAGCTATAATCATATTAGACATAAATCCATAGGAGATAAGAGCTTGTAGTAATTTGGAATTGAGGGTATTTTGTAAGTTAGAATGGCCAACCCTCGAACGTATGTTTAACAGGGAAGTTCCAGCTGGATCCGATAGCACGGAACTGGTCCACGGAATGGAAGCTTGAGCGAGTGACAGGATCCGCTATTCGATTTTCCGCCATCAACCACCGCCGAGAACAGACGCAAGAAGATTGTTCATACACGAGCTTAGTGACGCCGCGAAAGCCCCTTGTCGCACCCGTCAAGACAATAAGTGCGCGCCCCCTCGAAACGCTGTGCAGGCCCTACCGCACCGCCGCAAAACGCGTGCACCGCGCCACACGCACACACGATCACAACGACACGCCGAGCCGCTTCAGGCTTAGCCGGTACCCAGCTTGTTCGTAAGTTATCCATGAGCTTTTCCTTTGTAAACGGGCAGTAGTTTAAGTAGCGTATGATCCTACTCAATTGAAAATATAGCCAATAACTGCAAACGGATACCTCTCCTAGTATTTTCTTCCATTTATTTGGGTCTTTTCTTTCCAGCGATTCTTCTCCTCCCTCCCTCTCCCCCTCCCGCTACAAATCACACGTCGTGGCCCTATCCGCCGTGACTCTAGCTGCGTCCGTGGCAGGTTTCGTTCAGCCGATTCTTCCCCCCTCCCCCTTTTTCACGACTTGTGTTCGGAGCACGTGGATCTGTTTTCCATCCGCGGTGCAGTGACACGAATCCATCCGGAGAATTCCCGGGCCCGACGGCCGCGCCCATCCGGCCCCGCCGCGCGCATTTAGTCGCGTTTCAGTGCAGGCAGCTGCGACCACCCGGCGCCCACCACGGCCGGCTCTCACGTCAAACGAAGCCACCCTCTGCCCCGCCCCTCGACCCTAAATTAATTAATTAGCCCTTAATCATCCGAAGAGTCCTTCCGGGTCCGGCCAGCCGCGCCCATCCGGCGCCACCGCCCGCATCTAGCCTCTACGCCCATCCGGAGGAACCCATCCCTGACCCCGCCAGTAGGGCACTCGGGCACGCCAAAGTGTCACCTACGACGACGAGGCCGCGTCCGGTTGGAATCTTATCGCCGCCGCGCCTCGTCGGGTAGGTGCACATCACGTGGCCCGCGCCGCGGTTTTGGCCTTCTCCACGAACCGCCGCCACGAATCGCCGTCACGCTCATCCGGCACCCCGGTCACCACATGCCTCTCGCGGCTGTCATTGTCATTGTCGCAAAAACGATTTAAACTATATTTAATCGACAGAGAATTTTCCGAAGATTCCAAATCCGCTGCCTAAACAAAGTTTCAAAGTTGAAAAATATTTTTATACCATGTACCAAAGGTACACGGTATTATAGTTTTGTGCGAGTGCGATATTCTGTAACAGGCAGATGGAGGCGTGGCAGACCCCCAAAAGTTACCTAAATATTGGTCAGGACCACTAAAGGAGTCAATATAGCCATGTCCGTCTGTCCGTCCGTCCGTCCGTCTGCCTGTCCGTCTGTCCGTCTGTCTGTATGAACGCCTAGATCTCAGAGACTATAAGCGGTAGAGACACCAAACTTTGGATTTAGACTTCTTATATCTGCACGCATATCCAGTTTGTTTAAAATTTTTGCTGCTCCCCTTTTTGGAGGAGCTATTTGAAAAAAACGTATAGCTCCTAAATTTATAAAGTTATGTAAACCATATTAAAAAGTTTAATGTATTTTAACAAAATACACAGATTGTCCAAGTTTCATATAGTTTCAAATAGCGGAGATATAGGCTTTTTACTTTATACACATTACGTGTACAAGAGGCAGCCTAGGCAGAGGGCTCCAAATAAATCAAAACGTTCATTAAACATTCTAGTTATGTTCACATTATTATGAATTAGATTACTCTTTTTGAATTGGTTGGTGGTGCAGAGTGTATTAGCTATAATCATATTAGACATAAATCCATAGGAGATAAGAGCTTGTAGTAATTTGGAATTTAGGGTATTTTGTAAGTTAAAATGGCCAACCCTCGAACGTATGTTTAACAGGGAAGTTCCAGCTGGATCCGATAGCACGGAACTGGTCCACGGAATGGAAGCTTGAGCGAGTGACAGGATCCGCTATTCGATTTTCCGCCATCAACCACCGCCGAGAACAGACGCAAGAAGATTGTTCATACACGAGCTTAGTGACGCCGCGAAAGCCCCTTGTCGCACCCGTCAAGACAATAAGTGCGCGCCCCCTCGAAACGCTGTGCAGGCCCTACCGCACCGCCGCAAAACGCGTGCACCGCGCCACACGCACACACGATCACAACGACACGCCGAGCCGCTTCAGGCTTAGCCGGTACCCAGCTTGTTCGTAAGTTATCCATGAGCTTTTCCTTTGTAAACGGGCAGTAGTTTAAGTAGCGTATGATCCTACTCAATTGAAAATATAGCCAATAACTGCAAACTGATACCTCTCCTAGTATTTTCTTCCATTTATTTGGGTCTTTTCTTTCCAGCGATTCTTCTCCTCCCTCCCTCTCCCCCTCCCGCTACAAATCACACGTCGTGTTTTCCGAAGATTCCAAATCCGCTGCCTAAACAAAGTTTCAAAGTTGAAAAATATTTTTATACCATGTACCAAAGGTACACGGTATTATAGTTTTGTGCGAGTGCGATATTCTGTAACAGGCAGATGGAGGCGTGGCAGACCCCCAAAAGTTACCTAAATATTGGTCAGGACCACTAAAGGAGTCAATATAGCCATGTCCGTCTGTCCGTCCGTCCGTCCGTCTGCCTGTCCGACTGTCCGTCTGTCTGTATGAACGCCTAGATCTCAGAGACTATAAGCGGTAGAGACACCAAACTTTGGATTTAGACTTCTTATATCTGCACGCATATCAAGTTTGTTTAAAATTTTTGCTGCTCCCCTTTTTGGAGGAGATATTTGAAAAAAACGTAGAGCTCCTAAATTTATAAAGTTATGTAAACCATATTAAAAAGTTTAATGTAGTTTAACAAAATACACAGATTGTCCAAGTTTCATATCGTTTCAAATAGCGGAGATATAGGCTTTTTACTTTATACACATTACGTGTACAAGAGGCAGCCTAGGCAGAGGGCTCCAAATAAATCAAAACGTTCATTAAACATTCCAGTTATGTTCATATTATTATGAATTAGATTACTCTTTTTGAATTGGTTGGTGGTGCAGCTGGCTAATCTGAAGTCTTTTTGAAATGTTAGTTGTCACAAATATTTTTTTTTTTTTTCCAGTAAATTACATTTCATACTAAGAAATAAAAAAATTCAAGCAAAGAACTATACTTAATGTTTTGAAAATAAAAAAATTCCTTATGCCTGACCTGCGGTTGATTCGAACCCAGGCCAATTGCTTATAAAAATGTATGTGCAGCTTTACCCACTGAGCTATCGACTGTGCTCCTGAATGGGAAGAAATTTGAATTATATGTAAATTTGTCTCAGTTTTTATACCCTTGCCGGGTATTATAGTTTCAGTCAAAAGTTTGCAACGCAGTGAAGGAGGCATCTCCGACCCTATAAAGTATATACATTCTTGATCAGGATCAACAGCCGAGTCGATCTAGCCATGTCCGTCTGTCCGTCTGTCCGTTTCTACGCAAACTAGTCCCTCAGTTTTACAGCTATCTAAATGAAACTTTGCAGTTAGGCTTCTATATACTCTCACTCGTACATATGTCGGAACGGGCCGGATCGGACGACTATATCATATAGCTGCCATAGGAACAGTCAGAAAAATCTACGAAAAAAAATTATAACTCTGTCAGTTTTTCACATATTTTCACCAAATTGGATATTTAGCCATATTTTATTATTTCCGAATTTTGGTTTTAATTTCATGAAAATCGGCTGACTATATCCTATAGCTTCCATAGAAACAATCAGGAAAATAAAAGAAAAAACCATAACTTTGTCAGTTTTCAACATATTTTCACCAAATTTGATATTTGGCCATTAAATATTATTTTCGAATTTCGTTTTAAATTTCATGAAAATCGGACAGCTATATCCTATAGCTACCATAGGAACAATCACGAAAATGAAAAACCATAGCTTAGCCGTGTTTCAAACCATTGCCATAAAATTTGAGAATTGGCAACTAATTATTATTTAGAATTTCGGTTTTAATTTTTTGTATTCTGCAAGGGTATACAAACTTCGGTGAGCCGAAGTTAGCTTCCTTTCTTGTTTTTTTTGTTTTTTTTTTTTTGTGTTCGACCGAGTCCCAACGAGGCCCACCTCCCTCCCAACCGACCGAGGGGCGCAGCCGCGTGACGTATGGCACGAGAACGAGGAAAATTAGGATACACTACGGTCAAGTACTACAAGCAATACAGTTTTTAGGTTCTTTCTATGCCTTCAATAGTACTAAAAAGGCGATTGTTATCAGTACATAAAACCCTAAAAGGTTCATGTACTTCAAACTCACGCCTACAGTGGTTAACTACTAGGGGGATAAAATTTCTAGATGATAGACGGGGAACATGGAAATTGAGCTGCCCAAGCAGGTAGGGGTTCTCCACATCGCCGTGAATAAGTTGTAAAAAGACGACGCCAAGCATCGTCCTACGGTTAGCTAATGAAGGTAAATTAGGTAGGAGAAGTCTACTAGAGTAAGACGGTAATCTAAGGTTAGCATCCCAGGGTAGGCCACGGAGGGCGAAAAGTAAAAACTTCTTTTGGACAGATTCGATGCGGCTGCTATGGACTCCGTATTGAGGACTCCAGACGCACGAGCCATATTCCAATATTTATTTTTATTTTTTATTTATTGAGAAAAATGGCAAATAGCTGCCATATAAGGCCGTACCCTTACCTCTGACCAAGAAGGGAGTGTTTTTAAAGGATGTGCTCCGACTCACATCAGGTGGTCGGAGGTAAGGATAGGTATCGTAAAATACAAGCTGAACTAAAATCTAAGGACATCTCAACATGTAACAAATGGTAATTCTCATTATACAAAGAACATAAAACACGAAAAGGCTCATACATATCGAGGTTTGTCCTACAGACCTCCAGGGCGATAGGTCGAAAGTGACGGGAAGGCCTTGTAGGAACCGAGAGCCTTATAAGGTTTAAAAGGTAATTTGATGAAATGTGACCATGGATGAGTTTGTGCATGAACATTACACCATGGCAGCTCCGACGGTCCTTAAGCGTAGGCAGGCCTAAAAGCCGCAGTCTGTCTAAGTAGGAAGGCAGACGACGATGTGGATCCCAGTTTAAACCACGAAGAGCAAACTAGAGGAATTGTTTCTGCACCGATTCTATTAGATCCTGATATTTCGCGTACTGGGGTGACCAAACACAAGAGCAGTATTCCAAAATAGGACGAACAAGAGAAACAAATAGGAGTTTGGTCGTATAGGGATCATCGAGCTCCTGGGACCAGCGCTTAACAAAAGCGAAGACACCCTTAGCTTTACCAACAGTTAAACTAATGTGATCATTGAAATTCAAGTTGTGGGTAAACAAAACTCCAAGGTCTGTAACTGAACTGATGCGTTCAAGAGCACCAGTCTCTAAGTAATAATTGGCAATGAAACAGTTTTTCCGATAAAATGACATAGATTTGCATTTTGAATTATTAAGAAACAGCAGATTGTTGATGCACCAAGATTGCATGTTATTCAGGTCAGTTTGTAAAAGCAAATGAGACTCTGAGTTAGTCAGAGGCAAGCATAGTTTTATATCATCAGCATACATCATTACCTGAGAATGAGCAACAACATTGGGCAAGTCATTGATGAAAATTGCAAAAAGAAGAGGTCCGAGATGGCTCCCTTGTGGAACACCTGAAGTCACGTAAACTAGATCCGAGAATGAGCCCTTGAAAGCAACTCTCTGAGTACGGTTAGATAAATATGTTGCAATCCAGTCAGTCAATAAAGGGGGGAAGCCCAATAATGAAAATTTTTTCAGCCAAAGCTGAAGTCAAACGCTTTGCTGAAATCCGTGAAGATAACGTCAGTCTGGGTATTGTATCTAAAAGCGTTTCGAATAACAGCACAGAACTCAAGAAGGTTTGTAGTGGTAGATCTTTGTTTCATAAAGCCATGCTGCGAGGAGGACAGAAATGTGCTACATTGCTGCTTCAGTTGAGCTGTAATCAGTAGTTCAAAAAGCTTGGGAATCGCACTAAATTTTGCAATACCTCTGTAGTTCTCAACATTTGACTTGCTGCCCTTTTTATGAAGCGGAAGTATAAAAGATACCTTCCAGCTATCGGGAAAGAATGACATGTTAAGAGATAACTGAAAGAGCTTAGACAAGGGACTACATAACGCATTAGCACAGTTTCTCAATACACAACTAGGCACAAGATCAGGACCAGAAGAGAAGGATGGCTTGAGAGATTTTAAACTACGAAGAACATCGTCCTCGCCGATTGTGGGCATAAAAATGCAGTTGGGGTGCGGAAGAGCATAATAATACAACGACGTTACATCAAAAGTAGTAGTAGAATACGTAGACTGGAAAAATTTTGCGAATAAGTTTGAAATATCATACTCAGAGGAAGCAGACTCAGTTTTGAGATGAAGACGGGACGGGAAGAGCTGTGATTTACGTTTAGAATTGACGAAAGCATAAAATTGCTTAGGATTCGTCTGAAACTCACTCCTGCACCGATTTAAGTGATTGTTGTAACATTCGGAATTATGCGTCAAGAAATCGGATCGAGCTACTAAATATTTAGCTCGGTCGGCTTGAAGTCCGGTTCGGCTGAATTTTTTAAAGAGTCTGGACTTCACATTTTTTAGATACGAAAGACGACGGAAAAGCAAGGGGGGTTTGTGTGAGCTAACAAAAGAGGGAAATGACGGGACGAATGTATCAAAACAGGAATATAAAATGTCATAGAAACGTTCCAACAGGTAAGAGGGATCGTCAGTATCATTTAAAAAGGTCCAGTCTATTGAGGATAAGTGATTATTCATATCAGTGAAATTGGCTTTGCGGAAGCAGCGAAAGGTAGCCGGCTCGGCAGGAGCACAAGGCAGTAATGGAGCCGAAGCCTCGAGAATTATCTCGATGGTAGGGTGGTAAGCATCTTCAGGACAAGAGAGAGGATCAATTCTAGAGACATATGCATTGGAGAAGTCCGACACAAAAATAAGGTCTAAGATTTTATCACAGCAGTTTTTAATATTATTTAATTGTCCTAAAGAGAGGTCAATTAGTCCGTGAATGAAGTCGTGAGGGACAGAGGGAATGAGAATATTAGAGTCAGGTGAGGGTATCCAGGATATGAAAGGGAGATTGAAGTCGCCAAGAACAATGAAGTGGTCATTAGCACCCAGAGTAGAGTGGCTGTTTTGAATTAGGGATAAGTGCTGAGAATATAAATCGAAGTCAGACCTAGGTGGAATATACGAGCCAGACACATAAACAACAAAATCGAAAACTTGAATGCGAACAGCAACAAATTCCAAAGTGCAGTCGAGGTCAATTATCGGAGCCAAGTTAGAGACAAGATTTGATTTAACGGCGATAAGAACACCGCCGCCGATGCGTGTAGGACGGTCGCGCCTATAAACAACATAATTGCCTGCAAACAGTTCAGTATCACAGACAGAAGAGTTAAGCCACGTTTCCGTAAAGACAATTACGTCGGCATCAAAGGAAGCACTATTAACGTGCAGTTTGCTGAGCTTCCCCAGTAAACTACGAGCGTTCTGATAGTGGATGGAGAAAGAATCAATTAGTTTTTTGAAGGCAAAACTAGGGGAGTCTGAGGCGCACGAGTACGGGGATTATTTTTGTTAATAAATTCATGAACTATGGCATGTTCAGGCCAGACGAAAAGATCAAGAACCCTGTCCAAGGACCATCAGAAAGTGCAATTTTAAACGAAGATATATCACGTCTTTGTTTAAAATTGAACTTTGAGACAATTAATTCGGTGCCAGAAACATTCAGCTTGCTGCTCAAATGGGTCTTAACGTCATTTTCGGAAGCACCAGGGTTCAGGCGGGAAACGAAGACAAACTTCCTGGGAGCAACGCCGGCAAGAGGCACCGGTTTACGCTGAGCAACTCCCGATATTGCGGAGTGCTGTAGTCCAGGCGTGGTGAAAGGTGACGAAGAAACGGAGACTGCCGGTATCACAGGATGAGCGTCTCTGTTGCAATCCACCGCTGACACATTAGAAGCGGCAGCCCTCGACGTGGAAGCCTGATCAAAACTAGCAGGCTGACGATGCAAGGGTGCAGCGACATCAGCTAATAAAGGGCCAAAAGCCGCGGTTTTTGTTGGTCCAGGTGGAGCAGCCTCGCAATAGTCATCTGCCGCGTCCGAGGTGTTGACCGCGGATAGGTTTCGCGGGCTGGAACGCATAAGGGGGCTTCCAGGGTCTGGAACTTGAAGAGAAATATTAGGGAGAGTTCTCGAGTTGATAGTAGGCGCGCAACTTAGCAGTTTCAGACTTTTGAAGTGGGACTCCGCCATCTGGAAATGACTGAAAAGCTCCTTGAAGCCAGCCGCCAGAGACTGAAACTCAAGATGAGTTTGCCTCATGAACGTCCTCATATCGGATTTGATATGTAGACAGCTTGGGCACGTCCAGTCTAATCCGACGTGATCTCGAAGGCGATCCGCAATCCGTGGGCCGATATGCCCAAGATCGGCGCAGCCAGGGTGGGCGATATTGTCGCAGAGCCAGCAAAAAACAGTGGCCTGCCGCGTGGTGATTTTGCGGCCGTTTGGGCATTCAGTTGCACAACAGGTAGCCATAATTAGTGAAGTAAGAAGGCGAAGGAAACGATCAAAACAGAGATCGAGCGAGAATGATCAAAAGCTTTTATCTAAGCGGCACAAAAGCAGTAGTTTGATTGTATGTTCGCGGTATGCAGAAACGCTTGCACCAACAACAAAGTTGAAACGGAATGCAGCGGTAAGCGGTAACGCACAGCACACGAAAACAAAGGGAAAGAAATAGAAAAATAAAATAAAACCGAGTTTGTTTTCGCAGATTAAAGTCACTATCTTTATACGAAAAGAACCAGATGTTTTCGGTAAACAAAGGCCGTCAAAACACGGATCGGTTGCCAAAAATTTGGACTTTGAGAATCTGGAATACACAAGAAAAACTTTGAAAGAAGGGAGAGCGATGGAAAACACGACCGACTCAAAGCTTGACTGTTAGGAAGATATAGGGCGTACTAACGAAGTATATAGGGTCTTCGTTACATAAGGAGAATCGAATTCCTTCGACCACCTTTTAATGAATCCAAGCATGCCGGCGGCTTTATTAACCATACAGGAAATATGTTCTGAGAACGAAAGTTTAGGGTCCAGGCGGACGCCTAGGTCATCAACAACAGTAATTCTTTCCAAAGAGCAATCGTTAAGCATATACGTGGCAGGGAGAGGAGTGGTGCGAGAAAATGTCATCAGTTTGCATTTAGAGCTGTTGAGATATAAATCGTTAGCATGACACCATGCTTGAAAGTTATCGAGATCCGACTGTAGATCAGATTGGCGTGAGCTGTCCCTATACTGCACGCAAAGTTTAACATCATCAGCATACATGAGTAATCTGGATTTGGTTAGAACCTGCGGCAAATCATTGATAAACAATGTAAATAGTAGTGGTCCCAGGTGGCTACCCTGTGGGACGCCAGATGTGACAGTGAGGCTAGTGGATAGAACATTTCTGAACAGAACCTTTTGGGACCTGTGACTTAGATAACTCGAAATCCACTTAAGAAGATCACTTGGAAACCCCAATGAATCGAGTTTCCTGACCAGAAGAGAATGATTAACCGAGTCGAAAGCTTTACTAAAGTCCGTGTAAATGACATCGGTTTAAAAGTTTTGTTGGAAACCCCTAATAACGAAAGAGGTGAGTTCCAGAAGATTGGTCGTGGTTGATCTTCGCCTCATAAAACCATACTGACATGGAGAGATGACGGATCTGCATAGATGTTGCAAGTGATTACATTCTCAAAAAGTTTGGGGATTGCCGATAACTTAGAGATACCTCTATAGTTACTGGCATCCGACTTGCTACCTTTTTTGTGGAGAGGAATAACAAATGATTCCCTCCAAATAAGGGGAAATTCTGAGGATTCTAAAGATAAGGTAAACAATTTTAGAAGGGGGTTACACAGCGTCTCGGAGCAATACCTTAGCACAGAGCCCGGTATTCCATCAGAACCTGGTGAATATACTGGCTTAACACGTTGAAGGTCAAGAATAAGTGAGCTTTCGTTTAAAATAGGACTGAAGATTAGGTTCGAACTGGGCATAGCTGGAGAAAATGTATGATCTGAAGATGTTGAGGGAGAATATGTGGTTTTAAAAAACTCAGCGAAGAGATTGGTTATTGCTTAATCAGGATTTATAGTAATATTATTAAATGACAGCGAGGGAGGGTACAACGTGGGCTTACGTTTAGAGTTAACAAAGTTATAAAACTGTTTGGGGTCCTGCGTGAACTGGACCTTGCAACGAGTCAAATAATTTTTATAACACTGAGCTTTAAGCACGGTAAAGCTAGATCGAGCACTAAGATAGGATGAGAAAGCCGTTCTTGAACCAGTACGTTTATATTTATTATAAAGCCTAGATTTTACGTTTTTTAAACGTGTCAGCTCTTTGTTAAACCAGAGTGGTTTATTAAAGACTGACGGATAAGTTTCAGGAACACATAAGAAGAAAAATGAGTTCATGGCACTATAAAAGATATCAACGGCGGTTGCCATGTCTGAGCTCATGAAAAGATTAGACCAATCAAATTCAGCTATTAAAGTGTTTAGCCTCTGATAGTCGGCCTTTCGGAAACAGCGGACTCTGTTTAACCTACTACCAGATGTCGTTGCAAAAACTGTCTCAGTGTCGATGGTCACATCGAAAGTTGGATGATAAGGATCTTCAGGTTGCGTCATTGGAGGAACTCTACTTAGGTTTACGCCAACCGGATCTGAAACAAAGCATAGATCCAATAAGCGGTTTAGAGATAAGGATAAATCAAACAAGCCATTTATAAGGTCATGCTGTACCGCAGTCAGGAGGATATTAGACACACCGTCAGAAGACCAGTGAGCTCTAGGTATGTTGTACTCCCGCAGGCCGTGTTCTCTTCTTTCGAGCCTCGTACTCCTTAACTATTACGTACTCGGGCCAGAAGTCACCCGAGCAAATAGTGTCAAAGAGTTGGGTTGAGACATTTATCTTAAAAGATGAAATGTCTCTGGCATACGAAAATTGAAATTTTTCCACCTTGATATGTCCGGCCTGATTTGGGGCATTGCTTGAGCTCTGAGCCATTGAGTCGACTATAATTTTTCTGTATTTGTCGTATGATTCACGACAGTCGACGTAGAACTTTAAATATTCTTCGGTTCTATATGTTGCAGGAATATTTTTGTCGTTCTCCGCAAATCGATTCCATACTTCATCGATTGCGACCAACTTTGTTTGATAATATGTTGGATTTAATTTACTATCCGCTGAATCTTTTCTAAAGTTGCGGATAAGCCTTGCGATCTCTTGACTGATCTCTTCCTGCAAGTCTAATGCTGACTGTCTAAATGACTGCTTGCTCCTCCTTTTTAGACATATTGACAATTGTTTAAATTCCTGACCGGTGGGAGTGTTTTATTCGCTTTTACAGCTGGATACGCTCCTATTCGCAACCGTGTGTGGTCGAAGGAATTAAGAAATGGTCAATAGACTTGGAGGATCTAGAATTCTAGAAAGTATTTGAAGGCTCTTGACAATGTCAAAAAAGAAAGTTCCCAGAAGTGACGGAACTTTCCCTGCTGGTCTCACCAATTTTCTATGGCAAGAGTGAAATTCTGGAAAATTCCCAATTGTTGCGGAATCTTTCCTGTTGGTTTGTCGTATTCAGGATAATTACCTGTGAGTCAGGGCTCACCAAATAGTTTTTATGGCGAGTGAAAAATTAGGACAATCCCAAGAGTTACGGATTTCCTGCGGTTGACGTCCACGGCTAGCGTGTTCGTCGGGGTCACCAAAATGTTTGTGTAAGGAGGCTTAGATGCCTGGCAGATAGTGCATAAACTATTGGCTGTTTGTTGTCGCAACTAGCACTTGGAACTAGTTGGACGGTTGGGTTGGTTGAGGGTCTGAAGACACAGCGACAGCCTCTGATGCATGAATAAAAGCTCGTTGTTGAGGTAGAACTCTTACTGACTTTATTAATGAAACTTAACAATATTTATAGGTACAAAAGTGCTTATGCTAACAGAAAATAAGATTTGGGCTCCGCATCGGACACAATGGACGACGCGGAAATTGCTGGCTGAGCGGCTACTTCAGATTCGGTAACCGAATCTTTCCTAGTTCCTGATCTCAGAACCATTGGAACGGGGACCAGGAGCTGTGGCGCAGGGGAGTGGCAGGAAATCGGTTGCTGCGTCTCACACAGTTGCTGTCGACCAGCAGCAGATTTTTGCGTTTCGGTGACTCATTTAATAGCTTCATACTATTAAATTGAGCGTCAAGCGCGGAGAACAGGTTACTCGCCTTCCGGAAAGTAGCCATGATCTCAGAAAATCCACTTCTGGTCTGACGCATGAAGGATGATATCTCCTTCTCAACCGGTCGACAGGCCTCACAGCAATAACGCAGGCCCTTTTTGCTGGACACTACGTCAGCTATTCGACCTGCCATCTTGATGCACTTAGCGTGCACTACTGCCTCGCAAAGCCAACAATGGAAACTGGGCTGGTCTGCCAAAATATTTTTTTGGCAGTTCTTAATTAAACAGACAATATTTTGGGACATTTTCACAAACCCTAGAACCACTGTGCACACTATCAGAACCAAAAAGCCAAGAGAGAGAGAGAACAAAAGAGCGTAAGGCTAAGAGTATGAGCAACAGAAATCACAAGAGCGATGAGAGCTATAACGGCTTAGATGCAGCTAACAGCAAACGACACTCAAGCGGGGGAGAGAAAAATAATAAAAACGAGAAAAAGAATAAGGAGGAAAATAAGATAATCGTCTTAGCACAAACTAAAAAGTGATTATTAACACAAATTAATTACACAGAAAAGTGCATGCACGCGAGATAGCGAAACGGTATATAATTTTAAATATTTAGGTGATGAATTCAGAGGAAACCCCGATGGTTTAAAATCAAATTAACACAAAAATCGGAGCGCAAAACAAAAACACGACCGTCCGCTATGAAAGAGAAAGATCGAATTGGTACTTGGTATTCTACTGTCGTAGAATGGTAGATGGTATTCTACTGTCGTAGAATGGCAGATGGTATTCTACTGTCGGGACACCCGACTGTATGTCCATCTTGTTCTGTCTAAAGTAGTTTATAACTTCTGAAACCCACAAAAGCCCACAACTACACTATGTCTATCAGTTCCATCTATCTTTCCTGAACCAGAATCTGTTTAGAAAGTCTGCGTTGAGCTGCGATTCCACCTTTGAGAGTAAACCTAGTGAAACAACTAAGGGTCAAATAACACGAAATATAGGTGAAACGCTTCAGGAGTATGGGAAATGCAAATAAAAAAAAAAAATTGGTAAAATATATTTTTTCAGTTTCAAAATATGTTTATTTAAGCAAATCAATAAAAATAAAGCTAAAAAATTTTAATTTGATTTTTTCCCTTTGATACCCTGGCGAATGGGTAGGCGTGGCACATTGATATAGATAAATATAACTTTTAGTTCAAAAGGTTCAAAAGTTATGATTTTTGCAACGCTAAATGAAAAAAAGGCGCTACTGCGCTACGTTCAAAATTACGGCATAGAAGCGCTTGTGGATTCCAGCAAATGAGTTACAATGATGGATTTCAGTGTGGTGGTAAGGGCACATGCTATAGCCCAAGTCAGCAGTGTTAATAGGTACTCGACTAAATGTATAGACATCTATGATGTCCAGGGAACCTCTGTCCGGCGTGGAATAATTTGCACGTAGAGTTGCTTTCGCCTAGTGTGGTTCGGTAGTGGAGTAAAGGGTAGAGTAAATAATGTTCGGAAACTTTAACAAACTAATAATGTAAACAAATATGAAGCACGACTTTTGACTCCGACGTCATGAAAGTACAACGAATTCTATTGAATTCTCGAATACTTAAAAAAAACAATACATTTCATTAAAATCTTTCCATCTGCTTAGGAGGAGTCCAGTTAAGTATTTGTAATTGTGTGTGTTTAACGCATTCTGAAATAATAATTTGTTGCCAAATCTCAAATTTGATGGCGATGGTTTGAAACACGGCTAAGCTATGGTTTTTTTTATTTTCCTGATTGTTCCTATGGAAGCTATAGGGTATAGTCAGCCGATTTTCATGAGATTAAAATCAAAATTCCGGAATTATAAAATATGGTTAAATATCAAATTTGGTGAAAATATGTTGAAATCTGACAAAGTTATGTTTTTTTCTTTTATTTTCCTGATTGTTCCTATGGAAATATGGGTAACTATCAAATTTGGTGAAAATATGTTTATTTTCCTGATTGTTCCTATGAAAGCTATAGGATATAGTCAGCCGATTTTCATGAAATTAAAATCAATATTCTGGAATAATAAAACATGGCTAAATATCAAATTTGGTAAAAATATGTTCAAAACTGACAAAGTTATGGTTTTTTCTTTTATTTTCCTGATTGTTCCTATGGAAGCTATAGAATATAGTCAGCCGATTTTCATGAAATTAAAACCGAAATTCGGAAATAATACTAAAATTGGTTAAAAACTGACAAAGTTATAATGTTTTTTCGTAGATTTTTCCGATTGTTCCTATGGCAGCTATATGATATAGTCGTCCGATCCGGCCCGTTCCGACATATGTACGAGTGAGAGTATATAGAAGCCTAACTGCAAAGTTTCATTTAGATAGCTTTAAAACTGAGGGACTAGTTTGCGTAGAAACGGACAGACGGACAGACGGACATGGCTAGATCGACTCGGCTGTTGATCCGGATCAAGAATATATATACTTTATAGGGTCGAAGATGCCTCCTTCACTGCCTTGCAAACTTTTGACTGAAACTAATATACCCTGCAAGGGTATAAATATATATAAATAATGACAGATATATTTATATACTCACCCAAAACGTTTAATAAGCTTTTCAATTAGAAGTGAGTAAAAAGAGCATGAGAGAGAATACATTGCCATTCCCCAACATCCAAATCGAACACCCTCTTCATATCGAATTTGGAGTGTAGATCCTTGTGATGCTTTTGGGTCTCCTTTGAATACTGCTTCTCCCACAAAATCGGTAAAATAAAGTGAATAACATACATGTGCCATCCAGCAGAAAAGGTTAGTCAGGCAAAGCATTCTCAAAGAAAGTGGCATATGTATAATAGATAGCAAATAGTGTTGCAAAGACTCTACTTCCATAGAATTATGGGTATGAATTAAATCTTCATTTCCTCTACTTGAGTTTTCTTTAATCAAGTCTGGATTTTGAATAAAACTGGTTTCATCAACGAGTCCAATATGTATGTTGTCGCAGGATAGCCTTGCAGTCACCTTGAATGAAAAATTTAAAATAAGTCATACTTCTAACAATTTATTCTAATAAATATTTCAACACAGAGCGCACTCACGACCCCTTGCCCGACTTAACGACCTTACGATCACGGAACAGAACGGGAGCAGGATCCACCACCCGAGCACCCGCGGCGTTTTACTCATTACTGTAAACATAAGATATGTCTCTGAATAAAGTGTCGATATTACAATTACTGTGTAATTCCTCCTGTCTTCGCCTTTGGGACCGGGACCGACTCTCTTTCAGCAACCCTCCCTAAATCAAATATAAATTCCTGATACGAGTCGTGGCCGTCCCTAAGCCGCCCGAGCGAATATTAAAAATCCTCAAATTCGTATTTTTATTTTATTAAATTAATTTTTTACCTAGTCACAAAAATTTAGAAACATATTTGACTTACTTATATAAAATTATAACTTTTACTTAATATTAACAAATTTGAGATTTGAACTACGGTAGATTGTTAAACAGCATTTTTAAAAAATTGCTTATTCGAGCACAGAGCACAAGTTAATTTAAATTAAAGACATATCTTACCATAGAGTTTAAGGCTATTACTAGCTTGAACAAATCCCGAGAGATACAGTGTCCAAAAACGAATGAAACATAGTCGGTATAAGAATTACCTTCGCTACTAAGTCTAATTTCAATTGAAAACAAGAAAGGAAGCTAACTTCGGCTCACCGAAGTTTGTATACCCTTGCAGAATTTAAACAAAAAATTCAAACCGAAATTCTGAAATAATAATTAGTTGCCAAATCTCAAATTTGATAGCAATGGTTTGAAACACGGCTAAGCTATGGTTTTTTATTTTCCTAATTGTCCCTATGAAAGCTATAGGATATAGTTGTCCGATTTTCATGAAATTAAAACCGAAATTCGGAAATAATATTAAATGACCAAATATCAAATTTGGTGAAAATTCGTTGAAAACTGACAAAGTTATGAATTTTTTTTTATTTTCCTGATTGTTCCTATGGAAGCTATAGGATATAGTTAGCCGATTTTCATGAAACTAAAACCGAAATTCTGAAATAATAATAAATGGGCAAATATCAAATTTGGTGAAAATATGTGAAAAACTGACAAAGTTATAATTTTTTTTTGATAATTTTTCGGATCGTTCCAATAAGTGGTGGGCGCGGGCCTGTCTTTTGAGGCCCGGGCCCGTCTTTTGAGGCCTTGCGAACTTTGTCTCGGCCCAATTTCACGACTTCATATAACCCCATAGTAATAATAGAACACTGGTTATTCAAATTTGTTGTTAAATTTTTTTTTGACTCGAAATCAGTGGAGAGCGATCTGATAAACAATATTTTTTGTTTTGTTATCTGGTGCAAAAATATATAATGATGACGGCTTTCCCACACATGAACAGGCTACGTATAACTGTCCATGCGAAAAACATTGATATTCCAGATTTATCCCGCAAACTTCCAACGATTGGCCTTGCGATTTATTGATTGTCATCGCAAATGCCAATCGAACTGGGAACTGAATCCTCTTGAATTGGAATGGAAGATCTGTTGGAATAATCGGAATTCGTGGAATAAGAACTTCCTCTCCTTTAAACTTGCCCTTGATTATAGTCGCTTGAATCACGTTGTTCATTAGTTTCTTAACGGACAACCGCGTACTGTTGCATAATCTCGGATGATTTAGATTCCGCAGCATTATAATAACTGATCCCACCTTCAGTTGCACATTATGCGGTGGAGTTCCTGGCACATCCAGTGAGTTCAAAAATTCTATCGGATAGTTGGTCGCTTCATCCTCGTTGGTCACGCTGTCAACGGATCTGTATGAATGAAGTTCTCCAGCGATTTGACTTTGAATAAAGAAATTCAAACTATCTACGTCCTTATTCTTCGGTGCTAGTATTGCCCGCTCACTAATCCAGTCGATATTTTTATAATTTTCTGCAATGTCTGGAAACACTTTTGTGATGAGTTCCTCTTTCGATGATGTAAACTCGCAAAAATTAGTTGGGAACGATATTAGTCCAGTCGAAACATCAACAGGAATTTCACCATTTCCGAGCGTCAGCAGTTGTCTCGAGAATTCAGCAGCGGATGGATCATTCTGCAATGCGACTCTCATGTTCCTGGTCAATTTAAACTTGTTTACATATCGCCACAAAGAGGACGATTTTAGGCATGCATTAACTTCATCGGCAGCCGTAGATTTCGGGATAACGGGAAGCGTTTGGCGAAAATCTCCGGACAGCAATATCAAAGCCCCACCAAATAGTCTCGAATCACCTCTTAAATCCTTCATCGTTCGGTCAACGGCCTCTAAAGCTCGTTTATGCGCCATCGTGCATTCATCCCAAATGATGATTTTGCATTCTCGCATCAATTTTGCTGTCGCTGAATTCTTGCTCATCGTGCACGGTGGCTGGTCAACCGTCAGAAGATTCATGGGTATCTTCAAAGCGGAATGTGCAGTTCGACCGCCTTCCAACAATGTAGCAGCAATGCCAGATGATGCAACAGCCAACGCAATTTGAGATCTTGACCGAATCGTTGCCAGAATCAACGAAATGACGAATGTCTTGCCTGTCCCACCAGGAGCATCGATAAAGTATAAGCCTCCCGTTTCATCGTCAACAACCTTCATTATCGAATCGTACACTTTCTTCTGCTCGGCATTCAAAAGCGGCACATTTGTTCGAACTCTTTCGGCCAGGTTATCCTGATTGTAGTGTTGCTCCCGTAGAAATTCCCGATTGAATGTATCGTGCACTGAACGATTTGGCGCTGGCATTCCCAATGTCGATAGTAGACTGCCGCACATGAGCATGCATATGTCTTCGATCCGTACTAATGCTTCGTTGTACATATCTTCGTTAATGCCAATATTGAAATTAGAACTTGTCCTTCGTACTCTGTTCAAAATATCGTCCACCATTTGGTCCTTGTATATTTCCCACAATGCGGTCGGGTTCGACGGATGACACGTAGCTATGATTATTGCGAATAATGTATGGATTTGATTCATTGACGCAGATACAGTGGCATCGGCGAGCGTTGAGTCCCAATGAGTATCGTTTTCAAGCAAGTTCAAACGTTGGCAAGCCTCCCGAAAAGTGGCGCACAGCACACCATCCACAGTACGCAGCGAGTCGAAGGATGTAGGACCTCTAATGTTCACCAAAAGCAAGCGAAGATAGAAGCATTCATCTTGACTTGGATGAACTGTGTATATTCGTCCAAGCGCATCAGTCGAATAGACATCAGCGAAGCCAGCAACAGTATTACCTCTTTTCCGGCGTTGAAACTTCTTCGATGCAGCGTTCCATGTATAATAGCGTGGCATCTCAGAATATAGTAAAGTCCTTGCGAACGGATCGCTTTCGCATGTCGAAAAGAAATTTGTCAACGTTGTCGCTGGTGGCCGTTCTGCTCTTTGCGCTGCGTTCGCGTCCGTAAAGTAGACACGCTGGCCGTTCTCTAAGTGAATAGATAAGTGCACGACAGTCGGGTGACGTTCATGAATCGGAAATGAAAATATCCTCCAAATGGCCTCGTTACAACTAACGTAGCGTCCAAGTTGAAATTTCGTCACCTCGTCGTTTGCATTCGGATCAGCAATGCCAAACACCGCCATGTCGCTCCCTTTGTTCACATATTTGCAAACGTATTTGATGGATTTGATAGAGTTGCAGTACTCAACATTGCAATGCGTTGAGAATGTTTTCGACAAAAGCGGGCAATATGGAACGATCCAGCGGTTATCCACGATTACTGTTACGTTTGTTTCGTTACGTTTCACCATTAATTCAATCCGTTTGCCGTTATCATCTGGAGAACGACGCCTATACAATGGATATCCATCGTTTCCACTGATGGTTTCAGCCGTCAACGGACGGGGAAATCGTTTTGTGCATTTTCCGTTTTCCATGCATATTGATTCTGGGTTGTGGACTCCGCAAGGGCCATGGATCATGGTCGTTGTCACAATGGAATACAGCTCGGGATCAGTTTGTATATCTGGTATTTTGGCTGAAATAATCGAATCAATATGATCTGGTCGGATCTTGTCGAATATCCAGAGCAGAATGTGCGCATGTGGTAAGCCACGCTTCTGCCACTCAACCGAGTACATCCAACAACGAACTGCGCCAAAAACCTTCTGCTTTACAATATAATCCATAAGCACTGTGATCTTTTGCTTGAATACTCGTGCAGTGATGTCAGGTCGATCGCTTGATGTTTGTCCTGGAAGCAATAGATTGATAATTTCGGGCCATTTTGGATTGCACGTGAACGTTATGAATAAATCCGGGCGCCCGTAATTTCGGACATGCGTCATCGCATCTTGTGCATACTCATGCATATGGCGCGGGCTTCCAACATAAGTAGCTGGGAGAATGGTCAAACAACCGATGTTGGCCGCGTGTCCTTCAGTAGCGATTGCGTCACGCAAGTGGATGTACTCGTCTGAGCGCAACTTCGACTGATTAAAACGAATAAAATTTAGACGTTCCGTTTCTACTTTGACGTACATGTCGACACAGTACTGTTGAAACAAACGGCGGTATCTTAACAGATGATTGTCAACATCTTGTCGAATCATCAATCGATACGCATAAAAATTCATAGAGCTAACCTTCTTATTCGTTTCTTCTCCTAAAATTTTAATTCAAACTTAGTTGTAGAATCAAAAAGAAGTGATGTAAGAAATGTATACAAACCTGTCATTGGATTGACCATCTTTATGTTGAAGTGATACCCATCTTCTCCACGACAGAACATTAACGGGTATTGAAGAGCATCATATGACCGATGAGTCTCATAAACTCTCTGCAATTGGCCATCATCCCGACGCTTAAGAACAATATCGCGTGATTCCACATTCTCACCAACAATCACCACTGCGACTTCATTGATAGTGGGAGCATTAAATTGTCTTGCATGGCTACCAGTGGGTCTTTTGTCAGCGCTGATAATGATTTTATGTTCGTCATTATGCATTATATACAATGCGGTTTTGAACAACCTGACCAATTCATTATGCTCATGGAGAAGATTTTGCAATTGTTCTATAATTTCACGTTTAGTTGCAGTGTAAATTGCACAGCGGTGATTTAGTTCAACTACCGAATCACCAATGAAATAGATCTGAAGGAATTTATGATCTTTGTTTTGTGGTGGTAACAAAGCGCCCGCTCGGTGGTGAATTTGCCCATGAATCTGAATATTGGGATGCAATTTAAAAAAAAATTGGAGTTGTTCATTTTGATAATAGAGAGACGCCATTACCTTATAACTTGGATTGTAGCCTGGTTGATGAACAACCTCGGCTCCAAATGACGTCATTTGAAAGCATCCGTTATATTTTTGTGCAAGCTTTAGGAAACTGTTTGATTGGGCTGAATTTCCATAAAGTAGCGAATACAATGGCTCTGGTGGATGAGCCAAAACGGGCAATTTAATTTTACCACCTGCACAGCATAAGCCGGGGGTTTCCAATCGAAGCTTCAGTGCATTACAATGCTGACATACCACAGACAATGAACCAATAACAACGCAGCTATGATCCTTGTAGGGTGTTTCAGAATTGTATGCGAATGCAGCGCGATTCAAGTTTTCATTTGCGGTTCGACTTCTTCTATTATTTTGTCGGGCTTGAGGTGGGTTTTGTGCAGCGCGATGCTGTGCCATTCGAGCACGTGCCGATGCATTCAAAACTCCACTTTCCTCTTGCGTCCGACTATTACGGACCCGGCGAACCTTGTCTCGCCCCTAATTGATGTTTTTTGTCTTGGTTAAATTTTTTTGTAGCGGACCTTGCGAACTTTGTCTCGGCCCAATTTCACGACTTCATATAACCCCATAGTAATAATAGAACACTGGTTATTCAAATTTGTTGTTAAATTTTTTTTTGACTCGAAATCAGTGGAGAGCGATCTGATCAACAATATTTTTTGTTTTGTTATCTGGTGCAAAAATATATAATGATGACGGCTTTCCCACACGTGAACAGGCTACGTATAACTTTCCATGCGAAAAACATTGATATTCCAGATTTATCCCGCAAACTTCCAACGATTGGCCTTGCGATTTATTGATTGTCATCGCAAATGCCAATCGAACTGGGAACTGAATCCTCTTGAATTGGAATGGAAGATCTGTTGGAATAATCGGAATTCGTGGAATAAGAACTTCCTCTCCTTTAAACTTGCCCTTGATTATAGTCGCTTGAATCACGTTGTTCATTAGTTTCTTAACGGACAACCGCGTACCGTTGCATAATCTCGGATGATTTAGATTCCGCAGCATTATAATAAAATGACGTCATTTGAAAGCATTCGTTATATTTTTGTGCAAGCTTTAGGAAACTGTTTGATTGGGCTGAATTTCCATAAAGTAGCGAATACAATGGCTCTGGTGGATGAGCCAAAACGGGCAATTTAATTTTACCACCTGCACAGCATAAGCCGGGGGTTTCCAATCGAAGCTTCAGTGCATTACAATGCTGTATTTTGTATTGCGAATGCGAATGCAGCGCGATTCAAGTTTTCATTTGCGGTTCGACTTCTATTATTTTGTCGGGCTTGAGGTGGGTTTTGTGCAGCGCGATGCTGTGCCATTCGAGCACGTGCCGATGCATTCAAAACTCCACTTTCCTCTTGCGTCCGACTATTACGGAAATTCCGACTACTTATTGCATTGCGCGAACGCCGTCCAAGTCTTGATCGTCTAACAGCAGGCATTATTTTGCTGACTGTAGGTATAGAACATATAAATAATACGTATAACCATCACTCCGAAGTGACAAAATTGCTTATCTGATTCGCAATTTTATTTCATGAAATTTTCTGTCTTGCAATGCTCAACTTTAAAATTCGACTTAAATTAAACATATATGTACACTATATTATGAATAACACCACATCGCCTTCTATTGTTCAATAACAGTTTTACATCAACTGTGTATAACTCTTGAGCCTCTAGCGACTTTTCCAGAAGGTTTTACCAAAATTTTCTTATGTATTTGCCTTATTCTGGCAATTACAAACAACTGGAAAAAATTTGATCCAAATCGGTCCAGCCGTTCTCTTGTGATGATAATGCGAACATTTTTATATATATATATATTATATAGATTTATTAAACCTTATTCATGTTTTTATTTAAAAATACAATTTTTTCTAAATTTTTGCTTTTCAACCTAGTGCGTCTTTCATTTAACACATGGCCCGATGTAGAGAAAAGCCTTTCGCTCGTTGACGAACTGGCTGGAATCGCCAGAATGGGAAGGTATTTTAATTCCCTTGCATTTCTCCAAAATTCTAAAATATTTTTACCAGGAGCTACTGGATAGCCCAAATATTTTTCAAGCTCGATGTCGATATCGTTTTTCTCAACTTTTCTTTTTTTTACATAACTTAAATCTAAGAATTCAGCAAACATTCCATTTTCGGAATTACTTGGGCTTATGTTATTAGTTACGTCATCAAAGCTTTTTTCACAATCTCCTCTAAATTCGGAGAGCATTGCTTTTACTGTAGCTATCACATTTTCCTTTTTTTCCTTTGAGAGGAAATTCATCTCTCTATAAGGAGGGTTCAAGAAAAGTCCAACCAAATGTGCGATTGCCGGAAGAAATTTGACTTCTAATGCGTTTAAGGTCATGGTTTTAAATTCACTTATTATTTGGGAATCAAGTGTGCTAGTTCTGCAAAGTTTACATAATTTTTCAGACCACAATGCAAATATTTGCATTGTTGGCTCCTTGTCAGAGCTAAGTGCTTCCGAACAGTCCTTAAATGGTTTTAAAAAGCATAACATGTTTTCAAGTAATGAGAAATCTAAATTACTAATTCGCTGTAGCTCATCTTTTTTAAGTAAAAGAGTTTTTATTATTATGCTCTTTACTCAAGAGCATAAAAAATGTAGAGTTCCAGCGTGTTTTAACTTGTTGTTTCAGCGTTTTTGAGAGCTTACTGTTAAGCTGAGAATGTTTAAAATATTTGACTAATGATTTGCAGCAATCTATTAAAGCCTTCACTTCCGCACAAGACAGGCGCTTGAAGCTTTTAAACGCCGCAAGGACATTTGCACCATTGTCCGTAACGAACACAGCTCGATCAATAGTTTCAAGTGTGTTGAAATCCTGCATAATGTCCTGAACATTTTTGAGAATATTATCTCCAGTTTTCTTCTCGTCCAAGAACTCCCTGATGCCTGTAAAAGATACACAAGTAAATTAAATGCTTCATAAAAATTATTAAAAAAATATGTAAATATGTATGAATGAACATCGTAAACACAAATATATTATAAAAATTGATTTATTTTAGTACCTAAAAGAGCGACGTTCAGTCGGAAGCTATCATCCTCATAGTGAGCAGTTAGCGATATAAAATTTCGCTGCGCGTAGTCGTCACTCCACATGTCGGTCGTGTATGCCAGTTGTTGGTCTTTCAAACTTATAATAAGTTGAGTCTTTAACGTTTCGTACTCCTTCTCCATGATGGTAGTGCTTAACACTTTACGGGATATGACCAAATCATCAAAAGACTGCCTTCCAAATTCTGCTCCTATGTTGAGAAGCGCTTGGCTATACTCACGGAAGCCGCTACCTAACAATTCACAAAAATAAAGTCAATCAATGAATGTAATGGGAATAGAACTTACCTTCGGTAATATTGAAAGGGTGCAAGTCTTTTTCAACTAAGGCTAGCTGCTTTCGAGCTAACGAATCTCGGACTCGCGTCGAAACAACTTTTATGGCAAACATGTCCAATTTGGGCTGTGACTTAAGCGCGTCTTGTTGTGGCATGCACTTATGGCGGCTGGGTGCCCGTGCCTTGTTTCGAATTATGCACCAGCACATGCTTACAGCTCCGGCAGCACACAAAATCGACCATATTGCCATTATAATAAACATAGTCAAAAAGCTTCCACACATCACTCCCTAGTCCCTCAGTTTTAAAGCTATCTGAATGAAACTTTGTAGTTAGTCTTCTATATACTCTCACTCGTACATAAGTCGGAACGGGCCGGATCGGACGACTCATATCATATCATATCATATAGTTGCCATAGGAACGATCGGAAAAATCTTGGAAAAAAGTTATACCTTTGTCAGTTATCAACATATTTTTACTGATATTTGGCCATTTAATATTATTTCAGAATTTTGGTTTTAATTTCATGAAAATCGGATAACTATATCCAATAGCTGCCATAGGAACAATCAGGGAAATAAAAGAAAAAATCATACCTTCGCTGTTTCTCAATATATTTGCAAACAATTTGAGAATTAGCCTTTTGTATTATTCCTGAATTTCTGTTTCAATTTTATGAAAATCGGACGACTATATCTTTTCCCTGGCGTGGCTGCCTAGCATTTTCGTCATTTGCTATAATTTTGCTATATTTTTGAAGTGAAAAGTTCTTGGTCACTTTTTGGGGGAGCAGTTTCTAACGACTTCGCGACAGATGAAATTTTACACAGATATGCACCGCATATGTAAACTCAGAGTGTATAGGTATGCGAGAGCGCTGTATGCTATACGACCCTTAATTAGCCCTTAATCATTCGGAGAGTCCTTCGGGGTCCGGCCCCGGCGCCGCCGCCCGCAGCTAGCCTCTACGCCCATCCGGAGGAACCCATCCCTGACCCCGCCAGTAGGGCACTCGGGCACGCCAAAGTGTCACCTATGACGACGAGGTCGCGTCCGGTTGAAATCTTATCGCCGCCGCGCCTCGCCTGGTAGGTCCACACCACGTGGCCCGCGCCGCGGTTTTGGCCGTCTCCACGAATCGCCGTCACGCTTATCCGGCAACGTCGGTCACCACATGCCTCTCGCGGCTGTCCCGAATCCCGGATAGCGTCATGTCTCAACGCCGCGGATCGGGAGCCTGCCAAATCTAGGCCGCATCCCCGCTATCGTCCGAACGCGTGCCAAGGAGCTTTTAAAAGTGCAGCCGTGCCCCTATCCAGACCGATGGCCGATGCATCGATGGGAAGACTCCGACACATGAAATCGGGGTAGAGCTCACGGTTTAGACGTGTTTCCGGGGGTATTATCCGCCTAAATATGATATTTTCTACTGTCACTCCTACTTTTATACAAATATTGTATAGGTTCCCTGGCCACCACTGAGATATATCCCAGCCAGAAAACTTCGTTACAAAATCAAAAAGTCCAATGACTTTTCGCAAAAACGATTTAAACTATACTTAATCGACAGAGAATTTCCCGAAGATTGCAAATCCGCTGCCAAAACAAAGTTTCAAAGTTGAGAAATATTTTTCTGTCTGAAGTAGTCCATAACTTCTGAAACCCACAAAATCCCACAACTACACTATGTCTATCAGTTCCATCTATCTTTCCTGAACCAGAATCTGTTTAGAAAGTCTGCGTTGAGCTGCGATTCCACCTTTGAGAGTAAACCCAGTGAAACAACTTAGGGTCAAATAACACGAAATATAGGTGAAAACGCTTCAGGAGTATGGGAAATGCAAATAAAAAAAAAAAATTGATAAAATATATTTTTTCAGTTTCAAAATATGTTTATTTAAGCAAATCAATAAAAATAAAGCTAAAAAATTTTAATTTGATTTTTTCCCTTTGATACCCTGGCGAATGGGTAGGCGTGGCAATTGATATAGATAAATATAACTTTTAGTTCAAAAGGTTCAAAAGTTATGAATTTTGCAACGCTAAATGACAAAAGGCATAGAAGCGCTTGTGGATTCCAGCAAATGAGGGTAAGGATGGTTGAAATCTATTATATATATTGTGAATACTGCATCAATAGAAGTTTTCTATTTTTTTGTGATAAGATTGCGATCATTCGACATCAAATCAATCAAATTGTTCATATAAAAATTAAATTATTGATTGATTTTTCACATCTGCAAAGTTTATGATGAAATCTCCACACAAAATCATAGGATAATGATCAAATCTTCTATTAATATTCATCATACATTTGAATACAAGAACTCTCATATTGCATGTAAGGACTGTTTTGGTGAAATATAAACGGCAGCCATTATTATTGTTTGTCCATTAGAAAGGCATTGGGAAATACATATATCACCAATATTCGAAACATTAGTGCTAAACATACTGATATATTTCGCATTGACTACCATAACAGGTTTTTTGGCAATTATTATGCATTTGCCATACTGGCACTAACACAAACATTTAACTGTTTAATAGGACTGCTAACATAAATTTACACATCGTCTGCATATAAATTAACTTCACAATGAGGCAGGAGACTAGGTAAATAATTTACAACAGAGAAAACAGCAAAGGGTCCAGGTGTGATCCTTGGAGATTTCTAAAGCTTAAAATTCGGTCACCTAATACGGTCTTATGTTCGCCAATGATAAACACTTAATTTACAAGATTAAAAATATTTTTTATTTACCAACTAAAAAATTTAAATCCTGTAAATCCCGTAGACCAATAAAATTTAGTGTAGTTTTATTTATACAGATTGATCAGCGAAGGTGCCACTTAAATATCGCAAGAGTTTCTCGTTGTACAAATATATTTTAAGAACTATAGACGGCTATGTGTTGTAGCTGCGCTGCCAACACACTATGGGGCCGGGGACCGATTTTGGTGGGCAAAAGTCATTTTTCAAAAGTTTTCAAAATAATCTTTTAAACATATTATTACGTTAAGAAAACATTCAACTTTAATGTTGCATACCAGAAATTTTAAAAAACAGTCCAGTGTTGAGCAACCAGACGGCAAACAGCGCTGTTAACACTCTCGTTTAAAGGTGATTTAAGCGTACGCATGTAAAGATCCCTCGAAGGTACCGAACCATGTTCCATTATTAAATACTCAGTTGGGTGTTTTGGTGTTTCATATGATTATTTATTGAATTTTTGTTAATGTTCAATTGGTTATAATATTGGGCTGAGCAGCCGTTGTTGCCGCTCAAAGCTCGTCAATCGTTTTTATTTTATAAATTTACTTAAGGGCTAAAGAAAGCTGATAGCCGCGCTGCCAACAGTATATAGCTATGCTCGCTTAGTCTGGAGCGCGGAGGTATATGCACATACATACGTAAGATCCGCTCGTGGTTCATTTATGATGACACCTGCACTTTTTGCGTGCTTTGCAAATGCGCAGCGAGGGATTCATATTTCGGCTGAGGTTTATGACCGAGGCCTAGGGTTGTATAATCGAATGAGACAATGCGTTTAAGTACTCTTAGTACAGTGGATTGTCTATGCATTTATATGTCTTATATATTTATATGTGCATATTACATCTCCCTCCTTTTAAAAAATAACGTAATATAGTGAAGTTATTTTCTAGTATACAATTACGAATTTTTAAAGATATTATCTTCTATATATATATAAAAATGGTGGCAAAAATGTTCGCATTATCATCACAAGAAAACGGCTGGACCGATTTGGATCAAATTTTTTCCAATTGTTTATAATTGCCAGAATAAGGCAAATACATAAGAAAATTTTGGTAAAACCTTCTGGAAAAGTCGCTAGAGGCTCAAGAGTTATACACAGTTGATGTAAAACTGTTATTGAACAATAGAAGGCGATGTGGTGTTATTCATAATATAGTGTACATATATGTTTAATTTAAGTCGAATTTTAAAGTTGAGCATTGGAAGACAGAAAATTTCATGAAATAAAATTGCGAATCAGATAAGCAATTTTGTCACTTCGGAGTGATGGTTATACGTATTATTTATATGTTCTATACCTACAGTCAGCAAAATAATGCCTGCTGTTAGACGATCAAGACTTGGACGGCGTTCGCGCAATGCAATAAGTAGTCGGAATTTCCGTAATAGTCGGACGCAAGAGGAAAGTGGAGTTTTGAATGCATCGGCACGTGCTCGAATGGCACAGCATCGCGCTGCACAAAACCCACCTCAAGCCCGACAAAATAATAGAAGAAGTCGAACCGCAAATGAAAACTTGAATCGCGCTGCATTCGCATACAATTCTGAAACACCCTACAAGGATCATAGCTGCGTTGTTATTGGTTCATTGTCTGTGGTATGTCAGCATTGTAATGCACTGAAGCTTCGATTGGAAACCCCCGGCTTATGCTGTGCAGGTGGTAAAATTAAATTGCCCGTTTTGGCTCATCCACCAGAGCCATTGTATTCGCTACTTTATGGAAATTCAGCCCAATCAAACAGTTTCCTAAAGCTTGCACAAAAATATACCGAATGCTTTCAAATGACGTCATTTGGAGCCGAGGTTGTTCATCAACCAGGCTACAATCCAAGTTATAAGGTAATGGCGTCTCTCTATTATCAAAATGAACAACTCCAATTTTTTTTAAAATTGCATCCCAATATTCAGATTCATGGGCAAATTCACCACCGAGCGGGCGCTTTGTTACCACCACAAAACAAAGATCATAAATTCCTTCAGATCTATTTCATTGGTGATTCGGTAGTTGAACTAAATCACCGCTGTGCAATTTACACTGCAACTAAACGTGAAATTATAGAACAATTGCAAAATCTTCTCCATGAGCATAATGAATTGGTCAGGTTGTTCAAAACCGCATTGGATATAATGCATAATGACGAACATAAAATCATTATCAGCGCTGACAAAAGACCCACTGGTAGCCATGCAAGACAATTTAATGCTCCCACTATCAATGAAGTCGCAGTGGTGATTGTTGGTGAGAATGTGGAATCACGCGATATTGTTCTTAAGCGTCGGGATGATGGCCAATTGCAGAGAGTTTATGAGACTCATCGGTCATATGATGCTCTTCAATACCCGTTAATGTTCTGTCGTGGAGAAGATGGGTATCACTTCAACATAAAGATGGTCAATCCAATGACAGGTTTGTATACATTTCTTACATCACTTCTTTTTGATTATACAACTAAGTTTGAATTAAAATTTTAGGAGAAGAAACGAATAAGAAGGTTAGCTCTATGAATTTTTATGCGTATCGATTGATGATTCGACAAGATGTTGACAATCATCTGTTAAGATACCGCCGTTTGTTTCAACAGTACTGTGTCGACATGTACGTCAAAGTAGAAACGGAACGTCTAAATTTTATTCTTTTAATCAGTCGAAGTACATCCACTTGCGTGACACAATCGCTACTGAAGGACACGCGGCCAACATCGGTTGTTTGACCATTCTCCCAGCTACTTATGTTGGAAGCCCGCGCCATATGCATGAGTATGCACAAGATGCGATGACGTATGTCCGAAATTACGGGCGCCCGGATTTATTCATAACGTTCACGTGCAATCCAAAATGGCCCGAAATTATCAATCTATTGCTTCCAGGACAAACATCAAGCGATCGACCTGACATCACTGCACGAGTATTCAAGCAAAAGATCACAGTGCTTATGGATTATATTGTAAAGCAGAAGGTTTTTGGCGCAGTTCGTTGTTGGATGTACTCGGTTGAGTGGCAGAAGCGTGGCTTACCACATGCGCACATTCTGCTCTGGATATTCGACAAGATCCGACCAGATCATATTGATTCGATTATTTCAGCCAAAATACCAGATATACAAACTGATCCTGAGCTGTATTCCATTGTGACAACGACCATGATCCATGGCCCTTGCGGAGTCCACAACCCAGAATCAATATGCATGGAAAACGGAAAATGCACAAAACGATTTCCCCGTCCGTTGACGGCTGAAACCATCAGTGGAAACGATGGATATCCATTGTATAGGCGTCGTTCTCCAGATGATAACGGCAAATGGATTGAATTAATGGTGAAACGTAACGAAACAAACGTAACAGTAATCGTGGATAACCGCTGGATCGTTCCATATTGCCCGCTTTTGTCGAAAACATTCTCAACGCATTGCAATGTTGAGTACTGCAACTCTATCAAATCCATCAAATACGTTTGCAAATATGTGAACAAAGGGAGCGACATGGCGGTGTTTGGCATTGCTGATCCGAATGCAAACGACGAGGTGACGAAATTTCAACTTGGACGCTACGTTAGTTGTAACGAGGCCATTTGGAGGATATTTTCATTTCCGATTCATGAACGTCACCCGACTGTCGTGCACTTATCTATTCACTTAGAGAACGGCCAGCGTGTCTACTTTACGGACGCGAACGCAGCGCAAAGAGCAGAACGGCCACCAGCGACAACGTTGACAAATTTCTTTTCGACATGCGAAAGCGATCCGGTCGCAAGGACTTTACTATATTCTGAGATGCCACGCTATTATACATGGAACGCTGCATCGAAGAAGTTTCAACGCCGGAAAAGAGGTGATACTGTTGCTGGCTTCGCTGATGTCTATTCGACTGATGCGCTCGGACGAAAATACACAGTTCATCCAAGTCAAGATGAATGCTTCTATCTTCGCTTGCTTTTGGTGAACATTAGAGGTCCTACATCCTTCGACTTGCTGCGTACTGTGGATGGTGTGCTGTGCGCCACTTTTCGGGAGGCTTGCCAACGTTTGAACTTGCTTGAAAACGATACTCATTGGGACTCAACGCTCGCCGATGCCACTGTATCTGCGTCAATGAATCAAATCCATACATTATTCGCAATAATCATAGCTACGTGTCATCCGTCGAACCCGACCGCATTTTGGGAAAAATACAAGGACCAAATGGTGGACGATATTTTGAACAGAGTACGAAGGACAAGTTCTAATTTCAATATTGGCATTAACGAAGATATGTACAACGAAGCATTAGTACGGATCGAAGACATATGCATGCTCATGTGCGGCAGTCTACTATCGACATTGGGAATGCCAGCGCCAAATCGTTCAGTGCACGATACATTCAATCGGGAATTTCTACGGGAGCAACACTACAATCAGGATAACCTGGCCGAAAGAGTTCGAACAAATGTGCCGCTTTTGAATGCCGAGCAGAAGAAAGTGTACGATTCGATAATGAAGGTTGTTGACGATGAAACGGGAGGCTTATACTTTATCGATGCTCCTGGTGGGACAGGCAAGACATTCGTCATTTCGTTGATTCTGGCAACGATTCGGTCAAGATCTCAAATTGCGTTGGCTGTTGCATCATCTGGCATTGCTGCTACATTGTTGGAAGGCGGTCGAACTGCACATTCCGCTTTGAAGATACCCATGAATCTTCTGACGGTTGACCAGCCACCGTGCACGATGAGCAAGAATTCAGCGACAGCAAAATTGATGCGAGAATGCAAAATCATCATTTGGGATGAATGCACGATGGCGCATAAACGAGCTTTAGAGGCCGTTGACCGAACGATGAAGGATTTAAGAGGTGATTCGAGACTATTTGGTGGGGCTTTGATATTGCTGTCCGGAGATTTTCGCCAAACGCTTCCCGTTATCCCGAAATCTACGGCTGCCGATGAAGTTAATGCATGCCTAAAATCGTCCTCTTTGTGGCGATATGTAAACTAGCGGACCCGGCGAACCTTGTCTCGCCCCTAATTGATGTTTTTTGTCTTGGTTAAATTTTTTTGTAGCGGACCTTGCGAACTTTGTCTCGGCCCAATTTCACGACTTCATATAACCCCATAGTAATAATAGAACACTGGTTATTCAAATTTGTTGTTAAATTTTTTTTTTGACTCGAAATCAGTGGAGAGCGATCTGATAAACAATATTTTTTGTTTTGTTATCTGGTGCAAAAATATATAATGATGACGGCTTTCCCACACGTGAACAGGCTACGTATAACTGTCCATGCGAAAAACATTGATATTCTAGATTTATCCCGCAAACTTCCAACGATTGGCCTTGCGATTTATTGATTGTCATCGCAAATGCCAATCGAACTGGGAACTGAATCCTCTTGAATTGGAATGGAAGATCTGTTGGAATAATCAGAATTCGTGGAATAAGAACTTCCTCTCCTTTAAACTTGCCCTTGATTATAGTCGCTTGAATCACGTTGTTCATTAGTTTCTTAACGGACAACCGCGTACCGTTGCATAATCTCGGATGATTTTGATTCCGCAGCATTATAATAACTGATCCCACCTTCAGTTGCACATTATGCGGTGGAGTTCCTGGCACATCCAGTGAGTTCAAAAATTCTATCGGATAGTTGGTCGCTTCATCCTCGTTGGTCACGCTGTCAACGGATCTGTATGAATGAAGTTCTCCAGCGATTTGACTTTGAATAAAGAAATTCAAACTATCTACGTCCTTATTCTTCGGTGCTAGTATTGCCCGCTCACTAATCCAGTCGATATTTTTATAATTTTCTGCAATGTCTGGAAACACTTTTGTGATGAGTTCCTCTTTCGATGATGTAAACTCGCAAAAATTAGTTGGGAACGATATTAGTCCAGTCGAAACATCAATAGGAATTTCACCATTTCCGAGCGCCAGCAGTTGTCTCGAGAATTCAGCAGCGGATGGATCATTCTGCAATGCGACTCTCATGGTCAATTTAAACTTGTTTACATATCGCCACAAAGAGGACGATTTTAGGCATGTATTAACTTCATCGGCAGCCGTAGATTTCGTGATAACGGGAAGCGTTTGGCGAAAATCTCCGGACAGCAATATCAAAGCCCCACCAAATAGTCTCGAATCACCTCTTAAATCCTTCATCGTTCGGTCAACGGCCTCTAAAGCTCGTTTATGCGCCATCGTGCATTCATCCCAAATGATGATTTTGCATTCTCGCATCAATTTTGCTGTCGCTGAATTCTTGCTCGTCGTGCACGTTGGCTGGTAAACCGTCAGAAGATTCATGGGTATCTTCAAAGCGGAATGTGCAGTTCGACCGCCTTCCAACAATGTAGCAGCAATGCCAGATGATGCAACAGCCAACGCAATTTGAGATCTTGACCGAATCGTTGCCAGAATCAACGAAATGACGAATGTCTTGCCTGTCCCACCAGGAGTATCGATAAAGTATAAGCCTCCCGTTTCATCGTCAACAACCTTCATTATCGAATCGTACACTTTCTTCTCCTTGGCATTCAAAAGCGGCACATTTGTTCGAACTCTTTCGGCCAGGTTATCCTGATTGTAGTGTTGCTCCCGTAGAAATTCCCGATTGAATGTATCGTGCACTGAACGATTTGGCGCTGGCATTCCCAATGTCGATAGTAGACTGGCGCACATGAGCATGCATATGTCTTCGATCCGTACTAATGCTTCGTTGTACATATCTTCGTTAATGCAAATATTGAAATTAGAACTTGTCCTTCGTACTCTGTTCAAAATATCGTCCACCATTTGGTCCTTGTATTTTTCCCACAATGCGGCCGGGTTCGACGGATGACACGTAGCTATGATTATTGCGAATAATGTATGGATTTGATTCATTGACGCAGATACAGTGGCATCGGCGAGCGTTGAGTCCCAATGAGAATCGTTTTCAAGCAAGTTCAAACGTTGGCAAGCCTCCCGAAAAGTGGCGCACAGCACACCATCCACAGTACGCAGCGAGTCGAAGGATGTAGGACCTCTAATGTTCACCAAAAGCAAGCGAAGATAGAAGCATTCATCTTGACTTGGATGAACTGTGTATATTCGTCCGAGCGCAATAGTATCACCTCTTTTCCGGCGTTGAAATTTCTTCGATGCAGCGTTCCATGTATAATAGCGTGGCATCTCAGAATATAGTAAAGTCCTTGCGAACGGATCGCTTTCGCATGTCGAAAAGAAATTTGTCAACGTTGTCGCTGGTGGCCGTTCTGCTCTTTGCGCTGCGTTCGCGTCCGTAAAGTAGACACGCTGGCCGTTCTCTAAGTGAATAGATAAGTGCACGACAGTCGGGTGACGTTCATGAATCGGAAATGAAAATATCCTCCAAATGGCCTCGTTAGAACTAACGTAGCGTCCAAGTTGAAATTTCGTCACCTCGTCGTTTGCATTCGGATCAGCAATGCCAAACACCGCCATGTCGCTCCCTTTGTTCACATATTTGCAAACGTATTTGATGGATTTGATAGAGTTGCAGTACTCAACATTGCAATGCGTTGAGAATGTTTTCGACAAAAGCGGGCAATATGGAACGATCCAGCGGTTATCCACGATTACTGTTACGTTTGTTTCGTTACGTTTCACCATTAATTCAATCCATTTGCCGTTATCATCTGGAGAACGACGCCTATACAATGGATATCCACCGTTTCCACTGATGGTTTCAGCCGTCAACGGACGGGGAAATCGTTTTGTGCATTTTCCGTTTTCCATGCATATTGATTCTGGGTTGTGGACTCCGCAAAGGCCATGGATCATGGTCGTTGTCACAATGGAATACAGCTCGGGATCAGTTTGTATATCAGGTATTTCGGCTGAAATAATCGAATCAATATGATCTGGTCGGATCTTGTCGAACATCCAGAGCAGAATGTGCGCATGTGGTAAGCCACGCTTCTGCCACTCAACCGATACATCCAACAACGAACTGCGCCAAAAACCTTCTGCTTTACAATATAATCCATAAGCACTGTGATCTTTTCCTTGAATACTCGTGCAGTGATGTCAGGTTGATCGCTTGATGTTTGTCCTGGAAGCAATAGATTGATAATTTCGGGCCATTTTGGATTGCACGTGAACGTTATGAATAAATCCGGGCGCCCGTAATTTCGGACATACGTCATCGCATCTTGTGCATACTCATGCATATGGCGCGGGCTTCCAACATAAGTAGCTGGGAGAATGGTCAAACAACCGATGTTGGCCGCGTGTCCTTCAGTAGCGATTGCGTCACGCAAGTGGATGTACTCGTCTGAGCGCAACTTCGACTGATTAAATCGAATAAAATTTAGACGTTCCGTTTCTACTTTGACGTACATGTCGACACAGTACTGTTGAAACAAACGGCGGTATCTTAACAGATGATTGTCAACATCTTGTCGAATCATCAATCGATACGCATAAAAATTCATAGAGCTAACCTTCTTATTCGTTTCTTCTCCTAAAATTTTAATTCAAACTTAGTTGTAGAATCAAAAAGAAGTGATGTAAGAAATGTATACAAACCTGTCATTGGATTGACCATCTTTATGTTGAAGTGATACCCATCTTCTCCACGACAGAACATTAACGGGTATTGAAGAGCATCATATGACCGATGAGTCTCATAAACTCTCTGCAATTGGCCATCATCCCGACGCTTAAGAACAATATCGCGTGATTCCACATTCTCACCAACAATCACCACTGCGACTTCATTGATAGTGGGAGCATTAAATTGTCTTGCATGGCTACCAGTGGGTCTTTTGTCAGCGCTGATAATGATTTTATGTTCGTCATTATGCATTATATCCAATGCGGTTTTGAACAACCTGACCAATTCATTATGCTCATGGAGAAGATATTGCAATTGTTCTATAATTTCACGTTTAGTTGCAGTGTAAATTGCACAGCGGTGATTTAGTTCAACTACCGAATCACCCATGAAATAGATCTGAAGGAATTTATGATCTTTGTTTTGTGGTGGTAACAAAGCGCCCGCTCGGTGGTGAATTTGCCCATGAATCTGAATATTGGGATGCAATTTTAAAAAAAATTGGAGTTGTTCATTTTGATAATAGAGAGACGCCATTACCTTATAACTTGGATTGTAGCCTGGTTGATGAACAGCCTCGGCTCCAAATGACGTCATTTGAAAGCATCCGTTATATTTTTGTGCAAGCTTTAGGAAACTGTTTGATTGGGCTGAATTTCCATAAAGTAGCGAATACAATGGCTCTGGTGGATGAGCCAAAACGGGCAATTTAATTTTACCACCTGCACAGCATAAGCCGGGGGTTTCCAATCGAAACTTCAGTGCATTACAATGCTGACATACCACAGACAATGAACCAATAACAACGCAGCTATGATCCTTGTAGGGTGTTTCAGAATTGTATGCGAATGCAGCGCGATTCAAGTTTTCATTTGCGGTTCGACTTCTTCTATTATTTTGTCGGGCTTGAGGTGGGTTTTGTGCAGCGCGATGCAGTGCCATTCGAGCACGTGCCGATGCATTCAAAACTCCACTTTCCTCTTGCGTCCGACTATTACGGAAATTCCGACTACTTATTGCATTGCGCGAACGCCGTCCAAGTCTTGATCGTCTAACAGCAGGCATTATTTTGCTGACTGTAGGTATAGAACATATAAATAATACGTATAACCATCACTCCGAAGTGACAAAATTACTTATCTGATGCGCAATTTTATTTCATGAAATTTTCTGTCTTGCAATGCTCAAGTTTAAAATTCGACTTAAATTAAACATATATGTACACTATATTATGAATAACACCACATCGCCTTCTATTGTTCAATAACAGTTTTACATCAACTGTGTATAACTCTTGAGCCTCTAGCGACTTTTCCAGAAGGTTTTACCAAAATTTTCTTATGTATTTGCCTTATTCTGGCAATTACAAACAACTGGAAAAAATTTGATCCAAATCGGTCCAGCCGTTCTCTTGTGATGATAATGCGAACATTTTTGCCACCATTTTTATATATATAGATTTTGTGTTGAGTTTTTCAATTTTTTTTGTGTCTGTTTTGTTTTTTTT
The DNA here is from genome assembly GCA_035045905.1 of Drosophila anomelani. Lineage (NCBI taxonomy): Eukaryota > Metazoa > Arthropoda > Insecta > Diptera > Drosophilidae > Drosophila > Drosophila anomelani. Next base: position 1,209,488 of record JAWNOO010000028.1, on the reverse strand, counting down.
ATTTTTTTTTCATAATTATGTAGTAATTTATATATATGTATGGTTATCTTATATGTGCCTATTTTATGGATGTCCATGCATGATATATATATATATATATATGAAATAAATGGTTTTAATCTATCTTTATGTACTATTTGTTTTTTATTTTTATTATTTATTATAGTTATGTTATCTCTAGCTCCTATTTGTTCTACCTTATAGGGACCTGTATATTTAAAATCTAGCAAATTCCCTGTTTCATCATCTATATATATAAAACTGTTCATTAAAAACTAAGAATCAACGTACAGCCTAAACTAATTAAATAACCCTTGTAAAGTATAAGAAGGCTTAGATGCCTGGCAGATAGCGCATAAACTATTTGCCTGTTTATTGTCGCAACTAGCACTTGGAACTAGGTGGACGGTTTGGAGTGTGTGAGTGCATGAATTTTTCTAGGGGAACGGTTTGGTTGGTTGAGGGTCTGAAGACACAGCGACAGCCTCTGATGCATGATGAATAAAAGCTCTTGGGTTGGCGTTAGAACTCTTACTGACTTTATTAATGAAACTTAACAATATTTATAGGTACAAAAGTGCTTATGCTAACAGAAATAACGTATAAGAAATAGTGTGCGGTTACTGTAAATGTGGGTTAGCGTTAGGAACTGAGACCATTGCCCCAGCTCATTTCCTCGTCTCAGCAGACTATGCATATTCGCTTGACCTGGTAATTGATACTTTATTTACGATAAATGCATGTCGCTGCGACTGACGAATTGTTACATTATGTGTGTCGTGTCTTAAATATCATACTTATGACTACATACTGCTGCGACTGAACAACCCTATTAAAATTGTTACCATTTAATTCTTATAACACTAAACTGATTTTCTAAGATTTATTTTGACCACAAACATGCCCCCATTTTCTTCCAGTGGCAAAAACCCCCAATTTTTATAAAAAAAATCTGGACGCTAAACGCGTTAATCAATCGATGCGATTTTGGCCAAAATTTAGTCCTCTACTTAATAAAGATTCTATTTAATTTAATATTGGATATTTTAATGTTTACTGTTGCTGGGCGATGCTGCCGCAAAAAGATTCCAATGGGTGTTGAAGGCACAGAAGGAACAAAATCCCACGTCGCGAACGCAAATTGACCAAAGGGCTCGAAAAGAAGAAGTCGGGGGCGTCGTGGATTAAGTCAGCTTTATTCTGCTGCATACATGGAACTAACTAAGTCTAGCTTAACATAAGCAAAAGACGCTACCGCCAGAGCGGACGATCGCCGACGGCCGACCGCTGCAGTTGGACCCGAGAGAGAGAGAGAGTGCAAGATTGGGCAAAGAGGGGCGAGCGCGGATGCGCTCTTCAGCGCGGATGCGCTCTTAAGCTCAGATAAGCGGCCGCACAACGGCCCCTCACCTAAACATCCCGCCCCCTTTGCAATCACTCGGGTTGCAACAGCTCCCTCGTCGCTACGGTTGGTGACAGTGGGAACCGCCTCGCTCAGTTCTCGAGACGGCGTACGAACGCGCACGTGAGGCTCGATTTTGAAAACGACCTCCAGCCGAACGCTATCATCCGTTTTGGAATCCACGGTGGTCGAAAAAACTTGTTCGTCCCCCACGCTGGTATTGGGCAGACGGAAACACGCCGCTAGCGATGCGTCGGCAACACGTTGACGCTGTTCCGCTGCAGCAGCGACGATAGGGTGGGCGCAGCGGCCGCGTCCTGCGGGGGCCCTTGACGAGAGGCGGAAAATTGCCTAGGGGCGCATGACGCGGGCGGACGAGCGGTGGACGGCACCCGATGAGTGGCGGACGAAGGCCGTGGAGCACCTGAAGCCTGCCGGCCAGTGGCGGAAGAATGCCGAGGAGCTGCCGACGAGCGCCGGGAAGTCGATGGCCGTGGAGCGGTTTGTGAGTGCCGGAAAGTGGCGGACGAAGGCCGAGAAGCACCCGAACCGCGCCAGGAGTTGGCGGACGACGGCCGAGCGCCAGCTGAGACACTCTGTGGACTGTGTCCCGCGCTCCGCGACAGGTACTCCTCTTGACGCGGCTGGCGCCGAACCCACGGCTTCTACACGAGATGCAGCAGCGAGGGGTGATCCTGACCACACGTTCTACAGCAGTCCCCACGCCGACATGATCCGTCGGAGTGCTCGTGAGCCAGGCAGCTGGAGCAATACCGGTTCACGAGAACCGCCCAGAGTTGCTTTTCGGCACTGAGACGTAGAAAGCGCCGACATTTCTTCAAAGGATGGATCCCACTGCAGACTCGGCATCGGTATGACTGTGTACCTCGAGTACATCTGCTCTCCAGTGACTGGGCGCTGCGTGGACGTGGCGACATCGTGCTGAATATGACTGGCGGAAATATGATGAAGAAACAAAAAGCGTTAACAGAATTGGTGTGAATTTCGATTTGGAACTACGGGCAGAGCTACGAGACAGCACAATGGACAGGAACATTGGAACGGAAGAAACGCATAATTATTATTAATTATTATATAATAAACGCATAATAATGGACGTGGTATCCCCCTTTAACTCGGGTTCAACCGTGGCGAGAAGTGGACCTCCCACAAGAAAGTGCCCGGGTGGCGCGAGCGGACGCGAATTCAGGCACGCCTCAATCCTCGCCAGGAGAGTAGCCAGCTCCTCAAAGGTGTATTTCCGCGTGGCGGTGGACTTGTAGAACAAGGTCTTATAGCTCTTGACGCCCGCCTCCCACAGGCCCCCCATGTGGGGGGCTCCCGGAGGAATGAAATGCCAGAGCAGCTGCTGGTGACTGTAGGCACCGGTCACAGCCCCTTTTAGGCTCTGGAGAAAATCGCGAGACAGTAGGGCAGCTGCCCCACAAAGGTCTTCCCGTTGACCGATTGCACTTGACGGGGGCATCCTCTCCGGGACCTTGGTCCTTTTTGGTCTAGTGTCTCGCGCGCATTTTCATATTCCATATTCCTCCTCCATATTCCATATATCTCTTACGCTTCCTAATGATATATTCGTGCGTATCACAAATTTAGTAATAGGGTATTCCCACACAGCTACATCTAACATCCCACATCCGTTGAAAGGATGTTCTATGCGTATTTCTCGTTCCGAATCGTTTCATTTCGTTCCACATCCGGCATACATCTGGTGTACATCAAAATTTGATGTACTTGTTTTGGCGATAGTCACGCGATAGTTACGCGATAGTTTTCCAAAGCCAATTAGATTTATTCTTATTCCCTGTGAAAAATGTTTAAAATTGACAGATGGAACAATGGAATTGGTGCATTTGAAAAATGGAAGGCTCCGAAGGGGACTCCAAGGGGAACTCAGGCCTCCGATAATCTGCCGCTTGCAAAGCGCGCTAAGCTGGGCAACGACAAGAGGCTTGTGGAAATTGCTCGCGGAGTGGCAGACATTTGTGTATAATAAACATCCTACAAAACTCCAAAAAACAAAAGAACTAGCTTTTAATTTCAAACATTTATTTAATTATTGGGCAATTGCAGATCTTATTTTTTCTGCAAGAATGTTACTGCGATTTAGCTGATCCTGTAGGTCATAAGCTGGCAGCTCCCAATTATCTCTGATAACGCTGTTCTGCTCCTTTTTTGAGAACTCTACCATCCACAGGCTTCTTGGCATTTGCTCAATAATTCAAACGAACGTACTGTGTGGGAAAAGCACATAAATCAACAAACGTTGGACCCATTTTGTTTAACCGATATACTAAGTAGTCCAAACAAGGCCTTAAAATTATTATACTTTTTTGGGCGACCCAATCAGTATCCTACGACGTGCATCAATTTCATAAGGCCTTGCCTTTCGTTCACTTTTTCCATTCATTTGGAAAATTTTAGATTTTTGTGAAATTTTGCAATAGGATTTCTATGCCTATTTAGTTCCTATACGATGTATGGAAGGGTCTTACCAGATTCGGCCAGTTCTCTAATTTTACCACGATTTCCTTTCGAAAAATGTGTTGAACGACGAATTTTACCATAAAAACTGCATTATTTTGCTCAATTTTTTCTTCAAATTAATGAATGATAATAAATATTAAACATGTAAGAACAAATTTTGGTTGCATTTCTTGGCCAACACTTAAAACCGGAAAATCTTAATTTGCCCATCACAAGATGCTACACATCTTTTAAAAAACGGACCAAAGAATGTAGTAAAAAGAATACCATTTTTGGAGGATATATTCATAATACCTCAGTAAAATTGATATATGTATGTGCAAAATTTGTTTTCAATATTGCTTCTATTTTAATAGCTATAGCTGTGTTTTTAGTACACAGGATTTTTTTTCATATATGTCTTAAGTATATATCATGTATTGGTTTTTGATCTGGCCCCATCGTATTGTTACGATAGCCCAATTAAGAACGCGCGGAGAGGCATTTCATAGAAAGTTGATATATGTGCAAATAGCTTCATTTTTGTTTGGGGTGAATCCCGGCCAGTTTCTAGTGGAACAAAGATAACAAATTTGACTGCTTGTATTCTAAAATTTAATTAAAAATTATTTCAAGTGATTTAATTAGATTTAGATTTAGATTTGCGTTAAAAAACTGTATTAAATATTAAAAATGCCACAAGCAGCCGAATTTTCAAAAGGAGAGGCTAACTGCGGCGTCAAAGTGTGTGTTATTGCCAAAACAATTAATAGGCATGAAGCAAAAGACCCGAAACCTAAGCTTTTGCAGGGGAAAAATAGGCTCGATTTGTCTAATTAGAGAATAGAAATTTTGGGCCACCGAAATTCAAAATGTCATCTCCAGTTATGAAAACAAATTAATTTAGATGGCCCAGATGAAAATCAAAAGTATTGGCAAAACCCCAGGCATGCCAGGCAGAATTGCCACAGACGCAACCATGGTGGTAGTTCGCTAATGGTTTGGGCAGCTTGTAGTTACTTCGGGAAAAGCCCTATATGCTTCATGCCATGTCGCATGAATGCGGAAATTTATACAAAATGAGCTAGTACAATTTTCTGAAAAATGTCATCCCGGAGACTTTGTGTTTCTACAGGATAACGCTTCTATACTCGTAGCGCGCTATACGAGGACGTCTCTGGAAACTAAAGCAATCACTTTGATGCAATAGCCAGCTGTAAGTCCGGACTTAAATCCGATAGAGAATCTTTGGGGCATCTTTTCAAAAAAGTTTTAGGAGGTGGAAGGCAATTTCAGACCCTGAAAGACTAAAAGGCAGATATTATTAAGGAATCCTTTCATACAGCTGTCCTCCAAAACTTGGCAAATTCAATGCCGAAGCGATTGATAATATTAGAGCAGCAAAAAGGAGACATTAATAAATAGTTAACTTATATCACAAATGTATATAATATATTTTTTTGCCATTTATACGGTTTTGCACATATATAAATTTTCTATGAATAATAGTTTTAAGTTTCTATGTAAATGTCAAACAATGATATATTAAATATATATTAGGCTTATTCGTTTTGTACATTTACTACCTACATCAATAAAATAAATTAAGAAATCTAACATGAAGGAGTTAAAAAAAATCAAGAAAAACACGTTACACATATATTAATTTTACTGAGCTAGATAAGAATACAAAAAAATGTATGGGTAACTTTAAAGAATATATATATTCAAAAACCCCATATACACTTATTTATATGACACATAAATGCCCTAGCCGGACTTGACCGTGCCGAAAAATGCTCTCCGAGTGTTCTGGAGTGGCGTTAGCTGAAAATCACTCGGAATAATAACACGGAAAAACTTTGCGGGGTGTTACGCGACGAGCGTTGTAGATCTTTATATATTTTTAGGTAAATTAGAACTAAAATATGTACATAAACTTAAACCTAGCTTGGAGAGCGGATTGGAAGCTTTGTCTTGGAAGCCCGCAGGAAGAGGGAGAGAGAGAGTGAACGGGACACTTTGAGACTGCTCTCGAAAATAAGCGCTCTTTTGGAGCGAACATCGCGAAGGACTCGGGATGAGTCGTAACTCGCGTGGAGAACGAGGAAATCCTTTGGACCGGCGCGAATACTGGCTTTGAAGCTTTGGAAGGAATCGGAACACTAAAGGAATTGCTTGGATACAGCAAAGTGTGATGCCGACCGTGACACGTAAAACAGTTGTGGGCGCTTGTGCAATCGTGGAGTTGATGACCTCTTGCAAACCAATTTAAGCACAACTGCTTTCTTTGAATTTCATTTGAATTCTTACTTTATCAATATATTCCCAGACCTTCTTATTCTTTCTAAATTTCTCTATTGCCACAAGGGCGCTAATTCTAGGACAGGTTAGAATCAATACGGGCCTTTGTGGCCCTGTAGTATGTGCATGTATCGGGGGTACACTGTACCATTGAAAACATAGCAACACTAAGTTGCATTATGTAAACTAATAAATTCAAGTGGACTAAAAAGTCGCACGCTGATAGCGGCATTACGCTAAGTCAGCATTCCCACGCTGACCGCATATACATATACATAAACATATGCCCATACGACACTCGCTCTTGAACATATACCTAAGATATACATATGCGGCTGCGCCTCTGCTGTGGTCAACGGCAGCGCAGTCGCCAGCAACAATTATGTACTTAGCTTAAGTCGACTTCTCTTTGTACTGAATAAATCAATCGAAATGCAAACCTCCACCAGCACGGATGTGCTATCTTTTCACTTATGTCTAATATCTTAAGGGGTCGGAAATAACCCAACATATTAACATAACTACAACATATGGCGACCGTGACATTGTGCAGATTGCAGACTTCGGACTTCTGATCCGAAGATTGCAGTCTGCATAACAATAACACAACAAACACAAAGTTGAAACTGATTATGTGAAAAACGTTGAGAAAATGTTGAGAAAAAACTAGTAAACGAAAACTGAAAACCAATCGAAAACTGAACGAACCAATCGATACCAATGGCGATTTCCCCGTGGAGAAAAGTTCACCAGAAATCAATCGTCGCGTCGTGACATAGATGTCAAAATAGCATCGAACTAAAGCTGCGTATTGGATACCTACTAACGCTTTAACCAACAACTGTGGTGGGCAGAGCCGCACACTACAGCAACGCAGCAAAGAAAAAAAAGAGAAAAGCGAGTCACCGGTATAAACCAGCGGTGAGCATGGTGCCGCTCACTGCTGCTACGAGGGAATGACGACAAGGCCGACATTTGAAAACCCTGCTCCTGTCGAGCAAATGGATTTGCCCAGCCTTCAAGAGGCCATAGAGGCAGATCCAACCGCGGGACCAAAGCCCTTGACTATCGCCGAGTACAAGGCACGGACAGCAGCGAGGGAGCAGCCACCGAAGAAAAAGCGTGGTGGCTGCAGAGTAAAACTACTAAGCGCAAGACGCTTAAACATCGAGTTGCTAAAGACGGCAACCAACGAGGAAGACCGGCAGCGCTACAAAGAGCGCCTACGAGCCATCAATATTCAACTTCGCGGTGCGAAGTAACGCGGCGGGCTGCGTTAATCGCCATAGCCCTATTTTAAGTTGCCGATGCGGTCTCCGCTGCAACAAAAACTTACTAACCACAAGGGCACACCAATTATACTAACACATTGCACTCAGTCTTAAACTTAGTATAAGTAAAAATCTTGTAAACTTGCCAATTGCCACCTGTGTAAACTGAGTGTAATGAATTCATCCATTTATTAGGGAATTAATATCAAGTTTTAATTATTTCAATTTTAATATACCTTCAAGATATATCTATGTCTTTATTTTAAATAAGATCACGATGGGTGGCAAAAGTTCAAAAGCGGACGATAACACCGCAAATGTAGTAAATACTGTAGAAGTCGTGGACACAACGCCACATTTAGGAGCCCAGTATCTATTACTGTTGGTTTTAGTAATCATCTCAGCCCTCAACTTAGCTTTAAAGCTATATTTGCTACACAAGAGATCATTAAAAAAGACCTATATGAGTCGAGCCAACGATCTCGATAAGATATAATAACAAATAATGTTATTTAAATTTAACGATCTTGGATAGACCCTATCCTTTCCTACTTAGAGGAGTTTTGTAAAACAAGGCTAGAATTCTAGCTCAATCTTCACGACCCTATCTCTTTTCTAAGATTTTGTTTTAATAATACATAATACAACCAGTTAGAGTAGATATGGCTAATACAGTGGAAGCCCAGAGGGCATACCTTAAACAGGTATCCTCAACAATACCTGAATTTGATGGTAAGAAACTCCATCTAAACAGGTTTTTGACAGCTTTAAGGTTGACAAATCTATCTAAAGGAGATCAGGAAGCTTTAGCCGTAGAGGTCATAAAGACCAAAATTATTGACCCACTGACCTATAAGGTAGAACACGCGACAACAATACAGGCAATAATCGCCAGACGTTATAAAAGCCAAATTATTGAATACGCAACAAAGAGGCAAGACCGCGTCTCAGTATGCTACTGAAATAGACAATATGCGTAAGCAGCTTGAATCAGCTTACATAGACGATGGATTAGACGCCGACAATGCCGACAAATTTGCGACAAAAGAGTCGATATCGGCAATGACTAAGAATTGTACCAACGAATCGCTCAAGATGATCTTGACAGCGGGTACATTCAGTACATTCAATGATGCAATGGAAAAATATATCCATTGCAGTACTGAAATTACAGGCAATGCCAACACCGTCTTATTCTATAACGGGAATAATAGACGAGGTAATAATAATACCAATTACCGAGGTAGAGGCAGGAATCAGTATAACCAAAATTATAACCAAGGTTATAATAACTATAACAATAGTGGTCGCGGAAACTACCGTGGCCGCGGTGACAACCGAGGTGGAGGTAACCGAACAATAACAGAACAATAACAGAAATAATAACAATAATAACCGACAGGTACGCAATGTACAATCGGAAAACCAACAAACCCCCTTAAGCAACCAACAGTAAAATTATTTACATTAAAAATTACCCTGAGCATTTTTATAAAAGTACAACACCATACAACAAATACACATTTAATTCTATTAATAGATACAGGCGCAGATATTTCACTGCTTAAAAATAAAGCAAATGAATACACTGCCTTAAACTTCAGTAATATATCAAATATTACAGGTATTGGGCAAAGAACCATACAGTTTATAGGCTCAATCGATCTTGACCTACGTATGTAGGATGTTCTCGTACCGCATGAATTTCATGTAGTACCCGAGAATTTTCCAATACCATGCGATGGCATAATCGGTTTAGATTTTATAAAAAAATATAATTGTATATTAGAATTTCAGAAAACACAAGACTGGTTCATAATAAGACCCGATAATTTTCATAAACAAATTAATATTCCAATTTAACATAGTGTAGATTCAAATACATTATTATTGCCAGCTAGATCAGAAGTAATTAGACAAGTCAAATTACTAACTAGCGAAAAAACGGTTGTAGTCCCAAACCAAGAGCTACAACCTGGCATAATAATAGCCAGCACAATTGTCGACAGTGAAAATGCATACATTCGCATAATAAATACAAATACAAAAGACGCTATAATAAATAGCGCAGAAATAAAGAGCGAATCAATGCATGACTACGACATTTTCACACCCGACCCACAACAAAACAATAGGAGCAAAAAAGATTTAAAAAAATTAAGATTTCCAAAACAATTTGATGAGGTTCTTACAGACTTGTGTACGAAATTTAGCGATATTTTTGGTTTGGAAACAGAACCAATATCAGCTAACAACTTTTATAAACAAAAGCTCAGGCTAGGAGATAAGACACCGGTCTATATTAAAAACTATCGCACGCCAGAGAGCCAGAAATTAGAAATTACCAAACAGGTTAAAAAACTGATAGACGATGGAATTGCAGAACCATCAATATCAGAATATAACAGCCCATTACTATTGGTTCCAAAGAAACCACTTCCGAACTCAACGGAAAAAAGATGGCGATTAGCAATAGACTATCGTCAAATAAATAAAAAATTGCTAGCAGACAAGTTCCCACTTCCAAGAATAGAAGACATTCTTGACCAATTAGGACGAGCAAAATATTTTTCATGTCTCGACCTAATGTCTGGATTCCACCAGATAGAGTTAGAAAACAAATATAGGGATATTACTTCATTTTCAACAGCCAATGGCTCTTATCGCTTCACGCGATTACCATACGGACTGAAAGTTGCACCAAACTCTTTCCAGCGTATGATGACACTTGCATTCTCTGGTCTTGAACCATCGCAAGCATTCTTATACATGGATGATTTAGTTGTAATAGGTTGTTCAGAAAAGCATATGCTTAAAAACTTAACAAAAGTATTTGAGCTATGCAGAGAACACAATTTAAAACTACATCCTGAGAAATGTTATAGTGCTAGACGTTTCGTAGCCTTCTGTAACTACTATAGACGTTTCATTAAAAATTTTTCTAATCATGCACGCCACTTAACGAGGCTTAGTAAAAAGAATGTCCAATTTGAGAATGCAATAATGCATTCGAATACTTAAAAAATGAATTCATGAAACCAACATTATACCCAGATTTTAGCAAAGAATTTTGCATAACAACCGATGCCAGTAAACAGGCATGCGGATCGGTACTAACTTAAGAACATAATGGCAAACAACTTCCAGTGGCATACGCTTCAAGAATGTTCACCCAAGGTGAAAGTAATAAGTCCACTACAGAACAAGAACTAGCAGCCATTCATTGGGCAATTAATCACTTTCGACCATATATATATGGAAAACATTTTGTAGTAAAAAGCGATCATAGATCATTGTCATATCTATTCTCAATGAAAAATCCAAGCTCAAAACTAACACGTATGAGGCTGGATTTAGAGGAATATGATTTTAACAATACAAGACTTAAAAACAATAAACAGACAAGTACTAAAAGTTACTACAAGGTCTGAATGTAGAAAGGAAAGTAAAAAAAAAAATGTCAATACAAGTATGAAAAACAAAAATGAGCAATTAAATGATAAGCCCAGAATCTATGAAGTTGTCAATAATAATGACACAAAGAAACATGTTTTAATCAAAATAGATAAACAGATAGATGTTTATTAAAACGAGGAAAAACAATTGATTCACGCTTTGATGTTAATGATTTGTATTCTAATGAAATATTTGACCTCAGTCAATTCTTTCAAAGGCTTACTTCAAAAGCCGGAATGCATAAAATAACAAAAATGCGAGTATCACCAAGTGAACAAATATTCGAATTTGTATCACTAAATGAATTTAAAATACAGGGCAATCGAGTACTCGAAAAAGTAGAACTAGCTATTCTACAAAAGGTGATAATCATAGATCAAAAAGACGAAGCTCAAATTAATCATATCTTGAAAAAATTCCATGACGATCCTATAGAAGGAGGTTACACGGGTATCGCGCGAACCCAGTTAAAAATCAAAAGATTTTATTATTGGCCCTAAATGACTAAGACAATAGCAAAGTATGTAAAGACTTGTTTAAAATGCCAACAAGCCAAAACAACACAACATACAAAAACTCCATTGGCATTGACACCAACCCCAGCAACAGCATTTTATACTGTTTTAATTGATACCATTAGTCCATTACCGAAATCGGAAGATGGAAATGAGTATGCAGTTACAATCATATGCGATCTAACAAAGTTTTTAGTCACTGTTCCAACACAGAATAAAAGTGCTAAAACAGTTGTCAAAGCTATATTTGAATCATTTGTATTGAAGTACGGTCCAATGAAGATGTTCATTACGGATCAAGGTACAGAATACAAAAATTCACTTATAAATGAATTATGCAAATACATGCATATAGAAAATCTAACATCTAGTGCTCACCATCATCAAACCTTAGGAACCGTAGAAAGAAGTCACCGAACTTTCAACGAATACATACGTTCATATATATCAGTTGACAAGAGTGATTGGGACATTTGGTTACCATATTTTACTAACTGCTTCAACACACCATCAGTAGTACACGACTACTGCCCATATGAACTATTATTCGGAAGATTACCCAGACAATTCAAAGATTTTTCAAAAATAAACCATATTGACCCTATGTACAACATAGAAGATTATTCCAAAGAACTTTAGTACAGACTAGAAATATCATACAACAGAGCCAGAAGAATGTTAGAAAAAGCGAAGACAGAAAGAAAACTTAAATATGACAGATTTACAAATAATTTTGATTTAAAAATAGGAGATAAGGTACTACTTAAAAATGAAACAGGTCATAAGTTAGACAATAGGTACGAAGGCCCTCACGACGTGCTAGATATAGGAGTAAATGATAATATAACTATTAAAAAAGGAAATAAGAAACAACAGATAGTATATAAAGACAGGTTAAAAAAACAAAAATAAAAAAAAAAATGGTCTGATCAACCGAAAAAAAAGACGTTATTATAATAAAAAGACATATATATATTTAATTTAAATTTTGTATAATTTCAAAATTTTTACATAATTCAGTTAAAAAACTCAATATCATTATTCATTTTAATTCATATAATTAAAAAACATATAATTAAAAACATATATATAAGAATACAATTAATTTATTAATATTAATACAATTAAATCATAATTAATACACTTAATACAATTAAATCCAAAAAAAAAAAACCAAAAAAAAAAATATATGAAAATAACTTTACCCTATTACGTTATTTTTCAAAAGGAGGGAGGTCTAGTATGTGCATATATCGAGGGTACACTGTACCATTAAAAACATAGCAACACTAAGTTGCATTATGTAAACTAATAAATTCAAGTGGACTAAAAAGTCGCACGCTGATAGCGGCATTACGCTAAGTCAGCATTCCCACGCTGACCGCATATACATATACATAAACATATGCCCATACGACACTCGCTCTTGAACATATACCTAAGATATACATATGCGGCTGCGCCTCTGCTGTGGTCAACGGCAGCGCAGTCGCCAGCAACAATTATGTACTTAGCTTAAGTCGACTTCTCTTTGTACTGAATAAATCAATCGAAATGCAAACCTCCACCAGCACGGATGTGCTATCTTTTCACTTATGTCTAATATCTTAAGGGGTCGGAAATAACCCAACATATTAACATAACTACAACATACCCCATACAAAACAAATCAAATGTATCCGGCTATTTGCCGCTCACCAATGTTTCCTATCCTGCGAAGAAAGCGCTTTCCTGCGGCGATATTCCGATGATGATTAACGGCAGCGGATAAAAACAAATTACATCCACTTCCTGCCGAAAATTTGGCCCTATTCGAAATCTGTTTTTAATATGTTTAACCAAAACACACCCATTTCATTAGATCCTCTCCTCACTCGTCTATTTCATTATATCTTCCTTGCCACTTTGACCTGACTACAATCAACGATAAGTTAAGATATTTAAGACACGATAAGACATTTAAATGACCATAGGCGCCGCCGTATGCATGCTAGACGGTCCTCCCGCGGCTGACACCTTGGCCTGAGATTGGCCCGAGGCTTCTACGTGGTATCTGATCCGGCTTCAATCAGCACGCCTCTTCCTTGCCACTTCTTGCTGCAGTTCACTTATACGCCAAATTCACACAATTGGATCCCAACTGAGATTAAGGGCCGGGGATAAATACCCTCTGCCCTGACGCGCCAAAAAAAATCACAACAACACCACAACAGAGCCCTATACAGTATAACCTAAGGAAAGGGGGTGCGGTAATCCTCTTCTCCTCCGCTTTCACCGACGCTTGGTCCGCTGGCGCTAAAGGCTGCGCCGCTATTCCGCACTTCTAGGGAAATGGAGTGCGGTGATTCTCTCCTCCTCCGCTTTCACTGACGCTGGGGCAGTATTGGCGTCGGGGCAAATCCAAAACTATTTAAATGCACTTATTAGAATAGTGCCTTTTTCCAGCTATCCTATTCCTTCCTCTTACCGAAAACAGACTCTCAACTCCAGTAGGGATGCAAGGGAATAATTCCGGCACTGAGTAGTAAATATGTGATTGCTTGGCAGATCATCTTATTGAACTTTGCGGCGACACAACTTGCCGGTATCGAGGCCAGAGCGGTATAAAACCAACCGCTTAGCCCTCACTCTATCCAGAGCCGATCACTCCTCCCGAAGGCGGAAACTTGGCTCTGTTAATCTCTCTTAACTTTCTACCGACTACTAAGCTTCCGCTCTCGAATCCTAGCTGGCGCCACCGTTCTCTACACCCGGGTGTATATACAATTTCATATACAATTTTTCATAAATTTAACATGACCATGTTGGATGGAAAAACATTTAGTGTCCTTGCAGAAGCCTCTTCGCAAATATGTGGACTTTGTCGAGCAGCACCAAAAAATATGAATAATTTAGATTTAGTGAAAAGTTATGTAGTTAATGCCGACTTATTTAAATATGGGCTGTCAACTCTTCATGCCTGGATTCGATTTTTCGAATGCGTTTTACACATTTCTTATCGACTTCCAATTAAAAAATGGCAAGTTCGCGGTGATGATAAGCCAGTTGTACAGGTACAAAAATCTAAAATTCAAGTGCAACTTAGAGAGGAAATGGGCCTGTTGGTAGATATACCTATTGCTAGCAGTGGAAATACAAACAATGGTAATACTGCGAGACGGTTTTTTAGAGAACCAGAATTGGTAGCAAGAATTACTGGAGTCAGCAAAGAGCTTATATATAAGTTCAGTATAATTCTTCGTGTACTGGCCAGTGGACATGAAATTAATACAGAGGCATTTCGCTCATATGCTATGGAAACGGCCGAGATGTTTGTTGAATTATACCCATGGTATTACATGCCCGCGTCCATTCACAGAATATTAATCCATGGTGCAGACGTCATAAACCATGTAGGTCTGCCTATTGGATTAATGTCTGAAGAGGCACTTGAAGCCAGGAATAAAGATTTGCGAAATATACGATTGAACCACTCTAGAAAAGACAACAGAGTTAATACAATGGAAGATGTTATGAATGGGTTATTTATTTCATCGGATCCATTCATAACATCATTATCTAAGCCATCACAATTGTCTAAAAAATCCGTCAATTTAGATGAGGATGTTGTTCAGCTGCTCTCTTTCTCCAAAAATTCATTGGTCGGCTCCGACACATCGGATGCTGAATAGCCATAATATACATTTTTTAATTACTTGTATTACTTTTATATAATTGTTAATTGAATTTAAAATGTTTAAAAATATATTTTCTGAAAGATTATAAAGTTAAAAAATTTACTATATTTTTTATATGAAAAGTATGAGATTTACTTGAGCTATAAAATTAGTATTTTCAGAATATATCAAGAATACATTAAGAAAATTAATTTAAAATTTTCATTAAAATATCTATTCATTTACTCGAGTTATTAATAAAATTCCGCTAGAAAGGCCATTCGGCCCACTGTGCACCCTAGCGTTACACGCCATAGAGTTTGCCGTAACCTTGTTGAACCGGCATGGTGCGGGGGGAAGGTGGAAGAGGCGGTCAGCGCTTCAGTGTTAACTTTTCCCCCTTCGAAAATCTGCGTTCCGCAGATCAGACGCCTTCGCTAGTTGGCAGACCCTAGTGATTTTGTCGACTTGTTTTAGCAGTATCATCGCCTTATGTGTCAGGATCGTGGCAATATGGGCCTCAATGGAGTTTACTTTAGCCGCCATAGCGTCGAGTCTCCTTAGTGAGTCGTGTGCAACGTCGAACAGCCTCGTGTTTATTTGTATTTGATGATTGTTGTTCTGGATCACGTTATCCTGGGATTGGAGGATGGTGTTCCAATCCAATGCGTCAGGCGATCCCGCGACCCATTTCCAGGCTGATCCCAGCCAGTCTATAGACCGAGGCTTCCGGTGTGCTGAGGTAAACCTAGTAATGTCATCCGTAGCTTTTTCCAAATAATGCCATATTAGCGAGGTGATTCTCATGTCATTGATCGCTGATGCCTCCTGAGTCGTTTTGTCAATTATGCTATGTATTTTCTTCAGGTCGATGATGTGGGCGAGCTTGAGTACTCCGTTAACCCGCCATACCACGCCTTGTAGGAGTGGGACGACCGGCGTGTCATATCTAAAGATGTGGAGAGCAGCTGCGGCCTGGATAACCGCCAACGTTAGGGG
This sequence comes from Drosophila anomelani, assembly GCA_035045905.1. Lineage (NCBI taxonomy): Eukaryota > Metazoa > Arthropoda > Insecta > Diptera > Drosophilidae > Drosophila > Drosophila anomelani. The sequence goes on along the minus strand of JAWNOO010000028.1, from coordinate 1,193,401 downwards.
AGAGGCGTTATCCAATTTGTTTATTCGTATTTACTCTTATTATAATTTTTTATGTATATTTTTTTATTTTTTTTTTACATTTTGTTACTTATATATTTTCTGTTTTTATTAGTTTATTTTTGTTATATTGTTTTTATTTTATTTTTTTATCTTTTAATACGGGATTTGTGGAATATTTTGTGACGCCCCCCTAGAGGCGCCACAACCAAACTGTACATATCTATATACTTTTCCCTTAATTTTAAGTCATATATATATAATCATAACATGTAATCACATATATTTAATCATAATATGTAACCATATATATAATCGTAAACATGTAAATATGAAGAAATAGTCAATAATACTAGATACTAAAATAAGTAGGCTAAGCCAACCCTCAAACCCTGTTAAAAATAACCGATAATCGGCCCGAATCCGAATAATGAACTATCGGGCAAACGATACGATCACGATAAGGATCGTTTTATCGTTCTTCTTCTTCGCCGATCGCCAAGCCGTGAAGATCAACATGGGAGTGCGCGAAAGAACCCGAGTGAAAACGAGTGACAACCTGAAACTAATTTCGACAGAGACGATAATTACGAGCCTGCGAGCCGTATCTACACAGTGCCCAGTTCCTTGGTGTGCTTTCTGCGCGTACTCGCCGTCGCCCCGAATCGCGTGTTACACCGCGTCAGACCCGCACACACACACAGACCATAAGTCCATCCATTGTTTATAAGTAGCGTTAATAACCTATACCCCCCTTGCACAACCATATCCACACAAATACATAGCCAATAAGTAAACATAACCTCACCTCATATATTTTCTTGGGAATTCACAAGGGAAGTTACTCTTAGCATTCCAGCTAAGAAGCGTTTCCTAACCTACAAACCCTGTCACACACACATAGCTGACCTGCACATTTCGCTGCTCACACACACACACGCTGCCATACCAAACCGTGCGGAGGTTGTGTGTGAAGCCGCGGCGAACGGTTGCCCGCGCGGGGAGCTCCGTCGAAAACTACGCGCTGCGGTAGTGCCCCTAGGGGAAAAAGGTGTTAGCAGCCTTAAGGACGCATTCTGACAGTAGTCTCAGGACTCAACCGTCGAGGCTCGGCTCCTGAGGCCCGCTGAGGGTTCATATGCGATCCATGGAACCGGCGAGAGCGGTGATGGCCAGGGGTAAGAGGGGATCCCTTCGTTCCCGAAACTTTCTCTTCCGTCTACTGCTCTCTCTCGTTGTTGACAAATGTGGACGCCCCCACATATTGTGCTGGTCATGTCAGCTGATCGCTGAATCAGCTGTGTCCAGTGCTGTGAAACAGCTGACCAGTGCTGTGAAGCAGCTGCACCTCAGGGCAATATGAGCACACTAGCGCCACCATCCCTACACCAGGACAGAAGCTCCATGCTACGAGCTGCAGCCATCGATCGCTGCAGAGTTTAAAGTATAAAATCCCGCGCTGCTGCTGGAGACTCATTGGCAAGGAGGCGGAATCCTGCCGCTTTTCAAAGAGTCCAGGTACGCCAGCGGGGCCAACTGGTGGAAAAGGTCACGGATCGGACCGATGGCCATCCCCGCCGCCTTGGCGGTACACCGGAAATGGGGCTCTGGCGACCGGGACGGGGCGGTATAACCCTTATCGTAGCCAAGCCGGAAGGAAATATTCGGCCACCGTGGGAGGCCCCGCGACGGCCCGACTCGGCCGGGATGGCATTGCCAGCGCAGCTGGAGGATATCCTGCCTGCGTAGCGGGAGACACGAGAAAAATACGCGCAGTGACTTCCCACATTGGGCGGATGCGTGGTCTGCGTCTAACCCACAGTGGCCTGCAGTGATAGTAACCTGGCAGGAGGTATAAAATGCGGCCTAGCATTGGGCGACAATGCACAAAAAAGGAATGTCTGTGATTAACGCAACTACTCCAGGTGGCAGCCACAAAAGTGGAAATCCACCCGTGGAAATTCCCACGGCTAGGGCAAGGATTCTGGAGGCCCTAACAAACACTCCTAAACACCCTCTCGTGGCGCTGGCTGACTTGGCCGCCACGTCAGGTAATGCACCAAGCCAGAAGGATCCATCGAGCAAGGGCGACCCGGCCGCTTTTAGGAAAAGCAGCCTGATACCGCGCTCCCCTCCCCTCGCGCCTTCTACGCCGCCGGGGAGAAGTGGAGACGGCGTCCCAAACGACTCGGTCAAGAGAGGGAGAGACCCGCCCAGCGGTCATCGGGGCACGCTTCCGAAAAGGAGCAAGGCTGCCCAAGGGGAGCCCACCTCCGAAACTGAGGATGGGAAGGAGCAGAAGCTCACGAGCGCTGAGAGCGTTTTGAAGCTCGGCAAGCTGCTGGATGAGCTCCACAGCCTTGCGCATGAGAAGCAGGTGCGCCATATAAACATGGCCATGAAGGCGATGATTGCCGAGATGCGGAGGCTCAAGTCCGCAATCGAGCAGCCGATCGCAGAGGAGCCGGAGACACCGGGAGCTCCGGAGAGCATATGCTGCCGATGCGCGCAGAGCCTAGCGGACAATAGGACTGCGGTCAGCAGGGGGCAACAGACGGCGGCAGTGCCAAAGAAGGATCGGTCAGCCCAGACGGACCCTTGGCGAAGGCTCAGCCAGCAGGATGGCCCAGACGGGAGCACGCAAGCCGCCAGGCAGACGCGCCACAAAGCGGTACAGCCCGCGGCATCAGCAGCGCCAAGAAACGGTGCTAAAAAAAACTCGCCCAGCTCCTCCAGAGCGGACCCAGGCGCGGGAGCAGCGGCGAGAGAGGTCGGAAAAGCCAGCCGAGGCCGAGACCGGGACTAGTGGCATCCCATGGAGCACGGTAGTCATAGATCGCCGTAGATCGCGTCCCGAGGCGGTGATAGTGGAGGCATCAGGAAGATCGTACGGCGAAATCCTAGCGCTGGTCACGCGAAGGGAGGACAGCCAGCTGAAAGACGTCGGAGGAGCAGTTACAAGGTGCGCCGAACGGCCAGGGGCAACCTGTTACTGGAGGTAGCCAAGGGCAGCAACGAGACTGCAGAGTCCATGAGGGACAGCATCGCTCGGGTCTTAGGCGACGCGGCGGAAGTGCGGGCCCTGACCGAGGACTCGAAAGTTGTCGTGTTCGAGGTCCGAAACCTGGACGCAATCGCGACTGAGAGCGAGCCTTCACGAAGCAGTACCAGCTCAGTGAAGGAGTGGTTAAAGTTCGATTTCCCAGCATGCTAGATGGGGAATCAGCGACGCCTACACAGGGAGCGACCACGAGGCCATCCTCTGCTCAGTAGGTGAGCCTGCGGGAGACACTCGCGTGGCGCCGCTTCCGACCAAGGCGTACCGTCCGGACACTTTCTGTACGCAGGCTTTCGCCAGCGCGCTGGAGGGCATGTTAGCCGATTCAGCCGGGGGAGAAAGCGAAACGGCCGACCGCATTGCATCACTCTTGGAGCACGCATGCGACCAGAGCATGCGGCGGAGAGGGACGTGTCGGAGGTACCAGAGTCCTATCGTCTGGTGGAGCGACGAGATAGCCGACCTCCGGTCAGCGTGCCTGCGTGCCCGGCGAAAGCTCACCTGCGCGCGCGGCACCGTGCGAGTCGCCGAGCACAACGAGGTCTATAAAGCGGCGAGGAAAGCCCTCAAAACGGCCATAAGGGACGCCAAGCGCGAATGTTTTCTGCGGCTCTGCGACGAGGCGGAAAACGACCCCTGGGGAGGCGCCTACAGGATGGTGGCCAAGGGACTGAAAGCGGGCAGCGCAACTCCTTCGGACCCGGTAGCCCTGGACGGCATCGTCCATGCGCTGTTTCCGAGAGGAGAGCCGGTGACAATGCAGCCGGTTGTGGAGCGTCTCTTCAACGAAGCCTGCCAGATCTCGGAGGAGGAGGTGACCAGGACGGGCAGGACCGTTCGCCCCAAGAAGGCGCCAGGCCCGGACGCCATGCCCAATAGGGCCCTGAGGCTGGCTATGGCTCTCCACCCTAGGGAGTACGCTTCGATTTACTCCAAGTGCCTAGCGGAGGGGGTTTTTCCCGAAAGATGGAAGAGGCAGAAGCTGCTGCTACTCGCCAAGCCAGGAAAGCCTCCCGGGGAGCCATCGTCTTACAGACCGATCTGCCTCATCGACACCACAGGAAAGGTGTTCGAGAAGCTGATAGCAGAGAGGCTGATCGCAGCCATCGAGGAGGCCGGAGGCCTCTCTCCAAGCCAATTCGGCTTCAGGAAGGGGAGGTCGACGCTGGACGCAGTGGAGATGGTGAAGGGGATAGCAGAGAAGGCGATTGAGGTGGAAAGGTGGTTCCAAGAGCTACTGTCTAGTGGTCACGCTAGACATAAGGAACGCCTTCAACAACGCGGACTGGAACCGCACGCTGGAGTCTCTCGCCGCTCTGAGCATCCCTGGGCACCTGCTGGAGATAGTGAGGAGCTATTTCAGCGAGAGGGTGCTCACCGTTGACACGGACATGGGCTCCAAAATATACGAAGTCTCAGCCGGCGTCCCGCAGGGCTCCGTGCTGGGACCCCTACTCTGGAACACCATGTACGATGGTGTCTTGCGGCTCCCGATGCCCGGCGATACCATCGTCGTGGGTTTTGCCGACGACCGTGGTCACGGTTGCGAAGGAGCTCCGCGTTTTCCTCGACACACGGCTCTCGTTCAAGGAGCACCTCGAGTACGCCAATAAAAAGGCCAGCGGGACCGTTGGAGCGCTGTCCCGGATGCTGGCGAACATCAGAGGGCCCAAACACGCCACAAGGAAGCTGCTGGCAAGCGTGGTCACCTCACAGCTGCTGTACGCGGCGCCGGTGTGGGCCGAGGCAGTCGAGACGAAATCCTACGTAAGAGGGATTGAGTCGACTTATAGACTGTGCGCTATACGAGTGGCCAGCGCATTCCGAACGATTTCGGACAATGCAGTGCTGGTCCTAGCCGGCATGGTACCACTGAGGGAGCTGGTGCAGGAGAAGACGGACCTCCGCAACGCGCTCCGCGGGAACCAAGGATCCGATGGTGCTAAAAAGGCCGAGCTGAAGAGCGCCGCCAGAAGGAGGAGCTATGCAAGCTGGCAGGCCAAATGGGACGGCTCACAGAAAAGACGATGGACACACCGGCTGATCCCCAACATCGAGCCCTGGATGAAGAGGAGTAACGGGCATGTAAACTTCTACCTGACCCAGGTGCTCAGCGGGCATGGCTGTTTCCGTGCCTACCTCAAAAGGTTTGGCCACGAGCAGGAGGACGGCTGCCCGGAGTGCGGATCCGGGATCATTGAAGATGCGGAGCACGTCTTCTTTGAGTGTCGACGGTTCGACGAAGAGAGGGACGAGCTGGAGGCAGCAGCAGGGACAGCAATCAGGCCGGAGACGCTAGTGTCGCTGATGCTGGCAGATCCAAGGGTCTGGGACGCCGCGCCGGAGTTTTCGGCGAAGACGATGAAGGCGCTGAGGACCCAGAAGAGGGCGAGAAATGAGAGGACGGGCTAAGGGACCTTCCGTTGCGCGAAGCTTTGCGGCCGTACCGCGCAGCGCGGGCCCCTGCCCCGTCATGCACAAACTGTGCTACCCATATGTTAGATGTAGTACAAAAAAAAGCTCTAGGATAATAAACGAATATAAAAACAAGAAAGGAAGTTAACTTCGCCTCACCGAAGTTTGTATACCCTTGCAGAATTTAAACAAAAATTAAAACCGAAATTCTGAAATAATAATTAGTTGCCAAATCTCAAATTTGATGGCAATGGTTTGAAACACTATGTATGGTTTTTTTATTTTCCTGATTGATCCTATGGAAGCTATAGGATATAGTCAGCCGATTTTCATGAAATTAAAATCAAAATTCAGGAATACTAAAATATGGCTAAATATCAAATTTGGTGAAAATATGTTGAAAACTGACAAAGTTATGTATTTTTTTTATTTTCCTGATTGTTCCTATGGAAGCTATAGGATATAGTCAGCCGATTTTCATGAAATTAAAACCGAAATTCAGTAATAATAAAATATGGCTAAATAACAAAATTGGTGAAAATATGTGAAAAACTGACAAAGTTATAATTTATTTTGAAAATTTTTCGGATCGTTCCTATGGCAGCTATATGATATAGTCGTCCAATCCGGCCCGTTCCGACATATGTACGAGTGAGAGTATATGGAAGCCTAACTGCAAAGTTTCATTCAGATAGCTTTAAAACTGAGGGACTAGTTTGCGTAGAAACTGGCAGACGGACAGACGGACATGGCGAGATCGACTCGGCTGTTGATCCTGATCTAGAATATATATACTTTATAGGGCACTTGCATTTTGTTCTTTCCAGCCAAGTAGTGGTAGTAGACTGGGAATTTCGTTGCTCACACACACACGCAACCATTCCCAACTGAGCACGAAACCTAACCGTATTCGCCGGGTGCATAGATCTCTCCACGCCAGCCGAATATTCTTGCTCCCGGCACATACACACTCCTGCACGCACGCCATACATTGTCAATAAGATTTTAACCTGCAAAAACTCGAACACACGCACACCCATACACACATACAACGCGCAATTAATACAAAACCTAGCCTGCCCGACCTGCACACACGCACACACACTTGCATGCACCCAACATATCGACAATAAGAAACCGAATCTAATTTTCGTGCATTTCCTTTGGTTGTGTAAATTCTACCCCGGTGCCCATTGGCGTCGACTCTCCCGCCGATGTGAAACCTTTTGGTTTCGCCACCCGTAGCTAATCTCCGTGCCCCGCCGGAGATTTCCCGAGTCCGGCCAGCCGTGCCCAGCCAGCGCCGCCACTCGTTGTCAGCTCCCGTGATTTATCCGGAAGAAAACTTGTAAAATATTCGCAGCCACCAGCGTGGTGCCTGCCGCCGCCGGCCGTCGTGCCGCCCCGGGCTCCCGCCTACTCCACCGACCCTTTAGGTAGTTAGCCTCCGCGCCCAGCCGGAGGATCATTCTGGGTCCGGCCAGCCGCGGCCACCCAATGAGGACAAACCCAGCGTTAGTGGTCTCTCAGTGCCCCCTCCACTCATGACGAACCCTGTTAACTCGCCTGCGGCACGCACCCGCCGCATTCCAAGCTTAGTCTATACCATGCCCGCACCTGCCGGTGCCCAACAAGATCCGAGCCCGGATAGGGCCCGACGAGACTTCACTTGCGTTTCGGAGCGGATTCGCAAGTGGGGTCTACACTACGATGGGTATACCGATCCGCTCGCTTTTTTAGAACAGGTTGAAAGCCGCGCGTTATCCTACGGCATCGATTTAAGGGCACTTCCGCGTGCCATGGCAGAACTGCTGACTAGTCGAGCAGACAAGTGGTTCCAAGCTAGCCGCCTGCAAGGGGCAGATTGGACCACGTTCCGGCGATAATTTTTGGAATTTTTCCTTCCGCCGAGATACCTCCAACGCTTAGACGACCAGATCCGTGGCCGCGGGCAGTTGGAAGGAGAAACCTTCAAGGATTACATGATCGACCTACGCGTCCAAAACCATCGGAGAATTAGCACAGTTGGCCACCGAATTCGAGGTGGTGAAACGGCGTAGCCTCGGGAGACATGCTGCGACCGGCAACCCAAAGAATGCACCAGCATGTGCACCGCCACCATCCACAGCCGGGCGGACATATGCCCCCGAGACCGCGAGAGAAAGGAATTCGCCGAGGACCGCTTTCGACTCTCCAGCCCCCGCCGCTGCGCGAGTCAATCGAGTGTCGGCCCCCGGACGCCGAGTCGGCAGCGACTGCCGGAATCCGCGATAGTATTTCTGTTGGGATTGCGGGCGACGCAATATTCGCACCGTCGACTGTTGCCGCCGTAACCAGCCGGGAAACGGGCCAGGTCCCCACGACCGGCGGAGTCCGTCGGGGACCAATCCCGCCCCGAACAACCTATAACCGCGTCACTTAGAGTAGAGAGGGGGAGGATCGCCGCCGTCGTGGAGATAGGGGGACATAGGCGCATGGCTACTATCGACACCGGGGCATCCAGGAGTTTTATCAGTCAGGAAGTCGCCGACATCGTCGGACAACCGCACCAGTTTCAGGAAACCTACACGCAGATTAATCTCGCCGATGCCTCACAAGTAGAAGTTCGAAAACTCATCTGGACGGAAATTACCTTAGCACGATCTTGGGCATGGATTTCCTCGCCACGATTGGTACTACCATCCAGTGTGGGGTGGCCACGCTCGTCCTATCCAGGCGCAGTCCTGCAGAAACTCGAGTACGTAGAATCCCCGGAACCGAGCTTCAAACTCCTCCGACCGCCCTGGGAGAAAACGGCCGACACAGCCAACGAACTATTGACCACTTGAAACAGCCAGACGCCAGAAGGGGGGAATCAGCGCGAGTAATGCCAGAAAAGCCTTACCTAGGTATCACCCACCACGAGCCCAGACACACAGCGGAAACATACCCACACGGAGAGACTACGCCCGGAGAACGCCCGGCACCGTACGAAGAGAATCACCACGCAAGGAGCCGAGAAACACACTCGGGAGGCCCAGCGAGCCCCGCCGGAGGAAAGGAACAACACGACGAAGCATATCAACTCCCAGGGAAGCCCACAGCAAGCCACCAGGAGCAACACGCCGACGCATATCAACTCCCAGGGAAGCCCACAGCAAGCTACCAGGAGCAACACGCCGAAGCATATCAACTCCCAGGGAAGCCCATAGCAAGCCACCAGGAGCAGCACGACGAACATCCACTCCCAGAGGAGCCCTTAGCACGTCACCAGGAGTCGGACGCCGACAACGAAGACGACCCACGGGTCCAGGGATTCCTCCACGAGCAGTTGGCTCAGTTCGAGGGAATGACCGGAGTTGCCAACATCGCCGAGCATAGGATTACCATACGAGACGATCGGCCCATAAAACAACGCTATTTTCCGAAGAATCCCGCAATGCAAAAGATCATCGACGAGCAGGTGGATGCGCTGCTCGAACAAAACTGTATCGAGCCTTCGCGCACTCCACATAGCGCACCCTTAGTCTTAGTCCGGAAAAAGGCCGGCCAATGGAGAATGTTCGTGGACTATCGGCAGCTGAACGCGAAGTCCATCCCGGACGCGTATCCGCTTCCCCGCATAAACCACATTCTGGAAAGATTAAGGAACGCGAAATACATCTCCACATTGGACCTGCGGAATGGTTATTGGCAGATACCCATGGAGCAGAGCAGTCGAGCATGTATCGCGTTTTCGGTTCCCGGACGTGGCCTATATCAATGGCGAATCATGCCATTCGGGTTACATTCCGCGCCTGCAACTTTCCAACGGGCCCTTGACAGTGTGATCGGACCAGACCTCGAACCTCACGCTTTTGCCTACTTTGATGACATCATCGTCATCGGGGCCAGCCTTGAGGAACACATGAATAATCTGCGTAAGGTTTTCTACCGCCTCCGGAAGGCGAACCTGCGTATCAACCAGGAGAAATGCTCGTTTTTCAAGAGGAAGTTGGCCTATCTTGGGCACGTTATCAGCGATCGAGGTATCCATACCGATCCCGACAAAGTAGCAGCCGTACGAAACCTGAGCCCTCCGACGAGCCTACGAGAACTCCGCCGATGCCTTGGTATGGCTTCATGGTACCGACGTTTCGTACCAAACTTCGCGGCAGTCGTCGAGCCCATGACAAATCTTCTCCGCAAGAACCAGCGGTGGAAATGGGAAGCCGAACAACAGATCGCCTTCGATCTGCTGAAGAGTCTGCTAAACGACTCACCGGTGTAAGCATGCTCCGATTTTTCTGCGAAGATGACTCTCCAAACGGACGCCAGCAACTACGGACTTGGAGGCGTTCTGACCCAAGAAATCGATGGCCATGAACGCGTCATAGCTTATGTGAGCCGGAAGCTCAACGCTGCCGAGTTAAACTACTCCCCGACGGAGAAGGAATGTTTAGCAATCGTCTGGGGAATACGCAAGCTTCACTGTTACCTGGAGGGCTATCGGTTCGACGTGATCACCGACCACCTGGCGCTCAAGTGGCTCGACCAAATCGAGAATCCCACCGGAAGGATTGCTCGCTGGGCATTGGAACTCCTACAGTACCAGTTCAACGTACTCTACCGCCGAGGGAAATATAACGTAGTCGCCGACGCGTTATCCCGGAAGCCCCTCAAACACCTACAACGCATAGAAGCAGAAGACCAGCGTTGCAAGTGGCTCCATCGAAAGATCAACGAAGTACGCGAGGACCCGCAGAAATTCCCAGATTACATCATGGAAAACGGAGAATTATATCGACACCTCGGACACCGCCCCGATGACCAGGATTATATTCCTTGGAAACTTTGCGTTGCGGCCGAACATCGAGCAAAAATCTTCCAAGAATGCCACTATGCACCCACGGCTGGTCATCTCGGTACGAGGAAGACCATTCTGAGGATTTCCTAGAAGTACTACTGGCCAGGAATGTTCCGCGTCGTCAAACGCTACACCCTGTGCCAAAAGTTTAAGGCAGAGCAACGACAGCAAGCCGGCAAGATGCTGACAAGACAAGTCAGTGAGCCCTTCGGAATCTTTTGCGCCGATTTTGTAGGACCCCTTCCGCGCTCTAAGGAGGGACATACCATGCTGCTAGTTTTCTTCGACAGTTTCACCAAGTGGGTCGAACTGGTGCCACTACGGAAGGCTACTACTTCTACCCTGATCCGAGCGTTCCGAGAGCGGATCATCGGACGTTTCGGAACCCCACGGAAACTGGTGTGTGATAACGGCACACAATTCACCAGCAAAGCGTTTAGAGGATTCCTAAACGAGACCGGAGTGGAGCTACAATTCACCGCGCCCTATTGCCCTCTTGAGAATCCCACTGAGCATGCCAACTGCACAGCGAAGACAATGATTTCGCAGTACGTCGAGGGAGAACAGAGCACCTGCAATAGTTTACTCCCGGGACTCTCGCTGGCGATCAACACTAGTGTGTCGGAGATCACGGGATATAGCCCGGCATTTCTAGTGCAAGGCCGAGAGCCACGACTGCCAGAATCTTGGTACGACAAGGTGACACCTGGGACCGGAATTCCACCGCAGACACCCAACGAGAGAGTAGAACGACCGAGAGAGATATTCCAGATCGTACAAAATAATCTACAAAAAGCAAGCAGAGGCCAAGGAAGGCAATATAACATACGCCGCCGAGTCTGGAAACCGGCCATGGGATCCCTTTGTGCTAGTTCGCCAACACCATCTCTCCAAGGCCACCCAAGGGTTTGCGGCCAAACTGGCCCCAAAACTCGACGCCGAAAACTACTGACAGATTACTCTATAACTCTCTTCACGACAATTTCACTTATAATGTTTTCTCTTCCCACAGCCAGACTTACAACATGGACGCCGTCATCGCCATCTCCAGTGACGTGGAGGAAGCCACGCCATCGGCCCGCGTTCCCGTAACAATGGCTCCACGGGACCTACGGCTGCGCCCGGGAAACGCGTGTGCCGCGCCAGCCGACCGACGAGCAACATCGCCCTCGCAGCCCAGCCGCGGCGACAGACCACTGTCGCTATCACGCCCGTTACGCCCACAGTCGCCGTTCTACGTGCATCCGCTCACGGGAGCACACGTTCGCTGCAGCGAATATAACGCCTATGACGCCTACGTCATGCAGGCATCTTCCGAAGAAGACCCCTGCCCGAGCCCCGCCGGATCCTCCGAGATGGAGGAGTATTGCCCAACCAGCCCCGGAGACCGCGACGAGGAGCAGCATGGCAGCGGGTCGGGGAGCTGGACTGCGGAGGACGACGTATCCCGCAGCTCCCAATCCAGGGGAACCCCGCAGGGCGCGGACTACACCCTGGAGGACGCGTCCGATAGCGAGAGCGAGCAGCTGTTTACTCGCCGAGACCTCCGTGCAGATTGCACAATGGAGGACGCCTCCAACGATAGCGACGCGGAGCATCGCAGCGAGAGCGCTAACCATTCCGACTCCACCGACGAGGGCCGCGAGAGCCCCTACGTGGAGCCGCTGCTACATGTCTTAATGGAAGGTGACGAGTACGACTGATACTGGCGAGATTCATGGATTAATCTAATCCACAATCACTGGACCGATATCGCCATCCCGGCCCCGTGGGTTCCTACGCCAGATCCCATCATCACATTTCCACCATCGCCAGAAAAGCTGAGCATAGCCATGGCAACGGACTCCCAACAGCCGGAAGATCTGGAGGCCACTGTAGTATGCACTGTACCAACAATACTTAAAGGGTACACACTGTAACACTTTGTTGCAGTGTTTACATAATTCATGGTGCCGGTCATAAACTCTAAGTGGCCGAAATATGAACCGATCGCTATGGCTCAGGCCACACACAGAAAGTGTTAGCGTCGGCATAATTGCATGAACGGACCGCATGTGCATACCCCTCGCGCTCCTCACATAAGAGAGGGCATATGTTTATAAACATAAGTATATACATTTATAACCGTCTCTGCCGCCGCCTGCGAGCAGCGCAGCAATGAGACTTAGCCTTAATTAGACTTTAAGGAATATCATAAGAACAAATTCAATCCAACCCTTCGAGCGGCACCATAGCTTCTCGCAACAAACCTTGAATAATGAAACACTTTAAATAAAACCAAACGAATCTATTTACTTCACCACCATCAATGGCCCACCGTCGCCGAACCTGGCCCACGATCTAGCCTTTTCGCCACCGCCGCCAGCAGATCTGAGGGCCATAGCGGTCGAATTCACCGTCCCGATCGGACCCGACACGCTGAGCCCACGGCGTATTACCTAGGCTATCGTCCGGATGAACCCAGCGCCTCAGTTCCCACGTCTGGAGGGACTCCCCGGGCATGGCCGGTTCCCAACCGGGAAGGCCATGCACTGGGAGTCGGAATCAAGCGACAGTGAGGCGAAGAATACTCCCCGTTTCCGACGCAAGAAGGCTCGCCCGACCGCCTACTACACGACGCGTGCGGCCGCCATACCCGCTGGGTTACCGGCGCTTGTACGGCAGGAGGACACCGGCTACGAACCCCACTCCGGTACCGAGACAGACATTCCCGCTCCCGCACCAACGGCCACAACAGCACAACAGCCACCGTAGCACCACCAGCAATGCCGTGGATGCCGGGTCCACCGGAGACCACCGCCTTACCGGCGGCAACCGAACCAGCTCGGACGACACAGTGGGTACCAATAAATGCCACCGTAGCACCACCAGCAACGCCGTGGATGCCGGGTCCACCGGAGACCACCGCCCTACCGGCGACGACCGGCCCAGAACCAGTCCGGACAACGCAGTGGGCACCCCAACCGCGGGAGCCCGTCGCACTGCCCCGTCAACTTTTCCAGTCACCAAGTGCCGCCGACGTATGGGCAGCGGTACAGCGGCGTCAATACTCGGCACAATATTCCCTACAGCGATTCCGGGTCTCAGCAAAAGACGGACTCTATCAAGTCACGATGAAACCGACCGGGGACGGTCTCGTTTCTTTCGCTCCCCGAAGTCGGAAGGGAGTGTGACGCCCCCCTAGAGGCGCCACAACCAAACTGTACATATCTATATACTTTTCCCTTAATTTTAAGACATATATATATAATCATAACATGTAATCACATATATTTAATCATAATATGTAACCATATATATAATCGTAAACATGTAAATATGAAGAAATAGTCAATAATACTAGATACTAAAATAAGTAGGCTAAGCCAACCCTCAAACCCTGTTAAAAATAACCGATAATCGGCCCGAATCCGAATAATGAACTATCGGGCAAACGATACGATCACGATAAGGATCGTTTTATCGTTCTTCTTCTTCGCCGATCGCCAAGCCGTGAAGTTGAACATGGGAGTGCGCGAAAGAACCCGAATGAAAACGAGTGACAACCTGAAACTAATTTCGACAGAGACGATAATTACGAGCCTGCGAGACAACCTGGGACGCGGGTACGTATCAGGATCGGCACAGGCGTGACCACCATCGGTGATTGCAGACAAGGGGGGAACCCCTCTCGCAGCCAGTCCGCCTCTCACTCTCCCGGATATAGATAGTTTCCACAAGCCAATTTCTCCCCGTGTTTTCTTCGCCGGCAGAACAAAACAACGATCAGCTGATCGCAGTGCTGTGCAACGTACGAGCAGGGAGCTTTTACAAGAGCGTAGTGTTGTACAACGCGCGCAACGCGCGCAGCCCGCCCAAGCGCAGATCCAGATTCAAATTTAAACTAAAGCCTAGGCCTTAACTTAACTTGGAGTTATTCACTCATAATCCAAACTAAATTAAAGCATTGGCCTTAATTTAAATCAATCCGGGTCCCACTTGGGCCGGCTTGGCCAACAACCCACCTCCCGCCTCCTGCAACTCCAGCAACTGGCTCCAGTGGGAAAAGAAGCAGAAGGCCGAGGAACTGGCCATATTCCAACCCCCTCGCTGAGGCGGCGCCACCAAAAGGGGCTCTGGGGACCGAGTAAGGAGCGTTATATCTCCCATCAGGCATACACCGGGGTAAATCCCTGTGCACCGGTGGATCCCATCTGAGAGCAGTCGCCATGGACAAGAAGAAGCCAACAACGGGCCAGGACGATGAGACCCAGGCTCTAGCGGTAGCGAGAGCAGAGGAGGAGCTGCTGCGCAACTTCCAGCGGGTGAAACAGCGTGTACAACGGTCGCCTCCTGCGACCTCGACCGAGACGCACCCGATGTCCGCACCGCCAAAGGTTCACGGCCCGATGTTCGTCTTTGGCGATAACGCTGAGGAGCAGGCCACCCCGAAAAGGAGCAGGGACTCTGCGAGCCCGAAAGGGAAGCTGGACGCTGCTACCAAAAAGCAGAAGGTCGAGGCTAATGCAGCAGCGCTGGCCGACAAACTGGGCGTGATGCTCGACGAGATGATCGCCAAGTACACTGACACCAAGAGCAACAACAAGAAGGTAGTCCGCCACGTCACGCAGGGCTCGATTGACGCGATGCTGGCTATGAAAAAGCTGCAGCTGGACCTCAGTGCAGCGCTGGCCAACGCCCGCCACGAGTGTCCTACATCGTGTGCAAGTCAGCAGACATCCCCAACGCTGACAGGTGCGACCCAAGCAGAGGCCCCCGCAGGCGGGCCAGCAAAGCCGGCTTGGCAGCAGGTCAAGGCAAAACCGAAGCCAAAGGACTCCCAGGCCAAAAACGCGATCAGCGCGCGCAGCGATGAGCGAGAACCTCACGCCCTCCCGAGGAGGCAACGCCCGGATGCGATCCTCATCAAATGCAGCGAAGGATCCTACGCAGACATGCTTAGGATCGTTAAGACGGAGCCCTCCCTGCAGGGACTCAAAGACAGCGTCCAAGGCCTGCGAAGGACAGCCAACGGCAGCCTCCTGCTAAGGATGCAAAAGCCACTAGACCCAGCTACTCAACAGCTCCAAGCGGCTTTTAAAGACGGCCATCTCCGATAAAGCTGAGGTGTCGGTCATGCAGGAGACGGTGCAGGTGGAGATCCGCGACCTGGACGACATCACTAGCGCAGAGGAGGTCACCATGGCCATTTTTGCTGGCGAGGATTGCAACATCCCTGGCAATGCTGCACCCAGGATGCGAAAAACGTTCGGCGGGACCCAGACAGCAACGGTCAACCTTAGACCCGAGCACGCCAGGAGGCTGCTGGAAAAGGGCAAAATCCGGATCGTTAGGGTAGTCTGATGCTACAAGTGCATGGGCTTCGGGCACACCTCGGCGAGATGCAGGGCGTCTGACGCAACGGCAAAGGACACGCAGGAATCCTGCTTTAGATGTGGCCTGGTCGGCCACAAGCACAAGACGTGCTAAGGCAAGCCGAGGTGCATCCTATGAACCCGTGGAGGCAAGAGTGCGAAGGTAGCGGAGCACGCGACCCTGAGTAGGTACTGCCCGGAGTATCAGAAGGCCACTAAAACAATGCAGAAGGGTTAAGCTTTCCAAGCTTAACCTCATTCACTGCAGAGCAGCCCAACCCCTCCTATCCCAAACTGTCTCTGAAAGGAAGATCGACATTGCCTTACTGAGCGCGCCATACAGGGCGAAACACGAGGGTGTATGGCAGCAGAGTGCCGACGGCGGGGCAGCTATTTGGAGCTGCGGGCAGACCGCTGGCCACCTATCGCATCGAGTGTCGAGACCGCGATACACCAGGGCCACACTCCACAAGATGACAGTCTATAGCTGCTACCTAGCCCCGAGCATTAGCATAGACGCGTTCAGAGATGCCGTTCTGGAGATCGCACAGGACGCTCGTGGAGGATCGCCGGTGATAATTGCAGGCGACTTCAACGCTTGGGCCACCGCGTGGGGAACGCGTTTGCATCCCTGGATGTATGCCTGCTCAATGACGGGGGCCGTTGCACCTACAGCAAGGCAGGGCGAGAGTCAACCATTGACCTGACCTTTGCCAGCCCAGAGATCACGCGGAACACCAGCTGGAGAGTCAGTGATCTATTCACTTACGGCGACCACGCAGCCATCATCATGGAGACGACGTCTGATGAGCCGAGCCCGCACAACCGGCAATCTGCCTACAAGGTAGGCACTCTGAACATCGAGGTCCTATTCGCCAACATGGACGCCACCACTACCGCAGGGGATGCAAACACCTGCGCGGATGGGCTGTCCGCGAAAATCAAGGCAGCCTGCGACGCTGCGATGGAGAGCTGCTGCAGGGGAAACGGCAGACGACTGGTACCCTGGTGGAACCCGGAGATAGCGGCTGCGGGACGGCAGTGCCTATCTGCGAGGCGGAGATGCCAGCGAAGCAGGGCACGAGCACGAGCTGTACGAGGCCAGCTTCAGGGAAAGGAAGAAAGCCCTCAAGGTGGCAATCAGGGCTAGCAAAAGCAAGTGCTTCCAGGACCTTTGCGACGAGGCCGACCAGGAACCCTTTGGGTCAGCGTACAAGCTGGTTATGGGAAAGCTATCGAGACAGCCCACACCGACTTCGCAGGAGCAGCTGGGAACTATTGTCTCCACATTGTTCCCGGCCCAGCCGCCCCTAAGACCGCCCAGCGTGACTGCAGGCAGACCGGTCCCGACCTGCGAAGAAGAAGTCCTGGGCGCCTTGTCTAGCTGCAAAGTTTCCAAGGCACCAGGACCTGATGGCATCCCCAATGCAGCCCTGCATGCCATAGTGAAGGCCTACCCGACGCTGTTCGCGCAGGTGTTCAACCGATGCATCAGCGAGCGGACCTTCCCAAGAGCTTGGAAGCAGCAAAGGCTCGCTCTCATCCCGAAGCCTGGCAAGCTGAACGGTGACCCGTCTTCCTACCGGCTCCTGTGCATGCTGAATACCTTGGGCAAGATATTCGAGCGCATTGTTTGCAACAAGCTGGAGATGGAGATAGAAGAGCGTGGAGCCCTATCTACCCACCAGCATGGATTCCGGAAGAAAAGAAGCACCATCGACGCGATCTGTGAGGTAACCCAGCTGGCAGCCAACGCTATCGAAGGCGAAAGATGGCAGGGAGGCGCCAAGAAATACTGCCTGGTTTGCACCCTGGATGTCAAAAATGCCTTCAACCCGGCGAACTGGAGTCTGGTCCTTGAGGCTCTCCAGCGCTGCGGCATTTCGAGCTACCTCGTGCAGCTGATAGCGGACTACTTCACGGACCGCGTCCTCACATACAGCTCGGACGCCGGCAACCAGGCATACCATGTGACTGGAGGCGTACCTCAAGGATCAGTGCTTGGGCCGATCCTATGGAACGTCATGTATGACGGCATACTGATGCTGGCGCTACCTGAAGGCTGCTCTGTGGTGGGCTTCGCGGACGACATCGCGCTTGTTACTGTCGAGAAGCACTTGACCGACGTCTCGGCGAAATGTAGCCGCTCGATCGTCCTGCTGATTTCTTGGCTTGCAGACAACGGGCTCTCGATCGCCGAGCACAAGAAGAGGCAGTGCTTATAAGCAGCAGAAAGACCGTAGAGAAGGCGAGAATCCGGGTCGGCGCGACCACTGTCGAGTCCAGTCCCGCGATAAAATACCTTGGAGTGCTGATCGACCACAGGCTGAAATTCAAGAGCCACTTGGAGTACGCAGCGGCTAAGGCGTCCAAGGCCACGTCGGCAATTTCGAGGATGATGGCCAACAAGCGAGGACCTAGGCAGTACAGCAGACGGCTGATAGCAACGGTGGTGACCTCGATCATTTTGTATGGAGCACCGATATGGGAGGAAGCCATGCGGACGGCCAGCTATAGCCGTCAATGCAAGACGGTATATAGACGCTGCGCACTGCCGATCTGCAGCGGCTTCTGCACGGTTTCGGAAGAAGCGGCACTGGTAGTAGCTGGAACAATCCCCATCGACCTACTGGCAGCGGGCCCCAGGGCGGGCAACTCGGGTAGTGCAGACCAGCGGAGCAGCACACTCTCGCAGTGGCAAGCGAGATGGGACGGCGCAATCACAGGACGATGGACACATCGACTCATCCCGGATCTGGAGCCCTGGATACGCAGAAGGCACGGTCAAGTGGACTTCTTCACGACGCAGCTCTTAACAGGCCATGGCTGCTTCAAGGAATACCTGCATCGATTCAAGCATGCGGCGGACCCATACTGCGACTTCTGCGGCAGTGCAGCGATTGAGGACGCTGAGCATGCGTTTTTTGCCTGCCCGCTATTTAACCCAGAACGAGCGGCCGCGGAAAAATCTTCTGGATGTCACCTCACTCCCGAGAACATCATAGGGTGCATGCTGGGGACTTCGGAAAACTGGGAGGCGGTTACCAACATGGCAGCAAGCGTGCTCAGAGAGCTGAGGCGACGGGAGCAGATCCGACGCTCGGACGGCTAGAGAGGAGCGGCAACCTGACTGCCAACCGCCCCCGCGAAGCATAGCTTTGCGGCAGTCCCGCGGGAGTGGACTTACCTTCCCTTCCTACACTTCTTTTCTTCCCTATTGTAAATTTCTATCAACTTGTGAATAAAAAAAAAAAAAAAAAAAAAAAATAGACAATATAGACGTGAACTCTGAACTCACTGTGGCAAGACGTGTTTTTCCGCGCCCCGTAAGTGTAACCTCCGCGAGACATTGCAAGGCCGTGGAAAAGTCAATATTGTAGTCCGAGACTCCTGGAGGCAGGTACATACCAGGACCGACGCCGGCAGGTGATCTGGACGCCCGGAATCCGGGCTGTGGTAATCCGAGGTTAAGGGGGCATCCTCTCTTGCGCCCTGCGAGAGTCTCCCTATCCTGGAAACTCCGCCAACGCTCTTAGTTTCCACAAGCGACAATTTTTCCGCTCGTTTTCTTCGCTGGACAAAAACAAAACAAGATCAGCTGATCATAGTGCTGCGCAACGCAGGGGCAGGGAGCTTTGACGCCACGCAGTGTTGGACAACACTCCTCGCCAAGTTCCCCACCCAAGGCGAATTCTACAGGAAGTAAAATTTCAAAAAACCCAAGTAGAGCAGCTCACCCAACTAGGATCTCGGCATCCTCCGCATCTGCATCCTTTGGGCAAAGAGCAAAAGGCCGAGGACCTGGCCAATTTCCAACCCCCTTCCCCCCCGCCGAGGCGTTGCCAGTTTAAGTGGGGCTCTGGGGACCGTGAAGGAGCGGTATAACTCCCATCAGGCATCCGCTGGGAGAAATCCCCGCGCACCGTGGGACCCCACAAAGGATTAGGTGCGATGAGTCAGGCGAAAGTGCCTGCTGACCGGGACGACGAGTCTCAAGCACTGGCGGTAGCTAGAGCCGAGGAGGAGTTGATGCACAGCTTCCAGCGCATCAAGCAGAAGGTGCAGCGGTCGCCGCCGACAACCACAACTGAGACACACCCGGTGTCTGCACCCCCCAAAGTGCACGGGCCGATGTTTGTCTTTGGAGACACTGATGAGAGTTCCGCCACCCCCAAGAGAAGTTGGGCCGCTGAGAGCCCAGACAGGAGCGAGCCAGGAGCCCACAAGAGGCAAAGGGTCGACGCAAGCGCACCGGCCCTAGTGGAAAAACTTGTCAGAATGCTCGACGAGATGATCGCCAAGTTCACTGAGACCAAGTCGAACAACAAAATGGTGGTCCGTCACGTCACCCAGGGGACGATTGACGCTATGCAGGCCATGAAGAAGCTGCAAGTCGACATTAGCGCTGCGCTGGCCGAGGACGTAACAAGGCAGGATTAAGCACCGACGAGGCTCGCGCCGCTGCCCCAGCGGATGCGGCATGGCAACTAGCCAGGGCCAAACCAAGGGCCAAGAACCCCAAGCCCAAGGCGGGGACTAGCGAGCCCAAAGAGATCCGCGCGCCCAACACCACGATGGTCAGGAAGCAGCGAGCGGACGCCATCCTGATCAGATGCAGCGTAGGCTCATATGCTGACATGCTGAAGCTGGTCAAAACGGAGCCATCCTTGCAGGGGCTCAAGGAGACTGTGCAAGGCCTAAGAAGGACCGCAAACGGGGACTCCTACTTAGGATGAAGGCACCCCAGGACCCATCCACGCAGCAGCTGCAGGCGGCCCTGAAGGCGGCCATCGCTGGCAAGGCAGAGGTGGCGGTTATGCAGGAAACGATCCTAGTCGAGATCCACGACCTGGACGAGACGACCAGCGCCGAGGAAGTCACCCTGGCCCTGTTTTCTGGCGAGGACTACGACATCCCACGCGATGCCGCACCCAGGATGCGGAAAGCGTTTGGCGGGACGCAAACGGCGACTGTCGGGCTCAGACCAGAGCTACACGTGCCAAAGCAGGCCCAAGTGCATCTTATGCACTCGAGGCGGCAAGACCGCGGGGGAGGCTGCACACGCGACCCTGTGCAGGACCAGCCCGGAGTACCTGGAGGCCAACAAAAAAAATGCAGAATGGTTAAGCTCCTACAGCTTAATCTAAACCACTGCAGAGCTGCCCAGGACCTACTGGCACAGACAATTGCCGAAAACAATATAGATGTCGCTGTTTTGAGCGAACCCTATAAGGCGAAGGCAGAAGGAGTATGGCACCAGAGCGACGGAGGTGGCGCAGCCATCTGGAGCTGCGGGCAGCCCCCCGGGCACCTATCGCAGAGGGCGTCGAGACCAGGTTACGCCAGGGTCAAGGTTCTGGGAATCACGGTTTACAGCTGCTACCTAGCCCCAAGCCTGCATATAGATGCCTTCAGGAACGTAGTGCAGGAGATCGCCAGCGACGCCCGTGGCCGAGCCCCGGCGATAATCGCAGGGGACTTCAACGCATGGTCCACCACCTGGGGGAGCCCAAGGACGACTCAGCGGGGAACCATCCTCCTGGATGCCCTGGCGACGCTGACCACGCTGCAATCACCACGGAGATGAGACACAGGCAGCAGGACCCACCCACCAGACAAAGGGCGTACAAGGTACACACCCTTAACGTGATAGTGCTCATAGCAACCATGAGGGACACCACTATTAGCGGCGATGCAAATTCCAGTGCAGAACCACTAACTGCGAGGATTAAGGAGGCTTGTGATGCCGCCATGGCGAACTCCACCAGGGGCGATGGAAGGCGGCCAGTCCCCTGGTGGACCCAAGAGATTGCCGCTGCGAGGAGGGAGTGCCTCTCTGCAAGGCGGGGATCCCAACGATCGTCTCCACGCTGTTTCCCAAACAGCCGCCCCTAATGCCTCCCAGCATAGCTGTGTCCGGAGAGATCCTCGCGAGCGAGGAGGAAATGCTGAGCGCGCTGGCCACCATCAAACCTGGCCCCGGGACCAGATGGCAATCCCAAAGCCGCATTGGTTGCCATAATAAAGGCCTACCCGAGTCTATTCGCTCAAATGTACAACCGGTGCATGGCAGGGAATGCCGTCCCGAAAGCCTGGAAGGAGCAAAGGCTAGTCCTCATCCAGAAACCAGGCAAGGTGAACATTGACCAATCCTCCTATCGACCCCTTTGTATGCTCAACACATTGGGGAAGATATTCGAGCGCATCATCTGCACCAAACTGGAGAGGGAGATTGAGGAGCGAGGAGCCCTTTCAACTCAGCAACACGGCTTTCGGAAGAGGCGGAGTACGATTGATGCGATCCGCGAGGTAACGCAGATGGCGGCAAACGCAATCGAAGGCGAAAGATGGCAGGGCGGCACTAAACAGTACTGCCTTGTCTGCACCATCGACGTTAAAAACGCCTTCAATTCGGCAAAGTGGAGCCTAATCAGGTGCACGTGGCTGCATGTGACAGGTGGCGTACCACAGGGCTCCGTCCTGGGGCCAATCCTGTGGAACATCGTGTACGACGGGATCCTTCGGCTTGCACTGCCTGATGGCTGCACCGTTGTGGGGTTCGCAGACGATATCGCGCTGGTCATCGTGGACAAACATCTGGCCGACATCTCCGCCAAATACAGCCACGCGATCGACATGATGATGTCCTGGCTGACGGACAACGGACTCGCACTGGCCGAACATAAAACGGAAGCCGTACTCATCAGCAGCAGAAAGGCTGTCGAGAGAGTAAACGTCAGGGTCGGCTCGACAACCATCGAGTCTAGCCCGGCAAAAAAATACCTCGGAGTTATGATAGACCATAGGCTCAACTTCCGGATACACCTGGAGTATGCGGCGGCCAAGGCGTCCAAGGCCACCGCTGCCATCTCGAGGATGATGGCCAATACGCGGGGTCCAAAGCAGCATAGCAGGCGTCTGATAGCAACAGTGGTGACCTCGACCATCCTGTATGCAGCTCCGCTAGCTAAAGTCCGAGGAAGCCGCTCTGGTGGTCTCGTCAGCAATCCCAATAGATCTGCTGGCAGAAGAGCGTAGATCTGGGATTTCGGGCAGCAGGATACAGCGAAGCGAAACAATTTCCCGGTGGCAGGAGAGATGGGACACCGCGAGCACAGGGCGGTGGACCTACAGGCTTATCCCCAACCTGGCTCCCTGGCTACAGAGAGCCCATGGAGAGCTTGACTACCACACCACGCAGATCATCACGGGACATGGCTGCTTCAAGGCTTACCTGCATAGGTTCAAGCACGAGGCGGACCCCTATTGCGACCACTACGGCAGCGACTTCATCGAGGATGTAGAACATGCACTTTTCGAGTGCCCAGTATTCTCGTCAGAACGGGCTGCTCTGGAGGCAGCCATGAAGTGTCGCCTTACACCCGACAACCTGATCGGCTGTATGCTGGATAGCCCCCCCAACTGGACAGCAGTTGCAGAAATGGCTGCATCCGTGATGCGTGAGCTGAGGCACCGGGAGCACCCCCGCCGCACCGAAGGCGATCGATGAGCGGCAGCACGACCGACTACCGCCCCCGCGAAGTATAGCTTTGCAGCAGTTCCGCGGGGTCGGACTCCACTATCTATCTATCCCCCCACGCTTTGTAAATTACCCCCTCTTTCTATTGTATCACCTCCCCATAACTTGTTTAATAAAAAACAAGAAAGGAAGCTAACTTCGGCTCACCGAAGTTTGTATACCCTTGCAGAGTTTAAACAAAAAACTAAAAACGAAATTCTGAAATAATAATTTGTTGCCAAATCTCAAATTTGATGGCAATGGTTTGAAACACGGCTAAGCTATGGTTTTTTTATTTTCCTGATTGTTCCTATGGAAGCTATAGGATATAATCAGCCGATTTTCATGAAATTAAAATCAAAATTCAGAAATACTAAAATATGGCTAAATATCAAATTTGGTGAATCTGACAAAGTTATGGTTTTTTCTTTTATTTTCCTGATTTTTCCTATGGAAGCTATAGGGTATAGTCAGCCGATTTTAATGAAATTAAAATCGAAATTCAGGAATACTAAAATATGGGTAACTATCAAATTTGGTGAAAATATGTTGAAAACTGACAAAGTTATGAATTTTTCTTTTATTTTCCTGATTGTTCCTATGGAAGCTATAGGATATAGTCTGCCGATTTTCATGAAATTAAAACCGAAATTAGGAAATAATACTAAATGGGCAAATATCAAATTTGGTAAAAATTGGTTGAAAACTGACAAAGTTATAATTTTTTTTCGTAAATTTTTCTGATTGTTCCTATGGCAGCTATTTGATATAGTCGTCCGATCCGGCCCGTTCCGACATATGTACGAGTGAGAGTATATAGAAGCCTAACTGCAAAGTTTCATTCAGATAGCTTTAAAACTGAGGGACTAGAAAGTTTGCGTAGAAACGGACAGACGGACAGACTGCTGTTGATCCTGATCAAGAATATATATACTTTATAGAGTCGGAGATGCCTCCTTCACTGCGTTGCAAACTTTTGACTGAAACTAATATACCCTGCAAGGGTATAAAAAAAAAAACATAGACAATAAGAAACAGAATCTGATTTTCGCGCATTTCCTTTGGTTGTGTAAATTCTACCCCGGTGCCCATTGGCGTCGACTCTCCCGCCGATGTGAAACCTTTTGGTTTCGCCACCCGTAGCTAATCTCCGTGCCCCGCCGGAGATTTCCCGAGTCCGGCCAGCCGTGCCCAGCCGGCGCCGCCACTCGATGTCAGGTCCCGTGATTTATCCGGAAGAAAACTTGTAAAATATTCGCAGCCACCAGCGTGGTGCCTGCCGCCGCCGGCCGTCGTGCCGCCCCGGGCTCCCACCTACTCCACCGACCCTTTAGGTAGTTAGCCTCCGCGCCCAGCCGGAGGATCATTCTGGGTCCGGCCAGCCGCGGCCACCCGGCGCCGCCACCCACAGCTAGCCTTCGCGCACACCCGAAGGAATCCACTCCCAGCCCCGGCGCTGCGCCTCTACGGCAGCCCGATCCCGCATATAGGTCGCCATAGTCACCTGGTGATCCGAATCCTTGATCCCGTCCAGGTCAGACACCGTGGATTAAATTTCCGCCAAATCAATAGCAGCTGCATCCTCGGCCGAATGCGTGTCATAGCAGTCAGCTTTCGAGAGGGTGGTCGATAATGCAGTGTAAGCAGTATCCCTGCAAGTAGCATTAACGATTGATAATGCCGTGCAAGCAGTCTACCTGCATACAGTGGCAACGGTCGGTAGAGCGGGACTGGAGGCGTCGATAGCTTCTCGTGTCCCTCACCCAGATCGACGATCCGGGGGTCGGGGAAGGACCTCGATACATGAAATCGGGGTAGAATACACGGTTTAGCCGCGTTTCCGGAGGTATTTTCCTCCTAAATATGATATTTCCTACTGTCAGTCCCACTTTTATACAAATATTCTTGTCCCCTGGCCACGATTGAGATCTACCCCAGCCAGAGAACTTCGTTACAATTTTTATCGTTATCCTCTACTTCCTCTGCTTGAATCGGGGTTTGTCCTGTCGGAGTGGTCCTGTCTCTATTTAATCCGTGGATTGCAACCTTCGGCTTGTGTAAGAGCAAGCCCCTTATGTCTTCTTCAGTTTGTTCCTTAAAATTGGTAAGTCCTTGGTAATTAATTCTTAAAGCTCTATACCAAAAAAAAAATGTCAGCAGGTTTGCGGTTCGGTTATTTTGTGTTATTCTTATTTCCCCTCACGCATATTGGACTGGGAAGGGACAAGGGCTTGGAACCCTTGGATATCTGGGGGCTAATAAAGTTTTTGTTAGCGCCAGTATCTAGGAGAAACTGTAGCTTGGCCCCTTCTTTCACGCCATACTCTATGTATGGAATGTAGAGAGGCGTCGGCCATAAAATTTACTGCACCCATGGTACCGGCCTCCGAGTCCTTCTGATAGGGCTTCGTCATAGTAGCCCTCCCGGTCGGTTTTAGCTTCGTAGGTGTCCGTGGGGACTTCCTCTGGGGGCGGGGCAGCATTCAAGTGATAAAGTCTTTGGGATTTCCGGAAGGGATTAAGATTAGTGGAAGCACTGGGGTTGCGCTTAGTACTGGGATTTCCATGGTTTTGGTTGGAGCGGTAAGAGTGCCCAGAGTTTTTGGGCTCTATCTTAATTGCTCGGTGGTTCGGATATCTCTGTACGGACTGAAAAATCCTCCCCGCGTCTTGATACTGGTATTTGTTATCGTGCTAGGCATAGGTGGTCTGAGGGGTCCATGCATATTTCTGACGGTAAGGTTGAGGGGACGAATATTTGTTAAAATAGGTGGCGTTGTTCTTTGAGGCCAGGTTCTGTAATTCCAGGCAAATGGCATAAGCTTCCGGAAGATTTTTTGGCCCCCGAATTACCAGCAATCTCGAGAGATCACCGCTCAGCCCCCTGATAAAGACGTCCAGGGCTCTGTCCCTATAAGTTCCGATCAGCGCACCCTGAACATCAGGGATGTTTTTAAGGCAGCGTATTATCAGAGCTGTTCGCGCCACAAGGGCGCTTAGTTTTGAGCGGCACTGTACGAGCGAGTGCTGCACTGGCGCTTGCACTCCCGCTCTCCGTTGCTCTCCCGCTCCCGGCTCATACACATATTAACAATTGAAAATCAAATTTACACGCAATTTTTACAAATACACACAGAAATTTATAGTTTTTATATACTATTTATGCCAAAATTTAATAAAGAGGAATAAATATTATCCCCAAAAACTAAAATTTCGTTCCAGCAATAAAATAAATATATATCATATTCCTATACATATATCCACAAAAATCAATTGTTTTTAATTGCTATCCTGACATACATATATATCCGAATACATACGCTTCCCGCTATTCTGCGAGCAGCTAAAATTTTTCCATCAAATACATACATACATACATGGGCAGAGCTTAGCGCTATTCTGGGGTAAGCATTGAACTCTATAACTCCATATACACACAAACATATATTTGGGCAATTTTATTTCGTCTCCCTTTTGTTCATATACAATGTTGCAACCTGCTTCTCCGTCCTCTCGGGGGGATTTTTACCCCGTCTGCCCACAGGTCACATCATATTTCCAGTTGATCTGGAATCCACAACAAAAAAAAACAAGATGGAAATACGGTCGGGTGTCCCGACAGTAGAATACCCTGTACCATTACAATGCGCGTTCCAAAATTATATAAAAGAAAGTGAATAATAATAAAAAACGGAGACTAATTTAGATATAATGCAAATGTCTTCCCATTCGAGAGCAAAGTCGATAGCTGAGTGGGTAAAGCTGCACGTAAATTGGCCTGGGTTCGAACTGCGAATCAACCGCAGGCATACGAAATTTTTGTAATTTCAAAAAATTAAGTATAGTTCTTTGCTTGCATTTATTTATTTTTTAGTATTAAATACTGTAATTATTTTAATGTACTGGAAAAAAAAAAAAAAAATTGCTAAAAATAAAAAAGATTTCGCTCGTCGCCGACGGGATTCGAACCCGTGACAACTAACATTTGAAAAAGACTTCAGCTTAGCCAGCTGCGCCACCAACCAATTCAAAATGAGTAATCCTATTTTCATAGTAATATGAACATAAGTAAAATGTTTAATGAACGTTTTGATTTATTTGGAGCCCTCTGCCTGGGCTGCCTCTTGTACACGTAATGTGTATAAAGTAAAAAGCCTATATCTCCGCTATTTATGGCACGATCGCAATAAAATTTGGACAGTCTGTGTATTTTGATAATATGCATTAAGCTTTTTAATATGGTTTACATAACTTTATAAATTTCGGAGACATACGTTTTTTTCAAATAGCTCCTCCAAAAAGGGGAGCAGCAAAAATTTAAAACAAACTTGATCTGCGTGCAGATATAAGAAGTCTAAATCCCAAGTTTGGTGTCTCTAGCTCTTATAGTCTCTGAGATCTGGGCGTTCATGCAGACAGACGGACAGACGGACAGACGGACAGACGGACGGACGGACGGACAGACGGACATGGCTATATCGACTTCTTTAGTGGTCCTGACCAATATTTAGGTAACTTTTGGGGGTCTGCCACGCCTCCTTCTGCCTGTTACAGAAAATCGCACTCGCACAAAATTATAATACCTTTGTACCTTTGGTACATGGTATAAAAACAAAAAAAAAGGTAAATAACATCGAAAATTTAATAATAAAATAAACTGCACAGCTAACGATACTTCTCCTCTTCATGTAGGCTCTGGCCATGGTTGTTGGTACCCCTCGACGCACCCTCCCTTCCTGGAACCCGCATCAGGTCATCGGATTCCCCTTGGCAGACGGTTGTTCCGGCTTCTTCCTGGTTACCGACGCATGCGGTCATCATTCTTCCCCAACCATTTAAATACATTTAGATAAGATGATTATCAATTATGACTTTGGAGCGACAACAATGGTTGCTCTAAAGAGCTGATGAATTGAAACAATAAAGAACTAAACACTACAACTATTTCCTGACTACTCACTTGGGACAAGCTGCCGGCGAATCAATTCTACTACATGGCGACCGTGACATCGATGGACATAACCGTAACTCTGCAGATCGAATAAATACCAAGGAAAACGTGGAAATACTTTCGGAGATCTTCGATGGAAAACATATTACTACATGGCATTAAGCGGAAAACATGGCAAAAGAGGCAGCCGCAGTAAGTAGAGTGCGATGTGTGGAAAAAGAAGTGGAGTGGTAAAAAGATTGAAGGCCAGAAAGGCCGAATTGCTACAGCTGTTGAACAGCGGAGATAATATAAGTGGGTCCACTACCCACTCGGTAAAAATACATGCCGAAGTGGAATACATAAAAACAGTACTAAACGGAAGAATTAACCGGAATAAAACCACAGACACACCCACCACATCCACCTACTCTGAAATTAAAAACATTGCAAAAACTAATAACACTCAATCTCCTCCTGAAAAAGTCGAAATACCTAAGCTGAAAAAGGAGTGTCCCAAGGACTGCCCGGGACCTCTGGAGAGCCCGTATTGCGAGTATACTTGTCGAAAGCCTGTGCGAAGACCAGCACCGGCACCGCCTGAGCCCATAGGCCCAGGACATCAGCAGCAGAATCATCAAGTGTGAGGGGCAAGCCGCCCCTTATGCCAACGAAGAAGCGTCAGCAAGGCCAAGCCGGCGACGACCAGCTGACGCGAAGGATACCACAGGAGTCTAAAGATACATAGATTACATTTTGCACTACGTAGCATAATTTTTTTTAATTGCACTGTGATGCATATTTTTTCATCTACCTTGTAAAAAGTATTGTAAAATTGAGCGACATAAAAGTTGCCCGATTAGCGCGTTGCCTGAAAACCATGCAAAAAACTAGGCAGGTTTCCATATGTTAAACAAAAAAATTTTTCTTAACAACATTTTTATGCTTTCTTTTGAAATACATGAGCCAATATACATGGCAAGTTTGAATTATAAATTTGAAAACCCAATCACTGTTAGTAGAAAAACACCCAACATGGGATTAGTTGACGTTAAGGAAGTGGATTCCACTGCCATCGTTATAAATAAGATAGAATCAAAAACTATAAACAATGATTTAACAAATATCTTGCTGGCCATAATCGTATTTATTATGAGCCCATCTATATATATAAAAATGGTGGCAAAAATGTTCGCATTATCATCACAAGAAAACGGCTGGACCGATTTGGATCAAATTTTTTCCAGTTGTTTGTAATTGCCAGAATAAGGCAAATACATAAGAAAATTTTGGTAAAACCTTCTGGAAAAGTCGCTAGAGGCTCAAGAGTTATACACAGTTGATGTAAAACTGTTATTGAACAATAGAAGGCGATGTGGTGTTATTCATAATATAGTGTACATATATGTTTAATTTAAGTCGAATTTTAAAGTTGAGCATTGCAAGACAGAAAATTTCATGAAATAAAATTGCGCATCAGATAAGTAATTTTGTCCCTTCGGAGTGATGGTTATACGTATTATTTATATGTTCTATACCTACAGTCAGCAAAATAATGCCTGCTGTTAGACGATCAAGACTTGGACGGCGTTCGCGCAATGCAATAAGTAGTCGGAATTTCCGTAATAGTCGGACGCAAGAGGAAAGTGGAGTTTTGAATGCATCGGCACGTGCTCGAATGGCACAGCATCGCGCTGCACAAAACCCACCTCAAGCCCGACAAAATAATAGAAGAAGTCGAACCGCAAATGAAAACTTGAATCGCGCTGCATTCGCATACAATTCTGAAACACCCTACAAGGATCATAACTGCGTTGTTATTGGTTCATTGTCTGTGGTATGTCAGCATTGTAATGCACTGAAGTTTCGATTGGAAACCCCCGGCTTATGCTGTGCTGGTGGTAAAATTAAATTGCCCGTTTTGGCTCATCCACCAGAGCCATTGTATTCGCTACTTTATGGAAATTCAGCCCAATCAAACAGTTTCCTAAAGCTTGCACAAAAATATAACGGATGCTTTCAAATGACGTCATTTGGAGCCGAGGTTGTTCATCAACCAGGCTACAATCCAAGTTATAAGGTAATGGCGTCTCTCTATTATCAAAATGAACAACTCCAATTTTTTTTAAAATTGCATCCCAATATTCAGATTCATGGGCAAATTCACCACCGAGCGGGCGCTTTGTTACCACCACAAAACAAAGATCATAAATTCCTTCAGATCTATTTCATTGGTGATTCGGTAGTTGAACTAAATCACCGCTGTGCAATTTACACTGCAACTAAACGTGAAATTATAGAACAATTGCAAAATCTTCTCCATGAGCATAATGAATTGGTCAGGTTGTTCAAAACCGCATTGGATATAATGCATAATGACGAACATAAAATCATTATCAGCGCTGACAAAAGACCCACTGGTAGCCATGCAAGACAATTTAATGCTCCCACTATCAATGAAGTCGCAGTGGTGATTGTTGGTGAGAATGTGGAATCACGCGATATTGTTCTTAAGCGTCGGGATGATGGCCAATTGCAGAGAGTTTATGAGACTCATCGGTCATATGATGCTCTTCAATACCCGTTAATGTTCTGTCGTGGAGAAGATGGGTATCACTTCAACATAAAGATGGTCAATCCAATGACAGGTTTGTATACATTTCTTACATCACTTCTTTTTGATTATACAACTAAGTTTGAATTAAAATTTTAGGAGAAGAAACGAATAAGAAGGTTAGCTCTATGAATTTTTATGCGTATCGATTGATGATTCGACAAGATGTTGACAATCATCTGTTAAGATACCGCCGTTTGTTTCAACAGTACTGTGTCGACATGTACGTCAAAGTAGAAACGGAACGTCTAAATTTTATTCGTTTTAATCAGTCGAAGTTGCGCTCAGACGAGTACATCCACTTGCGTGACGCAATCGCTACTGAAGGACACGCGGCCAACATCGGTTGTTTGACCATTCTCCCAGCTACTTATGTTGGAAGCCCGCGCCATATGCATGAGTATGCACAAGATGCGATGACGTATGTCCGAAATTACGGGCGCCCGGATTTATTCATAACGTTCACGTGCAATCCAAAATGGCCCGAAATTATCAATCTATTGCTCCCAGGACAAACATCAAGCGATCGACCTGACATCACTGCACGAGTATTCAAGCAAAAGATCACAGTGCTTATGGATTATATTGTAAAGCAGAAGGTTTTTGGCGCAGTTCGTTGTTGGATGTACTCGGTTGAGTGGCAGAAGCGTGGCTTACCACATGCGCACATTCTGCTCTGGATGTTCGACAAGATCCGACCAGATCATATTGATTCGATTATTTCAGCCGAAATACCAGATATACAAACTGATCCCGAGCTGTATTCCATTGTGACAACGACCATGATCCATGGCCCTTGCGGAGTCCACAACCCAGAATCAATATGCATGGAAAACGGAAAATGCACAAAACGATTTCCCCGTCCGTTGACGGCTGAAACCATCAGTGGAAACGATGGATATCCATTGTATAGGCGTCGTTCTCCAGATGATAACGGCAAATGGATTGAATTAATGGTGAAACGTAACGAAACAAACGTAACAGTAATCGTGGATAACCGCTGGATCGTTCCATATTGCCCGCTTTTGTCGAAAACATTCTCAACGCATTGCAATGTTGAGTACTGCAACTCTATCAAATCCATCAAATACGTTTGCAAATATGTGAACAAAGGGAGCGACATGGCGGTGTTTGGCATTGCTGATCCGAATGCAAACGACGAGGTGACGAAATTTCAACTTGGACGCTACGTTAGTTGTAACGAGGCCATTTGGAGGATATTTTCATTTCCGATTCATGAACGTCACCCGACTGTCGTGCACTTATCTATTCACTTAGAGAACGGCCAGCGTGTCTACTTTACGGACGCGAACGCAGCGCAAAGAGCAGAACGGCCACCAGCGACAACGTTGACAAATTTCTTTTCGACATGCGAAAGCGATCCGTTCGCAAGGACTTTACTATATTCTGAGATGCATCGCTATTATACATGGAACGCTGCATCGAAGAAGTTTCAACGCCGGAAAAGAGGTGATACTGTTGCTGGCTTCGCTGATGTCTATTCGACTGATGCGCTCGGACGAATATACACAGTTCATCCAAGTCAAGATGAATGCTTCTATCTTCGCTTGCTTTTGGTGAACATTAGAGGTCCTACATCCTTCGACTTGCTGCGTACTGTGGATGGTGTGCTGTGCGCCACTTTTCGGGAGGCTTGCCAACGTTTGAAAACGATACTCATTGGGACTCAACGCTCGCCGATGCCACTGTATCTGCGTCAATGAATCAAATCCATACATTATTCGCAATAATCATAGCTACGTGTCATCCGTCGGACCCAACCGCATTGTGGGAAAAATACAAGGACCAAATGGTGGACGATATTTTGAACAGAGTACGAAGGACAAGTTCTAATTTCAATATTGGCATTAACGAAGATATGTACAACGAAGCATTAGTACGGATCGAAGACATATGCATGCTCATGTGCGGCAGTCTACTATCGACATTGGGAATGCCAGCGCCAAATCGTTCAGTGCACGATACATTCAATCGGGAATTTCTACGGGAGCAACACTACAATCAGGATAACCTGGCCGAAAGAGTTCGAACAAATGTGCCGCTTTTGAATGCCGAGCAGAAGAAAGTGTACGATTCGATAATGAAGGTTGTTGACGATGAAACGGGAGGCTTATACTTTATCGATGCTCCTGGTGGGACAGGCAAGACATTCGTCATTTCGTTGATTCTGGCAACGATTCGGTCAAGATCTCAAATTGCGTTGGCTGTTGCATCATCTGGCATTGCTGCTACATTGTTGGAAGGCGGTCGAACTGCACATTCCGCTTTGAAGATACCCATGAATCTTCTGACGGTTGACCAGCCACCGTGCACGATGAGCAAGAATTCAGCGACAGCAAAATTGATGCGAGAATGCAAAATCATCATTTGGGATGAATGCACGATGGCGCATAAACGAGCTTTAGAGGCCGTTGACCGGCTGCCGATGAAGTTAATGCATGCCTAAAATCGTCCTCTTTGTGGCGATATGTAAACAAGTTTAAATTGACCAGGAACATGAGAGTCGCATTGCAGAATGATCCATCCGCTGCTGAATTCTCGAGACAACTGCTGGCGCTCGGAAATGGTGAAATTCCTGTTGATGTTTCGACTGGACTAATATCGTTCCCAACTAATTTTTGCGAGTTTACATCATCGAAAGAGGAACTCATCACAAAAGTGTTTCCAGACATTGCAGAAAATTATAAAAATATCGACTGGATTAGTGAGCGGGCAATACTAGCACCGAAGAATAAGGACGTAGATAGTTTGAATTTCTTTATTCAAAGTCAAATCGCTGGAGAACTTCATTCATACAGATCCGTTGACAGCGTGACCAACGAGGATGAAGCGACCAACTATCCGATAGAATTTTTGAACTCACTGGATGTGCCAGGAACTCCACCGCATAATGTGCAACTGAAGGTGGGATCAGTTATTATAATGCTGCGGAATCTAAATCATCCGAGATTATGCAACAGTACGCGGTTGTCCGTTAAGAAACTAATGAACAACGTGATTCAAGCAAACAAAAAATATTGTTTATCAGATCGCTCTCCACTGATTTCGAGTCAAAAAAAAATTTAACAACAAATTTGAATAACCAGTGTTCTATTATTACTATGGGGTTATATGAAGTCGTGAAATTGGGCCGAGACAAAGTTCGCAAGGTCCGCTACAAAAAAATTTAACCAAGACAAAAAACATCAATTAGGGGCGAGACAAGGTTCGCCGGGTCCGTAATAGTCGGACGCAAGAGGAAGGTGGAGTTTTGAATGCATCGGCACGTGCTCGAATGGCACAGCATCGCGCTGCACAAAACCCACCTCAAGCCCGACAAAATAATAGAAGAAGTCGAACCGCAAATGAAAACTTGAATCGCGCTGCATTCGCATACAATTCTGAAACACCCTACAAGGATCATAGCTGCGTTGTTATTGGTTCATTGTCTGTGGTATGTCAGCATTGTAATGCACTGAAGCTTCGATTGGAAACCCCCGGCTTATGCTGTGCAGGTGGTAAAATTAAATTGCCCGTTTTGGCTCATCCACCAGAGCCATTGTATTCGCTACTTTATGGAAATTCAGCCCAATCAAACAGTTTCCTAAAGCTTGCACAAAAATATAACGAATGCTTAAATTCCTGATACGAGTCGTGGCCGTCCCTAAGCCGCCCGAGCGAATATTAAAAATCCTCAAATTCGTATTTTTATTTTATTAAATTAATTATTTACCTAGTCACAAAAATTTAGAAACATATTTGACTTACTTATATAAAATTATAACTTTTACTTAATATTAACAAATTTGAGATTTGAACTACGGTAGATTGTTAAACAGCATTTTTAAAAAATTGCTTATTCGAGCACAGAGCACAAGTTAATTTAAATTAAAGACATATCTTACCATAGAGTTTAAGGCTATTACTAGCTTGAACAAATCCCGAGAGATACAGAGTCCAAAAACGAATGAAACATAGTCGGTATAAGAATTACCTTCGCTACTAAGTCTAATTTCAATTGAAAACAAGAAAGGAAGCTAACTTCGGCTCACCGAAGTTTGTATACCCTTGCAGAATTTAAACAAAAAATTCAAACCGAAATTCTGAAATAATAATTAGTTGCCAAATCTCAAATTTGATAGCAATGGTTTGAAACACGGCTAAGCTATGGTTTTTTATTTTCCTAATTGTCCCTATGAAAGCTATAGGATATAGTTGTCCGATTTTCATGAAATTAAAACCGAAATTCGGAAATAATATTAAATGACCAAATATGAAATTTGGTGAAAATTCGTTGAAAACTGACAAAGTTATGAATTTTTTTTTATTTTCCTGATTGTTCCTATGGAAGCTATAGGATATAGTCAGCCGATTTTCATGAAATTAAAATCAAAATTCAGTAATAATAAAATATGGCTAAATATCAAATTTGGTGAAAATATGTGAAAAACTGACAAAGTTATAATTTTTTTTTGATAATTTTTCGGATCGTTCCAATAAGAGGTGGGCGCGGGCCTGTCTTTTGAGGCCCGGGCCCGTCTTTTGAGGCCCGGGCCCGCACGAAAACAAAATTTTTTTTGAGAGGCCCTGCAAGGCCGAACACGAAATTTTTTCACCAAGGCCCGGGCCCGGCCCGGCCCGGCACAAAACCTATTTACACATATTACGAAATTTAAAAGACATGTTATTTATGTATAAAGATATATATATATTTATACTAGCGGACCCGGCGAACCTTGTCTCGCCCCTAATTGATGTTTTTTGTCTTGGTTAAATTTTTTTGTAGCGGACCTTGCGAACTTTGTCTCGGCCCAATTTCACGACTTCATATAACCCCATAGTAATAATAGAACACTGGTTATTCAAATTTGTTGTTAAATTTTTTTTTGACTCGAAATCAGTGGAGAGCGATCTGATAAACAATATTTTTTGTTTGCTTGAATCACGTTGTTCATTAGTTTCTTAACGGACAACCGCGTACCGTTGCATAATCTCGGATGATTTAGATTCCGCAGCATTATAATAACTGATCCCACCTTCAGTTGCACATTATGCGGTGGAGTTCCTGGCACATCCAGTGAGTTCAAAAATTCTATCGGATAGTTGGTCGCTTCATCCTCGTTGGTCACGCTGTC
Source organism: Drosophila anomelani (assembly GCA_035045905.1). Taxonomy (NCBI): domain Eukaryota; kingdom Metazoa; phylum Arthropoda; class Insecta; order Diptera; family Drosophilidae; genus Drosophila; species Drosophila anomelani. The sequence continues at coordinate 1,157,554 of JAWNOO010000028.1, read as the reverse complement.
AACGGATCTGTATGAATGAAGTTCTCCAGCGATTTGACTTTGAATAAAGTAATTCAAACTATCTACGTCCTTATTCTTCGGTGCTAGTATTGCCCGCTCACTAATCCAGTCGATATTTTTATAATTTTCTGCAATGTCTGGAAACACTTTTGTGATGAGTTCCTCTTTCGATGATGTAAACTCGCAAAAATTAGTTGGGAACGATATTAGTCCAGTCGAAACATCAACAGGAATTTCACCATTTCCGAGCGCCAGCAGTTGTCTCGAGAATTCAGCAGCGGATGGATCATTCTGCAATGCGACTCTCATGTTCCTGGTCAATTTAAACTTGTTTACATATCGCCACAAAGAGGACGATTTTAGGCATGCATTAACTTCATCGGCAGCCGTAGATTTCGGGATAACGGGAAGCGTTTGGCGAAAATCTCCGGACAGCAATATCAAAGCCCCACCAAATAGTCTCGAATCACCTCTTAAATCCTTCATCGTTCGGTCAACGGCCTCTAAAGGTCGTTTATGCGCCATCGTGCATTCATCCCAAATGATGATTTTGCATTCTCGCATCAATTTTGCTGTCGCTGAATTCTTGCTCATCGTGCACGGTGGCTGTTCAACCGTCAGAAGATTCATGGGTATCTTCAAAGCGGAATGTGCAGTTCGACCGCCTTCCAACAATGTAGCAGCAATGCCAGATGATGCAACAGCCAACGCAATTTGAGATCTTGACCGAATCGTTGCCAGAATCAACGAAATGACGAATGTCTTGCCTGTCCCACCAGGAGCATCGATAAAGTATAAGCCTCCCGTTTCATCGTCAACAACCTTCATTATCGAATCGTACACTTTCTTCTGCTCGGCATTCAAAAGCGGCACATTTGTTCGAACTCGTATATCGTCCACCATTTGGTCCTTGTATATTTCCCACAATGCGGTCGGGTTCGACGGATGACACGTAGCTATGATTATTGCGAATAATGTATGGATTTGATTCATTGACGCAGATACAGTGGCATCGGCGAGCGTTGAGTCCCAATGAGTATCGTTTTCAAGCAAGTTCAAACGTTGGCAAGCCTCCCGAAAAGTGGCGCACAGCACACCATCCACAGTACGCAGCAAGTCGAAGGATGTAGGACCTCTAATGTTCACCAAAAGCAAGCGAAGATAGAAGCATTCATCTTGACTTGGATGAACTGTGTATTTTCGTCCGAGCGCATCAGTCGAATAGACATCAGCGAAGCCAGCAACAGTATCACCTCTTTTCCGGCGTTGAAACTTCTTCGATGCAGCGTTCCATGTATAATAGCGTGGCATCTCAGAATATAGTAAAGTCCTTGCGAACGGATCGCTTTCGCATGTCGAAAAGAAATTTGTCAACGTTGTCGCTGGTGGCCGTTCTGCTCTTTGCGCTGCGTTCGCGTCCGTAAAGTAGACACGCTGGCCGTTCTCTAAGTGAATAGATAAGTGCACGACAGTCGGGTGACGTTCATGAATCGGAAATGAAAATATCCTCCAAATGGCCTCGTTACAACTAACGTAGCGTCCAAGTTGAAATTTCATCACCTCGTCGTTTGCATTCGGATCAGCAATGCCAAACACCGCCATGTCGCTCCCTTTGTTCACATATTTGCAAACGTATTTGATGGATTTGATAGAGTTGCAGTACTCAACATTGCAATGCGTTGAGAATGTTTTCGACAAAAGCGGGCAATATGGAACGATCCAGCGGTTATCCACGATTACTGTTACGTTTGTTTCGTTACGTTTCACCATTAATTCAATCCATTTGCCGTTATCATCTGGAGAACGACGCCTATACAATGGATATCCATCGTTTCCACTGATGGTTTCAGCCGTCAACGGACGGGGAAATCGTATTGATTCTGGGTTGTGGACTCCGCAAGGGCCATGGATCATGGTCGTTGTCACAATGGAATACAGCTCAGGATCAGTTTGTATATCTGGTATTTTGGCTGAAATAATCGAATCAATATGATCTGGTCGGATCTTGTCGAATATCCAGAGCAGAATGTGCGCATGTGGTAAGCCACGCTTCTGCCACTCAACCGAGTACATCCAACAACGAACTGCGCCAAAAACCTTCTGCTTTACAATATAATCCATAAGCACTGTGATCTTTTTCTTGAATACTCGTGCAGTGATGTCAGGTCGATCGCTTGATGTTTGTCCTGGAAGCAATAGATTGATAATTTCGGGCCATTTTGGATTGCACGTGAACGTTATGAATAAATCCGGGCGCCCGTAATTTCGGACATACGTCATCGCATCTTGTGCATACTCATGCATATGGCGCGGGCTTCCAACATAAGTAGCTGGGAGAATGGTCAAACAACCGATGTTGGCCGCGTGTCCTTCAGTAGCGATTGCGTCACGCAAGTGGATGTACTTCGACTGATTAAAAGAATAAAATTTAGACGTTCCGTTTCTACTTTGACGTACATGTCGACACAGTACTGTTGAAACAAACGGCGGTATCTTAACAGATGATTGTCAACATCTTGTCGAATCATCAATCGATACGCATAAAAATTCATAGAGCTAACCTTCTTATTCGTTTCTTCTCCTAAAATTTTAATTCAAACTTAGTTGTATAATCAAAAAGAAGTGATGTAAGAAATGTATACAAACCTGTCATTGGATTGACCATCTTTATGTTGAAGTGATACCCATCTTCTCCACGACAGAACATTAACGGGTATTGGGGTAATAATTGGAGTTGTTCATTTTGATAATAGAGAGACGCCATTACCTTATAACTTGGATTGTAGCCTGGTTGATGAACAACCTCGGCTCCAAATGACGTCATTTGAAAGCATTCGGTATATTTTTGTGCAAGCTTTAGGAAACTGTTTGATTGGGCTGAATTTCCATAAAGTAGCAAATACAATGGCTCTGGTGGATGAGCCAAAACGGGCAATTTAATTTTACCACCTGCACAGCATAAGCCGGGGGTTTCCAATCAAAGCTTCAGTGCATTACAATGCTGACATACCACAGACAATGAACCAATAACAACGCAGCTATGATCCTTGTAGGGTGTTTCAGAATTGTATGCGAATGCAGCGCGATTCAAGTTTTCATTTGCGGTTCGACTTCTTCTATTATTTTGTCGGGCTTGAGGTGGGTTTTGTGCAGCGCGATGCTGTGCCATTCGAGCACGTGCCGATGCATTCAAAACTCCACTTTCCTCTTGCGTCCGACTATTACGGAAATTCCGACTACTTATTGCATTGCGCGAACGCCGTCCAAGTCTTGATCGTCTAACAGCAGGCATTATTTTGCTGACTGTAGGTATAGAACATATAAATAATACGTATAACCATCACTCCGAAGTGACAAAATTGCTTATCTGATTCGCAATTTTATTTCATGAAATTTTCTGTCTTGCAATGCTCAACTTTAAAATTCGACTTAAATTAAACATATATGTACACTATATTATGAATAACACCACATCGCCTTCTATTGTTCAATAACAGTTTTACATCAACTGTGTATAACTCTTGAGCCTCTAGCGACTTTTCCAGAAGGTTTTACCAAAATTTTCTTATGTATTTGCCTTATTCTGGCAATTACAAACAACTGGAAAAAATTTGATCCAAATCGGTCCAGCCGTTTTCTTGTGATGATAATGCGAACATTTTTGCCACCATTTTTATATATATAGATAATAATAAAAATTAATAAGCAATACTTAATGAAATCAGTTATATTATCATGATGGAGATCGAAACAACCAGAACAACAACAATTACAGGAACAACAACCGTAATGGAAACAACCGCGGCGGAAATAGCCGTGGGGGAAACAACAACGGAAATAATAATAATAACAACACCAACAATGTCCGAGTAGCCCAAGGGAACTCGGGAAACCAACAGAACCCTTCAGATGTTTAGAGCCCACAACCAGCTCAATAAAAACCATCAATCTTAATCTAAGTATCTTTGTGAAAATAAATAATGAAAGAACAGGCAAACCTTATATACTGTTGCTTGATACTGGTGCAGACATATCTATATTAAAAGAGAACATAGATCAATTTGACTATATTAAAGATAAAATTCATACCCAAATATCGGGAATTGGCAACGGTACAATTTCTTCAAAAGGCTTAGCCTCAATAGAACTCACTACAGGCAAATATATAATTCCGCACGACTTCTATTTAGTCGAGCAAAATTTCCCAATACCTAGTGATGGCATACTAGGAATAGATTTCATAAAACAATATAATTGCCAACTAGACTTCACCCAAAGTGGCGACTCACTGATTCTTCGCCCAAACAACTAAAATTATCCAATTAAACTACAACTACTCCATACTTGTGAAAATAATGCCACAGTACTCCCAGCTCGTTCCGAAGTTGTCTGTGAAATACAAATTCCCTCGGTAAAAAATCAAATTCTGATATTAAATCAAGAAATTGAGGAAGGAATTTATATCGCAAATACGATATCCAATCACACAAACACTTATGTCCGTATTATAAACACAACAAATACCAACAAAATTGAAAATTTAAATAACATTAAATTCGAAACTCTAAACAATTATGATATAATAAACGAAAATAACGAAGGAAGAGATGAATTCGTTATGAAAAAGCTATCTAAAAATTTCCCGTCTTTGTTTAAAAGCCAATTAACCGATCTATGCACCAGGTATACAGATATATTCGGATTGGAAACCGAATCGATAACAACAAATAATTTTTACAAGAAAAGACTTAGAATGAAGGATGATGAGCCCGTATATATGTATTAAGAACTATAGAAATCCTCACAGCCAAGTACAAGAAATTCAAGCCCAGGTTCAACAATTAATAGATGATAAAATAGTTGAACCATCAGTGTCACCTTATAATAGCCCACTTTTATTAGTTCCAAAGAAGTCCCTTCCGGACTCTGATAAGAAAAAATGGCGATTAGTAATTGACTATCGTCAGATTAATAAAAAACTCTTGTCTGACAAATTTCCGCTTCCTAGAATTGATGATATTCTAGATCAACTAGGTAGAGCGAAATACTGCTCATGTCTTGACTTAATGTCAGGTTTTCATCAAATTGAACTTGAAAAAAGCTCCAGAGATATAACGTCATTTTCAACGAGCAATGGCTCGTATCGCTTCACGCGATTACCATTTGGCTTAAAAATAGCCCCAAATTCATTCCAGAGAATGATGACTATCGCCTTCTCCGGATTAGAACCGTCACAAGCATTTCTTTATATGGATGACTTAATAGTTGTAGGATGTTCCGAAAAACATATGCTCAAGAACTTAACTGATGTCTTTGAGAAATGTAGGCAACATAACTTAAAGTTACATCCTGAAAAATGTTCATTTTTCATGCATGAAGTCACATTTTTGGGACATAAATGCACTAATAAAGGAATCTTGTCTTACGACAAAAAATATGACGTCATCCAAAATTATCCAGTCCCACACGATGCGGACAGTGCTAGAAGATTCGTTGCATTTTGCAATTATTACAGAAGATTTATAAAGAACTTCGCTGAAAACTCCCGTCACATAACACGATTATGTAAAAAAGATGTAAAATTCGAATGGACAACCGAATGTCAAAACGCATTCGATCATTTTAAATCAGCCTTAATAAATCCGACTTTGTTGCAATACCCAGATTTTAGCAAAGAATTTTGTATAATCACAGATGCTAGCAAATACGCTTGTGGAGCAGTTCTAACACAAAACAAAGATGGACTACAGCTTCCAGTTGCATATGCATCAAGATCCTTCACAAAAGGAGAAAGCAACAAAAGCACCACAGAACAAGAATTAGCAGCTATTCGTTGGGCAATAACTCACTTCAGACCATATATTTATGGTAGACACTTCACTGTCAAAACAGACCACAGGGCACTTACCTATTTATTTTCAATGGTAAACCCTAGCTCCAAATTAACACGTATAAGGCTTGAATTAGAGGAATTTGATTTTACGGTAGAATACCTGAAGGGGAAGGATAATTTCGTAGCTGATGCGTTATCAAGAATAACCATCAAAGATTTACAAAAAATTACTGGAAGTATACATAAAGTCACTACAAGAAACCAAAGTAGACAGAAATCCTGCGCAGGAGAAAAACAAACAGAATTGCTTAGGCAATCTGAAGAAAAAGCTTTAAAGCCCAACGTATATGAAGTCATTAACAATGATGAAGTACGTAAAGTAGTGACCTTGCAAGTAAATAATAAAAGGTGTTTATTCAAATACGGAAAGAAAATTACAGCAAGTTATGATGTTAGCGATTTGTATACTAATGGAACCTTTGACTTAGGTCAATTCTTCCAAAGGCTTGAAAAGCAGGCCGGTATAAACAAAATCAGCCAACTCAAAGTGGCACCGTGGGAAAATATCTTTGAACTCGTTTCAATTGATAATTTTAAAATAATGTGCAATAAAATATTGAAATCATTAAGAGTAGCGCTACTCAACCCGGTGACCGTAATAAATAATAAGAAAGAAAAAGAAGCTACACTGTCTACATTCCATGACGATTCAATACAAGTATGTATACAATACAAATATGTCCAAAGACATAAAAGAGTACATAAAGAAATGTCCCAAATGCCAAAAGTCAAAAACGACTAAACAAACCTCCACTTTCTATAACAGAAACTCCAGAAAGAGATTTTGACAGAGTAATTGTGGATACAATTGGTCCACTACCGAAATCGAACACTGGAAATGAATACGCAGTAACGTTAATATGCGATTTGACAAAGTATTTGGTAGCAATACCAAATAAAAGTGCAAATACCGTAGCTAAAGCTATATTTGAAGATTTTATTCTAAAGTACGGTCCAATGAAGACGTTCATAACGGACATGGGAACAGAATACAAAAATTCAATTATTGAAGATCTATGTAAATATTTAAATATTAAAAACATGACTTCAACTGCACACCATCACCAGACTGTAGGTACCGTGGAGCGAAGCCACAGAACATTTAATGAGTTCATACGTTCCTACATCTCAGTAGACAAAACAGACTGGGATATATGGCTACGATACTTCGTATACTGCTTTAACACAACCCCCTCTATGGCACACAATTACTGTCCATACGAGCTAGTTTTTGGCAAAACTTCAAATTTGCCAAAACATTTTAATAGCATGGATGTAATTAAACCCCTTTATAATGTAGAAGACTATGCTAAGGAATCTAAATTTAGATTAGAGCAGGCATTTAAGAGAGCTAGGATAATGCTAGAATCGCATAGGATTAAAAATAAAATTAGTTACGACAAGACTAGTTTAGATTTTGACTTAAAAATAGGAGATCAGGTTTTATTGAGAAATGAAATTGGTCATAAGCTAGAACTTAAATATACAGGGCCTTATAATGTAGAACATATAGGAGATAGGGATAACATAACAATAATAAATAATAAACATAAAAAAACAAATAGTACATAAAGATAGATTAAAACAATTTATTTCGTAATCAATTTTTCTATTTATATATAATATCATTCATGGAAATACATGAAAAGAAAAAAAAAAAAACAAAAAAAAAAATAATAATAATAATAAAAATCGAAAAACTCAAAACACAAAAAAAAAATGTAATATCTTTAAAATTCGTAATTATATATTAGAAAATAACTGTATTATATTACGTTATTTTTCAAAAGGAGGGAGATGTAATATGCACATATAAATATATCCGACATACGCAACCAATTGCAAATAAACATATTTAAATGCATTGAAGGGTTATACAACCCAAGGCCAGGTCATAAACCTCAGCCGAAATATGAATCCCTCGTTGCGCATTTGCACCGCACGCAGAAAGTGCAGGTGTCAGCATAAATGCACCACGAGCGGACCTTACGTATGCATGTGCATATACCTCCGCGCTCAGCCTAAGCGAGCATAGCTATGTATTTAAGAATATTATATATATACGTCTCTTCGCTGCCGCTGTTGGCAGCGCAGCTACACGACATAGCCTTCTTTAGTTTTAAATACATTTAGATAAGATGATTATCAATTATGACTTTGGAGCGACAACAATGGTTGCTCTAAAGAGCTGATGAATTGAAACAATAAAGAACTAAACACTACAACTAAATCCTGACTATTCACTTGGGCCAAGCTGCCGGCGAATCAATTCTACTACAATGTAACTGTATATATTTATGCAAATTATATATTAATTAATACAGTCAAGGGGCTGAGACGGCTTTCACGTGTGTTTAGGTCTATCGATATGTATGTTATTTATATCATTATTTTTCAAATTGTTTTCTTGATGTTTGCTAATATTCAATAAATTATTATTATACCCTTGCAGGGTATATTAGTTTCAGTCAAAAGTTTGCAACGCAGTGAAGAAAGCATCTCCGACCCTATAAAGTATATATATTCTTGGTCAGGATCAACAGCCCAGTCGATCTAGCCATGTCCGTCTGTCCGTCTGTCCTTCTGTCCGTCTGTCCGTTTCTACGCAAACTAGTCCCTCAGTTTTAAAGCTATCTGAATGAAACTTTGCAGTTAGGCTTCTATATACTCTCACTCGTACATATGTCGGAACGGGCCGGACGACTATATCATATAGCTGCCATAGGAACAATCGGAAAAATCTACGAAAAAAAAATTATAACTTTGTCAGTTTTCAACCAATTTTCACCAAATTTGATATTTGCCCATTTAGTATTATTTCCGAATTTCGGTTTTAATTTCATGAAAATCGGCTGACTATATCCTATAGCTTCCATAGGAACAATCAGGAAAATTATAACTTTGTCAGTTTTCAACCAATTTTCACCAAATTTGATATTTGCCCATTTAGTATTATTTCCTAATTTCGGTTTTTATTTCATGAAAATCGGCTTACTATATCCTATAGCTTCCATAGGAACAATCAGGAAAATAAAAGAAAAACCATAACTTTGTCAGTTTTCAACATATTTTCACCAAATTTGATATTTAGCCATATTTTAGTATTTTTGAATTTTGATTTTAATTTCATGAAAATCGGCTGACTATATCCTATAGCTTCCATAGGAACAATCAGGAAAATAAAAGAAAAATTCATAACTTTGTCAGATTTCAACATATTTTCACCAAATTTGATATTAAGCCATATTTTAGTATTTCTGAATTTTGATTTTAACTTCATGAAAATCGGCAGACTATATCCTATAGCTTCCATAGGAACAATCAGGAAAATAAAAGAAAAATTCATAACTTTGTCAGATTTCAACATATTTTCACCAAATTTGATATTTAGCCATATTTTAGTATTTCTGAATTTTGATTTTAATTTCATGAAAATCGGCAGACTATATCCTATAGCTTCCATAGGAACAATCAGGAAAATAAAAGAAAAATTCATAACTTTGTCAGATTTCAACATATTTTCACCAAATTTGATATTTAGCCATATTTTAGTATTTCTGAATTTTGATTTTAATTTCATGAAAATCGGGTGACTATACCCTATAGCTTCCATAGGAACAATCAGGAAAATAAAAGAAAAAACCATAACTTTGTCAGATTTCAACATATTTTCACCAAATTTGATAGTTACCCATATTTTAGTATTCCTGAATTTCGATTTTAATTTCATGAAAATCAGCTGACTATACCCTATAGCTTCCATAGGAACAATCAGGAAAATAAATGAAAAACCATAACTTTGCCAGATTTCAACATATTTTCACCAAATTTGATATTTAGCCATATTTTAATATTTCTGAATTTTGATTATAATTTCATGAAAATCGGCTGACTATATCCTATAGCTTCCATAGGAACAATCAGGAAAATAAAAAAACCATAGCTTAGCCGTGTTTCAAACCATTGCCATCAAATTTGAGATTTGGCAACAAATTATTATTTCAGAATTTCGTTTTTAATTTTTTGTTTAAACTCTGCAAGGGTATACAAGGGTATTCGGTGAGCCGAATCTAGCTTCCATTCTTGTTTTACATTGTTTTAATTCAGTGTCTTATTTTTTTACATTGAATTGTGTGCTCATGTTTCCGTCTGATTGTATTTTTTAATATTCGTGCATTATTTTTTTGCCGGCTACAAAGCGCCGAAGCAATAAATAAATAAATATAGTTATTTACGCACAGATTTGTCTGTAATAATTAGCACTGGCACATATAAATAATTAACAATTAAATAAATAAATCAATAATTATACAGGCAAACAATAAATAAATAAATAATTGAAGGCAATAAATAATTCGGATAAATAAATAGTTTGAATAAATAAATAATTTAAATAAATAAATAAATAAGTTAAATAAATAAGTAAATAATAAATAAATAAGTTGAATAAATTATATAATCGTCGCTGGCCAGACTCGTTTTTTTATGGCGGTCGACCACTCCGGGTATTTGGCGGCTTTTATAGGTTGGAACCACTTCTATCGGGTAGGCAGAAAAATAGTTTTCCCGTGTCCAAAAATGGTTTTCCCGAGATGGGAGTGTTTGCCCTGTGGAACTCGCCAGATTATCTATTATAAGTATTCAATGTCCCACTCGGAACGGACTCACGTTTTCCTTTTATCGCCTTTCCTGAGCCTGGTCCTCTACATGAGCCACTCCGATCTCCGGATCGGGACTTTCCTCCTATTTGGGGTTGTTTTTTTAATTAATAACACTGCACCTTCCCGTTTCGGGACACTACACTCACGTTTGCCTATATATTTTCTGTCTATGCATATATTTTTTTGTGGGAACTATGCAAATTCGACCACGGGATTCGACGTTCTGGCTCGGTTTTTCGCCAATGGTCGTCACCTTGCCCTATTTATGGGCTCGGTTCCCGTCGATTCCCTTTCCTCTTACAAACTCTCCACTCTTTCGGGGTCGAGAGCCGCTTTCAAGGCCAGGGCCCCGCTTCTGTCTTGGTATGAGTGGAGGCACTCGCTCCGGGCTCTCCTCTCATCGCTTCTCTCATCGACTTCAGGAACGTGAACTTCGAGAAGTGACCAACGACCACAAAAATCCAGGCCTTATCTCGCTTCGACCGTGGATATTTGCCGAGGAAGTCTATATAGAGCTTCTGGAACGGCCTCTCCGTCACCACTTCCTGCCCTATCCCGACCTGTGCCCGGTAATTCGGAGCCTTCGCTTCCTTACATTGGATGCAGCGTCCCACGAAGTCCCGGACCTGCGTCGTCATTCCCGCCCAGTAGTGCTGCCGTTGGAGGCGTTGCAGCGTTTTCCTTATTCCTCCATGTCCCGACGTCGGATCCTCATGTGCTGTCGCGATCATCCCGGCTGTCAACGAGGCTGGAATCCATAGCTTCCACGGGCCTCCCTCGACTGAGATCGCCTTCCACACGCATATCCGGTAGGCGAGCTTGGTTGTCCCTAATCTCATCTCGGATTTCTTTGTATTCAACAGATTGGAACTCCGTCGTAGCAAATCCGAGTGCGTCGTCGACATCCAACTCCAGCTCCTCCACGCATCTGGACAGCGCGCAGTGTAAGATTTTGCCAATCTAGAGCGCCTTTATTAAAAAAAAAAATTATTTTTGGCGTCGATGCGCTTTAAGCTGCACTTTTAGAAATGTTCAACTATGAGGAAATCACAATCAAAACCAAATTAAAAATTTTTGCTTTGAAGATAACGATTTTTAAAGTGGGACATTAGAAATGCCTGCAAACTTCCATTGGGCAGCAAGCATCAGTTGACAAAGTTTAGTCTTTTCAATTGCATCGCGTAATCAGTGGGTGCAGCCAAAAATTATTTTTATCATATTAATTGATCGATTCTTTATATATTTTCAATAAAAAATATATTTTGTTCCAACTTTACCATTTTTTTTATTTTTTTGGAAAAAAATACCAAAAAGTCTTTCATGGTCATCAACCATTTGAGGATGGCATGGTTAGTGATCACCGTAAATGGCATCAACTCCACGTACGGACGGAACTTTTCTATGGCAAGTACAGCTGCCAAACACTCCTTTTCTGTCACCGAATAAATTAGCTGGTGTTTATTCAGCTTTGCTGAAAAGAAGGCAATCGGACGCTCGTTCTTGTCCTCGTCGTACTGGAAAAGGACCGCACTGACCCCATGATGTGACGCGTCGCACTGGACTACAAACGGGCGCTTAAAGTCGGCATGAACCAGAACCGGGGCCGAGGTAAGTGCCGCCTTCAACGCCTGTATAGCGCTCTTGGCCTCCTCGTCCAGCACCAACCGCGTGTTCTTCCCGTTTTTCAGCGCGGAAGTCAGCCACGAAGTCCCTTATGAACCAGCGATACCACCCCGCCGTACCCAGGAAACTGCCCAAGTACTTCAGGCTCTTGAAGCAAAATTTGGACTTTTTTAACCCTATTTTTAAATTTGCCCCCCTCAGTCAAGCTGCCATCAATCCGAGATACTTCAGGTGCGTCTCGAAGTCCGGTGCAATGATCAGCAGGTCGTCCAGGTACACGAAGACGTTCGACCTCAGTTGCGCGGGAACCACCTTGTCCATCAGCCGGCAGAGCCTCTGCGCCGCGTTGCACAGTCCAAACGGCATCATCCGAAACAGGTACAGCGGCCTTTCGGCTACTGTGAACGCTGTGTATGGGCGACTCTCGGGCTCCAACTCCACCTGCCAGAACGCAAACTTCAGATCCTGGCTAGGATCCCTTCGATGTAGGGCAGCGGATACGCGTCTTTCACGGTGAGCTGGTTGAGCTTCCGTGCGTCCAGGCAGAATCGGTTCTTGTCCGGCCTTCGCACCACCGTCGTGCGGTTACTCCACGGACTCTCGCTGACCTCGATCACGCCAAGCTCCAGCATCTTATCCACTTCCGCCCACACGATCTCCTACATCGCCGGCGATAGCGGATAATTCCGATCCTTGAAGGGTTCTGCGCCTTTCACTAGCTGGGTCCGGTGCCTCTCCACCGATGTCTTCCACAGGCCAGCATCCTCGAAGGCAAGGAACTCCTTTTTGACCGCCTCTAATCGTTCCTTTTGTTTCTCCTGCAGGACCCACTTTTCGACTACGGACTCCTTAGCCGTCTTCCCGTCGAGCCATGGATTGTTCGGATCCCACAATTCCGAAACGCTCGCCTTCGGCTTCGTGGCTGGCTGCTCCCCAAGGATGGCTGGTGCCAACGCGAACCGCCTTCAGAAGTCGATGCCGAGATACATGGCCTGCTCCAAATACGGGCACACGTAAAAGGTGAGCACCTTCTCCACTCCCTTGAACTGCACCGGCACATGTACTCGGCCGATGATCGACCTGTCTTCTCCCGCAGCAGTCTTCACCACGGACAGGTACTTCTCCATCGGCGACGGGCAGTCGCGGAAACCGTGTTCTGCTCGGGCACAATTCCAGCAGACCATCCTGTGCCGCGAGACCTCCTCGACGACTGGCTCCTCCGACTCCGCTTCCACCTCGGGTGTATCGGCTGCCACTTCTTCTACCTGTCGTCCGCTGGGCTGGAACTTGGGCGGTCCACGGTAAGCGGGTCGGATGTCCCGTCTCAAGAACGCGTCCTCCACCCCCAGGCACTCCTCGCGTAGCTGCTCCACACTGTATACCCGTAGGGCGTATACAAATCGGGCGCTCTCGGCGGTAAGACCCTTCTTGATGATCTTCACCATCTCCGCTTCTGATATTGGCCTTAGCAAGCGGTTCACCAGACGGCTCATGGCTCGGAAATATTCCTCCACGGACTCGCCCTGCTGCTGCCGCCGGTCCTGGGGCGCTCGCATCCGCTCGAATTCGCCTCCTCTGCCACGGAATCTGGCCACCAGGCTCTCCTTGAGGTCCTCCCACGTCTGCGGTGGACTCTCCCGGTCGAACTGCCAATACCATTCGGCAGCCTGGCCTCGCACCAGCTGATAGAAGCTGCCCAGCACCTGGTCCCAGGAACACCTTGCCTACCGCTGTAGGTATTCAACCCGAAAGACGAAGTCCTCTACGGCGAGCTTGTTTGGGTCGCCGTCGAAGAATATCTCCCACTTCTCGATGCGGACCCCTCTCACAGCCTCTTCTCTTCTTTCCGGCAACCGGAGACCCTCGCTGCCAGCCGTTAGCCCGCTGCTGCCCTCCTGGGTTCCATCCGGCATCGAATCCTCGGTCCCAGTCGCTACTGTGTGTCCTCGGAGGTTTTAGTGGCGATCTCCTCGGCTCTTCCACTTCCGGCTTAGCCTTGGGATACGTTCCCGTCGCAATCGTTGCTTCCGGCAGTCCGCTGGCCCGACATCCACCTGCCTTGCCGGCTGCTGCAAGGACCGGACTGCGGCTGCCGTCTCCTTCAACGACTGGACCACCTCGTTGATCATGGCCATCATTTCCATGAATTCTCGGCGAATCTCCTCCTGGAGTGTCCGCTGACCGACGCCGCCGCACGGTGCGTCTCATACGCCTGGGCGACCGAGGATGCGATGTCGCTCGGGATTCCCCGGTGTGGTGGACAAACATCCCAGCTGTCGCCTGCTGCACCGCCAACGGCTCCTTCTGCCGCTTCATCCTGCGGACCTTCCGACCGTGGAGTCCTAGGGGTCATTTTCCCAGCTTGTGACAGCAAGTTGTAACTCCTACTCATGAAACTACTATAAACCTAATTGCTACCTATAATCCTATCACTTAACACGCTTTACTTTATATTTCTAGACGACAAATCAAAAAAAAACTATACCTGCACAACAAATACGGGGGAAAAGAAATGATGCCTAACCGGAGCCGTCAACCGTTGCCTTTTCTGCGTCTGCAGCACTACATTCTGATCGTTATTACTCCCTTGCGAGCTCCGTCGGATCCACTATCTTCATCTGGGAAGATAGGGCATCGAGAGCGCTCACCTACTCGCGGCGTCCTGTCCGATTACGCTGCGGATGTTCCTACGAGGTCTTTTGCCGTTCCGGGTGCATCGTATGGTGAACCCTGTGTTCCCATGGGCCACCCATAGACCAGCAATTTCCTCGTGCACATCCGCATCGAAAACGGCAGGAGCCTGACTCTACTACTTCACCCGCTGCGGATCCTCCTTTTGCCACCAGGCACCTCTCGGGAGCCTCCTAGCTGACTTTCCAGTCGCTAGTGCAATCCCTTTCTCCTGGAGGATATCCGCTCTTAGGTGAGTAGTGACAAAACAAAAAATTTAACTTCACGAACATTTACTCTGTGGTTTTATTTCCCTCCAACACCCCAGGTTTTCCAGCGGCGAGCGATTACGCCCGACATTTGATTGCCGACATAAGCCATCGTAACACCTTCTAACCTGGAATGCCGGCCCACTTGGATTCCCGCCCTCGACTGGGAATTTATTTATTTTTTTCGTCTCCTGCGTATGAGCGCGGATGCCCCTTTTCAAAGGCCTCCGCCACCCCACCTCTGGTTGACGATTGGGGGCCATTATGTTGCAACCTGCTTCTCCGATGTGGCAAGGCCGGCTAGCCAGTCCTCTCGGGGGGGATTTTTTCCCAGCTGCCCACAGGTCACATCATATTTCCAGTTGATCTGGAATCCACAACAACAACAAAACAAAAAAAAAAGGTATACAACATCGAAAATCTAACAATAAAATAAACTGCACAACTAACGATCCTTCTCCTCTTCATGTAGGCTCTGGGCACCCTCGACGCACCCTCCCTTCCTGGAATCCGCATCAGGTCATCGGATTCCCCTTGGCAGACGGTTGTTCCGGCTTCTTCCTGGTTACCGACTCATTCGGTCATCGATATGTATGTTATTTATATCATTATTTTTCAAATTGATTTCTTGATGCTTGCTAATATTCAATAACATATTATTTTACATATTTTTAATTCAGTGCCTTATTTTTATACCCTAGCAGGGTATATTAGTTTCAGTCAGAAGTTTGCAACGCAGTGAAGGAAGCATCTCCGACCCTATAAAGTATATATATTCTTGATCAGGATCAACAGCCGAGTCGATCTAGCCATGTCCGTCTGTTCGTTTCTACGCAAACTAGTCCCTCAGTTTAAAAGCTATCTGAATGAAACTTTGCAGTTAGGCTTCTATATACTCTCACTCGTACATATGTCGGAACGAGCCGGATCGGACCACTATATCATAAGCTGCCAGAGGAACGATCCGAAAAATTTTTAAAAAACAATTATAACTTTGTCAGTTTTCAACCAATTTTCACCAAATTTGATATTTGCCCATTTAGTATTATTTCCGAATTTCGGTTTTAATTTCATGAAAATCGGCAGACTATATCCTATAGCTTCCATAGGAACAATCAGGAAAATAAAAGAAAAATTCATAACTTTGTCAGTTTTCAACATATTTTCACCAAATTTGATAGTTACCCATATTTTAGTATTCATGAATTTCGATTTAAATTTCAAGAAAATCGGCTGACTATACCATATAGCTTCCATTGGAACAATCAGGAAAATAAAAGAAAAAACCATAACTTTGTCAGATTTGAACATATTTTCACCAAATTTGATATTTAGCCATATTTTAGTATTTCTGAATTTTGATTTTAATTTCATGAAAATCGGCTGATTATATCCTATAGCTTCCATAGGAACAATCAGGAAAATAAAAAAAACCAAAGCTTAGCCGTGTTTCAAACCATTGCCATCATATTTGAGATTTGGCAACAAATTATTATTTCAGAATTTCGTTTTTAATTTTTTGTTTAAGCTCTGCAAGGGTATACAAACTTCGGTGAGCCGAAGTTAGCTTCCTTTCTTGTTTTACATTGAATTGTGTGCGCATTATTTTTTTGCCGGCTACAAAGCGCAGAAGCAATAAATAAATAAATATAGTTATTTACGCACAGACAAATCGAACAGACATTGTAATAATTAGCACTGGCACATATAAATAAATAACAATTAAATAAATAAATCAATAATTATACAGTCAAACAATAATTAAATAAATAATTGAAGGCAATAAATAAATCGGATAAATAAATGGTTTGAATAAATAAATAAATAAATAATTTAAATAAATAAATGAATAAGTTGAATAAATAAGTAAATAAATTAAATAAATAAGTTGAATAAATTATATAATCGTCGCTGGCCAGTCTCGTTTTTTATGGGTATTTGCCGGCTTTTATAGGTTGGAACCACCTTAATCGGGCAGGCAGAAAAAAGTCTTCCCGGGTGCAAAAATGGTTTTCCTCGGATGGAAGCGTTTGCCCTGTGGAACCCGCCAGATTATCTATTATAAGTATTCAATGTCCCACTCTGAACGGACTCACGTTTTTCTTTTATCGCCTTTCCTGAGCCTGGTCCTCTCCATGAGCCACTCCGATCTCCGGATCGGGTCTTTCCTCCTATTTGGGGTTGTTTTTTTTAATTAATAACACTGCACCTCCCCGTTTCGGGACACTACACTCACGTTTGCCTATATATTTTCTGTCTATGCATATATTTTTTTGTGGGAACTATGCAAATTCGACCACGGGATTCGACGTTCTGGCTCGGTTTTTCGCCAATGGTCGTCACCTTGCCCTATTTATGGGCTCGGTTCCCGTCGATTCCCTTTCCTCTTACAAACTCTCCACTCTTTCGGGGTCGAGAGCCGCTTTCAAGGCCAGGGCCCCGCTTCTGTCTTGGTATGAGTGGAGGCACTCTCCTCTCATAATCCTTACCTACCATCCACTTTCCCCTTATCCGGGTGTGGACGGTAGGTGGAGTCTTGCCTTCCACTCTTCCCCTTTCCTCTCGGCCCTGCCAACCTTCTTCCAGTGTGCATCCCAGGCGATATTTGTTTCGCCTGCGGCTATCGATCACCGCCAGAATGCAACGACAGGCTCCTGCACTCATACTGTTCGCGCTGTTTAGGATTTCTCGCCGCCTTTCTTCGTTTTGGACTTGTGGGAATTCCAACATCAATCCACCCCCAACCGATCTCTACGGCCACGACGACTACCCTAGCGACAGCCGACCTTAATTTGGGTTCCAAATCCGCCCACTCCATTTCATGGTCCTTCGCCGCCTGCGATCTATCCTGATCAGCGCCCCCTCTGCGGATTTTTTATTTACGACCGAGTCCCAACGAGGCCCACCTCCCGCCCAACCGACCGAGGGGCGCAGCCGCGTGACGTACGGCACGAACGCGTACTAGATAGACGCGAGAGAGGAAAAATAGAATAGAACGAGGAAAATTAGGATACACTACGGGCAAGTACTAAAAGCAATACAGTTTTTAAGTTTTGAAGGCTTTCTACGCCTTCAATACTACTAAACAGGCGATTGTAATCAGTACATAAAACCCTGGAGGGTTCATGTACTTCAAACTCACGCCTACAGTGGTTAACTACTAGGGGGATAAAATTTCTAGAAGAAAGTCGGGGAACATGGAAGTTGAGCTGCCCAAGCAGGTAGGGGCTCTCCACCTCGCCGTGAATGAGTTTATGTAGAAAGACGACGCCAAGCATCGTCCTACGGTTAGTTAAAGAAGGTAAATTAATTAGGAGAAGTCTACTAGAGTAAGACGGTAATCTAAGGTTAGCATCCCAGGGTAGGCCACGGAGGGCGAAAAGTAAAAACTTCTTTTGGACAGATTCGATGCGGCTGCTATGGACTCCGTATTGAGGACTCCAGACGCACGAGCCATACTCCAATATAGGGCGTACTAACGAAGTATATAGGGTCTTCGTTACATAAGGAGAATCGAATTCCTTCGACCACCTTTTAATGAATCCAAGCATGCCGGCGGCTTTATTAACCATACAGGAAATATGTTCTGAGAACGAAAGTTTAGGGTCCAGGCAGTTTGCATTTAGAACTGTTGAGATATAAATCGTTAGCATGACACCATGCTTGAAAGTTATCGAGATCCATTTGTAGGTCAGATTGGCGTGAGCTTTCCCTATACTGCACGCAAAGTTTAACATCATCAGCATACATGAGTACTCTGGAGTTGGTTAGAACCTGCGGCAAATCGTTGATAAGCAATGTAAATAGTAGTGGTCCCAGGTGGCTGCCCTGTGGGACGCCAGAAGTGACACTGGGGCTATTGGATAGAACATTTCTGAACAGAACCTTTTGGGACCTGTCACTTAGATAACTCGAAATCCACTTAAGAAGATCACTTGGAAGCCCCAATGAATCGAGTTTCCTGACCAGAAGAGAATAATTAACCGAGTCGAAAGCTTTACTAAAGTCCGTGTAAATGACATCGGTTTGAAAGTTTTGTTGGAAACCCCTAATAACGAAAGAGGTGAGTTCCAGAAGATTGGTCGTGGTTGATCTTCGCCTCATAAAACCATGCTGACATGGAGAGATGACGGATCTGCATAGATGTTGCAAGTGAGGAGTGATTACATTCTCAAAGAGTTTGGGGATTGCCGATAACTTAGAGATACCTCTATAGTTACTGGCATCCGACTTGCTACCTTTTTTGTGGAGAGGAATAACAAATGATTCCCTCCAAATAAGGGGAAGTTCTGAGGATTCTAAAGATAAGGTAAACAATTTTAGAAGGGGGTTACACAGCGTCTCGGAGCAATACCTTAGCACAGAGCCCGGTATTCCATCAGGACCAGGTGAATATACTGGCTTAACACGTTGAAGATCAAGAATAAGTGAGCTTTCGTTTAAAATAGGACTGAAGATAAGGTTCGAACTGGGTATAGCTGGAGAAAATGTATGATCTGAAGATGTTGAGGGAGAATATGCGGTTTTAAAAAACTCAGCGAAGAGATTGGCTATTGGTTGATCAGAATTTACAGTAATATTGTTAAATGACAGCGAGGGAGGGTACAACGTGGGTTTACGTTTAGAGTTAACAAAGTTATAAAACTGTTTGGGGTCCTGCGTGAACTGGACCTTGCAACGAGTCAAATAATTTTTATAACACTGAGCGTTAAGCACGGTAAAGCTAGATCGAGCACTTAGATAGGATGAGAAAGCCGTTCTTGAACCAGTACGTTTATATTTATTATAAAGCCTAGATTTTACGTTTTTTAAACGTGTCAGCTCTTTGTTAAACCAGAGTGGTTTATTAGAGACCGACGGATAGGTTTCAGGAACACATAAGAAGAAAAATGAGTTCATGGCACTATAAAAGATATCAACGGCGGTTGCCATGTCTTAGCTCATTAAGAGATTAGACCAATCAAATTCAGCTATAAAAGTGTTTAGCCTCTGATAGTCGGCCTTTCGGAAACAGCGGACTCTGTTTAACCTACTACCAGATGTCGTTGCTAAAACTGTCCCAGTGTCGATGGTCACATCGAAAGTTGGATGATAAGGATCATCAGGTTGCGTCATTGAAGGAACTCTACTTAGGCTTACGCCAGCCGGATCTGAAACAAAGCATAGATCCAATAAGCAGTTTAGAGAATTAAATACATGGTTAACTTGAGATAAGGATAAATCGAACAAGCCATTTATAAGGTCATGCTGTGCCGCAGTCAGGAGGATATTAGACACACCGTCAGAAGACCAGTGAGCTCCAGGTATGTTGAAGTCACCCAAAGTCACCAATTGGTCCCTATCAGAAAGCCATTTGGAAACTGCCTGAATTGCCGAAAGGTGTTTCCAATAAGTTGGCATTTCCGAAGATGGAGGAATATAAGAGCAGGTAACATATATACAGCTGCCTGTAAAAGATAATTTAACGCATATGAATTCAATGTCCAGAAATTCGTTAGATACCACCTGTTCCGAGATGAGGCAGGAGTCAACGGCAATTAAAACTCCACCACCACGCTGGACAATACGGTCTAATCTATAGATTGTGTACTTACTCGGAAGAATTTCGGAGCAGAGGATCTCCGGCTTCAACCAGGTTTCAGTAAATACAATCACCTGAGATGCGAAAGAAAGACTATCCGAATACAATTTAGAGAGCTTACTTCGTAAGCCTCTAGTATTCTGATAGGAAAGTAGTAAGGAAGAGGTTAGTTTTTTGGGACAGAAGGTACGGCAGTGGACACTGAGGATTGAGACGGCCTGGGCAGTTGTACTCCCGCAGGCCGTGTTCTCTTCTTTCGAGCCTCGTACTCCTTAACTATTACGTACTCGGGCCAGAAGTCACCCGAGCAAATAGTGTCAAAGAGTTGGGTTGAGACATTTATCTTAAAAGATGAAATGTCTCTGGCATACGAAAATTGAAATTTTTCCACCTTGATATGTCCGGCTTGGGTTTTGACTTGTATAAAGGCTAGAACATCTTCCGATGCGAGATCAAGGGCAAGCCTCGAAACGAATATTGTTTTCGAAGGTGGGACTGCTGTGATGGTCTTGCGTAACGAATTGTTACCAACTACGGCCGGTATTCCGGGCATTGTTGGACCCTGGGTTGATTTATCTACGGAGATTTGCGGAGCCAAAGATTTGGGCTCCGCATCGGACACAATGGACGACGCGGAAATTGCTGGCTGAGCGGCTGCTTCAGATTCGGTAACCGAATCTTTCCTAGTTCCTGATCTCAGAACCATTGGAACGGGGACCAGGAGCTGTGGCGCAGGGGAGTGGCAGGAAATCGGTTGCTGCGTCTCACACAGTTGCTGTCGACCAGCAGCAGATTTTTTGCGTTTCGGCGACTCATTTAATAGTTTCATACTATTAAATTGAGCGTCAAGCGCGGAGAACATGTCACTCGCCTTGCGGAAAGTGGCCATGATCTCAGAAAATCCACTTCTGGTCTGACGCATGAAGGATGATATCTCCTTCTCAACCGGTCGACAGGCCTCACAGCAATAACGCAGGCCCTTTTTTCTGGACACTACGTCAGCTATTCGACCTGTCATCTCGATGCACTTAGCGTGCACTACTGCCTCGCAAAGCCAACAATGGAAACTGGGCTGGTCTGCCAAAATATTTTTTTGGCAGTTCTTAATTACACAGACAATATTTTGGGACATTTTCACAAGCCCTAGAACCACTGTGCACACTATCAGTACCAAAAAGCCAAGAGAGAGAGAGAGAACAAAAGAGCGCAAGGTTAAGAGAATGAGCAGCAGAAATCACAAGAGCGATGAGAGCTATAACGGCTTAGATGCAGCTAACAGCAAACGACACTCAAGCGGGGGAGAGAAAAATATGTAAAAACGAGAAAAAGAATAAGGAGGAAAATAAGATAACCGTCTTAGCACAAACTAAAAAGTGATTATTAACACAAATTAATTACACAGAAAAGTGCATGCACGCGCGATAGCGAGACGGTATATAATTTTAAATATTTAAGTGGTGAATTCAGAGGAAACCCCGGTGGTTTACAATAAATTTAACACAAAAATCGGAGCGCAAAACAAAAACACGACCGTCCGCTATGAAAGAGAGAGATCGAATGAATGATAAGATAAGTACGACTATTTTCCTAACCATTCGTCCGTGGTCGCCATACTCCTTTTCCAACGGCGTTATTTCCATCCGAGTCCAAGTTCCAAGTGAAAAGTGATATATATATGCCTATATACAAGAATTTAGGTATAAAATACATACGCCTAGCCGCAGTGAATTTTTTCGACTCTAAAGTGCAAAAGTGTTTTGCCAATATTGGCCCTCTACATAGTTTTCACTGTGATCCGCTAGTTTCCAAACGTACATACATACATATTTAAATTTACATATGTCTTTCTATATATAGACATTTAGATGACATTGACTCATTCTCGGTGTTAACAATTGCAGTTAAAGTGCGCCGTAGTAGGATAGCTAGCAAAAAAGGTCAATGACTCCGGAAAGTAATATTCAATTAAATTCGATCTCATTGATAGCACCAAAAAGTCCTGATCAACCATTTACAAGGACTTCCTTAACCATTTATACCCAGCAGGATATATAAAGCTATACATGATCTTGGAGGATCCACTGATTAAAAGTTTTAAGAAAATATGTCATATAAACCTTTAATTCTTTAGTTACTTTATAATTCAATTAGTTTTTCCCGAAAAAACAGTCAGATTATTAATTTATTACAAAGTGTGCTATTCAAGTGAAACGAATTTTAAAGGGCTATTTTGGTACTTTTCGGAATTATTATTATTTTTTGTTATTTCTATTGAACTTACATTCTTCATTTTTTTATGTTTTGTTACATATATAAACAGGTTTCTAAAAATAATTATTACGGATTTTTAAAATTCGTAATTTATGAGTTATTCGGTTTTTAGTGTGAGGAAATTTTTTGTGCTATTCAAGTGAAACGGAGTGTATATATTACATCAAAGCATCACTTTCACATATCCACGTCCGGCACTAAACTGCATGTCAAAAAAATCCAAATATACATATACACACACAAATCATACTAAGAATAAATAAATTATATTATTTACGCATATCCGAGTATACACATACACATTAATACATACATATATTGTTCCAAAGACACATAACAATATTATATTATTTACACATACATATATCTACATATATTATTCCAAAGACCCATACAGATATTAACAATTGAAAATCAAAATTTACACGCAATTTTTAAATACACACAAATATAAAATATTTTTACGCCCGAAATTTATAGTTTTTATACAAATTGTTAATTTATACGATTTATGCAAAAGTTTAATAAAGAATAAAAAATATACACCCAAAAATTAAAATTTCGTTCCAGCAATAAAATAAATATGTATCATATTCATATACATATATCCACAAAAATCAATTGTGTTTTTAATTGCTATCCTGACATACATATATATCCGAATACATAAGCTTCCCGCTATTCTGCGAGCAGCTAAAATTTTTCCATCAAAGACATACATACATACATGGGCAGAGCTCAGCGCTATTCTGTGCTAAGCATTGAACTCTATAACTCCATATACACACATACATATATTTGAGCAATTTTATTTAGTCTCCGTCATATACAAGCACCTGCACCAAGTAGTAATGAGAGAAACACAGGGCACACAAAATCTTGCATCCATACCCGAATACAAAATTAATCGCAGAAGCAAAAATTTTTTCGAATAATCGTCAAAGAAAATTTCAAAGTCGATAGCTATTTTAGATCTGTTTTTTTAGCTAGTTTTTTTTTTGGCTTTGGCAAAAGTGTTTACGCTTTGATTGTGTTCTTAAATTCCAAAAAATTTTTCCAGAGAAGTACAGATCTAAATTCTGCTCCTAGGCTATCGTATCAAGCCAATTATTTTTTCTGGCTATTTTATTTTTAACATTGATATTCGTAGTTTTCTGTCGGTTGATTTATCGCTCTGTGTCATCGGTGCTACGATTTGGCTATTTCCATTGTTTTTGTTTAGCTATTCAGCTTTGTTATTTTTGCCAGTGAGCTCTTATCTATTTTGGGTTTTCCGGAACCTTTAGCTATATTTTGTATATTTTTTTCCAGTGAAAACTTTTTTGTTTTTTCCGGAACCTTTAGCTATATTTAGCTATTTATTTTCCAGAAAGCATTCAGCTATTTTTTCGGAACTTTTAGCTATATTTAGTTACTTGTTAGCAAGGAGCGTTTAATTATCTTCTACGTGATCATCGGTTACATTTAGCAATTTTTCTTGCTATATCAGCTAATTTGCTCCAAACCGAGTCTGCGGGTCAGTTTTTTCGTTTCCTTAATTTTTTTGTGGCGGCGGGCAGGCCGTCCGTTTTGGGGAGCGTAGCTGAGTATGCCCGTCGAGGGTGACAAGAAGCCAACGCCGACACCAAAAAAGGAAACAAAGACCACCCTTTCCTCTCCGCTACCTTCTCGCGTCAAACAAGTGCTCAAGTCCGCTAGCCCGAGACCTAGAAGTTCGAGTGCTGCGCCAAAGATCAGAGATCTCCCAACGACGAGCTCAAGAACAAGTCCGAGAATTGTCGTCTCAAACGGTCGTCAAACCGGTGGCGAAAGCGTCGAGCGAATCTTCACTTGTGGAACAGCCAGAGAATCTCTCTGCATCCGGGACTAACTTCCTGAGGGTCACACGCGCTAGTAGCAAAATATCGGTAACCGAGCAGCCAACGGCCGCAACCGCTGCGTTGCATAAATTCATCGCTGTAAGCGATCGCGTCAGCGCTTTCGAAGACAAGATCAACCCTCCTGGTCACGCTTCGCAATCTTTACACACATTGCAAGTCCGTCTCCACCAAGTGCGAGCCTTATGGGACAAGGTTGAAAAAGACTACGAAATCTGCTCTGACCTAATTGCCCAGGAAGGTTCCCTCAGCACCTTGCCTCTCCTACAAGCAAAGTATGACTATTGCTACTCCGTATACGAGACCTGTGCAGCACGCTGAACAGAGTGAAGCCTCAAGCCGTTCAAGCTCCTCCCTCTCAACCGCTTTTCTCGTCCGGTTGCCGGCTACCGCCCTGCGATACAGAAGTTTTCGATGGGGACTACCTCCGATGGCCCACTTTCCGGGACCTGTTCACGGCAGTTTATGTTAACAACCACAGGCTGACACCGGTCGAAAAGCTTTTCCATCTCCTCACCAAGACTAGTGGCGAGGCAAAGGCCATAGTGTCCAAATCCCCGCTTACAAATGACAGCTTCGCGTCAGCGTGGTAAGCGCTTCAAGACCGTTTCCAAAATAAAAGACTTTTAGTCAACAGCCAACTCAAGCTCGTGTTCAACTTGAGTTCCATTTCTCAAGAATCTGGACATGCTCTAACGGAGCTGCAGTCTACGATTCAGCGGTGTTTAACAGCGCTAGCACATTCCAATAACTCCACTGACAACTGGGATTGCCGAAGTTAACCCTTTCTATGGGAACAGTCCCTAACTTCAAAGTCCGAAATTCCGGCTTGGGAGGTGATGAACACCTTCCTGAGCGAAAGGTATCGAACACTGGAGGCCATCGAGGATATGAAGCCGACTCAGTCAGTTCCCAAAAGGCGGAAATCCTTCGAGACCAAGGTCAGCACCAAACAAAAAGGGTGTGACTTATGTTCTAATAAAAATCATCCGATTCGATTGTGCCCGCGCTTTCTTCACATGTCTGTCGACGCGCGTGCCGGCTACATAAAAAAGAAGCAGCTATGCCTGAATTGTTTCGCTAGAGGCCATCAGCTAAGTGATTGCACGAGCACACACAGCTGTTTCACGTGTAGGGGGAGGCATCATACTCTGCTGCATCGCGGCTCCCCCAGTTCCTTAAACACGAGTTCTTCAAACACGAGTTCCTCAAATGCTCGAACCACGAGTTCTCCAACCTCGGCGCCCTCTACGCAACCGTCCTCGAGACCCTCCACTCCCAAAGCATCCGCGAGCACCTCAACAGTGCAGAATTATTTCGCCTCAGGCACTACAGCCGTCCTGCTGAGCACGGCAATTATTGGCGTGTGCCATTTGGGCACAAGTTACCGAGCCCGAGCTTTATTCGACTCGGGATCGGAATCTACCTTCATCTCCGAACGTATGTTCAACCTCCTTAAGTTGCCATTCCGAAAAATCCAAACCCAAGTCTCAGGGCTAAACCAATCGGTTTCAGCAGAGTCAACGAGACTCTGCCAGTTTGCAATCCGCTCCCCTACTAAGCCGGGTCTACAATTAGATACCGCAGCCTACGTCCCTCCGGAATTAGCGAGCAAACTGCCCTCCCATCCAGTTTCCAGGAATTCTTTACAAGACCTGCCCGATCTCCAATTTTTTTCAAATTTCTTTAAAAGTTCTTAAATCGATATACTGATTGGAGCTGATATTCTACTGTCGGTGATGACGCAGGGCACTAGGAGAAACATTTGTGGCTCACTCCTAGGCCAAGGGACCATCTTCGGTACTTACCGGGCCGATCACCAATACTAAGGCTGTAACGGCGCCTGTAGCGTCTGCAAAGTGAAATATTCATTAAATAATTTCGTTTATAAAACGAGCCGAGTTTGTCTCGATTTGCGCTTACCCGATTGGCTAGACAAAATTTTGTTTAGTATTTTATCTCAGATTTAAACCAATTTCGATTAAGATTTGAATTTGAGATCCTGAAGTTGACGTTACTAGATCAGATATAGATCAGTGTGGCCATATCGAGGAGGTATCGATATTAAGCTTAGAAACGTTACCAGATCAGAAATAGATCGGTGTAGCCATATCGATTAAGTATCGATGGCAAGCTTAAAAGCGTTACCAGATTGTCGTCCTTTGACCAGGCTGTCAAGTTCATTTCCTGCGGCCATTCTTTTTCATTGAACCGGCAGCGAAAGGGGACGTGCGTCTCTCTACTCGGGAAAATTAAGTTAAAAAGCCTGTAAAGTGCGAAATATTAAATCGCGAAGTGGCATCCGGTTAGTTAAAGCGGTGAACAAGTGCCACAAGTGATTTTTATAAAGTGAGTAAGCTTGCGTCTGTATTTTTGGTTAAATCGCAAACTTAGTTTTTTGCCGGCGCTGCCGAGACCCAGACGGGGCTCCTCGCCGCCGTTGCTGGCGCCTAGTCGGCACAGTAATCATCATCAGTGGAGAACCGAGCAGGAAACTCCCAGGATTACATTTTGGGGCACAGGTACGCCATAGCCGCCGCCAGTGCGACACGGTCTTAATTAAATTACAGTCACAGATCGTGCCCCAAGTAAGGAACTCATAACGAGTTAAAGAATTGTCAACTCAGAACGGAATAATCTCGTAACGAGTTAAGGAGCTTTAAAAGGAGCTAAATAGGGTTCAGGAACAAGCATCGAGAACTTCTGCTGAACTCCAGAGCGTCCTAAGGAGCACCCCTCTCGGGTGGCCTCCTAGGAGGGGCTTGCGAGCCGTAAGGATGTCTAATTAGCATGGCTGCGCTGCTGAACTTCGAGGGAGAGTAATCCTGCAGCGCATCGTGGCCTGATCGATACCAGGAGCCGTTTAGGGATTTCTCTGTGTTTTCATGGTTCCTGTAGCGAAACTTTGACCTGCGAGTCATGTCTGATTTAACCTCACATCCATATTTTTGTGCCTTTGCCGTGGCCGATCAGATTTAACCTCACTTAAATATTTTTTGTCTTTTGACCTGGCCTAACGAATTTAGCCAAATTCCTTGTTTCTCCTTGTTTTTGAGAGACAAATGCGAATCAAATGTCAACAATCAAATACAATTTTGGAATACTGTGAAGAAAGTGCCCAGAGGCAAACCATATTTTGAATCAATGTGTGAATTTTGAATTATTTTAAACTCTTCGAATTAATTTAGTTTTAACTATCTATAAAGTTTCTTAAATCGAGAAAAGTTAAAGTTAGAGTACAGAGGAAATAAGGCCAGTTCTAAATGGCATCGAAAAGTGATAGAGCTAAAGGAAGCAAGGGTCAGTCGAATTTCTTTTTTTCAGTGAACCACGCCGGAGATCGATCTTCGTCGTTGGAATTATCCTGAGTGAGTTATATAACCAAGGGTATTGTGTTCTTTCGACAAATTGAATGAGAGAAGTGACCTCAACTTAATGCGTTCCTTAAATTGAAATGGAAATGAATTATCTGTTGCAACTTTTCGATTTCAGTACGGAGCTTAGCGTACTTTCTTATCTAAAGCAATTACATTAACTAATAGAAATAAAATCTGTATTACGGAATCTTTTATAATGGATCTTGATAAAAAAAAAAAGAAGTTTAGTTTTGAAACAAGTAAATGGAGTTCAGCAATAATATTATTTTTTAAAACTTAATTACAGTTAGTTAAAGTGAATCTAAATATAGCTGCGAATTCAGTATAATTGTGTTCATCTAAAGAAAATGATTACCTCTTTAGATCAGCTACCCTTAAAGAAATTTCGGTTAAGTTTTATTTAGGGTCAATATTACTACATCTATTATTCTTTAATTATATCTACGCTTACTATACAATGTTCCTAGATTATTCTAGCTATAAGAATATTAGAAAAGACGATTAAAATCATGAATACCTAAAACTAAAAACTTTTTGAACTCTGCTGATGGATCCGTGAGAGTAGGGTATCCAAAGGGGTCACCGGAGTTATGTCTCCAAAGGAAGGTGATCATAGGTTGGGTGGGCATACCGCGAGCACAACAACAGCCGTGTTCTCGCAAAATTAGCTTTCTCAATCCTTTATTTACTTTCTTCAAATCTCTAGTCTTCCTCTCTTTCCTTCCTTCTGAATTTATTTGTTTTCTATTCCGGTTTAGTTCTAGTTCCTTTTCTTTTGTCGCAAGCACGCTCTATTCTCGATTCTTTTAATAATAAAGCGCCGAGGTCTGGGTCCAGCAAGACCACCACCCCCAAAGCCGACGAGCTAGAGCCGGATACTATAGCGTGCCCCCGCAGCTCAGATCCTCAGTAACCCGTCAGAATTTCTAACGTTACACGCTACAGTTATAATTTTATTATTAATAAGAAAAGAAGTGGCGCCCAACGTGTGGGGCCTCAGTGAGTACAGTAATACATCATTGAGACTCACAGATAGATAAATTCAAAAATCTTTTCTACACTTTCAAATTTTCAACTTTAATTTTCTTCTCTAAAATTTTTTTTCGTTCATTTGTTAATTGATTAGGAAAACAAGGAATGAGAACTTTGGGGTCTCTCCTTGGCCACGATTAATATTTTAACGATAAAGATTTTCCTCATTGCGCAAAAGTGAGAAAGAATTGGGTGGAGGAAAATACAGATGAATCGAACCTTGGTTGATCTTCTGGCCCTGTCCAAATTTTTCAAATCGTTGCGTAAACCAAACTCTGAGAATTTAAATTTTTTTTGTAAGATTCAATCGCTTTGGAATATAGAGTTACTGTCGTATAGATGTACTCTATCCACGAAAGACTAACAGTAATATTTAAATTTCATTTCTCCTCAGAGGAGTTGGATTTTGTTAGAGTTATGACAGGAATACTAAGGTTTTGTTTTCGAATAAGCCGTTGTCCGTTTGATATTTTTTCAACTTTTAACATCCTCTCTGTTGGTTGTATTTCTTTTTTCCGAAAGATGCGAACCACACCACTCTGTTTCTTCAAATTCTATATTTGCCGAGAAAGTTCACTAATAAACTCGGTGCCCTACGACACGGGGACATAAAGCATTGAGTTCAAATTTCTAAAAGATTTTGGTTATATAATTTTTATCTTATTTCATTGTTGGTTTGAGTTGTTGTATCTTGATTATCGCTATTTGAAATCTCTTATCTCTTATCTCTATAGTTACCTTATCTTAAAATGGGGGTAGATCACTCCCCAGACAAGAGCTCTGAGGGAGCAACCAAGCCAGTCTGTCCGTTGTGTAAACTTGAGATCAAGTCTGCAACTGACATTTTTAAAACGTCATGTAATCATGAGTTCCACAAGAAGTGTATAGAACTACACTTTAAGAGAAGCGAATTCTGTCCCGTTTGCGAAACCGCTTGTAGACCAGTATCAGAAAATAAAGGGTTACAAACACGATCGCAATCTAGAAGTCGTCAGACAGAGGTTTTCGAAACGAGAAATCCAGCAGGGGATATGCCTAGTACGTCAGTTAGGTTAGATAGCAACCAAATTAATAACGTCAATGCTATTACTTTACTTGCCATGGAGCGTAGATTGCTCACGATTTTATCGGAGAAAATGGCCGAATTAGTGAAAACTACCGTGGTTGAAAGTGTTAAAAGTATTATTGCAACACCTACTAATTCTGCTGCTAATGGTGACGAAAGGTCAACTACGCCTACACCGTTAGTAGAAGCCATCCAACCACAAACTAGCGGTGGTGAACAAATACCCAATGTAAATAGGTTCATGACTAACACTGGATCGCCAGTTTCTCATAGAAGTTCCTCGTCCGATCTCATAAATAGACCCGACAAGGTAGTTCACATCCTGAACGGATGGAAAATCAAATACTCAGGATCTGGTGTAACTATAGATAATTTTATCTACAGAGTAGAAGCCCTCACGGACCAAACGTTAGAAGGAAACTTCCCAGTTCTCTGTAGGCATGTTAGCGTTCTCTTTGAGGGTACAGCCAACGAGTTTTATTGGCGTTACCACAAATCAGTTTCCGAAGTTCATTGGGATAGGCTATGTTCCGCATTACGGTGTCAATTTCGTCAAAGAAGAGACGATGTAGACATAGAAGAGTTAATACGAAACAGAAAACAAAAGCCAAATGAGACATTCGACAGTTTTTATGATAGTGTAAACGTTTTAATTGATCAATTGGAGACACCATGGTCCTCCCGAAAACTTGCACGTGTCCTTAAGAACAATTTAAGACCTGAAATAAGGCACGAACTACTGAACGTAGATATTGGAAATGTTCCCGAATTGAGAGAAATATGTCGTCGACGCGAAGCTTTTCTTGACGATGTCAAACATTCTCACGGTTACACTAAAGTAACTCCTTTTCGACGAGAAGTCTCGGAATTAAGTTCGAAAGTAGATTCTCAAGTTGAATTCGAATCCGATAACGATTTAGAAGTTGACGCATTTTCCTTGGTGTGTTGGAATTGCCGCAAAGAGGGGCATAGATACCAAGATTGTCTGTCTGAAAAGCGTGTCTTTTGCTACGGCTGTGGAGCAGCGAACACTTACAAAGCGAATTGTGTTAAGTGTACAAAAAACTCGCAATTCGGCATTACGAAGTTGCAACACAATGTGAAGACTTCGAATGCCGCTCGTCATCAGTCAACAATGACCGATTAAAGGTGGTTGCAGATTCAGAAGCAACACCATCCAAAACACTTGACGTTCCAATTAACAATGTCAGTTTACTGCATTGTAAAATCAAAGATATATCTGAAACAAAAATACCTTGCTTTTACCTTGAATCGTGTACTCAGAAATCAACATCTCGAAGTTCTAGGAGAATCAGAACGCTTTGGCAGAATGTCAAAAACTGTACACTCGGATTGAAATATATATGTGGTATTCCCACTGGAACTAGAGATCTTCGTCCATTTTTGCCTATTCGGGTACTCGACCGTACCGTTTACGGGTTACTAGATTCCGGTGCTTCAATTAGCTGTTTTGGCGGTGAATTAGCTAAAGAGATAATCTCGACAGTAAAAGCGTATAAGTCGCTAAATATTAGTGCTACCACGGCAGATGGAAGTCCACAACGTATTGTAGGCAGAATGAAAACTGATGTAGAATATGGTAGTGTATCAAAGACTTTAACTATTTATATAGTGCCTTCTCTAAAGCAAGATCTTTACTTGGGTATAGATTTTTGGAGGCTGTATAATCTTCTTCCGAAGAATTTGCAGATATCAGAACTCGAATCGAGTGATGTTGGCAGAAAGGTCGGAGTTGATCAACACGACTTATCTGAAGAGATGGAGTCAAAGCTAGCTAGTGTCATAAAATGTTTTCCGTCGTTCACCGATGAAGGTCTTGGCAAGACTAGCTTGATAACTCATTCGATTGATGTAGGGAATGCTAAACCAATAAAACAACGGCATTTCCCAGTTTCGCCTGCAGTGGAGAAGAGTATGTATGAAGAAATTGACAGAATGTTAAAACTAGGCGTGATTGAGGAATCAGATAGCGCGTGGTCTTCACCTATTGTCATGGTCACCAAACCTGGCAAAGTGAGAATCTGTTTAGATTGCCGCAAGGTCAATAGTTTCACTGAAAAGGACGCGTATCCACTTCCCCAGATCAGCGGAATTTTAAGCCGCTTACCCAAAGCCGAGTTCATAACAAGTCTCGACTTGAAAGATGCTTATTGGCAAGTGCCACTTGAAGCTCAGTCTAGAGATAAGACTGCTTTTACAGTTCCTGGTAGGCCTCTTTACCAATTTAAGGTGATGCCATTTGGGCTATGTAATGCCACCAGTACCATGTCTCGCTTAATGGATAAAGTCGTTCCCGCGCATCAGAGGAACGAAGTGTTTGTCTACTTGGATGACCTTTTAGTAGTTTCTTCTGACTTTGAGAGTCACCTGGAAGTTCTCAGAGAAATAGCTTTTCAAATAAAGCGTGCTGGATTGACAATCAATATTGGCAAAAGTCACTTCTGTATGCGGAGAGTTCGCTATCTAGGTCACATAATAGGAGATGGTGGTATTCGAACCGACCCTGAAAAGGTGAAGGCTATTACTGATTTTCCGGTGCCGAAAACTCTGCGAGGCTTGAGAAGCTTTATGGGTTTGTGTGGTTGGTACCGTAAATTTGTACCGAACTTTGCAACTATTGCTGCGCCGTTGACCGATCTCATGACAACAAAGCGAAAATTTTCCTTGACTCCCGAAGCGTTAGAAGCATTCAAAGTGTTGAAGAATCGCCTTAGTCAAGCTCCGGTTTTATGCAGCCCAGACTTTTCTAAACCATTCGCCATTCATTGTGATGCTAGCAAGTCTGGAGTTGGTGGAGTGCTAGTGCAAGTATCCGAAGAAGGGGACGAGCGCCCGATAGCATTTATTTCAAAGAAGTTGAATAAAGCTCAGCGCAACTATACTGTGACTGAGCAAGAATATTTAGCTGCGATAGTAGCGCTGAGAGACTTCAGAGCCTACGTAGAAGGTCATGATTTTAAAATCATAACTGACCATGCTTCGTTAAAATGGCTCATGTCCAATCACGACCTTAGCTCACGCTTAGCTCGATGGGCATTAGCTCTGCAAAGATATCGTTTCAGAATCGAACATCGTAAGGGTATTTTGAACGTTGTTCCCGACTCGTTATCGCGTGTAAACGAAGATGAAATAGCAGCTGTAGATCTGCAACAAGGTTTACTCATTGATTTAAACTCAGAAGAATTTAAGTCCCCGGAATATCAAGATTTGGTAGCAAAGGTTAATGCTAATAAAACAAACTTTCCGGATCTTAAAGCTGAAGACGGATATGTATACAGAAAAGCAGAACATCTAACTGGTAAACAAAAGCATGATGAGTATGCATGGAAGTTATGGATACCTAATGGTTTAGTATCTAAAGTTCTGTTTCGAGCGCACAATAGTCCTTTAGCGTCCCATGGGGGAATACATAAGACTATTGAACGAGTGAGAAGATACTATTTTTGGCCTCGACTCGTGCCTGATGTAAAAGCGTACATTAGTTCTTGTGAGACTTGTAAGTCTACGAAGTCACCGAGTCAGGTTCTTAGGCCGCCTTTGGGAAAAGCGCCAGAAACGGTTAGACTTTTTCAGCGAATTTTCATTGATTTTCTTGGACCGTACCCACGTTCTAGAAGTGGAAATATCGGAATATTTATTGTTCTCGATCATTTTTCTAAATTTATTTTCTTAAAACTAGTTAAGAAGATAAATGCGAGTGTCGTAGTTAAATATCTCGAAGGAGAGCTGTTTATGACTTTTGGAGTTCCGGAAACAGTTGTGTCTGACAACGGTTCTCAATTTCGTTCCGAAGCATTTCAAAAACTGATGCGGCAGTACGAAATATCTCATACATTAACGGCTGTCCATTCGCCGCAAGCCAATGCGTCGGAACGCGTTAATCGTTCTGTTATCGCTGGCATAAGAGCTTATCTACGTCCGGACCAAAAGGACTGGGACGAGTACCTAAATAAAATATGTTGTGCCTTAAGATCCTCAATACATTCAAGCATAGGGACTACCCCGTACTATATGGCTTTTGGTCAACATATGGTAACCGCAGGTTCTACATATTCCTTGTTGAGGAAGTTGAACATGTTAGACGATCGTTCATTAATGTTCAATCGGCAAGATTCGTTCGAATTGATTCGGGAAGATGCGACTAAGCAAATGCAGAAAGCACACGAACAGAACGAAAAGCGGTATAATTTGCGATCACGAGAAGTATCTTTTGCTGTAGGACAGGAAGTTTTCCGTCGCAATTTTAAGCAGAGTTGCTTTCAAACCGGATATAACGCTAAATTCGGGCCCACATTTGTGAAAGCCCGAGTAAGGAGAAAGTTAGGAAGTTCTTATTATGAATTGGAAGACTTGCAAGGACGAGTCCTGGGAAATTATCACGCAAAGGATATTCGACAGTAAAGTCGCTCCAGGCGGTGTCAGCCTAGGGTATCTCTAGGGAAAAAAATACCCTAGTCTGATTGTGGCAGGGGGGCTTTGTAACGGCGCCTGTAGCGTCTGCAAAGTGAAATATTCATTAAATAATTTCGTTTATAAAACGAGCCGAGTTTGTCTCGATTTGCGCTTACCCGATTGGCTAGACAAAATTTTGTTTAGTATTTTATCTCAGATTTAAACCAATTTCGATTAAGATTTGAATTTGAGATCCTGAAGTTGACGTTACTAGATCAGATATAGATCAGTGTGGCCATATCGAGGAGGTATCGATATTAAGCTTAGAAGCGTTACCAGATCAGAAATAGATCGGTGTAGCCATATCGATTAAGTATCGATGGCAAGCTTAAAAGCGTTACCAGATTGTCGTCCTTTGACCAGGCTGTCAAGTTCATTTCCTGCGGCCATTCTTTTTCATTGAACCGGCAGCGAAAGGGGACGTGCGTCTCTCTACTCGGGAAAATTAAGTTAAAAAGCCTGTAAAGTGCGAAATATTAAATCGCGAAGTGGCATCCGGTTAGTTAAAGCGGTGAACAAGTGCCACAAGTGATTTTTATAAAGTGAGTAAGCTTGCGTCTGTATTTTTGGTTAAATTTAACCTCGAAATTTCTACAGATCGCAAACTTAGTTTTTTGCCAGCGCTGCCGAGACCCAGACGGGGCTCCTCGCCGCCGTTGCTGGCGCCTAGTCGGCACAGTAATCATCATCAGTGGAGAACCGAGCAGGAAACTCCCAGGATTACATTTTGGGGCACAGGTACGCCATAGCCGCCGCCAGTGCGACACGGTCTTAATTAAATTACATTCACAGATCGTGCCCCAAGTAAGGAACTCATAACGAGTTAAAGAATTGTCAACTCAGAACGGAATAATCTCGTAACGAATTAAAGAGCTTTAAAAGGAGCTAAATAGGGTTCAGGAACAAGCATCGAGAACTTCTGCTGAACTCCAGAGCGTCCTAAGGAGCACCCCTCTCGGGTGGCCTCCTAGGAGGGGCTTGCGAGCCGTAAGGATGTCTAATTAGCATGGCTGCGCTGCTGAACTTCGAGAGAGAGTAATCCTGCAGCGCATCGTGGCCTGATCGAGCAACGCATCTCTACCAGGAGCCGTTTAGGGATTTCTCTGTGTTTTCATGGTTCCTTTGACCTGCGAGTCATGTCTGATTTAACCTCACATCCATATTTTTGTGCCTTTGCCGTGGCCGATCAGATTTAACCTCACTTAAATATTTTTTGTCTTTTGACCTGGCCTAACGAATTTAGCCAAATTCCTTGTTTCTCGCTTTTGTGGCAGCCGATTTGATCTACACGAATTAAAACAATTTAAATGTGCTGCGAAGCAGAGTTATTTTTGAGAGACAAATGCGAATCAAATGTCAACAAATCAAATACAATTTTGGAATACTGTGAAGAAAGTGCCCAGAGGCAAACCATATTTTGAATCAATGTGTGAATTTTGAATTATTTTAAACTCTTCGAATTAATTTAGTTTTAACTATCTATAA
The DNA here is from genome assembly GCA_035045905.1 of Drosophila anomelani. Lineage (NCBI taxonomy): Eukaryota > Metazoa > Arthropoda > Insecta > Diptera > Drosophilidae > Drosophila > Drosophila anomelani. The sequence continues at coordinate 1,121,276 of JAWNOO010000028.1, read as the reverse complement.
AGTTTCTTAAATCGAGAAAAGTTAAAGTTAGAGTACAGAGGAAATAAGGCCAGTTCTAAATGGCATCGAAAAGTGATAGAGCTAAAGGAAGCAAGGGTCAGTCGAATTTCTTTTTTTCAGTGAACCACGCCGGAGATCGATCTTCGTCGTTGGAATTATCCTGAATGAGTTATATAACCAAGGGTATTGTGTTCTTTCGACAAATTGAATGAGAGAAGTGACCTCAACTTAATGCGTTCCTTAAATTGAAATGGAAATGAATTATCTGTTGCAACTTTTCGATTTCAGTACGGAGCTTAGCGTACTTTCTTATCTAAAGCAATTACATTAACTAATAGAAATAAAATCTGTATTACGGAATATTTTATAATGGATCTTGATAAAAAAAAAAAGAAGTTTAGTTTTGAAACAAGTAAATGGAGTTCAGCAATAATATTATTTTTTAAAACTTAATTACAGTTAGTTAAAGTGAATCTAAATATAGCTGCGAATTCAGTATAATTGTGTTCATCTAAAGAAAATGATTACCTCTTTAGATCAGCTACCCTTAAAGAAATTTCGGTTAAGTTTTATTTAGGGTCAATATTACTACATCTATTATTCTTTAATTATATCTACGCTTACTATACAATGTTCCTAGATTATTCTAGCTATAAGAATATTAGAAAAGACGATTAAAATCATGAATACCTAAAACTAAAAACTTTTTGAGCTCTGCTGATGGATCCGTGAGAGTAGGGTATCCAAAGGGGTCACCGGAGTTATGTCTCCAAAGGAAGGTGATCATAGGTTGGGTGGGCATACCGCGGGCACAACAACAGCCGTGTTCTCGCAAAATTAGCTTTCTCAATCCTTTATTTTCTTTCTTCAAATCTCTAGTCTTCCTCTCTTTCCTTCCTTCTGAATTTATTTGTTTTCTATTCCGGTTTAGTTCTAGTTCCTTTTCTTTTGTCGCAAGCACGCTCTATTCTCGATTCTTTTAATAATAAAGCGCCGAGGTCTGGGTCCAGCAAGACCACCACCCCCAAAGCCGACGAGCTAGAGCCGGATACTATAGCGTGCCCCCGCAGCTCAGATCCTCAGTAACCCGTCAGAATTTCTAACGTTACACGCTACAAGGCCAATAGAGTCGCATCCTTCACGACTCAAGTACACCACAAAAATGAAGATTCCTTAGACTCGCTTCTCAGCAAGTTCTGGGAGGTGGAGGATCTACCATTTCAGATGGTAAAAGAGTCAGATTCCTATTGCGAAAGGAACTTCCTCCGGACTACCAAGAGAGACGGAAGCGGGAGAAACGTGGTTACGCTCCCATTCTGCGACCCCGAAAACTCGGGGTCCGATTTAGGATATTCAAGGTCCATTGCGTAAGCTCAGTTTCTGCGAAACGAGAATCGTTTAAAAAGAGACTTTCCTTTAAATGAGCAATATGACAACGTGATTCAGGAGTATCTGGATCTGGGTCATATGCACGAAGTTCCATCGACTCATAGTTCCCCAACTTACTACCTTCCACATCACGCGGTGATCAAGACCGAAAGTACCACGACAAAGCTTCGCGCTGTATTTAACGCCTCCAGTCCATCTGCGAATGGAACCAGCTTAAATGATATTCTTCATGCTGGTCCAGTACTGCAATCCGATCTGACCATTCAGATTCTGAAGTGGCGATATTTCCAATACGTGTTCAGCGCGGAAATCACAAAGATGTACCGTCAGATCTGGGTCGATCCAAAGCATACACCCTTTCAAAGAATCCTGTTCCGAAATAAAGAGGGTGATATCCGAGACTTTGAATTGAAAACAGTTACCTTCGCGGTCAACTGTGCGCCTTTCCTCGCTATTCGAGTGTTGCAGCAGCTAGCAGAGGATGTCCAAGGGTCATTTCCAAAAGCCAGCCACATTCTTCAAAAACATATGTACATCGATGACGTTCTGGCAGGGGAAATTCCATAACTGAGGCCCATAGTTCGATCCAAGAGTTACAAGCAGCTCTTAGCTCTGCTGGTTTCCCTTTGAGGAAGTGGACTTCGAACCACACGAGCATACTACAAAATATTCCAGCCGAACACCTCCTTCATAGCGAGTTCCTCGATATCGATACCGAAAGCACGGCCAAAACGCTCGGGATTCGATGGAGGGCTAAGTCCGACGAATTCTACTTCGTGCCGCCAGAAATAGTGGTGGAACCCTCCTTCACAAAGCGCGAGGTGTTGTCCCAAATCGCGAGGTTGTTTGATCCAGCCGGATGGCTCGCTCCGTTTATACGTTCCAATATGTCCATGCAGGAGATTTGGCTACAAGATTTAAGCTGGGATGATAAGCTTCCCAGCGAAATGAGTCAGAGGTGGCAGGCGTTTCTCCATGAGTATTCCGACCTCAACCAGATCCGCATTCCGAGATGGGTCTGCTTTCAGCCTGAAATCAAAGTGGCGTATCATGGATTCTGCGATGCGTCCCAAAAGGCTTTTGGAGCGGCGATCTACGTGCGGGTCGAGGTTGGTCAGCAAATCCTTTCTAGCCTCCTCACATCCAAGACACGAGTCGCTCCGGTAAAGACCGTGTCACTTCCACGCCTAGAATTATGTGGCGCCGTGCAGTTGGCCGAAATGGTGACAGCTATCCTTCCCCATATGCCTACACCAAGTGCCGACATACGCTGCTGGACCGATTCCACAATCGTTCTGGCCTGGTTACGGAAGCCGGCGTGCAACTGGACCACGTTTGTAGCCAACAGAGTGGCCAAGATCACCCAGGCAGTACCAGTCGACTGCTGGGCACACGTTCGATCCGAACAAAATTCCGCCGATTTAGCTAGTCGAGGCGTGTCCCTACTCAATTTAGCGAATAGTCAACTTTGGTGGCACGGGCCAGAGTGGCTGCAAGGGCCACAAGAGCTGCGGCCAGCGCAAAGCGATGTGCAGCCGAACACAGAGCTTGAGCAGCGCGCGGTGAAAGTGCATTTCAGCCAGGTCCCCTCTGCCGAATGTCTAGAACGTTTCTCTAAGCTGGACAAAGCACTGCGAGTCCTGGCGTATGTTCGGCGTTTCCTTAGTCGCTGCCGTAAGGGCGCGATCCCCTCTACTTCACGACCCACGAGTGAAGAAATCCGAGAGGCAGAACAAAATCACTTGGCAGAGAAGAAGCCGCTTTATTTCCGTTCACGGACCAACTCGGCCTCCTAAGGGCGAGTGGTCACGTCACAGCTTCTAAAGCCCTCCAGTATGATGAACGGCATCCAATAATTCTGCCCTACGACTGTAGACTGTCTCGCCTTCTCGTCCAATTCACCCACCAGATTATTCTTCACGGCGGTAATTAGTTGATCGTACGCCTGATCCGATCGAAGTATTGGATTCCTAAAATCAAGTCAAGGCAGTTGTGAATCCGTGTAAGATCTGCACGATTTACAAGAAGAGACTGCAAACTCAGCTAATGGGCGATCTTCCAAAGGACAGAGTCTCCTTCTCGAGGGCCTTTACATATACGGGCATTGATTATGCCGGGCCGTTCGAGATTAAAAACTATACCGGAAGAGCGTGTCTCATTACCAAGGGATATGTATGCGTATTTGTGTGTTTTTCTACGAAGGCTATCCATTTAGAGCCGACATCCGATCTCACCGCCGAAAAGTTCCTAGCAGCCTTTGCTCGTTTCGTAGCTAGGCGTGGGTGTCCTCAGTGAATTTATTCTGATAATGGCAAGACATTTGTGGGGGCAGCTTTTCTACTTTCTCGGGACTTCCTTCAATCCGTCAAAGAGTCCGTTACTGATGTATACAGCCATCAGGGACTTGAATGGCGTTTCATCCCCCCCGGGGCTCCACATATGGGGGGGTCTGTGGGAAGCAGGGGTGAAAAGTTTCAAAACTCTTTTCTACAAAGCTACTGCTTACGTTTGAGGAACTTGCGTTGCTTCTAGCCAAGATCGAAGCTTGCCTCAACTCCAGATCCCTCTCCCCGATGTCTGAAGATCCCTCCGATCTGCTAGCCCTCACACCTGGCCATTTCCTGATTGGCGGGCCGTTGCTTTCCACGGCTAAGCCTGAGATAAAAGGCGAACCCAAGGCGATAATCAATCGCTGGCAACATTTGAAGGCCCAACATCAGCAGTTTAGTGCGCGGTGGAAAGAGGAGTATCTTAAAGAACTCCACAAACGCAACAAATGGCAATTTCCAACCCGAAATATCCAAATTGACGATATGGTGGTAGTCAAGGCGGACAATTTGCCCTTGAACGAATGGCGGCCGAGGTCCGTACGGCGCGCGGCACAATAAAACGCCCCGTGCATAAAGTTATCCTTCTCCCTATGAAAAGCAAGGAACCGGCTACTTTCTGGCATTAACCTATTTACGTCTTCGAGGTCCTGTACTAAGTCATTTTTTCTTCTCTTTTCCTCGCAGAACAACTTCAGCATAATAGTTCCGCGTCCTCGTACAGCCCAGAATTTGGAGAGCAGACGTACTCGAGGTATTCAATCCTACCGCTGCCGAGTCTGCCGGGGCATCCATCCTTCGGAAGTGCAAGAGGTTCCATAAACTGAGCGCTGAAAAGCGCCTTCGGGCGGTGCTTATTAATAAGTATTGCTCAAACTGCCTCGCCCACGAGCACTCAGGAGCGACCTGCCGTAGCACCGAGGGCTGTAAAACGTGTGGAGGCAGGCAGGCGAGGCTGAGGTCTGCACCGCGACCCTTCGATCTTGTACGGGCGACTTCCGGCTCGAGGTCGTCTTAAGGCTCGATCCCAGCCGGAAGATTCGAACGCCCGTACGGGCTCTGAGCGACACCATCCGGGCGAAGTTCAATGATATCCGGCTCGCGGATGAACTTTTCCATCGCCCATCGAACATTTCCCTCGCGTTGGGGTCAGATTTGTTCCCCAAGCTGATCCAACCGGGGTTCCTGAAACTGGAAGATAGGCTGCCCGTCGCTCAGAGCACCGTTTTTGGATGGACCGTCTCCGGAGTGTGCCAGGAGGAGTAGTCCTGCATTGCTGCCGCAAGGGGGGGAGAATGTTCGCGCCACAAGGGCGCGTAGTTCTGAGCGGCAGTGTACGAGCGCGCGCTGCACTGGCGCTTGCACTCCCGCTCTCCGTTGGGTCTCCCGCTCCGGCAAAACCGACCACTCCGCGGTCCCGGGCTCTTTTCCCTCTTAGTTATAAGTTAGTCTTAATTTTGAAGTCTGTGAAATAAAACTATTTTGTGAAGTGGAAAACGCCGCCCCAGCTTCTTCTCTTTTCGGACTTGGGGATTTTCTACGAGCAGCAGCCACCAACAACCGAAAGCCCTTTTCTACGGTCACCGACGACCAGCTCCGCCACGACAGCCGGCCTTAATTTTGGAAGAAGCCGCCCACTCCAATACAAGGGCAAAATGATTTTTTAACCATGAGTTAAATGCTTTTTCATTTGACCCATTTGATATTCTAGAGTACGGAGGTCTCGTTTATCGGCGTAATGGAGCATCAGGACGCGCTTTATCTCAGGCCAATCATCCTCAGGGACATTGTAAGAAAGAAGGGTCGTCTCGGCATTACATCGAATTTTCTGCCTTATGCTGACGACAATGGAACGGTAAAGATGCCTTGCCTTGATTAGCTCGTAATCCTTTAGGATGGTTTCCGCCCTGCCGATCCAAAAGTCGTAGCTACCCACTTCGCCCTCGAAACCCTGTTACTCTTTCACGCCATCGGGCAACCTAGCAATTTCCATTAATTCTTACTATGTATAAGCGGCGATCAGAGGTGTCGGTAAGGGTCGAGGTCACCCCCTTACCGACACCTCTGATCGCCGCCACTCGCGGGCGCCCTCGAAGCTCACCACCTTGTCATTAACCTTTTTAATATAATCTTTCACCTCGGCCATTTGGCCAAGGAAAATGGTCTGAGTTCCTTCGAACTTCGTTAGGGCTGCCTTCATTTCCTCCATATTAAAAGATTGATTATTAAAAGCTTGGGTAGGTAGGGTAGAGTAACGGTATGTCGATTGTATTGTTTAAAATCTAATACTCTTTGGGATTTACTAAGAACGTTTCACTTACCCGTACTTGTTTGGTTGGTTTATTCGTGTTTCCTTTAATGGATGTTAGGATGCAGTGTTGAGGCCACTTACAAACGGAGGGCTCTAAGGGAAAGGGAAGACTTTAGTGTGGTGTTTTATTTGTGCTTAATTTACGTAATGGAGATAGGTGGGAAGTCAGCTTTCATGCGTGAATGTGAATTCTTTGCCATGCATTTATTGATTATATTCCCCTTTTATCAGGCTTTAGGCACGGTGGAACGTATTGTTCCGCTTTGGTTTCTCACCTACTAAGGAACGGTTGCCACACAATCCACTAGGCGGTCTATATTGTGCGGTTAACACCGAGCGTATCTAGGGGATTACCCACACAACTTTTTTATATCACAATTTTTAGATGGCTTATTAGGCGGACCGCTCGTAAACAAGTTACCGCAGCGGTTATCGTTTTTATTATTTATTTGTAACCATTTGAACCACCGCGGCGGCTTGGTTACGTTTTTTACTTCACAGTGGTCACCGCAGCGGGTCGGCTATATCACGATTATCATATTTTTGTTTTGGAGGTGTTACCTTCACACTTAATTGGGAATTTCGTATTGGAATTTATCTTTTTTTTTTGAGTTGCGGATGGTTTTTTCTCACTATTTCCCACTTGCACGTCTTACTTTCCACCTTTACGGTGACGTCACCATTATCATAAGAGTTTCCCATAGCTTTCAGGATGGACCCCTGTTCGGGCGCCAGTTAAGTTCTTCTAAAGGACAAGTTAAGTCCCTCTGAAGGACGCTTGGGTCCTTCCGAAGGAAGGATAGCGGTGAGGTTCCGTGAGTCCCCCTTCCCGTCAAGCCCAATATAACAAGTCCAGCATTCCGTTTATCGTTATATCAATTCTTTTATTTAAATAATTAAGGTTCAATAATAATTCAGCCAGCAACTTCGCCAATCCAATTAGTTCTGATCCAATCGTCGCCTCCAAACCTCTGCAGTTAGCCGTATTTGTGTCTACGCCGGCGGCGGCGCCAGTGCCCCGTGACCGTGTTGCCGGCCTTCTACTTCTCACCGTGCTCCAATTGCAAACTGCGGTCAGTGCCCAGCATTTGGCACGGCGGATGTCACCGTGCTGAGTCGGCATGGTGAGGGGGGAGGTGGAAGAGGCGATCAGCGCTCCAGCGTTGATCGTTGTTGCGCTGAGTCCGCTCGGGGTGCGGGGAAAAGGTGGAAGAGGCAGTCAGCGCTCCAGCGTTGGCCGTTACCGTGTTGAACCGGCATGGTGCGGGGGGAAGGTGGAAGAGGAGGTCAGCGCTCCAGTGTTAAATGTATATATATTTCGTTATGTTTTCGAAAAACTGGATTGTTTATATATAGATAGTTTGGAATTATTTATAAATGTCGAAACTGGATTTGACATTTTTGGAACCAATCGGAAACAACAAATTTTCGGAATATATTTTTCTGAATTTTAATTTGTCAATTTTATTGGATGCATTCGGAAGTATTCGAGATAACTCAATAATAAATTAGCTCAGCGGGAAAACATATACGGTCACACAAATGCGGAAATGAAACTGAAGTAGTTAGTTGGAATTTTATAAAAAATAATTCAACAATTATTTTATGTGTCCGGACTTATTTCGTTGACCGCTGCTGTATTTGTCGCGGTACTTTTTTCGGAGTCAATGCAGAATAGCGGAGATAACAAGAGGCGAAAAAATTGCCAGAGATGGGAGTGTCGATTTGCCGACAATTATGCTTGTCTGGATGTAACTCAGCTCAGATTAAAACAAAGGCGAATTAATAAGTATGCTTATGTAAATTAAATCGGTGGCTTTTTTGCCGACTCTTTTAATTATGTGTATTTATGTGGAAATGTATTTGTTTTTAAATGTTTACTGCAATAATTAATAACTCGTAGTTTCTTAATTTATAGTTATTACTTCTTGGATGTATATTCGTTTTGCTAATTATTTTTTTTTTAATATTTGTAGTAAATATAGAGGTATGTATTTGTAAGTTTCGAAAGCGGAAGTAGATCAGTGGAGTGGACTGTATCGATTATGTGAGTATAAAAAGTGAAAATAAATGCAAGCAACACAGTGAACGAGAAGGAACTAAGTAAGAACTACTTGATGAAATTTCACTGTGGCATTTGCCTATATTTAAGCACACACTTTTGAATTTCGAACTCACTGAAGTTGTATCGAAATTATTTCTTAGTTTTTATTTAAATTAATTATTTGTGTGTGAATATTTTTAAACATGGTTTGAATTTACTACTCCATAGCAGCGAGATTCATAAAAATGTTGCTATGCTATAGCAGGCGCTGTCACTTTGACGAGAGCAGTAGCAGAGCCGTAGCAATGAAATTGAAAACTTTGTGCTATGCTCTGCTCCGAGATTTCTGACTTGCTACCTACATCCAAAGGCTAAAGCAGAAAATTTTAGAAAATGCTCTGGGGACTAGTAGCCATAGTCAAAATTTTAGAGCAAGATGAGAGCAGAGCAAATATAATTTTGATATGTGCTACGGCTCTCACATGTATTTGTTTTTGTTAATTGTTACATTTTATTATTATGCAACGTTACTTTTATTTTCCTTTGTTGTTTTCTGCATAATTAGCTTGGCACTAATCCTCTTCGAGCAAGGCCTCCAATCCTAGGCTTCCTTATTGACTCAGGTTGGTACTGACTACTAGTAGACTACAGAAGGAGTGGACCAAAATGGAGCTCAGCTCTAATTGGAGGCTCTAGGATGAAGCCACACCACTTGAACCTACCTACCTTCCACTTTAAAGCAGCATTAAAAAATCGTTAAAAATATAATACATTTCAGAGCCGTAGCACATATCAAATATATATTTGCTCTGCTCTCATCTTGCTCTAAAATTTTGACTATGGCTACTAGTCCCCAGAGCATTTTCTAAAATTTTCTGCTATAGCCTTTGGATGTAGGTAGCAAGTCAAAAATCTCGGAGCAGAGCATAGCACAAAGTTTTCAATTTCATTGCTACGACTCTGCTACTGCTCTCGTCAAAGTGACAGCAATAGCAATATGAAAACAAAATACTACGGGAGCAGCATAGCTTTTCAAACCCTGTTTTTAAATATATTTACGTACAGTTTGTAAACATATTTAGACGAATGTTTGTATATCACTGGAGTGGACTGTATTGGACATAAAGGTATATGCAAGAGTAAATAAGTGCTTGTGCCATTTATTTAGACATACACATTGGATTTCGAAATTCTTATATATCGTAAATTTGGAATTGGAAATTATTAGCTGCAGTTGTGTCGGATCAATCGGACTGGGTTTAAACAACAATCATTACAGATAGGTTAGGTGAAATGAGTTTAGAACTTATCTTTGCGGTGTTAAAGCTACCTGACCAGCTGGAGACGATTTTTCTACCTATCACACGTCTTTGACTTTGATTGACACTATGTCATTATAGACATCTAATTAAATCAATAATATTTATAGTTTATATCTTTCATAAAACGAATGAAGGTATCAGTTACTGTACAGCTATTGATAAATTACCTGTTCGTGTTCCTCGAATGCGGCTTCCTCTTTTGCGCAGGCGCCATACGCACCTTTTTTTCTCGCAATTTTTCTTTTTCTCCCTTATCAGATTCCGCGTCTGCCAGTACCCAAAGAGGGATTTCTGCAAAGCTTGTAACTGTGAATCCGACACAGGCAATAAAAATAAAAGTTATGATGGAGAAAACAGTCTTAACGTGTCCACCCAATCGCCGACCTATATTATTTAAAATAAAATTACTCTAAACCAGTTTAATACATTTTTTTTTACCGATATCTGTTTCAGCCCAGTTCAAGCCACCCATTGAATAGCCGAAAACTCCAGCTCTAGCAGGACTTTGAGAAGCATCAGCGTCAACATCAATTTCACTTAAAAATACGGACTACTTAATTGGAACCAACCACCGGGCGGAATATATCTATTACATGGCGACCGTGACATCGTTGGACAACTAAAAAAAAAATCTGCAAGTTTAAATCACCAAGAAAGATGTGAAAATATTTTCGGACATCGATGGAATTCGAAGAAATTGAATAAATCCCAAGGAAAACATGGAAAATATGGCAAACGAAGAAATTGGAGTAAGTAGAGTGCGATGAGTGGAAGAAGAAGTGGTGTAGTGAAGAGATTGAAGGCCAGAAAGGCCGAACTGCTTAAACTATTAAACAGCAGTGACCAAATAAAGTGGACCCACTCGGTACAGAAACATGCCGAGGTGGAGTTCATAATGAAAACTCTAAACGAGAAAATAACCATCAGAAATAAAACCACAAGTGCACCTACTACGTACACCCACTATGCAATAGAAAATATTGCGAAAACTGTTAAAGCACAACCGCCTCCGGAAAAGATAGAAACCCCCAGACTAAAGTGCCCAAAAGACTGCGAGGGATCATTGTACTCGCCCTATTGCGAATACACCTGTACTCGCCCTTTTTCGAATACACCTGTGCAGCCAGCACCGGTGCCCCAACATAGAGGACTGATGAGGAAGTCCAGCCTGTGCAGCAAGTACCGGCCACGTCTTGCCATCCAAGCGAGACCAATGAGAAAGGAACCGACAGCGCCTCCTAGAGCGCATTTATTTTTTTCCCATGCACTGCGTTGCATAATTTTTTAAATTGCACTGCGATGCATATTTTTTCATTTACTCTATAAAAATTATTGTAAAATTGAGCGACATCAAAGTTGCCCGATTAGCGCGTGGCCTGAAAACCGTGCAGAAGCTAGGCAGGTTTCATATGTTATTTAAAAACTTTTAACACCATTTTGAAATTTTCTCAAAATACATGAGCCAAAGTACATGGCAAATTAATTATAAAGTTGACAACCAAATTATTGTTAATAGAAGGACACCCAAGATGAGTTTAGTCGACGTCAATAAGATCAATAAGATTGAAACTAAAACGTTGAACAATGAAATAACGAACATCTTATTGTCAATTATTGTTGCCATAATGTGCGCTTATATTTTGTATAAAGCCATAATAAATGTATATCAAAGAGGGCTATAAATAAAAGTCAGGCAAACGACCTGGACAAAATATAAGTAGTACTGGTAATAATTGGAAATAAAGTGTTTTTCTAAAAACATATTAGATATTTGAAATATTATTTTACACAGAACATGTATACCTTGTAAAATGTATTAAGAACTAAAAATAAAAACCCAAAAAGAACTAAAAAAAAAAATATAATAAACAAAATAAATACAAAACTAAACTAAAGTCAGGCACATTTTTAATAGAACACACCAAAATGTCTAATAGCAGGGCCGATATCCGGCAAACTGACATGAGTCAGGAAATGCAGGAGAGCGCCATTGAGTGCGCAGCGCAGGTCATCGAGATGTACAGTATTGAAGCAGTTATTGCAAAGCATATTAAAACCGAGTTCGATTTAAAATTCAAGCCCAAATGGCACTGCATAGTAGACAAAAGCTTCGGATCATATGTGTATCACGAAACCGACCATTTCATATACTTCTATTTAGGCCGTTTAGCCATCCTATTGTTCAAAAGAGGTTCGTAGAAACAGCCATTCAACTTACTTAATACCGAGAATAAAACCCCACCAATGTTCTCAACAAAATTCCATTAAATAATGGAATGAGATGAGCTATACAAAGAACTGAATAACCTAAAACTTGATTTTGACAGATATAAGTCACTATCAAGGACCCGGCCAGCACAGCAAAATACTGTGAATAAACACGCCAAAATATTAGTAGACCGTTTCAACGCAGCGCGTATACTAATACATGACCAAAGAGACCGGCTAGACAAAGCCAATTGGTCTCGAGTATCTAAATTCTTGCTAAAATTAAGAGAGAATTTAGTATACGTAAAACAAAGATATAATGTGTCCATTTCAGTGCCAACTATATTAAACACAGCTTTGACACTGGAAACTGGAGACAAACCGGAATCATCAAATTCGCCAGCTCCCGAGCCAGCTGAAACAGATAACCCGGTCTTAACAGATCCAGAAATAGAGGAAAAAGATATCAATCACCATCCCTGCAGTCCTTATTCAATCTGAATTGTCAGATCCGGACTTCTCAGACTCAGACAATAACGACAGCAATGTAGAAGTAAAACCAATCACAATGGCTGACGAAACAATTGCCCAAAGGGCATATATCAAAGAAATTTCATGTGCTATTCCGGAATAAAACGGACAAAAGCTGCACTTACAAAGATTCACGACAGCTTTGAGGTTAGTCAACCTGACAAAGGGTACATATGAAGACCTTACTGTAGAAGTAATAAAATCCAAAATTGTGGGACCAACACTGTACAAAGTGCAGAATGAAACTACAATAAACGGTATAATAAAGAAATTGCAAGAGACGATAGTCGGCGAAACATCCGACGTAGTCAAAGCAAAGATGGCTAAAACCGTCCAGAAAGGCAAGACTGCCGAAAAATTCACGACGGAAATAGAAATCTTACGAAAGCTTCTTGAAGCTTCGTACATTGATGAAGGTCTTTCGGCCGAACACGCTGATAAATTCAGCACGAAGGAAGCCATCACCACAATTGTTAAAAATTGTGAGCATGGCCGATTTAAAACAATATTGGAGGCAGGCAACTTCTCTAACATGAATGAAGCCGTCACTAAGTACATACAATGCAGTACTGAAATGACGGGCAATGCCAATACAATATTGTACGACAACAGAGGTAATAATTATCGCGGTAACAATTACAAAAATAATTATCGCGGTAAGGGTAATGGCCGAGGTAACAACCGAAACAATGGTTACAACCAAAATAACGGTTACTACCGGAACAACAACCAATACAACAATAACAACTATAACAACCAGAACAACAACAATTATAGGAACAACAACCGTAATGGAAACAACCGCGGCGGAAATAGCCGTGGGGGAAACAACAACGGAAATTCTAATAATAATAATAACAATAGCAACAATGTCCGAGTAGCCCCAGGGAACTCGGGAAACCAACAGAACCCTTCAGGTGTTTAGACCCAACAATTAGCTCAATAAAAACAATTAAATTAAAAGAGGACATAGTTCAATTTGAACACGTTAATGATAAAATTCACACCCAAATATCGGGAATTGGCAAAGGAACAATTTCTTCAAAAGGCTTAGCCTCAATAGAACTCACTACAGGTAAATATATGTATAATTCCACATGACTTCTATTTAGTCGAGCAAAATTTCCCAATACCTAGTGATGGCATACTAGGCATAGACTTCATAAAAACAATATAATTGCCAACTAGATTTCACTCAGAGTGGCGACTCACTGATTCTTCGCCCAAATAACTTAAACTATCCAATTAAATTACAAATACTTCATACTTGTGAAAATAATGCCACAGTACTCCCAGCTCGTTCCGAAGTTGTCCGTGAAATACACATTCCATCAGTAAAAAATCAAATTCTGATATTAAATCAAGAAATTGAGGAAGGAATTTATATCGCAAATACGATATCCAATCACACAAACACCTTTGTCCGTATTATTAACACAACAAATACCAATAAAATTGTAAACTTAAATAAAATTAAATAGGAAACCCTAAACTGTAGTAGAATTGATTTGCCGGCCAAATGAGTAGTCAGGTAGTGTAGTTGTAGTTGTAGAGCTTAATTCTTTTATTTGTTTCAATTCATCAGATCTTTAGAGCAACCATTGGTGTCGCTCCAAAGTCATAATTGATAATCATCTTATCTAAATGTATTTAAAACTAAAGAAGGCTATGTCGTGTAGCTGCGCTGCTAACAGCGGCAGCGAAGAGACTTATATATATAATATTCTTAAATACATAGCTATGCTCGCTTAGGCTGAGCGCGGAGGTATATGCACATGCATACGTAAGGTCCGCTCGTGGCGCATTTATGCTGACACCTGCACTTTCTGTGTGCGGTGCAAATGCGCAACAAGGGATTCATATTTCGGCTGAGGTTTATGACCTGGCCTTGGGTTGTATAACCCTTCAATGTATTTAAGTATATTTAGATACAATTGGTTGCGTATGTCAGATATATCTATAAAAGAAAGTAACGAAGGAAGGGATGAATTCGTTATGAAAAAGTTAACTAAAAATTTTCCGCCTTTGTTCAAAAACCAATTAAAAGATTTATGCACCAGGTATACAGATATATTCGGACTGGAAACCGAATCGATAACAATAAACAATTTTTATAAGCAAAGACTTAGAGTGAAGGATGATGAGCCCGTATATATCAAGAACTATAGAAATCCTCGCAGCCAAGTAAAAGAATTAGCAGCTATTCATTGGGCAATAACTCATTTCAGACCATATATTTATGGTAGACACTTCACTGTCAAAACAGACCACAGGGCACTTACCTATTTATTTTCAATGGTAAACCCTAGTTCCAAACTAATACGTATGAGGCTTGAATTAGAGGGAAGGGAAAGGATAACTTTGTCGCTGCTGCGTTATCCAGAATAACCATCAAAGACCTACAAAATATTACTGGAACTATAAATAAAGTCACTACCAGAAACCAAAGTAGACAGAAATCCTGCGCAGGAGAAAAAGAATCAAAATTGCCTAGGCAATCTGAAGAAAAAGCTTCAAAGCCCAACGTATATGAAGTCATAAATAATGATGAAGTACGTAAAAGAGTGACCTTGCATGTAAATAATAAAATGTGTTTATTCAAATACGGAAAGAAAATTACAGCAAGTTATGATGTTAGCGATTTGTATACTAATGGAACCCTTGACTTAGGTCAATTCTTCCAAAGGCTTTAAATACAGGCTGGTATTAACAAGATCAGCCAACTCAAAGTGGCACCGTGGTAAAATATCTTTGAACTCGTTTTAATTGATAATTTTAAAATAATGGGCAATAAAATATTGAAATTATTAAGAGTAGCGCTACTCAACCCAAGTAAAAGAATTAGCAGCTATTCATTGGGCAATAACTCATTTCAGACCATATATTTATGGTAGACACTTCACTGTCAAAACAGACCACAGAGCACTTACCTATTTATTTTCAATGGTAAACCCTAGTTCCAAACTAAGACGTATGAGGCTTGAATTAGAGGGAAGGGAAAGGATAACTTTGTCGCTGCTGCGTTATCCAGAATAACCATCAAAGACCTACAAAATATTACTGGAACTATAAATAAAGTCACTACAAGAAACCAAAGTAGACAGAAATCCTGCGCAGGAGAAAAAGAATAAAAATTGCCTAGGCAATCTGAAGAAAAAGCTTCAAAGCCCAACGTATATGAAGTCATAAATAATGATGAAGTACGTAAAATAGTGACCCTGCATGTAATTAATAAAATGTGTTTATTCAAATACGGAAAGAAAATTACAGCAAGTTATGATGTTAGCGATTTGTATACTAATGGAACCCTTGACTTAGGTCAATTCTTCCAAAGGCTTTAAATGCAGGCCGGTATTAACAAGATCAGCCAACTCAAAGTGGCACCGTGGTAAAATATTTTTGAACTCGTTTTAATTGATAATTTTAAAATAATGGGCAATAAAATATTGAAATTATTAAGAGTAGCGCCACTCAACCCGGTGACCGTAATCAATATAAAGAAAGAAAAAGAAGCTATACTGTCTACATTTCATGACGATCCAATACAATACACACAGGCATTACAAAAACCTTGGCCAAGGTCCAGAGACACTACTACTGGAAAAATATGTCCAAAGACATAGAAGAGTACATAAAGAAATGTCCAAAATGCCAAAAGTCAAAAACGACTAAACATACAAACCTCCACTTTCTATAACAGAAACTCCAGAAAGAGCTTTCGACAGGGTAATTGTGGATACAATTGGTCCACTACCGAAATCGAACACTGGAAATGAATACGCAGTAACGATTTGACAAAGTATTTGGTAGCAATACCAAATAAAAGTGCAAATACCGTAGCTAAGGCTATATTTGAAGATTTTATTCTAAAGTACGGCCCAATGAAGACGTTCATAACGGACATGGGAACAGAATACAAAAATTCAATTATTGAAGATCTATGTAAATATTTAAATATTAAAAACATGACTTCAACTGCACACCATCACCAGACTGTAGGTACCGTGGAGCGAAGCCACAGAACATTTAATGAGTTCATACGTTCCTACATCTCAGTAGACAAAACAGACTGGGATATATGGCTACAATACTTCGTATACTGCTTTAATACAACCCCCTCTATGGTACACGATTGCTGTCCATATGAGTTACTTTTTGGTAAAACTTCAAATTTGGCAAAACATGTTAATAGCATAGATGGGATAGAACCACTATATAACATAGAAGATTATGCTAAGGAATCCAAATTTAGATTGGAACAGGCATATAAGCGAGCAAGAATAATGCTAGATGTTAACAAACAAAAACAAAAAGATAGGTTAGACAAAAATAGTTTAGACTTTAGATTAAAAATAGGAGACCAGGTTTTATTAAAAAATAAAACTCGTAATAAGCTAGATTTTAAATATACATGTCCCTATAAGGTAGAACATATAGGAGATAGAGATAACATAACCATAACAAACATTAACAATAAAAAATAATTAGTACACAAGGATAGATTAAAACCATTTATTTCTTAACTAATTTAGTTATTTTTATATTTAACGTATGGCCATACATAGAATAAAAATTCCATACATAGAATAAAACTTATATTACAACTATATAAATAACATAAGAATAAATAAGTAGCCACAAAAAAAAAAAAAAAAAAATAGAATAATTTGTGACGCGGGCCGCGCACAAAATTAATAAAACTGAAGAGAGAAGAAGAAATACATATAAAAACTGTAAGAAAGAAATAAAGAAAAGAAGAAAGAAATGTAAACTGATGACGAAAGAATGAAGAAATAGACAGAATATAATGTAAGAAAGAAAATAAGAAAGAAATGTAAACTGAAGAGAATAAGAAATACATATAAGAAATAAGATAAGATAAGATAAAGAAAAGAAGAAAGAAATGTAAACTGAAAAAGAAAGAAGGAAGAAATAGGCAGAAGATATGAAATGTAAGAAAGAAAAAGGAGAAAGAAATAAATGAAGTAAAAAGAGCGACAGACAGGGCAATTCAAATTCAAATGCGCGCGCGCGCCAAGATCAGGGAACACTGGCAGCTCGGGGCACACTGATCCGACACGAAGAGGAAGAAAGGCGATCGCAACGGGCACACTAGGCCTCGCCAGGGCCTATATAATGCTGGCCGCTGGCCCTAGGAAGGCACTTAGCAGCCGACAGCGATCGGAAACGGTAAGTCTCTAGCAGCACACTTCCAGTAGTCAGCAGCCAAAGTCATTTTTTGGGCGACCCGAATCCTCCGATTTGGGTTGCAATAAATAGTCGCTAGACTTTCGAGTCGCGGCAACTAATTCGGCTTGCCGAATTCTCTCTCTGACGACTTTAGAGTCCACCCGCCCTCTCTCGCTGGAGACTTTCGACTCCCAAATCTCTCTCTCTCTCTCTGAAGACTTTCGAGTCCCAAACCATTTTCTCTCTCTCGTAACCGACGACTTTCGAGTCCACCGCGTCTCTCTCTCTGAAGACTTTCGAGTCTCAAACCATTCTCTCTCCCTCGTAACCGACGACTTTCGAGTCCACCGCGTCTCTCTCTCTGAAGACTTTCGAGTCCCAAACCATTCTCTCTCTCTCGCCACAGACGACTTCCGAGTCCACCGCGTCTCTCTCTGAAGACTTTCGAGTCCCAAATCATTCTCTCTCTCGTAACCGACGACTTCCGAGTCCACCGCGTCTCTCTCTGAAGACTTTCGAGTCCCAAACCATTCTCTCTCTCGTAACCGACGACTTTCGAGTCCACCCCGCCTCTCTGAAGACTTTCGAGTCCCGCCTATTCTCTCTGCAGACTTTCGAGTCCAACCACTGTACCTTCGGGAGACTTTCGAGTCCGCATATCTGCGGGTAAGACTTCCGAATCCCCCCCCCCATCTACTTCTCTTTTCTTCTCTACCTCTCTACTGGTTCCCGGGTCCCTCGGCTTCCCCCCCTGTAAGGTCACAGCCGCCTGCTGCCGACGACTGGCCGATCCCGAACCTCTAGCCGAGCTGTTCTCTCGAGCACTTGTTCAACGGCCGGGAGAATGTTCAGTCGCAGCAGTATTTAGTCATAAGTAATAATATTTCAGACACAACACACATTATGTAATAACTCTTCAGTCGCAGCGACCTGCATTTATCGTAAATAAAGTATTAATTACCAGGTCAAGCGAATATGCATAGTCGGAAATGAATGACGAGGAAATGAATTGGGGCAATGGTCTCAGTTCCTAACACTGACCCACATTCACAGTAACCTCACACTATTTCTTATACGTTATTTCTGTTAA
The DNA here is from genome assembly GCA_035045905.1 of Drosophila anomelani. Lineage (NCBI taxonomy): Eukaryota > Metazoa > Arthropoda > Insecta > Diptera > Drosophilidae > Drosophila > Drosophila anomelani. The sequence goes on along the minus strand of JAWNOO010000028.1, from coordinate 1,102,864 downwards.
CATAAGCACTTTTGCACCTATAAATGTTGTTAAGTTTCATTAATAAAGTCAGTAAGATTTCTAGCACATGCATGCATCGGACGCTGTCGCTGTGTCTTCAGACCCTCACCCAACCCAGCCGTCCACCTAGTTCCAAGTGCTAGTTGCGACAACAAAAGGCAATAGTTTATGCACTACCTGCCAGGCATCTAAGCCTCCTTACACAAACATTTTGGTATGCATCAACCAATATTTCCCACGCGGCGACTAAACATTCTCCCGGCCGTTGAACAAATACGATTTTTCTACCTATCACACGTCTTTGACTTTGATTGACACTATGTCATTGTAGACATCTAATTAAATCAATAATATTTATAGTTTATATCTTTCATAAAACGAATGAAGGTATCAGTTACTGTACAGCTATTGATAAATTACCTGTTCGTGTTCCTCGAATGCGGCTTCCTCTTTTGCGCAGGCGCCATACGCATCTTTTTTTTCTCGCAATTTTTCTTTTTCTCCCTTATCAGATTCCGCGTCTGCCAGTACCCAAAGAGGGATTTCTGCAAAGCTTGTAACTGTGAATCCGACACAGGCAATAAAAATAAAAGTGATGATGGAGAAAACAGCCTTAACGTGTCCACCCAATCGCCGACCTATATTATTTAAAATAAAATTACTCTAAACCAGTTTAATACATTTTTTTTACCGATATCTGTTTCATCCCAGTTCAAGCCACCCATTGAATAGCCGAAAAATCCACCCAAGCCTGCCATAATGGTGAATGTTGATAAACCCTTCGCATGATCTTCTGGTAAACAAACGTCTAGAAGATAAGCTCTAGCAGGACTTTGACAAGCATCAGCGTCAAAATCAAGAAGAACAGTTCCCAATACTGTAAAAAAGATACCCCAAGCGTGGGAAGACTTTGGTGGCGTATAGGTATTTTTGGAGAAGTTGCTCAAATTATTTGAATCATCAAATTGCCCACGTGGAGTATCCTTACTTCCATCTCCAAACCAATATCCCATACATTCTCCGTTGGGAACTAATAGAAGTCCTTTAAAGAAAAAGAAAAAAACAGTATAAATTATACATTTTGAAGAAGGTAAATGCTTAAGAACCAAGAAAAAACTAAAAATAACCAAACTACGAATTTAAGTATATAAAATTCATAATTGACAGCTCTAGAAAACAAAGATGTATAAATTAGTTAATAATAATATGTTTAGTCGAGCGAACTGAAGTAAATTGAGGACAGAATGCAGCCGCCTCAGCTGTTGACATCTTTGGAGGTAATTGGCTACATTCAATTTTTCTTTTGTCTCTTATTTTTATACCCTTGCAGGGTATATTAGTTTCAGTCAAAAGTTTGCAACGCAGTGAAGGAGGCATCTCCGACCCTATAAAGTATATATATTCTTGATCAGGATCAACAGCCCAGTCGATCTAGCCATGTCCGTCTGTCCGTTTCTACGCAAACTAGTCCCTCAGTTTTAAAGCTATCTGAATAAAACTTTGCAGTTAGGCTTCTATATACTCTAACTCGTACATATGTCGGAACGGGCCGGATCGGACGACTATATCATATAGCTGCCATAGGAACAATCGGAAAAATCTACGAAAAAAAATTATAACTTTGTCAGTTTTCAACCAATTTTCACCAAATTTGATATTTAGCCATATTTTATTATTACTGCATTTCGCTTTTAATTTCATGAAAATCGACTGACTATATCCTATAGCTTCCATAGGAACAATCAGGAAAATACAAGAAAAATTCATAACTTTGTCAGTTTTCAACATATTTTCACCAAATTTGATAGTTACAGATATTTTAGTATTCCTGAATTTCGATTTTAATTTCATGAAAATCGGCTGACTATACCCTATAGCTTCTATAGGAACAATCAGGAAAATAAAAGAAAATACCATAACTTTGTCAGATTTCAACATATTTTCACCAAATTTGATATTTAGCCATATTTTAGTATTTCTGAATTTTGATTTTAATTTCATGAAAATCGGCTGACTATATCCTATAGCTTCCATAGAAACAATCAGGAAAATAAAAAAAACCATAGCTTAGCCGTGTTTCAAACCATTGCCATCAAATTTGAGATTTGGCAACAAATTATTATTTCAGAATTTCGTTTTTAATTATACCCGCTACCCATAGGGTAGAAGGGTATTATAACTTTGTGCCGGCAGGAAATGTATGTAACAGGTAGAAGGAAGCATTTCCGACCCTATAAAGTATATATATTCTTGATCAGGATCAACAGCCGAGTCGATCTAGCCATGTCCGTCTGTCTGTCTGTCTGTCTGTCTGTCTGTCTGTCTGTCTGTCTGTCCGTCTGTCCGTATGAAACACTGGATCTCAGAGACTATAAGAGATAGAGCTCTAATTTTTTTTCGACAGTATTTCTTATGCTTGCACGCAGATCAAGTTTGTTTCAAATTTCTGCCACGCCCACTTCCGCCCCCGCAAATCATAAAAAAGCGTATTAAGCGTATAATTTTAAAGCTAGAGTCGCGAATTTCGGTATGTAAATTAAGAACTATGGTCTGTGTGATCCCTGAAAATTTGGCTGCGATCAGATAAAAATTGTCGAAGTTATTAAAGAAATAATTTTGTATGGCCACAAACGGCTGCTGGCAGCAGGCTTCTTTTGGTTGACCAATTCGATATTCGAGAAGCAATTTTAATATTTGGTAATAATTATTAGCCGCTTTAATGCAATAATAACGCGTTTTTACACACATAGATACATGTGTATGTATTTTTGTATGCATGTGATTATAATACACTTGCATTTGCATTTGTCCGTTATGTTCCTAATTGTATTAACTGTTTTTCTGGCGTCCTGACGCTTTTCTGGTTTAAGTATGGGTAGCGGGTATCTCACAGTCGAGCTCACTCGACTGTAGCTTTCTTACTTGTTTTTTGTTTAAACTCTGCAAGGGTATACAAACTTCGGTGAGCCGAAGTTAGCTTCCGTTCTTGTTGTTAATAATTTATATTTAAGGATAAGTTTTTTTTTGTACATTTTGGACACGTACGTCTGATGTCTTTGCCGGGTACCGGCCGTCTGTTGTGGGTGCAGAGCTGCTCCTTAGGGAACGATTAGAGACCTTCAAGGTCTGCAAGGTAGTGTGATCGATTGATAGGCCGTTAAGGTCTACTACAAATCAGAACAGATTTATAGGCCCTTAAGGTCTACCAAGTAATGTCAGTTTCAGAGGCCTTTAAGGTCTACTACAAATGAGAGCAGTTTTAGAGGCCTTTAAGGTCTACTATAAATGAGAACAGTTTTAGAGGCCTTTAAGGTCTACTAAGTAATAAAAATAGGTTTAATGCCTCATCGGTCGGTCCTCCAACAGGAATTAGTCGACAAGTTACCTAAGCCTGAGCGGCTTTATTCCTGTTCCTGCTTACCCGGTGATCCGTCCTGATCCCTGGGAGGTGATGCTGCTCGCTTCGCTGCTAGCACTGACTGTCTTTCCAAGGGATAGGACCCGCTTTATATAGCTGTTCTTCATGATTCAGTGTGGCTTTTCCGTTTTCCTATTGGGCCTAATTAGAGTGGCTGATCCATTATTCACAGTGTGCCCATTCCATGGCGCGTGCGCGTTAATGTGTTGAGTTTTAACTTCGTTCTTTTGTGCGCCCTGGGCGTCACAAATCATTTGGAAGCTTCGTGGAGTACACGTAAAGTTTATGTATGCCTTCAGAGTTAGCATGGTGTCCTTCGCGCCCTCCGATTAAACTAAAATGAACTATAAATACATTTTGTACTTGTTTGTGTAAGGAGGCTTAGATGCCTGGCAGATAGTGCATAAACTATTGCCTTTTGTTGTCGCAACTAGCACTTGGAACTAGGTGGACGGTTGGGTTGGTTGAGGGTCTGAAGACACAGCGACAGCTTCCGATGCATGCATGTGCTAGAACTCTTACTGACTTTATTAATGAAACTTAACAACATTTATAGGTACAAAAGTGCTTATGTTAACAGAAATAACGTATAAGAAATAGTGTGAGGTTACTGTGAATGTGGGTCAGTGTTAGGAACTGAGACCATTGCCCCAATTCATTTCCTCGTCTCAGCCGACTATGCATATTCGCTTGACCTGGTAATTAATACTTTATTTACGATAAATGCAGGTCGCTGCGACTGAAGAGTTATTACATAATGTGTGTTGTGTCTGAAATATTAGTACTTATGACTAAATACTGCTGCGACTGAACATTCTCCCGGCCGTTGAACAAGTGTTCAACCTTCGCTAAAGTCGAACGCGAAACTTCGTGGGGTAGCTTCTAATGGTAGCTGTTCCGTGTTCTGTCTGAGTTCGGAAGCCCGGCGTGTTGGTGTTTTATGTTTTTTGTATAATGAGAATTTCCATTTGTTACATGTTGAGATGTCCTTAGACTTTAATTCAGCTTGTATTTTACGATACCTATCCTTACCTCCGACCACCTGATGTGAGTCGGAGCACATCTTTAAAAAAATACTCCCTTCTTCGGTCAGAGGTAAGGGTACGGCCTTATATGGCAGCTATTTGCCATTTTCTCAATAAATAAATAAATAAATTGCAAACCGAATATATGTAGCCTTCGTTTCGCTGACTATGGTGCTGAATGTGCTCACGCTAATTTTTGAGTTGCGTGCAGTGCAGCCTGGGGCCAGTGACAACAAGCCTGTTCCGTTAAGGTGCACTGTGAACGATGTTCCTTTGCATACCGCTTGAAGTTCAACGTGCCTGCGTGTGGCAAACATCCACCTGTTTTGCTGATGCGTTGCTGACCATCACAGCTCGGCCCTCGACTGAGAGACCTCGCAGATAGTTTCCGTCTTGTTATTAAAACAACTAAATTCACACCGATTTTCCACGCTGAATGTGGCTTGATGGTTGAAACAGATGTGCTCGTCGTGTGGCAGCCTTAGACACTGCTTAAATTCATCCTTGGTCAATCCCATGAACTGATCTCTATGGGCATTGACGGCTATGATTTTGGTTTGTAGCCTGAATTGCTGCCAGCTTCCGGCCCTCCATGTCGGGATCGCCATAATGCTGAATATTTCCTGTTGTGTTACTGTTGTAACCAGTGGCAGCGATATCTTGAAGATGACGTGGCTGCTCGTTGTGGTGCCTTCGGCATGCTTAATTTTATAAAGCTGGATAACATTAGCCGATGCTACTGGAAGCAGTTGATCCGGTGGCATATGTTCACGAATCTGATCCAGTTGCTCCCTCAGTTGCTTGGGAGACACTAGTATTGGACTGATGGTTCGATGGCGCACGTCAGTGAGCACCTTAGCTATCTCACTTTGCATCCGCTGCAATCCGGTTGCCACCAGCGTTAGTTGCGTATGTTGAAAATGCTCAGACACTGATCTACAAGCATTAATGTTTCGGAGTTCTGAAGAATATGGCTTTAAATCGTAATATACAATTATTTTCCATTCGAAGATTGCCATTCTGGATGTGCCGAGCCGTTCGTAGAATATTCCTGGCTGGCTTGCAGACGGAGTTATGTTGACTGACTGCGTTTTCCTGTTCCCAGCACTCGACTTCGCTGGTGCAGGAAACTTAGTATCGTATCGAGCCCTTGAAGCTCTCCTGAGCCGTCTAACGACTGTTCGTATAGGGCTCTATTCGCCAGATCCAATTTTTGCTTTAAGATGGCAATTATGATTGTATCCCAGCTGGATACATCAATGCCTAGTCCCTTTAATGATGCTAGAGACTCAATTGATGTAATATACAATTCCTTTAGTGACCTTGGGTCGTCACTGTTTGTTTGTTGTTGCAGGAGGCGATTGAGAATCGTATCTGCTACATGGTGGGGATTGTTGTATGCATCAACTAATATTTCCCATGCGCTCATGTAGTTCTCTGTTTTCAGATCGATATGCCTTATAAGTCTCTCTGCCTCTCCAGTCACAGTGGCTTTAAGGTACCACATCTTCATGACTGTGGGCATGTTGGTATCATGTACCATGCATTTGAACAAATCAAAGAATTGCGTCCATTTGAGTAGATCCCTGTCGAATGTGGGGATGCTGACTCTGGGCAAGTGCACATGGCTTGATGTGTTGGTTTGTGCCCCCAGGACTTTCTCTACTTCCCTTTCTAGTCGGAGGAACGACTGCATGTCGTATCCCTCCCTGACCGGGTCTTCGTACTCTTCATGGATTGAGAAATGGATCTCTTGGTTTTGGGACCACAATGAGTTTATTGAACTCCTTGATACGACCCTGCCGGTCTCTGAACATTCTTTCAAAGCCCATTTGATTGAGTCGGCGATTGCCTTTTGTCGCCGACATGCTGATATCAGCTTACGTGCAGGTTGCGCTAAGCTTGCAACGTCTGCAGTTTCCCGGCCATTGCTCGCGGTTGCCTGATTTGGGGCATTGCTTGAGCTCTGAGCCATTGAGTCGACTATAATATTTCTGTATTTGTCGTATGAATCACGACAGTCGACGTAGAACTTTAAATATTCTTCGGTTCTATATGTTGCGGAAATGTTTTTGTCGTTCTCCACAGATCGATTCCATACTTCATCGGTTGCGACCAACTTTATTTGGTAATATGTTGGATTTAATTTTCTATCCGCTGAATCTTTTTTAAAGTTGCGGATAAGCCTTGCGATCTCTCGACTGATCTCTTCCTGCAAGTCTAATGTCTCTTTGACTGCTTGCTCCTCCTTGTTAGACATATTGACAATTGTTTAATTTCCTGACCGTTGGGAGTGTTTTATTTGCTTTGACAGCTGGATACGCTTCTATTCGCAACCGTGGTGTGGTCGAAGGAATTAACAATTAGTCAATAGACTTGGAGGATCTAGAACTCAAGAAAGAATTTGAAGGCTCTTGACTGTGTAATGACAGTGTCAAAAAAGAAAGTTCCCAGAAGTGACGGAACTTTCCCTGTTGGTCTCACCAATGTTCTATGGCAAGAGTGAAATTCTGAAAAATTCCCAAGAGTTACGGAATCTTTCCTGTGAGTTTACTATCACGGTTAACGTGATCATGTCGGGGTCACGAAAATGTTTGTGTAAGGAGGCTTAGATGCCTGTGCATAAACTATTGCCTGTTTGTTGTCGCAACTAGCACTTGGAACTAGGTGGACGGTTGGGTTAGGTGAGGGTCTGAAGACACAGCGACAGCCTCCGATGCATGCATGAATAAAAGCTCTTCGTTGAGGTAGAACTCTTACTGACTTTATTAATGAAACTTAACAATATTTATAGGTACAAAAGTGCTTATGTTAACAAAAACAAGATGGACATACAGTCGGGTGTCCCGACAGTAGAATACCATGTACCATTACAAGGCGCGTCCCAAAATTATATAAAAGAAAGAGAATAAGAATAAAAAACTGAGACAAATTTACATATAATGCAAATGTCTTCCCATTCAAGAGCAAAGTCGATAGCTCAGTGGGTAAAGCTACACATACATTTTTGTAAGCAATTGGCCTGGGTTCGAATCAACCGCAGGCATAAGGAATTTTTTCATTTTCAAAACATTAAGTATAGTTCTTTGCTTGCATTTTTTTATTTTTTAGTATTAAATACTGTAATTATTTTAATGTACTGGAAAAAAAAAAAAAAATTGCTAAAAATAAAAAAGATTTCGCTCGTCGCCGACGGGATTCGAACCCGTGACAACTAACATTTGAAAAAGACTTCAGCTTAGCCAGCTGCGCCACCAACCAATTCAAAATGAGTAATCCTATTTTCATAGTAATAGAACATAAGTAAAATGTTTAATGAACGTTTTGATTTATTTGGAGCCCTCTGCCTGGGCTGCCTCTTGTACACGTAATGTGTATAAAGTAAAAAGCCTATATCTCCGCTATTTATGGCACGATCGCAATAAAATTTGGACAGTCTGTGTATTTTGATAAAATGCATTAAGCTTTTTAATATGGTTTACATAACTTTATAAATTTCGGAGATATACGTTTTTTTTCAAATAGCTCCTCCAAAAAGGGGAGCAGCAAAAATTTAAAACAAACTTGATCTGCGTGCAGATATAAGAAGTCTAAATCCCAAGTTTGGTGTCTCTAGCTCTTATAGTCTCTGAGATCTGGGCGTTCATACAGACAGACGGACAGACGGACAGATGGACAGACGGACAGACGGACGGACGGACGGACAGACGGACATGGCTATATCGACTCCTTTAGTGGTCCTGACCAATATTTAGGTAACTTTTGGGGGTCTGCCACGCCTCCTTCTGCCTGTTACAGAAAATCGCACTCGCACAAAACTATAATACCTTTGTACCTTTGGTACATGGTATAAAAAACGTATAAGAAATAGTGTGCGGTTACTGTGAATGTGGGTTAGTGTTAGGAACTGAGACCATTGCCCCACTTCATCGTCTCAGCAGACTATGCATATTCGCTTGACCTGGTAATTGATACTTTATTTACAATAAATGCATGTTGCTGCGACTGACGAATTATTACATTATGTGTGTCGTGTCTTATATATCATTCTTATGACTACATACTGCTGCGACTGAACACAACTCTTTCTCGACCTTATACCATAGGGCTCGGATTTTGTCGATATGAATTTTGCACGTATAGCGAGATGGAATGGAATTTTATGTGTCTGGACTTATGTGGTTGACCGCTGCTGTATTAATCGTGATACTGTTCTTGGAGACCATGCAGGATAGCGGAGATACCGAGAGGCGGACAAATTATCATTGATCGGAGCGTCGACTTACTGACGATTATGCTTGGAAATATGTATTGGTAATCTATATATATATAAAAATGGAGGCAAAAAATGTACGGAAACGCATTACAAGAGAACGGCTGGGCCGATTTGGCTCAAATTTTTTTTCCAGTTATTTGTAATTGACAGAAGGAGGCCATAGCATAAGAACATTTTGGCAAAACCTTCTGGAAAAGTCGCTAGCGGCTCAAGAGTTGTACACAGTTGTATGTAAAACTGTTACTGTACAATAGTAGGCGATGTGGTGTTATTCATCATATAGTGAACATATATTTTTAATTTAAGTCGATTTTTAAAGTTGAGCATTGCAAGACAGTAAATTTCATACAATAAAATTGCGCATCAGACTTCGTGGAACTAATTGTCCATCTCAAACAGATAAGTAATTTTGTCACTTCGGAGTGACAGTTATACGTATTATTTATATGTTCTATACCTACAGTTAGCAAAATAATGCCTGCTGTTAGACGATCAAGACTTGGACGGCGTTCGTGAAATGCAATAAATAGTCCGAATTTCCGTAATAGTCGGACGCAAGAGGAACGTTCAGATATAAATGCATCGGCACGTGCCCGAATGGCACAGCATCGCGCTGCACAAACCCCACCTCAAGCCCGACAAAATAATAGAAGACGAACCGCAAATGAAAACTTGAATCGCGCTGCATTCGCATACAATTCTAAAACAAAATAAAAGATCATAGCTGCGTTGTTATTGGTTCATTGTCTGTGGTATGTCAGCATTGCAATGCACTGAAGTTTCGATTGTAAACCCTCGGCTTATGCTGTGCAGGTGGTAAAATTAAATTTCCCGTTTTGGCTCATCCACCAGAGCCATTGTATTCGCTACTATATGGAAATTCAGCCCAATCAAACAGTTTCCTAAAGCTTGCCCAAAAATATAACGGATGCTTTCAAATGACGTTATTTAGAGCCGAGGTTGTTCATCAACCAGGCTACAATCCAAGTTATAAGGTAATGGCGTCTCTCTATTATCAAAATGAAGAACCATTTTTTCAAAATTGCATCCCAATGTTCATATTCAAGTGCAAATTCACCACCGAGCGGGCGCTTTGTTACCACCACAAAACAAAGATCATAAATTCCTTTAGATCTTTTTCATTGGTGATTCGGCAGTTGAACTAAATCACCGCAGTACAGTTTACACTGCAACTAAATGTGAAATTATCGAACAATTGCAAAATCTTCTCCATGAGCATAACGAATTGGACAGATTGTTCAAAACCGCATTGGATATAATGCATTATGACGAACACAAAATCATTATCAGCGCTGACAAAAGACCCACTGGTAGCCATGCAAGACAATTTAATGCTCCCACTATCAATGAAGTCGCAGTGGTGATTCTTGTCGAGAATGTGGAATCACGCGATATTGTTCTTAAGCGTCGGGATGATGGCCAATTGCAGCGAGCTTATGAGACTCATCGATCATATGATGCTCTTCAATACCCGTTGATGTTCTGTCGTGGAGAAGATGGGTATCACTTCAACATACAAATTGTCAATCCAATGACAGATTTGTTTACACTTCTTACATCACTTCTTTTTGATTCTACAACAAATTAAAATTTTATGCATTTTTATGCGTATCGATTGATGATTCGACTAGATGTTGACAATCATCTGTTAAGAAATTGGGGCGAGACAAAGTTCGCCAGGTCCGCTACACAAAATTTAACTAAGACAAAAATCATCAATTAGGGGCGAGATAAAGTTCGCCGGGTCCGCTAGTATTAATATACATATGAACGTTTATATGCGTATGCTTGGATATAGCTCAGCTCATTACAAAACAACGGCAAGTTAATAAATGTGCATATGCAATTAAGTCGGTGGTTTTGTGACGATTTGGTAATAAAAATCTGAGGTTTTGTATTTATGTGGAGATGTATTTGTTTATATAGGAGCTTTGGGCTGTAATGATTAATAACTCGTATTTTTTAAATTTATATTTATTATTTTTTGGATGTATATTCGTTTTGCCAATTATTTATTTTTGAATATATGATGTAAATATAAGGGTATATATTTAGTACGTTTTGAAATCGGTTGTAGATCAGTGAATTGGACTGTTGTGGATATATATTATATTAGCTGATATTTAAACAAAAAAAAATATAAAGAAAGAAGAAAATACGAATTATGTTATTTTTCCGGAGTTATTTGGTTGACTACTGTGGGAGGAAGGTTTGTTTGACACACCAGAATAACTTTGTACGTCTTCTTTATTTCGCTCGCTGTTACAGAATGGATCGTGCTTAACATTTGTTCTGTTAACTTAGCTTTAACATAGTCTTAACATCGATTACTTAGATTTAACATAGGCTAATTTAGATTAGTGTGTAGTGCGAATATCGAATATGGAGTGACCCTCTACTAGCCTACTACAATTCGGCCATCCTAATAATATGGATCCCCTGATCCAGGTTTCTTTTAAAATTAACATGCTTTTATTTTTATTATTATTTTTTTTTTATAGCTTCGTTCGTGTTCCTACCCAAGGTTTTATGTTTTGAGCACTCCAAACGCCCTTGTACGGATTTCGAGAAACTTGAAAACCTTCAACATATTTTAATAAGAACCTGTCATCACGAAGTACTTTGGCTATCATGTAAGGACCTTCGTTCTTTGGAATTAACTTCGTATACACCGTCTTCAGGCTGGGATAATTTCGCTATCATTGGACCTATGGTCCTGTTAATGCGTTCCACCTGCCCATTTGCTTGTGGGGAACCTGCCGCTTTCTTCAAGTGTTTAATGTTGTTTTCCGTAATAAATTGTTCGAAATTATTAGATGTGAAACAACTGCCTCTGTCGGAAACTATACATTTTGGTTTGCTATACGCCCTAAAATAATCGCTTAAGGCTTTCAGAGCTCCTTTAGTGTTAGTCGTCTTTGTTGTATAAAGTCTAACGAACTTTGTAAAGCCATCTACTATTAGAAATATGTGTTTATTTGCTCTTCCTGCCGCCACTGGTCTGTAATGGTCAATGTGTAGCAATTCAAAAGGCTTATCTCCCTTCGGAATGCTATGTAGGAAACCCTCTGATTTTCCAGTGTTTGGGGAGAATGCTACACATTTTAAGCAATTCTCTATGTGACTCTTGCTTTTTTCTTTGACGTTTCTAAACCAATAACTCCTTGAAATTGCTTCTATCATTTTATCCCTCCCGATGTGTCCAAGCTCATTATGGTATTTGTGCAGGACGTGGCTTTCCATGTCTTCGGGTACAAAAAATAATAAGCGATCATCGTTTGTTTTCCTGGTTTTTTTCTAACTCTTCCTTAATTTATTGTATTATTACATCTTTTGACTGACAGATTAAAAGATTGTCTTCAAAACTTGTGGTTTCTATGACTAATATGTTGCATCTACTCAGCGCGTCTACGTGTTGCATCTTCGTCCCGGATCTATGAATGAGTACATAATCATAATTTTGAAGTTCAAGTGCCCATCGGGCGATTCTAGGATTTAATTCGACTTAATTCCAACGTAAGTGTTAACGAATTGCAATCGGTTATTATCTTGAAATGTCTTCCTTGTAAATAGATTCGAAATCTACGCAGCGCGTAGATAATAGCTAGAGTTTCCAGCTCAAAGCTGTGATACTTTGCTTCAGTCTCTGTACTTCGCTTTGAAAAATAAAAGACGGGATGGAGTTTTCCATCTCCTTTTCTTTGCAGTAACACAGCTCCGAATCCTATGGCGCTTGCATCGCAATGCAATTCAACCTCATCTTTGTGATCATAAATGGCCAAAACCCGTGCTTTTATAAGTTTTTTCTTAAGGTTTAAAAAACAGTTTAGCTCTATTTCCTCAAAAGGAAATTCTTTGTTTTTCTTCAGAATATCATAGAGGGGCTTTGCTAAAGTAGAGAAATCTTTAATAAATCTTCTAAAATAGGAGCATAGCCCTAAGAAACTTTGGACGCTGTGTACTTTTTCGGGAATTGGAAAGTTTGTAATTGCATCAATGCCCCTATCATCTGCTCTGATTCCTTCATTAGTAATAAAAAACCCTAAGTACTTTATGCTGGATTGCATAAACTCGCATTTGTCCATCCGTAGTTCTAATTTGTTATGAACCAGTCTTACGAACACCTCTTTTAATATTCTTAAATGCTCTTCCATGTCTGCGCTGGCTATCATTATGTCATCCATATGTAAGATGACTTTATTGTCGCGTATTAAATCGGCGAAAATTTTGTTTACAAAACGCTGAAATACTGCGGCTGCATTCTTGATCCCCATAGGCATTCTTAAAAATTAAAATTGTCCTAATGGAGTCACAAACGATGTATATTTAACTGAACTATCGTCAACAAATACGTGAAAATATCCATTTTTTAAATCGAGCTTAGAAAACACACTTTTATTCACTTGCTTGTCTAAAAGGTCATCTATTAAAGGCAATGGATAATTGTCCTTTATTAAAACTTTGTTCAATTTTCTATAGTCTATGCATAAAAGCAGGTCTCCAGTTTTCTTCTTTACTAGCACGACTGCTGAAGCGTATTCTGAATCACTGATTCTTATAATGGCCTTCCCTAAGTATTCGTCTAATAATTTTTGAAGCTGTTCCTTTTCACTAAAAGAAAGTCGCCTTAGTGAGCAGCTGAACGGCTTGGATTTGTCTAAACTAATTTTCATTTCACTCCTGGTAAGAGGAATATCTGGTCTCTTTGCATTGACATAAAATTCTTCAAACATTTTAACGAATTTACATTTCATCTCGCAGTTTACATCACACCCACAGTTGTAGTCTAAAAATTGATCGTCAACTACATTGATATTTAACATTTCCATTTCAAAGTTGTCTGTTAACGTTTCTGTGAAAGTTTCATTTCTTAACAGTTTCTCCTCAGTAGCTTCATTTCCTAACAGTTTCAGCTTAGCATCTTCATTTACTAACAGTTTTCCCTTAACAGTTTCATCCACTAACAGCTTTTCCTTAACAGTTTCATCTACTAACATCTTGTCCTTAACAGTTTCATCTACTAACATCTTTTTCTTAACAGTTTCATCTACTAAGATCTTTTCCCCAACAGTTTCATCTACTAACATCTTTTCCTTAACAGTTTCATCTACGTTACCATTTTTACTGTAATCGTAATTTGTTGCTACGGCAGTTCCTAGTTGTTGATCTTAACCCTCAGATAGCGCGTTCAAATCACAGGTTTCTATTTTATTATTATCAATATTTCCATCTATGTCAAGGGTGTCTAGATTCATTCTCAAGCCATAAAGATCCATAAAATCCCTTCCCAGGACTCCATCATGTTTCATAGACTCATTAGCGACAACAATAATTTCATATTTGATTTTCATTTTTCCTTTTAAAATGAAACAACAAGTTCTTCCAAATATTTTAAGTTGGCTTTTGTTTAAACCATAATAAACTTCAGTTACGTTTTTTAATAATATTCCAGATGGGATTTTGGATTGTTTAAAGAACGATATCGCGCTCCCTGAATCTATGAGACATTCTGCAATAATGGGTAAATTAGTAAAGTCAATAAAAAAAATCCTTAACTTTCTTACGTAGTTGTTTACGTTGTTGCCGTTATCGTTGTTGTCACTTCTCCTTTGACGGCATTCTCCCACGAAATGGCCCATCTCTCCACAAGCATAGCAGGATCCCGGTGGCCTTTTTGGTTTGCGGCAGTCCTTCGCTGTCTGCATCATAATTTGTTGGCTTCCGACGCCTCCGGTGTCGACTTCTTCGGTGCATGGTTTCCGGCTTGTGGCAGGCGTACGTTAGCAAATGCTAGCAGCATCTGCTCAGGATTGGCGAATCTCTGGATGCGGCCTTGATCACGCAAGCTCGCTGATGGGATTCTTTCGATTAAATGCTCGAGTAGCTCCTCCGTGTCCATGTTGATGGTTTGGACATCATCAATTTTTCCTCGAAATACATCGTAAAACGCTCGTCCGTAGTCCATTTGCGCTGTTCAAATTTTCGACGTCACTCTGATTTGGACGCTGTTTCCCCAAATGCAACGATCAGTTGCTCGCACAGCAGCTCGAACGAATCCAGCATCCGTGTAGGGTTGACGTGTATCCAGCGTTGCGCGTTGCCTTTTAGTTTGTTGACAAGCAACATCTGTAGGCCATAATTTCCAAGATTGTAAATCTGACCGAGGTTCTTAAGGTGATCCACCCAGTTTCTAGCGCACGTGTTGCCTTCGAAATCTATTGCCGCTTCCTTGGCAAAGGAGAGTGATCCAGCCCTGGTATAGAGCCTGTCTCCCTGGGTGGTGTTAATGATGTAGCTTGGCTGTTGTCGTTGTTGGATGGCAGCGTCTTCTTGTTGCTGTGTCTGTATGGCGGCGCGCGTCTCTTGCTGTTGTATTAGTGTAGCGGCGCGTGTCTCCTCTTGCTGCTGTATTGGTGCAGCGATGCTTGTCTCCTCTTGTTGCTGTATTGGTGTAGCGACGCTTGTCGCCTCTTGCTGCTGTATTGGTGTAGCGACGCTTGTCTCCTCTTGCTGCTGTATTGGTGCATCGACGCTTGTCTCCTCTTGCCGCTGCATCTGTATTAGTTGCATGGCATTGATTTCATCAATTTGCTGTTGTTGTATAGCGCCACGCGCTTCTGCTCGTCGTAATGCTTCCTGCTGCGCAATAAGTGTAGCACGCAGCTGTGTGATAATTCCGAGAAGTTCATTTTGTTCTGGAACATTCTCGGAATCATATTCTTCCGACGATCGTGTTGCGTCCTCCGGAGCGGCGCCGATCTCCTGGGTAGATCCCAGGTGCTGGTGGCGCTGGTCATGTCCCTTCCAGACGATTGACTGGCTTCCTCCTTTGGCAGCCGACCTCGTTGCTCAGGAGGCACCTGTCCTAGTCGAGTCATCAGTTCGGTTTTAACACCTGATAGCCATCTTTTCAGCTGGATGACTGCATACACGTTTAAATTGGTCTCGTTCATTGCGTAGATTGGACCACTTCTGAATTTGTGGGAGGAAGGTTTGTTTGACACACCAGAATAACTTTGTACGTCTTCTTTATTTCGCTCGCTGTTACAGAATGGATCGTGCTTAACATTTGTCCTGTTAACTTAGCTTTAACATAGTCTTAACATCGATTACTTAGATTTAACATAGGCTTATTTAGATTAGTGTGTAGTGCGAATATCGATAATATGGAGTGACCCTCTACTAGCCTACTACACTACATATGTATGTTTTTGTCGCAGTTGTGTTTTTATACCCTTGCAGGGTATTATAATTTCAGTCCGAAGTTTGCAACGCAGTGAAGGAGACATCTCCGACCCTATAAAGTATATATATTCTTGATCAGGATCAACAGCCGAGTCGATCTAGCCTTGACGGTCTGTCCGTCCGTCTGTCCGATTATACGCAAACTAGCCGGATCGGATAACTATATCCTATAGCTGTCATAGCATCAATCAGGGTAATTAAAGAAAAAATCATACCTTCTCTGTTTCTCAACATATTTTCATCAAATTTGAGTTTTGGCCACTTTGTACTATTCTTGAATTTCGGTTTTAATTTTATGAAAATCGGACGACTATATCATATTCCTGACGTGGCTGCCTTGCATTTTTGCCACGCACGCCCCTAAGTAGGCAACACTTTTTATTATTTCAGAATTTTGCTTTTAATTTTTTTATTTAATTTTTATCTGCAAACTTTGGTGAGCCGAAGTTAGCTTCCGCTAACTATGCTATGCTATGCATATGATAGCCAAGGAACAAAGGACAATTCTACATATAACAGATAATAGAAGTTATTATAAAGGGAACACAAAACATGGAATATGTCATGCACATCATCGAAATCAAAGTTCGTCTTACACACATCCAGAGCTACCGGACAAACAAAAAGAAGAAGATCTTATAGGGTCTAAAAGCCTGACCTTATTTAATAAACAACTGTAAATATGTTCTTTAATTATCTCATACAGGAACAGTACACTATGGGAAGTTCGACGACCCTTTAAGGTGGGAAGGCTTAAAAGGCGTGGTTTGTCTCTTAAAAGTCTTTGAATCTCTTCCACAGGGATCCGCGGGTCACGACGAGAAAGACCACGACCGAGCTAACCGATCGGAAGCCGCGTGAAATAATACTTGTTACTCTTTATTACGCATAACAAACACCTTAGATACTCTTACACTGAATTTACTCTACAGTTCTCTCCTGGAAACGGGTCGGAATCTCTTGCAGCAACCACAACCGAAACAAATAAGTTCAGTGAACGGATCCTGCGCTACTTAGGCATTGACAGACCGTCACAGATCTCTTGCAGCAACCACGCTTGAACCAAATAAAACGCGGGACGGACCCTGTACATCCCGGGGCTATCTGGAATATGACAGACCGTCACAGCTGGCGCCCAAACAGGTTGAAGTGGTTGGAAGAAACAAACCAACGCCGTTAGGTTGATGTCAAGTTGGGTATATATGGTAAAAAAATACGAACTGGCAGAATACGCTAGCAAGTCCGCGTTACATCTGTTAGGCAAGACGGAAGAGTTGTGACAGGAATTTTCAACGTTTTTGAAAAGGACAGACCATAGAGAAATTGTGAAACAATTTGGAAAAGTACAAAAGAGAAAAAGCCCTGTCAGTGCACCAATAATTGTGATAACCGAAGCGGAAATGAAGATGAAACTGGGGAAAGGAGTAGAGACGGAAATAGTTGACCGGTTGTGGAACAGGGAATACATATACCAGGGAATATCCAACCCTCTGAAGTTCCTGGAGAAAGTGGAACAATGGTAACTGGATACGAACAAGAGACCACGATGGAGGAAAGGATACTGGAGCTCCTGTAAAAGAACAACAAGTATTCGACAGAATGCAAGGGGTGAGCAATGTCGCAATATATAAGATATATCTAAAGGACGATAAGGCGATCAAACATAGGTACTAAGCACGAAACCCAAAGCAACAGGCCAACCAACAGGTGGATAAGTTATTAGATGCATACCCGGTACCACGGAAGAACTTCATCCTGGATCGGGATATTGGCAGATCCCGATGGACAAGGACAGCAAACAGTACACAGCCTTCACGGTACCGGGACTATGCCTGTTCCAATGGATGGGGACTCTATTCGGCCTAAACAACACAGACAACTTTTCAACGGGCAATGTAAAACATAAACCAATAAAAAAAAAGTGTAATAATCAATGGAAGTTTTGTAGACTTTAAAGGCCTCTAAATCTTTTACCAATTTGTAGACCAAAAGAGCCTCTAAACCATTCTCGTTAACTTGTAGACCTTAAAGGCCTCTAAAACCCTTCTCACCGATTTAAGATCTTAAAGGCCTCTAACCATTCTCCCTGATTGTAAACCTTAAAGGCCTGTAAAACCGTTATCACCCATTGTAGATCTTAAGGGTCTTTAAAAACGTTCTCACCGATTGTAGACCTTAAAGGCATCTGAAACCACTCTCAACAATTGTAGACCTTAAAGGCCTCTCCCCGTTCTCACTAACTAGTATACCTCAACGGCCTCTTCCGCCCCACCTCTAAGGCAATCAGGATCACTACCCGGATACGACCGGACGACATCTAGCCGAGCAGAGCCTATGCAGCCACAAAGACCCGCATTGTAAATAATTATTGTAAACATCTCTTTAGCCTGAATAAGTAATTACTGCGTAATTCCCAATGCCTTCACATCTGGGACCGGGTCGGGATTTCGCAATCCATTCCTAACTCAATCCTGACTCAATATAAATTTCTGGGATGATCCCTGCTCATCCTTGAGCCTCCAAAGCGCTGACTAATCATCACAAAGGCGCCCGATAACAGGTGAAGGAGTTGCAGAGAGAAACCGACACCGTTAGAGGAATTTCGAGCTCGGTATACCTAGCGACGGAGAAAGAACTGACGGAATATGAGCCGGATTCGGGTCAGACGCCAAAGGCGAGTGCTGCATTTGCGAAAAGGACCGATCATAGCCAAGAAACAAAAGGAAGGCTCGGGGAACTGTCGATTAAACATAAAAAAATACAGAAGCCCAGCGAGGAATCCCACGCCAGTAATAGTAATAGCCGGTCCTGGGTAACGGAAAGTGGAAAAGGAGACAGAAAAGGACATAAAGATGGAAAGGAGAGTCGAAACAGAAATAGTGGATCGGGTTCGAAACTGAGGAATTCGGTATGAAGTCACATAGTCCGTACAGCGCGCCGGTGGTACTGGTAAAAAATAAAAATAACGAGTGGAGGATGGGCATAGATTATCGGCTGTTAAAGAATAAAAAATAAAATTTTATCTTTGTCAAGCTAAGGGTGGCGAAATTCATTAGGACGATCGATCTGAAATCAGGATTTTGGCAAATAGAGATGGAGGTAGGCAGCTGACAATACACGGCATTTACTTTACCAGGACGAAGGGAACAGCCTTCGTGAATGCAAGGTAGTGCCATTTGGGTTATCCACGGTACCGGCAATGTTCCAGAGAGCTTAAGACACAATTATAGGACCGGAAATTTAACCGCACGCGTTCGCATACCTGGACGATATTGTGGTAATCGGCAGAAACAAACAAGAACACCTTGAAAAGTAACGAGAAGTACAACGGGCTAACCTGAAGATTAACCCGGATAAATATAATTTCTTTTAGAAAGAATTGAAATATCTAGGGCACGTGGAAAGCGATCGTGGAATCAGAAGGGACCGTAAAAAGGTGTCAGCTATTCAGGAACTACTACCCCCTAAGACATCAAAGGAAGCATACAGCTTCTTAAAAATGGAATAATGGTACAACAATTCAAGTTACAAACAGACGCTAGTGATCTAAGGGTAGGTGCGGTGTTGAAGCAGGATGAAATGGACGGAGAACACGTAATATCGTATGGTAGTAGAAAACTGAACAGTGTGGAGAAAGAGTACAGAGCCACGAAGAAGGAGTGCTTAGAAATATACTGGGAAACAAAAAGTACAAGATGTACCTGAAGTTCCAGATCGAAAATGGAATTTAATTCTGTTCAAACTACCGAACTGAGCGGACGTGCTTTGTCCGAGCTCCGAGAAAACTGCAACATAATAGTTTTTTAATAAAATAATAAAACAGTTCACTAAACAAAAAATCTGTGGTAACCCAATATAAGAGAAAAGAAGCTGAACCACAATTTTTGAAATGCAATAGACAAGCTTTTTATAACAGTTGTGATGTGCTAAAATAAAAACTAGTGCATTGTGTTAAATAAATAAGTGTCACGCAATGAGCTCCGCCAGCAACATCGCTGGACATCAGTGGCCACTCCGCCAGCAACCTCGCTGGACATCACTGGCTACTCCGCCAGCAACATCGCCAGCCACCCCACCGACAACGGGACGGAACGGCAGTGCCACCGCCCAAGGACCGGAACACTAGACTTCACAACAAGCCGCCAATCGAATACCGGCAGAGAAGCCAAGAAGAGCATGATCGGGGCAGAGGGCCCACGGCGCAGGCGCCGACGGCTCACCGGAATGCGAAACATAATTCGCAACGGCCACCTGCGAGCTCAAGAGCGAGCAAGAAGGAAGACAAAGAATGCAAAGAATGCATGGGATGAGGAACAGCGCGTGCCATGGAGCGCGGCAGCGTAGCCGCAAAAGTGACGGCAGAATTCGGTCACGGCCGAGCTGACAATTAGAGTGACCAGTGATCAGTGACACAAAGACCAAGATCAACGACAAGGACCAGGACATCATGAGCACCGAAGGACAACGAGGAAAACAGGATCACGAGCCGGACACTGAAGACAAGGACACCCAAACGCCAACGAGCAGCAGCAGCGGGTGAGCGCGGCGAGGCCGCTAAATAACATTTAACCTACGAGGGTGTGTGTGTGTTAGGCGGAGGGGAATTAGAATACAAATATATACATGGTAGCAATAGGAAAACTTAGAGAAATAAATAATGAAAACTTACTAAAACACCCCGTCATGTTATTTCCCAAATCCGCCTAAACAAATCACGCGACCCACTGCTCCCCTCCCATTGGGTTATTCCAGGCACCGATCTGAGCAGGACGGAAACAGGAGCGCCACGCTGCACAGTGTAAGATTTTGCCAATCTAGGGCGCCTTAATTCAATAACTTTTGTATTTTTTTTAGGTTTCAACTTGAAATTTTAAATGAACATTCTACAAAGCCCAAAGAATTGATATAAGATAGACTGATAGAAAATGGGAGTAGCATTTTCGCGGGCGCCAAAATTTAAAAAAAAATTGCATTTCAAAACATAAAAATTAAAAAAAAATATATTTACATATTTTTTCGAGAATTTTTAAACAATTTCATATTTTTTGTAGTAATTTTTATCATTAAAAAAGTGAAATTTGAGTTATTGGATATAGGCTCATGCTTTTAGCTATAACTTCAAGATTGAAAGTCAAACCATTAAAAACTAGGGCTTATATTGAACATAATTGACTGAGAAAGAAAAAAAACAAATCTTCGAAATTTGTTTGGAAATTCAAAGCATAGTTTAGAAATATGTTATTGCAATATAAAATTACCAAATGTCATGGCCAAACGACATTGCTGACTGATCTACATGTGAATTTCGCTTACGTTTCTTGCTCAAACCTCAAAAAATTCAGTACGGGTTATTTCACATATTTTCAAATTTAAGGTATTTGTGCAAAATATGAGCAGGATTTTATTTTTGATACTGATTCTATATGAATTGCTGCAATTGGTGTATGTCCATGTAATATGTATGTGTATGTAATAGAATAGAATTATATAAGTTTTTTCCACCAAAAATAGGAAACATGATAATACTTTTTGGTACTTTTTTCCAAAAAAAGAAGCAAAATGTTAAAGTTTAAAAAAAATATATTTGTTATTGAAAATAGATACAGAATCGATCAATTTTTATGATATAAATAATTTTTGGCTACACCCACTGATTACGCGATGCAATTGAAAAGACTAAACTTTGTCAACTGATGCTCGCAGCCCAATGGAAGTTTGCAGGCATTTCTAACGTTTCCCTTTAAACATCGTTATCTTCAAAACAACAATTTTTAATTTGGTTTGGATTGTGATTTCCTCATAGTTGAACATTTCTAAAAGTGCAGCTTAAAGCGCAACGACGCCAAAAATAATTTTTTTTTTAATAAAGGCGCTCTAGATTGGCTAAATCTTACACTGTGCGCTGCTGAGATTAATTCGCGGGCGGCGGCTGTTGGGTCATTCCAAGCCATCGGTCCAATCTCAGGTGCAGCCGCAGGGTTTAGCCCAGGCGTGGCCACGGGAACCCGCCGTTGGGTACTCCAGACGGAGCTGAAGAGCCGCGGCCGTTGGGTTATTGCAGGCCGTGGTTGACGTCAGGACTGTGGGAACGGGGACGGCTGCTGGGCAACCCCGAGCCTTTTCTCCAGTTTCTAGAGGGGGCCGCTGGGTAACTCCCGGCTTTCCCGCCCAGAGTGGGCGATTAGATTCTGCATTCTCTAAGTCACAAAAACCCACCCTTAAAAATCTCGCCGACAACGGCACCTCCATGTTCTGACGTTTCGAAAAATAAATATTTTCTGGAAAGGGACTCTGGGCCGCTGAGGTTCATCCCGGCCAGAGGCATCCTTACAGAACGGAGCCCGTAAACAGGGACCGTCAGTACATGGGGGCCGTAAGAATCCGTACCAAGGTGGATTAAAGCTCCACCGGCCGAACACGAGATTTTTATCGGTGAATAAATATACACGTATGTATGTATATGCAAAGACAAGAAACTGCCAGAAACTTCTAACGGCAGAATGGCACCTTGTTTTTTTCGGGTAGCTAGCGAAAGAAAAGGTGGAAGAGGAGGCGAAAACAAAATTTTCCATTCACGAACCAAGAAAAAAAAATACAGTCACGCCAAAACAAGCCGCGAGATTCGCTTCGTAGTCGTGAAATCCTGCAAGGACATCAACATAATACTGCTCCATCGCACTATGGGGCTTTTGACTTGTTTTTGTGGCATTTATTAATAACTCGGTCAGTTTTGGAGATACCGACTTGAAACGTTACCAACCGGTTTTATTTGTAACTAGGCACATCTATATATATAAAAATGGTGGCAAAAATGTTCGCATTATCATCACAAGAGAACGGCTGGACCGATTTGGATCAAATTTTTTCCAGTTGTTTGTAATTGCCAGAATAAGGCAAATACATAAGAAAATTTTGGTAAAACCTTCTGGAAAAGTCGCTAGAGGCTCAAGAGTTATACACAGTTGATGTAAAACTGTTATTGAACAATAGAAGGCGATGTGGTGTTATTCATAATATAGTGTACATATATGTTTAATTTAAGTCGAATTTTAAAGTTGAGCATTGCAAGACAGAAAATTTCATGAAATAAAATTGCGCATCAGATAAGTAATTTTGTCCCTTCGAAGTGATGGTTATACGTATTATTTATATGTTCTATACCTACAGTCAGCAAAATAATGCCTGCTGTTAGACGATCAAGACTTGGACGGCGTTCGCGCAATGCAATAAGTAGTCGGAATTTCCGTAATAGTCGGACGCAAGAGGAAAGTGGAGTTTTGAATGCATCGGCACGTGCTCGAATGGCACAGCATCGCGCTGCACAAAACCCACCTCAAGCCCGACAAAATAATAGAAGAAGTCGACCCGCAAATGAAAACTTGAATCGCGCTGCATTCGCATACAATTCTGAAACACCCTACAAGGATCATAGCTGCGTTGTTATTGGTTCATTGTCTGTGGTATGTCAGCATTGTAATGCACTGAAGTTTCGATTGGAAACCCCCGGCTTATGCTGTGCAGGTGGTAAAATTAAATTGCCCGTTTTGGCTCATCCACCAGAGCCATTGTATTCGCTACTTTATGGAACTTCAGCCCAATCAAACAGTTTCCTAAAGCTTGCCAGGCTACAACCAGGCTACAATCCAAGTTATAAGGTAATGGCGTCTCTCTATTATCAAAATGAACTACTCCAATTTTTTTTAAAATTGCATCCCAATATTCAGATTCATGGGCAAATTCACCACCGAGCGGGCGCTTTGTTACCACCACAAAACAAAGATCATAAATTCCTTCAGATCTATTTCATTGGTGATTCGGTAGTTGAACTAAATCACCGCTGTGCAATTTACACTGCAACTAAACGTGAAATTATAGAACAATTGCAAAATCTTCTCCATGAGCATAATGAATTGGTCAGGTTGTTCAAAACCGCATTGGATATAATGCATAATGACGAACATAAAATCAATATCAGCGCTGACAAAAGACCCACTGGTAGCCATGCAAGACAATTTAATGCTCCCACTATCAATGAAGTCGCAGTGGTGATTGTTGGTGAGAATGTGGAATCACGCGATATTGTTCTTAAGCGTCGGGATGATGGCCAATTGCAGAGAGTTTATGAGACTCATCGGTCATATGATGCTCTTCAATACCCGTTAATGTTCTGTCGTGGAGAAGATGGGTATCACTTCAACATAAAGATGGTCAATCCAATGACAGGTTTGTATACATTTTTTACATCACTTCTTTTTGATTCTACAACTAAGTTTGAATTAAAATTTTAGGAGAAGAAACGAATAAGAAGGTTAGCTCTATGAATTTTTATGCGTATCGATTGATGATTCGACAAGATGTTGACAATCATCTGTTAAGATACCGCCGTTTGTTTCAACAGTACTGTGTCGACATGTACGTCAAAGTAGAAACGGAACGTCTAAATTTTATTCGTTTTAATCAGTCGAAGTTGCGCTCAGACGAGTACATCCACTTGCGTGACGCAATCGCTACTGAAGGACACGCGGCCAACATCGGTTGTTTGACCATTCTCCCAGCTACTTATGTTGGAAGCCCGCGCCATATGCATGAGTATGCACAAGATGCGATGACGTATGTCCGAAATTACGGGCGCCCGGATTTATTCATAACGTTCACGTGCAATCCAAAATGGCCCGAAATTATCAATCTATTGCTCCCAGGACAAACATCAAGCGATCGACCTGACATCACTGCACGAGTATTCAAGCAAAAGATCACAGTGCTTATGGATTATATTGTAAAGCAGAAGGTTTTTGGCGCAGTTCGTTGTTGGATGTACTCGGTTGAGTGGCAGAAGCGTGGCTTACCACATGCGCACATTCTGCTCTGGATGTTCGACAAGATCCGACCAGATCATATTGATTCGATTATTTCAGCCGAAATACCAGATATACAAACTGATCCCGAGCTGTATTCCATTGTGACAACGACCATGATCCATGGCCCTTGCGGAGTCCACAACCCAGAATCAATATGCATGGAAAACGGAAAATGCACAAAACGATTTCCCCGTCCGTTGACGGCTGAAACCATCAGTGGAAACGATGGATATCCATTGTATAGGCGTCGTTCTCCAGATGATAACGGCAAATGGATTGAATTAATGGTGAAACGTAACGAAACAAACGTAACAGTAATCGTGGATAACCGCTGGATCGTTCCATATTGCCCGCTTTTGTCGAAAACATTCTCAACGCATTGCAATGTTGAGTACTGCAACTCTATCAAATCCATCAAATACGTTTGCAAATATGTGAACAAAGGGAGCGACATGGCGGTGTTTGGCATTGCTGATCCGAATGCAAACGACGAGGTGACGAAATTTCAACTTGGACGCTACGTTAGTTGTAACGAGGCCATTTGGAGGATATTTTCATTTCCGATTCATGAACGTCACCCGACTGTCGTGCACTTATCTATTCACTTAGAGAACGGCCAGCGTGTCTACTTTACGGACGCGAACGCAGCGCAAAGAGCAGAACGGCCACCAGCGACAACGTTGACAAATTTCTTTTCGACATGCGAAAGCGATCCGTTCGCAAGGACTTTACTATATTCTGAGATGCCACGCTATTATACATGGAACGCTGCATCGAAGAAGTTTCAACGCCGGAAAAGAGGTGATACTGTTGCTGGCTTCGCTGATGTCTATTCGACTGATGCGCTCGGACGAATATACACAGTTCATCCAAGTCAAGATGAATGCTTCTATCTTCGCTTGCTTTTGGTGAACATTAGAGGTCCTACATCCTTCGACTCGCTGCGTACTGTGGATGGTGTGCTGTGCGCCACTTTTCGGGAGGCTTGCCAACGTTTGAAAACGATACTCATTGGGACTCAACGCTCGCCGATGCCACTGTATCTGCGTCAATGAATCAAATCCATACATTATTCGCAATAATCATAGCTACGTGTCATCCGTCGGACCCAACCGCATTGTGGGAAAAATACAAGGACCAAATGGTGGACGATATTTTGAACAGAGTACGAAGGACAAGTTCTAATTTCAATATTGGCATTAACGAAGATATGTACAACGAAGCATTAGTACGGATCGAAGACATATGCATGCTCATGTGCGGCAGTCTACTATCGACATTGGGAATGCCAGCGCCAAATCGTTCAGTGCACGATACATTCAATCGGGAATTTCTACGGGAGCAACACTACAATCAGGATAACCTGGCCGAAAGAGTTCGAACAAATGTGCCGCTTTTGAATGCCGAGCAGAAGAAAGTGTACGATTCGATAATGAAGGTTGTTGACGATGAAACGGGAGGCTTATACTTTATCGATGCTCCTGGTGGGACAGGCAAGACATTCGTCATTTCGTTGATTCTGGCAACGATTCGGTCAAGATCTCAAATTGCGTTGGCTGTTGCATCATCTGGCATTGCTGCTACATTGTTGGAAGGCGGTCGAACTGCACATTCCGCTTTGAAGATACCCATGAATCTTCTGACGGTTGACCAGCCACCGTGCACGATGAGCAAGAATTCAGCGACAGCAAAATTGATGCGAGAATGCAAAATCATCATTTGGGATGAATGCACGATGGCGCATAAACGAGCTTTAGAGGCCGTTGACCGAACGATGAAGGATTTAAGAGGTGATTCGAGACTATTTGGTGGGGCTTTGATATTGCTGTCCGGAGATTTTCGCCAAACGCTTCCCGTTATCCCGAAATCTACGGCTGCCGATGAAGTTAATGCATGCCTAAAATCGTCCTCTTTGTGGCGATATGTAAACAAGTTTAAATTGACCAGGAACATGAGAGTCGCATAGCAGAATGATCCATACGCTGCTGAATTCTCGAGACAACTGCTGGCGCTCGGAAATGGTGAAATTCCTGTTGATGTTTCGACTGGACTAATATCGTTCCCAACAAATTTTTGCGAGTTTACATCATCGAAAGAGGAACTCATCACAAAAGTGTTTCCAGACATTGCAGAAAATTATAAAAATATCGACTGGATTAGTGAGCGGGCAATACTAGCACCGAAGAATAAGGACGTAGATAGTTTGAATTACTTTATTCAAAGTCAAATCGCTGGAGAACTTCATTCATACAGATCCGTTGACAGCGTGACCAACGAGGATGAAGCGACCAACTATCCGATAGAATTTTTGAACTCACTGGATGTGCCAGGAACTCCACCGCATAATGTGCAACTGAAGGTGGGATCAGTTATTATAATGCTGCGGAATCTAAATCATCCGAGATTATGCAACGGTACGCGGTTGTCCGTTAAGAAACTAATGAACAACGTGATTCAAGCGACTATAATCAAGGGCAAGTTTAAAGGAGAGGAAGTTCTTATTCCACGAATTCCGATTATTCCAACAGATCTTCCATTCCAATTCAAGAGGATTCAGTTCCCAGTTCGATTGGCATTTGCGATGACAATCAATAAATCGCAAGGCCAATCGTTGGAAGTTTGCGGGATAAATCTGGAATATCAATGTTTTTCGCATGGACAGTTATACGTAGCCTGTTCACGTGTGGGAAAGCCGTCATCATTATATATTTTTGCACCAGATAACAAAACAAAAAATATTGTTTATCAGATCGCTCTCCACTGATTTCGAGTCAAAAAAAAATTTAACAACAAATTTGAATAACCAGTGTTCTATTATTACTATGGGGTTATATGAAGTCGTGAAATTGGGCCGAGACAAAGTTCGCAAGGTCCGCTACAAAAAAATTTAACCAAGACAAAAAACATCAATTAGGGGCGAGACAAGGTTCGCCAGGTCCGCTAGTATGATATGAAAATTGTTCGAAACAGGAAACTATATCCTACAGTTACCATAGGAATGATCGGGTAAAACTAAAGATAAATTAATGAAATTTTAGGAGCTGAAATTTGTTGCTCTTTTAATACAATGTAGCAATTTTGAGCTAAATCGGATAACGCTTTCCCTAGGAAGACTAAAATGCCGAATTTCAGTGTTTTTCCATAAAGGGGCCCATCCACAGGCTAGCATGTTGGCCGAGCATGCTGAGTTCGACGAAATTTTCATCGTTAGTGGCAGTGCTCGCGTACAAATTTCGTGTTCGCCGAGCCGCTCGAACTAAATAGAAATCATTCTATCTTGCTTGTGTTGCCAACAACATGCTCGATAATGGATGGCAACGCTCGCACGAACGTCACTTGCAGCAAACGTTTGTAGCGACAACACGTAGTAGCGCAGCTTTACAATGTCAAAAAAATTTATGCAAGATTTTATTTATTGCTTGCAAAATAAGCCGTCTTTGTGGCACATAACAAGCAATTCATATAAAATGTGTAAACAAATGTATGCAAGTTATTCTTTAATTGTCTGCAAAATGAGCCTGCTGTATTTTCTAAGCAAATAGTTATTGCCATCAGTGCAATTACAGTTGTCCGTTGACATGTCGACTGTTTGAAAATTCGTTACAAATGATGTTCGCGTGCATGTTGGCACTAGCTAGTGGGCAAATGAAATTCAAGTTGGCGAGCATGCTCGGCCAACATGCTCGCCTGTGGATGGGCCCCTTAAGTGCCGCTAAATCGAAAAAGAAAAAATTTCATCATACTCAAAAGGTTAAAGTAATATTTTATTATTAATAATATTTTAATAAATAAATAATATTTTATTAAATAAAATTTAAATTACACCAATATTGCGCAAAAGTGCACAATAAGAAAAATAGCCTTTTGCTCAAAATTGACAACGCCACAACATACACCTAGACGCATTGAACGACAATGCAGGCTTCTATTTCAAAACTCTACCCAAAGTTTAAATTTGTTTCTCAAAATTCAGCTTAAGGTGCATTTTTAAAATGACAAAATGTTAGTAGTATGTAGTACAAACAAGGGAAATTAATGTCTTTTATTTATTTTTCATTTAAATGTTTAAATGTTTAATAAAGCGACTTATTGAATTTCCCAAATCACGCAGTGAAAATTGCAAATTTCGCGCTCGCGCTTTAGGATGCAACAGCTGACTTTACAGGTGTTATGCTAATATGTATATGCTGTTAACTTTTAACATTTTGAGTATAAGGCATAATTTTTTTTAAAATTAACAAACTTTTAAAAAATGACTAAATGCCACAAAAAGTGGTCAAAAACCCCATAGTACATCGCGAACACACCGAATCCTTAGAATCAAAGCATCGATATCCTGCAAGGACAAAACCCTTCGGCCACCAAGGATACGTAGATCCTGTGCACCAGTGAATTAAAATAAAATAAATAAAATCAAATTAAATAAAACCAAATAAAATAACATAAGCTTAAATAAAATATATAAAATCAAATCAAAATAAACCTAAATAAACTTAAATAAAATAAATAGAATCAAATCAAAGTAAAATAAAAGGAACGAAACTAAATTTAAAATAAAATAAATTAAAACGGAATAAAATAAATTCAAGGCTAGTCAAATTAAATGAAATTATAAATAATAAATAAATAAATCCAACAAATAAAATAAAGACGAAAATAACCTAAATTAAATAAAATAAAACCCAACGAGGAAGAAAGCTCACATAAAAACAAGAAAGGAAGCTAACTTCGGCTCACCGAAGTTTGTATACCCTTGCAGAATTTAAACAAAACATTAAAACCGAAATTCTGAAATAATAATGAGTTGCCAAATCTCAAATTTGATGGCAATGGCTTGAAACACGGATAAGCTATGGTTTTTTATTTTCCTGATTGTTCCTATGGAAGCTATAGGATATAGTTGTCCGATTTTCATGAATAATATGGCTAAATATCAAATTTGGTCAAAATATGTTGAAAACTGACAAAGTTATGTATTTTTCTTTTATTTTCCTGATTGTTCCTATTGAAGATATAGGATATAGTCAGCCGATTTTCATGAAATTAAAACCGAAATTCAGTAATAATAAAATATGGCTAAATATCAAATTTGGTGAAAATTGGTTGAAAACTGAGAAAGTTATAATTTTTTTTTGAAAATGTTTCGGATCGTTCCTATGGCAGCTATATGATATTCGCCCGATCGTTCCAACATCTGTACGAGTGAGAGTATATAGAAGCCTAACTGCAAAGTTTCATTCAGATAGCTTTAAAACTGAGGGACTAGTTTGCGTAGAAACGGACAGACGTACAGACGGACAGACGGACATAGCTAGATCGACTCGGCTGTTGATCCTGATCAAGAATATATATACTTTATAGGGGCGTCACCTGGATTAGGTATCGGAAGAAACTGGAGTTGGAAACCATACTCCTCGAGTTTGGTTTGGAGCGCGCAGGCACCGTGGAGGAGCAACAATCGCGGTTGATCGCCTTCGTACGCCAGCCGGACCACTCCGAGGCTGTACAATCCCGCATCGAGGAACTGGAACGGAACTTCGGGAATGCTCCCACCGGGGATGCAAAATTGCTTTCGCCCATGTACTTGGATCCGGAAGTCAACTCACCAGGATCTGCTCCGCCGACGGCACCACTCACCCTTCTGTCACCATGGCGACCTGGGAGCCACCCTACTGGATCGGATGACCAAATGAGGTCTCTCATTTGACGGGACAACGGATCCGCTATGTTTTATCGAGCACATCGAGGAACGGACCGATACCTGCCGGATTGACCGGAAGTATCTGGATACGGCTTTGGTGGTGCTACTAACTGGCCGCGCCGAGAGCTGGTACAGGACCAGTGGTCTACGGGATGCCACTTGAATGGAAGTCCGCCATGAATTTTTTGATTTTTTCTTGCCGCCGCACTACTACCAGCGGCTGGAGGATGAAATCAGGACGCACTTCCAGAGGCCCAACGAGCCCTTCAAGGAATATTTAGTCGATCTGCGCCTTCAGATGCGTCGGGCAGGATTTACGCCGGAGCGCGAGCTAGAGCGGGTCTACGATAATATGCTGCAGGAATAGCAGTTATTTACCAGGAGACAGGATTATTGCACTTTGGCGTACCACCCACGACCAACGCCGCATCACTTACGCCGGACGCGAACACGAGCCGAGCCACGACGCACAGTAGCGCCGTGCTGTTGCTAACAGCATAACTTTTTAACCAAATAAGATAATCCGATAATTTAAACGGCATTTGACAGTGAATTGCTGTAAAATTTATATACCAAGTAGACAATGTGCCACGCCCACCCGTTTATATGGTATCAAAATGAAAAAATCAAATTTTCTCATAGAAATCGATTTAAACAAAAAAAGGATGTATTTAATTTTTTTCTTTATTTTTATTGATTTTCTCAAATAAAAATATTTTGAAAAAGGTAAAAAAATATTTTACAGCAATTTTTTTTAATTTCTATTTTCTTATTTTTTGATCATTTTTCTAACATTTAAACCTAAACATTTATAAACCTATATTGAAGGAATTTCTAATAGCTGAAGCATTTCTGGAGTAAAATTATTAAAAACAAAAGAATTAACGATTTTAACGCTGCAAATGCCTTGGGCGCTACGGGTACCCCTGAAGCGTTTTCACCCATATTTCGTGTTTTTAACCCTGAGTTGCTTCACTAGATTTGCTCCCAAAGGTGGAGTCGCAGATCAACGCAGACTTTCTAAACGGATTCTGGTTCAATAAAGATACACGGAACAGACCTATATAGTCTGGTTGAGTGCACCGTGGTGCCTCGAAAGTTCTAGACTACTTTAGGTAGAAAAAGGTGTTAAAAATTTACACCTGGCAGGTAACGATTTACCTTTACAAGACGAACCCAAACTGTCGCTTTCTTTATGTAAGTTACAAATTATGAATGTATATACACTCTGTATCATAATGATACGACACCCCTAATATGCAAGTTTCGAGCTTTGTAGGATAATAGGGAAGCATAATACAACAAAACGAAGTATACAGAACTAAAGATTAATGAATTCTGCTTTAAATGAAACTGTCCTATTTCCTCCCTCCCCCCTCGTTTTAAAGTAATGGTCCAAAAAGCAGAAGAGTACGTTTTAGTTACGACTTTTGTTCGAGAGGCGCCACTGTGCGACGTCGCCACCGGAGCAAGCACCGGTTAACATACGGGAGGGATGCAGGAACTGCGGCCAACCCGGACATTTCTCGGCGGAAAGCAGAAATCCGAGAATAATATTCTGCTTGGACTGGATTACGTACGACAACGGGCCTCGTGTGACCGGGAATCACCCGAGGAACCCAAGCAACCAGTAGGCCACTCCATCAACAGCAGGGACGCATCCGAGCCACCATCACTATGGAGGGACGAGGATTCGTGGCCACCCTGGACACGGGAGCTACACAAAGCTTCATCAGCGAAGACGTGGCCAAGGGATATACAGATGCAAGTCAAGCTCGCCGACGGGAGCTAAAGAGAACACTAGCAGCCATCATCCACTACGGGAATCGCTGTACGGCGAATCCTGCTGGTGATGACGGACGTTCTGGACTATGTGCTTCTAGGAATGAATTTTCTGGCATTCATCTGGCACGGTTACCCAGGAGGGGCCGGCTGCCACGCATCGAGGATATTTAACGGAGTCACACTCCACGCATCGAGGTCATTCATCGGAGCCGCACTCCAATCATCGAGGATCATCTGACACGGTTACGCAGGAGGGGCCGGCTGCCACACACCAAGAATATCAAGCTGAAGACTAAATCGAAGGCTAAATCGACGACCGACCCCTACACCTCGGGCACGGACCCCGAACACACCCACGGAATCGAGCCAGGATACTGAAGCGCACACGACGACCAGCTGGAGCCATGTCCTACCCGTGGCTGATGCCACCGCCGCGCAGCGGAACCTCTTCCGCGTCTCCAAAGAACGTGTCCGCTTCCAGGACCACGCCGAGGAAACGTACAGAACGCGCATCTATGCGGCACCGTCGACTCGGTGAGCCACGCCCCAGAGGAGCTGGACCCACCGGAATCAGTACATCAAGTCTCGGAGTACCCAGAACCCTGGGGAATTCCTGGATCAGGAATTGGCTAAATTCGAAACTCTGTCTGGAGTATCCCACATCGCGGAGCACCCGATCATCATGCGCAACGACCACCCGATAAAACAGCGATATTTTCCACGGAACCCGGCTATGATAGGCAAATAGACGAGCTTCTTAGGGATGGATGGATAGAGCCGTCCAAGAACCCGCACAGTGCTCCCATTGTGATCGCGGCCAAGAAGAACGTTGACATTCGGATATGCGTAGACTACAGGCAACTCAACGAAAACTCTCCGATGTTTGTTCCACTGGCGAGAAATGCCATTTGGCCTCCACTTGGCGCCAGCAAACGTTCCAACGGGCACTGGATACGGTCATCGGTCCGGACATGGAACCGCATGCGGTGAGTGAATGAACGTCCTAATATCGAATTTGATGTGTAGACAGCTTGGGCACGTCCAATCCAATCCAGCATGATCACGAAGGCGATCCGCAATACGTTGGCCAATATGTCCAAGATCGGCACAGCCAGGGTGGGCGATATTGTCGCAGAGCCAACAATAAACAGTGGCCTGCTGCGAGGAGATTTTGCAACCGCTTGGGCATTCAGTAGCACAACAGGTAGCCATGATTAGTTTAGTAAGAAATTAATAGGAATAATTCGTAAAAAGCGGAAACGGAAAGGAAACGATAAAAACAAAGATCGAGCGAGAGCAAACAAAGCTTTTATCTAAGCACCACAAAACCAGTAGTTTGTTTGTAAGTATTCGTTGTAAGTTCGCTGTATGCAGAAACGCTTGCACCAACAACAAAGTTGAACGGAATGCAGCGGTAAGCGGTAAAGGCACAGCACACGAAAACAATGGAAAAGAATAGAAAAATTAAACCGAGATTATTTTCGTAGATTAAAATCACTGTCTTTATACGAAATAATGTTTTCGGTAAATAAAGAGCGCCGAAGCACGGAGCAGTTGCAAAAAATGTGAACTTTGAGGATCAAATGATTATTTTCTTGTGATCAAGAAAAACTTTAAAATAAGGGAGAGCAATGGGAAACACGACCGACGCAAAGCTTGACTCAAGATTAATGAAATTGTCACAATTTTTGACATAAAACCATATTGACGTTATGCTACTGGTGGAAACGCATCATACAAATACAACTTTCAAATAAGAGGCTATACACTCTACCGCATAGATCAACCAGATGGGAAAGCCCACGGCGGAACTGGAGTCCTAATCAGAGAACGCATTAAACACAATTTTCACAAAAGGTTTGCACCAAACTTTTTGCAAGCAACATCGATACAAATTCAGTCAAGTAACGGAAGCCTTTCAATCGCTGCCGTTTTCTGCCCTCCTCATTTCTCAGTCTCGGAAGGACAATTTATGGATTTCTACAATTCACTTGGGGATCGTTTTATAGCAGCAGGAGACTACAATGCCAAACATACGCACTGGGTATCACGCCTAGTGACTCCCAAAGGAAGGCAATTGTACAATGCAATTATAAATGTGAGAAATAAACTGGACTATGTTTTCTCTAAAAGTCCCACATACTGGCCAACCGACCCACGCAAGCTCCCAGACCTTATTGATTTTGCGGTGACAAAAAAACATACCTCGCAATCTAATAAGTGCAAAAGCAGACTTATCATCAGACGACTCGCCTGTGCTTTTAACGCTTCTTCAAAGCCCAGAAATAACCGAACACCCCTTCAGCCCGACGTCGCCAAAATCGAACTGGCTTAAATACATCGATTACGCTACAAGCGCCTTGGAAGAAGTACTTGTTGCGGCAGCTAAAATCTCTACTTCTCAAGGGAAGGAAGTAGACCGAAACAAATACTACAAATCCAATCAGCAAATCGAACAGCTCGTGCGAGAAAAGAGGCGTATGCGTCGTGAATGGCAAAACAGCAGATCACCAGCTTCAACGCCTTAAGGAAGCAACCCGTTTATCCGACCAGGCTCTTCACCAACAGGAAGAAAATGCACAGCTGAGGTACATCTTGAATCTTTCGCCAACAAGCACAAAGTACCCCTGTGGAGAGCCCCTCCAAATATAAGCGCCCCAGTCGAAACGACCACCCTGATAAGAAACTCTTCGGGATGCTGGGCTCGCAGCGACGAAGACCGAGCTGAAACATTCGCTACACATCTCCGAAGTGTCTTCCAGCCAAACCCTGCCTCGAATTCATTCCTCCTTCCAATAATTCAGCCAGAGGCTACCCTCCAGCCAACCGCACCTTCATTCCGTCCGAACGAAATCGAAAAAGTCATAAGAGGGCTAAAATCAAAAAAGGTCGAGACGTCTTGATACCAAAGGTGACGATCGAACTTTCAAAATGCGCTATAGAGGTTGTCTGCAAACTATTTAATGGGATCATATAAGTATCTTGGCTATTTCAGAAAAAAATGGAAGAAATCCATCATTATAATGATACCGAAGCCTGGAAAAAACCACACAATTCCGTCATCGTACAGACCAATAAGACTCCTATCTTGTTTGTCTAAATTGTTTGAAAAATTATTGTTAACTCGCACAATACCACATTCCGAAGAAACCACGGAACCATCGAGCACGAGCAAGTGAAAAGGTTAATATGCTAAATACGCTCAGCCTTCGAACAGCGATAATAGTGTACTGCCCCTCCCAGGAGTCCGGGCCCGGGGGGAAACACCCCGTCCCTCCAATTATATTGATATCGCCATCCGTTTTTCGATCTATGTATACGCAGCTATCTGTCGAGCACTGTTTAAATCCGATATTGGCCAAAATAGTAGATATTTTTAGATTCCATTCGTATCCTGCCTGTTTAAGGCCATAAATCGACTTTTTTAGCTTACATATAGCATTCGGTCTATCAATGTAATTGACATAAACCAAATTGTGCAGCAATTGCAATAATTATCCAAATAGTAGGGTAGTAGTAGGGTATACCGGCGCATTGTATTTTTGTAATCAATAAATCTCCTTTGACCACATCCTTGTGCTACGAGTCGAGCTTTATGCTTTTCAATGCTGCCATCGACATTTCGTTTCGTGGAAAAAAAACCATTCAGTCCACTAGCTCCCATGTTCCGTTTTTTAGGAGATTTTTGTACTCGAATGCCTTTCGCCATTCGTCTTTATACGTGCTCTCCAGTGCCTCTGACGCTGTATTTGGGTCAGCAGTGTTTATTTCCAATAAATTTACCGTCGGTTAAACTACGAATACTTTTCGTGGCTTGCCTGCGCGACCTGTACGTAGGGTTCTAGGACGTCCTCTTTTTCTTGCTTTTGGTGATGCGACTTTTTCTACGCTCTCCTCCTGTGAATCCAGCGGACTTGCTTCTTCCTGCGGGCTAGCGTGTTCATAAGTGGCAGTATTTATTGCCTCGGCCCACAGAAATTGTGGTTGAGTCGCCGCTTCTAGCATACACCTTGCCATCTCGACTAAAGTTCGGTTGGCCCTTTCAGCTACTTCATTCTGCTGGGGAGTATAGCTGGCTGTAGTTTGATGTATAATTCCTTTATCTCGAAGAAATTCCTTAAAATCCGCATTGACATATTCCAAACCATTATCGCTGCGCATACGTTTCACCTTGCCTCGCTTGTCGCTCCGTCTGTGACACAAACGTCTCAAAGGCATTTAACGCCTCCGACTTTCGTCGCAAAAAATATGTCCAAACATATCTCGTATAATCGTCGATAAAAGTTATTACACCAGATATAGAAGCCACGCGCATGAGGCCGCAAATATTCGTATGTATCAGTTCCAGTTTCCCTTTTGTGAATATGATATCGAACCGATCAAATGGCTTTCTCGTAATCTTACATGTTCCACATGTTACACAATTAAAGTCTCTTGAACTTTTTAATTCCGATCCGCGAACTATATTTTTGCATGCAATTTTTTGCAAATCTCTCAGGTTCAGGTGTCCAAATCTATAGTGCCAAATTTCAAATTTGGACTTTTCCGCTGCTTGCGCATAGTAAATCTTTTTTTACCTTTGCTCGACACTCTGGCCATGAAAATACCGGCATCCAACTTCGCCTTTCATTGCTGTCTCTCAAAGTTTTGAAGTCTGATATCTCTCTGCACATATAAGACGAAGCGCAGCTGTCCAAAATCCAATTGTTGTCGCCAATTCCTGACTTTACAATATCTGCTCCACATTCTATACCCGTAGGGTGTACACAAATCTGGTGATCTCGGTGGTAAGGCCCTTCTTTACGATCTTCACCATTTCCGCTTCCGGTATTGGTCTCAGCAGACGGTTCCATAGACGGCTCATGGCTCGGAAATACTTTTCCACGGACTCACCCTGCTGCTGCCGCCGGTCCCGGAGCGCTCGCATCCGCTCGAACTCGCCTCCTCTGCCACGGAATCTGGCCACCAGGCTCTCCTTGAGGGTCTCCCACGTCTGCGGCGGACTCTCCCGGACGAATTGCCAATACCACTCGGCAGTCTGGCCTCGCACAAGCTGGTAAAAGCTGCCCAGCACCTGGTCCCAGGAACACCTTGCCTGCCGCTATAGGTATTCCACCCGGAAGACAAAGTCCTCTACGGCGAGTTTATTCGGGTCGCCGTCGAAGAACATCTCCCACTTTTCGATCCGGACCCCTCTAACAGCCTCATCTCTTCTTTTAGGCCCCCGGAGACCCTCGCTGCCGGTTGCCCGCGCCTCGTACGCGTGGGATATCGTTGGTGCTGCCAGTCTGGGTACCATGCGGCGTCGAATCCTCGGTTCGAGTCGCTGCTGTGTGCCGGAGGAGGTTTGGGTGGCGATCTCATCGGCTCCTCCACTTCCGGCTTGGCCGCTCCCGTCGCTCTGCCGCCGCCGTCAGCTCCGACGTCTCCTTCAACGGCTGGACCACCTCATTGATCATCTCCATGAACCCTCCGCGAATCTCCTCCTGGAGTGTCCGGCTCTCGTTGCCCGACGCCGCCGCCTGGTGCGTCTCAGATCAGGGTTCACCGAGGATGCGATTTCGCTCGGAATTTCACGACGTGGTGGAGAAACGTCCCAGCTGTCTCCTGCTGCCCCGCCAGCGACTCCTTCTGACGCTCCACCATGCGGACCTTCCGACCGTGGAGTCCTGGTGATCATTCTACCAGCTTGTGACCGCAAATCGCATGGTCAACCCTGTGTTCCCACGGGCCACCCGTAGACCAGCAATTTCCTCGCACACATCCGCGAGCCTGACTCTACAACCTCACCCGCTGCGGGTCCTATTTTTGCCACCAGGGACCTCTCGGGAGCCTCTTAGCTGACTTTTCTGTCGCTAGTGCCATCCCTTCTCTCCCGGAGGATATCCGCTTTTAGGTGAGTTTTGACATAAAAAATTTGACTTCACGAACATTTACTTTTTGGTTTCTTTCCTCCAGTACCCCAGGTTTTCCAGCGGCGAGCAATTACGTCTGACTTTTTATTGCCGACATAAGCCATCGCATCGCCTTTCAACCTGGAATGCCGACCCATTTGGATTCCCGCCCTCGACTGGGAATTTATTTATTTCTTTCACGTCTCCTGTGTATGAGCGCGGACGCTTCTTTAAAGGCCTCCACCACCCCACTTCTAGTTTCGCGATTGGGCGCCATTTTGTTACACCCTGCGGTTTTTGATGGGGCAAGGCCGGCTAGCCAGTCATCTCGGGAGGTATTTTTCCCCGTCTGCCCACAGGTCGCACCATAGTCCCGGCTGATCTAGAACCCACAACAACAACAAAAAAAGTAAAAAAACTCCCTCCCTTCCTGGAATCCGTATCAGGTCATCGGATTCCCCTTGGCAAACGGTTGTACGGTTGTTCCAGCTTCTTCCTGGTCACCGACTCATCCGGTCATCATTTTCATCTATTCAATAAATAATTGCTTTAAATTGTTTTAACTACAGTGCCTTTATTTGTTTATAATGGGTTAAGTGCTTGTGTTTCCGTTTTATTGTCTTTCTTTAATCTTTGTGAATTTTTGCCGGCTAAATAGCGTCGAGGCAATAAATAAATAAGTAAATAAATACAGATATGTATTCACAGACAAATCCAACGGAAATTTTAAATAAATAGCACTGGCACATATAAATAAATAACAATTAAATAAATAATTATGTAGGCAAACAATAAATAAGTAAATAATCGAAATAAATAAAAAAAATTGGATAAATAAAAAATAAGTTAAATAAGATGAATAAATAAATTAAATAAATAAGATAAATAAATTAAATAAAATTTGATGGCCAGTATCTGTTTTTAGGGCGGTCGGTCACTCCTTGGGTTGGCCGGATTTTGGAGGTTGGAACCTCGTACTCGGGGTGGCAGAAAAAGGTTATCCCGGGCAAAAAATGGTTTTCACGGGACGGGAATGTTCGCTCTGTGAAACCCGCCAGATTGCCTATTACTAACATTCTAGGTCCCACTCGGAACGGACTCACGTTTTCCTTTCCTTTCCTGTCCTCTCCGGGCCTGGTCACCCTATCACCCTTCACTTTCACCTGGGCACTACACTCGCGTTTTTTTTTAGTATGTATATTTTTTGATCTGCTATGACTCAGAATGCGCGAATCTGACCGCGGGTCGCGACGTTCTGGCTCGGATTTTACCAGTGGACGTCACCTTGCCCTATTTATGGGCTCGGCTTCCGTAGATTCCCTTTCATCTTTCCGACTCTCTCTCCATCGAGGTCGGGAACTGATTTCAAGGCCATGGCCCCGCTTCTGCCTTAGTATGAGAGGATGCACTCGCTCCGGGCTCTCCTCTCATGATCCATACCTTCCATCCACTTTCCCCTTTTTCTGGGGGGAAGGTAGGTTGCGTTTTGGCTTCCCCTTTTCCTTGGCCATGCCAACCTTCTTCCGGTGCGCATTCTAGGCGATATTTGTTTCGCCTGCGGCTATCGATCACCGTCAGAATGCAACATATGTAAGTTAGGAGAAAGAGGGAGGGACTAACTGAGCTCCCTCACACGCATTGGTGTACGTTGGCGTTCGCACACACGAACAGTTGCTTGGCTTTCGGGCTTGCTTAACCGAGTCAGCAATGTCGAACGAAAGTTCAGTAGCTTCCAGTCTGTGGCTGGGATGTCAGGGATGCCATTTGCGTTAGCCATTTCATCGTCAGGTCATCCATCCTATCGAAGAATAAAGATCTAGCGTTTGGAGCACTCAGTATGGGGTTCACTGCAAACGTAACAAACACACTCATTAAGCTCAACACACTCAGTCTACTATTCTACCGGCAAGAATTTATTTTAGTTCATTGTTGACATAGAGATAACAGGTCGACAAAAATGGTCCTTTCTTACGAAGAATAAAACCTGCAGATTGTGAAAGATCTCGGTCTGTATATTGCTAATTCGAAACCCGTTTCCATTATGTACCAATTTTGAGAAAATTGCCTAAAAAGTACCAAAAATTGATTTTTTTAGCGCTTTTCCAAGGTTCAAAACAGAAATCGCGCGTATACCAAAGTTCGGCAAGAACGAAATGTGGTGACTCAGATGTAACTCACACGCCATTTTTGGTACTTGAAGGAGATTTCCTCAAAATTGGTACGTAATTGAAGCTTTTGATTTTCGAATAGCTACATGCAGATCAAGTTTTTTTTGCTACTTCCTAAATTTATAAAGTTTTGTAAGCCATATTCAAAACCTTTAAGTATTTTATCAAATACACATTTTCTAAAGATTTCACGCGTGTATATGTATACTAATAGTGTATAGGTATGCGAGAGCGCTGCATACCATACGCGCTCTTTGCAT
This sequence comes from Drosophila anomelani, assembly GCA_035045905.1. Taxonomy (NCBI): domain Eukaryota; kingdom Metazoa; phylum Arthropoda; class Insecta; order Diptera; family Drosophilidae; genus Drosophila; species Drosophila anomelani. The sequence goes on along the minus strand of JAWNOO010000028.1, from coordinate 1,062,213 downwards.
GGGCATTCGTTCGAGCTCTCGTGACAGATTTTTATACCCTTGCAGGGTATGATAATTTCAGTCAGAAGTTTGCAACAATCAATCTCTTACAACCAACTGTGAGTGTCAGACGTATTTTTGTATTGCTCCGCCGGTCAATCAAAATACACTGAATCTAACTACAATTAATTCGCGAAAAGACGCTTAGGGCAGGCATGAGTACTTGTGCTTGGTTTGCCCTTGGAAATTATCAAACAATTAACAGTTAACCAACAGTTAGCTAATTTAATAAAAAGTTATATATACAAATGCCAACGTGTAAGAGCTTAAGCTCGGCAAGCAAAGAAAAAATGAGCCAAGCTCGGCAACAACAACATGATGAGCGTTGGCTGTCGTCGCTGCGAAACAACGCGTACTTCTCTATACGCGCTCCCGATGTAACCGTCCCAACAACAACTGCAACGCTGCAAGCAAACACGGAGAGAGCACGCTCGCTCTCCCCTGCGTTGTTGTGCTCAAGCGGTACTCTGCAATCGTGGAGTGCACAGTGCCCGTCCCCCGACGTCAACGATCTACTAACAACAACAACAACTAGTACAACGCCCTCGCTTAAAACCGTATCTTCGACATCAAAAACTGCAACTACCACAACAACAACCTCTGCTGTTTCTCAGACCCCGGTGATGACAACGATCTGCGACAAGCTCTCCCAACAAAGCACTATAAAGAATGCTAATGGTGCGTTAATCCAAACTGGGCTCGATCGATATATACAAACGAAGAGAAAATTAAGCCCTCAGCCAAACAAGAAAGCCAATGCACCCAAGATAACGAAAACTACTGAAAACACAGTGCCAAAAAATTCGCTCGCTAACAATAGATTCGCGATTCTCCGTGACCTGGATGAAGGTGTTACTGCTCCAACACAGACGGCCAAAAAAGTAAGGCCGCCACCTATATACGTGCGTCAGGCCAATTGTACTGAACTGGTTAATAAAATTACAGCTACCATTGGTGCAAACGAATTTTATGTAACGTCCATAAAAAGGGGCAACATAAATGAAATAAAAATACAGGTCAACGACGAACACAATTTTCGAGCCGTTACCAACTATCTTGACAATGGAAAGTTCAACTACTACACCTATCAACTGAAAAGTAGCAAGGGTCTACAAGTAGTAATCAAAGGGATAGAACCAATTAACGAGATAATAAATGGACTAGCCGACAACGGCTTTAAAGTAAAAACAGCTATAAATATAATGAACAGGAATAAAATTCCTCAACCAATGTTTAAGGTAGAACTAATGCCAAACAGTACTACCCTAAGTAAAAATGAAGTTCACCCGATATATAAGCTTCAATACCTGCTGCATCGCAGAATCACAGTAGAGGAACCGCACAAACGAAATGGACCAGTTCAATGCACGAACTGTCAAGAATACGGACACACGAAAACATACTGCACTCTCCGCGCAGTCTGCGTTGCTTGCGGAGATGTGCATCCCACTGAGGCCTGTCCCGTTAATAAGAATGACCCATCTGCGAAAAAATTCAGCAACTGTGGGGGAAATAACACTGCCAACTATAGGGGGTGCCCCGTCTATAAAGATTTAAGAGTCCGCCTTACCCAAAAAATTACCATAGCTCGAAATCCAGTCAGCCGAAACAGTTTGCCGTATACACCATCAACCACGACCCCAGGAGTTTCTTTTGCTCAAGCGCTACGATACAACAAAGAAACTTACGCCTCAGTCTCTCAGTCTCAGTCCTCAGTCTCAATCCGGGGCCTTCACAATCCACTGAAGACATACAACAGGCGCAGACATTTAAAGTAAACCCCGCATTTACTGCCCATCGTAGCGGTCAAAATTCACACCAACTGCCTAATGGAATCGAGGCAATGCTGGCAACTTTAACAAATACAATGGTAGCTATACAACAAACAATGCAGGAGCTTATGCGTAACCAAAATCTTCTACTGGAGTTCATGATCAAACAATCACAATCATCCAAATAATGACTTCCCTACGGATATCTACGTGGAACGCTAACGGCGTTTCGCAGCATAAACTTGAGTTAGCTCAATTCCTACTTGTTAACCATATCGACGTAATGCTTCTTTCAGAAACACACCTTACAAACAAATACAATTTTCAACTACGAGGATATACATTCTAGGGAACAAATCACCCAGATGGTAAAGCACATGGAGGGACCGGAATTCTAATCAGAAACCGTATTAAGCACCACTACCACAACAAATTTGCTAAAAACTACCTACAGGCCACATCTATAAATATACAACTAAACACTGGCAACCAAATTACACTAGCCGCCGTATACTGCCCCCCTCGCTTTACTATAGCTGAAGACGAGTTTATGCAGTTTTTCAACTCACTAGGAGACCACTTCATAGCAGCAGGAGACTACAACGCCAAGCACACACACTGGGGATCTCGTCTCGTGACTCCAAAAGGAAAGCAGCTCTATAATGCAATTATCAAACCCAAGAACAAGCTCGACTATGTTTCTTCTGGCAGACCAACATACTGGCCGGCAGACCCAAAGAAACTACCCGACTTAATAGACTTTGCGATCATCAAAAACATTCCTAAAAATCTGATAAGCGCCGAATGCCTTTCGGATCTTTCATCTGACCATTTGCCTATCCTGTTTATTCTACTCCGTAACCCAGGAACATTCGAACAACCATTCAAATTGACCTCACAGAAAACCAATTGGGTTAAGTACCGAAAGTACATTAGCTCACACATTGAGCTAAGTTCTCATCTCAATGACGAAGCCGATGTAGACAGCTTTGTAAAGTCACTGGAGTCTACACTACTAAACTATAAATTCACAATGCAATCAAAAGAAGACAAATCTACAAATCGAACAGCTCGTCCTTGAAACGCGACGTTTACGCCGAAAGTGGCAATCCCACAGATCGCCATCTGCTAAGCAAAGCTTTAGACGTGCCTCACGCCAACTTACCAAAGCTCTACATCAAGAAGAAGCAAATGTCCACCGTCGCTACATAGAGCACTTGTCAACTTCTAGTACAAAACATTCACTATGGAGAGCTCACCCAACTCTGAGCTCACCAAAAGAAATCGTGATGCCTATTAGAAATCCTACAGGCGGCTGGGCACGCAGCGACGCAGACAGAGCCAGCACGTTTGCCAACCACCTTAAAAATGTCTTCCAACCAAATCCTGCCACTAGTGCGTTTACTCTGCCCACTTTACCATATGAGCCTCAGCCTCAACATGAGCCAATTGAGTTTCGTCCAAACGAAATCGTTAAGATAATCAAAAATCAACTGAATCCGAAAAAATCCCCAGGATGCGACCACATAACTCCCAAAATGATCTCTGAGCTCCCATATTGCGCCGTTTGCACTATCACCCAGCTTTTCAATGCCATCGCGAAACTTGGCCACTATCCAGTGAGATGGAAAAAGTCAATTATAATAATGATAGCAAAGCCGGGAAAAGACCACACAATCCCCACGTCGTATAGACCTATAAGCCTACTATCATGCTTATCTAACCTCTTTGAAAAATGCGTTTTGACACGGATAAACACACACCTAAGACTACAGGAAGGAATCCCGTCACATCAGTTTGGGTTTCGTGAAAAGCACGGAACAATTGAGCAGGTCAACCGGATAACATCAGAAATTCGGAACGCTTTCGAAAAACGAGAGTACTGCACAGCCATATTCTTAGATGTATCTCAAGCATTTGATAGAGTCTGGTTAGAAGGTCTAATGTACAAGATCAAGACAATGCTCCCCTACAACACCCATAAGCTTTTAGAGTCTTACCTGTATGACAGAAAATTTGTGGTCAGGTGCAACACTGCTATATCTGATGATTTCACTGTTGGAGCTGGAGTTCCTCAAGGTAGTGTGCTATACACAGCAGACATCCCGACAAGCACACGACTAACACCTTCTACGTTTGCTGACGATACAGCTATTCTTAGTCGTTCAAAATGCCCGATGCAAGCAACTGCGCAGCTAGCTCTTCACTTGCTCGATGTTGAAAAATGGCTATCAGATTGGCGAATTAAAGTGAACGAACAAAAATGCAAGCACGTTACGTTCACCCTGAACAGACAAAACTGCCCGCCTCTTATGCTAAACAACACATTACTTCCGCAAGCAAACGAAGTGACATATCTAGGAGTACACCTCGACAGAAGACTCACATGGCGCCGGCACATCGAAGCCAAGAGAACACATCTAAAGCTAAAAGCCAGCAGCCTTCATTGGCTTATCAACGCCCGGTCTCCTCTTAGCCTTGAATATAAAGTCCTGCTGTATAACTCGGTACTAAAACCTATATGGACGTACGGCTCCCAGCTATGGGGGAATGCCAGCAATAGCAATATTGACATAGTCCAGCGAGCCCAGTCGAAGATCTTGAGAACAATCACCGGGGCACCGTGGTACGTTCGCAACGAAAACATACATCGCGACTTAAACATTCCACCAGTCAAAGAAGTGATCGCAGAACATAAGGAAAAGTACTTCACCAAGCTATCGTTGCACCCTAACCACCTGGCGAGAGGACTAACAAGGTTGAGCAGCCAATCGCGTCTTCGTCGCAATGACTTACCCACCCAATGACTGACCTGAGGAACGCGTAACCAGAATGCAGTCCTAATATACTGTTAGTTGAATTTTAATATTAAGATTCGTAAACTTATTGTTAGTCTCAACTTAAGAGAAGATTTAATAAATAAAGCAAAGCAATATTAAAAAAAACAAAAAAAAAAAAAAAAAAAAGAATGCAACGCAGTGATGGAGACATCTCCGACCCTATAAAGTATATATATTCTTGATCAAGATCAACAGCCGAGTCGATCTAGCCCTGTCCGTCCATCCGTCCGATTATACGCAAACTAGCCGGATCGGACAACTATATCCTATCGCTCCCATAGGAACGATCAGGAAAATAATAGATAAAATAATAACTCCGCTGCTTCTCAACATATTTTCATTAAATATGATTTTTGGCCACTTTTTATTATTCCTGAACTTCGGTTTTAATTTCATGAAAATCGGACAACTGTATCTTACCCTTGGCTCCAGAATTGGAGAACGGACGCTCCTGTGTTACTCGATCCGCCGGCAAGTTACCCATGATTTGGTGCATCAATTTGGGTCGTGCTCTTGTGCATCTGACACAGCTGTGTATGATGCTCCTGGCCATCGTTTTGTCATTCAAAATCCAGTATTGTTGTCTGGCTATGGCCCTCAATGCTTGTGCTCCGCAATGCATGTTTTCCTCATGCATCTCTCGTAGTCGCATCTTCACAATTGCGTCTAAATTTAATGTTTGGCCGCATATGGCAGGTTAGATTCTTTTAACCTTCCTCCGACTCTGATGAGTCCGTCATTTCCCATTATTGGAGTCAATGAAACTACTGAACTTTTTTTGTCCACTGTCCTGTGGCTGCGAAGGTGTTTGTACTCAGCACTGAATTCAATTTTTTGAATAGTGCTGAAGATGATTGTTCTGGCATGAGCCAGCTCACCTACGCTTAGCGTGGTCGTCGGAGATCGGTTTTGTTTGTGACGGAAGCGCATCATATATGCTACAATGCGTTGTAACTTGTGAAACGAGTTGCTGTGATTGCAGCTGTACAGCTCGCTTCCTAGTTGATCCTGGCAGATTGGCAAGCTGACTTGCTTTATGATGGTCGGTACTTTTGACCATTTGTCTCGAGAACCGTGCAGAAACAGATGTCCATATAGCCAAAGGTTGTGCTCTGCTAACTTGCTTGCCGCGATTCCTCTCGACAGTACGTCTGCTGGATTATTCGCGGATGACACATGACGCCATTGAGCTTGATGTGACACCGCTTGGATTTTCGCGATCCGGTTGGCCACGAACGTGTGGCAAGAGGATTTGCATTGCATTTATCCAGGCCAGGACTACCGTTGAATCAGTCCAGAAATACCCCAATGCCTTGACCTCAGGCATACGTAGATCCTTTCTGACTCTATGGGTAAGTTCAGCTCCCAAAACTGCGGCACATAATTCTAGCCGCGGTAATGTCTCCTTAGCTGAATGCGCAACTCTCGACTTTGAGCACAGCAATCGGACTGATACTTGATTATTTTTGTATGTAGCTCGTACATACACTGCCGCTCCGTATGCCCGCTCTGAGGCGTCGACAAACGTGTGTAATTCTTGCGTGAATGGCACTCTTCCATCAAATATATGGCTTGGTATTTGCATAGTATTTAGTGCTCGCAAGTCAGCGCGGTAATTCTTCCAGTCTAGCTGAAGGTGTTGAGGGAGCTTGTCGTCCCACCCCATCTTTAACTCTCTAAAGTGTTTGCATGAACATTTTCGCTTTGACGACAACCGGAGCAAATAATCCCTATGGATCGAATATTTGTGACGATTCTGAGCTGACCACCCTTTTCGTGATGCTTGAGGCTTCGCTTTGTTGCGACCGCCCTTACAGCTGATCCTTTTGTGGCATCCACAGCAGACCCAACGTCTTATCACTATAATGTTGGAGTGTTTCATCTAACTTGACGTTAGGGACGATGTCTTCTCAAGGAATTTGGGTTAGTAACTTCACTGTTATTGGAGCACCATTTTCGGAGCTTGAATCCGGATGGCAGTAGTATTTTGTTTAACTCCTGTTGAATCTGGATGGCCTCCGGGATGCTGTCTGCTCCGGTGAGACAGTCGTCCACATAGAAATCATGCTTGAGTACCGATGACCCAAGCGGTAGCTGGTTCTTGTTTTTCTCGGCCAAATAATCCAAGCATTTTGTAGCAAGGAATGGAGCTGACGTGGTACCGTACGTGACAGTTTTCAGTCTGTAGAACTTCAGATCGTCGGACGGCTTCTTCCGCCATACGATTAGCTGATGAAACTGGTGATCAGGATGCATCCATACTTGGCGATACATCTTCTCTATGTCCGCGGAAAACACGTATCTATAGGTGCGGAATCGTAGCAGAATGGCGAATAGTTCGCTCTGTACCGTAGGTCGAGCATACAAGATATCATTTAATGATTTGTTGCTTGATGTTTTATAGGACGAATCAAACACTATCAAACAGTTTTGTGGTACTGCTTTCGGGCTTCAAAACACAGTGATGTGGAATGAAATAATGATCCGAGGGTATGTGTGTGGGATGTACCAGCTTCATGTGTCCGAGACGTTCGTATTCTTCCATGAAGTCTACGTATCCTTTCCAGACTTCTGGTGTCGTTACAGTGCCAAGAATCTGTTGGTTGCTGTTTTCTGAAACGCCCCAGGACTGAAGTTTTTTCAGAAAATGGAAGTTTGACAAGGACTTCCCATCAATTGCAACCTGTAAGTTTGCTGCGAAATGAGTTTCGCAGTGGGTTTCCGTTGAAGATCGAGCCTTTTCTTTGGTGTCTAGATTCTCTAGAGTCAAAAATCGCTCTAATAGCGTATCAACCTCCTCTTCTGTGGTTGCCGCTACACAACGTGCTGCTGAATTGTTCTCAGCAGAAATTCTCCCGGCCGCAACCCATCCCAACTTTGTATTCTGGAGGATTGGGCCTTCCGGTCTTATCATCATTTGATCATCATCATAATAATGCTCTGCGCCGATAAGCATGTAGATTTTTCCTGGCTTGTCAAAATTTGGATCGGCAAGGATAATGTTGTTTGGCATGTGTACTTGTGATGTACCTAACTCATGAGCTGGTTGATCAGCTATGATATGCGGTAGAACAAAGGCTTCTACCTGTTGCGCAAAATTGTTGTGCATCGATTTCATGAGAACATTTTCTCTCGCCCGACTGGTTTTCGGATTGCCTCCAATGCCCTCGATGCGTAAGGATGCATTGTGTAGCTTTAGTGAAAGCTTGGAGGCCATTCGTTCAGAGATCAGATTGATTTGTGATCCTGAATCTAGCAAAGCTCGGAATATGGTCACCTGACCATTGCTTGTATGACAGGATGTTACTGTCTTTAATTTATTGTTTTACTCTCTTTAATTTATTGTTTTTTCTTTCATTTACATTTTTCTTCTTTTCACAATTGCTTCTTCTTCTTATTGTCCAACTTCACTATTTCGCAATCTGATCGAGAGTGCTGCTCGCAGGCAGCTCCTAAAACAACCCCCGTTTCCTCACTCTCTTTCTCTCTTGAGAGCGTAATCTCAGTGAGACCAGATCACCCTGATCCCCTTAGGCCTGCTACAACTCGGCCGTCCTGACTTTAAGATAGCCTCTATCTCTGACATGTACAATTTCTTAATGTATAGTTTAAAATTACATTACAATCTTTCTTATCATTACATCACAATATTTTTTATAATTACATTACAATATTTCTTATAATTACATCACAATATTTCTTATAATTGAAAACCGTCAATGTCTTTTAATAAGAATCTATCATTTTTCAATACTTTTCCGATCAAGTATGGTCCTTTGCTTTTCGGTATTAATTTTCTACACACCCCCGCCGTACTATCAAAATTTTTCACCATAACATAATCACCTTCTTTGTATTCAACATTGCTCTTCTTTTTGCATTGTAATAGTTCTCATTCCTCAATTGCGACTTTATTTGATTTCCCTCCGCTCTTTTTCTAAGTCGTTCCAAATTGTTCCTATTTTCCTCAAACAGTTGTTCATCCTCATCTAACCTTTCCTCATCACATCCTTCTTCAGCTAATATTTCTTCATCTAATATTTCTTCATCTAATTTCTCTTTAAATTCGTCACTATCCTCTTTGTGCGATTCCAAATAAAATTTCACTGGGTAATTGCTTAATGCTAGTATGAAGCGTAATATTTAATGAATATTCCACTTTTTCTATGATTACATCCCAATGTAATCCTTTTTCAGGCTCAGTTAGTTTTGCAATCATTGGTCCCAAACTTCTGTTTACTCGCTCGACTTGTCCATTAGCTTGCGGTGACCCTGTAGCAATCTTTATGTATTTTATATTTCTTTCTTCCACAAAGTTTGCAAAATCCGCCGATGTAAAACAGGTACCTCTATCTGATATAATACATCGCGGTTTGCTATATGCCCGACAATAATCAGCTAACGCACTCAGCACTTCATTTGTATTTGTGGTTTTTGTCGTGTACAGCCTAACAAATTTCGTAAAACCATCTATCACTACTAAAATGTGTTTCTTCGCTCTGCTATTATTCACTGGCTTATAGTGATCAATATGAATAACCTCAAACGGCTTGTTTCCTTTTGGTATGCTGTGTAGCCATCCATCTCCTCTTCCTATTTTAGGCGAAAATGCTATACACTTCAAACAATTCTGAATGTGATCACAAACTTTCTCCTTCATGCTCGGAAACCAATTGCTTTTACTAATGGCATCTAACATTTTATCCCTTCCAATATGACCTAATTCGTCATGATACTTGTACATCACATGTTGCTCCATCCGACCTGGTACATAAAAACGTAACTCGTTGTTATTACATTTCCTGTATATTACACCGTTTCTCATCTCGAACCATTTATGTTCCCTCTTTTCTAAAGTATTCCTAATTTCCTTTATCTTGTTGTCTCTTGTCTGACAAATTATCAAATTATTCTCAAACGTGTTTGCATATATTATCATTATGTTATTACACCTACTAAGTGCATCTACATTTTGCATCTGTTTTCCTGCCCTGTGCCTAAGTTCATAATCATACTCTTGTAACTCTAACGACCACCTAGCAATTCTTGGGTTTAAATCTATTTTTTTCAATGTTAGCGTTACGAGCTACAATCTGTCACGATTTTAAAATGTCTGCCTTGTAAGTAAATCCTAAACCTCTTAAGCGCATAAATAATAGCTAATGTTTCCAATTCAAAACTATGATACTTGGCTTCCGTTACTGTTAATCTTTTTGAGAAATAAAATATGGGATGCAATTTCTTCTCTTCCTTTTTTTGAAACAATCCCGCTCCAAGCCCTTACGCTTCCATATCAATCTTTAGATGGCACGCATTCATAAAATCTTTACCCAGCACTATATTACATTACTAATATTTTTTGGTAGGCATGAACGTTTTATGAAAGACACAGGGCTTCCCGAATCTAATTGGCATTCTGTAATAATAGGCTGGTTAGGATTTTCTAAGCAAAATATTTTAAATAATCTTACATAATTATTCTCCTCCTTCTTCTTGTTCTGCGGGCATGCCGCTATTTGGTGATCATTAGCACCGCAGCATAGCATGATCCTGGTCCTCTCTTTGGCTTGGTGCACTCTCTCTTCCAGTGCCCCTTCCCGTTACAATTGAAACACCGCGTGTCCTTGCTTGCTACTACCGCCTTTGCTGCATCCATTTTAGCCGTTGCTGAAGCCCTATCGGTAGTTTTATGTCCACAAATGCTCGTAACATCCTCGCTGGACTATCGAAGCATTGCAGCTTCGCCTGCATCCGAAAACTTGGCATTGGGATGCCCTTCACTAATCCATCCACCAACTCGTCATCCTCCATTGCCACCTCTCGAGCCAGCCTGCATTTCTCCTCATAATAAATGGCAAATTTTTCGTTTGGTGACCAAATGCGCGCTTCAAATTCGCGTCTTTATGTTGCGTTGGACTCAATTCCTCCAAACGCCAGCTTCAGCTCCTCGATTAGGTCACCTATGGGCTTCGTAAAGCGCCCCGACTCTGAATGCAGCCATTGCAGGGAATCTCCCTTAAGTTTGCTGATTAGCAACACTCGCCGCTGCATGTCCGTCAGCCTGTGGAACCTCGATATATTTCTCCATTGTTCGATCCATGCGCGAACACACGTTTTGCTGCCGAAGTCCATCGTCATATCTCTGGCCATGTTAAAACCAGGCGTTGCCAAAATTTCCGCGGAAATGCTGCTGCCACCTCTGCTCTCACTCCCGCCACCGCCACTGTTGTCAACTGCGCCTTCATTTCGGCCGCTACTGTTGTTGCCTGCGCCTTCGCCTCCACCGCCACTGTTGTCGCCTTCGCCTCTGCCGCCACTGTTGTCGCCTTCGCCTCTGCCGCCACTTTTGTCGCCTTCGCCTCTGCCACTGCTGCTGCTGCCTCTGCCACCAGTGTTGCTGTCTCTGCCTTCTGCTATACCACGACTGTTGCTGCCTCAGCCTTCGTTTCTGTCGCTCCCAATGTCGCCTCTGCCGCTGCCACAGCTGCCTCTGCCTTCCCCGTTGCTGTTTCTGCCTTCGCCTGTACCGCTGCTTTCGTTGTCTCTGCCTCCGCCGCAGCTTTCGTTGTCTCTGTCTCCGCCGCTGCCGTCGCTCTGAAAGTTCCTTGGAAAAATTTCGGCATTCGCGGAATTGATCTTGGCGCCGATCTGGCGATTCAAACTTTCCAGTCTTTCGTGCCTTCGAAATTTTATCCCGTAGTGTTTCCAGATTTTCTTTTCCTCCATCCGGATTCCTGTCGCTGTCCTCGCTCAGCTTCTCCGATTCTGTCACCTCTTGCGGCAAGCTCAGCGCTGGCGCGCTTCCTCGCACGTCGGCTGGAACTCCCGTCAGTCTCGAGAAGAGTTTCACCTTCGTGCCCTTCGTGGACAACCCCAACTGCTCCAGCCACTTTTTCAATTGCACCACCTTTTTTTCCGTTATATTCATATCCATTCCGCTTGGATCACTTCTCACTAATGTAGGCAAAAGAAAATTCGTATCCCACTTCTGAGATTATGACAGGATGTTACTATCTTTAATTTATTGTTTTACTCTTTTTAATTTATTGTTTTTTCTTTAATTTACCGTTTTCTTCTTTTCACAATTGCTTCTTCTTTTTATTGTCCAACTTCACTATTTCGCAATCTGATCGAGAGTGCTGCTCGCAGGCAGCTCCTAAACCAACCCCCGTTTCCTTACTTTAATCTTCCTCTCTCACTCTCTTTCTCTCTTGAGAGCGTAATCTCAGTGAGACCAGATCACCCTGATCCCCTTAGGCGTGCTACGCTTTTACTAATACCTTAACTGTAGCCAGCAAATTGTAACTTTTGTTACTTGCTGCTCCTACAGAAGGTGAATGTGGCTCTGTTGCCGTGCCTGACGAAGTTTCCAGGTGCAGCAATGTATGGTGCCTTTTGTCGCATTTAAAGCACATACGGCATCGACAATCCTGTGCCTTGTGTTTACTGCTGAAGCAGTTTACACACAGTTTTTGTTTATATACCCAGTTGAGTCGATCGGGTACTGTTTTGTTGTGGAACTCATCGCATTTGGATAGCCAATGAGCCCGTTTGCAGAAAAGACACGATATTTGCCTTCTAGTGCTGGCAGAAGTGCATGTCGGGCTCTTCTGCTCCTTTCTCGGTAACTGGCTGCGTTTTCCTGTACCCAGTACTCGGCTGCGCTGGTCCAGGAAACTTAGCATATCGAGCCCTTGAAGCTCTCTTGAACCGTCTAACGACTGTTCGTATAATGCTCTATTTTCAAAATCTAGTTTTTTCTTGATAATGACAATAATGATTACATCCCAGCTGGATATATCTATGCCTAGTCACTTTAACGATGCTAGAGACTCAATTGATGTAATATACAATTCCTTTAGTGACCTTGGGTCGTCACTGTTTGTTTGTTGTTGCAGAAGGCGATTGAGAATCGTATCTGCTACATGGTGGGGATTGTTGTATGCATCAACTAATATTTCCCATGCGCTCATGTAGTTCTCTGTTTTCAGATCGATATGCCTTATAAGTCTCTCTGCCTCTCCAGTCACAGCGGTTTTGAGGTACCAAATTTTCCTGACTGTGGGCATATTGGTATCATGTACCATGCATTTAAATAAATCAAAGAACTGCGTCCATTTGAGTAGATCCCCATCGAACTTTGGGATGCTGACTCTGGGCAAATGCACATCTTCATTGTTTGATGTGTTGGTTTGTGCCCCTAGGATTCTCTGTACGTCCCCTTCTAGTCTGAGGAATGACTGCATATCGTTCCCTTCACTGACCGGGTCGTCGTAATCTTTATGAATCGAAAAATGGATTTCTTGATATTGGGACCATTATGAGTTTATTGAACTCCTTGTTATGGCCCTGCTGGTTTCTTAATATTCTTTCAGAGCTCTTTTGATGGAGTCGGGGATAGACTTGGGGGATTTCCAAATAGAAAAGGATTGTAGGCTCTTTACAGTGTAATGACAGTGTCAAAACAGAATCCCAGGAGTTAATGATTCTTTCCTGCGGGAGGTTCCCAAGAGTTACGGAACTTTCCCAAGATACCCAAGAGTTACGGAATCTTTCCTGTGGTTGACGTCCACGGTTAACGTGTTCGTTGGGGTCACCAAAATGTTTGTGTAAAGAGGCTTAGATGCCTGGCAGATAGTGCATAAACTATTGCCTTTTGTTGTCGCAACTAGCACTTGGAACTAGGTGGACGGCTGGGTTGGGTGAGGGTCTGAAGACACAGCGACAGCCTCCGATGCATGCATGAATAAAAGCTTTTCGTTGAGGTAGAACTCTTACTGACTTTAATGAAACTTAACAATATTTATAGGTACAAAAGTGCTTATGTTAACAGAAACAAGAAAAGAAGCTAACTTCGGCTCACCGAAGTTTGTATACCCTTGCAGAGTTTAAACAAAAAATTAAAAACGAAATTCTGAAATAATAATTTGTTGCCAAATCTCAAATTTGATGGTAATGGTTTGAAACACGGCTAAGCAATGGTTTTTTTTATTTTCCTGATTGTTCCTATGGAAGCTATAGGATATAGTCAGCTGATTTTCATGAAATTAAAATCAAAATTCAGAAATACTAAAATATGGCTAAATATCAAATTTTGTGACAATATGATGAAATCTGACAAAGTTATGGTTTTTTCTTTTATTTTCCTGCTTGTTCCTATGGAAGCTATAGGGTATAGTCAGCCGATTTTCATGAAATTAAAATCGAAATTCAGGAATACTAAAATATGGGTAACTATCACATTTGGTGAAAATATGTTGAAAACTGACAAAGTTATGGTTTTTTCTTTTATTTTCCTGATTGTTCCTATGGAAGCTATAGGATATAGTCAGCCGATTTTCATGAAATTAAAACCGAAATTCGGAAATAATACTAAATGGGCAAATATCAAATTGGTTGAAAACTGACAAAGTTATAATTTTTTTTTAAAATTTTTCGGATCGTTCCTCTGGCAGCTATATGATATAGTCGTCCGATCCGGCCCGTTCCGACATATGTACGAGTGAGAGTATATAGAAGCCTAACTGCAAAGTTTCATTCAGATAGCTTTAAAACTGAGGGACTAGTTTGCCTAGAAACGGACAGACGGACAGACGGACATGGCGAGATCGACTCGGCTGTTGATGCTGATCTAGAATATATATACTTTATAGGGTCGGAGATGCTTCCTTCACTGCGTTGCAAACTTTTGACTGAAACTAATATACCCTGCAAGGGTATAACAACGTATAAGAAATAGTGTGCGGTTACTGTGAATGTGGGTTAGTGTCGGGAACTGAGACCATTGCCCCAGTTCATTTCCTCGTCTCAGCCGACCATGCATATTCGCTTGACCTGGTAATTGATACTTTATTTACGATAAATGCAGGTCGCTGCGATTGAAGAGTTATTACTTATGACTACATACGGCTGCGACTGAACACGCCCCTAAGTAGGCAACACTTTTGGCGTTTAATATGAAAAATAATTTTTTGATTCAATTTACAGTTTATCAATGTATCTATAATTTAAAACCGAAAACATTCCGATTGGTTGTATAGTTTTTGTGTAATATTACCTGTAAGTCAACCAATTGCACCTTTTGTTTTGTGTGTTGAAAAACGGAAATATTTTTATACCCGCTACCCGTAGGGTAGCCGGCAGGAAGTGTGTGTAACAGATAGAAGGAGGCATCTTCGACCCTATAAAGTATATATGTATATTCTTGATCAGGGTCAACAGCCGAGTCGATCTAGCCATGTCCGTCTGACCGTTCCTACGCAAACTAGTCCCTCAGTTTTAAAGCTATCTGAATGAAACTTTGCAGTTAGGCTTCTTTATACTCTCACTCGTACATATGTCGGAACGAGACGCATCGGACGACTATATCATATAGCTGCTATAGGAACAATCGAAAAATTAAAAAAAAAAAATGTTAACTTTGTTAGTTTTCAATATATTTTTATAAAATTTAAGAATTTGCCATATTTTATAATTCTTGAATTTCTTATTTAATTTCATGGAAATCGGACTACTATATCCTATAGCTTCCATAGAAACAATCAGGAAAATAAAAGAAAATACCATAACTTTGCAGTTTTTCACCAGTTTTTCATAAAATTTGAGATTTAGCCATATTTTATTATTCCTGAATTTCGGTTTTAATTTTATGAAATATTGTGTTATTCTATAGATCATATGGAAGTGCATGCGAGATATACCACTATGTTTAGCACTAATGTTTCGAATATTGGTGATATACATTTATATTTACCAATGCCATTCTAATGGACAGACAATAATAACGGCTGCCGTTTATAATTAACCAAAACTGTCTTTACAAGCAATACGGGAGTTCTTGTATTCAAATTTATTCATTTATTCGAAAGCTGCTTCTGTACTATTTATGATGAAAATTAATAGAAGATTTGATCAATATCCTATGATTTTGAGTGGAGATAAACTTTACAGGTGTCAATAATCAATCATAATTGCATTTTTATATGATTTTGTATTTACTATTATTAATATTTACTCATTTATATATTTATATTTACTAATATTTACTTATTTATATTAGTAAATAGTAAATACAAAATTTATCAATTCTCATCCATAATTTCAACAACTCTTACATCATCATTATCAGCATTTAAATCATTATTATCCGGATTTTCATCAAATTCTAAAACTGATACAATAGACATTGGTCTATAGGTCTAAAGTATGAGATTAACATTTTTGATTTGAATCTATTTATATATCTTGTGAATACTGAACTAATAGTAGTTATGTATTTTGTTGTGCTAAGATTGCGATCATTGGATATCATTAAATCAAAATTATGTTGAAATCTCCACCCAAAATCATAGCCCATAATGAAATCTTTTATTAATTTTCATCATAAATAGTACGGAAGCGGCTTTCAAATAACTGACTAAATTTGAATACAAAAAACACGTATTGCTTGTAAAGACTATTCCGGTGGAATATAAACGGCAGCCATTATTATTGTTTGTCCATTATAATGGCATTGGGAAATACATATATCACCAATATTCGAAACATTAGTGCTAAACATACTGGTATATTTCGCGTGCACTTCCATATGATGCGAGCGCATCTAAAAATGCTGTCCCAAGTTTTCACTTCTGCCTGCACTCCCGGAGTGCCAACCCCCCCTTGTTTTTTATACTTTTTATACCATTTACCAAAGGTACAAAGGTATTATAGTTTTGTGAGAGTGCGATTTTCTGTAACAGGCAGAAGGAGGCGTGGCAGACCCCCAAAAGTTACCTAAATATTGATGAGGACCACTAAAAGAGTCGATATAGCCATGGCCGTCTGTCCGTCCGTCCGTCCGTCTGTCCGTCTGTTTGTATGAACGCCTAGATCTCAGAAACTGTAAGAGCTAGAGACACCAAACTTTGGATTTAGACTTCTTATATCTGCACGCAGATCAAGTTTGTTTAAAATTTTTGCTGCTCCCCTTTTTGGAGGAGCTATTTGAAAAAAACGTATAGCTCCTAAATTTATAAAGTTATGTAAACCATATTAAAAATGTATTTTATCAATATACATTGATTGTCCAAGTTTCATCGCGATCGTGCCATAAATATCGGAGATATAGGCTTTTTACTTTATACACATTACGTGTACAAGAGGTAGCCTAGGCAGAGGGCTCCAAATAAATCAAAACGTTCATTAAACATGTTCACATTATTATGAAAATAAGATTACTCCTTTTGAATTGGTTAGTGGTGCAGCTGGCTAAGCTGAAGTCTTTTTGAAATGTCAGTTGTCACGGGTTCGAATCCCGTCGGCGACAAGTGAAAACTTTTTTATTTTTAGCAAATTTTTTTTTTCCAGTAAATTAAAATAATTACAGTATTTAATACTAAGAAATAAAAAAATGCAAGCATAGAACTATATTTAATGTTTTGAAAATGAAAAAATTCCTTATGCCTGCGGTTGATTCGAACCCAGGCCAATTGCTTACAAAAATTTACGTGCAGCTTTACCCACTGAGCTATCGACTTTGCCCTTGAATGGGAAGACATTTGCATTATATGTCAATTTGTCTCAGTTTTTTATTTAAAGATAATTCTTTCTTTTATATAATTTTGGGACGCGCCTTGTAATGGTACATGGTATTCTACTGTCGGGACACCCGACTGTATGTCCATCTTGTTATTATTATTATTTTTCTTTTTTAATTTTCCATGTGAATTAAAATAAGTACAGTATTTAATTTTAAAAATAATTTAATTTTTAAAAATAAAAAAAAATTCTTATCCCTTGCCGCAGAATTGAACCCAGGCCAATTGCTTACAAAAATACATGCACAGTTTTACCCACTAAGCTATCGTCTTTGCTTTTGAATTAGAAGAAATTTGCATTATATGTAAATTTGTCTCCTTTTTTAGTTTTTTGCCTTATTATTCTCTTTCTTTCATATTTTCATTTTCATTTTACCACGCGCCTTGTAATGATACAAGGTATTCTACTATCGGAACACCCGACTGTATGTCCATCTTGTTAATATTTTCTACTGCGCCAACAAACTCCTAACCCGAATGCACCTTTAGTGTATTGACCCAATTTCATCAAAATTGGGTGGAAAAAAACCAAACAACCTTAAAGCCAGAAATATTTTATTTTAAGAAACGATAACGAAACTTAACGAAGGTTGGCAAAGACGAATTCGCAGCAAGCTATAGAGAGCATTGAGAGAGAAATAGCCGTAGCTTAAAGCAGCAGTAGAAGTAAGGGCTTCCGCGCACGCGAATCTATGCTAGGCGGCGATACCGCGTGGTGCACAACCTTGGACCTTTTTCGCCGACAAGCGAACCGACGAGCTAGACGCTGCCACGCAAGCTATACAAAGTTTCCTAACAGCCGAAGGCGAGAACCCCCGAAGCAGGGAAGGAATCGGTGACAGATGATGCTTTGCTCTCCGATCGGGAAGTCGGTATTCACAGCAAGAGGAGAACGGATGTAAGCAAGATACAAGAACTCGGATAACGCGGGCACACATATGCCCAGGGTTCGGAGGCACTAAACCAGGCCCGCCTCCTTCCGATCTGAGTATGATCTTTCGAGTCTTAGATGCCTGGCAGATAAACTATTGTCTTTAGTTGTCGCAACTAGTACTTGGAACTAGGTTGACGGGTTGTTTTGGTTGATGAGGGTCTGAAGACACAGCGACAGCCTCTGATGCACAACTATTAGCTTCTGTTTGAGGTGAAACTCTTCCTGGTTTTATTAATGAAACTTAACATTATTTATAGGTACAAAAATGCTTATTCTAGTAGAAATATTGTGTATGAAATAATTTGGGTTACTGTGAATGTGGGTTATTGCTAGCTACTGAGACCATTGTCCCAGTTCATTACCTCATTTCAGCAAACTATGCATATTCGCTTGACCTGGTAATGAATACTTCATTTACGATAAATGCATGTTGCTACGACTAAAGAGTTATTACATAATTTTTATTGTGTCAGAATATTATTGTTTATAACTAAGTAGCTCCCGCTACTGAACATTTTCTTGGCCGTATCTAAAGTGAGCGCTGATGTATCTGTAGGATCAGATGAAATCGGAGTAAGGGACCTTGAATTAAGTATTCCCTCGACCTCAATGATTACAATGTTGTTTTCAAATGTTAGCGATGATGGGGATGTGACTTATCAGTCAGTCAGTCAGTCAGCCAGTAGCCGTTTTGCAAATTTTTTCAAATTGCCGAAAACCGGTTTGGAGGGTATCTGGCATTAGGTCGCTTACGAACTCCAGATGTTCTGCTTTAGCGGCAATACAGCAGAACAGTGCAATATAAGGCAATATAAGGTATTTTTGCATGGATTTTATGATGAATCCAAAACGGACCGCAGTAGTCGACTCCAGAGTTTTAAAAAGGCCGAGCCTGTGTCACTCGATCAGCTCGATGCACGATAACCAAGATTTGTTACATAAGTTTGAATAATACTCTTGTGCATCTGACACAACTGTGTATGATGCTCCTGACCATTGTTTTGTCATAAAGAATCCAATATTGCTGGCTTTCTATGGCTCTCAGAGATTGTGCTCCGCAATGCATATTCTCTTCATGCATCTCTCGTAGTAACATCTTCACAATTGGATCATTGTATGGAAGAGCTGATGCTTTGCGTTATATGGAAAATTAGATTCTTCCAACCTCCCTCAGACTCTGATAAGTCCGTCATTTCCTATTATCGGCGACGCCTGAACTTCTCTTGTCTACCTTCTTGTGGTTGCGAAGTTGTTTATGCTCAACACCGAATTCAATTTTTTGAATGGTGCTTAAGATGATTAGCCTAGCATGAGTCAATTCACCGACACTCAGCGTGGTTGTAGAAGTTCTGTTTTGCTTATTACAAAAGCGCATCATATATGCTTCTATGCGTTGTTTGTGGAAGGAGTTGCTGTGGTTGCAACTGTATAGATCGCTTCCCAATTGATCTTGGCATGTCGGCAAACACACTTGGTTCACTCGTCGTTCTAAATCGCTGGGAGCGATGGTCGGTACCTTGGACCACTTGTCTCGGGAACCGTGTAGAAATAGAGGTCTATACAGCCAGAGGTTATTCTCTGCTAATTTGCTTGCAGCAATCTCTCTCGCTGATGACAGATGACGCCATTGAGATTGCTGTGACACAGTTTGGATCTTTGCGATCCTAATTGCCACAAACGTGTGGTATGATGTTGCGAATGCATTTATCCAGGACATCCCACAAACGTGTGGTATGATGATGCGGATGAATTTATACAGGACAGGACTAAAGTTGAATCAGTCCATAAATACTCAGATACGTTTTACTCAGGCATGCGTAAATCCTTTCTAACTCTATGGGTCAGTTCAGCTCGCAAAACTGCAGCACATATTCTACCCGCGGTAATGTCTCTTTAGCTGAAGGCGCTACTCTCGACTTTGAGCAGAGCAATCGGACGGATACTATATTATATGTAGCTCGTATATACACTGCCGCTCCGAATGCTCGTTCTGAAGCGTCGACAAATGTGTGTAATTCTTGCGTGACTGGCACCCTCCCTTCAGTGCCGTGGAACTTGATTATTATTTAGTGCTTGCAAGTCAGTGCGATAATTTTTCCAGTCTAGCTAAAGGTGTTGAGAAAGCTCGTCGTCCCAGCCCATCTTTAATTCCTTAACTGTTTGAATGAACATCATTGCTTTGACCACAACGGGGCAAATAATCTTAACAGGTCGAATATTTGGGATGATGAGCTGACCACCCGTTTGGTGATGGTTGAGGCTTCGCTTTTTTGGGGTCGTCCACATAGCTGATCTTTTTGTGGCATCCAAAGCAAACTCAAAGTTTTAACACTATATTGTTGGAGTGTTTCGTGTAGGTTGACGTTAGAGACGATCTTCTTGTGGAGTTTGGGTTAACACTTCAGCTTTATTGGAGCTCCACTTTCGGAGTTTGAATCCGGATGGTAGCAGTATTTTGTTTAATTCCTGTTGAATCCGGATGGCCTATGGAATGCTGTCTGTTCCTTTGATACAGTCATCCTCGTAAAAATCATGTTTGAGTACAAATGATCCAAACGGTAGATGGTTCATGGCCTTCTCGATTAGATAATCCAAGCATTTATTAGCAATGAATGGGGCTAATGTATGTGACGGTTTTAAGTCTGCTAAACTTTAGATCGTCAGATGGTTTTTTTCGCCAAACGATTAACTGCATGGAACTGGTGATCAGGGTGCATCAACACCTGGCGATACATCTTCTCTATGTCTGCGGTAAACAGAATTGCTAACAATTTGCACCGTGGGTTCAGCGTACAATATATCATTCAATGATTTAGTGCTTGTCGTTTTACAGGACGCATCGAAAACTACCCGCAGTCTCGTGGCACTGCTTTCGGATGAAGTAGTGATCCGAGGGTACGTGTGTGGGGTTCACCAGTTTCATGTGTCCAAGGCGTTTATATTCCTCCATAAAGTCTACATACCCTTTTCAGAACTCTGGTGCCGTTCGTCGCTCTAATGCCAAGAATCTGTTGGTTGCAATTTTCTGTGAAGCCCCCAGGACTGAAGTTCCTTCAGAAAATGGAAGTTTTACAATGAATTTTTCATCTATTGCAACCTGTATACTCGCTACGAAATGAGATTCGCAGTGAGCTTCAATTGGAGATCGAGCCTTCTCTTTGGTGTCTAGATTTTCCAGTGTCCAAAATCGTTCTAGTAGCGTATCAACCTCATCTCCTATGGTTGCCGCTGCATAAATTGCTGCTGAGTCGCAGAGGAATTTTTCCGGCCACACTCCATCCAGCCCGTAATTACCACACTTACGGTATTATTAGCATTATCTTTATGGCTTTGGGAAAACTGCGTAAATTTAAACTTATTAACTTTGTATACGATATGATTGTATCCTGATTTGATTTCCTATTGGAAATGTAATATTATAAGAATATTAACTACATGGAACTTCAAGCTGAATATACTGCTTGTGATTGGTTTTCAATCTATCAATTTCCGAGTGTCGATTCCCAATTAAATATATTTAGTAATAATGTGCAGTATATTTTTAACAAGTGCGTTCCAATCAAATCTAAAATAATAAAGCCGAGACAAAACCTCAGGTCTAACAATGAAATAAAAAAACAACTATACCTGCGGGATGTCGCCTATTTTAAATGGAAGCGGTATAAGACCCAGCATTTTAGTGAGCAGTATAGGACGGCAAGATCTCTTGCCACACAATTTTATTTTAATTAATTTTTAATTTTAGCTTTGTGTGCGTCGATCAATGTGCCGTTTTACAGGGAATTCTTAAAATAAAATCAAATGGGGAAGGTTTAGATAATGTTAACCCCAAATTTCTAAAAATTTTACTACCCTTACTCCTCCCACATATTACCCATATTTTCAATACTGCAATAACCACGTCCACGTTCCCGTTTACATGGAAAAAAGCTAAAATAATCCCAGTACTAAAACCTAATAAGGATTACAGGCCCATTTCTATCCTGCCACTCTTAGCCAAGGTTATTGAGAATGTAATGGCGCTACAAATCCAAAATTTCCTGGAAAATAACTCATTATTATCTGATAGACAATCTGGGTTTAGAAAAAAAAGGACTTGTGTTAGTGCAATAATGAATATCGTTGAAGACATTCGTAAACAACTTGACAATAATTTTGTGACTTTTTTAACTCTTCTTGACCACAGCAAAGCATTTGACTCTGTAAATCACTATATTCTAAGTACAAAACTAAATAACCTTTTTAGCTTTTCATCTACGGCAATTCGCTTTATAGAATCCTATCTCGATGGGAGGCTCCAGGCAGTTGTCTCGGGTACTCAAATTTCTAGTTTTTGTCGGCTTAAACGTGGAGTTCCTCAATGATCTGTCTTGGGGCCATTGTTGTTTTCTATGTATGTAAATGATCTGCCTAGTCATTTGTCTGATTGTGAAGTTCATTTGTATGCAGATGATGTGCAAATTTATGTAAGCAGCCCAATTAAGCAGTTAAATGATTGTGTTAGTTCCAGTAATAAAATGCTTGAAGTTATCGAGAAATGGACAAGGTGTAATGGCTTGAGTATAAACCCTATAAAGTCAAAGTGTGTTGTAATTTCTAAGAGACCTATCGATACCACAAATATTCAAAATCTGACCTTCAACAACACGCCGATACATTTTGAGGAGTACTCACAGAATTTAGGCATTACGTTCAGCAACACACTTAGCTGGAGTAAACACATTTCAAAAGCTACAGGGCGAACGTATGGCTTACTGCGTCAGCTTTCGTACTCTAAAACTTTCCTTCCGCTGCAAATAAGATAGTTATTAGCAAAAGTAATTCTAGTCCCGACACTATTTTATGGTGTAGAAATCTTTGGTCATTGCGATACCCGTGATATGCGAAAGCTTGAAGTAGCCCTTAATTCTATAATTAGATATGTGTTTAATTTGAATCGACTTGACCATGTATCACACTTTACCAATAAAATTCTAGACTTGAACTTGAGCTCATGGATTAATTATAGGACTCTTATATATTTTCATAAAATTGGGATAACCCAAGAACCTTCATATTTATATAACAAACTCATATCAGCTACATCAACAAGAACTAATAACTTTGTATACTTTAAGTAAAACGGAAAAACAAAAACAAACAAAAATAAATAAATATAAAAACAAAAAAAAATAAATAAATAATAAATAAAACCAAAACGTTAATTTTAAAAATTGTTCATAAAATTTAAAACTGTTAGTAATAAGTAGTAGTTTTAAGACATTTTCTGCTAAATTGAGTTTGATTTTTAAATCCAACGTGACTAGTGCTACAAATATAAGTGTAAACTTGCTGTGCTAGGATAATAAATAAATAAATAAATAATAAAAACATTCAAAAAAATGTCTTACGCCTAACATAACCTTAAAAGTTCAATGAAACTAAATTTGTCGGGTATATAACCTCAAATATCTCAAAACCCTGACGTGATAGTCAGGTTCTACGCACCAAATTCTTTTTGAAATGAACACCTCCTTTCCTTTTTCTATATTTCTAGACCTGTGCTATCGATACATTGATGTCTTCTTTTTAAAAATTTCAAAAGACAGATATTCAAAAACATCGATTATTCTCCAGCTCTCCAGCTCAGAGTCAGGGATCTCTTGCAGATGTTATGCTCTTTAGAATCACTTGCATTTCCGATGAACAGGGAACGAGCGGGAGCGGAGCGGCATTGAAACTAATTCACTCGGATCTGAGTGAAAACCATAAGCAAGAGAGAGTGATGAAGCAGAAATTCATTTCATTTATTTAAATCGAAAAATAATAAATATTTGCCAAACAAAACTTCAACACAAAATAATTAAATAAGTACAGTTTCACTCCGAGCTTCAAAGAGTAAAGACGTGCGACCGACCCAATCTCTAATCAATAGCTTATCAGCTAGATCGATCAATTGATCCGTGACTACTTCGTATCAACACAAAAACAATAACAAAAAACAAAAAAAAGAAAAACAACACAAGACAATAAGCAAAGCAAACCAATTTTTCGGGGCCCCGAGCCCAACAATACCACGATGTCGCGACCACCTGACCTACACCGGACAACGAACAACATGATAAAGAGTGAACCAAAATACATTATAATCACTAGAAATGACAATAAAACCTTTGAAAACATTTCCCCTTTCCTCATTAAAAAAGTTGTTGACTTCACTTGCAACGGAAAAGTCGATACATGCAAACGAACAAAAGCCGGAACCCTCCTCATTAAAACATTAAACTCTCTACAAGCCGAGAAATTACTTAAACTAAAAACCTTCCACGACTTTCCAGTCAGTGTCGAAGAACATAAAACTCTTAATAGCTCTAAAGGAGTGATGTACTCCAACGACATACGCAACATTGATGAAAATGAAATCTTGGAAGAATTAAAACCACAAAACGTAATTCAAGTCCGTAAAATTCTAAAAAAAAATAACAATGAAGCCTCAGAAACCGGGCTAATCATACTCACCTTTGGTACCATTACATTACCAGATAAGCTGTGGATAGGCTACGAAGTCGTCAATGTACGACCATTCATCCCACCACCAATGAGATGTTACAACTGCCTCAGATTTGGACACCCCACTGCCTTCTGTAAAACCGGAAAAATATGCGCCAACTGCTCGGAAAAACAACACACAAATGAAAACGAATCATGCACCAACACTCAGACCTGCATCAACTGCAAATATGAAGATGATGAAATCAAACACCACAACGCAATGGACAAAACCTGCCCCGCCTTCATCAAACAAAAAGAATTAACTGCCATAAAAACGATTCAAAAAGTAGATCACAAGACAGCCCGCTTCATCTACAACACTCGCCACATCCATCAACCAACTCCTTACTCTCTGAAAGCTGCCCTTCCACAACCCAAACCACCCACTACGGAAACAACAACACACACAACTAAAACACCAAACACACCTGCAACACAGAACCATACCACAAGGCAAATAATCAGCTACGAAGACTCTTTGGAAGAACTCATGGACACCACGGCATCAACATCAAAACACTTTACACAAGCTGTAACTGGTGAAGATTTAAAACTAAAAATATACCCCGCTAAACCAAATAAACTAGGTATTCCCCTAAAATCAAAAGAAAAAGGCAACCCAAAAGCGAAATCTGAGAAAAAAGAAAAAAAGAAGACATTTGAGTTCATGAGTACCGATGAAGAATTATCTCTTTAATCTTTATACACTAATTAATAAACTAATTAATATAGTTTTAAGTTAGAAACTTTATCCCTATGCTAAAAGTATTACAACTTAATATTAATGGATATCTCAATAATTATAATCAGCTACAAATTCTCATCAAAAACAAAAACCCCAAAATAATCTCCCTTCAAGACACCCACCTCCACTCTACCAACAATATCCCCACCCCAATCAACTTTACTCTATACCACACAAATAATTCTAATAATCCCTATGGTGGAGTAGCTCTTTTGCTCCACAATTCATTGCAACAACAACAAGCCCAAGTTGGTAACATTAGCTTTGACTCAATAGCCGTAACTGTTAACTCTAAAATCAAATTTACCATAATTTCAAGCTACATACCACCAAACAAGAAATTAACTTTACAAGAATTACACGACACTTACAACTATATAGACACCCCAATCTTAATAACAGGCGACTTTAACGGCTGGCACAATAGTTGGGGATCCCCAAGAAATAACACAAGAGGTAACGTCATATTTAAATTCATAAACCAATCCTTATTAACAACTCTTAACAATGGCTCCCACACCCACTTCACTACACACCACACATTTACTCACAATGATCTCTCCATTGCTTCGCCTGTAATAAAAATACAATCCAAATGGTCAATTGATAGCCACCTCTCAGGAAGCGACCACTTCCCGATCTCAATAGAAATTTTTGAAAAAGATTCTACAGACCATCCCTCCAAGCCAAAATTTAATATTGACAAAGCCAACTGGCCTCTTTATCAAACCTTAGCCAAACAATTTTCTGCTGACAGACCACCCGCCTCGCATACAAACCAAGAAACAGCTACCCTCTGCTCCATAATTCGAAACAGCGCCCATTTATCAATACCGCAATATCACCCAACAATATCCAAACATGTTCCCTGGTGGGACAATGAACTGAAAACACTAAAAAACAAAAAAAAAAACAGCCTGGCAGACCATGTGCCAAAATATTAACACGACCAATATAATAGATTACAAAAAAGCTAATGCACAACTAAAACGAGAAATAAAACAAAAGAAACGCAAAGCTCTATCCGATTTCACTTCAGAAATTAATCCACAAACCCCCATCCCAATAATATGGAGAAAAATTAATAGATTCTGTGGGCTCAAAACTCACATCCAAATGCACTGCCTTGCTAACCCTTTAAACACTTCTGAAATGTATACAAACAAACAAGAGATTTCTAAAGCGCTATGCGAACACTGGTCAAATGCCTCCCTAAATAGGAATTTTCATCCCACATTCAGATTCTATAAAGAAAACCTCAACTATAACTTTACTCACGAAACATCCCCCCTCACCCAATCATTAGAATGTGATATTTCCATGATTGAGCTGAGAAGCGCCATTAACCAACTCAAAGGGAAAACACCAGGCAGAGACCGCATCAGCTATCAAATGATAAAAAACTTACCTGATCCAGTCATGCAAAGACTTCTTGAACTTTACAACAGTATTCTACACTCACATATCCCACAACAATTTAAAGTAAGCACAATAATACCCATATTAAAACCCGACTCGGACAAAACAACAATAGCTTCCTATCGACCGATATCTTTAAATAGCTGCTTATCCAAAGTCATGGATAAAATAATTTCCAAAAGACTATGGTGGCTAGTTAACAACAGCCAGCTACTCGATAGTCGTCAAATGGGCTTCAGGAAGGGAAAGTCGGTATCAGATACTCTAGCATCGCTAGACTACCTGACTACCACAACACTTTGACAAAATCGGAATCCACACAATAATAGACGAACTGGTAACCTGGAAGTTAGGACACAAAATACTTAGATACATAGTCAATTTCTTGACCAATAGGAAAATTAGCGTTCAGATCCAAAACATACAGTCCCATCCCCTGCCATTAGAAAATGGAATCCCACAAGGATCTCCATTATCCGTCATTCTATTTGCCATTGCCTACAATAAACTTAATAAAACAATAGGTCTACACAAATCATTTGAATTCACAGCATACGCCGACGACTATACAATTCTAAAAAGACAAAAGAAAAAAGATAACTCCTTAGATATAAATCCTCTACTCACAGACATCCAGGAATGGTGCAATTACTCCGGAGCAAGCCTCTCCTTACCGAAAACAAAACACTTACATATCTGTCGCAAAAGAAAATGCAACTTTACAATAGCAAACAACCTCAATATAAAAAATGAAAAATCTCTAAAAATATTAGGTATAACTATAACAAATAAATACAAATGGGACGAACACATAGATAAATTAATATTACAAATAGCCAAAAGACTTAATATAATAAAATGCCTTTCCAGCATAAGCTTTAACTGCCATATTAAAACCATAATTTACGTAATTAATTTAATTATAATGTCTAAAATTGACTATGGGCTATTCCTATACGGAAAAGCACCAAAATCAAAACTAAACAAAATAAAAACAATTTATCACTCAGCTATTAGAATAACATTCGGAGCCTTTCGCTCCTCACCAATTCATACCCTACTTTACGAATCCAACATCAAACCAATTGAACATAGAACCAAACATGCCATATTAAAAAACTTTAAAATGATATCTGCTGCGAAAAAAACCCCGTTAGAACCAATTATAAATAAAATCACGAAAGCAAAAAGACGCCCAAAACTAACATCCACAATACAAGAAACTATAGACAGCTGCAAATCAATACATCTAGACCCAACCCCCATAACAAACACAAAACAAACTATACCAACGTGGTCCACCAACCACTCCAATATTAACAAATCTTTACATACCACAGCTAAATCTAACACGCCCCCAATAGTCTACTACCAAAACTTTCAAGACATAAAACATACACTCAAACAACACACATTTCTATACACAGACGGGTCAAAATCCGAAAACGGTGTAACCTACAGCGTAACCTCCGCACAATACATTATAACCCAGCAAATGCTTCCAACCTATTCTTCTATATTCACTGCCGAAATAGCGGCGATCCTTTACGCATGTAGATACGCAGAGAAACGAAGAGGAAAATTTGCTATATGCACTGACTCACTTTCTGCACTCACAGCAATAGAAAACCCCAATAACAATACTTTTTACACAAAAGAAATTATAAAAATCATCTCTAAATTCAAAAAAAAATTCTCCCTGATATGGGTACCAGGACATTGCAACATTACGGGAAACGAGTTTGCAGACCAAGCTGCCAAGGAAGCCATTAAACTCCCATTAATACTGGAAAAAAACCACAACACAACTGATACGCTTAAATACATTAGCAATTACATGAAATCTGAATATGACTTAATCTGGAACCACACATCCCTACACTACAAACTTATAAACCCAAAAAAACAAAACGAAATCGACCTAATAAACACAACAGCTTCTCGAATGGCCATCATCAAATTTATGAGACTACGTATCGGACACACCAAATTGACACACAGCTATCTATTTGACAAAACACCACCCCCTATATGCCAACACTGCAACCAAAACCTAACCCTGACCCACATATTCCTAGAATGTCCTCTTTATGTTGAACACAGAAAAAAACTCCTCCAAAATAACTTACAAGAAATTGTAAACCCAAAAAACTTAGAAAAAACTATTGAATTTTTGAAATCCACAAATCTCTACAATAATATATAATAGAATAATATTAACTAGTAATTAGTAACTAAAATTATCTCACTTTTGTACATACCTATCTCATAATAATCAAACAAAACACCTAAAGTTAACTAGTATAAGAAATTTCACAAAATTGTCAATTACTACAACATAGTACATAAGCAGAAGGCCATAGTAGCTATTGCTTAAAAAAAAAAATCACTAAATTATTCACACTTTGTAATTGTGGATAATTTCTCTATAATAATAATAATAAAATTAAATAAGTAAATTCAAAGTTATTACATTTTCCATATTTGATTTTATTTATTTTAATTAACAACATAAGTTTAACTTATTCTAATACTTATACTGAGTAATTAGTTTAACAACACATTTTTGTAAAATTAAAATTTTTTTAAAATTATTTTAAACCACAAACATTACATTTCGAAACATTCCTTAATTCGTCAAATGTAAAGAAATTATAGAATTTGTCGACAATTGCTCGGACCATTGTAGCAACTCCTTTAAAAAACAATCAACATACGCATCACGAAATGCGCGAATCGGCTTAGAAAGAAATACGAATTTCCGGGAAGCAACTGAATTCACACAACAGAACGAACCTGGTCTTTTGGAATCAAAAGAGAGAATAAATAAAACACAAATGTGAGACATCTCTCTACAATATTAAGAGGTTGACCAGTTAGGATACCGGTTAGGTGCGATTTTTTTGTAAAATGGGACCCGAGCCTGCAAACTCTGGTTTTTCTGCTGTTGCTGAAAGAATATTGGCCAAATATTTCCCTTTAAGATTTGATGTTTTAATTTTGTATTAAAATAAAAAATGTATTATTGCTCGTTGTTTTTTTTATTTTTTCTGATGGTGTTGATCCTATTCGGGAGGTTTTTTGAAGAATTTATGTGCACCGGTTTTTAAAATACCACATTTCAGTATAGTGCTTTAGGGAATTTATTGTAGTAGGCTCATAACGATGTAAAATATGCAATTCATTATATTTTTAATATATTGAGCATTCATGAAAAAGTTAAAAAAAAAAACCTAGATCACTTGGAGATGGCAGTAAATTCGTCACAGAACAAAAAAATTATGTTTGAAATAAAAAAAACTTTTTTTTATGTGCACTCTCTATATTATACATATATCTAATATTACTATAATTTCTTTGTCGTTGCATTTTCTTATCATTTCTGCCCACCCGCAGCCCACATATATTTCTAATATAGTTTATTTGATTGAAAAAAAACAAAAACGGAAACCGTTGATGGCTTAGCTTAATAAAGTTTGGAAGAGACAGGTTGAATTCGCAAAGAGCGAGAAAAAGCTCTCGTCTTCGCCCTAAACTGTATAACAGTAGACTTAAATTATAAAAATATTGAATCTCCAGTACATATGTATGACAATACCTATTTCTAATTTAATATATATATATATATATATATATATAAAGGGCGTCCCCATAAGAGTTACAGTTTTTGATATTCCTATATTTGGACAGCCAGTGGTCTGACAGTTGTGCAAACTTGACATATGTAATCTAAAAACTTGGGAAATTTACCATGCAACGCTACAAAGTGAAAAAAATAATAGAAATCGTGGAATTTTACTACGAAAGTTTGCGTTCAATCACAAATGTGAAATTTTTATTGAAATGTAAAAAAATTTCGAGAAAAGGATCAGGGTCTGCCAGAAAAGTAGAGGCGGCCATTTGGACGATGTGTTGTTATACCCTTGCAGGGTATATTAGTTTCAGTCAAAAGTTTGCAACGCAGTGAAGGAGGCATTTCCGACCCTATAAAGTTTATATATTCTTGATCAGGATCAACAGCCGAGTCGATCTAGCCATGTCCGTCTGTCCGTCTGTCCGTTTCTATGCAAACTAGTCCCTCAGTTTTAAAGCTATCTGAATGAAACTTTGCAGTTAGGCTTCTATATACTCTCACTCGTACATATGTCGGAACGGGCCGGATCGGACGACTATATCACATAGCTGCCAGAGGAACGATCCGAAAAATTTTCAAAAAACAATTATAACTTTGTCAGTTTTCAACCAATTTTCACCAAATTTGATATTTGCCCATTTAGTATTATTTCCGAATTTCGGTTTTAATTTCATGAAAATCAGCTGACTATATCCTATAGCTTCCATAGGAACAATCAGGAAAATAATAGAAAAAACCATGACTTTGTCATATTTCAACATATTTTCACCAAATTTGATATTTAGCTATATTTTAGTATTTCTGAATTTTGATTTTAATTTCATGAAAACCGGCTGACTATACCCTATAGGTTCCATAGGAACAATCAGGAAAATAAAAGAAAAAACCATAACTTTGTCAGATTTCAACATATTTTCACCAAGTTTTGATATTTAGCCATATTTAAGTAGTTCTGAATTTTGATTTTTTTAATTCATGAAAATCGGCTGATTATATCCTATAGCTTCCATAGGAACAATCAGGAAAATAAAAAAACCATAGCTTAGCCGTGTTTTAAACCATTGCCATCAAATTTGAGATTTGGCAACAAATTATTATTTCAGAATTTCGTTTTTAATTTTTTGTTTAAACTCTGCAAGGGTATACAAACTTCGGTGAGCCGAAGTTAGCTTCCTTTCTTGTTTCATACATAATTCCCAAGTCTCTACCTTACATTTCAATAAAAATTTCACATTTGTGATTGAACGCAAACTTTCGTAGTAAAATTCCACGATTTCTATTATTTTTTTCACTTTGTAGCGTTGCATGGTAAATTTCCCAAGTTTTTAGATTACATATGTCAAGTTTGCACAACTGTCAGACCACGGGCTGTCCAAATATAGCAATATCAAACTCTGTAACTCTTATTGGGACACCCTATATATGCAATTTAGATTAATTTAGATTGCTCAAAATTAATAGACTTGTTTACGTTGACGGACAAGCAGACAGAGCCACTGAAAGACATACAAACAGATAGACGGGAAGTCAGACAGACTTATCTAAATCGACTGGGCTGTTGATGTGGGTCAGAAATCTTTAGACTTTATAAGGTCGGAAGTGTGTTCTCCACTGTGCTGCAATCCTTCGGTAAAAAAATAAATGCAATACTTAACAATATTCTACCACAACAAGCGAATAAATAAGATCCTGTAATAAAAAGGTAGTCATTAAACAAATTATTTTATTACCGATAATTACTCCCATTGAAAGTAAAAGTATAAATGGTCGTCGGCGTCCGATATTTAACTTGCAGCGATCGGATAATGATCCCAAGACGGGGCAGAGAAAAAATCCAACTAATGGAGAAAGAGCCCAGATCAATGTCATATTTTGATGTTCTATTCCAATTTTTAGTAGTGTTGGGGACACAAAAGCAGTTTCCGCTGCGTATGAAAACTCAATTCCCATAACAGCCGCAGAAATTCGAATTAATTCCATTCTAGACTTCGATCTGTAATAATTAAAAAATTGATGGTGTATCTTATTTTTACCTGTAGTGTAGTTTTAATATTCAACATTCATTTGTTGGAATTATAATTTTGTTCAAGACATTTTTTATTCACATTTTAAGACAATAACGGAGTCTTTTAAAATTGTATAATCTTTAATTACTATTGATAAACGTTAACTACCGAAAAGTAAATAGCCAAAATTAGAATAAAATTGAGATATGTAACTTTACAAATAAGTATACATATAAGGTGGTTACAAAAAAAAATTGTTCTTCCTACCAATAATAATCTCTTCTAAGGTTCGAGTAACCTGTTATTCCTGACTCCACCTGAGGATCGTAAACACTTAAATTATATTCAACTGCGTGAAGAAGACGCCACAAAAACTTGTCTTTAAACAATATCGTTTCCGCATAGAAACTAATACGAGACTTAACCTTCCACATCCGAGGGCCGTATGAGTATGCAAAGTCAAGAGGCTCAAAAGAGTCTTAAATAATTTGTCCAAATGATGGACCTTGCCCACTCACAATAGTTGAGTACAGGGTTCGCCAACAAACAAAGGTAAAACCGAAAAAGCAACGAAGTGGCAAGAAGGTCAAGCTCCTAGAATAGCGAAGGCTGCTTAAAGGCCTACTAAAGGAAGACCAACACAGGAAGGAACTAAGATTTAGGAAGATTTCGATTTCATGCTGAAAATACTTTTAAAATTAAACTTCTACGGGGCGAAAATCCTCCATCCGAACCCTTAACGAGGGCGCCGGCTGAGCAATGGGCACTGTATTATCCCGGACAACGGGTAATGCATCGCCGCTTGCTCCATCCGAGGTAATACAGTGTCTAGCTAAGGCTTTGGTTCAACTCCTTCTGTCTAAAGCAGGAGGAGATGAACCATTAGCCATGGCTGGAGGTGCCTGACGGAAGGCATAAAACTAACCAGTATTTTCCGAGGTATGAAGAAAAATAACTCAACCGGGGCTGGGATATCATCCCAAACGTCGGTGGAAGGCGTGACTGCTACCACCGGCGGGCACAGGGGGAGCAATCCCCTCTGCGTGTCGCCAGCGGTCACACCTCTAGAGCGACGGAAGCAGGTCGCGCTAGGGTGCCGCCGTCGATATAGACGCGGACCCGAAAAGCGAGCAGCCCATAAAAAAAGCACGGATGATAGCCCAATCAACTCGCCGAAACCAGGCACCAGCTCCCCTCAAGCTAGGGGAGGAAGGCGAAGGTGCAGTATAAGGCTGCCCTCGCGATTCAGAGCCGGCTACGGGACAAAGCGAGACTCTCCCAAGAGGAGAAGACAAAGACAGCATGGGCTGAGCAAAGGATGGATGGGCAGGTTATACTACGCCACTCGTCCTCACATTAAATCAGCGGGCGGATTCGCCTACAAGGTGGAGGAGTTGCTTGCCAGCAAAAGGCAACGCTCAGCAGAGAGCGCCACAACGAAAGCTCCAGAGAGTAAGCGGAAACGCGGGACCAAGCAGGGTCAAAATCCTGAAGTGCATGGACGACCCGACTTGGAAGTGGCTGACGCAAATGGTCAGCCAACTGGAGGCGTTGTGGGAGGGGGCCAAGCTTGAGGTAGTGGACAGGGAGTTAATCCCAAATATCCTCAAGGCGAAGGTACTCTTCCCTATCACAATCCAAGGTGACCGGGCGCTGAAGCTGCTACAGCGCCAAAACCAGGACGTTCCCAACGCAGACTGGCAGGTGAAGTAAATAAATTTGTTCGGTTATATTAAAATGTTTCTTTATTTGTGGTATTGATTGTAGCGAGCAGCTATGGTGCCGCTTGAAGGGTTGGATTCAATCTGTTCTTATAATATTCCCTAAAGTCTAATTAAGGCTAAGTCTCATTGCTGCGCTGCTCGCAGGCGACGGCAGAGAGACGGTTATTAATGTATATACTTATGTATATAAACATATGCCCTCTCTTATGTTAGGAGCGCGAGGGGTATGTACATGCGGTTCGTTCATGTTGCAATTATGCCGACGCTAACACTTTCTGTGTGTGGCCTGAGAAATAACGACCGGTTCATATTTCGGCCACTTAAAGTTTATGACTGGGACCATGAATTATGTAAACACTGTAACAAAGTGTTACAGTGTGTACCCTTTAATTATTGTTGGTACAGTGCATACTACAAAGGTACCGTAAAGAGGGTGCCCAGTGCGCCACCCTGGGGACAAGGACGCGCACACCCTGCAAGCAGCCGAGGTGAAGAAGGACCTTGGTCTTTAATCCATCATCGACGCTGCCCAGGATGACTCTGGACATCTTGGATGAGGAGGAAGAGGACGGTGATGTGACAGTCATAGTCAACCCGTCCGGGGCTGATACTCATGGCCCTGAGGGTACTGCAGCTCAACCTTCATAAAAGCAAGCTCGCGTCGGCGGAACTCCTGAGAGCCATGGAGCAAGGGTCCGTCGATATAGCTCTAGTCCAAGAGCTGAGGATTGCCTCGGGCAACTCCATTGCCGGACTAAAGTCTTCAACACTCAAGTTCTAGACACCGCCGGTAAACAGAAGCAGAACCGCTGTACTTGAACGGAAGGGTGTCCAAGCTAACCTTATGTCTCATTACAACACGGATGATTTTACTGTGGTAATACTTGAAAACAAGAAGAAGCACCTACTGGAAGCTTCCTACTACCTGGCTCACGACAGGACAGCTCCACCGGAGGAACTCAGGAGCCTGGTGGAAGCCAGCCCGAAGGCCCAGCAAATTCTGGCCGCCGCAGATGCCAACGCACACCACTGCGTGTGGGGAAGCCCCGACATTAACGAAGGGGGTGAGTCACTTTTAGACTTTATACTTTGTTCCAATCTTTACGTAGCAAACGTAGAGAAGTACATACCTTCGTGGGTCCTACCTCCTCTAACGTGCTAGATTTAACACTAGTAGCAGGGCAGGGTACCATGGTATCAGAATGAAAAGTCCTTGAGAGACCATCCTTCTCAGACCACAAGTACATCCAGTTCGAATAGGACTGAATATTCTCCGAAACCACCCGTCTTCAGAAACCCCCGGAACATCAACTGGGGAAAGTTCAAAAAGACTATCACTGCGAGACTCGCGACTGGTCCAGGCACAGTTCTATCTATGTAGGAACTATAAAAGTCCCTAGAGACGCTCTCCAAGAAATTACTCGATGCGTACCACGCATCATATCAAGAAATAGGAAGAGAACCAAGCCACCATGGTGGAACAGGCACCTCTCTCTCCAACGCAACAACCTCAGAGAGTTCTTCAAAATCGCTAAACAAGCGAAAGATGACACAATCAACGACGAATATAAAATCCTACTAAGAAACACAGGGTGACTCCTTTTTTATTACGGGATGTGAATTTGCTATAACTTTTTGAAAAAACATCCGATTTTCACAAATGAGGTATTTTTATTTAATTTGGTCTTTTACAATTTGTTTGTACTAGTTGTGGAATACAACATCGATAAAATGGTTGCCCTTATGAGCCACAGCAAAGCTGGCTCTTTATTTTGCTGCAGAAAATTTTGATGACCGATGAGGCCCATTTCACGCTATCTGGCGGCATCAACAAGCAAAATTGCCGCATTTGGGCAAAGTATCAATTACCAGGTCAAGCGAATATGCATAGTCTGCTGAGACGAGGAAATGAACTGGGGCAATGGTCTCAGTTCCTAACACTAACCCACATTCACAGTAACCGCACACTATTTCTTATACGTTATTTTTGTTAACGTAAGCATTTTTGTACCTATAAATATTGTTAAGTTTCATTAATAAAGTCAGTAAGAGTTCTACCTCAACCACGAGCTTTTATTCATGCATCAGAGGCTGTCGCTGTGTCTTTAGACCCTCATCCAACCAAACACCCCAACATGTCCACCTAGTTCCAAGTGCTAGTTGCGACAACAACAGGCAATAGTTTATGGACTATCTGCCAGGCATCTAAGCCTCCTTACACAAACAGCCCATAAGGGCGGCCATTTAATCGGTGTTGTGTTCCTCAACTAGTCGAAACAAACTGTAAAAGACCAAATGAAATAAAAATACCTCACTTGTGAAAATCTGATGTTTTTTCAAAAACGTTATAGCAAATTTACATCCCGTAATAAAAGATGGTTCACCCTGTACAAGAAGGAGATACGAAGGGCGCAAAGAAGCTCTGGAGGAACTTCTGCTCCAACATATAGACGGCTCAGAAACGGCGAGGCTCCGGAAGTTGCTATCGAAGCAATCTACCTAGTCAGTTCAAAAGTGAAGATGGAAAGTGGACTGAGGGCAGCGAAGAGGCCCTAACAACACTAATGAAAGCGCACTTCCCAGGATGCACAGAAATAACCGATGCCAATGAGCATCAGGTACTAGCAACGTGTGAAGAGCATTTTCCAACAGATCTAATAACCTCCAGAAGAATCCACTGGGCTATAGACTCCTTCGCGGGGATAAAAGCACCGGGACTCGATGGAATATTCCCAGCCATGCTACAGGTGACCAAAGAAGAGATCACCCTATGGCTTTACGCAATATATAGAGCTTGTATAAGCTCGGGCTATATCCCTATCCAATGGAGTACCTCTCGGATTGTCTTCCTGTCCAAAGCAGCAAAGAGTAGTCTCGTGAGCCCCAAGGATTACAGACCGCTAAGCCTTACCTCTTTGTTACTCAAAACACTAGGAACGATGTGGGAGGACTATTGTCAATCCATCAGCATGCCATTCACGTTTGAGTCAAGCTTTGAGTCGGTCGTGTTTTCCATCGCTCTCCCTTCTTTCAAAGTTTTTCTTGTGTATTCCTGATTCTCAAAGTCCAAATTTTTGGCGACCTATCCGTGTTTTGACGGCCTTTGTTTACCCAAAACATCTGGTTTTTTTCGTATAAAGATAGTGACTTTAATCTGCAAAAACAAACTCGGTTTTATTTTATTTTTCTATTTCTTTCACTTTTGTTTTCGTGTGCTGTGCGTTACCGCTTACCGCTGCATTCCGTTTCAACTTTGTTGTTGGTGCAAGCGTTTCTGCATACCGCGAACATACAATCAAATTACTGCGTTTGTGCCGCTTAGATAAAAGCTTTTGATTATTCTCGCTCGATCTCTGTTTTTATCGTTTCCTTCGCCGCGCAAATTAAATAATCTTTCCCTCAATTTTTAATTCGTACGCTTTTTTACGAATTATTATTATTTAACATTCTTACTACACTAATTATGGCTACATGTTGTGCAACTGAATGCCCAAACGGCCGCAAAATCACCCCGCGGCAGGCCACTGTTTTTTGCTGGATCTGCGACAATATCGCCCACCCTGGCTGCGCCGATCTTGGGCATATCGGCCCACGGATTGCGGATCGCCTTCGAGATCACGTCGGATTGGACTGGACGTGCCCAAGCTGTCTACATATCAAATCCGATATGAGGACGTTCATGAGGCAAACTCATCTTGAGTTTCAGTCTCTGGCGGCTGGCTTCAAGGAGCTTTTCAGTCGTTTCCAGATGGCGGAGTCCCACTTCAAAATTCTGAAATTGCTAAGTTGCGCGCCTAATATCAACTCGAGACCTCTCCCTAATATTTGTCTTCAAGTTTCAGACCCTGGGAGCCCCCTTATGCAGTTCAGCCCGCGAAACCTATCCGCGGTCAACACCTCGGACGCGGCAGATGACTATTGCGAGGCTGCTCCACCTGGACCAAACAAAACTGCGGCTCTTGGCCCTTTATTAGCCGATGTCGCTGCACCCTTGCATCGTCAGCCTGCTAGTTTTGATCAGGCTTCCACGTCGAGGGCTGCTGCTTCTAATGTGTCAGCGGTGGATTGCAACAGAGACGCTCATCCTGTGATACCGGCGGTCTCCGTTTCTACGTCACCTTTCACCACGCCTGGACTACAGCACTCCGCAATCTCGGGAGTTGCTCAGCGTAAACCGGCGCCTCTTGCCGGCGTTGCTCCCAGGAAGTTTGTCTTCGTTTCCCGCCTGAACCCTGGTGCTTCCGAAAATGATGTTAAGACCCATTTGAGCAGCAAGCTGAATGTTTCTGGCACCGAATTTATTGTCTCAAAGTTCAATTTTAAACAAAGACGTGATATATCTTCGTTTAAAATTGCACTTTCTGATGGTCTCTTGGACAGGGTTCTTGATCTTTCCGTCTGGCCTGAACATGCCATAGTTCATGAATTTATTAACAAAAATAATCCTCGTACTCGTGCGCCTCAGACTCTTTAAAACATTTAGCCGAACCGGACTTCAAGCCGACCGAGCTGAATATTTAGTAGCTCGATCCGATTTCTTGACGCATAATTCCGAATGTTACAACAATCACTTAAATCGGTGCAGGAGTGAGTTTCAGACGAATCCTAAGCAATTTTATGCTTTCGTCAATTCTAAACGTAAATCACAGCTCTTCCCGTCCCGTCTTTATCTCAAAACTGAGTCTGCTTCCTCTGAGTTTGATATTGCAAACTTATTTGCAAAACTGAGTCTGCTTCCTCTGAGTTTGATATTGCAAACTTATTTGCAAAATTTTTCCAGTCTACGTATTCTACTACTACTTTTGATGTAACGTCGTTGTATTATTATTCTCTTCCGCACTCCAACTGCATTTTTATGCCCACAATTGGCGAGGACGATGTTCTTCTGAGTTTAAAATCTCTCTAGCCATCCTTCTCTTCTGGTCCCGATCTTGTGCCTAGTTGTGTATTGAGAAACTGCTAATGCGTTATGTAGTCCCTTGTCTAAGCTCTTTCAGTTATCTCTTAACATGTCATTCTTTCCCGATAGCTGGAAAGTGTCTTTTATACTTCCGCTTCATAAAAAGGGCAGCAAGTCAAATGTTGAGAACTACAGAGGTATTGCAAAACTTAGTGCGATTCCCAAGCTTTTTGAACTACTGATTACAGCTCAACTGAAGCAGCAATGTAGCACATTTCTGTCCTCCTCGCAGCATGGCTTTATGAAACAAAGATCTACCACTACAAACCTTCTTGAGTTCTGTGCTGTTATTCGAAACGCTTTTAGATACAATACCCAGACTGACGTTATCTTCACGGATTTCAGCAAAGCGCTTGACTCAGTGAATCACCAGCTGTTGCTGAAAAATTATCATTAATAATAATCATTATTGGGCTTCCCCCCTTTATTGACTGACTGGATTGCAACATATTTATCTAACCGTACTCAGAGAGTTGCTTTCAAGGGCTCTTTCTCGGATCTAGTTTACGTGACTTCAGGTGTTCCACAAGGGAGCCATCTCGGACGTCTTCTTTTTGCAATTTTCATCAATGACTTGCCCAATGTTGTTGCTCATTCTCAGGTAATGATGTATGCTGATGATGTAAAACTATGCTTGCCTCTGACTAACTCAGAGTCTCATTTGCTTTTACAAACTGACCTGAATAACATGCAATCTTGGTGCATCAACAATCTGCTGTTTCTTAATAACTCAAAATGCAAATCTATGTCATTTTATCGGAAAAACTGTTTCATTGCCAATTATTACTTAGAGACTGGTGCTCTTGAACGCATCAGTTCAGTTACAGACCTTGGAGTTTTGTTTGCCCACAACTTGAATTTCAATGATCACATTAGTTTAACTGTTGGTAAAGCTAAGGGTGTCTTCGCTTTTGTTAAGCGCTGGTCCAATGAGTTTGATGATCCCTATACCACCAAACTCCTATTTGTTTCTCTTGTTCGTCCTATTTTGGAATACTGCTCTTGTGTTTGGTCACCCCAGTACGCGAAATATCAGGATCTAATAGAATCGGTGCAGAAACAATTCCTCTTGTTTGCTCTTCGTGGCTTAAACTGGGATCCACATCGTCGTCTGCCTTCCTACTTAGACAGACTGCGGCTTTTAGGCCTGCCTACGCTTAAGGACCGTCGGACCTGCCATGGTGTTATGTTCATGCACAAACTCATCCATGCTCACATTTCATCAAAATACCTTTTAAACCTTATAAGGCTCTCGGTTCCCACAAGGCCTTCCCGTCACTTTCGACCTATCGCCCTGGATGTCTGTAGGACAAACCCCGATATGTATGAGCCTTTTCGTGTTTTATGTTCTTTGTATATTGAGAATTACCATTTGTTACATGTTGAGATGTCCTTAGATTTGAATTCAGCTTGTATTTTACGATACCTATCCTTACCTCCGACCACCGGATGTGAGTCGGAGCACATCTTTAAAAAACACTCCCTTGTTGGTCAGAGGTAAGGGTACGGCCTTATATGGCAGCTATTTGCCATTTTTCTCAATAAATAAAGAAAAAACAAGAAAGTAAGCTAACTTCGGCTCACCGAAGTTTGTATACCCTTGCAGAGTTTAAACAAAAAATTAAAAACGAAATTCTGAAATAATAATTTGTTGCCAAATCTCAAATTTGATGGCAATGGTTTGAAACACGGCTAAGCTATGGTTTTTTTATTTTCCTGATTGTTCCTATGGAAGCTATAGGATATAATCAGCCGATTTTCATGAATTAAAAAAATCAAAATTCAGAACTACTTAAATATGGCTAAATATCAAATTTGGTGAAAATATGTTGAAATCTGACAAAGTTATGGTTTTTTCTTTTATTTTCCTGATTGTTCCTATGGAACCTATAGGGTATAGTCAGCTGATTTTCATGAAATTAAAATCGAAATTCAGGAATACTAAAATATGGGTAACTATCAAATTTGGTGAAAATATGTTGAAAATTGACAAAGTTATGGTTTTTATACCCTTGCAGGGTATATTAGTTTCAGTCAAAAGTTTGCAACGCAGTGAAGTAAGCATCTCCGACCCTATAAAGTATATATATTCTAGATCAGGAACAACAGCCGAGTCGATCTCGCCATGTCCGTCTGTCCGTCTGTCCGTTTCTATGCAAACTAGTCCCTCAGTTTTAAAACTATCTGAATGAAACTTTGCAGTTAGGCTTCTATATACTCTCACTCGTACATATGTCGGAACGGGCCGGATCGGACGACTATATCATATAGCTGCCAGAGGAACGATCCGAAAAATTTTCAAAAAAAAATTATAACTTTGTCAGTTTTCAACCAATTTTCACCAAATTTGATATTTGCCCATTTAGTATTATTTCCGAATTTCGATTTTAATTTCATGAAAATCGGCTGACTATATCCTATAGCTTCCATAGGAACAATCAGGAAAATAAAAGAAAAATTCATAACTTTGTCAGTTTTCAACATAACATTCAAAAAATAAAAAAACCATAGCTTAGCCGTGTTTCAAACCATTGCCATCAAATTTGAGATTTGGCAACAAATTATTATTTCAGAATTTCGTTTTTAATTTTTTGTTTAAACTCTGCAAGGGTATACAAACTTCGGTGAGCCGAAGTTAGCTTCCTTTCTTGTTTCTTTTATTTTCCTGATTGTTCCTATGGAAGCTATAGGGTATAGCCAGCTGATTTTCATGGAATTAAAATCGAAATTCAGGAATACTAAAATATGGGTAACTATCAAATTTGGTGAAAATATGTTGAAAACTGACAAAGTTATGAATTTTTCTTTTATTTTCCTGATTGTTCCTATGGAAGCTATAGAATATAGTCAGCCGATTTTCATGAAATTAAAACCGAAATTCGGAAATAATACTAAATGGGCAAATATACAATTTTGTGAAAATTGGTTGAAAACTGACAAAGTTATAATTTTTTTTTTTAATTTTTCGGATCGTTCCTCTGGCAGCTATATGATATGGTCGTCCGTTTCGGCCCGTTCCGACATATGTACGAGTGAGAGTATATAGAAGCCTAACTGCAAAGATTCATTCAGATAGCTTTAAAACTGAGGGACTAGTTTGCGTAGAAACGGACAGACGGACAGACGGACATGGCTAGATCGACTCGGCTGTTGATCCTGATCAAGAATATATAAACTTTATAGGGTCAGAGGTGCCTCCTTCACTGCGTTGCAAACTTTTGACTGAAACTAATATACCCTGCAAGGGTATAAAAACAA
This sequence comes from Drosophila anomelani, assembly GCA_035045905.1. Taxonomy (NCBI): domain Eukaryota; kingdom Metazoa; phylum Arthropoda; class Insecta; order Diptera; family Drosophilidae; genus Drosophila; species Drosophila anomelani. Next base: position 1,019,773 of record JAWNOO010000028.1, on the reverse strand, counting down.
GAAAGGGAGCTAACTTCGGCTCACCGAAGTTTGTATACCCTTGCAGAGTCTAAAAAAAAAATTAAAAACGAAATTCTGAAATAATAATTTGTTGCCAAATCTCAAATTTGATGGCAATGGTTTGAAACACGGCTAAGCTATGGTTTTTTTATTTTCCTGATTGTTCCTATGGAAGCTATAGGATATAGTCAGCCGATTTTAATGAAATTAAAATCAAAATTCAGAAATATTAAAATATGGCTAAATATCAAATTTGGTGAAAATATGTTGAAATCTGGCAAAGTTATGGTTTTTTCATTTATTTTCCTGATTGTTCCTATGAAAGCTATAGGGTATAGTCAGCTGATTTTCATGAAATTAAAATCGAAATTCGGGAATACTAAAATATGGGTAACTATCAAATTTGGTGAAAATATGTTGAAAACTGACAAAGTTATGAATTTTTCTTTTATTTTCCTGATTGTTCCTATGGAAGCTATAGGGTATAGTCAGCCGATTTTCATGAAATTAAAATCGAAATTCATGAATACTAAAATATGGGTAACTATCAAATTTGGTGAAAATATGTTGAAATCTGACAAAGTTATTAATTTTTCTTTTATTTTCCTGATTGTTCCTATGGAAGCTATAGGATATAGTTAGCCGATTTTTATGAAATTAAAGTCAAAAAATGCAGGAATAATAAAATATGGCTAAATATCAAATTTGGTGAAAATATGTTGAAAACTGACAAAGTTATGGTTTTTTCTTTTATTTTCCTGATTGTTCCTATGGAAGCTATAGGATATAGTCAGCCGATTTTCATGAAATTAAAACCGATATTCGGAAATAATACTAAATGGGCAAATAGCAAATTTGGTGAAAATTGGTTGAAAACTGACAAGGTTATAATTTTTTTTTGAAAATTTTTCGGATCGTTCCTCTGGCAGCTATATGAAGGAGGCTTTTTCGCACCCTATAAAGTATATATATTCTTGATCAGGATCAACAGCCGAGTCGATCTAGCCATGTCCGTCTGTCCGTCTGTCCGTTTCTACGCAAACTAGTCCCTCAGTTTTAAAGCTATCCGAATGAATCTTTGCAGTTAGGCTTCTATATACTCTCACTCGTACATATGTCGTTCCAGAGGAACGATCCGAAAAATTTTCAAAAAACAATTATAACTTTGTCAGTTTTCAACCAATTTTCACCAAATTTGATATTTGCCCATTTAGTATTATTTCCGAATTTCGGTTTTAATTTCATGAAAATCGGCTGACTATATCCTATAGCTTCCATAGGAACAATCAGGAAAATAAAAGAAAAAACCATAACTTTGTCAGTTTTCAACATATTTTCACCAAATTTGATATTTAGCCATATTTTATTATTCCAGAATTTTGGTTTTAATTTCATGAAAATCGGCTGACTATATCCTATAGCTTCCATAGGAACAATCAGGAAAATAAAAAAAAACCATAGCTTAGCCGTGTTTCAAACCATTGCCATCAAATTTGAGATTTGGCAACAAAGAGATGGGTGGACTCGAAAGTCTTCCGAGACAGAGGCGCGGTGGACTCGAAAGTCGTCGATTACGAGGGAGAGAGAATGGTTTGGGCTCGATAGCCTTCAGAGAGAGACGCGGTGGACTCGTAAGTCGTCGGTTACGAGAGAGAGAATGGTTTTGGGACTCGGAAGTCTGCAGAGAGAGAGACGCGGTGGACTCGAAAGTCGTCGGTTACGAGGGAGAGAGAATGGATTGGGCTCGAAAGCCTTCAGAGAAAGACAAGGTGGACTCGGAAGTCGTCAGCGAGAGAAAGGGAGGGAGGACTCTAAAGTCGTCAGAGAGAGAGAGAAATTGGCAAGCTGAACTGTTGCGGCGAAAGTCTCCGGCTAATGTATAGTTACCCGAATCCGAAGATTCCAAAAAATGACTTTCGCTGCTGACTAGTGGAAGTGCGCTACTAGAGACTTACCGCTTCCGATCGCTATCGGCTGCTAAGTGATCTTCCAAGGCCAGTGGTCCGCTTTATATAGGCCCTAGCGTGGCCTAGTGTGCCCGCCGTTATCGCCGCCTAGTGTGCCCCTTCTCTGCCGGTGTGACCCTTTGCCGTCAGTGTGGCTGTTGGTTGGAGCGCCCGCACATTCGAATTAAAACCTTTATATTATGTGCACGGCACGCGTCACAAGTTGTTCCACTTGCTATCCAAAACAAGTGGTGACGCACACGCCATTGTTTTTAAGGCTCCGCTTACCCATGAGGGGTTAGTCGTGGCGTGGCAAAGCCTCACTGACCGCTTTGAGAACCGGCGGCTATTGGTCAACAGCCAGTTAAAGATCCTTTTCAACATCCAGGCTGTTCCTCAAGAGTCCGGAGTCGCGCTGAAGGAGCTGCAAGCCACCAGCCACAGCCCTAGAAATGTCCTCCATCAATGTTGAGGTTTGGGACTGTCTACTGGTCTTTATGGTTTCCTCAAAGCTCCCCAAAATCACACTTTCCATGTGGGAGCAATCCATACACAACAAGGCCGAAATTCCAACGTGGAAGGCAATCGACGACGTGAGACCTAGTGACTCCGGGAACCTTCCGGCAAGATCGTCAAATGCTCCCCCACCTGTGTACAGGCTCCTTCCTTCGGGTGGTGCCAGCAATTGGATGGTTTTACCTGCCACGAGACCTCTCGAATGTGCAAGTGTGTTTTTCATCCGGGTTAAGAGCTATCCTGCTCGGCACTGCCATTATTGGCCGCGACTTCCAAGCTCGTGCTTTGATCGATTCAGGTTCCGAGGCTACGCTCATATCTGAACGACTCTTCAATCGAATCAGACTTCCATTTGACACAGTCCAGGCCCAAATTTCCGGTATCAATCAATCTGTGGCCGGGCACTTCACGAAGCTCTGCAAGTTCTCCATTCGAGTTCTCTCCAGACCCGGGATGCAGTTGGAAGCGAAGGCCTATGTCATTCCTCAACTAGATGGACAACGTCCGTCCCACCCAGTTCCGGAAGATCTTTTAAGGGAACTTCCGGGTCTCCTCTTAGCAGATCCAACGTTTTTCGAGAGCTCCGAAATCGATGTCCTGATAGGAGCAGACATTCTTCCGTCTGTGCTTCTGGGGCTCAAAGAGCAACATTTTGGGCTCTCTTCTGGCCCAGGAAACGATTTTTGGCTGGGTTCTTACAGGCCCATTGTCAACAGCACCCACTAACATTTCAGTGTTTTCCACACGCATTTCCTTCGCGTCCAACGGTTCATTAAGCCCCCGTTGCAAGAAGACGTTCCCGAGCTATTCGATCCTACCCACGCCGAGTCTGTCAAGGGAACCATCAATACTGTTCCAATTGTTTGGCCCACGAGCATTCCGAGGGAACGTGCCGCAGTGGGTATCGATGCAAAGAGTACAATAAGCACCACCACACGCTCCTGCATACGCACGAAAGTCCAGTGCACACAACCCGACCTTCTACGGGGCATATATTTATTCCCTCCAGATCCGAACCGCTGTCTCCACTCGCGCGCACATCGCACGCTCTGGAGGGCAGGCGTACCCGAGGTACCTTGTCCTACCGCACTGTTAAGCTCAGCTTATCGGTTGGGAGCGCGGCCCTTATATTAAGATTTTAGTTCCATGTATGCAGCAGAATAAAGCTGACGTGAACGCGCCCATTTGTTCTACCCACGACGTCCCCAACTTCTAACTTTGAACCTGCGGGTTATTTCCGATCGCGACGTGGGATGTTTCTACTGGGCCTGCTTTCCCCGACTGAATATCTTTAGGCGGCAGAGGCGCCCCACAAACAGTAGAAAATATAAAATACATAAATAATAAGAAAGGAAGCTAACTTCCTTGCAGAATTAAATTAAATAATTAAAATCCAAATTCTGGAATAATTATAAGTTGCCAAACCTCAAATTTGATGAAAATATATTGAGAAACAGGAAAGTTATGCTTTTTGAAGTAAAAACTTTTTATGGCGCGTTTGGCACTTTTGGGTGAGGGTTTTTTAACGATTTCGCGACAGATGAGATTTTACACAGTCATACACCGCGTGTATATGTATACTCAGAGTGTATAGGTAGCGAGAGCGCTGTATGCTATACGCTCTCTTTGCATAGGCATTCGTTCGTGCTCACGCGACAGACGAGATTGAGAATTTATTATATTTATTTTATAAATGTTACTGCTATACTATTGTGTTATTCTATAGATCATATGCGAGATATACCAGTATGTTTATGACATCAATAGCCCTCTGTATCAAAAATTCACCAACGTGCAGAATCGGCGCTCTGCCGACTGCGACTTGAACCCGAACTTGCTTCGGGTCCAAAAAAAAACAAAAACAAATCCGATAATTCTCGAAACTTCGACTGCATATTTTCGGAGCAGCGAAAGGTCTGTAAATTAAAGATAAATAGTGATAGAGCAAAGGGAGGGTGAAAAAAACTGTGGCGAAAATCAATTGGGTGGCAGCTACATCAGAACACTCTTTTTTAAATAAATTGGGAATTTATAAATATTTAAGATTATCTTGAATTAATTTTGTTAATCTATGGTATATTGGAATATGTTTATTAATTGCTTTGGCCGTAGCCAATATGTTACTGTTGCATTATTTGTTTTATGTGGTTTAAATTACAAGGTATTGCTTTAGTCGGCTATGCCCTGGCAAACGTTAGAATTGTTGGTCATCGGGTTTCGGTTTCGTCGTGCTTCTCCCCATTCTCTTCGCATTTGAAGATGAAGTGCAGTGGAAATAAGAAGTGTGTAAATTGAAGTATTTACTATATTTCGGGATATAAGAATATATAAAAAGGTGAGTAATTTAAATATTTTTTCCCTTGACTAATTATTATTTTATCTATAGATTCAATTGCCCAAGGTGCCTAAGGTGTGTCAAAAATTAGGACTCTGAATAGGAAGCACAACACCGAGAAGCAAACAGACGTTGAAGAGGCCTTTGATAAATAGATTAATATTTAATGTATATTTGTATTTGTATATTTGTTATTTAGTCATTATTATACCCTTGCAGGGTATATTTGTTTCAGTCAAAAATTTGCAACGCAGTGAAGGAGGCATCTCCGACCCTATAAAGTATATATATTCTTGATCAGGATCAACAGCCGAGTCAATCTATCCATGTCCGTCTGTCCGTCTGTCCGTTTCTACGCAAACTAGTCCCTCAGTTTTAAAGCTATCTGAATGAAACTTTGCAGTTAGGCTTCTATATACTCTCACTCGTACATATGTCGGAACAGGCCGGATCGGACGACTATATCATATAGCTGCCATAGGAACAATCGGAAAAATTTACGAAAAAAAAGTATAACTTTGTCAGTTTTCAACCAATTTCAACCAAATTTGATATTTGCCCATTTAGTATTATTTCCGAATTTCGGTTTTAATTTCATGAAAATCGGCTGACTATATCCTATAGCTTCCATAGGAACAATCAGGAAAATAAAAGAAAAAACCATAACTTTGTCAGTTTTCAACATATTTTCACCAAATTTGATAGTTACCCATATTTTAGTATTCCTGAATTTCGATTTTAATTTCATGAAAATCGGCTGACTATATCCTATAGCTTCCATAGGAACAATCAGGAAAATAAATGAAAAAACCATAACTTTGCCAGATTTCAACATATTTTCACCAAATTTGATATTTAGCCATATTTTAATATTTCTGAATTTTGATTTTAATTTCATGAAAATCGGCTGACTATACCCTATAGCTTCCATAGGAACAATCAGGAAAATAAAAAACCATAGCTTAGCCGTGTTTCAAACCATTGCCATTAAATTTTAGATTTGGCAACAAATTATTATTTCAGAATTTCGTTTTTAATTTTTTTTTTAAACTCTGCAAGGGTATACAAACTTCGATGAGCCGAAGTTAGCTTCCTTCATTTTCATTTTGTTTCATTTTGCGTTGTTTAAATCATAACTTTTGAACCAAGTAAGGTAATCCAATAATTTAAACGGCATTTGACAGTGAATGGATGTGAAATTTATATATCAAGTGGACAATGTGCCACGCCCACCTATTAGCCCATTTATAGCGTATCAAAGTGAAAATTTTCGAATTATCTAATAGAAAACGATTTTTTTTAATGTATTTATTTTTTTTGGTTTATTTTGATTGATTTGCTCAAATAAATTTATTTTTTAAAAATTTAAATTTTTTTTATTTTTTGATCATTTTTCTAACATTTTGACTAACAATAAACCTATATTGGGGGAACTACTAATAGCTCAAGCATTTCTGGACTATAAACATTTGATTCCTCATCTTTTCGCGTCTTAAAATTATTCAAAACAAAAAAAAATAACGATTTTAATGCTGCAAATGCCTTGCGCGCTACGGGTACCCTTGAAGCGATTTCACCCATATTTCGCGTTTTTTGACCCTGCTTTGTTTTACTAGATTTGCTTTCAAAGGTGGAGTCGCAGCTAGACGCAGACTTTCTAAACGGATTCTGGTTCAGGAAAGATACACGCAACAGACCTATAGAGTGTAGTTGAGTGCTCCGTGGTGCCTTAGAAGTTCTGGACTGCTTTAGGTAGAACAAGATGGACATACAGTCGGGTGTCCCGACAGTAGAATACCATGTACCATTACAAGCCGCGTCCCTAAATTATATAAAAGAAAGAGAATAAAAATAAAAAACGGAGATAAATTTACATTTAATGCAAATGTCTTCCCATTCAAGAGCAACGTCGATAGCTCAGTGGGTAAAGCTGCACATACATTTTTGTAAGCAATTGGCCTGGGTTCGAATCAACCGCCAGGCATAAGGAATTTTTTCATTTTCAAAACATGAAGTATAGTTTTTTGTTCAATTTTTTTTTTATTTCTTATTATTAAATACTGTAATTATTTTAATTTACTGGGAAAAATATAAAAAAAAAATATTTGCTAAAAATAAAAAAAAAGCTTTCACTCGTTGCCGACGGGACTCGAACCCGTGACAACTAATATTTCAAAAAGACTTTAGCTTAACCAGCTGCACCACCAACCATTTCAAAAAAAGGAATCTTATTTTCATAATAATGTAAAGAAACCTAAAATGTATAATGAACGTTTTGATTTATTTGGAGCCCTCTGCCTCATGTACACGTAATGTGTTTAAAGTAAAAAGCCTATATCTCCGCTATTTATGGCACGATCGCAATGAAATTTGGACAATCTGTGTATTTTGATGATATTCATTAAGCTTTTTAATATGGTTTACATAACTTTATAAATTTAGTAGCTCATGCATAACTTTATAAATTTAGGAGCTCAAATAGCTTCTCCAAAAAGGGGAGCAGCAAAAATTTTAAACAAACTTGATCGGCAGATATAAGAAGTCTAAGTCCAAAGTTTGTTGTCTCTAGCTCTTATAGTCTCAGAGATCTAGGCGTTCATACAGACAGACGGACGGACGGACAGACGGACATGGCTATATCGACTCCTTTAGTGGTCCTGACCCATATTTAGGTAACTTTTGGGGGTCTGCCACGCCTCCTTCTGGCTGTTACAGAAAATCGCACTCGAACAAAACTATAATACTGTAACGAAAGCCACCAAATCCAAAGGGATTTCGACCCTCAAGTCAGTGGGCAACGCGGGACTCAAAAAGGAGCTAAGCTGCGGAATTACGAGTTGACTGCCGGGATGTCTGGTCTCTTTGTTTTCGTTAACTTTCGTTTTCCGAAAAGACCACGCTTATTGGACAAAAATAAAGAAAAGAGTTAAAAATAACCCCCAAAATACGCGTGTACTCTACTCAAATTGGCACGGCAGAGTCCTTGGCAGTCACACCTTTTAAATAAAAAGTTCCGCTCGGCTTTCCGTAGCGATCTCGGCCCACACCCCTATACGCGGCCGAAATTCGTTACATTGGTGTCAGGTGTGGGGTAGCTAGGATTTGCGAAAACCCTGACCTACGAAAAATGCCTAAGAATTCTGCTCGTCACCACCGTCAAGCCTCGCCAGAGGGGTATAACCAAGGAGAACCGCAGGGTGGAGCCGCCGCGCTGGACTCCGTAGATCGAGCCATCGACCGCTCGTTCCGGCTGATCGAGCGAAAAGTTGAGGCTTTGGATCAGTCGATCAACCTGAAACTGGAGCAGAAGTTCGAGCAAATGTGGGCGACCTTCGAGAGGACGATGCTCAACGACCGCGCGGGAAACCACGGAGACCAGCCGCCACGCAGTCGCGAGGGCGTGACGCAAGCAGGGAGCGACCAGCACTCCGCTAGCACCCCGCGCTTCGCCGATACATCGCACGTCGACTCGGGACAGCCGCAGCAGGTGTATTCCCGCAGGATGGACACCAGGCCTGGAGCATCACCAAATTCTGCGCCTCCGCCAGCAGGCGACCTAACCTCACATTGGGTCCCTGGCCGGAATTTCAACGTCTCCTGGACGACATGGCCGAGGAGTATCACTGGTCAGAAAGGAAGAAGTGCCGGAAGTTGTACACGAGCCTGAGGGGACGTGCCCAGCGTTTTCACGTCACCCTCCCGGGAGCTACACTTCTCTCGTACGATGCCCTATCGACTGCCATGCGGGAGTATTTTGCGATCAGCAAGCACGCCGGCTATCACGCTTTCCATAATCGCGTGCAAGGACCCCGAGAGTCGTTCGAGGACTTTGCCCTGGAGCTTGAGCGCCTGGGCAAAAGCGTGTTGGGTGAGTTGCCACCTGCGACCTACAACAGCATCATAGTGCAGCGCTTCATCGACGGGATCCGAGAGACCGGATACCAGGTTCCCATCATCAGCAGTAACGCACGATCGCTGACCGACGCCCTGGACATGGCTTGTCGCATCGAAGCCCAATGTCGAAGACGCCCAGCTTCCGCCGTGATGACCGTCGCCGCTGTGCGCGCTGACGGCACCATCGGTTCTCCTCGAAGAGGACGCCGATGTTCCCCCAGAAACAACGCTTCTGTTTCGGACTCCTGCGGGCATTCCGTGTCGTCCTCGGGAAACTAGCCGCCGTCAGCCTCTCAGGGCGGAGGTTGACAGCCAACGCTCGAAAGCCCCAGCGAGCATCTGCTCAGTCCCCCCGTATCCCACCGCCGGCCGAACCAGCTCATCCAGCTCATCCGCACTCACGAGTAGCTGGAGCAGATTCCCACTACCGCGATCCCTCGCAGCGCCTCCAAGCGCCGCCGCCGCCCACTGACCACTATGGTGCCCGACCCAGTCTTCCTCCAAACGGAGTCGAAGCCGTCCTGGCCCCCCGTGTCGTCAGAGCCGCCGCCCATAGAGAGTGCCACGCAATCGCGGGACATCGGGATCGCCGCAACCCTGAGCCCCTCGCCAAGTCTCGCCGCGATGCCGATGCACAACGAGCAACCGGACGCCCGACAGAGTCTTCCTCCCTACAGAGTCGAAGCCGTCCTGGCCCCTTGCGCTCAGAGCCGCAGGAAGAGAGTGCCGACACAAAGGTCGCCGCTATCCGGGACGCCGCCACGGTTCGGCGGCCGAGAGACCTGTCGAGAACCCCCGACCAAGAAGCTGCCAGAACAGGCCCCTCTTCAGAGGAAACGCAGGTCGCCTGTTCACAGCTGTTCCAGAAGCCGCCGTCCGGCGAGAGCGCTCCCGGACCGCCGCCCTTCGAGAATGGTTCGATCCAAACTGCCGTCGCCGTTGAGCCCCACGGGACAGTACAGCCGCCGCCTGCAGATGGAGAGGAGGCGGTCCCGCACATCGGGGACTCCGTCCTCAGCCGATTGTTTGCCGAACACCCATCCGGAGATGCGCCCCAGCTCCCGGTAACTGCGAGGAAACAACGCGACACTGGAAGCGCTCGAGTTGAACATCGAGGGATACAGTCTCCGGCCGCCCAAGCTACGTACACGTGTAGTGCCGTGGGGGGCCCACATTTACACTGCTTACTCTCTTTGCAGAAGCAGCCTTTGCGCCTGATAATCGACACCGGGGCCGCCGTCTCCCTGCTGAATGATAAGGATCTTAAACAACGACTGCCAACTGCTCCGTGTTGAGTGACCCTTCAGGTTGCATCAGCCGAACAATTCGTGGCCACCGCTCGAGTCAACGCCAGACTTGAAGTTGCTGGAAGGCCGGTTACTCACGAATTCTTGCTGGTGGAGGGTAGGACTCCTAGCCTGCTGGGTACGGGCTTTTTGCTACGTTATGAAGCTACCGTGGATTTGAAGAGTCTTCAGCTCCGTTTCCCGTGGGGATATTTGAAGCTATATGCCCCAGACAGACGGCCGCAAAACTTGCTTTATTTGACGGGACCCGCAAGTATGCTGCCATTTAGTGACAGCAACATAAAAGTTCGATGCACGTCGGAAGAGCCGTTACCCCTGGCGATGCTAGAACGAGGAGCACGTTCCCAACTGCCACCCACAGTTCTACTGGGCAGAACCTTGGTGGACACCTCAAGGGACACTAGCACCCTACACCTAGTGAATCTCAGCGCCCGGAAATACACGTTACTCGCGCAAACGATACTGGGACAAGTGGAGCCAGTGGAATTGTTTGACGCTGAACCGGATCAAGTCCTAGACGAGGACGTAACGGTTCCCGCCACAGAGATGCCCCCCGATTTGCCGACCCACCTTCACGGCAAGTGGATAGAACTGGTGGATCGCTTTCATCGAGTTTTCGCTCGAAACGACGCAGACTCTGGGCGTACCACCCTAACCAGGCACGTCATTAACACGGGTCAACACCGACCCATTAAACAGCCTGTGCGTCGTCTAGCGCTGGCCAAGAAGGTCGAGGTGGAGGAGCTCGTCGCCGACATGCAACTTAGAGGTATAATTCGCTCATCAACCAGCCCGTGGGCCTCCCCGATTGTCCTAGTCAAGAAAAAGGACGGGTCCACCTGGTTCTGTGTGGATTATCGACGCCTAAACGACCTCACCGTCAAGGACTCGTATCCGCTACCGATGATGGATGACATCTTAACCACTATGCACGGTGCCTGCTGGTTCTCTACGATGGATCTACAAAGCGGCTACTGGCAAGAGGAGATGGACGAGAACTTCCGACCCAAGACAGCATTTACGTGTGATGCTGGTCTATTTGAATTTAATGTCATGCCGTTTGGCCTGACCAACGCGCCCGCTATCTTCGAGCGATTGATGGATGGATTATTCGTTGGCCCCGCCTGGAAATCCCCCCTGGTTTACCTGTACGACATCATTGTGCACTCGCGTACCGCCGAGGATCATCTGGACCACCTGCAGCAAGTCTTCGAAAGATTGCGGAGCGTAGGATTGAAGCTGAGTCCCCACAAATGCCATTTCTTTCGAACTGAGGTTAATTACCTGGGCCACATTGTCAGCCGAAAGGGCTTGACGGCATGTCCGGAGAAGGTTCGAAAAGGGGTCGAATGGTCGCTACCTCGAAAGAAAAAGGAAGTGCGTTCTTTCGTGGGACTATTTTCGTACTACCGCAAGTTAATTCCGGACTTTGCCACAATCGCACGACCCCTGCACGAACTCACGCAAGCTAAGCGCCTCTTTGCTTGGTCCTCAGCGGCGGACGATGCCTTTAGTGCACTCAAAGTCAAGCCCACAACGCCACCGGTGCTAACGTTTCCCGCGCCCGATGGGTTATTTATTGTGGATGCCGACGCGTCAAACCATGGTGCAGGCGCCGTGCTCAGTCAACGACAAGACGGCCAGGAGCGCGTACTGGAGTATTACAGCAAGTCATTCAGTGCGGCGGAGCGCAACTACTGGATAACTAGGCGAGAGCTGCTAGCCGTAGTGCGGGCCACGAAGCATTTCCATCACTACCTATATGGCCGGAAATTTCTGCTACGCACAGACCACTCGTGCCTCCGATGGCTGTTCAACTTTCGAGATCCTGAAGGACAACTGGCTCGCTGGATTGAACGGCTCCAGCAGTACGACATGGATATCCAACACCGTAGTGGAAAACACCATGTCAACGCCGACGCTTTGTCTCGCCGTCCCTGTGGCGAATGCCGCGTGTGCACCAAGGCGGAACAAAACGACGACTCCGGGATCATGTTCCTACAAACCCAACCCGTCGACCTCGCTAGTAGCCAGGGAAAGGATCCCACTCTCGCGTTGATCCTGCAGTGGGTGGCGAGAGGAGAGCGACCGACAAAACCCAAAACATGGAAGGAAAGCCCCGAAACAAAAGCGTATTGACATTTGTTTGAAAGCCTTTTCATGGACAAGGGTGTGCTGCTGATTAAAACCAAATCGGCGGACGCGGCCCTGGTGGTGCCCCGAAATCTTCAGGAAGAAGCTATTCGCAGCGCCCATAACTCGACCACTTCGGGATTAAGAAGACCGTCGCCAAGCTAAAGAAACGTTACTTTTAGATTGGGCAAACCGCCGATGTAGCCATTTGGTGCGCCCGCTGTACCGAATGCAATGCCAGAAGAGGACCTACTCGCCGTACAGTAGGCCCCTTGCAGTACAAAGTCCAGGGTGCGCCCTTTGAACGACTTGCGATTGACATCCTGGGCCCCCTGCCCACTATAGCGCTGGGGAACCGCTACATCGCGGTAGTGATGTGCTACTTCACCAAATGGCCGGAATGCATCGCTCTGCCTAATCAGACCGCTGAAACAGTAGCCCGAGCTCTCGTCCAAGAAGTCTTTTGCCGCTTTGGTGCGCCCTTTATCCTCCACTCTGATCAAGGCCGTAACTTTGAGTCGGAAGTTTTCCAAGCGTGCCTGCGCCTCCTCGACGTGGAATCCAGTGGAGTTTGTTGAGGGGGAGCAAGTCTGGCTCTACTCTCCTACTCGGAGGGTGGGACGATGCCCTAAGCTTCAATCTGATTGGATTGGACCTGCCACCGTTATCCCGTCACTCTGACTTGGTGTACGAGATAAGGCTGCCCGGAAAACGCGCCACCAGGACCGTGCACGTCAACCGCCTGGCCCCATACCGAGACCCCAATCCATAAATACTCGGCCAGGAGGCTCGAGTCTGAGAAGGGGGCAATGTAACGAAAGCCGCCAAATCCAAAGGGATTTCGACCCTCAAGTCAGTGGGCAACGCGGGACTCAAAAAGGAGCTAAGCTGCGGAATTACGAGTTGACTGCCGGGATGTCTGGTCTCTTTGTTTTCGTTAACTCCTTTTTCTTCTCGATGATCGTTTTCCGAAAAGACCACGCTTATTGGACAAAAATAAAGAAAAGAGTTAAAAATAACCCCCAAAATACGCGTGTACTCTACTCAAATTGGCACGGCAGAGTCCTTGGCAGCCACACCTTTTAAATAAAAAGTTCCGCTCGGTTTTCCGTAGCGATCTCGGCCCACACCCCTATACGCGTCCGAAATTCGTTACAATACCTTTGTACCTTTGGTACATGGTATAAAAAGGTGATAAAAATGGACACCTGGCAGGTAACGATTTACCTGTACAACCCGAACCCAAACTGTCGTTTTTTTTTTTTTGTTTAATTTACAGTTTATGAATGTATCTATAATTGTAGCAGGCCTAAGGGGATCGGGGTGATCTGGTCACACTGGGATTATACTCTCGAGAGAGTAATTAGGAAAGAGAGTAAGGGCTTGAGAAAGCAGGGGTTGTTTGAGAATCTGCCTGCGAGCAGCACTCTCGATCAAATTGCGAAACAGAGAAGTTGAACAAGAAGATAAAGCAATTGTGAAAAGCTTAAAACTGTAAATTAAAGAATATATAAAAACAATAAATTAAAAGAAAGTAAAACAATAAATTAAAGAAAGGAACATCCTGTCATAATCTCAGAAGTGGGATACGAATTTTCTTTTGCCCACATTAGTGAGAAGTGATCCAAGCGGAATGGATATGAATATAACGGAAAGAAAGGTGGTGCAATTGAAAAAGTGGCTGGAGCAGTTGGGGTTGTCCACGAAGGGCACGAAGGTGGAACTCTTCGCGAGACTGGCGGGAGTTCCAGCCGACGTGCGAGGAAGCGCGCCAGCGCTGAGCATGCCGCAAGAGGTGACAGAATCGGAGGAGCTGAGCGAGGACAGCGACAGGAATCCAGATGGAGGAAAAGAATATCTGGAAACACTACGGGATGAAATTTTGAAGGCACGAAAGACTCTGGAGAGTTTGAATCGCCAGATCGGCGCGAAGATCAATTCCGCGAATGCCGAAATTTTTCCAAGGAACTTCCAGAGCGACGGCAGCGGCGGAGACAGAGACAACGAAAGCAGCGGCGGAGGCAGAGACAACGAAGGCAGCGGTACAGGCGAAGCCAGAAACAGCAACGGGGAAGGCAGAGGCAGTGGTGGCAGCGGCAGAGGCGACATTGGGAGCGACAGAAACGACAGTAATGGCAGAGGTGGCAGCAGTGGCGGTATAGCAGAAGGCAGAGACAGCAACAGTGGTGGCAGAGACAGCAGCAGCAGTGGCAGAGGCGAAGGCGACAACAGTGGCGGCAGAGGCGAAGGCGACAACAGTGGCGGTGGAGGCTAAGGCGCAGGTAACAACAGTAGCGGCCGAAATGAAGGCGCAGTTGACAACAGTGGCGGTGGCGGGAGTGAGAGCAGAGGTGGTAGCAGCATTTCTGCGGAAATTTTGGCAACGCCTGGTTTTAACATGGCCAGAGATATGATGATGGACTTCGGCAGCAAAACGTGTGTTCGCGCATGGATCGAACAATGGAGAAATATATCGACGTTCCACAGGCTGACGGACATGCAGCGGCGAGTGTTGCTAATCAGCAAGCTTAAGGGAGATTCCCTGCAGTGGCTGCATTCAGAGTCGGGGCGTTTTACGAAGCCCATAGGTGACCTAATCGAGGAGCTGAAGCTGGCGTTTGGAGGAATTGAGTCCAAGGCAACATTAAGACGCAAATTTGAAGCGCGCATTTGGTCACCAAACGAAAAATTCGCCATTTGTTATGAGGAGAAATGCAGGCTGGCTCGAGAGGTGGCAATGGAGGATGACGAGTTGGTGGATGGATTAGTGGAGGGCATCCCAATGCCAAGTCTTCGGATGCAGGCGAAGCTGTAATACTTCGATAGTCCAGCGAGGATGTTACGAGCATTTGTGGACATAAAACTACCGATAAGGGCTTCAGCAACGGCTAAAATGGATGCAGCAAAGGCGGTAGTAGCAAGCAAGGACACGCGGTGTTTCAATTGTAACGGGAAGGGGCACTGGAAGAGAGAGTGCACCAAGTCAAAGAGAGGACCAGGATCATGCTATGCCTGCGGTGCTAATGATCACCAAATAGCGGCATGCCCGCAAAACAAGAAGAAGGAGGAGAATAATTATGTAAGATTATTTAAAATATTTTGTTTAGAAAATCCTAACCAGCCTATTATTACAGAATGCCAATTAGATTCTGGGCTAATTAACAAAAGCTTATTGAAAAGTTTTGGAAAAATGTTATGTTTTATATGGAAAAAGAAAATAAAAGTTTGGTTTAAATTAATCGTGGTGGCTGATGAATCTACGGGCTGTAATATAGTGCTGGGTAGAGATTTTATGAATGCGTGCGATCTAAAGATTGATATGGAAGCGTTAAAGATGGTTACAGTGGAGTGTATTGAAATCGATAACAAAAGAAAATCAGAAAGGCTTTCCTTTCTTTCCGAGAATTGTATGGAAATTAAAAAATCGGGAAATAGTTTGACAAATCAGCAAGAAGGGTTAGGAAAAGGCGTAGGTGGAGAAAGTTTAGGAAAGAATGGTTTAGGTACAAGTGTAGGAGAAAATATGTTGGGTACATGTTTAGAGGAAAAAGGGCTAGAAACGAGTTTAGAGAAGAATGTTTTAGGTACAACGTTAGGGAAAAAGGTTTTGGGAGCAAGTGTAGCGGAGAACATTTTAGGTACAGAGTTAGGTGAAGATGATCTAGGTACAAAGTTAGACACAAACATTGTAGAAGAACAAATAGGAGTGTTGGAGGGAAATTTTGAGAGGGAAATGTTGCAAATAAATATGGAGGAACAAAAGAAGGAAGATAGGGTGTATGACATAGGGGATGGAGTTAGTTATGCAGATCGAATGAAGTTAATTAAACTGGTAGAGGAAGGCTATATTAATGTGACTCGACCTGAGATACCCAAAAACAGGTGTGAAATTAGTATAAGTTTAGAAAGTACAAAACCATTTAGCTGTGCACCTCGGAGATTGTCATATAGTGAAAAAGAGTCATTACAAAAACTGTTAGACGAATATATAGACAAAGGAATCATTCGAAGTAGTAAGTCGGAATATGCATCTCCGATAGTGTTAGTCAAGAAGAAGTGTGGAGAACTTAGATTGTGTATTGATTTTCGTAGGTTAAATAAAATTATGATTAAGGATAATTATCCTATTCCTTTGATTGATGATCTGTTAGACAAGTTGGTAGGAAAATCGGTGTTTACAAAATTGGATTTAAAAAATGGATATTTTCATGTGTTCGTGGACAAAGAATCGGTGAAATACACATCGTTTACAACACCGTTAGAACAGTTTGAATTTTTGCGCATGCCAATGGGATTGAAAACGGCCCCTCAGGTATTTCAAAGATTTGTGAATGATATTTTTGCGGACATGATACGAGAAAATAGAGTGATAATTTATATGGATGATATTTTAATTGCAAGTCAAGATATTAAAGAACATTTAGAGATATTAAGAGAAGTATTTAGGAGATTAGTGGAGAATAAATTAGAACTGAAAATGGATAAATGTAAGTTTCTACAAAATAAGGTAAAATATGTAGGTTTCTGAATTGAGAAGGAAGGAATAAAAGCGGATTAGAAAGGATTAGAAGCGATAAGAAACTTTCCAATTCCGAACAAAGTACAAGCTGTACAAAGCTTTTTAGGCCTTTGTTCCTATTTTCGTCGGTTCATAAAAGATTTTTCGATACTAGCTAAACCATTATATGACTTATTAAGGAAAGACAAGACATTTGAATTTGGAAAAGAGGAATTAGATTGTTTCACACTTTTGAAAGGGAAGTTAGTTGCAGCACCGGTATTGGCACTATATGATCATAAGGACGAGGTCGAACTTCATTGCGATGCTAGTGCGCTTGGGTTTGGAGCGGTATTGTTTCAAAAAAAGGAAGATAAGAAATTGCATCCCATATTTTATTTCTCAAAAAGATCAACAGCAACGGAAGCCAAGTTTCGAATTGGAAACATTAGCTATTATTTATGCGCTTAAGAGGTTAAGGATTTACTTACAAGGCAGACATTTTAAAATCGTGACAGATTGTAACTCGTTAACGCTAACATTGAACAAAATAGATTTAAACCCAAGAATTGCTAGGTGGGCGTTAGAGTTACAAGAGTATGATTATGAACTTAAGCACAGGGCAGGAAAACAGATGCAACATGTAGATGCACTTAGTAGGTGTAATAACATAATGATAATATATGCAAACACGTTTGAGAATAATTTGATAATTTGTCAGACAAGAGACAACAAGATAAAGGAAATTAGAATTACTTTAGAAAAGAGGGAACATAAATGGTTCGAGATGAGAAACGGTGTAATATACAGGAAATGTAATAACAACGAGTTACGTTTTTATGTACCAGGTCGGATGGAGCAACATGTGAAGTACAAGTATCATGACGAATTAGGTCATATTGGAAGGGATAAAATGTTAGATGCCATTAGTAAAAGCAATTGGTTTCCGAGCATGAAGGAGAAAGTTTGTGATCACATTCAGAATTGTTTGAAGTGTATAGCATTTTCGCCTAAAATAGGAAGAGGAGATGGATGGCTACACAGCATACCAAAAGGAAACAAGCCGTTTGAGGTTATTCATATTGATCACTATAAGCCAGTGAATAATAGCAGAGCGAAGAAACACATTTTAGTAGTGATAGATGGTTTTACGAAATTTGTTAGGCTGTACACGACAAAAACCACAAATACAAATGAAGTGCTGAGTGCGTTAGCTGATTATTGTCGGGCATATAGCAAACCGCGATGTATTATATCAGATAGAGGTACCTGTTTTACATCGGCGGATTTTGCAAACTTTGTGGAAGAAAGAAATATAAAATACATAAAGATTGCTACAGGGTCACCGCAAGCTAATGGACAAGTCGAGCGAGTAAACAGAAGTTTGGGACCAATGATTGCAAAACTAACTGAGCCTGAAAAAGGATTACATTGGGATGTAATCATAGAAAAAGTGGAATATTCATTAAATATTACGCTTCATACTAGCATTAAGCAATTACCCAGTGAAATTTTATTTGGAATCGCACAAAGAGGAGAGGATGGTGACGAATTTAGAGAGAAGTTAGATGAAGAAATATTAGATAAAGAAATATTAGCTGAAGAAGGATGTGATGAGGAAAGGTTAGATGAGGATGAGCAACTGTTTGAGGAAAATATAAACAATTTGGAACGACTTAGAAAAAGAGCGGAGGGAAATCAAATAAAGTCGCAATTGAGGAATGAGAACTATTACAATGCAAAAAAGAAGAGCAATGTTGAATACAAAGAAGGTGATTGTGTTATGGTGAAAAATTTTGATAGTACGGCGGGGGTGTGTAGAAAATTAATACAGAAAAGCAAAGGACCATACGTGATCGGAAAAGTATTGAAAAATGATAGATTCTTATTAAAAGACATTGACGGTTTTCAATTATCTCGGAACCCATACCAGGGAGTATGGAGTGCGAACAATATTAGGCACTGGATGAAAGAAGAGGATGTAGTCAGATAAGAGCATTAGGGTGAAATGATTATTGTATAAATTGTAAATATAATATAATAATAATGTAAATGATAAGAAATATTGTAAAGTAATTATTAGAAATATTGTAAAGTAATTATAAGAAATATTGTGATGTAATTATAAGAAATATTATAATATAATTATAAGAAATATTGTGATGTAAGGATAAGAAAGATTGTAATGTAATTTTAAACTATACATTAAGAAATTGTACATGTCAGAGATAGAGGGCTATCTTAAAGTCAGGACGGCCGAGTTGTAGCAGGCCTAAGGGGATTGGGGTGATCTGGTCACACTGGGATTATACTCTCGAGAAAGTAATTAGGAAAGAGAGTAAGGGCTTGAGAAAACGGGGGTTGTTTGAGAATCTGCCTGCAAGCAGCACTCTCGATCAAATTGCGAAACAGAGAAGTTGAACAAGAAGATAAAGCAATTGTGAAAAGCTTAAAACTGTAAATTAAAGAATATAAAAAAACAATAAATTAAAAGAAAGTAAAACAATAAATTAAAGAAAGGAACATCCTGTCATATAATTTAAAACCAAAATCAGTCCGATCGGTTGTATAGTTTTTGTGTAATATTTATTACCTGAAAGTCAACCAATTGCACTTTTTTTGTTGTATGTTGAAAAAACGGAAATATTTTTCAACTTTGAAATTCTCTGTCGATTGAGTATAGTTTAGTTCTGCGACTATGGTTTTTTTTAATTAAACCACGATTTTTGTTCTAGAGGCGCCACTCTGCGTCGTGGGTAACATCAATGGGGCAATTCGCGTCAGCTTTAAGCTGAGCTTAACAGTGCGGGAGCGGGCCCGAGTAGCGGAAAGCGGGCCAGCCATCCCCAGCTCGCCTCACAGCGAGCGCAGATCGGGAATGCCGAGAAGCGGAGAGCGGGAGAACATAGGTTCGCTCGGAAGTTGGTGCGAGCAGGCCCGAAATCCGGGAGCGCAAGAAGTGGACGAGCCCTTTGAATGCCGGTGGGCAGAGACGGCGCTGAGCGCGCCGAAGAGGGCCTCCTGGAATGAACTTCTACATTTATCCCAAAACATGTAGCTGTGAATGCTTTACATTGCTAACAATAAATTAAATTCGCCACCGCAATCCTATATTATCAATCACTCACGACAAAGAACATTGTTGAAAAAATAGCAAGAAAGTATCTTTAAAATGTACCCAATAATATAAATATAAGAAAATACAAAACAGGAAATGTTACTTGAATGGATATGCTTGAACGATTATTCAGGAGAAATTGAGCCAAATAACGACAAAGAATTGCAGCGCTTGTAGTTGGCTAAATGTACAATGTCGTAAGCGCCGTCAGGAAATCGCTCGGCAATAAGGGATGTTGCAAAAAGACAGTGACAATGGGTGCAACACACCTTTCTGTCAGCTTTCCCTTTTGCTATCTCACATATTCGGCGAGGGGTTACCGCCAAGGTGAAATTGTGTTGAGGGAAAGTTTAATTTTCGTTAAAGGTAGTCTAAGCAGCCCGTTAATAAAGCACTTATTTTCCTTCACAAAAAATGACAAATTTTTTCCTTGTCGCCTAGAGTCGGGAATTACACGAATTATATTTAAATGAATGTTACAACCCTAAGCATCACCAAAAAAAGGATTACCTTTGCTTTTTAAGCCACAACATTACCGACACCGCCACTATATCGCCACCTTGGGTTTTAAACTTTCCTTTCTTCAGAATCAGAGTTTAGGGCTTTTAAGCAACAATTAACCCTCTCCGAAGACTTTAGTTATAATCCGCACTTCCGAAAGCCTAGCGTTAATACTTGCCTATTCCGTTTAAGGCTTTAGTTTTAGACGGCGAACAATGGGAAAGAAGCAAGCTGCCATCTGGATGAGCGCTCTGACCGCAAAAAAACTCATATATTGAAAATAATGGCGTGACTTGCGCGGCGACCAAAATTGCCTGTGCTAATCGCAGGAAGCTATGCAAAAGTATCTCTGTAGCGAGCAAGGACTACAGCCGTAAGATTTTCTTGGTTCAATTTCATGAATCTAACGTCTAACGGACCGTTACGCGAGTTTAACAGAGATCGCTACGTCTGGTGAGCGCAGACCGAGGTTATGGCAACTTGGCCAGCGAACAAGGGGACTCGACCGAGGCTAGGTACGCCGATGTTGCAGAGCAGAGACACTGCGAGACAAATCCGAGGCTGAGGCAATCTGCGTGCACTAGCAGTCCCTCTACTCGGCGTCCACTGCTTTTTAACGCTCAGCTCGAACTTAAATTTTCATAGGGTCTTCTCGTTCCTTCTTATCAAGTCCGGAACAATTATCCAGCAAAGGTGGCAATAGGGGTTGCACCTCTGATTCCACTTGTTCGCCTCGATAGGTATGCAAGGCTTCTGGAGGAGAAATTTCCGGAAATAATAAAGCTGCGGCCTTGCACAACCGCATCCACAATGTCAGCAGTGCAACGGCGCTGGCGGTGGCCGAAATCAGTCCCTTAGTGACCTGCAAACAGTTTAATATTAACCTTATTTTACAGATTCGATTTTGCAGTTTTGTTACTATTAACTTTGACTACAAGATTTTTTCAAATCGTCGCTTCAGGCCTTTACATTATCTAGCCTTAGGGGAAAATAGTAATGAGAAGAAATTCTCCCAACATATTCAGAAACGGCGCTGTGCTCAGCCGGCCACGTCGGCGAATGGAAATCGAATGCTCTAAACTAAGATATACATAATCTTGACGGAAACGAAACTGGGCTAACTTGTAAAACCCTTTGGAGCTTTTGAATCTTTAATGAAGTCTATAATTAGTGCGGTAGAGTCATAATAGTATTAGGGGCTTAATGCGAGTAAGATGACTAATAATGATTTGGCTAAGAATTCGATAGATTTACAGACCTGGGGGGAAATAGAAAAAATAGCATAGAATAAAAAAATATAAGGAACCTATAGATCATCAAGGAGCTTATCGATGCTAATATACATACACAAACACACACCCTAAATATGGGGAAATATATTCTAAAATTAAAGGTTATTTTTCTTGTTTTCAGAGTTTACATGATTTTTTGATCACCTGGGTGATTTTTTCTATGAAGCAGAAAGTTGATGTTTCTGAATAGCACATAAATACATATATGTATATATCAATTCAATAATTTGCTTTATTTCCTTTAAAATTTTTCTAGTTTTGCTTAAACTAACAAATTTTGTTTTCTTAGAGTTTAGACTTATTTACTGTCTTTACAACTATAATATATTGTTATTTTGTTTATTTAATATTTATTAGTAAATTTTTCTATTATTTCAATACCAAGAAAAGGGAAAATACTTGGCTCCTAATGGGCTTAAAAACTAAGATAAACTAGGACTGGTACTTCGTGATTACTAGTGTAATACTAGGAAGGGAAGGACCTGTCAGCACACAGTTGTGCGATATAAGGTTTTCAAATAAAAAATTTGTTTTTTGAATGAGAGATGATTGCATCGATCATTTGGACGTTTGCTTTTAAATGCAGACGATTGGTCGCATAGAAAAAAGGTAGATCATAAATCTTTTTTAAAATTTTATTTTGAGCAGTTTGTAATTTATTTATATGGGTCTTTGCACTACAGCCCCAGATTTCAGACCCATAAAGTATTATGCGTAGGAATATTTGTTTATATATTGTCAGTTTATTGTGAATGGACAGTTTTTGTCTGCGATTTATAAAACGGTACAGTAATCGGATGGTCTTATTTATTTTGTCAATGGTATGAAGGACCATGTTCTGGAAGGGGGTGGCTTTAGCTGAAAATTCACTCGAAATAAAGAACACGGGAAATGTTTGCGGGGTGTTACGCGACGAGCGTCGGCAATCTTTATTGATTCGTATGTAAATTAGAGCTAAAGTACATGAGACTTAAACCTAGCTTGGAGAGCGGATTGGAAGCTCGATGTCTTGGAAGCCCGGAGGAAGAGGGAGACAGAGAGTGTACGGAGTGTACTTTGAGGGTGTAGGTGGAAATACACTGCCTCTCGGAAATAAGCGCCCTTGTGGCGCGAACATTCTCCCCCCCCCCCCCCTCCCTTGCGAGGATACGCAGCAAAAAATATTCGCTCGGGAAAGCAGTGGATATGCTGAGCGTTCGTCGACATGTAGAAGAGTGTGGTGATCCTGCCCACACGACTGGCATCGGTCGTTACTGCGGCAAGATCCTGCAGAATGGTGGTGGGCCAGAAAGTTGACGCAGTATTTCTTCTCGATGACTGCCTGGAGCCGTTTCTCAGCACTAAGCCTAAGAAAACGGTGGCATTTCCGAAGAGGGTGGTTTCCTTGGCAGACTCGGCATGGGTAGGATAAAATACGCCGGGAACGTCTGCTGTTGATGTACTCGTATGGAACGCAGTAATTGAAAGACTCTGGAGACTCGTAACTCGCGTGGAGAACGAGGAAATCCTTTGGATCGGGGCGGATACTGGCCTTGAATTGCTTGGATGCAGCAAAGTGTGATGCCGACCGTGGCACGTAAAACAGTTGTGGGCGCTTGTGCAATCGTGAAGTGGATGACCTCTTGCAAAGCAATTTAAGCACAACTGGGGGTGACACGCTGGAAGTTGTCAATTTGGATGGCCGGAGGCTGAACGTAGGAGGTTGAATAGAATCTATGGACTCTAGAGTTCTATGGCGCTCCGTTAGAAACGAATCCATTTCTTGCCACGTTGGAATTTCGGTTTTATTTGGGATGGATTGCTTCCATAATGCGAGCGTCAACTTTGGAAGTTTCGTGGATCAAAAATAAACCAGAAGACAATCCCAATTCTCAGTAGAAAGGCAGGACAGTTCAAGGGCCGTAAGCTAATTGTGGATGGTACCCTGCAGCTCCCTTAAGGCTGCCGAAGATTGGTGCACGATGGACTGCATGTTCAATAACCCTTTCAGTTGATTGTTCACCAGCGATCGTTTATTTTCGAAACGCTTTGTTAGGTTTTCCCAGGCTGAGCGGAAACCATCGTTGGTTAGTGGTGACTTGGAAACTATGGAATGAGCTTCACCACTTGTCTTGGCGTTTAGATAGAATAACTTTTCAATTGGGATCAGCGCAGGATTATCTATATAGACCGCTGTGAAAAGGTCTCGGAAAGTCGGCCAGCGAAGATAATCTCCCGAGAAAACTTCCGTATCGCACGGAGGAAGCCGACAGCCAGACGGAAAAGAATTTTGGGGCGGAACGGGTTTAAAAGAGATCGTCTCGATCTGCTCCATGAGCCGGGCAGCACACCTTTCTTATGTAAAATAGGCATCCTCGTATTTTGCCTTAAGCGTGGGCAGGGTGTCCGCCGCGCACTCGTCATCAACTGAAAATAGCTCAGAACAAGCTACGTATTCTTTCTCGACCTTTGCCCATATGGCTCGGACTTGGTCAAGATGAATTTTGCACGTATAGAAGACGGTCAGAAGTGAAAATAAATTTGTTTAAAGCGGATGGAGCCATATTGAATATATATGTATATATATTTTGTTATGTTTTCGAAAATATGGATTTTTTATATATAGAGAGTAGAAACTAGATTTGAATTTTTTAGGAACCAATCGGAAACAGTAAAAATTTTCTGAATATATTTTTCTGAATCTTAATTTGTCAATTTTATTGGATGCACGCGGAAGCGTTGGAAATAGCTCAATAATTTATGTCAGTAGGAACACTGTAGTACGGTCACACTAATGCGGAAATGGAAGCGCATGCAAGTTTCTAGCTGAATTAGTTAGTTGGAATTTTATAAAAAATAATTCAACAATTATTTTCGGTGTCCGGACTTATTTCGTTGACCGCTGCTGTATTTGTAGCGGTACTGTTTACGGAGTCAATGCAGAATAGCGGAGATAACAAGAGGCGGAAAAATTGCCAAACATCGGAGCGTCGCCTTACCGACGATTGTGCTTGTAAATATGTGTGTACGGATGTAACCCAGCTCAGAATAGAGCAAAAGCGACTTACTAGGTATGCCTATGTACATTAAATCGGTGGCGTTGCTGCCGACTCTTTTAATTATGTTTGTCGTTTTGTATTTAAGTGGAAATTTATTTGTTTGTATAATTAATAACTCGTAGTTTCCTAATTTAATGTATTCGTTGTGCCAATTATTTATATTTGAATATTGGTAGTAAATATAAGGGTATGTACTCAGTGGAGTGGACTGTATCGATTATGTGAGTATAAAAGTGATAATAAATGCAAGCGCTGGAACACAGAGAACAAAAAGGAATTATGTAAGTAAGAACCACTTGATGGAATTTCACTGTGCCATTTGCCTTTATTTAAACACACACTTTTGAATTTCGGAACTCACAGAAATTGTATCGAAATTAATACGAAAATTTTATTTATTTATTATTTTTTTATTTAAATTAGTTAATTGTTTAGAAACCCGGGGCGGTATATTTGTGTTTGTATAAATTTAGCTAATTTATATTAAATATGAGTGTTTGTACATATGTGTGTATATATTTACATAAATTTGTTAAATATGTTTTGCGGGAAATGTACCGATATCACTGGAGTGGACTGTATTAAACATATGTAAGTGTAAATAAATGCAAGCGAAACACAGTTAACAAAAGGGAGCCCGAACTATTCGGAGTTGAATGTTGAACTGTGGCTTAATTTATTTATTTAGAAATTAACTTTTGGAAGTCGGAAAAATAATACATTAAAATTTGGAAACTGCCGGAGTGTCGGATCAATCGGACTTGCATTTAGACAATCATACAGAAAAGTTTGGCGAACTGAGCTTCGCAGTAACCTCTTTGTATGACCGGCAGCAATAATGTAAATATAACTTAACTGAGTGATTTTAAAGCCACCGAAGCTGCTGGAGAAGGAGCTATCCGGCTCGAAGGACCATGTTCTGTAGGGGGGTGGCTTTAGCTGAAAATTCACTCGAAATAAAGAACACGGGAAATCTTTTCGGGGTGTTACGCGACGAGCGTCGGCGATCTTTATTGATTCGTAGGTAAATTAGAACTAAAGTACATGAGACTTAAACCTAGCTTGGAAAGCGGATTGGAAGCTCGATGTCTTGGAAGCCCGGAGGAAAAGGGAGAGAGAGTGTACGGAGTGTACTTTGAGGGTGTAGGTGGAAATATACTGCCTCTCGGAAATAAGAGCCCTTTTGGCGCGAACAACTTATGGGAACACTGAAAATAAGTTTTTTGTCAATATGTATTCCTAGATACTTCATTGAGTTTTCCCATTTAATGTCAATGTTATTTAGTTTAAGTTCACTATTAGGCAGAAAACACAGTTTCCGTTTTTTTTTAAAGAAAATTGATTTTGTTTTGGAGGCATTTACTTTGATTTTCCACTTATAAAAATAAGAATGCATCTAAGGAAATTTGTATCTTATTTTCTATCGAATTATAAGTAGTGCCAGAGCTAAACAGGGAGGTATCGTCGGCAAAAATAAGTGTATGACAACTTTGAAACAGGGGAATGTCGAAGGTGTAAATGTTATAAAGAACAGTTCCGAGCACAGAGCCCTGTGGGACACCAGCTTATATTAGTTTTTTATTTGAATTGGTACCATCAAGACTGACGTAAAAGTACCTGTCTGAGAGAAAATAATCCTTGTTAAATACATTGGGCTGTTACAAGTCACAAGCTTATGGATTAGGCCATTATGCCAAACAGTATCGAAAGCAGCTTTTATGTCAAGAATTACCATGCCCACTGACTCTTTTCGTGCAAAACTTTCTTTTATATACATAGTTAGTGATTCGATCAAGTGGGTGTATACAGTTGAGAAAGGCACGAAAGCCATATTGAACTGGTGGTAAAATATTGTTATCTTCCACATGCTGATTGAGCCTGGCTTTAATTAACCTTTCAAAGATTTTAGAGAAACCACACAGCAAACTTATTGGACGGTAATTATTCGGACAATCCAGTGGCTTTCCTGGCTTTGGAATTGGAATAATTCTAGCAATTTTACAATTTTTGGGGAAATATCCAATTTGAAGACATTTATTCATGATTAGAACAAGAAAGTCTATCGCATTTTTTGGTAGATTTTTTAGACAAATCTTTGGAATTTTATCAATGCCAGGTGATTTATTCATTTTTAGTGACTTTATTACGGCGTCAATATCGTTTGAAGTGATTTCAGGGGTGAAGGTCAAATCATTAGAATTTTTTTAATCGTTTATAGTGTTTTGGACTGCAGTTGAGGTATTATAGTCTAAGAAGCTGTCAGTAATGTGATGTTTTGATTCAAAAACTTCTGCTAAGGTACTAGCTTTTTCTGCTCGTGAGGAAAACACCTTTTGATTGTGTATGAAACTTGGGATAAACTGTTTTTTGTTCCTAATAATTTTAGTAAGCTTCCAAAATGGCCTGGAATTCTTGTCCAGTTTAAGATTCCATATTTCATTATTATGCTCAAATAGTTTCTGACGAATCATGTGGTTCAAATAGTTTACCCTAGCCTTAAAGATGGGTTGTCTGGATCTGATCCATTATCTTAGGTTTGTGTTTTTATCACTGATGATATTTTTAATGGACTGCGGAATTTTCAAAATATTGGGTCTAACAGGCTCTTCGGGTACACACTGTTTTATTGCATTTTGAATGTCAACTTGTCGACCATTACATCTACTACATTTTGCTCCGCTTCAAAATCCGAAAAAAATTGGAGATTTCCTTTCGGATTCGGATTATTAAGGATATGTTTATATATTTTCCAGTTTGCTTTGAAGTATTGTAAGTGTGAAACATTTTTGCAATGGGCTCCTTTAGTAAACTTACAAATTAGTGGTAGATGATCCGACGAGAGATCAGAATGTACAATTGGCTCGGAGACATTTTTCGGTGTATTGGTAAAGAAAAGGTCAAGAGTTGAAGGCTTACTACTGAAGTTTGCTGGTATATAGGTTGGATCTTTGGAGTATAGAAACGAAAATTTTCCTGTGGACAAAAGCTCATGAAGACAATTCCCAAACGCATTAGCTCTGGCACAATTCCATAACCGATTTCTACAGTTCAAGTCGCCACCCAATATGTACTGGCCATCAATTTGTGAAAATTTTACTAGGTCGGTATGTTGTTTATTTGTTGAAGGAAGGTTGCATGGATATTTTAGGCATTTAGCTGAAGCACCAGGAAAATAGGCTGAGTATATTTTGAGAGAATTATTGGAGTTGATGTCTATCTTAATAGCGATGTTTTCTATGAGGTGAGTTTTTTTTACTTTTGATTTGTTCATGCTGGATACTGTTGTCTACTATAATCGCCACACCTCCACCTTTTGTAGCACGATCATTTCGATAAACTTTATAATTTGGTATGGACAGTTTAATTTTATTCGTTAGCCATGTTTCGCTAACAAGGCAGACATACATTTGGTTTTTAACGAGGAAGTTTGCTAACTCAGGACGTTTGCTACTGACGGCACGAGCGTTCCATGCCATGATATTAATATGAGTGAGTGATTTACTTATTGGAGTACACATATTTAATAACATGTTGAGTTATTATGTTAAACTGCTCACTTTTAGAGGTACAGGCACTCAATTTATTGATGAGCTCAGTAGTGAGGGCTGTGATTTCATCGATGGTAAAGAGGTCGGGAGAACTCGGTAGATTTGAGTCGTTGCCTACAACTGCATTTCTGTAGCTCTAATATGAAGCTTGGGGAAGATTTGGCGTCCGAAGCGGAGTTGAGTGCTGTCTAGGTACAGCAGTTTCGAGCTTATTTCGGCTAGTTCCACTTGTTGTTGGGCACTGGTACCTCGGCTTGATGAAACGATTACCTCTGGACGATCGTCTTTGTAGAAGCGACTGATATGATAGTCGGCAAGGGCACTTAAGGTCAGTGGAGGGGTGATCCCCTTTGCAGTTTGCGCATTTTAGTTTGGTGTTGTCGGGGCACTCAGTGGTCTTGTGTGGGCCGGAACAGTGGGCACAAGAAGTTTTTACGGAGCAATGCGTGGACCCATGTCCATAAAGCTGGCAATTGTAGCATTGTGTCAGTTTGCTGCTAGATTTTGATTTGTACTCCCATCGTACTTTGGTGTGGTTTATATACATGTAATCTTTGCGTAGCTGGTGCAGAGTAATACTTTTATTTGCGAAATAAACAACATAGAGCAATAGCTTATTGTCTTTTTTTGTTGTTTTTTCAATTGTTTTAACATCAATGCATTTCAGCCCTAGGTTATTAAGCAATGTTTTGACGTCAGCATTGGGTAGTCTGTCAAGACCAGAAAGTACCGCCTTGTAAGGTTTGGTGCTTTTAGAATCATACGAATAGAATTCACATTTGAGGTCACGCAGCAGAGCGCCAATTGTGTTGTAATTTTCTTCACCTGTGGTGAATATTTTAATACCAATAGATATGGTTTTGATGTAGTATTCACTTATATTGATGCTGGTGAGTGCTTCATGTAGAAATTTGGCAGACTGCCGGGGACGACTTCAGGTGCCTCTTCTATGTCATCAATGTTGTTGTTGTCCTCAAGAGTTTGAAGCGGACGAAAGTAATTTGTGAACTCATCACTGAGAGCTTTGTTAGCAGTAGTGTTTTTCCTTTGACGTGGAATTTTGTTTATTACGGCTGATGCTTCAGCATCGCCAGTTGTTGTCTTTCGGCGTTTAATGTTTATGATAATATGCGCTTTCAATCGACAAAACTTTTATGACTTTATTTGTTTAACACGATGTGCTGATTTGAAAACGAAAGATGACAAGCGAGATCTACGTATGCAAGACAACCGAACACTTGGAGTGTTAGTCAAAGACTGACATATATGTATATGAAATGCCCGCCAACCTTCACTTCATGCTGAGCATGTTACAACAACTTTGGAATCACCTTTTTTTTTCTGTGCAGTTCAAGTCCAATTTACCCGTAAATTAAGAAAGGAACTAAACAATGCAAACTAAAAAAACGGATTTAATTTGAGAAAATTGGAAAATTAAACCTAAAAAATGTATTTATGGTGCTTCGCCTTAAATTTATAGAAACCTTTTCTTAATTTTTTTTTGTTTTTTTTTTTGTAAATATTTACATTTGTTTTATTGTATTCACCGGAATCGTTCAGTGCCATCTGAACATAAACGGACGTTGGGGATGGGGAGGTGGGTATGGTACATAGGAATATGGGCCTGGACGAGGTACTATATACAATTATTTACAAATATTTACAGAAATGTTTAAAATTAGATTACAATCAGCTATTGTATCATTCGGGAAGACAGATCGCTGGGGTGGAATCTTTTTAGTCTTCTAAGAGATTGCGGGTCGGCAAGACTGCTAGCCAGAGGGTTTGGGTGCACGATTAGCCTGACTGAGTACCGCCTGCTGGGCTCATTTAATAGGAGTAAATAGCCCACAGGAGTCAGGCGTAGGTCGTTAAGGATGGCCTGGTTGCTCACGTATCAGGGAAGTCCGTATGCCCGTCGAGCACCACGTGCCTGCACTACCCGCAGTCTGTTCAGCTGAAGCTTGGATGCGGTGCCCCATACTTGGATCGCGTACGTCTAGGTTGGCGTTAGAATTGCTTTGAGCAGCAAAGCCTCAGTCGACAGCTGGAGACTTTGCGAACCCAGGAGCCAGTCGAGCTTCTGTAGCTTGCGAACGCACTTTGTTCTGATTTCCGTGACGGGGGTTCCAAATTAGACGGCGATCTAAGTGTACACCCAAGTAGCAGTGAGAGGAGTCGTTTCGAATGGTGTCGCCGTTGAAGGTCTGGACGATGTCGATCATCAGTCGTAAGGAGAAAGTGACACATGCCGACTTGTTGCAATTACTGGCTATGTTCCATTGCTTGGTCCAGCGCTCCATCGCACGCAGCCAGTCTTGAACTGCAGCCGAAGCTGTCAGCTGAGACGTGTGGGACGCAAGCAGGGCCGTGTCGTCCGCGTAAGTTGCCAGAAGCATACGTCTGTATTAGGCGACGGAACTGGCATATCACTTGTGTACAAGGTGTATAGAAAGGGACCAAGTACACTTCCTTGGGGCATTCCTGCGTGAATGTGTGCCAAGCTGGATCGTGAGTCCCTTACTGCTACTTCGAAGGCTCTATCGGCAATGAAGGACTTCAGAATGGCGAAGTAGGGTGCAGGGAGAAGTTCCTTGATTTTGTAAAAGAGGCCCTCGTGCCATACCTTATCAAAGGCTTGTTTTACGTGCAGAAAGACGCCTACAGTGTGCAGTTTATGCTCGAGTCCGTAGCTGATGTGGTTGACCAGACGATGGACTTGTTCTGGGCAGCCGTGCGATTTTCTAAAGCCGAATTGATGTTGAGGTATATGGCCTTCTACTTGTGGGAGTTCAAAAACTCGACTAAGAAGAATCCGCTCGAACACTTTCGAAAAAGTGGATAGAAGGCTGATTGGGCGGTAGGAGTCGAGTTGAGTTAGAGGCTTGTTTGGTTTAGGGATCATGATGATCCGAGCTTGCTTCCACTGCCTTGGGAAGTGTCCTAGGCTTAGCATGGCGTTTAAAATTTTTACCAGCGCTAGCACTCCTTTGCGTGGAAGAGCCTTAGCCGCTCGATTTTCGATGCCATCGGGTCCAGGAGTCTTTTTTAGATTAAGCGCCTTTAGCTGCAGCGTGACTTCTTGTGGAGTGGTATGTCCAAATGCGCTTAAGAAGTTTGCAACTTCGTCGCGATGTGAGGCGTCTGGAAGTTCAAACGGGGTGAAGGTAGCAGACAGATGTTCAGCAAAAGCGATTGCTTTATCGGAGTCGTTCTTAAGCCAGTGGCCACTGGGACTCCGAATTGGGGATTGAACTAGCGGCTGTCTTTTAATTCCTCTCGTTAGCTTCCATATTGAGAAATCGCTGCAATTGTCCGGACCAGTTCCCTCCAGCAGGGTATCGATGTTCTTTTGGCGGGTTTTCGCTAGCATCCTGCGCAGTCTGTTAGTAACGCTAGATAGCAGCTGCTTAGTTGCGGGATCGCCTGACACGATAAACTGCCTTCTAAGGTGCCTTTTATGATCCAGTAGTGCCCTTGCCTCCAGAGTTAGTAAAGGCGCTCTTCTGGTAGGTGGGAGACTAGATTGGCGCTGAGGTGGTGTAGCTCGCTGAGCGGCTTCAGTTATTGTGGAAGTGAAGCTATCAACGTATGCATCCAGATCGCTGCAAGTGGTTATAGGAGCGTTGAGCACAGTGTGCGCATCGATGAATGACTTAAAAGTATCAAGATTTGCGCCGGCAGCATTTTGGGGACTCCTTTAAAGTATTGAGCTTCTTCATCAATCAGGAAGAGCAACGGGAGGTGGTCAGAAGATAGCTCGGTGAGTACTCTAACGGAGACCTGTTGTTGCCTAAAGCCTTTTGAGATGCCAAAGTCAATTGCACTGGGGGTGGCACTAGCACGACAAGGATAGCATGTGGCTTCTCCAGTTGCTACAATATCGATATTGCCATTGGCCAGGACAGAGCTGAGAGTCCGGCCTCTGGCACACGTTCTGTGGTTGCCCCACCAGCTGTGTTTGGCATTCCAATCGCCTGCAGCAAGAAATTTAACTCCGAGTTGGAAGAGGAGCGTCGTGAAATCTGCTTCTGTTAGAGATGCAAAAACATCGATGCAAACATCGATGATAAAATTTTTTGCTATAGCATTTGGCTGTAGCTAGTAAGTCAGAAAACTTGGAGCAGAGCATAGCTCAAAGTTTTCAATTTTATTGCTACGGCTCTGCTACTGCTCTCGTCAAAGTGACAGAGCCTGCTATAGCATAACAACATTTTTATGAATCTCGCTGCTATGGAGTAGTAAATTCAAACTCTGGTTCGAGAAGCTGATCGCAGCGAGGCTGAACGCAGCTATCGTGGCTATCGATGTGTCCAAACATCGATGTTTCTGCACCTTTAGCTTCTGTCCACCTGACAGCAGGAGGGCAGTATACCGAAGCAACGTTAAACCTCCCTCTTGTTGAGGATAGCTCGATGGAGACGGCTTGAATGTGCTCTTCCGAGATGGTGAAGGAGAGTTGATGGGAAATGTCCGACTTGACGAGGATTACTGCGCCCCCATGTCTCTGGTCGTCCGGATGATCGGCTTTGTGCAAAGTGAAGCCCGGTATCCTTAAAGTGGTCCGGGAGCAGAGTCGGGCTTCTGACAACAAGAGAATGTCAATTTCGTGTAGCTTAATAAAAGCAATGATCTCGTTTAGTTTCGAGCTTAGCCCATTGGGGTTCCAGCAGGCTACTTTAAGCACACCCATTATGGTGAGGAGGAGGGAGGGACGCGTCTGCAGGTTTGCTTGCATTAGTGTCTCTACCAGAGATATCATCCTGTCGAGCCTCATGAATAGCTGTTCTAGTTTAGCATCTAGAGAGGCATTTACAGTGGAATGAGTTGGAGGGGGAGTATTTTCCATCTCTTTGCTGCGTTGTGCGGTGAGCTGGTTTCTTTTGACTAAACTAGCAAATGATTATCCACCAACGTTGGATGAAAGATGGGTTGGAGGAGTTGTGTTCGATTCTGTGGCTGCTATGACCTTCGATTGGTGGTTTTGCTTAAACGCGACTGACAGGTATTTACGGCATCCTCTAAAGTTTGCCGCGTTCGCAGCAGTGAAAGCAGCATCTAGGGTCGTCTTTTCCAAGTTTGCACTCCTGGGTCAGGTGGTTTTCTCCGCATTCTCTGCAAATATGATACCGTGTACAGTAAGCTTTTGTATGTCCATATTCCTGACATCTATGGCACTGTACAGGTCCGGATTGCTTGCGAGGTTTCTCCCAGGTCACTATGTGTCTGCAGACATCAGATATGTTTTTAAGAAGCTTGTTGCTGTCGGCTTTCTTAACGTCCACAAATCTCATGTTGAGTGGAAGCTGAGTTGCCTTGTTACGAGGGGTATAGATGCGAATAACGCAGTGACTCAATAATATCCTCCGAAGGGACTTCGTGGTGAATATTTCTCATTACCATGCGAAGGGATCGGTCTTCAGGTAGCTGGTGGTGGTGAAAAACAGTTCCTTTTTTGTGGAAGTGTCTGGCCACGAGCCTGTAGGCATTGGAAAAGTTGCACTGAATGGCACAATCATCTGAGTTCAGCGCTTTAATGGAGTACGTGTTTCCAATAAGACCATCCAGCTCACTGCAAAAAGCAGAGTAGCTGACAATACCGGGAACCATGATCCTTGGGACCTTGGGAGATCGTGCGGCTTTCGGCGCAGCTGTTTGAACTTGTGCTGGACCTGGGTTGTAGGATGCGTCACATTTCCTTGCGGCTAGCGAAGCGGAAGGCTCTGCGTCCATTTCTTCCTCGTCGCTTAAGTCTATGAAGCGATTTGCAGGATTAACAGTGTAGCTTGTCTTCTTTTGGCTGACTTTAGGAGAGAGAACGGCGCCTGCTCTCTTCTTTGCGGCTCCTTTATTTGGCTTTGCGGTGACTGGCTGCCATTCTGGTGTAGAGTTGCATGATGATGTACTGATAGGAACAGGAACTTGCCCCGTACTGGTTGCCGCAGAACACACACTGCCATTCAAGCTTGTGAACGTCACTGGGGAAGAAATCGAGGATGTTACGGTACAGGTTGTGATGCAGCTTGTGGGAGCCCATCTGGATGTACTGCCAGCATTTGAGTCGTCTATCAAACTAGCTCGCAGGCTAGCTCGTATTTCGCTCTGGTCCTTATCCCGATCCAATCCCTTTTCCACCTTCTCCACTTTTCAGTAATTATGTGTGTTTTGAAGAATGTATTTGAACTTTTTATGTATAAATAAATTTTTTCTTTTTCTTTTTTTTCGATGGTTAGCAATTTCGACTTCCTGTCACGCTTGAGTGTGTTTTCTTAATTCTATAACATTTTTTATACCCGCTACCCATAGGGTAGAAGGGTATTATAACTTTGTGCCGGCAGGAAATGTATGTAACAGGTAGAAGGAAGCATTTCCGACCCTATAAAGTATATATATTCTTGATCAGGATCAACAGCCGAGTCGATTTAGCCATGTCCGTCAGTCTGTCTGTCTGTCTGTCTGTCTGTCTGTCTGTCCGTCTGTCCGTATGAAACACTGGATCTCAGAGACTATAAGAAATAGACAGTATTTCTTATGCTTGCACGCAGATCAAGTTTGTTTCAAATTTTTACCACGCCCACTTCCGCCCCCGCAAATCATAAAAAAGCGTATTAAGCGTATAATTTTAAAGCTAGAGTTGCGAATTTCGGTATGTATATTAAGAACTATTATTTCTTTTATAACTTCGACAATTTTTATCTGATCGCAACCAAATTTTCAGGAATCTAGTCTGTGTGATTCCTGAAAATTTGGTTGCGATCAGATAAAAAGAAATAATTTTGTATGTCCACAAACGGCTGCTGGCAGCATGCCTCATTTGGTTGACCAATTAGACCAACTAAATATTCTTATCCGTTCTTGGTTGTGTTCGGAAAAGAATCTTATAAGATATTCGAAAAGCAATTTTAATAAATGGTAATAATTATTAGCCGCTTGAATGCAATAATGACGCGTTTTAACACACATAGATACATGTGTATGTATTTTTGTACAATCACATGCATATTACACTTGCATTTCCATTTGTCCGTTATGTTCAAAATTGTATTAACTGTTTTTTCTGGCGTACTTACGCTTCTCTGGTTTAAGTATGGGTAGCGGGTATCTCACAGTCGAGCTCACTCGACTGTAGCTTTCTTACTTGTTTAGTTTTGGGACGATTATTTTCTACACCGATTTTTCTTAGAGTTTCTGGAAAAATATTTGTAGGGTTGTTAGGCTCTTTCTCCACTTGGGCTGTACCTTGCAGCCAGTTTTAGTGTTCCATGTAAACAACATTGATATGCTTGAACGAAATTTAATTTTGGTTGCCAGTTTTATCACTCCCTAAATGGAGGGGTTAGCCAAAGAAGTACATATGTGCCACAAAGCTTTTTCTTAAATCTGATACCGATACACCCTTTCCAATAGAGCTCATAGCCATTTATTCAAGTCCCTTGTACAGATATTCATGATTAGTGCCATATTTAGGCAGTTGGGAACTATGTAACCAAGCAGCTGTCAGCAATTGTCATGTTCCCACGTTTAAAAACAAAGTTTGTACTCGAAAGGAAAAGAGACCACGTACTCACTGCGTTGCTAACTTGTGTAACGCTCTTAACCCTCTAGTGCTCAAATTTTCTTTTCCAAGAAAACAATTATTTTTGGATTCAGTATGTATCAAAAGTAAATGTTTGTTTTAAGAAAAAATTTATTTTTGCTCTGATCGAGTTTTATATGACTATAACCTTGGACCGCCTAGAGGCGGCTTTGGGAAGATAGGACAACCAAAAATCATTCAGGAAAGGCTTTGTGCCCGCGTAAGTCGAAGCAAGTCGTACTGCCTTATTGTCCTTCCAAATCGTCAAAGACAGTTCGACTCCTGATACAGATCCACAAAATTCTGTAGAATATCCACGCACTTGTTTTTTGAGGTCGCTGTCAGCTGGCAGCTTACAATTTGGAATGCGATTTGAGCGAATAGTTCCCAAAGAAAATATTCCCCGGGACTTGAGATATATAATACAAGAAGCGGCAACGAAGTATAATAATTGTCAAAGTAGATAATCTGATTTTTGAAATTCGAAACATTGCGTGACAATCGAAAAACTACATTTCCTACCGCACCAAGATCTGGTAAGCCAGTTTGAACAACGTTGTCACATGCTCCCACAATATATCTCGAAATTATAGCATAAGCCGGAAGAGTCACACAAATTGAAGAATTTCACTCCCTCTTTGTGTGGTTTGTCTGGTAAGTATTGTCTAAGAAAGGACTTCCGCTTGAAGTTAAACAAATCTCTCTAGCCAACATAGAATCCGACATATGTAGTACTTTTTTAATCGCTTCTTCATCTTCCTCATTGACAGGAAGTGCTGCCTCGCAAAATCGTCCTCCAATTCTTTTTCTCCATCCGTATCAATGTCAAAATCAATAGAATTTAGTAATTTTTCAATCCCCACGTCAGAAAGAGCTGACAGCTTATTCACTTGTCGTCGTTCCATGTCTACTGAAGCAATTATTTGTACCTAAATATGTCATAGGTTGTTTCCCTTTCAAACTTACCTTACAAATTTTTTTCCCCGAATTGTCCCAAGACCGCCTCTATACGGGATACTTTATAAAAGCAATAAAAAGGTAACAAAAATTTTATTTTTAGTGTGGGTTGAGTATTTTGCGTCCTTGGGACTATCTGCAACACGGTAAAAATTTTTTTCCAGCGGCAAACTATTCAAAATATTTAAAAAAAATATTTACATTTTGCACTTTTTACAAAATAATTATCCGAGTTGCAAAAATTGTTTGCTTCAAATGAATATAGCAGCTTGCGCAAGATCTAGTATGTGTTCCAAACGCAACCAACTTAATTATTGGACTTTCCTGAATTAGGAAAAACGCAAAACCTAGTCAAAAGGAATGAAAAGCATAAAATAAGGATATTTTTAACATTACCCGTCTAGAGGCGGTCTTGGACACTAGAGGGTTAAATGGTATTTTGATCGCATTCTTACCTAAATACATGAGAGAAGTCGTTATTTCCACTTGCATTTCCTTTAAGTTGCCTATTAACTGCTGATTTAGCTAATTCGATTAAATTGGCTGGTCTTTCACCTTCGAATTTTTCATAAATTTCTTTAATGTTGTCTCTCCATTCATGGAAACGGCCTGTTATTCCTTGATAATCATGTAATTTTTCCATTGTGTCTTTCTATAACATGTATTAAATAACAAGGGTTTTAACTATTAATACTTATAAATACGTTTATTGTTTTACAGGCTGTTAATAAAAAATATGTTGAGTGCCACTACTGCACTACTCGGCTAACCAATACCAAATTGTGCTTGCACAGAAGCCATTTCCTCTACTTTAACATTTTCCAATGCAATGTTCTGGGCATGCGTCAATGCAGTGGCATTCAAAACATTTCCAGAATGCATAGCCATAAATACTCTTACCAGAATAATTATAAGTACAAACATGTTTGCTAACTTTAGCTTGAATAAAAGTGTTAAAAAAAAACATCGTAAATTCTTTTTTTAATAAAGTGGTATATTTAACTTGCTATATCGTTATGTAACTTCATTATTTATAGCCCTTAAGCCCAGCCCAGTCAGAAGTTTACAACGCAGTGACCCTATAAAGTATATATATTCTTGATCAGGATCAACAGCCGAGTCGATCTAGCCACGTCCGTCTGTCCGTTTCTACGCAAACTAGTTCCTCCGTTGAAACTTTGCATTTAATCTTTTATATACTTACATATGTCGGAACGATCCGGATCGGACGACTATATCATATAGCTGCCATTGGAATTTTCACCAAATCTTATATTTGGCCACTTGATATTATTTCAGAATTTCGGTTTCAATTTCATGAAATTCGGACGACTATATCCTATAGGTGCCATAGGAACAATCAGAAAAATAATAGATAAAATAATAACTAGTCTGTTTCTCCTCATATTTTCATCAAATTTGAGATTTGGCGACTTTTAATAGAAGATTTGATCATTATCCTATGATTTTGTGTGGAGATTATAACATATACATACATACTTTGCAAATGTCATAAATCAATCAATAATTGAATTTTAATATGAAAATTTTGATTTAACGATGTCCAATGATTGCAATCTCAGCACAACAACAAAAAATACTACTATTGATGCAGTATTCACAAGATATATAAATAGATTTAAATCAAAATTGTTAATTTCTTTAGACCTATAGACCTATTGTTTTAGTTTTGGAATTTGATGAAAATCCGGATAATAATGATGAAAATGCTAAAAATGATGATGTAAGAGTTGTTGAAATTATGGATGAGAATTGATAAATTTTGTATTTACTAATATTTACTCATTTATATTTACTCATTTATATTAACTCATTTATAATAGTAAATAGAAATCGCTCTGCTATAAGGGATGTTGCAAAAAGAGAGTGACAATGAGTGCAACACACCTTTCTGTCAACTTTTCCTGTTTGCTATCTCACATATTCGGCGAGGGGTTACCGCCAAGGTCAAATTGTGTTTGAGGGAAAAAATATCGAAAGTTTAATTTTCGTGAAAGGTAGTCTAAGCAGCCCGTTAATACAAAAATTAATTGCGGCCGAAAATAAGTTGAGCAATAATTTGGTGGAATTTGGCGGCTGAAAGGAAAACCGAAATACGCACGGAAATCTCTGAAGTCTGGCAGGAAATACTTTAAAAACCGCCACCCTAGCTATAGTTTGTTTTTCGGACTTCCGCAGTAGTCGCGCAGCCGCCTTAAAGGGCAACTTTTAAAGTCGCCATGTAACGAACGCTTATACCTAAATACATAATGGATGCTGATTGAAATTAAATAGGTGTGATATTCTTTCTCAACCTTCGGATGGCCTTGAAAAATAATTTAGATACTCGCTTGCTAAGACAAGCTAAAAAAAGACTACTGCTGACATCCACCCCTCACCTCCTTTTGATGTTCAGAGGTCGTGGCACTACAAACATTTACTAGCTTCGCCCACTTTCGAATTTCTTCAAAACATAATTTAATTTCTAAAAAATTAAAAGAATATTTCTTAAGCTATAGAATTAAATTAATGAATTATCATCCCGTCCTCATTACTGGACTCCTCTCTCGAGAAAAAATATAAAGACGACCAGTGGAATGACGGGACCATATACATTCATACATATATGGAACGACATTTAATCGCAGATGCTTTTCCGATGTAGATTTTGTTTTGCCCCGAAGGGAAAATAAAAAATATGGGAAGTCATTACTCATTTCTAACCAACTT
This sequence comes from Drosophila anomelani, assembly GCA_035045905.1. Lineage (NCBI taxonomy): Eukaryota > Metazoa > Arthropoda > Insecta > Diptera > Drosophilidae > Drosophila > Drosophila anomelani. The sequence goes on along the minus strand of JAWNOO010000028.1, from coordinate 980,384 downwards.
CCCTCAACGAAAGCGCTTTTTCCGGTGGCTAGCTGTGGGAGAAAAAGATAAAAAGAGCACTTATTTTCCTTCACAAAAAAGCCCAAATGTTTTCCTTGTCGCCTAGAGTCGGAAATTACACGAATTAGATATATAGTTATAATCCGCACTTCCGAAAGCCTAGCGTTAATACTTGCCTATTCCGTTTAAGGCTTTAGTTTTAGACGGCGAACAATGGGAAAGAAGCAAGCTGCCATCTGGATGAGCGCTCTGACCGCAAAAAAACTCATATATTGAAAATAATGGCGTGACTTGCGCGGCGACCAAAATTGCCTGTGCTAATCACAGGAAGCTATGCAAAAGGATCGCTGTAGCGAGCAAGGACTACAGCCGTAAGATTTTCTTGGTTCAATTTCATGAATCTAACGTCTAACGGACCGTTACGCGAGTTTAACAGAGATCGCTACGTCTGGTGAGCGCAGACCGAGGTTATGGCAACTTGGCCAGCGAACAAGGGGACTCGACCGAGGCTAGGTACGCCGATGTTGCAGAGCAGAGACACTGCGAGACAAATCCGAGGCTGAGGCAATCTGCGTGCACTAGCACATGAGGAGTCCCTCGACTCGGCGTTCACTGCTTTTTAACGCTCAGCTCGAACTTAAATTTTCATAGGGTCTTCTCGTTCCTTCTTATCAAGTCCGGAACAATTATCCAGCAAAGGTGGCAATAGGGGTTGCACCTCTGATTCCACTTGTTCGCCTTGATAGGTATGCAAGGCTTCTCGAGGAGAAATTTCCGGAAATAATAAAGCTGCGGCCTTGCACAACCGCATCCACAATGTCAGCAGTGCAACGGCGCTGGCGGTGGCCGAAATCAGTCCCTTAGTGACCTGCAAACAGTTTAATATTAACCTTATTTTACAGATTCGATTTTGCAGTTTTGTTACTATTAACTTTGACTACAAGATTTTTTCAAATCGTCGCTTCAGGCCTTTACATTATCTAGCCTTAGGGGAAAATAGTAATGAGAAGAAATTCTCCCAACATATTCAGAAACGGCGCTGTGCTCAGCCGGCCACGTCGGCGAATGGAAATCGAATGCTCTAAACTAAGATATACATAATCTTGACGGAAACGAAACTGGGCTAACTTGTAAAACCCTTTGGAGCTTTTGAATCTTTAATGAAGTCTATAATTAGTGCGGTAGAGTCATAATAGTATTAGGGGCTTAATGCGAGTAAGATGACTAATAATGATTTGGCTAAGAATTCGATAGATTTACAGACCTGGGGGGAAATAGAAAAAATAGCATAGAATAAAAAAATATAAGGAACCTATAGATCATCAAGGAGCTTATCGATGCTAATATACATACACAAACACACACCCTAAATATGGGGAAATATATTCTAAAATTAAAGGTTATTTTTCTTGTTTTCAGAGTTTACATGATTTTTTGATCACCTGGGTGATTTTTTCTATGAAGCAGAAAGTTGATGTTTCTGAATAGCACATAAATATATATATGTATATATCAATTCAATAATTTGCTTTATTTCCTTTAAAAATTTTCTAGTTTTGCTTAAACTAACAAATTTTGTTTTCTCAGAGTTTAGACTTATTTACTGTCTTTACAACTATAATATATTGTTATTTTGTTTATTTAATATTTATTAGTAAATTTTGTTATTATTTCAATACCAAGAAAAGGGAAAAAAAACTTGGCTCAAAATGGGCTTAAAAACTAAGATAAACTAGGACTGGTACTTCGTGATTACTAGTGTAATACTAGGAAGGGAAGGACCTGTCAGCACACAGTTGTGCGATATAAGGTTTTCAAATTATAAATTTGTTTTTTGAATGAGAGATGATTGCATCGATCATTTGGACGTTTGCTTTTAAATGCAGACGATTGGTCGCATAGAAAAAAGGTAGATCATAAATCATTTTTAAAATTTTATTTTGAGCAGTTTTTAATTTATTTATATGGGTCTTTGCACTACAGCCCCAGATTTCAAACCCATAAAGTATTATGGGTAGGAATATTTGTTTATATATTGTCAGTTTATTGTGAATAGACAGTTTTTATCTGCGATTTATAAAAGGGTACAGTAATCGGATGGTCTTATTTATTTTGTCAATGGTATGACTTATGTGAACACTGAAAATAAGTTTTTTGTCAATATGTATTCCTAGATACTTTATTGAGTTTTCCCATTTAATGTCAATGTTATTTAGTTTAAGTTCACTATTAGGCAGAAAACACAGTTTCCGTTTTTTTTTTGAAGAAAATTGCTTTTGTTTTGGAGGCATTTACTTTGATTTTCCACTTATAAAAATAAGAATGCATCTAAGGAAATTTGTATCTTATTTTCTATCGAATTATAAGTAGTGCCAGAGCTAAACAGGGCGGTATCGTCGGCAAAAATAAGTGTATGACAACTTTGAAACAGGGGAATGTCGAAGGTGTAAATGTTATAAAGAACAGGTCCGAGCACAGAGCCTTGTGGGACACCAGCTTGTATTAGTTTTTTATTCGAATTGGTACCATCAAGACTGACGTAAAAGTACCTGTCTGAGAGAAAATAATCCTTGTTAAATACGTTGGGCTGTTACAAGTCACAAGCTTATAGATTAGGCCATTATTCCAGACAGTATCGAAAGCAGCTTCTATGTCAAGCGTTACCATGCCCACTGACTCTTTTCGTGCAAAACTTTCTTTTATATAGTTAGTGATTCGATCAAGTGGGTGTATACAGTTGAGAAAGGCACGAAAGCCATATTGAACTGGTGGTAAAATATTATTATCTTCCACATGCTGATTGAGCCTGGCTTTAATTAACCTTTCAAAGATTTTAGAGAAACCACACAGCAAACTTATTGGACGGTAATTATTCGGACAATCCAGTGGCTTTCCTGGCTTTGGAATTGGAATAATTCTAGCAATTTTACAATTTTTGGGGAAATATCCAATTTGAAGACATTTATTCATGATTAGAACAAGAAAGTCTATCGCATTTTTTGGTAGATTTTTTAGACAAATGTTTGGAATTTTATCAATGCCAGGTGATTTATTCATTTTTAGTGACTTTATTACGGCGTCAATATCGTTTGAAGTGATTTCAGGGGTGAAGGTCAAATCATTAGAATTTTTTTAATCGTTTATAGTGTTTTAGACTGCAGTTGAGGTATTATAGTCTAAGAAGCTGTCAGTAATGTGATGTTTTGATTCAAAAACTTCTGCTAAGGTACTAGCTTTTTCTGCTCGTGAGGAAAACACCTTTTGATTGTGTATGAAACTTGGGATAAACTGTTTTTTGTTCTTAATAATTTTAGTAAGCTTCCAAAATGGCCTGGAATTCTTGTCCAGTTTAAGATTCCATATTTCATTATTATGCTCAAATAGTTTCTGACGAATCATGTGGTTCAAATACTTTACCCTAGCCTTAAAGATGGGTTGTCTGGATCTGATCCATTATCTTAGGTTTGTGTTTTTATCACTGATGATATTTTTAATGGACTGCGGAATTTCCAAAATATTGGGTCTAACAGGCTCTTCGGGTACACACTGTTTTATTGCATTTTGAATGTCAACTTGTCGACCATTATATCTACTACATTTTGCTCCGCTTCGAAATCCGAAAAAAATTGGAGATTTCCTTTAGGATTCGGATTATTGAGGATATGTTTATATATTTTCCAGTTTGCTTTGAAGTATTGTAAGTGTGAAACATTTTTGCAACGGGCTCCTTTAGTAAACTTACAAAGTACTGGTAGATGATCCGATGAGAGATCAGAATGTACAAATGGCTCGGAGACATTTTTCGGTGTATTGGTAAAGAAAAGGTCAAGAGTTGAAGGCTTACTACTGAAGTTTGCTGGTATATAGGTTGGATCTTTTGAGTATAGAAACGAAAATTTTCCTGTAGACAAAAGCTCATGAAGACAATTCCCAAACGCATTAGCTCTGGCACAATTCCATAACCGATTTCTACAGTTCAAGTCGCCACCCAATATGTACTGGCCATCAATTTGTGAAAATTTTACTAGGTCGGTATGTTGTTTATTTGTTGAAGGAAGGTTGCATGGATATTTTAGGCATTTAGCTGAAGCACCAGGAAAATAGGCTGAGTATATTTTGAGAGAATTATTGGAGTTGATGTCTATCTTAATAGCGATGTTTTCTATGAGGTGAGTTTTTTTTACTTTTGATTTGTTCATGCTGGATACTGTTGTCTACTATAATCGCCACACCTCCACCTTTTGTAGCACGATCATTTCGATAAACTTTATAATTTGGTATGGACAGTTTAATTTTATTCGTTAGCCATGTTTCGCTAACAAGGCAGACATACATTTGGTTTTTAACGAGGAAGTTAGCTAACTCAGGACGTTTGCTACTGACGGCACGAGCGTTCCATGCCATGATAATAATATGAGTGAGTGATTTACTTATTGGAGTACACATATTTAATAACATGTTGAGTTATTATGTTAAACTGCTCACTTTTAGAGGTACAGGCACTCAATTTATTGATGAGCTCAGTAGTGAGGGCTGTGATTTCATCGATGGTAAAGAGGTCGGGAGAACTCGGTAGATTTGAGTCGTTGCCTACAACTGCATTTCTGTAGCTCTAATATGAAGCTTGGGGAAGATTTGGCGTCCGAAGCGGAGTTGAGTGCTGTCTAGGTACAGCAGTTTCGAGCTTATTTCGGCTAGTTCCACTTGTTGTTGGGCACTGGTACCTCGGCTTGATGAAACGATTACCTCTGGACGATCGTCTTTGTAGAAGCGACTGATATGATAGTCGGCAAGGGCACTTAAGGTCAGTGGAGGGGTGATCCCCTTTGCAGTTTGCGCATTTTAGTTTGGTGTTGTCGGGGCACTCAGTGGTCTTGTGTGGGCCGGAACAGTGGGCACAAGAAGTTTTTACGGAGCAATGCGTGGACCCATGTCCATAAAGCTGGCAATTGTAGCATTGTGTCAGTTTGCTGCTAGATTTTGATTTGTACTCCCATCGTACTTTGGTGTGGTTTATATACATGTAATCTTTGCGTAGCTGGTGCAGAGTAATGCTTTTATTTGCGAAATAAACATAATAGAGCAATAGCTTATTGTCATTTTTTGTTGTTTTTTCAATTGTTTTAACATCAATGCATTTCAGCCCTAGGTTATTAAGCAATGTTTTGACATCAGCATTGGGTAGTCTGTCAAGACCAGAAAGTACCGCCTTGTAAGGTTTGGTGCTTTTAGAATCATACGAATAGAATTCACATTTGAGGTCACGCAGCAGAGCGCCAATTGTGTTGTAATTTTCTTCACCTGTGGTGAATATTTAAATACCAATAGATATGGTTTTGATGTAGTATTCACTTATATTGATGCTGGTGAGTGCTTCATGTAGAAATTTGGCAGACTGCCGGGGACGACTTTAGGTGCCTCTTCTATGTCATCAATGTTGTTGTTGTCCTCAAGAGTTTGAAGCGGACGAAAGTAATTTGTGAACTCATCACTGAGAGCTTTGTTAGCAGTAGTGTTTTTCCTTTGACGTGGAATTTTGTTTATTACGGCTGATGCTTCAGCATCGCCAGTTGTTGTCTTTCGGCGTTTAATGTTTATGATAATATGCGCTTTCAATCGACAAAACTTTTATGACTTTATTTGTTTAGCACGATGTGCTAATTTGAAAACGAAAGATGACAAGCGAGATCTACGTATGCAAGACAACCGAACACTTGGAGTGTTAGTCAAAGACTGACATATATGTATATGAAATGCCCGCCAACCTTCACTTCATGCTGTGCATGTTACAACAACTTTGAAATCACTTTTTATTTTTTTTCTGTGCAGTTCAAGTCCAATTTACCCGTAAATTAAGAAAGGAACTAAACAATGCAAACTAAAATAACGGATTTAATTTGAGAAAAATGGAAAATTAAACCTTAAAAATGTATTTATGGTGCTTCGCCTTAAATTTATGGAAACTTTTTCTTAATTCTAGAACATTTTTTTAGTTTTTTCATTTTTCTTAGAGTTTCTAGAAGAATATTTGTAGGCTTGTTAGGCTCCTTCTCCACTTGGGCTGTACCTTGCAGCCAGTTTTAGTGTTCCATGTAAAAAACATTGATATGCTTGAACGAATTTAAAACATTAAATTCAGAGACCACTTGTACCCAAGGGTCGGGTCACTGCGTTGCTAACTTGTGTAACGCTCTTAACCCTCTAGTGCTCAAATTTTCTTTTCCAAGAAAACAATTATTTTTGGATTCAGTATGTATCAAAAGTAAATGTTTGTTTTAAGAAAAAATTTATTTTTGCTCTGATCGAGTTTTATATGACTATAACCTTGGACCGCCTAGAGGCGGCTTTGGGAAGATAGGACAACCAAAAATCATTCAGGAAAGGCTTTGTGCCCGCGTAAGTCGAAGCAAGTCGTACTGCCTTATTGTCCTTCCAAATCGTCAAAGACAGTTCGACTCCTGATACAGATCCACAAAATTCTGTAGAATATCCACGCACTTGTTTTTTGAGGTCGCTGTCAGCTGGCAGCTTACAATTTGGAATGCGATTCGAGCGAATAGTTCCCAAAGAAAATATTCCCCGGGACTTGAGATATATAATACAAGAAGCGGCAACGAAGTATAATAATTGTCAAAGTAGATAATCTGATTTTTGAAATTCGAAACATTGCGTGACAATCGAAAAACTACATTTCCTACCGCACCAAGATCTGGTAAGCCAGTTTGAACAACGTTGTCACATGCTCCCACAATATATCTCGAAATTATAGCATAAGCCGGAAGAGTCACACAAATTGAAGAATTTCACTCCCTCTTTGTGTGGTTTGTCTGGTAAGTATTGTCTAAGAAAGGACTTCCGCTTGAAGTTAAACAAATCTCTCTAGCCAACATAGAATCCGACATATGTAGTACTTTTTTAATCGCTTCTTCATCTTCCTCATTAACAGGAAGTGCTGCCTCGCAAAATCGTCCTCCAATTCTTCTTCTCCATCCGTATCAATGTCAAAGTCAATAGAATTTAGTAAGTTTTCAATCCCCACGTCAGAAAGAGCTTACAGCTTATTCACTTGTCGTCGTTCCATGTTTACTGAAGCAATTATTTGTACCTAAATATGTCATAGGTTGTTTCCCTTTCAAACTTACTTTACAAATTTTTTCCCCGAATTGTCCCAAGACCGCCTCTATACGGGATACTTTATAAAAGCAATAAAAAGGTAACAAAAATTTTATTTTTAGTGTGGGTTGAGTATTTTGCGTCCTTGGGACTATCTGCAACACGGTAAAAATTTTTTTCCAGCGGCAAACTATTCAAAATATTTAAAAAAAATATTTACATTTTGCACTTTTTACAAAATAATTATCCGAGTTGCAAAAATTGTTTGCTTCAAATGAATATAGCAGCTTGCGCAAGATCTAGTATGTGTTCCAAACGCAACCAACTTAATTATTATTAACGCAAAACCTAGTCAAAAGGAATGAAAAGCATAAAATAAGGATATTTTTAACATTACCCGTCTAGAGGCGGTCTTGGACACTAGAGGGTTAAATGGTATTTTGATCGCATTCTTACCTAAATACATGAGAGAAGTCGTTATTTCCACTTGCATTTCCTTTAAGTTGCCTATTAACTGCTGATTTAGCTATTTCGATTAAATTGGTTGGTCTTTCACCTTCGAATTTTTTATAAATTTCTTTAATGTTGTCTCTCCATTCATGGAAACGGCCTGTTATTCCTTGATAATCATGTAATTTTTCCATTGTGTCTTTCTATAACATGTATTAAATAACAAGGGTTTTAACTATTAATACTTATAAATACGTTTATTGTTTTACAGGCTGTTAATAAAAAATATGTTGAGTGCCACTACTGCACTACTCGGCTAACCAATACCAAATTGTGCTTGCACAGAAGCCATTTCCTCTACTTTAACATTTTCCAATGCAATGTTCTGGGCATGCGTCAATGCAGTGGCATTCAAAACATTTCCAGAATGCATAGCCATAAATACTCTTACCAGAATAATTATAAGTACAAACATGTTTGCTAACTTTAGCTTGAATAAAAGTGTTAAAAAAAAACATCGTAAATTCTTTTTTTAATAAAGTGGTATATTTAACTTGCTATATCGTTATGTAACTTCATTATTTATAGCCCTTAAGCCCAGCCCAGTCAGAAGTTTACAACGCAGTGACCCTATAAAGTATATATATTCTTGATCAGGATCAACAGCCGAGTCGATCTAGCCACGTCCGTCTGTCCGTTTCTACGCAAACTAGTTCCTCCGTTGAAACTTTGCATTTAATCTTTTATATACTTACATATGTCGGAACGGTCCGGATCGGACGACTATATCATATAGCTGCCATTGGAATTTTCACCAAGTCTTATATTTGGCCACTTGATATTATTTCAGAATTTCGGTTTCAATTTCATGAAATTCGGACGACTATATCCTATAGCTGCCATAGGAACAATCAGAAAAATAATAGATAAAATAATAACTAGTCTGTTTCTCCTCATATTTTCATCAAATTTGAGATTTGGCGACTTTTAATAGAAGATTTGATCATTATCCTATGATTTTGTGTGGAGATTATAACATATACATACATACTTTGCAAATGTCATAAATCAATCAATAATTGAATTTTAATATGAAAATTTTGATTTAACGATGTCCAATGATTGCAATCTCAGCACAACAACAAAAAATACTACTATTGATGCAGTATTCACAAGATATATAAATAGATTTAAATCAAAATTGTTAATTTCTTTAGACCTATAGACCTATTGTTTTAGTTTTGGAATTTGATGAAAATCCGGATAATAATGATGAAAATGCTAAAAATGATGATGTAAGAGTTGTTGAAATTATGGATGAGAATTGATAAATTTTGTATTTACTAATATTTACTCATTTATATTTACTCATTTATATTAACTCATTTATAATAGTAAATAGAAATCGCTCTGCTATAAGGGATGTTGCAAAAAGAGAGTGACAATGAGTGCAACACACCTTTCTGTCAACTTTTCCTGTTTGCTATCTCACATATTCGGCGAGGGGTTACCGCCAAGGTCAAATTGTGTTTGAGGGAAAAAATATCGAAAGTTTAATTTTCGTGAAAGGTAGTCTAAGCAGCCCGTTAATACAAAAATTAATTGCGGCCGAAAATAAGTTGAGCAATAATTTGGTGGAATTTGGCGGCTGAAAGGAAAACCGAAATACGCACGGAAATCTCTGAAGTCTGGCAGGAAATACTTTAAAAACCGCCACCCTAGCTATAGTTTGTTTTTCGGACTTCCGCAGTAGTCGCGCAGCCGCCTTAAAGGGCAACTTTTAAAGTCGCCATGTAACGAACGCTTATACCTAAATACATAATGGATGCTGATTGAAATTAAATAGGTGTGATATTCTTTCTCAACCTTCGGATGGCCTTGAAAAATAATTTAGATACTCGCTTGCTAAGACAAGCTAAAAAAAGACTACTGCTGACATCCACCCCTCACCTCCTTTTGAGGTTCAGAGGTCGTGGATCGCCCTCCCTTAAATCGCTTCTGCCTTAATAGTTAATAGCCTGAGTGACCCATTCCATGTGGCACTACAAACATTTACTAGCTTCGCCAACTTTCGAATTTCTTCAAAACATAATTTAATTTCTAAAAAATTAGAAGAATATTCCTTAAGCTATAGATTTAAATTAATGAATTATCATCCCGTCCTCATTACTGGACTCATCTCTCGAGAAAAAATATAAAGACGACCGGTGGAATGACGGGACCATATACATTCATACATATATGGAACGACATTTAATCGCAGATGCTTTTCCGATGTAGATTTTGTTTTGCCCCGAAGGGAAAATAAAAAATATGGGAAGTCATTACTCATTTCTAACCAACTTCCCTCAACGAAAGCGCTTTTTCCGGTGGCTAGCTGTGGGAGAAAAAGATAAAAAGAGCACTTATTTTCCTTCACAAAAAAGCCCAAATGTTTTCCTTGTCGCCTAGAGTCGGGAATTACACGAATTAGATATATAGTTATAATCCGCACTTCCGAAAGCCTAGCGTTAATACTTGCCTATTCCGTTTAAGGCTTTAGTTTTAGACGGCGAACAATGGGAAAGAAGCAAGCTGCCATCTGGATGAGCGCTCTGACCGCAAAAAAACTCATATATTGAAAATAATGGCGTGACTTGCGCGGCGACCAAAATTGCCTGTGCTAATCACAGGAAGCTATGCAAAAGGATCGCTGTAGCGAGCAAGGACTACAGCCGTAAGATTTTCTTGGTTCAATTTCATGAATCTAACGTCTAACGGACCGTTACGCGAGTTTAACAGAGATCGCTACGTCTGGTGAGCGCAGACCGAGGTTATGGCAACTTGGCCAGCGAACAAGGGGACTCGACCGAGGCTAGGTACGCCGATGTTGCAGAGCAGAGACACTGCGAGACAAATCCGAGGCTGAGGCAATCTGCGTGCACTAGCACATGAGGAGTCCCTCGACTCGGCGTTCACTGCTTTTTAACGCTCAGCTCGAACTTAAATTTTCATAGGGTCTTCTCGTTCCTTCTTATCAAGTCCGGAACAATTATCCAGCAAAGGTGGCAATAGGGGTTGCACCTCTGATTCCACTTGTTCGCCTCGATAGGTATGCAAGGCTTCTCGAGGAGAAATTTCCGGAAATAATAAAGCTGCGGCCTTGCACAACCGCATCCACAATGTCAGCAGTGCAACGGCGCTGGCGGTGGCCGAAATCAGTCCCTTAGTGACCTGCAAACAGTTTAATATTAACCTTATTTTACAGATTCGATTTTGCAGTTTTGTTACTATTAACTTTGACTACAAGATTTTTTCAAATCGTCGCTTCAGGCCTTTACATTATCTAGCCTTAGGGGAAAATAGTAATGAGAAGAAATTCTCCCAACATATTCAGAAACGGCGCTGTGCTCAGCCGGCCACGTCGGCGAATGGAAATCGAATGCTCTAAACTAAGATATACATAATCTTGACGGAAACGAAACTGGGCTAACTTGTAAAACCCTTTGGAGCTTTTGAATCTTTAATGAAGTCTATAATTAGTGCGGTAGAGTCATAATAGTATTAGGGGCTTAATGCGAGCAAGATGACTAATAATGATTTGGCTAAGAATTCGATAGATTTACAGACCTGGGGGGAAATAGAAAAAATAGCATAGAATAAAAAAATATAAGGAACCTATAGATCATCAAGGAGCTTATCGATGCTAATATACATACACAAACACACACCCTAAATATGGGGAAATATATTCTAAAATTAAAGGTTATTTTTCTTGTTTTCAGAGTTTACATGATTTTTTGATCACCTGGGTGATTTTTTCTATGAAGCAGAAAGTTGATGTTTCTGAATAGCACATAAATACATATATGTATATATCAATTCAATAATTTGCTTTATTTCCTTTAAAATTTTTCTAGTTTTGCTTAAACTAACAAATTTTGTTTTCTTAGAGTTTAGACTTATTTACTGTCTTTACAACTATAATATATTGTTATTTTGTTTATTTAATATTTATTAGTAAATTTTGTTATTATTTCAATACCAAGAAAAGGGAAAAAAAACTTGGCTCAAAATGGGCTTAAAAACTAAGATAAACTAGGACTGGTACTTCGTGATTACTAGTGTAATACTAGGAAGGGAAGGACCTGTCAGCACACAGTTGTGCGATATAAGGTTTTCAAATAAAAAATTTGTTTTTTGAATGAGAGATGATTGCATCGATCATTTGGACGTTTGCTTTTAACTGCAGACGATTGGTCGCATAGAAAAAAGGTAGATCATAAATCATTTTTACAATTTTATTTTGAGCAGTTTTTAATTTATTTATATGGGTCTTTGCACTACAGCTCCAGATTTCAAACCCATAAAGTATTATGGGTAGGAATATTTGTTTATATATTGTCAGTGTATTGTAAATAGACAGTTTTTATCTGCGATTTATAAAAGGGTACAGTAATCGGATGGTCTTATTTATTTTGTCAATGGTATGACTTATGTGAACACTGAAAATAAGTTTTTTGTCAATATGTATTCCTAGATACTTTATTGAGTTTTCCCATTTAATGTCAATGTTATTTAGTTTAAGTTCACTATTAGGCAGAAAACACAGTTTCCGTTTTTTTTTTGAAGAAAATTGCTTTTGTTTTGGAGGCATTTACTTTGATTTTCCACTTATAAAAATAAGAATGCATCTAAGGAAATTTGTATCTTATTTTCTATCGAATTATAAGTAGTGCCAGAGCTAAACAGGGCGGTATCGTCGGCAAAAATAAGTGTATGACAACTTTGAAACAGGGGAATGTCGAAGGTGTAAATGTTATAAAGAACAGGTCCGAGCACAGAGCCCTGTGAGACACCAGCTTGAATTAGTTTTTTATTCGAATTGGTACCATCAACCTGACGTAAAAGTACCTGTCTGAGAGAAAATAATCCTTGTTAAATACGTTGGGCTGTTACAAGTCACAAGCTTATAGATTAGGCCATTATTCCAGACAGTATCGAAAGCAGCTTCTATGTCAAGCGTTACCATGCCCACTGACTCTTTTCGTGCAAAACTTTCTTTTATATAGTTAGTGATTCGATCAAGTGGGTGTATACAGTTGAGAAAGGCACGAAAGCCATATTGAACTGGTGGTAAAATATTATTATCTTCCACATGCTGATTGAGCCTGGCTTTAATTAACCTTTCAAAGATTTTAGAGAAACCACACAGCAAACTTATTGGACGGTAATTATTCGGACAATCCAGTGGCTTTCCTGGCTTTGGAATTGGAATAATTCTAGCAATTTTACAATTTTTGGGGAAATATCCAATTTGAAGACATTTATTCATGATTAGAACAAGAAAGTCTATCGCATTTTTTGGTAGATTTTTTAGACAAATGTTTGGAATTTTATCAATGCCAGGTGATTTATTCATTTTTAGTGACTTTATTACGGCGTCAATATCGTTTGAAGTGATTTCAGGGGTGAAGGTCAAATCATTAGAATTTTTTTAATCGTTTATAGTGTTTTAGACTGCAGTTGAGGTATTATAGTCTAAGAAGCTGTCAGTAATGTGATGTTTTGATTCAAAAACTTCTGCTAAGGTACTAGCTTTTTCTGCTCGTGAGGAAAACACCTTTTGATTGTGTATGAAACTTGGGATAAACTGTTTTTTGTTCTTAATAATTTTAGTAAGCTTCCAAAATGGCCTGGAATTCTTGTCCAGTTTAAGATTCCATATTTCATTATTATGCTCAAATAGTTTCTGACGAATCATGTGGTTCAAATACTTTACCCTAGCCTTAAAGATGGGTTGTCTGGATCTGATCCATTATCTTAGGTTTGTGTTTTTATCACTGATGATATTTTTAATGGACTGCGGAATTTCCAAAATATTGGGTCTAACAGGCTCTTCGGGTACACACTGTTTTATTGCATTTTGAATGTCAACTTGTCGACCATTATATCTACTACATTTTGCTCCGCTTCGAAATCCGAAAAAAATTGGAGATTTCCTTTAGGATTCGGATTATTGAGGATATGTTTATATATTTTCCAGTTTGCTTTGAAGTATTGTAAGTGTGAAACATTTTTGCAACGGGCTCCTTTAGTAAACTTACAAAGTACTGGTAGATGATCCGATGAGAGATCAGAATGTACAAATGGCTCGGAGACATTTTTCGGTGTATTGGTAAAGAAAAGGTCAAGAGTTGAAGGCTTACTACTGAAGTTTGCTGGTATATAGGTTGGATCTTTTGAGTATAGAAACGAAAATTTTCCTGTAGACAAAAGCTCATGAAGACTATTCCCAAACGCATTAGCTCTGGCACAATTCCATAACCGATTTCTACAGTTCAAGTCGCCACCCAATATGTACTGGCCATCAATTTGTGAAAATTTTACTAGGTCGGTATGTTGTTTATTTGTTGAAGGAAGGTTGCATGGATATTTTAGGCATTTAGCTGAAGCACCAGGAAAATAGGCTGAGTATATTTTGAGAGAATTATTGGAGTTGATGTCTATCTTAATAGCGATGTTTTCTATGAGGTGAGTTTTTTTTACTTTTGATTTGTTCATGCTGGATACTGTTGTCTACTATAATCGCCACACCTCCACCTTTTGTAGCACGATCATTTCGATAAACTTTATAATTTGGTATGGACAGTTTAATTTTATTCGTTAGCCATGTTTCGCTAACAAGGCAGACATACATTTGGTTTTTAACGAGGAAGTTAGCTAACTCAGGACGTTTGCTACTGACGGCACGAGCGTTCCATGCCATGATATTAATATGAGTGAGTGATTTACTTATTGGAGTACACATATTTAATAACATGTTGAGTTATTATGTTAAACTGCTCACTTTTAGAGGTACAGGCACTCAATTTATTGATGAGCTCAGTAGTGAGGGCTGTGATTTCATCGATGGTAAAGAGGTCGGGAGAACTCGGTAGATTTGAGTCGTTGCCTACAACTGCATTTCTGTAGCTCTAATATGAAGCTTGGGGAAGATTTGGCGTCCGAAGCGGAGTTGAGTGCTGTCTAGGTACAGCAGTTTCGAGCATATTTCGGCTAGTTCCACTTGTTGTTGGGCACTGGTACCTCGGCTTGATGAAACGATTACCTCTGGACGATCGTCTTTGTAGAAGCGACTGATATGATAGTCGGCAAGGGCACTTAAGGTCAGTGGAGGGGTGATCCCCTTTGCAGTTTGCGCATTTTAGTTTGGTGTTGTCGGGGCACTCAGTGGTCTTGTGTGGGCCGGAACAGTGGGCACAAGAAGTTTTTACGGAGCAATGCGTGGACCCATGTCCATAGCATTGTGTCAGTTTGCTGCTAGATTTTGATTTGTACTCCCATCGTACTTTGGTGTGGTTTATATACATGTAATCTTTGCGTAGCTGGTGCAGAGTAATGCTTTTATTTGCGAAATAAACATAATAGAGCAATAGCTTATTGTCATTTTTTGTTGTTTTTTCAATTGTTTTAACATCAATGCATTTCAGCCCTAGGTTATTAAGCAATGTTTTGACGTCAGCATTGGGTAGTCTGTCAAGACCAGAAAGTACCGCCTTGTAAGGTTTGGTGCTTTTAGAATCATACGAATAGAATTCACATTTGAGGTCACGCAGCAGAGCGCCAATTGTGTTGTAATTTTCTTCACCTGTGGTGAATATTTAAATACCAATAGATATGGTTTTGATGTAGTATTCACTTATATTGATGCTGGTGAGTGCTTCATGTAGAAATTTGGCAGACTGCCGGGGACGACTTTAGGTGCCTCTTCTATGTCATCAATGTTGTTGTTGTCCTCAAGAGTTTGAAGCGGACGAAAGTAATTTGTGAACTCATCACTGAGAGCTTTGTTAGCAGTAGTGTTTTTCCTTTGACGTGGAATTTTGTTTATTACGGCTGATGCTTCAGCATCGCCAGTTGTTGTCTTTCGGCGTTTAATGTTTATGATAATATGCGCTTTCAATCGACAAAACTTTTATGACTTTATTTGTTTAACACGATGTGCTAATTTGAAAACGAAAGATGACAAGCGAGATCTACGTATGCAAGACAACCGAACACTTGGAGTGTTAGTCAAAGACTGACATATATGTATATGAAATGCCCGCCAACCTTCACTTCATGTGCATGTTACAACAACTTTGAAATCACTTTTTATTTTTTTTCTGTGCAGTTCAAGTCCAATTTACCCGTAAATTAAGAAAGGAACTAAACAATGCAAACTAAAATAACGGATTTAATTTGAGAAAAATGGAAAATTAAACCTAAAAAATGTATTTATGGTGCTGCGCCTTAAATTTATGGAAACTTTTTCTTAATTCTAGAACATTTTTTTAGTTTTAGGACGATTATTTTCTACACCGACTTTTCTTAGAGTTTCTAGAAGAATATTTGTAGGCTTGTTAGGCTCCTTCTCCACTTGGGCTGTACCTTGCAGCCAGTTTTAGTGTTCCATGTAAAAAACATTGATATGCTTGAACGAATTTAAAACATTAAATTCAGAGACCACTTGTACCCAAGGGTCGGGTCACTGCGTTGCTAACTTGTGTAACGCTCTTAACCCTCTAGTGCTCAAATTTTCTTTTCCAAGAAAAAAATTATTTTTGGATTCAGTATGTATCAAAAGTAAATGTTTGTTTTAAAAAAAAATGTATTTTTGCTCGGATCGAGTTTTATATGACTATTACCTGGACCGCCTAGAGGCGGCTTTGGGAAGATAGGACAACCAAAAATCATTCAGGAAAGGCTTTGTGCCCGCGTAGGTCGAAGCAAGTCGTACTGCCTTATTGTCCTTCCAAATCGTCAAAGACAGTTCGACTCCTGATACAGATCCACAAAATTCTGTAGAATATCCACGCACTTGTTTTTTGAGGTCGCTGTCAGCTGGCAGCTTACAATTTGGAATGCGATTCGAGCGAATAGTTCCCAAAGAAAATATTCCCCGGGACTTGAGATATATAATACAAGAAGCGGCAACGAAGTATAATAATTGTCAAAGTAGATAATCTGATTTTTGAAATTCGAAACATTGCGTGACAATCGAAAAACTACATTTCCTACCGCACCAAAATCTGGTAAGCCAGTTTGAACAACGTTGTCACCTGCTCCTACAATATATCTCGAAATTATAGCAAAAGCCGGAAGAATCACACAAATTGAAGAATTTCACTCCCTCTTTGTGTGGTTTGTCTGGTAAGTATTGTCTAAGAAAGGACTTCCGCTTGAAGCTAAATAAATCTCTCTAGCCAACATAGAATCCGACATATGTAATACTTTTTTAATCGCTTCTTCATCTTCCTCATTGACAGGAAGTGCTGCCTCGCAAAATCGTCCTCCAATTCTTTTTCTCCATCCGTATCAATGTCAAAATCAATAGAATTTAGTAATTTTTCAATCCCCACGTCAGAAAGAGCTGACAGCTTATTCACTTGTCGTCGTTCCATGTCTACTGAAGCAATTATTTGTACCTAAATATGTCATAGGTTGTTTCCCTTTCAAACTTACCTTACAAATTTTTTTCCCCGAATTGTCCCAAGACCGCCTCTATACGGGATACTTTATAAAAGCAATAAAAAGGTAACAAAAATTTTCTTTTTAGTGTGGGTTAAGTATTTCAAAATATTTTTAAAAAATATTTACATTTTGCACTTTTTACAAAATAATTATCCGAGTTGCAAAAAGTGTTTGCTTCAAATGAATACAGCAGCTTGCGCAAGATCTAGTATGTGTTCCAAACGCAGCCAACTTAATTTTTGGACTTTCCTGAATTATGAAAAACGCAAAACCCAGTCAAAAGGAATGAAAAGCATAAAATAAGGATATTTTTAACATTACCCGTCTAGAGGCGGTCTTGGACACTAGAGGGTTAAATGGTATTTTGATCGCATTCTTACCTAAATACATGAGAGAAGTCGTTATTTCCACTTGCATTTCCTTTAAGTTGCCTATTAACTGCTGATTTAGCTATTTCGATTAAATTGGTTGGTCTTTCACCTTCGAATTTTTCATAAATTTCTTTAATGTTGTCTCTCCATTCATGGAAACGGCCTGTTATTCCTTGATAATCATGTAATTTTTCCATTGTGTCTTTCTATAACATGTATTAAATAACAAGGGTTTTAACTATTAATACTTATAAATACGTTTATTGTTTTACAGGCTGTTAATAAAAAATATGTTGAGTGCCACTACTGCACTACTCGGCTAACCAATACCAAATTGTGCTTGCACAGAAGCCATTTCCTCTACTTTAACATTTTCCAATGCAATGTTCTGGGCATGCGTCAATGCAGTGGCATTCAAAACATTTCCAGAATGCATAGCCATAAATACTCTTACCAGAATAATTATAAGTACAAACATGTTTGCTAACTTTAGCTTGAATAAAAGTGTTAAAAAAAAAACATCGTAAATTCTTTTTTTAATAAAGTGGTATATTTAACTTGCTATATCGTTATGTAACTTCATTATTTATAGCCCTTAAACCCAGCCCAGTCAGAAGTTTACAACGCAGTGACCCTATAAAGTATATACATTCTTGATCAGGATCAACAGCCGAGTCGATCTAGCCATGTCCGTCTGTCCGTTTCTACGCAAACTAGTTCCTCTGTTTTAAAGCTATCTGAATGAAACTTGGCATTTAGTCTTTTATATACTCTTACTCGTACATATGTCGGAACGGGACGGATCGGACGACTATATCATAGAGCTGCCATAAAAACAATCGGAAAAATGCTCGAAAAAATATTATAATTACTTACGTTTTCGGGTTTAATTGCAATAAGATTGCGATTATTGGACATCGTTAAATCAAATTCTTCTTATAACAATTCAATTAATGCATGATTTTTGACATCTGCAAAGTTTATTATGAAATCTCCACACAATATTATAGGATAATTGATCAGTCGCAGCAGTACTTATTTAGTCAGAAGCTAGAATATTCCAGGCACAACACAACGTATGTAATAACTCTTCAGTGGCAGCAACATGCATTTATCGCAAATAAAGTATCAATTACCAGATCAAGCGAATATGCATAGTCCGCTGATACGAGGAAATGAATTGGGGCAATGGTCTCAGTTCCTAACGATAACACACATTCACATTTAGTTGAGTATGACACGGAGCGGAGACTCCGTCCAAAAAATTATGGTGGGCTGAAATGGATAGAGAAGTAGTGTTATCTGCTCTGATACCTCCTGCCCCAATAAGAGGACACTCGTATCCAAATGGCCGGTGGATATGGTTTGAAATTCATTTGTTAGGCCAGTTACCTAATGGATAATAGTTTTTAATTTACATAGGATATTACTGTTATATGCAGCACAAAATAACGAAAAGCATCACATCAAGGCTATAATATCCGAGATGGAAGAAGTTTTCGCAAGGCTAGCATACGCCGACATCGGAAAACGGTGGTCAATTCAAAGCGCGTAATACAAAAACAATTTTGTAAGCTAGCGGAAGTAACAATAACAGAAAGAGTTGAAAATGTTCGTTTTTATGTATAATATATATATATAGAACGACGAACTTAGGTCCAATCCACCTGATGTAAAATCGGACAATAAGCTGTAAGATTCACGAAATCGAAAATATTTTTAATGATGTATTTATAATGGAAATATGTATTTATAATCTGCATTATAAGCCATACCTTTACCTTTGAGCGAATGAGGAGTGTTTTCGACGATATGCTTTGACTCACATCACGTGGGCCGAGGTAAGGTTGAAATATTTTGTACATTACTCGTACAATTTTAATATAAAATAAGATATAAAATTAAAAGCATACATTTCCTCTTGATTTGATTGACTTAATTATTTAATACTGACTGTTCTGGAGGGAGGTGGCTTTAGCTAAAAATTCACTCGGAATAAAGAACACGGGAAATCTTTTCGGGGTGTTACGCGACGAGCGTCGGCGATCTTTATTGATTCGTAGGGAAATTAGAACTAAAGTACATGAGACTTAAACCTAGCTTGGAGAGCGGATTGGAAGCTCGATGTCTTGGAAGCCCGGAGGAAGAGGGAGAGAGAGTGCGTACGGAGTGTACTTTGAGGGTGTAGGTGGAATTACACTGCCTCTCGAAAATAAGCGCCCGAACACATTCAGAAATAATTAGTTTAACTAACATTTCTCACTATTCACTTATCTGAACCACTTATTTGTTTCATTTATTTATATTTTTTCACTGCGACTCATTTCTTTAATTCTTTATTTATGCCGCATGGTTCTCTTCTCTTCTTGCATTTCATTTAATTTATTTCCTTCATCTTCTTCGTTTATTTTATTTTTATTAATCACCCTTTTTATTGCGTCGTTTTGTTGTCGTTATTTAATTCCTTTATTATTGTACAATTGTACTTTGTTTCTTTACACTTTTCCACTCCATTGCACACTTCACTCTACTCACTCTTACGCAATAATTATAATTATAATGCTCCAAATTCCTGTCATCCTTCGTCGTCTCAGATCCTTCCTTTAATCCTGGTTAGAATCCGTCCTTAGGCGAAGGGCTACCGACTGCGCCAGTTATGATAAGTAGGTTCAAAGGGGTTCCCAAAGGGGGTCTTCCAATCATTAATATGATTGAGTTGAGAATAAAACCATCGATTTCGTTTGAAAGTCAGATTCAGAATGAATTATTTATTTTGTCTTTCTTGGTTTGAAGCTTTTGGATTACAAATAATGTGCTGACCTAGCGGAATGGAAAGTAATTGGACCGGATGCATACATAGCTGAAGTCAGCGACGGCCCAGTTGCTTATGTTTATTTGGTGACATATTTGCCGGTCAGTTCTGTTGTTCGAGTGGCTGCCGGAGGGGTTTCGGTGGGGGACCGCCGAGGGTTAATGCTGAGGCGGTAACTCGTGAAGCGTCCTCTGGACTGGTTCCGGGGTGGCTGTCGAAGATGCATCCCTCGGGGCAGATGTCGAGGGCATGGTTGTTGGTCGTTGCGGTGGGCTCGTGCGCGTGCGACGCCCACTGCACCGTTCTCCGGACAGGTTCCGGGGTGACTGTCGAAGATGCACCCCTTGGGGTAGATGTCGCTGGCATGACGGTGGCCTTCGGTTGGAGCGGCGCCCATGGCATCGCCGGTGGTGCGACGGTGGCGGCTGTTGGCTCCGTTTGCATGGGCGCGGTTATGTCCGTATTAGTGGCGGAGCAGGGGTACGCGCGCGCAGGTCCTTCGTGGATGGCTTCAGCCTCCTGGCGTATGAGCGTGGGCATACCAGTAGCCGGTAGTAGCCGAGCGTGCCGGGGAATCGAGAGCCGAGCGGGCCTCCTTGCGCCGAAACCGTGGGGTGTTCTCGGATTCCCACTCCATGGTCTTCCCAGTTGGTCCTCCGTCCTCGCCGGTGGGTCCCTCCAGCCGGGGAAACTGCGGTGCGGGGTTGGCACTAGTGGTGGTCGGTGTGATTGGCCAGGGGAGCAGCATGGCCGATCGGTGGCCTCGACCTCGGTGGGTCGTGGATCCGCTGGCGGCGGCGGGGAGGCCAAGTTGCGAGCCAGGTTTGGCGACGGCGGGCCATTGAGGGTGGCCTCTAGGTCCTCCGGCTCCTGTGGATCAGTTGCCATCGCGATGCAAAACTGTTCCGGGGACGGCGAGAAAGTTATGATCGGGTCGGGTATGGGGCTCCACGGAGCCTGGATGGCGTGTCCGTCCAGTGGTGGTGGATGAGGTGTATCCAGGAGTCTCGCCAATACCCGGAATAGTCATCCCCCTCCATTACTACGTGAAGCACCGGCTCCACGTAGATGCTCTCGCGCCCATCGTCCTCGGCACTGAAACGCTCCTCATCGCTGGTTGAGGCGTCTTCCATAGTGCAATCCGCATGATTGGGTGAACGGCGGGTTGTTGGAGGAACAGTTGTTCCTCCTCGCTGTCATAGGCGTCCTCGAGGGTGTAGCCGGCCTCGTGGAGGGTTCCCCAGGACTGGGAGCTGCGGGATGCGTAGTCCTCCGCAGTCCAACTCCCGGACCCATTGCCATGCTGCTCCTCGTCGCGGGCTCCGGGGCTGCGTGGGCTGTAATGGCCCACCCCGGAGGATCCGGCTGGGCTCGGGCAGGGGTCTCCTCCAGAAGATGCCAGCATGACGTAGGCGTCATAGGCAGCGTACTCGCTGCAGCGAACACGTTTCCCGGTGAGTGGGTGCACATAGCACGGGTACTCTGGTCGGAGCGGGCGTGCCATCCTGGGTGGTCCGTCTCCAGAGCTGCGGTGCGTGCCCTCCGTTGGCGATGCTGCCCGGCGATTGGCCGGCTCGGCAAACGCGGCTCCAGGGCGCAGTCGGGGATCACGGGGGTCGCCGCTTCGGGGACGCGGGCCGAGGGCACTGCGTCCTCCTCGTCGCTGGATATGACGATGACGGCGTCCATGGTGTAAATCAAGCTGTCGAAGAAGAGAACATTGTAAGTTAGACTGTCATGGAGATAGCTATTAGGTAGTCTATCAGTATCGATCGGGTCTAGTAAGTCAGCGAGACAAGGGGAATCCTAGTCGTATTCGTAGTGTTAGGCGTAGGATCACGAGTGGTAGAAGGCCCGGGCAATTCTCCGGCACCCTCGACCGTCACGTCGTCTTCCTCGGTGTCAGTCTTGTCGTTGTCTAGGGTCGAGTGAAATGCCTTCAAATCGGCAATGTTCGCGAGTCTGCCCTTCCGTTGACTAGGGCGTCGTATTCGGGCCACATTCGGCGATGGAAATGCCACCACTTTAAATAGCCCGTCGAATTTTGAGGCCAGTTTGGCCGCAAACCCTTCGGTAGCTTTGGAGAGGTGATGCTGTCGGACTAAAACAAGGGATCCCATGGCGGGCTTCCAGACTCTGCGGCGCAGGTTATATTGTCTTCCTTGGTCTCTGCTTGCTTTTTGTAGGTTAGTTTGTACGATGTGGAATATTTCTTTCAGTCATCCTACTCTCTCGCTGGGCGTCTGCGGTGGCATTCCGGTTCCGGGCGTCACCTACCAAGAGCCTGGCAGTCTTGCACTAGAAATGCCGGGCTATATCCCGTGGTCTCCGACACACTAGTGTTGATCGCCAGCGAGAGTTCCGGCAGTAGGCTATCCCAGGTACTCTGTTCTCCTTCAACGTACTGGGAAATCATCGTCTTCACTGTGCGGTTGGAACGCTCAGTCGGATTCTCGCGAGGACAATAGGGCGCGGTGAATTGCAACTCCACTCCTGTCTCGTTGAGGAATTCCTTGAACGCCTTGCTTGTGAATTGGGTGCCATTATCGCACACCAGCTTCCGTGGGGCTTCGAAGTGTCCGATGATCCGCTCCCGAAACGCTTCGATCAAGGTGGAAGTAGTGGCCTTCCCTAGTGGCACCAGCTCGACCCACTTGGTGAAGCTGTGGAAGAAAACTAGAAGCATGGTATGTCCCTCCTTAGAGCGCGGAAGGGGTCCCACAAAGTCGGTGCAGAAGATTTCGAAGGGCTCACTGACTTGCCTTGTCAGCATCTTGCCGGCTTGTTGTCGTTGCTCTGCCTTATATTTCTGGCAAAGGATGCACTGACGGATGTATCGCTTGACGTCGCGGAACATTCCTGGCCAGTAGTACTTCTGGGAAATCTTCAAAATCGTCTTCCTAATACCTAGATGACCAGCCGTGCTGGTGCATCATGGCATTCTTGGAGGATTTTTGTTCGATGTTCGGCCGGAACACAGAGTTTTCATGGTATGTAATCCTGGTCGTCGGGGCGGTGTCCGAGGTGGCGATACAATTCTCCGTTCTCCATGATGTAGTCCGGAAATTTCTGCGGATCCTCGCGTACTTCGGTGATCTTTCGCTGGAGCCATTTGCGCCGCTGGTCTTCTGCTTCTAGACGTTGTAGGTGTTCGGGAGGCTGCCCGGATAAAACGTCGGCGACCACATTATATTTCCCTCGGATCGCCAAACACTCCCCCAGACGATCGCCAAACACTCCTTCTCCGTCGGGGAGTAGTTTAACTCGGCAGCGTCGAGCTTCCGGCTCACATAATCTATGACGCGTTCATGGCCGTCGATTTCTTGTGTGATAACGCCTCCAAGTCCGTTGTAGTATGTGCATATATCGAGGGTACACTGTACCATTAAAAACATAGCAACACTAAGTTGCATTATGTTGTGACGATAGTCACATTGATGTAAATAATATATATAGTATTAGTATAAGTTATTAGGGTTAAGTTGTATATATTAGTGATAAGCTGTAAATAATAGGATAATTTAGGGTTAATTTGTAGGAGTTAGGGAATTAGAGTAAGGCCACACACACCGGCGACGTAACGTCGTCGCCGTGACGTAACCTACGACGGGGGACGAGGAATCAGGATGGGCCGACGGAGGCACATTCCGGTATACGAAACGCTGGTCAGCCAATCAGAGGCCAGCAGAGGGGTTCGCCGAACTTCAATCGCGGCAGAGGGTCAGCTACAGAACGTAGGAAAATTAAATTAAACAAATCACGCAGAAAACCTAAGGAACAATAAAATGTACGAAATAGGCATAATAAATGTCAAGCAAATTATTATTTTTCCCTAATTCCTCCAGCCAAACCACGACCCTCTGGGCCCCCTCCTCCTCGCCTCGTCCGCCGCTGGGTCTCCAGGGCGGCGAGCCAAGCAGGACGGGACCAGATGCGCCACGCTGCTGAGATTAATTCCGGGCGTTGGCGAGGTGACGGCCACTGGGATCTTCCCAAGCCTAGCCTAATCTCGGGGAGCCGCCACAGGGATTAGCCCGGGCGGAACGCGGGCTACCGCGAGTCACGGGGCATAGCTGGGAGGCAGCCCGCCGGTGGATACACCAGGCGGAGCCGCCGGGCCGCGGTGCTTGGGTAATCCAGGCCGTGGGATTAGGTCAGGATTGTGGGCGCAGGAGCGAGCTGCTGGGACTCCAGAGCCACGTCTCCAGTCTCTAGTGGAGGGTCCGGCCGCTGGGACTCCAGAGCCGGCAGTTTCGTCCCGCCCAGCGTGGGCAATAGGGAATCTATAAGGGGCATGTGCATGTGTGTAGGTGTGTGTGGCCGAGTTCGCAAATCGCAGTCAGAATAATAAAATAAATTCGGTCTCGAATAAAATAAAAAAAAAAAAGAATAAATAATAAAACAAAAAAGTAATAAATTAAATAATAATAAAAATTAATAAATAATATAAATAATAAAAATTAATAAATAATAAATCAAAACGCGCGGGACAATGAGAATAACATCGATTAGGAAACATCGAGTAGGAAATATCGATTAGAATAACATCGACAAGGAAACATCGATTAGGAAACATCCTTAAGAAAAAAAAACTTTCGTCTAAGGAAAATATCTATTAGAATAACATCGAGTGGAAATAATCTCGATTAGGAAACATCGATTATGAGCAACATCGATTAGATAACATCGATTAGGAATCATCGTACAAGGAAAGCATCGGTTAGGGATAATTAATAACGAAAACATCGGACTAGCATAATAAATCAATAAATAATAAGCCTATAATAAACCAACGAATATAAAACTCAAATAATAAAATAAAACTTAAATAAATAACAATAAAATTTAAATTCAAGTAATAAAATAAAAAGAAATAAAAATAAAATAAATCTAAAGAAGAAGTTTAAATAATAAAATAAAAATAAGAATATAAGAACAGGAAGAAATATAAATAGAAATAAAATAACCGGCTACGAATAAAAAAAAATAAACAAAACATAATAATACCAATTAATCAACAAAAAAAAAAACAACCAACCATAAAATAAATTAAAATATTAATAAAATAAATAAAAATAACAATAACTAAAATAAATAAAAATAAATAATAAATAACACCAACTCGATAACCAAGAACAAAAATAATAATAAGCACAATTAAATAATAAAAGGAAAATATATGAAGAAAAATATATATAATAAACGACTAAAGTAAATAGATAATAATACCAACTAATAAAACTAATAAACATAAACATTAAGAACGCCACGAGCAAGAAGGAAAAACATACGTAGGAAATAATAAATAAGGAAAACCACAGGCGGAGACAAAGGAAAAATTAAAACATTACACACCCGGAACAGAGAAATAAGAAATTCAAACAAGATAACAAAATAGGAATTGGAAACTAATATTAAGGAAACAGCAAAGGAAATCATACGCATCGGAAACTAGAGGAATAAAACAACGACAACATGGGAGTTACATGGAGTAGCTATAGAAAGAAGCTAGAGTTGGAGACAATCCTCCTCGAATTCAGATTGGAACGCGGAGGCACCGTGGAAGAACAGCGATCGAGGCTGATCAATTTCGCAAGGCAACCGGATCACGCCGAAGGAATACGGGCTCGCCTTGAGGAGTTGGAAAGGAACTTTGGGAATGCCCCTACCGGGGATGCGAAGCTACTTTTGCCAATGTACATGGACCCGGAAGGAAATTCCCCAGGAGCTGCAGCGCCGACGGCACCACCTACATTTTTGCTGCCACGGAGTACTTCTCCAGCCGCAGGACGACGCCTGCCGACCGAGGACCCACCGCGAACGATGAATTATGAAGGGGAACCGGGAGCCGCCCTACTGGATCGGATGATGAAATGGGGACTCTCCTTCAATGGAACCACGGATCCACTCAGCTTCATTGAGCACATTGAGGAACGGGCTGATACCTGCCGGATCGACCGGAAGTATTTATCCAAGGCTCTGGTAGTACATTTAACTGGCCGCGCCGAGAGCTGGTATAGGACCAGCGGACTACGAGATGCCACTTGGGCAGAAGTGCGCCAGGAATTCTTGGATTTCTTCCTGCCACCGCGCTACTATCAGCGATTGGAGGATGAGATCCGGACACACTTTCAGAGGCCCAACGAGCCTTTCAAGGAATACTTGGTAGACCTGCGCCTACAAATGCGCCGGGCAGGATTCACGCCGGAGCGTGAATTGGAGCGTGTTTACGACACCATGCTGCCGGAGTACCAACTCTTCACAAGAAGACAGGATTTTCGTACCCTGGAGGAATTAACTCACTTGGTAGTTGATTATGAAGTGACCCGCAGTCGGGACGGACGACCAAGGAATCACCGAGATACACGGGCATCACCCGCTGCCAGCATCTTCATGGATGGGGATCGCACGGCACGCCAGCCGCCGGTATCACCTATGCCGAGCAACGCCTGGAACGCGAACACGAGCCGAGCCACGGCACCACCATCAGGTCAAGCACCGATAAACGTACGAGAAGCATGCAGGAACTGCGGACAGCCTGGACATTTCGCGGCGGACTGCCGGAATCCCAGAATAGCTTTCTGTTGGGACTGTGGACGGCGGGTGATACGGACAATGGAATGTTGTCCACGACGGGCTTCGGGAAACGGCAACGGGCCTCGCGTGACCGGGAATCACCCGAGGAACCCGAACAACGAAAGAAATATACTGGAGCAACGCCAGGGACGCATCCGAGCCGCCATCACCATGGAGAGACGAGGATTCGTAGCCACCCTGGACACGGGAGCTACACATAGCTTCATCAGCGAGGACTTAGCCAATCAACTGGACAATACGCATAACATACGGGAAATACGGACGCAGGTCAAGCTCGCCGATGGAACCTGCCGGGAGTTGACAAAGGCCTTAGCAGCAGTCGTTCACTGCGGGAGCCGTAGTACGCCGTAGTACGCTTGCTAGTGATGGCGGATGTACTGGATGATGTGCTGTTAGGGATGGATTTTTTGTGCGGAATCGGAGCCACCATTCAGTGTGGGGGACAGGCCCTCAGCTTGATGCCGGACAAGCACACGATGCCGCCGTGGGCACGGACACGGACGACAGGAGGAGCAACAGAACCACGCTCTGAACAACGGGAGCCACGCTCCACACGACGAGGATCATCTGGCACGGTTTCCCAGGAGGGGCCGGCTGCCACACACGAGGAACAGAAACGGGAGTCACACTCCACACACGAGGAACAGCAACGGGAGTCACACTCCACACACGAGGAACAGCAACGGGAGTCACGCTCCATACACGAGGAACAGCGACGGGAGCCACGCTCCATACATCAGGAACAACAACTTGCACAGAGGCCAGTGCCACAGCCACGCAGTAGGCAGAAGGAACTATGTCAACTACCGATACCTACGCCTCGGGTACAGATCCCGAACACACCCGCGGCAACGAGCCGGGACACAGAAGCACCTACGACGACCAGCTGGAAACACGTTTTATCCGTGGCTTATGCCACCGCCGCGCAGCGAAACTCTTTTCACACCTCCAAGAAACGTGTCCGTTTTCGGGACCACGTCGAGGAAACGCCGGAACCAAACGCACTTCTATGCGGTACCGTCAACTCAGTGAACCATGCCCCAGAGGAAGAGCTGGACTCACTCAAACCGACACATCCCGTGTCAGAATACCCAGAACCATGGGTAAAAGGATTCCTCGAGCAGGAATTAGAGAAATTCGACAACCTTTTCGGAGTCTCTCACATCGCGGAGCACCGTATCATCATGCGTAACGACCGACCGATAAAGCAGAGATATTTTCCACGGAATCCGGCCATGAGGGCCGCGATAGATAAGCAGATCGACGAACTGCTCAGGGATGGACGCATCGAGCCGTCGAAGAGCCCGCACAGTGCACCCATTGTGATCGCGGCCAAAAAGAACGGAGATGCACATCCTAGGCATCGATTATAGGCAACTCAACGAGAACTCTGTGCCGGATGCATACCCGCTGCCAAGGATCCATCAGATCTTGGCGCGGTTACGAAACGCAAAGTACATATCGACGCTGGACTTGAACAACGGATACTGGCAAATCCCGGTGGCTCAGGAGAGCCGGGAATGCACAGCCTTTACGGTCCCGGGCCGAGGATTATTCCACTGGCGAGTCATGCCTTTTGGACTTCACTCGGCGCCGGCAACTTTTCAACGGGCCTTGGACACGGTCATAGGACCAGACATGAAACCGCACGCGTTCGCTTACTTGGACGACATCATCGTCATTGGATCGACTTTGAAGGAACATGTAGCGAACCTGAGGGAAGTGTTCCGCCGGCTACGACGAGCCAATCGACGGCTGAACAAGGAAAAATGTCACTTTTTCCAGCGACACATCGCCTACCTGGGGCATGTAATTAGTGAAGAAGGAATTCACACGGACCCGGACCAAGTGGCCGCGATCCGCGAGTTGCAGCCGCCAACTTGCCTGAAGGAACTTCGGAGATGCCTGGGAATCGCTTCCTGCTATCGTCGATTTGTTCCCAACTTCGCCGATGTTGTGGAACCGATGACATCGCTGCTGAAGAAGGGCCAAAAGTGGGACTGGACATCGAGGCAGGATCAGGCCTTCCAGGAGTTGAAGACAAAGCTAACGGAGGCACCCGTCTTAGTCTGCCCGGATTTCGAACAGAAGTTCGTATTACAAACGGCTGCCAGCGAATACAGGAACGAGTTGTGGCCTATGCCAGCCGTCGCCTGAACGGCGCAGAAAGGAACTATTCGGTGACCGAGAAGGAATGTCTCGCCATTGTATGGGCAATCAGGAAGATGCGCTGTTACGTTGAAGGATATCGCTTTGAAGTTATCACGGATCATCAGACCTTAAAGTGGCTGAACTCCATCGATAACCAGACCGGCCGAATCGCACGCTGGGCACTCGAGCTGCAGCAGTATCAATACGATGTTCACTACCGGAGAGGGGCCCAAAACTTAGTGGCCGACGCTCTCTCACGCCAACCGCTGCCCGTAGCGCAGCAAGCACAGGTACAGGGAACAAACTGTAAGTGGCTCACAAGGATGTTGGAGAAAGTTCGGACTGAACCGGCAAAGTACCCAGACTACAGAGAAGAAAGCGGACAGCTTTATCGCCGCATCGGGCTAAGGCCACAGGAGGAGGAGTACACACCATTGAAGCTGTGTGTAGGAGCGGACTATCGCCATCGGGTTATACAGGAGAATCACGATACGCCCACCGCCGGACACTTGGGAATTCGCAAGACAAGCAATAGAATTGTCCAACGATACTACTGGCCGGGACTCTTTCGCGATGTCGCCCGCTACGTACGCCACTGCCTGAGCTGTCAACGGTTCAAAGTAAGCCAGGAAATGCCGGCAGGGAAAATGTTCACCCGGCAAGTGGAGGAGCCATTCCACGTTCTCTGCGCGGATTTCGTCGGACCTTTGCCTCGTTCAAAGCAAGGGAACACGATGCTCCTGGTCTTCTTGGACTCCTTCAGTAAATGGGTGGAGTTGATACCATTACGAAAGGCCACCAGAACTCATCTAAAGCGCGCATTTAGGGAACGGATCTTGAGCCGTTTCGGCGTGTTTGTCGGCGACAACGGTACCCAATTTACGGGAAGATCGTTCCGGAACTTCTGCAAGATGCTGGGAATGGAACTCCAGCATACGGCCCCATACACACCGAGGCAAAATCCCACGGAAAGGGCCAACCGGACGATCAAGACGATGATCGCAGAGTACCTAGAGGGACACTCGCAGAACGAGTGGGACCAATTATTGCCCGAGATATCGCTGGCAATAAACAGCAGTATCTCCGACACGACAGGATTCAGCCCAGCCTTCCTGGTTCAAGGAAGGGAACCACGACTGCCGCACGCACTTTATGACGAGGTTACACCGGGACGAGGAACCCCGGAGATAACCCCAACGGAGCGTGGCGAGCGACTGAAGAGCATCTTCGAGGTGGTTAGGAACAACGCTGATCGCGCATCCGCGGATCAGAGTCGCCACTATAATCTTCGCCGACGGACTTGGAGACCGCCGGTAGGATCACTGGTATTGGTGCGGCGCCATCACTTATCAAACGCGGCTGAAGGATTCGCAGCAAAATTGGCAGCGAAATATGATGGGCCGTTCAAGGTGGCCAAGTTTCCATCGCCTAACATTGTGCAGCTGTACATACCCGGCAGTCGACGACGGCGGACCGCCAGCCTCAACCAACTGAAGCCATATCATCAGGATAAGGACAACGAGGATGAGGAACAACTCGACGAAACCATCCGGGACGATGGAGAAGACTCCATGACGGAGGAACAGGCATAAATAGCCTCTCAACAGGCCAAGGGCCAGAGATTCACGGAGTCACTTGGTGACAGGTGCGCTTGTCCAACACTCCGCCCGCCGGGTAGGAGCACCCGGGGGAAATAAACTTAGGAAGGAAACGCGAGAATTGTAGGGTGTTAGGGCCGGCCAGGGAAATCCAGCCGTTAGGAAAAAAAGACACACCGTTAGGTAGGGTGCTAGGGAAAATACACCTACTAATCATATTTTCTACACCCCACAGAACAAGGACAACGACATGGAACCCGGACGCGGAAGGGGCCTCCCCATTTTTCTGTGGCCCCAACTCACACCACTCATCCGAGTAGGAGTGACGGCACAGCTTCTGCCGCCACAAAACCACGAGCGCGAAGTTGGAGCTCCTCCGGGCCGGAGGAATCTGGAGTGGCTAGATAGGGCGGTCGAGGAGCACTTCGACACCCTATATGGCGACCGGCGCAGGCGCCCGCTTCCGGGCGATGACCCGCAAGTGCGACCGACGCCCACGGAGGTGATGCGCCCCCTGGTCATCGACGTAGGACCAACACCCAGGGACGACCCGCGCCTACGCGCAGGCCCACCGCTCCTGGTGCCGATCGCCCCGGACACCGGACACGGTCCCCAGGCGGAGCAGCCACCGGTCTCGGACGACGAGCCGGACGGGCGGTTCGGCAGGCATCAGGCGGAGGCCACGCCCCCGCTCCAGCGAGCAGAAGGGGAGCTGTACTCCCCACCGCGGCAGGGCTCGCCAGAGGGCCTTACGGCCGGACAGCGGAGGGAGCTGGAAGCTCTAGCCGCCATATACGAGGCGGTGTCGGACGACGACGAAGGCGGCTTCGTGACCCGGGCGAGTGCGCCGAGCGCCGCCGGGATGATGGGCACCCACCCCAGGCACACCCAGGGCACGTACAGCCCATGGCGGGATGACTACCGGCCCTTCACGCCGCAAAGGAGTCCGCCGAGCTCTTCCACGGAGTCCAGGACCCCAAGCCCGGAGATCAGAGCACTGGAGGAGGAGTCACCGCCGCCCAGTCGCCCACCAACACCAGGGAGGAGCATCCCCTTTTTCGGGCCGGGTGCACCCTGGGTCACCACAACGGCCGCCCAGGAAATCCTGTGCCGGGCCAGCCGCGTGGAGAGAGGCGGACAGGACTCGCCGCAAAGGGCGAGACGGTGCCAGCCCCACCCGAATGGGCCACACCAACGGGAAGGTTACCAGCCCGTCTCATAGACAGGATCTCTGACCGGCTGGCGATCCGGGGCCAAAGGGTGTGGCAATATCTGGACGAGGAGCAGGGCCAGAGATTCCGCGTTCAGGTGAACCTACGCGACCGAGTGCGCGTCACACTTCGCCCCACCCGGACGTAAAGGGGGGGTGTGACGATATAATATATATAGTATTAGTATAAGTTATTAGGGTTAAGTTGTATATATTAGTGATAAGCTGTAAATAATAGGATTAATTAGGGTTAATTTGTAGGAGTTAGGGAATTAGAGTAAGGCCACACACACCGGCCACGTAACGTCGTCGCCGTGACGTAACCTACGACGGGGGACGAGGAATCAGGATGGGCCGACGGAGGAACATTCCGGTATACGAAACGCTGGTCAGCCAATCAGAGGCCAGCAGAGGGGCTCGCCGAACTTCAATCGCGGCAGAGAGTCAGCTGCGCCGGCAGTGGCAGAAGAAAGCGGATTGTGCAGCGGCCACCTGCGAGCGGCAGAAGAAAAGGGACAGCGAAAAGAATGCTAGGAATGCGGAACAGAGCGTGCCACCGATCGCGACATCGCTGCCACCACGGAACGCGGAATCTGGGTCAAGATCAGATCCGCGAAATTATATGCTAATCACTCGCGGTGGACCCACCGAGCAATAAGGTTGACTTTCAAGTGCCAAGTGAAAAGTAAAAACCCAAACCCGACGACGACCCTCAGCAGCAGAAAAACAAGGACAAGGATACACTAGGACTACGAGGAAAACAGGACACGACACGGACATAGAAGCTTCTTGAAAGGAAAACGATACGACACAGGCTAACGGTGAGCACGGCCACCGGCCCAAAACATAACGATGGGGTGTATGCACAGGCTAGGGAAAAGGAAAGGGAAAACAGAACGTAGGAAAATTAAATTAAACAAATCACGCAGAAAACCTAAGGAACAATAAAGTGTACGAAATAGGCATAACAAATGTCAAGCAAATTATTATTTTTCCCTAATTCCTCCAGCCAAACCACGACCCTCTGGGCCCCCTCCTCCTCGCCTCGTCCGCCGCTGGGTCTCCAGGGCGGCGAGCCAAGCAGGACGGGACCAGATGCGCCACGCTGCTGAGATTAATTCCGGGCGTTGGCGAGGTGACGTTCACTGGGATCTTCCCAAGCCTAGCCTAATCTCGGGGAGCCGCCACAGGGATTAGCCCGGGCGGAACGCGGGCTACCGCGAGTCACGGGGCATAGCTGGGAGGCAGCCCGCCGGTGGATACACCAGGCGGAGCCGCCGGGCCGCGGTGCTTGGGTAATCCAGGCCGTGGTTATAGGTCAGGATTGTGGGCGCGGGAGCAAGCTGCTGGGACTCCAGAGCCACGTCTCCAGTCTCTAGTGGAGGGTCCGGCCGCTGGGACTCCAGAGCCGGCAGTTTCGTCCCGCCCAGCATGGGCAAAAGGGAATCTATAAGGGGCATGTGCATGTGTGTGGCCGAGTTCGCAAATCGCAGTGGCCGCCGGCAAAACCCACCCCTTTAAAAAATTCTCTATACGAAACGGCACCTCCATGTACTGGCGTTTCCAAAACAAATGTTTCTGGATGGGGCTCTGGGCCGCTGAGGATCATTTCGGGCGTAGCGCATCATTACAATGTAAACTAACAAATTCAAGTGGACTAAAAAGTCGCACGCTGATAGCGGCATTACGCTAAGTCAGCATTCCCACGCTGACCGCATATACATATTCATAAACATATGCCCATACGACACTCGCTCTTGAACATATACCTAAGATATACATATGCGGCTACGCCTCTGCTGTGGTCAACGGCAGCGCAGTCGCCAGCAACAATTATGTACTTAGCTTAAGTCGACTTCTCTTTGTACTGAATAAAGCAATCGAAATGCAAACCTCCACCAGCACGGATGTGCTATCTTTTCACTTATGTCCAATATCTTAAGGGTCGGGTTGTGTTATAACATATGGCGACCGTGACAGGACAGCGACCGTGTGAAAAACGTTGAGAACACGTTGAAAAAACTTATGAACGGTTCGGCCGAAAGCCCAGGCAGCTATGGCCGCCCTTCTCCTGTGCCTTAATTTTTACAATTAAGTCTACAGTGTACAAATAAATAAATAAATCTTATGAACGAAAACTGAAAAATATATCATATACTACCTAAAAGAAAAAGGAAAGGTCGCCAGAAATCAATCGTCGCGCAATGACATAGATGTCGAAATAGCATCGAACTAAAGCCCAAAACTCTGCGTATTGGATACCTACTAACGCTTTAACCAACAACTGTGGTGCGCAGAGCAGCACACTACAGCAACGAGGGACAAAAAAAAAAAAGAAAACCGAGACACCGGTATAAACCAGCGGTGAGCATGGTGCCGCTCACTGCTGCTAAGAGGGAATGACGACAAGGCCGACATTTGAAAACCCTGCTCCTGTCGAGCAAAGGCATTTGCCCAGCCTTCAAGAGGCCATAGAGGCAGATCCAACCGCGGGATCAAAGCCCTTGACTATCGCCGAGTACAAGGCACGGACAGCAGCGAGGGAGCAGCCACCTAAGAAAAAGCGTGGTGGCTGCAGAGTAAAACTACTAAGCGCAAGACGCTTAAACACCGAGTTGCTAAAGACGGCAACCAACGAGGAAGACCGGCAGCGCTACAAAGAGCGCCTACAAGCCGTCAATATTCAACTTCGCGGTGCGAAGTAACGCGGCGGGCTGCGTTAATCGCCATAGCCCTACCCGCCCCAATATATTTTAAGTTGCCGATGCGGTCTCCGCTGCAACAAAAACTTACTAACCAAATAGGGCACATGAATCATTACTAACACATTGCACTCAGTCTTAAACTTAGTATAAGTAAAAATCTTGTAAGCTTGCCAATTGCCACCTGTGTAAACTGAGTGTAATGATTTCATCCATTTATTAGGGAATTGACATCAAGTTTTAATTATTTCAATTTTAATATACCTTCAAGATATATCTATGTCTTTATTTTAAATAAGATCACGATGGGTGGCAAAAGTTCAAAAGCGGACGATAACACCGCAAATGTAGTAAATACTGTAGAAGTCGTGGACACAACGCCACATTTAGGAGCCCAGTATCTATTACTGTTGGTTTTAGTAATCATCTCAGCCCTCAACTTAGCTTTAAAGCTATATTTGCTACACAAGAGATCATTAAAAAAGACCTATATGAGTCGAGCCAACGATCTCGATAAGATATAATAACAAATAATGTTATTTAAATTTAACGATCTTGGATAGACCCTATCCTTTCCTACTTAGAGGAGTTTTGTAAAACAAGGCTAGAATTCTAGCTCAATCTTCACGACCCTATCTCTTTTCTAAGATTTTGCTTTACTTTCCAAACATCTGAATAAACATTTTTATATGAATAATTATCAAATTTAATTCACCTGTACTCTGGTGCGATTATATCGCTAAAATGTACATACATGGAAAGGCTAAATCTCAGCAACAGAAATAAATAACATTAGAGATGCTTTTGATAAATCATATAAATGCATCAATAAAACCGAGCCGATAAAAACTCAGACGCTAATATCTCTTATAAAGGTATTGATAACTCAATACAATGCGTTACGAAACCTTATTTTAATATACAAAGACAAGCTCACTGAAAAACAATGCTTAAAAGTTCACAGCTCATTCGGTAAGAGATTACATAATACTAGTGTTAGACACAGTATTATAATAAACATCCCAACCGATATTTCTGAAATAGCGGAATTCGACGAAAGTCAGATAAAAGACCTGGACGAGTCACAACCGAAAGAGGATTTAGATATAGAAAGCGATATCGAATCTGTAGAAGAAATATCTGAAATAGCGGAATTCGACGAAATCCAGATAAAAGACCTGGACGAGTCACAACCGCAAGAGGATTTAGATATAGAAAGCGATATCAAATCTATAGAAGAAATCAAAACAAACATAATACAACCAGTTAGAGTAAATATGGCTAATACAGTGGAAGCCTAGAGGGCATACCTTAAACAGGTATCCTCAACAATACCTGAATTTGATGGTAAGAAACTCCATCTAAACAGGTTTTTGACAGCTTTAAGGTTGACAAATCTAACTAAAGGAGATCAGGAAGCTTTAGCCGTAGAGGTCATAAAGACCAACATTATTGGCCCACTGACCTATAAGGTAGAACACGCGACAACAATACAGGCAATAATTACCATATTGCAGGCAAACGTAAAAGGCGAATCGCCAGACGTTATAAAAGCCAAATTATTGAATAGACAACAAAGAGGCAAGACCGCGTCTCAGTATGCTACTGAAATAGACAATATGCGTAAGCAGCTTGAAGCAGCTTACAAGCCATCAATATTCAACTTCGCGGTGCGAAGTAACGAAGCGGGCTGCGTTAATCGCCATAGCCCTACCCGCCCCAATATATTTTAAGTTGCCGATGCGGTTTCCGCTGCAACAAAAACTTACTAACCAAATAGGGCACATGAATCATTAACTAACACATTGCACTCAGTCTTAAACTTAGTATAAGTAAAAATCTTGTAAACTTGCCAATTGCCACCTGTGTAAACTGAGTGTAATGAATTCATCCATTTATTAGGGAATTGACATCAAGTTTTAATTATTTCAATTTTAATATACCTTCAAGATATATCTATGTCTTTATTTTAAATAAGATCACGATGGGTGGCAAAAGTTCAAAAGCGGACGATAACACCGCAAATGTAGTAAATTCTGTAGAAGTCGTGGACACAACGCCACATTTAGGAGCCCAGTATCTATTACTGTTGGTTTTAGTAATCATCTCAGCCCTCAACTTAGCTTTAAAGCTATATTTGCTACACAAGAGATCATTAAAAAAGACCTATATGAGTCGAGCCAACGATCTCGATAAGATATAATAACAAATAACGTTATTTAAATTTAACGATCTTGGATAGACCCTATCCTTTCCTACTTAGAGGAGTTTTGTAAAACAAGGCTAGAATTCTAGCTCAATCTTCACGACCCTATCTTCTAAGATTTTGCTTTACTTTCCAAACATCTGAATAAACATTTTTATATGAATAATTATCAAATTTAATTCACCTGTACTCTGGTGCGATTATATCGCTAAAATGTACATACATGGAAAGGCTAAATCTCAGCAACAGAAATAAATAACATTAGAGATGCTTTTGATAAATCATATAAATGCATCAATAAAACCGAGCCGATAAAAACTCAGACGCTAATATCTCTTATAAAGGTATTGATAACTCAATACAATGCGTTACGAAACCTTATTTTAATATACAAAGACAAGCTCACTGAAAAACAATGCTTAAAAGTTCACAGCTCATTCGGTAAGAGATTACATAATACTAGTGTTAGACACAGTATTATAATAAACATCCCAACCGATATTTCTGAAATAGCGGAATTCGACGAAAGCCAGATAAAAGACCTGGACGAGTCACAACCGAAAGAGGATTTAGATATAGAAAGCGATATCGAATCTGTAGAAGAAATATCTGAAATAGCGGAATTCGAGGAAATCCAGATAAAAGACCTGGACGAGTCACAACCGCAAGAGGATTTAGATATAGAAAGCGATATCAAATCTATAGAAGAAATCAAAACAAACATAATACAACCAGTTAGAGTAAATATGGCTAATACAGTGGAAGCCCAGAGGGCATACCTTAAACAGGTATCCTCAATAATACCTGAATTTGATGGTAAGAAACTCCATCTAAACAGGTTTTTGACAGCTTTAAGGTTGACAAATCGAACTAAAGGAGATCAGGAAGCTTTAGCCGTAGAGGTCATAAAGACCAACATTATTGGCCCACTGACCTATAAGGTAGAACACGCGACAACAATACAGCCAATAATTACCATATTGCAGGCAAACGTAAAAGGCGAATCGCCAGACGTTATAAAAGCCAAATTATTGAATAGACAACAAAGAGGCAAGACCGCGTCTCAGTATGCTACTGAAATAGACAATATGCGTAAGCAGCTTACAAGCCATCAATATTCAACTTCGCGGTGCGAAGTAACGCGGCGGGCTGCGTTAATCGCCATAGCCCTACCCGCCCCAATATATTTTAAGTTGCCGATGCGGTTTCCGCTGCAACAAAAACTTACTAACCAAATAGGGCACATGAATCATTAACTAACACATTGCACTCAGTCTTAAACTTAGTAAAAGTAAAAATCTTGTAAACTTGCCAATTGCCACCTGTGTAAACTGAGTGTAATGAATTCATCCATTTATTAGGGAATTGACATCAAGTTTTAATTATTTCAATTTTAATATACCTTCAAGATATATCTATGTCTTTATTTTAAATAAGATCACGATGGGTGGCAAAAGTTCAAAAGCGGACGATAACACCGCAAATGTAGTAAATACTGTAGAAGTCGTGGACACAACGCCACATTTAGAAGCCCAGTATCTATTACTGTTGATTTTAGTAATCATCTCAGCCCTCAACTTAGCTTTAAAGCTATATTTGCTACACAAGAGATCATTAAAAAAGACCTATATGAGTCGAGCCAACGATCTCGATAAGATATAATAACAAATAATGTTATTTAAATTTAACGATCTTGGATAGACCCTATCCTTTCCTACTTAGAGGAGTTTTGTAAAACAAGGCTAGAATTCTAGCTCAATCTTCACGACCCTATCTCTTTTCTAAGATTTTGCTTTACTTTCCAAACATCTAAATAAACATTTTTATATGAATAATTATCAAATTTAATTCACCTGTACTCTGGTGCGATTATATCGCTAAAATGTACATACATGGAATGGCTAAATCTCAGCAACAGAAATAAATAACATTAGAGATGCTTTTGATAAATCATATAAATGCATCAATAAAACCGAGCCGATAAAAACTCAGACGCTAATATCTCTTATAAAGGTATTGATAACTCAATACAATGCGTTACGAAACCTTATTTTAATATACAAAGACAAGCTCACTGAAAAACAATGCTTAAAAGTTCACAGCTCATTCGGTAAGAGATTACATAATACTAGTGTTAGACACAGTATTATAATAAACATCCCAACCGATATTTCTGAAATAGCGGAATTCGACGAAAGCCAGATAAAAGACCTGGACGAGTCACAACCGCAAGAGGATTTAGATATAGAAAGCGATATCAAATCTATAGAAGAAATCAAAACAAACATAATACAACCAGTTAGAGTAAATATGGCTAATACAGTGGAAGCCCAGAGGGCATACCTTAAACAGGTATCCTCAATAATACCTGAATTTGATGGTAAGAAACTCCATCTAAACAGGTTTTTGACAGCTTTAAGGTTGACAAATCGAACTAAAGGAGATCAGGAAGCTTTAGCCGTAGAGGTCATAAAGACCAACATTATTGGCCCACTGACCTATAAGGTAGAACACGCGACAACAATACAGCCAATAATTACCATATTGCAGGCAAACGTAAAAGGCGAATCGCCAGACGTTATAAAAGCCAAATTATTGAATAGACAACAAAGAGGCAAGACCGCGTCTCAGTATGCTACTGAAATAGACAATATGCGTAAGCAGCTTGAAGCAGCTTACAAGCCATCAATATTCAACTTCGCGGTGCGAAGTAACGAAGCGGGCTGCGTTAATCGCCATAGCCCTACCCGCCCCAATATATTTTAAGTTGCCGATGCGGTCTCCGCTGCAACAAAAACTTACTAACCAAATAGGGCACATGAATCATTAACTAACACATTGCACTCAGTCTTAAACTTAGTATAAGTAAAAATCTTGTAAACTTGCCAATTGCCACCTGTGTAAACTGAGTGTAATGAATTCATCCATTTATTAGGGAATTGACATCAAGTTTTAATTATTTCAATTTTAATATACCTTCAAGATATATCTATGTCTTTATTTTAAATAAGATCACGATGGGTGGCAAAAGTTCAAAAGCGGACGATAACACCGCAAATGTAGTAAATACTGTAGAAGTCGTGGACACAACGCCACATTTAGAAGCCCAGTATCTATTACTGTTGATTTTAGTAATCATCTCAGCCCTCAACTTAGCTTTAAAGCTATATTTACTACACAAGAGATCATTAAAAAAGACCTATATGAGTCGAGCCAACGATCTCGATAAGATATAATAACAAATAATGTTATTTAAATTTAACGATCTTGGATAGACCCTATCCTTTCCTACTTAGAGGAGTTTTGTAAAACAAGGCTAGAATTCTAGCTCAATCTTCACGACCCTATCTCTTTCTAAGATTTTGCTTTAATTTCCAAACATCTGAATAAACATTTTTATATGAATAATTATCAAATTTAATTCACCTGTACTCTGGTGCGATTATATCGCTAAAATGTACATACATGGAATGGCTAAATCTCAGCAACAGAAATAAATAACATTAGAGATGCTTTTGATAAATCATATAAATGCATCAATAAAACCGAGCCGATAAAAACTCAGACGCTAATATCTCATATAAAGGTATTGATAACTCAATACAATGCGTTACGAAACCTTATTTTAATATACAAAGACAAGCTCACTGAAAAACAATGCTTAAAAGTTCACAGCTCATTCGGTAAGAGATTACATAATACTAGTGTTAGACACAGTATTATAATAATGTTGAAACTATGTAATGTTAGTCAAAGCAACAAATGTAAATGATATGATCAGTTCTGTATGCCCAATATCATAAAGAGATTAGAATTATATGTAAAAGCTTAAAAGTAACGGCTTATCTCTCTTTCATCATTTATAATCTAAAGAAGTGTAGATAAGCGCGACTCTAACCCTTTTTTTCAGTCAGTCAGCTTCAAGCCGCAGATCACGCGAGTTATGTACCAACCGTTTAAATATACTTAGACAATAAAAGAGCATTTATTCTTTAACCTACAAGTCCACGTGTTCCTTTCATTCGCTGCTTCAGGTTATGGGCCCAGTCCATATTCCCGCGCAATAAAATAACACTTTACCTGAAGGCCGTCATAGTTAGTTTTGGTCGCGAAAAATGTCCGGCGCGTTTATAAAAATTGAGCCGCTTTGTGCGGATAACTATGACACGTGGAAAGTTCAAATGCGGGCAGTGCTCGTGAAAAACGACCTGTGGCAATACGTGGACGGTACGAAGGAGTGCCCTAGTGGAAGTGGAAGCACATCGGCTGCTGACTCCGCCGTATGGAAAACGTACGACGAAAAAGCGCGTGCAGATATCTTACTATCCGTCAGCCCCTCAGAATTGGCTTTGATCGAGGGATGTAACACAGCTAAACGCTGTTGGCTAAAACTACAGGAAAGTTTTATGACGAGAGGACCAGTGCGAAAAGCAGCTCTTCTAAAGAAGCTGATATTGTCGCGCCTGTGTGAAGGCGGCAATATACGAGAGCACGTAAACGAAACATTTAAAGCCGTAAATAAATTAAGGGAAATCGGCGTAGCAATCGGAGACGACTTATTGGCCATTATTTTACTCTACAGTCTGCCAGACACCTTCGAAACGTTTAGATGCGCGATGGAAGCAAGGGATGACTTACCACGCCCAGAATTCTTAAGAGTCAAAATATTAGAAGAGGCCGAAGCCAGAAAAAATAGGCACGTGCCAGATGAACAAAACGCAATGTTCGCGAGGACCGGAGTGGAAAGCAAACTAGAAACAAAGAGACTAGAAAATGCTTTAACTGTAACAAAGTCGGGCACATATCCAAAAACTGCTGGAATAAAACGAATGGAAAGGGCGAAGAGCCCGATCATAGAGAGAGAGCAAAGAGAGCAGAGGAATCAACATTCGCATGCCAGGCAAATTTCAGCGCGAATAAAGCTGGCGTTTGGTGCTTAGACAGCGGTTGTACAGCGCACATGAGTTCAAACACGAATTTATTTGAAAACATAAAGGAAATAAAGAAAACTTTACATTTGGCCAACGACGAGACGACAACTATAAGTGGTGTGGGTGAAATTAAAATCGCAGTCGACGACAAAGGAGAGAAGAAAAACATTACTCTCACAGACGTGCATTACGTTACCGATCTCAGGCAGAGCTTGCTGTCAATATCAAAGATTACGGATAAGGGATACGAGGCTGTAATCGTGAAGGGCAACAAAGAAATTTGGTTACGCGCACAAAGGCGCGGAAACCTGTATTATTTGGACAGCGTAGAACATCAATCAAATAACATCGAGAAAATCAACTTGAGCAACATCGACGGATGGCATTATCGAATGGGACACTTGAACGAAAGAGATCTAAAAAACATGGCAAATGAAGGTAAAGTGCACGGAATGAATATAAAAGAAAACGAAAAAATGTCGGAGTGCGAAATCTGTGTGAGCGAAAAACATGCGGCGAATTCGTACAAAAGCTCCCCTGGAAGCAGAACAGCTGAACTAGTGGAAGTAGTACACAGCGACGTGTGCGGGCCCATGCGAAAAGAATCCATGGGCGGATGCAAGTACTACGTAACATTTATTGATGATTTCTCCAGATATTGCGAAGTTACGTTCATTAAACAGAAATCTGACGTATTTAAAGCTTTCGTCGATTATAAGGCCGCCGCTGAAAACTATGCTGGAAAGAAAATAAAGATGCTAAAATCTGACAATGGAACGGAGTACTGTAACAAGGAATTCGACGCTTACCTAGCAAAGAACGGGATTAAACGAAGACTAAGTGCACCACATACCCCTCAACAAAACGGCCTAGCAGAGAGGAAAAACAGGACGCTAGTCGAGATGGCCAGATGCATGATGAGGCAAGCAGGAGCACCTGCAACTTTTTGGGCTGAAGCCGTGAATACAGCGTGCTACATACATAACCGATGTCCAACAGCAGGCTTGTCAGGAGATA
Source organism: Drosophila anomelani (assembly GCA_035045905.1). NCBI lineage: Eukaryota > Metazoa > Arthropoda > Insecta > Diptera > Drosophilidae > Drosophila > Drosophila anomelani. The sequence continues at coordinate 937,731 of JAWNOO010000028.1, read as the reverse complement.
TTCCCTATACGTACTGGACAAGGAAAACTGCGACAGTGGCACACCTGAGAGCATTCGGCACCAAGGCATTTGCGCTCGAAAAGGGCGTCAACAAAGGAAAATTTGATTCCAGATCAATTGAATGGATCTTGGTTGGATATGCAGCTACCTCAAAGGCATATCGACTTTATGTACCGGAAAGGCGAAAAGTAATAATTTCTAATGACGTAAAATTTCTGAGCCTTCCAGGTTTCAATACCAATTTTGAGGAATTTTATACGAAGCCCAACTCAGAAGAGATTAGCATCGAGATGACGACCACGAAAATCAGGCAAGATGATCTTGAGGCGGATCCGTCGGTGGATTCTCCACAAGAACCCACTATTTCGACGCAACGCCGTGGCAGAGGGCGCCCGAAGACACTTCGAAGCGGATTCCGCGGCAGGCCACGAAAAATTTATCAACAACCGAATGCAGAACAGAACAATGCAGACGACGCGGACAGCGGGGAATTGGAAAGCGACGAACCTTACGAAGAGTGTGAGATAGCCAACGCATTATTTGACGATTCTGTAAATATTGCAGAAGCGAAAAGCTCTGACGATGCGGATAACTGGGTAAAGGCCATCGAAGACGAATTTATGGCGCATCTGAAAAATAAAACGTGGGACATCGTGGAGCAACCAGATGACCGAAAGACGATCGGCAACAGAATGGTTTTCCGCACGAAGGATACTGGAAGCAATGAGTACAAGAAAAAAGTGCGTTTGGTGGCCAAAGGTTACGCACAGAGACCAGGTGAGGATTTCAATGAAACATACTCACCCGTAGTTCGATTCAGTACGGTACGACTCCTCATGGCATTATCCGTGGAAACGTGTATGGAAGTTCATCAAATGGACGTTGTGACAGCCTACTTAAATGGAGAGCTCGAGGAGAAAATCTTTATGGAAATTCCTGAGGGATTTCGCGATTTCGTCACCAGAATGGCAACTGGAGCGCCAATTGGATCAAACGGGAGACCTCTAGATCGAAATTCCACCGAAACAGCGAAAAATTGGATTCACAACATGAGCATATATGCATATATAGCATATATAGCGTTATATGGACTACGACAGTCCGGACTAAAATGGTACCAAAAGCTAACTGCGAGGTTGGTAGACAGTGGATTGATAGCGACCAAAGAAGATCCATGCTTATTCGTGAAACGGCGAGGAGAGAAAATATTACTGGTAACCATTTACGTCGACGACCTTCTTCTTGCCTCGAACCATACCGCATGGATAGACGAAACCAAATCGAATCTCACGGAAGCGTTCGAAATGAAGGATATAGGCACAGTCAATACCTGCCTGGGTATGGAGTTCCTGCAAAACGTGAAGGAGAACTGGATATTTAGCTCGCAGGAGCAGTATATTAACAAAATCTTAACCAGATTCGCGACGTCGGAATACAAACCAGCTTTGACCCCCATTGAAGCGAAGAGCAACCTCAAACGCCCCGACGTAGCTGATGAAGCGGAAATGAAGAAATACCCTTATCAAAACTTAATCGGTGCTTTAATGTTTCTTTCAGTTTCCACCCGTCCTGACATTACGTTTGCTGTCAGTTTTTCTGAGCCAGTTCAACGCGAATTACAATGGGGAACACTGGAAAGCAGCAAAACGCGTCCTACGGTATCTGTCTGGGACAAACGGACTGGGGCTGTTATACCTTCCAAGCAAGGAAGATCTGTACGGTGTGGCCGACGCCGACTGGGGAGCCAACCTCAGCGATAGACGCTCCTACTCTGGACAAGCGTTTGTGTTGTCGGGCGCAGCCATATGTTGGGAAGCCCGAAAACAGCGAACTGTGGCACTTTCGAGCACGGAATCGGAGTATCTAGCCATGTCCGAAGCAGTCAAAGAGGCCATATACTTAAGGAGTCTCTTAACCAGCATTGGGAGAGGTTGCGACTCGATCCGTATATTCAACGACAACCAAAGCGCCCAAAAATTAGCTACAGGATTTGGTTACAACCCGCGCACCAAACACATCGACGTGCGCCACCACTACATCCAAGAGAAGCAGCGAAGTGGTGACATTCAAATCGAGTACTTGCCGACCGAACTTATGCCAGCAGATGTATTGACTAAGGGTCTTAGCCACAACAAGCATAAAGCCTGCATAAGATCTTTGGGCGTCACTGAAATGTAAATTTAACTTGTAACTTTGAGAGGGCGTGTTGAAACTATGTAATGTTAGTCAAAGCAACAAATGTAAATGATATGATCAGTTCTGTATGCCCAATATCATAAAGAGATTAGAATCATATGTAAAAGCTTAAAAGTAACGGCTTATCTCTCTTTCATCATTTATAATCTAAAGAAGTGTAGATAAGCGCGACTCTAACCCTTTTTTTCAGTCAGTCAGCTTCAAGCCGCAGATCACGCGAGTTATGTACCAACCGTTTAAATATACTTAGACAATAAAAGAGCATTTATTCTTTAACCTACAAGTCCACGTGTTCCTTTCATTCGCTGCTTCAGGTTATGGGCCCAGTCCATATTCCCGCGCAATAAAATAACACTTTACCTGAAGGCCGTCATAGTTAGTTTTGGTCGCGAAAAATGTCCGGCGCGTTTATAAAAATTGAGCCGCTTTGTGCGGATAACTATGACACGTGGAAAGTTCAAATGCGGGCAGTGCTCGTGAAAAACGACCTGTGGCAATACGTGGACGGTACGAAGGAGTGCCCTAGTGGAAGTGGAAGCACATCGGCTGCTGACTCCGCCGTATGGAAAACGTACGACGAAAAAGCGCGTGCAGATATCTTACTATCCGTCAGCCCCTCAGAATTGGCTTTGATCGAGGGATGTAACACAGCTAAACGCTGTTGGCTAAAACTACAGGAAAGTTTTATGACGAGAGGACCAGTGCGAAAAGCAGCTCTTCTAAAGAAGCTGATATTGTCGCGCCTGTGTGAAGGCGGCAATATACGAGAGCACGTAAACGAAACATTTAAAGCCGTAAATAAATTAAGGGAAATCGGCGTAGCAATCGGAGACGACTTATTGGCCATTATTTTACTCTACAGTCTGCCAGACACCTTCGAAACGTTTAGATGCGCGATGGAAGCAAGGGATGACTTACCACGCCCAGAATTCTTAAGAGTCAAAATATTAGAAGAGGCCGAAGCCAGAAAAAATAGGCACGTGCCAGATGAACAAAACGCAATGTTCGCGAGGACCGGAGTGGAAAGCAAACTAGAAACAAAGAGACTAGAAAATGCTTTAACTGTAACAAAGTCGGGCACATATCCAAAAACTGCTGGAATAAAACGAATGGAAAGGGCGAAGAGCCCGATCATAGAGAGAGAGCAAAGAGAGCAGAGGAATCAACATTCGCATGCCAGGCAAATTTCAGCGCGAATAAAGCTGGCGTTTGGTGCTTAGACAGCGGTTGTACAGCGCACATGAGTTCAAACACGAATTTATTTGAAAACATAAAGGAAATAAAGAAAACTTTACATTTGGCCAACGACGAGACGACAACTATAAGTGGTGTGGGTGAAATTAAAATCGCAGTCGACGACAAAGGAGAGAAGAAAAACATTACTCTCACAGACGTGCATTACGTTACCGATCTCAGGCAGAGCTTGCTGTCAATATCAAAGATTACGGATAAGGGATACGAGGCTGTAATCGTGAAGGGCAACAAAGAAATTTGGTTACGCGCACAAAGGCGCGGAAACCTGTATTATTTGGACAGCGTATCATCAATCAAATAACATCGAGAAAATCAACTTGAGCAACATCGACGGATGGCATTATCGAATGGGACACTTGAACGAAAGAGATCTAAAAAACATGGCAAATGAAGGTAAAGTGCACGGAATGAATATAAAAGAAAACGAAAAAATGTCGGAGTGCGAAATCTGTGTGAGCGAAAAACATGCGGCGAATTCGTACAAAAGCTCCCCTGGAAGCAGAACAGCTGAACTAGTGGAAGTAGTACACAGCGACGTGTGCGGGCCCATGCGAAAAGAATCCATGGGCGGATGCAAGTACTACGTAACATTTATTGATGATTTCTCCAGATATTGCGAAGTTACGTTCATTAAACAGAAATCTGACGTATTTAAAGCTTTCGTCGATTATAAGGCCGCCGCTGAAAACTATGCTGGAAAGAAAATAAAGATGCTAAAATCTGACAATGGAACGGAGTACTGTAACAAGGAATTCGACGCTTACCTAGCAAAGAACGGGATTAAACGAAGACTAAGTGCACCACATACCCCTCAACAAAACGGCCTAGCAGAGAGGAAAAACAGGACGCTAGTCGAGATGGCCAGATGCATGATGAGGCAAGCAGGAGCACCTGCAACTTTTTGGGCTGAAGCCGTGAATACAGCGTGCTACATACATAACCGATGTCCAACAGCAGGCTTGTCAGGAGATATTCCCTATACGTACTGGACAAGGAAAACTGCGACAGTGGCACACCTGAGAGCATTCGGCACCAAGGCATTTGCGCTCGAAAAGGGCGTCAACAAAGGAAAATTTGATTCCAGATCAATTGAATGGATCTTGGTTGGATATGCAGCTACCTCAAAGGCATATCGACTTTATGTACCGGAAAGGCGAAAAGTAATAATTTCTAATGACGTAAAATTTCTGAGCCTTCCAGGTTTCAATACCAATTTTGAGGAATTTTATACGAAGCCCAACTCAGAAGAGATTAGCATCGAGATGACAACCACGAAAATCAGGCAAGATGATCTTGAGGCGGATCCGTCGGTGGATTATCCACAAGAACCCACTATTTCGACGCAACGCCGTGGCAGAGGGCGCCCGAAGACACTTCGAAGCGGATTCCGCGGCAGCCCACGAAAAATTTATCAACAACCGAATGCAGAACAGAACAATGCAGACGACGCGGACAGCGGGGAATTGGAAAGCGACGAACCTTACGAAGAGTGTGAGATAGCCAACGCATTATTTGACGATTCTGTAAATATTGCAGAAGCGAAAAGCTCTGACGATGCGGATAACTGGGTAAAGGCCATCGAAGACGAATTTATGGCGCATCTGAAAAATAAAACGTGGGACATCGTGGAGCAACCAGATGACCGAGAGACGATCGGCAACAGAATGGTTTTCCGCACGAAGGATACTGGAAGCAATGAGTACAAGAAAAAAGTGCGTTTGGTGGCCAAAGGTTAAGCACAGAGACCAGGTGAGGATTTCAATGAAACATACTCACCCGTAGTTCGATTCAGTACGGTACGACTCCTCATGGCATTATCCGTGGAAGCGTGTATGGAAGTTCATCAAATGGACGTTGTGACAGCCTACTTAAATGGAGAGCTCGAGGAGAAAATCTTTATGGAAATTCCTGAGGGATTTCGCGATTTCGTCACCAGAATGGCAACTGGAGCGCCAATTGGATCAAACGGGAGACCTCTAGATCGAAATTCCACCGAAACAGCGAAAAATTGGATTCACAACATGAGCATATATGCATATATAGCATATATAGCGTTATATGGACTACGACAGTCCGGACTAAAATGGTACCAAAAGCTAACTGCGAGGTTGGTAGACAGTGGATTGATAGCGACCAAAGAAGATCCATGCTTATTCGTGAAACGGCGAGGAGAGAAAATATTACTGGTAACCATTTACGTCGACGACCTTCTTCTTGCCTCGAACCATACCGCATGGATAGACGAAACCAAATCGAATCTCACGGAAGCGTTCGAAATGAAGGATATAGGCACAGTCAGGCAGGTGCCTGGGTATGGAGTTCCTGCAAAACGTGAAGGAGAACTGGATATTTAGCTCGCAGGAGCAGTATATTAACAAAATCTTAACCAGATTCGCGACGTCGGAATACAAACCAGCTTTGACCCCCATTGAAGCGAAGAGCAACCTCAAACGCCCCGACGTAGCTGATGAAGCGGAAATGAAGAAATACCCTTATCAAAACTTAATCGGTGCTTTAATGTTTCTTTTAGTTTCCACCCGTCCTGACATTACGTTTGCTGTCAGTTTTTCTGAGCCAGTTCAACGCGAATTACAATGGGGAACACTGGAAAGCAGAAAAACGCGTCCTACGGTATCTGTCTGGGACAAACGGACTGGGGCTGTTATACCTTCCAAGCAAGGAAGATCTGTACGGTGTGGCCGACGCCGACTGGGGAGCCAACCTCAGCGATAGACGCTCCTACTCTGGACAAGCGTTTGTGTTGTCGGGCGCAGCCATATGTTGGGAAGCCCGAAAACAGCGAACTGTGGCACTTTCGAGCACGGAATCGGAGTATCTAGCCATGTCCGAAGCAGTCAAAGAGGCCATATACTTAAGGAGTCTCTTAACCAGCATTGGGAGAGGTTGCGACTCGATCCGTATGTTCAACGACAACCAAAGCGCCCAAAAATTAGCTACAGGATTTGGTTACAACCCGCGCACCAAACACATCGACGTGCGCCACCACTACATCCAAGAGAAGCAGCGAAGTGGTGACATTCAAATCGAGTACTTGCCGACCGAACTTATGCCAGCAGATGTATTGACTAAGGGTCTTAGCCACAACAAGCATAAAGCCTGCATAAGATCTTTGGGCGTCACTGAAATGTAAATTTAACTTGTAACTTTGAGAGGGCGTGTTGAAACTATGTAATGTTAGTCAAAGCAACAAATGTAAATGATATGATCAGTTCTGTATGCCCAATATCATAAAGAGATTAGAATCATATGTAAAAGCTTAAAAGTAACGGCTTATCTCTCTTTCATCATTTATAATCTAAAGAAGTGTAGATAAGCGCGACTCTAACCCTTTTTTTCAGTCAGTCAGCTTCAAGCCGCAGATCACGCGAGTTATGTACCAACCGTTTAAATATACTTAGACAATAAAAGAGCATTTATTCTTTAACCTACAAGTCCACGTGTTCCTTTCATTCGCTGCTTCAAATAAACATCCCAACCGATATTTCTGAAATAGCGGAATTCGACGAAAGCCAGATAAAAGACCTGGACGAGTCACAACCGAAAGAGGATTTAGATATAGAAAGCGATATCGAATCTGTAGAACAAATATCTGAAATAGCGGAATTCGACGAAATCCAGATAAAAGACCTGGACGAGTCACAACCGCAAGAGGATTTAGATATAGAAAGCGATATCAAATCTATAGAAGAAATCAAAACAAACATAATACAACCAGTTAGAGTAAATATGGCTAATACAGTGGAAGCCCAGAGGGCATACCTTAAACAGGTATCCTCAACAATACCTGAATTTGATGGTAAGAAACTCCATCTAAACAGGTTTTTGACAACTTTAAGGTTGACAAATCTAACTAAAGGAGATCAGGAAGCTTTAGCCGTAGAGGTCATAAAGACCAACATTATTGGCCCACTGACCTATAAGGTAGAACACGCGACAACAATACAGGCAATAATTACCATATTGCAGGCAAACGTAAAAGGCGAATCGCCAGACGTTATAAAAGCCAAATTATTGAATAGACAACAAAGAGGCAAGACCGCGTCTCAGTATGCTACTGAAATAGACAATATGCGTAAGCAGCTTGAAGCAGCTTACATAGACGACGGATTAGACGCCGACAATGCCGACAAATTTGCGACAAATGGGTCGATATCGGCAATGACTAAGAATTGTACCAACGAATCGCTCAAGATGATCTTGACAGCGGGTACATTCAGTACATTCAATGATGCAATGGAAAAATATATCCATTGCAGTACTGAAATTACAGGCAATTCCAGCACCGTCTTATTCTATAACGGGAATAACAGACGAGGTAATAATAATGCCAATTACCGAGGTAGAGGCAGGAATCAATATAACCAAAATTATAACCAAGGTTTAATAACTATAACAATAGTGGTCGCGGAAACTACCGTGGCCGCGGTAACAGCCGAGGTGGAGGTAACCGAAGCGGATACCAAAACCAAAACACCCAGCATCAGAGCAATAACAGAAATAACAAGAAAGGAAGCTAACTTCGACTCACCGAAGTTTGTATACCCTTGCAGAGTTTAAACAAAAAATTAAAAACGAAATTCTGAAATAATAATTTGTTGCCAAATCTCAAATTTGATGGCAATGGATTGAAACACGGTTAAGCTATGGTTTTTTTTATTTTCCTGATTGTTCCTATGGAAGGTATAGGATACAGTCAGCCGATTTTCATGAAATTAAAATCAAAATTCAGAAATACTAAAATATGGCTAAATATCAAATTTGGTGAAAATATGTTGAAATCTGACAAAGTTATGGTTTTTTCTTTTATTTTCCTGATTGTTCCTATGAAAGCTATAGGGTATAGTCAGCCGATTTTCATGAAATTAAAACCGAAATTCAGGAATACTAAAATATGGGTAACTATCAAATTTGGTGACAATATGTTGAAAACTGACAAAGTTATGAATTTTTCTTTTATTTTCCTGATTGTTCCTATGGAAACTATAGGATATAGTCAGCCAATTTTCATGAAATTAAAATCAAAATTCAGGAATAATAAAATATGGCTAAATATCAAATTTGGTGAAAATATGTTGAAAACTGACAAAGTTATAATTTTTTTTCGTAGATTTTTCCGATTGTTCCTATGGCAGCTTTATGATATAGTCGTCCGATCCGGCCCGTTCCGACATATGTACGAGTGAGAGTATATAGAAGCCTAACTGCAAAGTTTCATTCAGATAGCTTTAAAACTGAGGGACTAGTTTGCGTAGAAACGGACAGACGGACATGGCGAGATCGACTCGGCTGTTGATCCTGATCTAGAATATATATACTTTATAGGGTCGGAGATGCTTCCTTCACTGCGTTGCAAACTTTTGACTGAAACTAATATACCCTGCAAGGGTATAATGACAATAATAACCGACAGGTACGCAATGTACAATCGGAAAACCAACAAACCCCATTAAGCAACCAACAGTAAAATTATTTACATTAAAAATTAACCTGAGCATTTTAATAAAAGTACAACACCATACAACAAATACACATTTAATTCTATTAATAGATACAGGCGCAGATATTTCACTGCTTAAAAAGAAAGCAAATGAATACACTGCCTTAAACTTCAGTAATATATCAAATATTACAGGTATTGGGCAAGGAACCATACAGTCTATAGGCTCAATCGATCTTGACCTACGTATGCAGGATGTTCTCGTACCGCATGAATTTCATGTAGTACCCGAGAATTTTCCTATACCATGCGATGGCATAATCGGCTTAGATTTTATAAAAAAATATAATTGTATATTAGAATTTCAGAAAACATAAGACTGGTTCATAATAAGACCCGATAATTTTCATAAACAAATTAATATTCCAATTCAACATAGTGTAGATTCAAACACAGTATTATTGCCAGCTAGATCAGAAGTAATAAGACAAGTCAAATTACTAACTAGCGAAAAAACGGTTGTAGTCCCAAACCAAGAGCTACAACCGGGCATAATAATAGCCAGCACAATTGTCGACAGTGAAAATGCATACATTCGCATAATAAATACAAATACAAAAGACGCTAAAATAAATAGCGCAGAAATAAAAAGCGAATCAATGCATGACTACGACATTTTCACACCCGACCCACAACAAAACAATAGGAGCAAAGAAGTTTTAAAAAAATTAAGATTTCCAAAACAATTTGATGAGGTTCTTACAGACTTGTGTCCGAAATTTAGCGATATTTTTGGTTTGGAAACAGAACCAATATCAGCTAACAACTTTTATAAACAAAAGCTCAGGCTAGGAGATAAGACACCGGTCTATATTAAAAACTATCGCACGCCAGAGAGCCAGAAATTAGAAATTACCAAAAAGGTTAAAAAACTGATAGACGATGGAATTGCAGAACCATCAATATCAGAATATAACAGCCCATTACTATTGGTTCCAAAGAAACCACTTCCGAACTCAACGGAAAAAAGATGGCGATTAGCAGTAGACTATCGTCAAATAAATAAAAAATTGCTAGCAGACAAGTTCCCACTTCTAAGAATAGAAGACATTCTTGACCAATTAGACGAGCAAAATATTTTTCATGTCTCGACCTAATGTCTGGATTCCACCAGATAGAGCTAGAAAACAAATATAGGGATATTACTTAATTTTCAACAGCCAATGGCTCTTATCGCTTCACGCGATTACCATACGGACTGAAAGTTGCACCAAACTCTTTCCAGCGTATGATGACACTTGCATTCTCTGGTCTTGAACCATCGCAAACATTCTTATACATGGATGATTTAGTTGTAATAGGTTGTTCAGAAAAGCATATGCTTAAAAACTTAACAAAAGTATTTGAGCTATGCAGAAAACACAATTTAAAACTACATCCTGAGAAATGTTCTTTCTTTCTGAGAGAGGTCACATTTTTGGGTCATAAATGCACTGATCAAGGCATTCTCCCAGATGACACCAAATACGAAGTAATAGAAAAATATCCCATACCAACAGATGCAGATAGTGCTAGACGTTTCGTAGCCTTCTGTAACTACTATAGACGTTTCATTAAAAATTTTTCTAATCATGCACGCCACTTAACGAGGCTTAGTAAAAAGAATGTCCAATTTGAATGGACAGCAGAATGCAATAATGCATTCGAATACTTAAAAAAGGAATTAATGAAACCAACTATGTTTATTATAATGGCAATATGGTCGATTTTTTGTGCTGCCGGAGCTGTAAGCATGTGCTGGTGCATAATTCGAAACAAGGCACGGGCACCCTCAGCCGCCATAAGTGCATGCCACAACAAGACGCTTATATCGCTAACTGCTCACTATGTGGATGATAGCTTCCGACTGAACGTCGCTCTTTTAGGTACTAAAATAAATCAATTTTTATAATATACTAGCGGACCCGGCGAACCTTGTCTCGCCCCTAATTGATGTTTTTTGTCTTGGTTAAATTTTTTTGTAGCGGACCTTGCGAACTTTGTCCCGGCCCAATTTCACGACTTCATATAACCCCATAGTAATAATAGAACACTGGTTATTCAAATTTGTTGTTAAATTTTTTTTGACTCGAAATCAGTGGAGAGCGATCTGATAAACAATATTTTTTGTTTTGTTATCTGGTGCAAAAATATATAATGATGACGGCTTTCCCACACGTGAACAGGCTACGTATAACTGTCCATGCGAAAAACATTGATATTCCAGATTTATCCCGCAAACTTCCAACGATTGGCCTTGCGATTTATTGATTGTCATCGCAAATGCCAATCGAACTGGGAACTGAATCCTCTTGAATTGGAATGGAAGATCTGTTGGAATAATCGGAATTCGTGGAATAAGAACTTCCTCTCCTTTAAACTTGCCCTTGATTATAGTCGCTTGAATCACGTTGTTCATTAGTTTCTTAACGGACAACCGCGTACCGTTGCATAATCTCGGATGATTTAGATTCCGCAGCATTATAATAACTGATCCCACCTTCAGTTGCACATTATGCGGTGGAGTTCCTGGCACATCCAGTGAGTTCAAAAATTCTATCGGATAGTTGGTCGCTTCATCCTCGTTGGTCACGCTGTCAACGGATCTGTATGAATGAAGTTCTCCAGCGATTTTACTTTGAATAAAGAAATTCAAACTATCTACGTCCTTATTCTTCGGTGCTAGTATTGCCCGCTCACTAATCCAGTCGATATTTTTATAATTTTCTGCAATGTCTGGAAACACTTTTGTGATGAGTTCCTCTTTCGATGATGTAAACTCGCAAAAATTTGTTGGGAACGATATTAGTCCAGTCGAAACATCAACAGGAATTTCACCATTTCCGAGCGCCAGCAGTTGTCTCGAGAATTCAGCAGCGGATGGATCATTCTGCAATGCGACTCTCATGTTCCTGGTCAATTTAAACTTGTTTACATATCGCCACAAAGAGGACGATTTTAGGCATGCATTAACTTCATCGGCAGCCGTAGATTTCGGGATAACGGGAAGCGTTTGGCGAAAATCTCCGGACAGCAATATCAAAGCCCCACCAAATAGTCTCGAATCACCTCTTAAATCCTTCATCGTTCGGTCAACGGCCTCTAAAGCTCGTTTATGCGCCATCGTGCATTCATCCCAAATGATGATTTTGCATTCTCGCATCAATTTTGCTGTCGCTGAATTCTTGCTCATCGTGCACGTTGGCTGGTCAACCGTCAGAAGATTCATGGGTATCTTCAAAGCGGAATGTGCAGTTCGACCGCCTTCCAACAATGTAGCAGCAATGCCAGATGATGCAACAGCCAACGCAATTTGAGATCTTGACCGAATCGTTGCCAGAATCAACGAAATGACGAATGTCTTGCCTGTCCCACCAGGAGCATCGATAAAGTATAAGCCTCCCGTTTCATCGTCAACAACCTTCATTATCGAATCGTACACTTTCTTCTGCTCGGCATTCAAAAGCGGCACATTTGTTCGAACTCTTTCGGCCAGGTTATCCTGATTGTAGTGTTGCTCCCGTAGAAATTCCCGATTGAATGTATCGTGCACTGAACGATTTGGCGCTGGCATTCCCAATGTCGATAGTAGACTGCCGCACATGAGCATGCATATGTCTTCGATCCGTACTAATGCTTCGTTGTACATATCTTCGTTAATGCCAATATTGAAATTAGAACTTGTCCTTCGTACTCTGTTCAAAATATCGTCCACCATTTGGTCCTTGTATTTTTCCCACAATGCGGTCGGGTTCGACGCATGACACGTAGCTATGATTATTGCGAATAATGTATGGATTTGATTCATTGACGCAGATATAGTGGCATCGGCGAGCGTTGAGTCCCAATGAGTATCGTTTTCAAGCAAGTTCAAACGTTGGCAAGCCTCCCGAAAAGTGGCGCACAGCACACCATCCACAGTACGCAGCGAGTCGAAGGATGTAGGACCTCTAATGTTCACCAAAAGCAAGCGAAGATAGAAGCATTTATCTTGACTTGGATGAACTGTGTATATTCGTCCGAGCGCGTCAGTCGAATAGACATCAGCGAAGCCAGCAACAGTATCACCTCTTTTCCGGCGTTGAAACTTCTTCGATGCAGCGTTCCATGTATAATAGCGTGGCATCTCAGAATATAGTAAAGTCCTTGCGAACGGATCGCTTTCGCATGTCGAAAAGAAATTTGTCAACGTTGTCGCTGGTGGCCGTTCTGCTCTTTGCGCTGCGTTCGCGTCCGTAAAGTAGACACGCTGGCCGTTCTCTAAGTGAATAGATAAGTGCACGACAGTCGGGTGACGTTCATGAATCGGAAATGAAAATATCCTCCAAATGGCCTCGTTACAACTAACGTAGCGTCCAAGTTGAAATTTCGTCACCTCGTCGTTTGCATTCGGATCAGCAATGCCAAACACCGCCATGTCGCTCCCTTTGTTCACATATTTGCAAACGTATTTGATGGATTTGATAGAGTTGCAGTACTCAACATTGCAATGCGTTGAGAATGTTTTCGACAAAAGCGGGCAATATGGAACGATCCAGCGGTTATCCACGATTACTGTTACGTTTGTTTCGTTACGTTTCACCATTAATTCAATCCATTTGCCGTTATCATCTGGAGAACGACGCCTATACAATGGATATCCATCGTTTCCACTGATGGTTTCAGCCGTCAACGGACGGGGAAATCGTTTTGTGCATTTTCCGTTTTCCATGCATATTGATTCTGGGTTGTGGACTCCGCAAGGGCCATGGATCATGGTCGTTGTCACAATATAATACAGCTCGGGATCAGTTTGTATATCTGGTATTTCGGCTGAAATAATCGAATCAATATGATCTGGTCGGATCTTGTCGAACATCCAGAGCAGAATGTGCGCATGTGGTAAGCCACGCTTCTGCCACTCAACCGAGTACATCCAACAACGAACTGCGCCAAAAACCTTCTGCTTTACAATATAATCCATAAGCACTGTGATCTTTTGCTTGAATACTCGTGCAGTGATGTCAGGTCGATCGCTTGATGTTTGTCCTGGAAGCAATAGATTGATAATTTCGGGCCATTTTGGATTGCACGTGAACGTTATGAATAAGTAGCTGGGAGAATGGTCAAACAACCGATGTTGGCCGCGTGTCCTTCAGTAGCAATTTCGTCACGCAAGTGGATGTACTCGTCTGAGCGCAACTTCGACTGATTAAAACGAATAAAATTTAGACGTTCCGTTTCTACTTTGACGTACATGTCGACACAGTACTGTTGAAACAAACGGCGGTATCTTAACAGATGATTGTCAACATCTTGTCGAATCATCAATCGATACGCATAAAAATTCATAGAGCTAACCTTCTTATTCGTTTCTTCTCCTAAAATTTTAATTCAAACTTAGTTGTAGAATCAAAAAGAAGTGATGTAAGAAATGTATACAAACCTGTCATTGGATTGACCATCTTTATGTTGAAGTGATACCCATCTTCTCCACGACAGAACATTAACGGTTATTGAAGAGCATCATATGACCGATGAGTCTCATAAACTCTCTGCAATTGGCCATCATCCCGACGCTTAAGAACAATATCGCGTGATTCCACATTCTCACCAACAATCACCACTGCGACTTCATTGATAGTGGGAGCATTAAATTGTCTTGCATGGCTACCAGTGGGTCTTTTGTCAGCGCTGATAATGATTTTATGTTCGTCATTATGCATTATATCCAATGCGGTTTTGAACAACCTGACCAATTCATTATGCTCATGGAGAAGATTTTGCAATTGTTCTATAATTTCACGTTTAGTTGCAGTGTAAATTGCACAGCGGTGATTTAGTTCAACTACCGAATCACCAATGAAATAGATCTGAAGGAATTTATGATCTTTGTTTTGTGGTGGTAACAAAGCGCCCGCTCGGTGGTGAATTTACCCATGAATATGAATATTGGGATGCAATTGAAAAAAAAATTGGAGTTGTTCATTTTGATAATAGAGAGACGCCATTACCTTATAACTTTGATTGTAGCCTGGTTGATGAACAACCTCGGCTCCAAATGACGTCATTTGAAAGCATCCGTTATATTTTTGTGCAAGCTTTAGGAAACTGTTTGATTGGGCTGAATTTCCATAAAGTAGCGAATACAATGGCTCTGGTGGATGAGCCAAAACGGGCAATTTAATTTTACCACCTGCACAGCATAAGCCGGGGGTTTCCAATCGAAACTTCAGTGCATTACAATGCTGACATACCACAGACAATGAACCAATAACAACGCAGCTATGATCCTTGTAGGGTGTTTCAGAATTGTATGCGAATGCAGCGCGATTCAAGTTTTCATTTGCGGTTCGACTTCTTCTATTATTTTGTCGGGCTTGAGGTGGGTTTTGTGCAGCGCGATGCTGTGCCATTCGAGCACGTGCCGATGCATTTAAAACTCCACTTTCCTCTTGCGTCCGACTATTACGGAAATTCCGACTACTTATTGCATTGCGCGAACGCCGTCCAAGTCTTGATCGTCTAACAGCAGGCATTATTTTGCTGACTGTAGGTATAGAACATATAAATAATACGTATAACCATCACTCCGAAGTGACAAAATTACTTATCTGATGCGCAATTTTATTTCATGAAATTTTCTGTCTTGCAATGCTCAACTTTAAAATTCGACTTAAATTAAACATATATGTACACTATATTATGAATAACACCACATCGCCTTCTATTGTTCAATAACAGTTTTACATCAACTGTGTATAACTCTTGAGCCTCTAGCGACTTTTCCAGAAGGTTTTACCAAAATTTTCTTATGTATTTGCCTTATTCTGGCAATTACAAACAACTGGAAAAAATTTGATCCAAATCGGTCCAGCCGTTCTCTTGTGATGATAATGCGAACATTTTTGCCACCATTTTTATATATATCGATTTGTCTTTACGATGTTCATTCATACATATTTACATATTTATTTAATAATTGTTATGAAGCATTTAATTTACTTGTGTATCTTTTACAGGCATCAGGAAGTTCTTGGACGAGAGGAAAACTGGAGATAATATTCTCAAAAATGTTCAGGACATTATGCAGGACTTCAACACACTTGAAACTATTGATCGAGCTGTGTTCGTTACGGACAATGGTGCAAATGTCGTTGCGGCGTTTAAAAGCTTCAAGCGCCTGTCTTGTGCGGAAGTGAAGGCTTTAAAAGATTGCTGCAAATCATTAGTCAAATATTTTAAACATTCTCAGCTTAACAGTAAGCTCTCAAAAACGCTGAAACAACAAGTTAAAACACGCTGGAACTCTACATTTTTTATACTCTTGAGTAAAGAGCATAATAATAAAAACTCTTTTACTTAAAAAAGATGAGCTACAGCGAATTAGTAATTTAGATTTCTCATTACTTGAAAACATGTTATGCTTTTTAAAACCATTTAAGGACTGCTCGGAAGCACTTAGCTCTGACAAGGAGCCAACAATGCAAATATTTGCATTGTGGTCTGAAAAATTATGTAAACTTTGCAGAGCTAGCACACTTGATTCCCAAATAATAAGTGAATTTAAAACCATGACCTTAAACGCATTAGAAGTCAAATTTCTTCCGGCAATCGCACATTTGGTTGGACTTTTCTTGAACCCTCCTTATAGAGAGATGAATTTCCTCTCAAAGGAAAAAAAGGAAAATGTGATAGCTACAGTAAAAGCAATGCTCTCCGAATTTAGAGGAGATTGTGAAAAAAGCTTTGATGACGTAACTAATAACATAAGCCCAAGTAATTCCGAAAATGGAATGTTTGCTGAATTCTTAGATTTAATTTATGTAAAAAAAAGAAAAGTTGAGAAAAACGATATCGACATGGAGCTTGAAAAATATTTGGGCTATCCAGTAGCTCCTGGTAAAAATATTTTAGAATTTTGGAGAAATGCAAGGGAATTAAAATACCTTCCCAAATTAGCTAGAACCATTCTGGCGATTCCAGTCAGTTCGTCAACGAGCGAAAGGCTTTTCTCTACATCGGGCCATGTGTTAAATGAAAGACGCACTAGGTTGAAAAGCAAAAATTTAGAAAATATTTTATTTTTAAATAAAAACATGAATTAGGTTTAACAAATATGAATATATATATATCTTTATACATAAATAACATGTCTTTTAAATTTCGTAATATGTGTAAATAAGTTTTGTGCAGGGCCGGGCCGGGCCCGGGCCTTGGTGAAAAAATTTCGTGTTCGGCCTTGCCGGGCCTCTCAAAAAAAATTTTGTTTTCGTGCGGGCCCGGGCCTCAAAGTACAGGCCCGCGCCCACCTCTAGTACACTGTACCATTAAAAACATAGCAACACTAAGTTGCATTATGTAAACTAATAAATTCAAGTGGACTAAAAAGTCGCACGTTGATAGCGGCATTACGCTAAGTCAGCATTCCCACGCTGACCGCATATATACATAAACATATGCCCATACGACACTCGCTCTTGAACATATACCTAAGATATACATATGCGGCTGCGACTCTGCTGTGGTCAACGGCAGCGCAGTCGCCAGCAACAATTTTGTACTTAGCTTAAGTCGACTTCTCTTTGTACTGAATAAAGCAATCGAAAAGCAAACCTCCACCAGCACGGATGTGCTATCTTTTCACTTATGTTCAATATCTTAAGGGGTCGGCTGTAACACAACATACCGTAGTTGCTGGCGTCAGTTTGGAGAGTCATCTTGGCAGAAAAATCAGGGCATGCTAACACCGGTGCGTCGGTTAGCAGACTCTTCAGAAGATCGAAGACGTTCTGTTGCTCGGCTTCCCATTTCCACCGCTGGTTCTTGTGAAGAAGATTCGGCATGGGTTCTACGACTGCCGCGAAGTTTGGTACGAAACGTTGGTACCACGAAGCCATACCAAGGCATCGGCGGAGTTCTCGCAGGATCGTCGGAGGACTCAGGTTTTGTACGACTGCTACCTTGTCAGGATCGGTATGGATACCGCGATCGCTGATAACGTGCCCAAGATAGGCTAACTTTCTCTTGAAGAAAGAGCATTTCTCCTGGTTGATACGCAGGTTTTCCTTCCGGAGACAGATTATTCATGTGTTCCTCCAGACTGGCCCCGATGATAGCATTATGACACTGCCGCATTAATTAGAGACTTCATTAGAGAATTGAAAGCTGTATAGGGTTTTACACAAGTGCGACCGAGATGACTATATGGCACTTCTAATGCATTGGCTAATGCATTGACAATTCATTAGAGTCTGTAATGATGCGCTACGGCCGAGATGATCCTCAGCGGCCCAGAGCCCCATCCAGAAACATTTGTTTTTGGAAACGCCAGTACATGGAGGTGCCGTTTCGTATAGAGAATTTTAAAGGGGTGGGTTTTGCCGGCGGCCACTGCGATTTGCGAACTCGGCCACACACACACCTACACACATGCACATACCCCTTATAGACTCCCTATTGCCCACGCTGGGCGGGACGAAAACTGCCGGCTCTGGAGTCCCAGCGGCCGGACCCTCCACCAGAGACTGGAGACGTGGCTCTGGAGTCCCAGCAGCTCGCTCCCGCGCCCACAATCCTGACCTAAAACCACGGCCTGGATTACCCAAGCACCGCGGCCCGGCGGCTCCGCCTGGTGTATCCACCGGCGGGCTGCCTCCCAGCTATTCCCCGTGACTCGCGGTAGCCCACGTTCCGCCCGGGCTAATCCCTGTGGCGGCTCCCCGAGATTAGGCTAGGCTTGGGAAGATCCCAGTGACCGTCACCTCGCCAACGCCCGGAATTAATCTCAGCAGCGTGGCGCGTCTGGTCCCGTCCTGCTTGGCTCGCCGCCCTGGAGACCCAGCGGCGGACGAGGCGAGGAGGAGGGGGCCCAGAGGGTCGTGGTTGGCTAGAGAGGGTAGGGAAAGTAATAGATCTGGTGACATTTAATATGCTTAGCTTAGATGTATATTTGTTTCATGTTTTCTCTGTATTGTTTGTCTACCTTATTCCTACTAGTTATGTTTCCCTCTATCTCTTTCCTCCTAGCTCAGATCAGATTTCAATCTGATCTTGACCCAAATTCCTATTGTCCCCGTGCGACTGCGCTGCCGCGCTTCATGGCACGCGCCGTTCCGCATTCCATGCATTCTTGCATATCTGCGATCTTCCTTCCTGCTCTGTCTGCAGCTCGCAGGTGGCCGCTGCGAATTCCGTTTCGCATTCCTGGGCTCTGCCGCTGCCGGCGCTATCGGCCCTCTGCCGCGATCGTGGCTCGGCGGGCCCCTCTGCTGGCCGCTGATTGGCTGGCCCAGCGTTCCATTCTCCGGGATGTGGCTCGGCCGGCCCATCCTAGTTCCTTGTCCCGTGTTGCGGTACCGTCCCGCAATCGGCGGTGTCCAGCGATGTTGCTGGCGGAGTAGCCGGTGGTATCCAGCGATGTTTCTGGCGGTGATGGCCGGCGATGTTGCTGGCGGTGATGTGCGTTTAACCCTACTTCCCTGGCTCCTAACTTATACCTAATACAACCTACAACTAATATAAACAACTTACAGCTAATATGTATATACAACTTATAGCTAACCCTATCTCTAATATTTACAAATATATACAAAGAGTGACTATCGTCACACCCCCCTCCTACGTCCGGGTGGGGCGAAGAGTGACGCGGACGTGTCCACGTAGATTTATTTGGACCCGGAAACGTTGTTCCTGCTCCTCGTCCAAATACCGCCATGTGCGCCGTCCTCTCAGGGCCAGTCGGTCCTGGATCCGATCGATCAGACCCTGGGGCAGCCTGCCCGTGGGGGTGGTCCAGTCGGGTGGGGCCTGTACCCATGGTTCCCGGGCGGGAGGTATTCCGGCGGGGTTCCGTCTGCTCCTCCTCCATGGAGTCTTACCCATCGTCCCGGATGGTTTTCCTCGAGTTGTTCCTCGTCCTCGTTGTCCTTGTCCTAATGATATGGCTTCAGTTGGTTGAGGCTGGCGGTCCGCCGTCGTCGACTGCCGGGTATGTGCAGCTGCACAATGTTAGGCGATGGAAACTTGGCCACCTTGAACGGCCCATCATATTTCGCTGCCAATTTTGCTGCGAATCCTTCAGCCGCGTTTGATAAGTGATGGCGCCGCACCAATACCAGTGATCCTACCGGCGGTCTCCAAGTCCGTCGGCGAAGATTATAGTGGCGACTCTGATCCGCGGATGCGCGATCAGCGTTGTTCCTAACCACCTCGAAAATGCTCTTCAGTCGCTCGCCACGCTCCGTTGGGGTTATCTCCGGGGTTCCTCGTCCCGGTGTAACCTCGTCATAAAGTGCGTGCGGCAGTCGTGGTTCCCTTCCTTGAACCAGGAAGGCTGGGCTGAATCCTGTCGTGTCGGAGATACTGCTGTTTATTGCCAGCGATATCTCGGGCAATAATTGGTCCCACTCGTTCTGCGAGTGTCCCTCTAGGTACTGCGCGATCATCGTCTTGATCGTCCGGTTGGCCCTTTCCGTGGGATTTTGCCTCGGTGTGTATGGGGCCGTATGCTGGAGTTCCATTCCCAGCATCTTGCAGAAGTTCCGGAACGATCTTCCCGTAAATTGGGTACCGTTGTCGCAGACAAACACCCTGGGCACGCCGAGACGGCATAGGATCCGTTCCCTAAATGCGCGCTCTAGATGAGTTCCGGTGGCCTTTCGTAATGGTATCAACTCCACCCATTTACTGAAGGAGTCCAAGAAGACCAGGAGCATCGTGTTCCCTTGCTTTGAACGAGGCAAAGGTCCGACGAAATCCGCGCAGAGAACGTGGAATGGCTCCTCCACTTGCCGGGTGAACATTTTCCCTGCCGGCATTTCCTGGCTTACTTTGAACCGTTGACAGCTCAGGCAGTGGCGTACGTAGCGGGCGACATCGCGAAAGAGTCCCGGCCAGTAGTATCGTTGGACAATTCTATTGCTTGTCTTGCGAATTCCCAAGTGTCCGGCGGTGGGCGTATCGTGATTCTCCTGTATAACCCGATGGCGATAGTCCGCTCCTACACACAGCTTCAATGGTGTGTACTCCTCCTCCTGTGGCCGTAGCCCGATGCAGCGATAAAGCTGTCCGCTTTCTTCCCTGTAGTCGGGGTACTTTGCCGGTTCAGTCCGAACTTTCTCCAACATCCTTGTGAGCCACTTACAGTTTGTTCCTTGTACCTGTGCTTGCTGCGCTACGGGCAGCGGTTGGCGTGAGAGAGCGTCGGCCACTAAGTTTTGGGCCCCTCTCCGGTAGTGAACATCGTATTGATACTGCTGCAGCTCGAGTGCCCAGCGTGCGATTCGGCCGGTCGGGTTATCGATGGAGTTCAGCCACTTTAAGGCCTGATGATCCGTGATAACTTCAAAGCGATATCCTTCAACGTAACAGCGCATCTTCCTGATTGCCCATACGATGGCGAGACATTCCTTCTCGGTCACCGAATAGTTCCTTTCTGCGCCGTTCAGGCGACGGCTGGCATAGGCCACAACTCGTTCCTGTCCCTCGATGGTCTGCGTCAGAACGGCTCCGATGCCATATTCGCTGGCATCCGTTTGTAATACGAACTTCTGTTCGAAATCCGGGCAGACTAAGACGGGTGCCTCCGTTAGCTTTGTCTTCAACTCCTGGAAGGCCTGATCCTGCCTCGATGTCCAGTCCCACTTTTGGCCCATCTTCAGCAGCGATGTCATCGGTTCCACAACATCGGCGAAGTTGGGAACAAATCGACGATACCAGAAAGCGATACCCAGGCATCTCCGAAGTTCCTTCAGGCAAGTTGGCGGCTGCAACTCGCGGATCGCGGCCACTTTGTCCGGGTCCGTGTGAATTCCTTCTTCACTAATTACATGCCCCAGGTAGGCGATGTGTCGCTGGAAAAAGTGACATTTTTCCTTGTTCAGCCGTAGATTGGCTCGTCGTAGCCGGCGGAACACTTCCCTCAGATTCGCTACGTGTTCCTCCAGAGTCGATCCAATGACGATAATGTCGTCCAAGTAAGCGAACGCGTGCGGTTCCATGTCTGGTCCTATGACCGTGTCCAAGGCCCGTTGAAAAGTTGCCGGCGCCGAGTGAAGTCCAAAAGGCATGACTCGCCAGTGGAATAAACCTCGGCCCGGGACCGTAAAGGCTGTGCATTCCCGGCTCTCCTGAGCCACCGGGATTTGCCAGTATCCGTTTTTCAAGTCCAGCGTCGATATGTACTTTGCGTTTCGTAACCGCGCCAAGATCTGATGGATCCTTGGCAGCGGGTATGCATCCGGCACAGAGTTGTCGTTGAGTTGCCTATAATCGATGCACATCTTAGCATCTCCGTTCTTTTTGGCCGCGATCACAATGGGTGCACTGTGCGGGCTCTTCGACGGCTCGATGCGTCCATCCCTGAGCAGTTCGTCGATCTGCTTATCTATCACGGCCCTCATGGCCGGACTCCGTGGAAAATATCTCTGCTTTATCGGTCGGTCGTTACGCATGATGATCCGGTGCTCCGCGATGTAAGAGACACCGGATAAGTTGTCGAATTTCTCTAATTCTTGCTCGAGGAATCCTTTTACCCATGGTTCTGGGTATTCTGACACGGGATGTGTCGGTTCGAGTGAGTCCAGCTCTTCCTCTGGGGCATGGTTCACTGAGTTGACGGTACCGCATAGAGACGCGTTTGGTTCCGGCGTTTCCTCGACGGGAGGGAGCGTATGGAGCGTGGCTCCCGTCGCTGTTCCTCGTGTGTGGAGTGTGACTCCCATTGTTCAGAGCGTGGCTCTGTTCGTTGTCCTCGATGTATGGCAGCCGGCCCCTCCTGGGTAACCGTGCCCGATGATCCTCGTCGTGTGGAGCGTGGCTCCCTCTGCTGTTCCTCGCGCATGGAGTGTGACTCCCTCTGCGGTTCCTCGTGTATGGAGTGTGACTCCCTCTGCTCAGAGCGTGGCTCTGCTATGTCTCCCGTCCTGGTGGACCTCGTCCGTGTCCGTGCCCACGGCGGTATCTCTTCTGCTTCCCTTGACGTCCGTGTCCGTGCCCACGACGGCATCTCTTCTGCTTCCCTTGACGTCCGTCTCCGTGCCCACGGCGGCATCTCTTCTGCTTCTTCCGTTGTCAAGTGGAGGGCTTGTCCCCCGCACTGAATGGTGGCTCCGATTCCGCACAAGAAATCCATCCCTAACAGCACATCATCCAGCACGTCCGCCATCACTAGCAAGATGGTCGGCGTGCTACGATTCCCGCAGTGGATATCTGCTGCTAGAGCCTTCGTAAGCTGTCGACAGGTCCCGTCGGCAAGCTTGACCTGTGTCCGTATCTCCCGTGTGTTATATGTATTGTCCAATTGTTTTGCTAAGTCCTCGCTGATGAAGTTGTGAGTAGCTCCGGTGTCCAGGGTGGCTACGAATCTTCGTCCCACCATGGTGATGGCGGCTTGGATGCGCCCCCTGCGTTGCTTGAGTATTATTTCTTCTAGTTGTTCGGGTTGGCTGGGTTCCTCGGGTGAGTCTCGGTCACACGAGGCCCGTTGCCGTTTCCCGATACCCGTCGTCGACAACATTCCATTGTCCGTATCTCCCGTCGTCCACAGTCCCAACAGAAAGTTATTCTGGGGTTCCGGCAGTCCGCCGCGAAGTGTCCAGGCTGGCCGCAGTTCCTGCACGCCTCCCGTACGTTTATCGGTGCTTGTCCCGATGGTGATGCCGTCGCTCGGTCCATACTCGCATTCCTACTCATGAGTGGAGCCGGCGGCTGACGAGCCGTGCGATCCATGTTCATGTTGAGAGCAGGCGGTGCCCGTGAGGGTATATCTCGATGATTCCTTGTTTGTTCGCCCCGACTGCGAGTTACCTCGTAGTCGACTACTAAGCGAGTTAATTCCTCCAGGGTACGAAAATCCTGTCTTCTTGTTGTCGTAAACACGCTCCAATTCACGCTCCGGTGTGAATCCTGCCCGACGCATTTGTAGGCGCAGGTCTACCAAATATTCCTTGAAGGGCTCGTTAGGCCTCTGGAAGCGTGCCCTAATCTCGTCCTCCAACCGCTGGTAGTAGGGCGGTGGCAAGAAGAAATCCAAAAACTCCTTGCGTACTTCCGTCCAGGTGGCTTCTCGCAGTCCACTGGTCCTATACCAGTTTTCGGCGCGGCCGGTTAGAAACACGACTAAAGCTGCAGCCAGATACTTCCGGTCGATCCGGCAGGTATCGTCCCGTTCCTCGATGTGCTCAATGAATCCGAGCGGATCCGTTGTCCCGTCGAACGAGAGTCCCCATCTGGTCATCCGATCCAGTAAGGCTCCCAGGTCCCCATGATAATTCGTCGTACGCGGTGGGTCCTCGGTCTTCGTCAGCAGGCGTCGTCCTGCGGCAGGCGATGTGCTCCGCGGCAGCAAAAGTGTAAGTGGTGCCGTCGGTGCTGCAGATCCCGGTGAGTTAGTTTCCGAGTCTAAGTACATCGGCGAAAGTAACTTCGCATCTCCGGTGGGGGCATTTCCAAAGTTTCTCTCTAGTTCCTCGAGACGAATTCGTACTCCTTCGTCGTGATCCGGTTGCCTTGCGAAATGATCAGCCGCGATCGCTGTTCTTCCACGGTGCCTCCGCGTTCCAATCCGAACTCGAGGAGAATGGTCTCCAACTCCAGCTTCTTCCGGTAGCTGATCCATGTAACACCCATGATGTTTTTAATTTTCCTAAGTCCTCGATGTGTATTCTTTTCCTTGGTCGTTTATTGATATTTATTTATTATTATATATTATTCTCGGTTGGTATTCTACGTGTTAGCTCTTGTGTTATGCCTAATCTTATTTAATTTTTTTCTTTTGGTATTTATTATTATTATTTTTTCCCCCGCTTAGTACAATTCGTATTTTATTTATTTATTATTTGTTATTTTATTTGTGTGCTATTTATTATTATAGTATTTATTTATTTTATTACTTATTTTATTTAATTATTCTATTCGATTTATTTCCTTGGCTTGTTTATTTTATTCTCGGTGTCCTCAGAAAGTTTTTCTTGCTGGTTTTCCTTAGTTTATTTCTTCGTGGTATTTTTCTTGAATTGCGTCCCCTGATCCCATTATTTATTATTTTATTTATATTTTATTACTTATTTCAGCTTGGGTTCTTATTGATATTTATTTATTTAGTATTTATCGTTTGCTTTCAAGTATTTTCCCGATCGATTAATTTTATTCGTTATTTCTATTCGATGTTATTCGATTGTTCCTATCGTACCGCGGGTTTTAAATAAATTAAAATTAATTTAATTTAAATTTAATGATTATTTATTATTGTTCTTATTTTATTATTTACTTATTTATTGTCCCGTTCCCGGGTTATTTATTATTTATTGTTAAACTTTGTTATATTATTTATTTGTTTTATCTGATTCGTGGCCGAATTTATTTGTTTTACTTCTCCGCGTATTTATTAATTAATGTTTTGTTGTATCCTTGTTTTATTTAATTATCCTCGCCGTGTTTTATTATTTGATCGGTGTGTCTTATTCACTGATATCCTTGCTGTGTTTTATTTATCCTTGATTTCCTTGCTTGAGTTTGTTTTATCCTTGCTTTGAACTTGATTTAAATTTTCCTTGGTATCCTTGTTTTTGTCCTTGTTTTAAATTTTCCTTGGTATCCTTGTTTTTAAGTTTTCGAATTATCTTCCCGATGTGTTCTTTGCGACAGAGTATTACTGAGTGCCCTGATGGCAGCGCGAGCAGAAGCGGTGTAGTATGTGCATATATCGAGGGTACACTGTACCCCTAAAAACATAGCAACACTAAGTTGCATTATGTAAACAAACAAATTCAAGTGGACTAAAAAAGTCTCACGCTGATAGCGGCATTACGCTAAGTCAGCATTCCCACGCTGACTGTATATATATATATACATATGCCCATACGACACCTGCTCTTGAACATATACATAAGATATACATATGCGGCAGCGCCTCTGCTGTGGTCAACGGCAGCGCAGTCGCCAGCAACAATTATGTACTTAGCTTAAGTCAACTTCTCTTTGTAATAAATAAATGAATCTTAATGCAAACCACGAAGAGCATGGATGTGTCCCCTTTTATTAATGCTCACTAACAGGTACTGGGCAGCAGCGCAACACATGGCGACCGTGACAATGAATCTAACAAAAACAAGTGGAGGTTGCACTCCGGGAATGCAGGCCGAAGTGAAAACATGCGAAATATACTAAGAAAGTCTATGTAAACTCCATATACAGTGGCTCCAACGAATAATCGGACATAAGCTTGTGTAAAACAAAAGTGCTTCAAAATTTTAAATTAGTAAGCTGTCGAACTGTACCGCTTTCATCCGAGTTGTGAAACATCGCATAGAGCACTCGTAAAGCCAACGTCATCAAGTAAAATGCGCAACATTCTCTAGTGGCTAAACTAAACCGAAAATAATAAAACCAACAACTGTGGTGCGCAGAGCCGCACACTACAGCAACGCGGGAACGAAAACGAGTCACCGGTATAAACCAGCGGTGAGCATGGTGCCGCTCACTGCTGCTACGAGGGAATGACGACAAGGCCGACTTTCGAACACCCTGCTCCTGTCGAGCAAAGGGATTGGCCCAGCCTTCAAGAGGCCATAGAGGCAGATCCAACCGCGGGACCAAAGCCCTTGACTATCGCCGAGTACAAGGCACGGACAGCAGCGGGGGAGCAGCCACCGAAGAAAAAGCGTGGTGGCCGCAGAGTAAAACTACTAAGCGCAAGACGCTTAAACATCGAGTTGCTAAAGACGGCAACCAACGAGGAAGACCGGCAGCGCTACAAAGAGCGCCTACAACACATCAACATTCAACTTTGCGGTGCGAAGTAACACGGCGGGCTGCGTTAATCGCCATAGCCCCACCCGCCTCAATATATTTTAAGTTGCCGATGCGGTCTCCGCTGCAACAAAAACTTACTAACCAAATAGGGCACATCAATCATTACTAACACATTGCACTCAGTCTTAAACTTATTATAAGTAAAAATCTTGTAAACTTGCAAATTGCCACCTATGTAAACTGAGAGTAATGAATTCATCCATTTATTAGGGAATTGATATCATTAATTATTTCAATTTTAATATATTTTCAAGATATATCTATGTCTTTATTTTAAACAAGATCACGATGGGTAGCACAAGTTCAAAAGCGGACGATAACACCGCAAATGTAGTAAATACTGTAGAAGTCGTGGACACCACGCCACATTTAGAAGCCCAGTATCTATTACTGTTGATTTTAGTAATCATCTCAGCCCTCAACTTAGCTTTAAAGCTATATTTGCTACATAAGAGGTCATTAAAAAAGACCTATATGAGTCGAGCCAACGATCTCGATAAGATATAATAACAAATTATGTTATTTATATCCGGTTCCACTTATAGGACTTTTGTAAAACAAGCTTAAAATTCTAGTTCAATATTCACGACCCTAGCTCTTTTCTAAGATTTTGCTTTAATTTCCAAACATCTGAATAAACATCTTTATATGAATAATTATCAAATGTAATTCACCTGTACTCTGGTGCGATTATATCGCTAAAATGTACATACATGGAATGGCTAAATCTAGCAACAGAAATAAATAACATTAGAGATGCTTTTGATAAATCATATAAATGCATCAATAAAACCGCGCCGATAAAAACTCAGACGCTAATATCTCATATAAAGGTATTGATAACTCAATACAATGCGTTACGAAACCTTATATTAATATACAAAGACAAGCTCACTGAAAAACATAAAGCTCAATGCTTAAAAGTTCAGAGCTCATTCGGTAAGAGATTTCATAATACTAGTGTTAGACACAATATTATAATAAACATCCCAACCGATATTTCTGAAATAGCGGAATTCGACGAAAGCCAGATAAAAGACCTGGACGAGTCACAACCGCAAGAGGATTTAGATATCGAAAGCGATATCGAATCTATAGAAGAAATTAAAATAAACATAAGGCAACCAATAACACAGCCAGTAACAGTAAATATGGCTAATACAGTGGAAGCTCAGAGGGCATACCTTAAACAGGTGTCCTCAACAATACCTGAATTTGATGGTAAGAAACTCCATCTAAACAGGTTTTTGACCGCTTTAAGGCTGACAGATCTAACTAAAGGAGATCACGAAGCTTTAGCCGTAGAGGTCATAAAGACCAAAATTATTGGCCCACTGACTTATAAGGTAGAACACGCGACAACAATACAGGCAATAATTACCATATTGCAGGCAAACGTAAAAGGCCAATCGCCAGATGTTATAAAAGCCAAATTATTGAATACGCAACAAAGAGGCAAGACCGCGTCTCAGTATGCTACTGAAATAGACAATATGCGTAAGCAGCTTGAAGCAGCGTACATAGACGACGGATTAGACGCCGACAATGCCGACAAATTTGCGACAAAAGAGTCGATATCGGCAATGACTAAGAATTGTACCAACGAATCGCTCAAGATGATCTTGACAGCGGGTACATTCAGTACATTCAATGATGCAATGGAAAAATATATCCATTGCAGTACTGAAATTACAGGCAATTCCAGCACCGTCTTATTCTATAACGGGAATAATAGACGAGGTTATAATAATGCCAACTACCGAGGTAGAGGCAGGAATCACAACAACCAAAATTATAACCAAGGTTATAATAACAATAACAATAGTGGTCGCGGAAACAACCGTGGCCGCGGTAACAACCGAGGTGGAGGTAACCGAAGGGGATACCAAAACCAAAACACCCGATATCAGAACAACAACAATAATAACCAACAAGTACGCAATGTACAATCGGAAAACCAACAAACCCCCTTAAGCAACCGACAGTAAAATTATTTACATTAAAAATTAACCTGAGCATTTTTATAAAAGTACAACACCATACAACAAATACACATTTAATTCTGTTAATAGATACAGGCGCAGATATTTCATTGCTTAAAAATAAAGCAAATGAATACACTGCCTTAAACTTCAGTAATATATCAAATATTACAGGTATTGGGCAAGGAACCATACAGTCTATAGGCTCAATCGATCTTGACCTACGTATGCAGGATGTTCTCGTACCGCATGAGTTTCATGTAGTACCCGAGGATTTTCCTATACCATGCGATGGCATAATCGGTTTAGATTTTATAAAAAAATATAATTGTATATTAAAATTTCAGAAAACACAAGACTGGTTCATAATAAGACCCGATAATTTTCATAAGCAAATTAATATCCCAATTCAACATAGTGTAGACTCAAACACATTATTATTGCCAGCTAGATCAGAAGTAATTAGACAAGTCAAATTACTCACTAGCGAAAAAACGGTTGTAGTCCCAAACCAAGAGCTACAACCGGGCATAATAATAGCTAGCACAATTGTCGATAGTGAAAATGCATTCATTCGCATAATAAATACAAATACAAAAGACGCTATAATAAATAGTGCAGACATAAAGAGCGAATCAATGCATGACTACGACATTTTCACATCCGACTCACAGCAAAACAATAGGAGCAAAGAAGTTTTACAAAAATTAAGATTTCCAAAACAATTTGATGAGGTTCTTACAGACTTGTGTACGAAATTTAGCGATATTTTTGGTTTGGAAACAGAACCAATATCAGCTAACAACTTTTATAAACAAAAGCTCAGGCTAGGAGATAAGACACCGGTCTATATTAAAAACTATCGCACGCCAGAAAGCCAGAAATTAGAAATTGCCAAACAAGTTAAAAAACTGATAGACGATGGAATTGCAGAACCATCAATATCAGAATATAACAGCCCATTACTATTGGTTCCAAAGAAACCACTTCCGAACTCAACGGAAAAAAGATGGCGATTAGCAGTAGACTATCGTCAAATAAATAAAAAATTGCTAGCAGACAAGTTCCCACTTCCAAGAATAGAAGACCAATTAGGACGAGCAAAATATTTTTCATGTCTCGACCTAATGTCTGGATTCCACCAGATAGAACTTGAAAACAAATATAGGGATATTACTTCATTTTCAACAGCCAATGGCTCTTATCGCTTCACGCGATTACCATACTGACTGAAAGTTGCACCAAACTCTTTTCAGCGTATGATGACACTTGCATTTTCTGGTCTTGAACCATCGCAAGCATTCTTATATATGGATGATTTAGTCGTAATAGGTTGTTCAGAAAAGCATATGCTTAAAAACTTAACCAAAGTATTTGAGCTATGCAGAGAACACATTTTAAAACTACATCCTGAGAAATGTTCTTTCTTTCTGAGAGAGGTCACATTTTTGGGTCATAAATGCACTGATCAAGGCATTCTCCCAGATGACACCAAATACGAAGTAATAGAAAAATATCCCATACCAGCAGATGCAGATAGTGCTAGACGTTTCGTAGCCTTCTGTAACTACTATAGACGTTTCATTAAAAATTTTTCTAATCATGCACGCCACTTAACGAGGCTTAGTAAAAAGAATGTCCAATTTGAATGGACAGCAGAATGCAATAATGCATTCGAATACTTAAAAAAAGAATTAATGAAACCAACATTATTGCAGTACCCAG
This sequence comes from Drosophila anomelani, assembly GCA_035045905.1. Classification (NCBI taxonomy): domain Eukaryota; kingdom Metazoa; phylum Arthropoda; class Insecta; order Diptera; family Drosophilidae; genus Drosophila; species Drosophila anomelani. The sequence goes on along the minus strand of JAWNOO010000028.1, from coordinate 907,284 downwards.
ATTTTAGCAAAGAATTTTGCATAACAACCGATGCCAGTAAACAGGCATGCGGAGCGGTACTAACTCAAGAACATAATGGCAAACAACTTCCAGTGGCATACGCTTCAAGAATGTTCACCCAATGTGAAAGTAATAAGTCCACTACAGAACAAGAACTAGCAGCCATTCATTGGGCAATTAATCACTTCCGACCATATATATATGGAAAACACTTTGTGGTAAAAAGCGATCATAGACCATTATCATATCTATTTTCAATGAAAAATCCAAGCTCAAAACTAACACGTATGAGGCTGGATTTAGAGGAATACGATTTTACGGTTGAATATCTTAAGGGGAAAGATAATCACATTGCGGACGCATTGTCACGCATAACAATACAAGACTTAAAAACAATAAACAGACAAGTACTAAAAGTTACTACAAGGTCTGAAAATAGAAAGGAAAGTCAAAAAATTGCCAATACAAGTATGAAAAACAAAAATGAGCAATTAATTGAAAAGCCCAGAATCTATGAAGTCGTCAATAATAATGACACAAAGAAACATGTTTTAATCAAAATAGATAAACATAAGTGTTTATTAAAACGAGGAAAAACAATTGTTTCACGCTTTGATGTTAATGATTTGTATTTTAATGAAACATTTCACCTAAGTCAATTCTTTCAAAGGCTTACTTCAAAAGACGGAATGCATAAAATAACAAAAATGCGAATATCACCAAGTGAACAAATATTCGACTTTGTATCACTAAATGAATTTAAAATACAGGGCAATCGAGTACTCGAAAAAGTAGAACTAGCTATTCTACAAAAGGTGATAATCATAGATCATATCTTGAAAAAATTCCATGACGATCCTATAGAAGGAGGTCACACGGGTATCGCGCGAACGCAGTTAAAAATCAAAAGGCTTTATTATTGGCCCCAAATGACTAAGACAATAGCAAAGTATGTAAAGACTTGTTTAAAATGCCAACAAGCCAAAACAACAAAACATACCAAAACTCCATTGATATTGACACCAACCCCAGCAACAGCATTTGATACTGTTTTAATTGATACCATTGGTCCGTTACCGAAATCGGAAGATGGAAATGAGTATGCAGTTACAATCATATGCGATCTAACAAAATTTTTAGTCACTATTCCAACACAGAATAAAAGTGCTAAAACAGTTGCCAAAGCTATATTTGAATCATTTGTATTGAAGTACGGTCCAATGAAGACGTTCATTACGGATCAAGGTACAGAATACAAAAATTCACTTATAAATGAATTATGCAAATACATGCATATAGAAAATCTAACATCTAGTGCTCACCACCATCAAACCTTAGGAACCATAGAAAGAAGTCACCGAACTTTCAACGAATACATACGTTCATATATATCAGTTGACAAAAGTGATTGGGACATTTGGTTACCATATTTCACTTATTGCTTCAACACAACACCATCAGTAGTACATGACTACTGGTATTCGGCAGATTACCCAGACAATTCAAAGATTTTTAAAAAATAAACCATATTGACCCTATATACAACATAGAAGATTATTCCAAAGAACTTAAATACAGACTAGAAATATCATACAACAGAGCCAGAAGAATGTTAGAAAAAGCAAAGGTAGAAAGAAAACTTAAATATGACAAACTTACAAATAATTTTGATTTAAAAATAGGAGATAAGGTACTACTTAAAAATGAAACAGGTCATAAGTTAGACAATAGGTACGAAGGTCCTTACGACGTACTAGATATAGGAGTAAATAATAATATAACTATTAAAAAAGGAAATAAGAAACAACAGATAGTACATAAAGACAGGTTAAAAAAACAAACATAAAAAAAAAAAATTGTCTGATCAACCGAAAAAAAAAAATTATAATAAAAAGACATAAATATATTTAATTTAAATTTTTGTAATTTCAAAATTTTTACATAATTCATTTAAAAGTAAATATCATTATTCATTAATTATTATATAAGAATACAATTAAATCATAATTAATACACTTAATACAATTATATGCAAAAAAAAAAAATGAAAAAAAAAATTCAAAAAAAAAAATATATATATATATATATATATATATATGAAAATAACTTCATCCCATTACGTTATTTTTCAAAAAGAGGGAGGTGTAGTATGTGCATATATCGAGGGTACACTGTACCCCTAAAAACATAGCAACACTAAGTTGCATTATGTAAACAAACAAATTCAAGTGGACTAAAAAAAGCAATGCAACGTTTCTTTCTCTCTTCTTATTGTCTAAAAATGCGAATCTCGCTGCCTACTTTTGACGAGACTGTATTTCTCATGAATGGAATTTTCCTATTGCCCTTTTTGCTTTCCCCTTTTCGCTAACTTTGGGCAAAACAAGGTACCGTTTGGCGGCTGCATGTGCGTCGCTATTACGATTTTCTGGTCGTTTCTGTACATGCGTGTATGTATGTATGTATTTGGTGGCTGCACGTGCGTCGCAATTTCTGGCAATTTCTGGCTTTGCCTATGCATACATATATGTATGTATACCCTCCGCTAAAAATCTCTGTTCGGCCGGTGGGTCTTTAATCCACCGTAGTAGGTATTCCTACATCCTCCATGTCCTGACGGTCCCTGTTGTTGCTGGCGGTGATGTGCGTTTAACCCTACTTCCCTGGCTCATAACTTATACCTAATACAACCTACAACTAATATAAACAACTTACAACTAATATGTATATACAACTTATAGCTAACCCTATCTCTAATATTTACAAATATATACAAAGAGTGACTATCGTCACAAGTCAAAAATCGATACATTTTCATAAAATATGCTAGATACTACATTTTACCGACGACAATATACTGCTATAAAAATATATTAGCCAGCTCATTAAAGGTCATAAGTCAAAATGGTCACCCAAAAAAGTTTGTTATGTTTTGCCGGTCTCTTGCATTTATATGGATTATATATGCCGCAAAAGATAAATAATTCAAAGAAAAAGAAGTTTTAGACTTTATGGCTAATGCGGCGCAACGTAGAAGGTAGATTTTTATTGAGGTTCTTCGCAAATTGATGCCAAAAGGTTAATTTCAGATTCCTGACCTTGGCATTTGAATTTTGTAGTTCCAAAATATAGTCATTAACCTTAATACTTTCAATTAAGAAGTCAGTCATTTTTCAGTGAAAAATTCTTTCAACATTTAAGTTTACCGTTGACATTTCAAAATCGGTGTGACCCAAGCCGATTTACAAAAAAAATCCGAGCAAAAGAAAACATATAGTTGTCTCTTTCTAGGTTTTAATGAATGAAAACTTTATTACTGTGTCATAATAGCTTTACGATGATGTCATCAAGGTAGGCAAAAGCGTGAGGTTCCCGGTCTGGTCCGATCACACTGTCAAGGGCCCGTTGAAAAGTTGCGGGTGCGGAATGTAGCCCGAATGGCATGACTCGCCATTGAAATAGGCCACGTCCGGGAACCGTAAACGCGGTACATGCTCGGCTGCCCTGCTCCATGGGTATCTGCCAATAGCCGTTGCGCAGATCCAATGTGGAGATGTATTTCGCGTTTCTTAACCTTTCCAGAATGTGGTTTATGCGGGGCAGCGGATACGCGTCGGGGATGGACTTCGCGTTCAGCTGCCGATAGTCCACACACATTCTCCACTGACCGGTCTTTTTCCGGACTAGGAACCAAGGGTGTGCTATGTGGACTGCGCGACGGCTCGATACAGTTTTGTTCGAGGAGGGCATCCACCTGTTCGTCGATGATCTTTTGCATTGCGGGATTCTTCGGAAAGTAACTTCTACTTGCGAGGCATCGGCGAGGTTGATTTGTGTGTATGTCTCCTGAAATTGGTGCGGTTGTCCGCCGATGTCGGCGACTTCCTCACTAATGAAACTCCTAGATGCCCCGGTGTCGATTGTGGCCATGCGTCTATGTCCACCTATCTCCACGACGGCGGCGATCCTCCCCCTCTCTACACTAAGTGACGCGGTTATCGGGTGTCGACGGTGCGAATATTGCGTCGCCCGCAATCCCAATAGAAGTACTGCCGCGGGTTCCGGCAGTCACTGCTGAAATGCCCTGGTTCGCCGCAGGTTCGACATGCATTCCGGATATCGACTCGGCGCTCGGGAGCCGACACTCGATCGACACGCGCAGCGGCGGAGGACGGAGAGTCGAAAGCGGTTCTCTGCGTATTCCTGTCCCTCGCGGTTTCGGGGGCATATGTCCGCCCGGGCGTGGGTGGTGGCGGCGCGCATGACGGTGGATTCTGCGAGTTGCCGGTCGTGGTATGTCTCCCGAGGCTACCCCTCCTGGGTTTGTTCTGTGTCCCTAACTAAAGTAACGAAGTTACGCCGCAAGTCATCCACAACTCCGTCGGCGGGGAATCCAAATTCTTCTGTAAATGCTAATAATTTGGCTTTTAGGCGGGAATAAATCCACCACGTACCGACCCCCGGGTTCTTAATTCTACGTGGAACGGACTCACCGGGACTCTGTTGATCGCTGTCCATGGCGATGGTTCAATGGTCGAAGTTTTTATTATCCAAAATAGATTCTTCTTGATCAGGATACTGCGGATTTGGATCTCACTCGATCGCGTTGTCGATGGGCGTCGCGTTTTCAAGCTCGCGGGCTCGAGGCGGAGTGCATGAGTGACGGTAGGATAGTTAATTTGCGTTCGCGGGGCGTTTTTGGTCGAATTCCGTTCGACAGTACGGAGTTTCGGACGCGCTGGGTGGAATAACATCTTTATATGGCTGTTATTTTTCCTGGTTTTAAGCCCTGTTGAGTCCCTGTTCGGGCGCTACTTGTAACGAAGTTCTCTGGCTAGGGTAGATCTCAATCGTGGCCAGGGGACCTATACAAGACAATTTGTATAAAAGTGGGACTGACACTAAGAAATATCATATTTAGGAGGAAAATACCGCCGGGAACGCGTCTTCGGTCGTTCCCCGATCGTCGATCTGGGTGGAGGACACGAGAAGCTATCGATGCCTCCAGGCCCACTTTACCGACCGTAGCTACTGTATGCTTGCACCGCATTATCGACCACACTCTCAAAAGCTGACTCCTATGGCACTCGTTCAGCCGAAGGCGCAGAAGCGGCTGATTTCTGGGTAGGCCCTGTTTCGCGACTTGCAGCCGATAGGCCCCGTTTCGCTGTCTACTTTTGACAGGCCTCGATTTGCTGTCTGTATTAGACAGGCCCCTATTCGCAGCTTCCAAATGTGATGCGTTTCGGGACTCGAGATAGCCGAGGGGGGGGAGGGGGGAGACTGTAAGAAAAATGCGCGGTACCATGGTTACCGAACAGGCGCGGTGGCAGCGGCCGAGCTGTGGCGCGAACTGTTCCGAATGGGACTGGGAGTATGTTCCTCCGGATGGACGCGGAGGCTAGCTGTAGGTGGCGGCGCCGGATGAGCGCGGCTGGCCGGACCCAGAAGAACTCTCCGGCTGGGCGCGGAGGCTAGTTAATGGGCGGCTGAAGGAGTCGGCAGGACTTAGTGGCGGAATGAATGCCGGTGGCAAGGAGCACCATGCGTTGGTGATTGCCGGCACTGGAAAAGGGGGTCTCTTCGGGATGAACACGATTAAATAATCACAATAAGATTCTATAAATAAATGAATATAGCTGCATGCACACGCGAAGTAAATGGGAAAAACACAAAGTAGAAGTTTTAAATAAACCCCGGTGGTTCTATCGCAAAGTTATTTCACAAAAACGAGAGCGCAAAAAAAAAACACGACCACGACTTGGAAGATAGAAAGGTTTTAGGGAGGTATCAAAGCAGTGGCGTACGCAGACGATGTGATACTACTAGTATCAAAACCTTTTCCTGACGTTATCAGCGGCAGAATGACAGGCTAAACAGCTAGCCAGCTGATAACTAAACAGATGGCCAAGTACATGCGGACTAGGCAACCGCACAAAAACAAAACTAATGCTCTTCACCAGAAAAACTAAGGTTCCAGCCTACAACATGCCCAGTATAAGCGGCACGAACCTAACACTATCTGGGCAAGCAAAGTATCTAGAAGTGATACTGGACCCAAAACTCACATGGAAGAAAAACGTTGCGGAAAAAGTCACGAAAGCAAGTATTGCTTTTTACTCCTACAGGAAAATGTTTGGGAACAACTGGGGGCTACCCCCAAAAATCATTATATGGATGTACACAGCGGTGGTACGTCCAATTCTGACATACGGGGCCCTGGTATGCTGTCCAGCACTAACCTACAACATGTCGAAGCTCATAAGGATACAACGAGCAGCGTGCGCAGGAGCCGCAGGAGCGATGCAATCTTGTCTTGCGGCTGCTCTAAATGTTATCCTCAACCTAATGCCCATAGAACTGTGCGTTAGGTACATTGCCGAGTGCAGTAAGATTGAAAGCAAGCAACTGCTGAAAGGAACTCGGCACAGGTCACGGCCAGATACTTGAAAGCATCAGAATGGAAACAAACGAGAGAATGGACTTCGTAAATAGTTTCACAACCTCGTACGTAACGAGGGAGGATTGAATCAGGGGGAGAGTAACCGTAGAGGACGAGGGATCCCTGTACACCGACGGCTCCAAGATGAGCTGTGGCCTAGGGGCTTGGATCTACGCTGACTACTGAGTGATTAAGGAGACCTTCAGTCTCTCGGACTCGGCGACGGTCTTTCAGGCTGAGCTGCTCGCCATAAAGGAAGCAGCGAGGATTTCAATACGATGAGGACTCAGCGATACAAATATACGGATCTACTCGGACAGCCAGGCGGCTATCAAATCCCTAGCTTCAGTGAAAACCACGTCACGGCTTGTGGCTGAATGCAAGGATGCCCTTAAAAGAACTTACGGAGGACAATAACCGAGCTCCCTAAACTCGATCCAGAGAAAGAGTCACGACCATTTCAAACAAACAGTCAATAAAGAATGGTCAAGGAAGACTGACTGCAGGAGGTCAAAAAAATGTTGGCCGAGTTTTGACAAAAACCAAACGTGGGAACTGTTATCCAACAGCAAAAATGATATCAGCAGGCTCACGGCAGTCGCCACAGGGCATTGGGCGATTGGATCGCAAGCAATGAAAATGTATATGTTTTTGCATTCGCATGGCATGTTGGGGATAGGATCCTGGATAAATAAGGAATTAAGAACTAACCACGACGAACATGTTAGAATACGAGAACTCTAGACTTGAACTTAAGAGATGTTTATTTACTTTGATGGATGGCTAGAGTGTCATAGACGAATGAGTATAAAAAGAGATCATACATCCGTTAGTCAAAATGAACATGAAACAACGGTTTATAAAAATAGAAATGTTTAACTTGCACACTTGAACAATAAACCTACGAAAAGAAAATAAAAAAAAGTTAAAACTAAATTAATATAAAGACTGTTAAACTATTAATTTTTTTGAATTTTTTTCCCTTACATTAACAAAACTTTCTTGCTATTTTTATACCCTTGCAGGGTATTATAATTCCAGTCAGAGTTTGCCACGCAATGAAGGAGACATTTCTGACCCTATAAAGTATATATATTCTTGATCGGGATCAACTGCCGGTCTAGCCATGTCCGTCTGTCCATTTCTACGCAAACTAGTTCCTCAGTTTTAAAGCTATCTGAATGAATCTTTGCAGTTAGTATTTTATTTAATCCCACTCGTACTTATGTCGGAACAAGCCGGATCGGACGACTATATCATATAGCTCCCATAGGAACAATCGGAACATTTTTCGAAAAAATATTATAACTATGTCAGTTTTCAACAAATTTCAAATTAGGTCACTTAAAATTATTCTAGAATTTTGGTGTTAATTTCTTGGAAACCGAACAACTATATCCTTAAGCTGCCATTAGAACAATCAGGAAAAAAACAAGTATGAAAGCTGCAGTCGAGTGAGCTCGATTGTGAGATACCCGCTACCCACAGTAAATAGTTAATACATTTCTGAACATAACGGACAAATGCCAATGCAAGTCTAATATAAGCACGGCCAGGGTCCGCCTACAATAGTTAGTCCGAGTGGTAGCTGAACAGAGAAGAAGCCCGTTTCCCAGTGAGAACGCTGCGGAGAATTCGGTGAAATTGAAGCAATTGGGGTTCTTTATTCAAAACTTCGGGTACAGAGTTGAGTACTGCTCTGGAACTCGGCTGCGTCGGGACTCGGTAGCGCCGTCTCTTCGGTTTTCTGGGCCTCTCGCGTCTAAATGGTCCTCGTCTCAGCGCTAGCGGATCGCCCGGTGCTCGAAAGCCCTCCGAGAGCGCTAGTGGATCGCCCGGTGGTGTGGACTCTAAAGTCTTCAGTGAGAGAATGGTTTAGACTCTAAAGTCTTCAGTGAGAGAGGCGCGGTGGACTCTAAAGTCTTTGGTGGCGGGCGAGAGAGAATGGTTTGGACTCTAAAGTCTTCAGTGAGAGAATGGTGTGGACTCTAAAGTCTTCAGTGAGAGAATGGTTTGGGCTCTAAAGTCTACAGTGAGAGAGGCGCGGTGGACTCTAAAGTCTTCGGTGGCGGGCGAGAGAGAATGGTTTGGACTCTAAAGTCTTCAGTGAGAGACGCGGTGGACTCTAAAGTCTTCGGTAGCGAGCGAGAGAGAATGCGTTGGGACTCTAAAGTCTTCCGTAGCGAGCGAGAGAGAATGCGTTGGGACTCTAAAGTCTTCCGTGAGAGAGTGATTCATACTCTAAAGTCTTCAACGAGAAAGAGAGGGCGGGCGGACTCTAAAGTCTTCAGAGAGAGAGGGCGGGGGGGACTCTAAAGTCTTCAGAGAGAAATCGAAAGATTCGGGTCGCCCAAAAAATGACTTTGGCTGCGGACTACTGGAAGTGTGGTCCTAAGAGGCTTACTGCTTCCGATCGCTGTCGGCGGCTAAGTGCTCTTCCAAGGCCAGTGGTCCGCTTTATATAGGCCCTAGCGCGGTCCAGTGTGCCCACCGTTATCGTCGCCTAGTGTGCCCCTTCTCCGCCGGTGTGACCCTTTGCCGTCAGTGTGGCTGTTGGTTGGCGCGCTCACGCATTAAAACACTTTATATTATGTGCGCGGCACGCGTCACAACATGCATACAAAAATGTATCTATGTGTGTAAAAACGCGTTATTATTACATTAAAGCGGCTAATAATTATTACCATTTATTAAAAATGCTTCTCGAATATCTTAAAAGATTCTTTTCCGAACACAATCAAGAACTGATAAGAATATTTAGTTGGTCTAATTGGTCAACCAAATGAGGCATGCGGCAAACGGCTGCTAGCACCGTTTGTGGCCATACAAAATTATTTCTTTAATAACTTCGACAATTTTTATCTGATCGCAACCAAATTTTCAAGGATCACACAGACTATAGTTCTTAATATACATCTTCCGAAATTCGCGACTCTAGCTTTAAAATTATACGCTTAATACGCTTTTTTATGATTTGCGGGGGCGGTAGTGGGCGTGGTAAGAATTTGAAACAAACTTGATCTGCGTGCAAGCAAAACAAATACTGTCGAAAAAAAATTAAAATCTCTATCTCTTATAGTCTCTGAGATCCAGTGTTTCATACGGACAGACGGACAGATAGACAGACAGACAGACAGACAGACAGACAGACAGACGGACGGACAGACAGACAGACAGACAGACAGACAGACGGACATTGCTAGATCGACTCGGCTGTTGATCCTGATCAAGAATATATATACTTTATAAGGTCGGAAATGCTTCCTTCTACCTGTTACATACATTTCCTGCCGGCACAAAGTTAATCCCCTTCTGGGTAGCTGGTATAAATATCATAACTTCACTGTTTCTCAAAATATATTTTTACAATTTTGAGATTTGGCAACTGAAGGTAAGCGGAAGTTAGCTTCCTATCTTGTTATTTACAATTTTTATTGACCTTTGGGGATTCAAAATGGAGTTCGCGAAATTTCAGGATTCTTCCGGAGCTAGGCAAAGACAAAAAAAAACGATTTCTTTGGATCTGCCGCGTTTTATATTCCCTTGACTATTTCATACGGCTGTTACCCTTGCTCGATACAGAGATACTTTTGCATCTTTTTCTCCCACAGCTAGCCACCGAAAAAAACAATTTCGTTGAAGGAAGTTGGTCCACATATGTATGCATGTATATTGTTGCTTCATTCCACTGGTCGTCTTTATATTTTTTCTCGAGAGATGAGTCCAGCAATGAGGGAATGAACAGTTCGCTTCTGTTTTTATTTCAATTTTATTAAAGTTTTAATTTATTAATTTAATTCTGTAGCTTAAGAAATATTCCTTTAATTTTTTAGAAATAAAATTATAATGTTTTGAAGAAATTCGAAAGTGGCCGCAGCTAGTAAATGTTTGTAGTGCCACATTGAATGGGTCACTCAGGCTATTAACCATTGAGCCAGAAGCGACTTAAGTTAGGGAGGGCGATCCACGACCTCTAGAACATGAAAAGGAGGTGAGTAGTGGATGTCAGCAGTAGGATAATGATCTTTTCTTTTTATACCCTTGTATTATAATTTCAGTAAGAAGTTTACAACGCAGTGAAGGAGACATCTCCGACCCTATAAAGTATCTACATTCTTGATCAGGATCAACAGCCGAGTCGATCTAGCTAGTCCGTCTGTCCGATTATGCGCAAACTAGTCCCTCAGTTTTAAAGCTATCTGAATGAAACTTTGTAGTTAGTCTTCTATATACAATCCCCCGTACAAAAGTCGGAACGGGCCGGATTGGACGACTATATCATAAAGCTGCCATAGGAACAATCGAAAAAAATCTTGGAAAAAAAATGTTAACTGTCAGTTTTCAACATATTTTCAATATTTTGTAAGGATGCACTGGCCGAGATGAACCTCAGCGGCCCAGAGTCCCATCCAGAAAATATTTATTTAATGGAAACGCCATAACATGAAGGCGCCGTTTTGTTGAGACTTTTAGGGGTGGGTTTTTGCCGGCGGCCACGAAATTGCAGATTCTGATTGCCCACGCTGGGCGGGAAAAATGCTAACGGCCGGGTTACCCAGCGGCCGGACCCTCCACTAGAGACTGTGGAAACGAGACTCTGGCTATCCCAGCAGCCTGCTCCCACGCCCGCAACCCTGACCTAAAACCACGCCTGGGCTCACCCAAACGCCGCGGCCTGGCGGCTCCGCCTGGTGTGCCCACCGGCGAGCTGCCTCCCCAACTATGCCCCGTGACTCGCGGTAGCCCGCGGATGCGCCCGGGCTAATCGCTGCGGCGGCTTTCTGAGATCAGACTACGGCTTGGAAGCATTCTCAACAGCCGCCGTCCTCGCCAACGCCCGGAATTAATCTCAGCAGCGCGGCGTCCAGCTCGCCGTCTGGGGGAAACCCAACGACGGACGAGGTGGGAAGGAGGGCCACAGTGGGTCGTGGTTGGCTAGGAAGGTTAAGGGAAATAATACGATCGGTGCCATTTAATATGCCTAGCTTAGTTTTCATTTCATGTTTGTCACCGTTTTCTTGTCTAATTTTCTTATTTTCTATTTTTCCCCTGCCTTTGTGTACCTACCTAGCACACACACACCACCATAGATCGCCGTATGTATTGTTTTTGAGCGCAAGCGCCTCGCTCACCCATAGCCGGTTGAGGTTTTGTATGATGTCCAAATCTTCAGTTTCCTTGTTGTGTTCGGGGTCCTCGTTATCCTTATGGTTCCTTCGTGTCCTTGTCAAATTGCTTCTGGGGGTCGTCAATCACTTTGTGAGGAGTATAGCTCCCACTCGATGCGTTGCAACGTAGCCTCAGGACGAGTGGCCCCAAATCGTCCGTCCGGTTCCACGTCGTTGTCCTCGCCGCTGGTGGCCCTGGCCGGCAGTAGTCCGGCGCGGGTCGCCTTGGCGGGTCTGCCCTACGTCCACCACTAGCGGTCGCATCGCCTCGTTAGGCGAGGCTGGCTCCAAAGGGTCATCTCCCTCTACTGAGCGCCTGCGCTCGGTCAGATGGAGCTCCCGGACGCTGTCCTCCACGGCCGCCGTCAGCCAGGAGAAGTCCCGCCTGGCTGGGGGGTCTCCGGCCCGTCCCATTATCCGAGCCGTGACCGCAACCCGGGTGAGAGGGCGGTCCGATGGCCACGTATATGGGGGTAACCCGCGTCCCAAACTCATGGTCTTCTTGGTCTTGTCGAAAGTTCTGTAGGGTGGAAAAGCATGGTTAGTGATGGCTCCTTTCCCTATCACCCTACCTAGCGGTGTGTTTTCCTAACTGCCTAACTCCCTTTGTTTGCCCTTATTTCATTTCGCGTATTCGATTTCCGAAATTTCTTTCCCGCGGGTTCTTCCCTCCGGCGGGCGGAGTGTTGGACAGGCGCACCTAACAACAAGTGACAGCGTGAATCCCTGGCCGTTGGCCAGATGAAAGGTCATCTATGCTTGCTCTCCCGGCGTGGAGTCCTCTCCACCGTCCAGGATGGTTTCCTCGAGGTGCTCGTACAGATACTTGGTATCTGCCTCGCTGCGATATGGTTTCAGCTGGTTGAGGCTGACCGTCGACGACTGCCGGGTATGTGCAGTTGTACATGAAGTAAATAGATTGTTGGTTGGTTTGTTTTAAATGTTTCTTTATTTAATTTGGATTTTAGAGAGCAGCTATGGTGCCGCTCGAAGGGTTGAATTCAATCTGTTCTTAAAGTATTCCTTAAAGTCTAATTAAGGCTAGGTCTCAGTGCTGCGCTGCTCGCAGGCGGCGGCAGAGAGACGGTTATCAATGTATATACTTATGTATATAAACATATGCCCTCTCTTATGTGAGGAGCGCGAGGGGTGTGCACATACGGTCCGTTCATGGTGCAATTATTCCGACGCTAACACTTTCTGTGTGTGGCCTGAGCCATAGGGATCGATTCATATTTCGGCCACTTAGAGTTTATGACCGGGACCATGAATTATGTAAACACTGCAACAAAGTGTTACAGTGTGTACCCTTTAAGTATTGTTGGTACAGTGCATACTATATCTCCCTCCTTTTGAAAAATAACGTAATATTATGAAGTTATTTTAATATTGTATTTTAATAATGTAAGTATGTATGTAGCTATATACATTTTTATCTTCGTATGGGTGTAGCTATGTATGTTTTTATCTTCTTATGGGTGTAGTTATGTATGTTTGTATCTTCGTATGGCCATACTAAGTACAATTTATGAAATAAAGATTTTTAGTCTATCCTTATGAACTGTTTGTTTCTTACTTTTATTATTTGTTATTACTATGTTATCTCTATCTCTTATTTCCGTTACTTTATACGGACCTGTATATTTAGGATCTAACTTATGACATGTTTCGTTTTTTAACAAAACTTTATCACCTACGGATATATCTATATCCCTTACTTTCAGATCATATTAGTATATGATTTATTTATATTCTTATTTGCTTCTAATAATACTCTAGCTCTTCTATAAGCTACCTCTAATCTATATTTACTTTCCTTAGCATAGCCATCTATATCATATTTGGTTTCTACGCTATCTGTGCTAAAGTGTTTTGGTAGATTAGTTGTCTTACCAAAAACTAGCTCACATGGACAATAACTATGTGCCATAGAGGGGGTCGTGTTGAAACAAAAGACAAAGTATTGAAGCCTTACGTCCCAATCAATTTTATCACCCGATATGTAAGATCGTATATACTCATGACTATGACTTCTCCCTATTGTTCCAACTGTCTGGTGGTGGTGTGCTATAGATGTTATATTTTCAATTTTCAAATATTTGCACAGGTCATTTATAATTGAATTCTTATATTCTGTTCCCATGTCCGTAATGAACGTCTTCATTGGACCGTACTTCAGAATAAAAGATTCGAAAATTGCTTTAGCGACAGTTTTTGCATTTTTATTTGCAATTGGTATGGCAACTAAATATTTTGTTAAATCACATATTAAAGTGACTACATATTCATTGCCATTTTCTGATTTGGGAAGTGGACCAACAGTGTCCACTATCACTCTGTCGAAGGCATTTATTGGTGTATCTGTTATCGTTAAAGGGGTCTTTGTATGAGATGTAACTTTTGATTTCTGACATTTAGGACATTTTCTTACGTACTCAGTTATATCTTTAGACATACCTCTCCAATAATAATGTCTTCGTACTTTGGCCAAAGTTATCGATATGCCAGTGTGACCTCCTTGGATAGGATCATCATGAAATTTAGACAGAACAGCTTCTTTGTCTTTTAGACATTTTATTTGGGTCACCGGGTTGAGTAGCGCTACTCTTAATGACTTTAGTGTTTTATTGCCCATTAATTTGAAATTATCTATTGAAATATTTTCAAAGATATTTTCCACGGTGCCAATTTTATGTGGCTGATATTATTCATACCGGCTTGCGTTTCAAGCCTTTGGAAAAATTGACCTAAATCAATATCTCCATTAATATATAAATCGCTCACATCATATCTTGCGATTATTTTCTTACCATGCTTAAGGAAACATAGCATAAATTTAATCATTTAATCATACGTCATTGTTTATGAAGAAGCTTGATCAATAGTTTGCCTGGGCAATTCTATTTCTGTGTTTTCCGCGCGGATTTTCTGTCTATTTTGATATCTCGTAGTGACTTTTTTAATGTTACCGGTTATGTTTTGCAGTTCCCTGGTGGTTATTCTTGATAACGCATCGGCTACATAATTATCTTTACCCTTGTTCGCGCCACAAGGGCGCTTAGTTCCGAGCGGCAGTGTAAGAGCGAGCGCTTGCACTCCCGCTGCACTCCCGCTTGCACTCCCACTCTCCGTTGGCTCTCCCACTTCGGCAAAACCCACCACTCCGCGGTCCCGGGCTCTTTTTCTTCTTAGTCTTAAGTTAATCCTAAAATTTAAGTGTGCCAATAAAGTGCATATTCTGTGAAGTCGAGTTCGCCGCCTTTTTTCTTCGTTATGGACTTGTGGGAATTCCAGCCAATAACAACCACAACTTCTACGGCCACCATCCCGCCACGACAGCCGGCCTATTTTGGGATAACTCCGCCCACTCCATTTCATGGTCCTTCGTCGCCTGCGATCTATTCTGATCAGCGCCCCCCTCTGCAGATTTTTCCAAGATAAGTACGACTATTTTCCTAACCATTCGTCCGTTGTCGCCATACTCCTTTTCCAACGGCGTTATTTCCATCCGAGTCCGAGTTCCAAGGGAAAAGTGAAAAGTTATATATATATGCCTATATACAAGAATATAGGTATAAAATACATACGCCTAGCCGCAGTGAATTTTTTTCTGTTCTAAAGTGCAAACGTGCTTTGCCAATATTGGCCCTCTATATAGTTTTTTCACTGTGATCCGCTAGCTTCCAAGCGTACACACATATATAAATTCATATATGTATGTACATATATATATTACCATCCAAAAATCACTTTCACATACCCATGTTCCGCACTAAACTGCATGTTTAAAAATCCAAATATATACACACACAAATCATACCAAGAATAAATAAATTATTTTATTTACACATATCCGAGTATACACATACACATTAATACATACATATATTGTTCCAAAGACACATAAAAATATTATATTCTTCAAACAGATCAAAATATACACATACACATATTGTTCCAAAAACACAAAAAAAAATAATATATATATATTAAAATACCCTGCAGTACCGCTTGTCATCAATAGCCCTGTAATCAACAATTCATCAACGTGCCGACTGCGACGTCGGCAGAATCGATGCTTTCAGTCGACAATCGTGTCAAAGCCGACTCTCTCGCGCTCTCATTTCCTCTCCGTTGATGAAAATGTTGACATGCACTCTCGCTCTCTCAGTAATATAAGCGGGGTGGGTTTTTCAGTTGCGTTTTAACTTCTGAATAAGTTAAGAGTAATACATCTTAGATGGCAAAAATGAAAGTTAAAGTTAAATTGTTTAAAAATTCCATTTATAGTTTGAAAGTTTGTAAGTGTTAGTGCAATTATTAGGAAAACAGTGGAATTATATTAGAAACAGTGGGACTATACAGAAATCAACGTCATTAACATTTGATCTACATTTCATCAACAATTCATCAACAGCCGAAGGGGTGTTGTTGATGAAAAGTTGATGAAAGGTTGATGACAAGTTGATGACAAGTTGATGACAAGTTGATGACAAGTTGATGACAAGTTTATGACAAGTTGATGAATTCATAAACTTGTCATCAACATTTCATCAACAATTCATAAACTTTTCATCAACTTGTCATCAACAATTTTTGATGAAATGTTGTTGAAGACAGCCTAGGACATGCCCATGTTAACTTCATCAACAGTTTGTATGGCAATTCATCGATGAATCATCAACAACACCCCTTCGGCTGTTGATGAATGGTACTGCAGGGTATTTACACGCAATTTTACAAATACACACACATAAAAATAATCAACACAAAAAATATATCCCACATTAAACATAAGTTTACATCCGAAATTTATAATAATTTATATACCAATTTGAATAAAGAATAAAATATACATCTAAACATAACATTTTCGTTCCAGCACAATAAATAAATTTTTATCATTTTTTATTCACATATATCCACAAAAAAATTAATTGTGTTTTTAATTGCTATCCTGACATACATATATATCCGCATACATAAGTTTCCCGCTATTCTGCGAGCAGCCAAAATTTTTCCATCAAATACATACATACATACATGGGCAGAGCTTAGCGCTATTCTGTGCTAAGCATTGAGCTCTATAACTCCAAATACACACATACATATATTTGGGCAATTTTTTTTTCGTCTCCGTTTTGGTCATATACAAGCACCTGCACTCGTACGATCCAAGTAGTAACGAGAGAAACACAGGGCACACAAAACCTTGCATCCATACCGAAATACAATATCGATCGCAGAAGCAAAAATTAAAATTTTCGAATAATCGTCAAAGAAAATTTCAAAGTCGATAGCTATTTTAGATCCGTTTTTTCAGCTAGGTTTTTGGCTTTTTTCTTGTGTCGCAAAAGTGTTTACGCTTTGATTGTGTTCCTAAATTACAAACAAATTTGCCAGAGAAGTCAAGATCTAAATTCTGCTCCTATTCTATCGTATCAAGCCAATTATTTTTCCTGGCTTTTTAATTTTTGACATTGATATTCGTAGTTTTCTGTCGGTTGATTTATCGCTCTGTGTTATCGGTGCTACGATTTGGCTATTTCCATTGTTTTTTTGTTTAGCTATTCAGCTTTTTTTCTTCCTTTGTGGACTAAGGTTCGGCTCAGTGAGAGTTAGCTATTTATTTTCCAGAAAGCATTCAGCTATTTTTTTTTCCTCGGAACTTTTAGCTATATTTAGCTATTTGTTTCCAAGGAGCGTTCAGGTATCTTCTACGTGAGCACCGGCTACATTTAGCTCTTTTTTCTAGCTA
This sequence comes from Drosophila anomelani, assembly GCA_035045905.1. Classification (NCBI taxonomy): domain Eukaryota; kingdom Metazoa; phylum Arthropoda; class Insecta; order Diptera; family Drosophilidae; genus Drosophila; species Drosophila anomelani. The sequence goes on along the minus strand of JAWNOO010000028.1, from coordinate 889,916 downwards.
TTTTCTAGCTGTATCAGCTAATTTGCTCCAAACCGAGTCTGCGGGTCAGTTTTTTTTCGTTTCCTTAATTTTTTTGGCGGCGGGCAGGCCTTCTGTTTTGGACAGCGTAGCTGAGTATGCCCGTTGAGGGTGACAAGAAGTCAACGCCGACACCAAAAAAGGAAACAAAAACCACCCTTTCTCTCCGCTACCTTCTCGCGTCAAACAAGTGCCCAAGTCCGCTAGCCCGAGACCTAGAAGCTCGAGTGCCACGCCAAAGATCAGAGATCGCCCAACGACGAGCTCAAAAACAAGTCCGAGAATTGTCGTCTCCAAACCGGTGACGAAAGCGTCGAGCGAATCTTCACTTGTGGAACAGCCAGAGAATACCTCTGCATCCGGGATTAAATTCCTGAGGGTCACATGCGCTAGTAGGAAACTGTCGGTAACCGAGCAGCCAAAGGCCGCAACCGCTGCGTTGCATAAATTCATCGCTGTGAGCGATCGCGTCAGCGCTTTCGAAGACAAGATCAACACTCCTGGTCAAGCTTCGCAATCTTTACACACATTGCAAGTCCGTCTGCAGCAAGTACGAAATCTGCTCTGACCTAATTGCCCAGGAAGGATCCCTCAGCACCTTGCCTCTCCTACAAGCAAAGTATGACTATTGCTACTCTGTATACGAGACCTGTGCAGCACAGATTAGCGAAACGCTAGACAGAGTGACGCCTCAAGCCGTTCAAGCTCCTCCCTCTCAACCGCTTATTTCGTCCGGTTGCGGGCTACCGCCCTGCGATACAGAAGTTTTCGATGGGGACTACCTCCGATGGCCCACTTTCCGGGACCTGTTCACGGCAGTTTATGTTAACAACCCCAGGCTGACACCGGTCGAGAAGCTTTTTCACCTCCTCACAAAAACTAGTGACGAGGCAAAGGCCATAGTGTCCAAATCCCCGCTTACAAATGACGGCTTCGCGTCAGCGTGGGAAGCGCTTCAAGACCGTTTCCAAAATAAAAGACTTTTAGTCAACAGCCAACTCAAGCTCTCGTTCAACTTGAGTTCCATTTCTCAAGAATCTGGACATGCTCTAAAGGGGCTACAATCCACGATTCAGGGGTGTTTGAAAGCGCTAGCACATTCCAATATCTTCACTGACAACTGGGATTGTCTGCTGGTGTTCTTGTGCGCAAGCAAACTGCCGAAGTTAACCCTTTCCTTATGGGAACAGTCCCTAACTTCAAAGTCGGAAATTCCGGCTTGGGAGGAGATGAACACCTTCCTGAGGTGAAAGGTATCGGACACTGGAGGCTATCGAGGATATGAAGCCGACTCAGTCAGTTCCTTCGAGACCAAGGTCAGCACCAAACAAAAAGGGTGTGACTTATGTGCTAAGGAAAATCATCCGATTCGATTGTGCCCGCGCTTTCTTCACATGTCTGTCGACGCGCGTTCCGGCTACATAAAAAAGAAGCAGCTATGCCTGAATTGTTTCGCTAGAGGCCATCATTGCATCATAGAGGCCATTCAAACACGAGCTCCTCAAATGCTCGAACCACGAGTTCTCCAACCTCGGCGCCCTCTGCGCAACCGTCCTCGAAACCCTCCAGTCGCAATGCATCCGCGAGCACCTCAACGGTGCAGAATTATTTCGCCTTAGGCACTACAGCCGTCCTGCTGAGCACGGAAATTATTGACGTGTGCCATTTGGGCACAAGTTACCGAGCCCGACCTTTATTCGACTCGGGATCGGAGGCTACTTTCATCTCCGAACGCATGTTCAACCTCCTTAAGTTGCCATTCCGAAAAATCCAAACCAAGTGTCAGGGCTAAACCAATCGGTTTCGGCAGAGTCAACGAGACTCTGCCAGTTTGCAATCCGCTCCCCTACTAAGCCGGGTCTACAATTAGATACCGCAGCCTATGTCCTTCCGGAATTAGCGGGCAAACTGCCCTCCCATCCAGTTCCCAGGAATTCTTTACAAGACCTGCCCGATCTACAATGGGCAGACCCAAACTTCTTTGAAAGTTCCCAAATGGATGTAGTAATCGGAGCTGATGTTCCACCGTCGGTGATGATGCAGGGCACTCGGAGAAACCTTTGTGGCTCACTCCTCGGCCAAGAGACCATCTTCGGCTGGGTACTTACCGGGCCGATCTCCAATACTAAGGCCAATAGAGTCGCATCCTTCACGACTCAAGTACACCACAAAAATGAAGATTCCTTAGACTCGCTTCTCAGCAAGTTCTGGGAGGTGGAGGATCTACCATTCCAGATGGTAATAGAGTCAGATTCCTATTGCGAAAGGATCTTCCTCTGGGTCCGACTTAGAATATTCAAGGTCCATTGCGTTAGCTCAGTTTCCTAGAAACGAGAATCGTTTAAAAAGAGATTTTCCTTTAAAAGAGCAATATGACAACGTGATTCAGGAGTATCTGGATCTGGGTCATATGTACGAAGTTCCATCGACTCATAGTTCCCCAACTTACTACCTTCCACATCACGCGGTAATCAAGCCCGAAAGTACGACGACAAAGCTTCGCGCTGTATTTAACGCCTCCAGTCCATCTGCGAATGGAACCAGCTTAAATGATATTCTTCATGCTGGTCCAGTACTGCAATCCGATCAAATTCTGAAGTGGCGATATTTCCAATACGTGTTCAGCGCGGACATCACAAAGATGTACCGTCAGATCTGGTTCGATCCGAAGCATAAACCCTTTCAAAGAATCCTGTTCCGAAATAAGGAGGGGGATATCCGAGACTTTGAGTTGAAAACAGTTACCTTCGAGGTCAACTGTGCGCCTTTCCTCGCTATTCGAGTGCTGCAGAAGCTAGCAGAGGATGTCCAAGGGGCGTTTCCAAAAGCCAGCCACATTCTTCAAAAACATATGTACGTCGATGACGTTCTGGCAGGGGCAAATTCCATATCTGAGGCCCATAGTTCAATCCAAGAGCTACAAGCAGCTCTTAGCTCTGCTGGTTTCCCTTTGAGGAATTGGACTTCAAACCAGCCGCTTCCAGCCGAACACCTCCTTCATAGCGAGTTCCTCGATATCGATACCGAAAGCACGGCCAAAACGCTCGGGATTCGATGGAGGGCTAAGTCCGACGAATTCTATTTCGTGCCGCCAGAAATAGTGGTGGAACCCTCCTTCACAAAGCGCGAGGTGTTGTCCCAAATCGCGAGGTTGTTTGATCCAGCTGGATGGCTAGCTCCGTTTATAATACGTTCCAAAATGTTCATGCAGGAGATTTGGCTACAAGATTTAAGCTGGGATGATAAGCTTCCCAGCGAAATGAGTCAGAGGTGGCAGGCGTTTCTCCATGAGTATTCCGACCTCAACCAGATCCGCGTTCCGAGATGGGTCTGCTTTCAGCCTGAAATCAAAGTGGCGTATCACCGATTTTGCGATGCGTCCCAAAATGCTTTTGGAGCGGCGATCTACGTGTGTGTCGAGGTTGGTCAGAAAATCCTTTCTAACCTCCTTACATCCAAGACACGAGTCGCTCCAGTAAAGACCGTGTCACTTCCACGCCTAGAGCTATGTGGCGCCGTGCTGTTAGCCGAAATGGTAACAGCGATTCTTCCCAATATGCCCTCATCAAGTTCCGACATACGCTGCTGGACCGATTCGACAATCGTTCTGGCCTGGTTACGGAAGCCAGCGTGCACCTGGACCAGGGTTGTTGCCAACAGAGTGGCCAAGATCACGCAGGCAGTACCAGTCGACTGCTGGGCACACGTTCGATCCGAAAAAAAATTTCGCCGATTTAGTAGTCGAGGCGTGTCCCTACTCGAGTTAGCGGATAGTCAACTTTGGTGGCAAGGGCCACAAGAGCAGTGGCCAGCGCAAAGCGATGTGCAGCCGAACACAGAGCTCGAGCAGCGCGCGGTGAAAGTGCATTTCAGCCAGGTTCCCTCTGACGAATTTCTAGAACGCTTCTCTAAACTGGACAAAGCTCTGCGAGTCCTAGCGTATGTTCGGCGCTTCCTTAGTCGCTGCCGTAAGGGCGCGATCTCCTCTACTTCCCGACCCACGAGTGAAGAAATCCGAGAGGCAGAACGAGCGCTGATTTCCATTGCGCAACGTCGAGCATACGGCCAAGAGCTGAAGCACTTGGAAGAGAAGAAGCCCCTTCCGGGGGCAAGTCCAATATTAAATTTGTTTCCGTTCACGGACCAACTCGGCCTCCTAAGGGCGTGTGGTCGCTTCACAGCTTCTAAAGCTCTCCAGTATGATGAACGGCATCCAATAATTCTGCCCTACGGCTGTAGACTGTCTCGCCTTCTCGTCCAATTCACCCACCAGATTACTCTTTATGGCGGTAGTCAGTTGATCGTACGCCTGATCCGATCGAAGTATTGGATTCCTAAAATCAAGAATCTGGTCAAGGCAGTGGTGAATCCGTATAAGATCTGCACGATTTACAAGAAGAGACTGCAAACTCAGCTGATGGGCGATCTTCCAAAGGAGAAGGTGACTCGAGGCCTTTTACATATACGGGCATTGATAATACCGGGCCGTTCGAGATTAAAAACTATACCGGGAGAGCGTGTCTCATTACCAAGGGATATGTATGTGTATTTGTGTGTTTCTCCACGAAGGCTATCCATTTAGAGCCTTCATCCGATCTCACCGCCGAAAAATTCCTGGCAGCCCTTGCTCGTTTCGTAGCTAGGCGCGGGTGTCCTCAGCGGATTTAATCTGATAATGGCAAGACATTTGTGGGGGCAGCTTCTCTACTTTCTCGGGACTTCCTTCAAGCCGTCAAAGAGTCCGTGACTGATGTATACAGCCATCAAGGACTTGAATGGCGTTTCATCCCGCCCGGGGCTCCACATATGGGGGGTCTGTGGGAAGCAGGGGTGAAAAGTTTCAAAACTCTTTTCTATAAAGCCACGGCTACGCGCAAGTATACATTTGAGGAACTTTCGACGCTCCTAGCCAAGATCGAAGCTTGCCTCAACTCCAGACCCCTCTCCCCGATGTCTGAAGAACCTTCCGATCTACTAGCCCTCACGCCTGGCCATTTCCTGATTGGCGGGCCGTTGCTTTCCACGGCTGAACCTGAAATAAAAGGCGAAGCCAAGTCGATAATCAATCGCTGGCAACATCTGAAGGCCCAACATTAGCAGTTATAAATATCGAGCGTGCTGCTCGACACCGGGAGCACGACGTTTGAGATGGGGGCCCTGATCGACCCGTGCATGCCGGTCAGCAGCATCGATCGGTCGTTGGTGGCGGCATACAAGCTGCCAATCACGCAGGCAGGCGAGGACGACGTCTGCACGGCGACCCTTCGATCCCGCACGGGCGACTTCCGGCTCGAAGTCGTCTTAAGGCTTGATCCCAGCCTTAGGATTCGAACGCCAGTACGGGCTCTGAGCGACACCTTCCGGGCCAGGTTCGATGATATCCGGCTCGCGGATGAACGGTACCATCGCCCATCGACCATTTCCCTCGCGTTGAGGTCAGACTTCTTTCCCAAGCTGATCCAACCGGGGTTCCTGAAGCTGGAAGATGGGCTGCTCGTCGCTCAGAGCACCGTGTTTGGATGGACCGTCTCCGGAGTGTGCCACGAGAAGTAATCCTGCTTTTCTGCCGCAAGGGGGGGGGGAGAATGTTCGCGCCACAAGGGCGCTTAGTTCCGAGCGGCAGTGTAAGAGCGAGCGCTTGCACTCCCGCTGCACTCCCGCTTGCACTCCCGCTCTCCGTTGGCTCTCCCGCTCCGGCAAAACCCACCACTCCGCTGTCCCGGGATCTTTTTCCTCTTAGTCTTAAGTTAATATTAAAATTTAAGTGTGCCAATAAAGTGCATATTCTGTGAAGTCGAGTTCGCCGCCTTTTTTCTTCGTTTTGGACTTGTGGGAATTCCAGCCAACAACAACCACAACTTCTACGGCCACCATCCCTCCACGACAGCCGGCCTGTTTTGGGATAACTCCGCCCACTCCATTTCAACCCTTTAAATATTCGACTGTGAAGTCATACTCTTCTAATTCGAGCCTCATACGCGTCAGTTTTCAACTGGGATTGATCATCGAGAATAGATGGGTTAAAGGTCTATGGTCGGTTTTTATACCATGTACCAAAGGTACACAGGTATTATAGTTTTGTGCGAGTCCGATTTTCTGTAACAGGCAGAAGGAAATTTAATAAATGGTAATAATTATTAGCCGCTGAATGCAATAATTACACGTTTTTACACACATAGATACATGTGTATGTATTTTTGTATGCATGTGATTATATTACACCTGATTTGCATTTGTCCGTTATGTTCAAAATTGTATTAATTGTTTTTTCAGGCGTCCTGACGCTTTTCTGGTTTAAGTATGGGTAGCGGGTATCTCACAGTCGAGCTCACTCGACTGTAGCCTTCTTACTTGTTTATTTTCCTGATTGTTCCTATGGTAGCTATGTGATATAGTCGTTCGATTTTCGTAAAATTTCAACCGAAATTCGGAAATAATATTAAATGGGAAAATATCAAATTTGGTGATAATATGTTGAAATCTGACAAAGTTATGGTTTTTTCTTTTATTCTCCTGATTGTTCCTATGGAAGCTATAGGATATAGTCAGCCGATTTTCATGAAAATAAAATAGAAATTCAGGTATAATAAAATATGGCTAAATATCAAATTTGGTGAAAATATGTGAAAAACTGACAAAGTTATATTTTTTTTTTGAAAATTTTTCGGATCGTTCCTATGGCAGCAATATGATATAGTGGTCCGATCCGACCCGTTCCGACATATGTACGAGTGAGAGTATATAGAAGCCTAACTGCAAAGTTTCATTCAGATAGCTTTAAAACGGAGCGACTAGTTTGCGTAGAAACGGACAGACGGACAGACGGACATGGCTAGATCGACTCGGCTGTTGATCCTGATCAAGAATATATATACTTTATAGGGTCGGAGATGTCTCCTTCACTGCGTTGCAAACTTTTGACTGAATCTTATAGATTTTATAGATACTCTGAAAGGGTATAATAATCAAGAACCACAACCAGAAATACAACAGGCACAAAACGAGTTGCCTGCATTGTACCCTAAAATGCCAGCCCAAGCCTTTTAAAGGGGAGGGAAGTGACATATTCAATGCAAGCAATACACATCCAGAGCAGGCGATTCCGCTCTTCAATAACATAAACAATTCTTAGAAAATTATTGTATACAACCAAGATCCCAAGCGGGCCATCTCGCACTCTCAAATTTATGTACAAAAAATGTAAACAAACTGCAGCACAAGAAATATTTTTGTCACAAGAATTTAGTCTTAAGCTGAGATCTATTCAATAAAGACATAAAGTTTATGTTGGTTATATGATATTTTATTTATTGTGGAACTCGGATAAGAAACTGTATGTTTAACATGAGTTTATTAAACTTATTAAGGTTGCGCGACAATGCGTGGTGTCTTCTTCAAATGCACATACACGAATAGGAATACTTAAGAATATATCGCACAAAGCAAAAAGAGATAGCTTAAGTGTTACCAAAGTTTGTATTTCGATTGTTGCCAGACAGATCATATTTCAACACTCCTTCTCAACAATCATATACTTTATACATATTAATAACAATTCATTTCATTAATACATTTTACATGTTTGTTCTTTTGCAAGTTTTTGGTTAACACATCTGAGACCATATCATTAGTACTTATATACTTAACATCTATTTCATTTTTAGTATATAACTCTCGTACATGATGAAACTTTATATCTGATGCAAATGCAGCTTCTTCTCAACCGCCAATGCCATGATCATTCTAACGGACGAGTATCTGACCACAGGTGAGAATGTTTCCCAGAAGTCAACACCATACCGCTGAGCACATCCTTTAGCAACTAGTCTTGACTTAAAGCGCTCTACATAGCCTTCCTTGTCAACCTTTACGCCAAATACCCACTTGCAGCCTATAGCCTTTTTGTTTTGTGGCAGATCCACTAGATCCCACGTGTTATTGGCCTCTAGCGCTTTCATCTCCTTCTGAATCGATGCTGACCATTCCTGCTTCATTTCTGACTGATTAACCTCACCCAAATTTGCTGGAATGTGTATATCCTCTGCCTTCAGCATATTCAGACAGTTGTATTGCTTACGGGGTCGCCCCGGCTTGCCAGTTTTAATGAATCTTGGACGCCCTGGTCCACGAGTTTGAGATACTGCAGGCTGCTCTGCCTCATCGCTGATAGCACTCTCGTATTCATCATCGTCCTGATCCTCTCTGGCGTCCGAGCCATCCTCTGCCTGAAGCTGCTCATCATTGTTGTCTTGTGTCTGCTGATTATCTGCTATTTCCATTTCATCGCTTGAGTACGATTGCCTTTGAGCCAAAAACCTTAAGGTGCGATACATACGGTTTCTTGCCCACCCACGCCTCATATGGCGTCTTGTTGCACAACGCTTTTGTTTCTGACCTATTGCGCAGGTATGCTGCAGTTTGTACTGCCTCAGCCCACAGGCTCTCATCTGCGCTTGAATGAATCAACATACTTCTGGCCATTTCCACCAGAGTGCGATTTGCTCGTTCAGCAACTCCATTTTGCTGTGGAGTATAGGGTACTGTCAGCTGTCTTACTATACCGTTTTCAGTAAGAAATTGCCCAAATGCGTGGCTCACGTACTCGCGCCCGTTATCGCAACGAATTGCTTTTACTTTCTTTCCGCGTTGTTTTTCTGCAAACACAACATAGTCTTTGAATGCGCTTAGTATTTCGTCGCGAGATTTCAAAAAATAAACAACTGTATAACGCGAGTGATCATCAATGAACGTTGCAAAGTAACGCGCACCCCCGACAGACGGTTTGTTCATTGGTCCACAAATGTCCGAATGGATCAAATTTAACACTTATTCTGAACGACTTTCAGATGCCCTTGGAAATGGTTTCACACAAATTTTACTTTTGGCGCACGTCTCACACGCATCGCTATTTGAGTCAATTTTTGTATTAACTGTTTTTAGACCATACACCATTCCACCGCTCGCCATTTTACTTAAGCTTGACAAATTTATATGGCCAAAACGATAATGCCATTTCCACATTACACTGCTGTTTTTATTAGAGTACATACACTGCTTAATTTTTATGTCGATCATAAACAAGTCACCATATTTGCACGCTTTCAATATGTCCATATTTTGTTTATCTATAATCACTGCTTTGTGATTATCAAAAATAACTTTGTATCCATTTTCAATAGCTTTAGCTACCGATATAAAGTTTGTCTGCAACTTTTTTGCATACAACACATTTTTCAGTTCTATTGTAAAATTTTTCACACTAACACACACAGTGCCAATGCCATCGGCCAACACAAAATTGGCGCCAGCAAGAAATATTTTTTCTTTGTGCTCTCTCATTTCTACGAACCACGACTTATCACAACACATGTGTACAGTCGCGCCACTGTCCAGACACCACATTGATTTGCTCAAATTGTCACTTTTCTTCACATTCGCAAGAATAGCAAGGGCTCTCTTTTTCTCATTAGTTGTGTCTTTGTCATTTTTTACTTCTTCTTTGCACTGAGCAATAAAATGACCTTCGCGTCCGCACCTATAGCACTTCTTTTTCTTTTTTGTATCACCCTTTTGGTATGTATTCTTCGCGCGCGACATAAATGCTTACTGTACACTGTTGTCCGCGACTTCACTGTTCACTTGTTGTCTCTGTCCTTCTTCAATAATTTTTATTTTCAAGTCAGATAAGGACGGCAACATTTCTCGCGTCTCGATTGCCACAACGAAATTTTCAAAAGATTTGCCTAAGCCGGTTAGCAACAAAATTGTAAGCATGTCTTCACTTATGTTCATTTCTATTTCCTTCAGCTTTTCCACTATGTCCGAGAACTCACTTATATAGCTTTGCACACTTGCACTTTCTAGCAAGCTCATTCGCAGCAATCTTTTAAACACTGCTATTTTTCTAGCTGGTCCGCGCGGCTGATACACACTCATTAATTTCTCCCATGGCTCTTTTGACGACGTGCAATTTTTTATGAAATTAATTTCCGACGACTTTACACCCAGCAATATGCTGGCTAATGCCTTTTCATCCCGTGTATCAAACAATGCTTTTTGTTCTTGGCTGTCGTCTTCATTTTTGTCAGTTCTCCCGCACACAATTGGCCACAGATCACTTTGTACCAGAATGCTTCTCATCTGTACCGACCATACCGCGTAATTCTCTTCATCCAACTTTTCGATGGAACATAACCCGTGTCCACTCATGTTCATTAATTTTCTCCGCAATCAACACAGTAATTTAAATTAATGTCACAGTTTTTAACCACTCGAGCCCTGGGCCCATAACCTGTTGGTTATATGATATTTTATTTATTGTGGAACTCGGAAAAGAAACATCCTTCATCTTAATGCTATATTTACATTTGGGAACTTCATACTTAAATATATTACGGATATACTATACTACTACAAAACAAGAAAGGAAGCTAACTTCGGCTCACCAAAGTTTGTATACCCTTGCAGAATTTAAACAAAAAATTCAAACCGAAATTCTGAAATAATAATTAGTTGCCAAATCTCAAATTTGATGATGGTTTGAAACACGGCTAAGCTATGGTTTTTTATTTTCCTGATGGTTCCTATGAAAGCTATAGGATATAGTTGTCCGATTTTCATGAAATTAAAACCGAAATTCGGAAATAATATTAAATGACCAAATATCAAATTTGGTGAAAATATGTTGAAAACTGACAAAGTTATGGTTTTTTCTTTTATTTTCCTGATTGTTCCTATGGAAGCTATAGGATATAGTCAGCCGATTTTCATGAAATTAAAACCGAAATTCAGTAATAATAAAATATCAAATTTGGTGAAAATATGTGAAAAACTGACAAAGTTATAATTTTTTTTTCAAAATTTTTCGGATCGTTCCTCTGGCAGCTTATGATATAGTGGTCCGATCCGGCCCTTTCCGACATATGTACGAGTGAGAGTATATAGAAGCCTAACTTCAAAGTTTCATTCAGATAGCTTTAAAACTGAGGGACTAGTTTGCGTAGAAACGGACAGACGGACAGACGGACAGAAGGACAGACGGACAGACGGACATGGCTAGATCGACTCGGCTGATGATCCTGATCAAGAATATATAGGGTCAGAGATGCTTCCTTCACTGCGTTGCAAACTTTTGACTGAAACTAATATGCCCTGCTAGGGTATAAAAAGGAGGGGGAGGGGGATTAACTATGAGAATTCCCTCGCCGCTGTCTCCAATAGATACTAGCCGGGTGGCTGATAGCGAATATCCAGTGCGCCGTTGGATGGTCACTCCGTGGCGGCCGGTTGGCCTGGTAAATCCCAATGTTGAGATAGGAAGATTATGCTGGAAGGTTGACTTCCCTTCAATACTGCTGGCCTAGAGACTCAGTCAGTATAATAATTAATAAATGATTTAACGACGAAGTGTCGGAGATTCATTGATAAGAGCTGGTGCTCTTTATTTATTGAATGTCAATTATGAACTAAAACTTAAAGCTATCAATAAGTGGACTCATAGCGGCCTCTGCAATTGGCAGAGCTTGCCGGCTATGCACGAGCTTCCGGCCAGACGCTGTGTCAGCAGTTTGGCCGGAGCGAGCTTTAGGGCGATCGGTCATTGCCGTCGCCAAGTTGGCTTAGTTAACTACTCCCCCCCTCAGGAATAAGGCCGCCCTCGGCCGACCCTATTTGGGCAATCACCTCCCTTAGTTGGGCCGTGGATTTCCTGGCCTGGGTGACTCGCCGATAGGTTAGGCCGACGCAAATCAACGCGCAGCAAACTGCTCCAGCAATTAGGACTATCTGGTACGAGCGATAGTTGTTGACATCCTCCCCGAATCTTTTAATGTGCTCCAGGTTACGCTCACTCAATCGGTGAAGGTAAGGGAGGCTAAGTATGTCATGTTCCAGAGTGATATTGAGGGAGGGCGAGCTAGCCGCTCCTGGGACCCTTTTTCGGGCCACGTCATAGCTGGCGTACCGGGTTTCGTTAACCGTGGCACATTCGGCAAAGGTGACGAGGTGAGTTCCTCGTAGGCGAATGCAGGTGCCATTGTCAACGCACACATGAGCCGGGCTATCGTTGATGATGATGATACCTTCGTCCACCAAGGTGACCGGATGCAGGTCGCTGTGTTGGATGTCGCAATGTGCAACACATCCAGCGTGGAGTTCTTGGGCGCATGATCTTCTTTGCGCCAGTCGGCAGAAAGTGAGCAATTCTTGACTGTATGAATTTCTCCGTTGCAATCCGCAATGACCTGGTCCTCCAGTCTAAGCATCGTGTCATGGTGTGACACGGGGAAGACTGTGATTTTAATGCAGGCTGATTTAACTTTAGGGAATTTGATAATAAAGTGCAAAATGTTAACAGACTGTAATATTTTGACGGACGCAACAGACAGAATGTCTTTAATGGGGGTATCGGTGGGCTCCTCAATCCACACATTTTCCAGGTCTGCATGATCTAGGATGCTAGGGCTAACGATATTGACTTTAGCAAGAGCTATTGCGAGCAATAAATTCTGCAGCTCCATTGCAATCATCCTATTACGAGACAATAACATCTCATACAGGTGTCCCGAAAGAATTTGGGAGTCTTTAGCCGACCTCAGAATTTGATTAACAGTGGCGGTAATACTATTAATTTGTTCTTGTACTTTATTGTTAATGTTTACCTGTCTATTGTTTGCATTTATGAGTTGAAATTTGGTAAGTTTAATTTTCTCAAAATCCTCCGCATCTGGCGTTCCCGCCACTACCTTTAACGCCGTCCCTAAGAAGTCTAAACTCCTAGCTACCCTATGATGGATGCTCAATGATTCGAGCAGGTCACGCAGGTGAGCGACATCTACGCTCAAAAGTTTCTGCATGTGCGACTGGGGGAACATGTCAAGCATTCCACCAGTCTCTTCCACCACGCGCCTATACTCTGAGAGATTTGCTGAGTGTCTCACGAATGCATACTAAAATTCGACCATCAATGATGGGAATGTACTTGGCTTGCGAGTAGTCCGTGACGTGTGCCGATGTTAGGGTCAAAAGGAATAACAGAGGTACCGAAGTGAACCTGTAATATTCGGAATTATTGTAGTGTTTTTCAAAATTTAAGTAGCCCACCACCAAACATGTAAAATAAAGCGTAGTGAATAAAATGGGTATAAATGAATAATGAACAAAAAAAATATAATGATAATAATAAAACGTATGCCAAGTGGCTAAAGGCAAAAAATATAATGGAAAAAATTACGCCAAGTGTCTAGGAATGAAAAATATAAGAAATATAAAAATTATCAGACAAATATCGGTACGACCAAACTTCGTCTACCTAAGGTTGTCCTTGTGGACCACCCTCCCCTTAATGAGGACTGTGGTCCCCATGTCCGCTTCCACAACTTTCTCTTCACAGACTGGAGAGAGTTTGTTGCCTAGTCGCCTGTTTGGATTTTACCAGGACTTTTTCGCCAACCTTGAACACCCTGTTTTGTCGGGAAGCATTTTCCCTGTTCCTGAGCTTATCTTGGGCAAGCTTTATCTTATCCTGAACCTCATACAGCGGCTCATCCGACTGTGTTTGAACTACATCGGCCGGCCTCTTGTCGATGACCAAATGGATAGATTTGTTGTATCTGGCAGTGGCCAGCAAGATTAGCTCAACGGTGTCACTGATACCTTTATCGATTTTAAGGCATCTGGCGAGCTCCACTAGAGTGCTGTGGAAACGTTCCACTTGTCCGTTTGAGACACTGTGGAGGGGCGGTGCGTTTGAAACGCTGACGCCGAAATGGTTTTCCTGCATGGTCAAAATTGTGTGCGAGTTTAACGATGGTCCGTTGTCGCAATATATGACTCTGGCTTTAGGGAAAACATTCATCAGCATTAGTAATGCCGGTTTGAGATCCTCTGTGGTTCTAGAAGGAACTGGTTGGACCATGGCAATTTTCGAGAATTTGTCAATGCATGTAAGAAAATACTTTTTGTCCGTGGAGAAAATGTCTATATGTAGCATTTCCCCTACATGAGATGGGACTGGCGTCTCACCAAGCTCATGCTTTTTGGGATGTCTATCGTATTTGGCCTTAGCGCATGTCCTACAATTAGCGACGATTTCGCTCGCTAGTTTAGCCATTTTTGGGAAGTACTACTCTGAGAGTACCTGTTTCACATTCTCCTGGGCCGATCTGTGAGCCCTGTTGTGCTCAACAGTGAGGACTTCTCGTCTCTCAGCGACAGCAAAAATGTCCGTTACACGGTTTTTGCAGTGCCAAAACTTAGTAGACGGGAATTGTCGAACTAATTCGTCCTGTATCATTGCGAGCGTATGCAAATCGCAGTGAATGGCGTTTACGCCTTTAGGAATGATAATATTCGCGAGCTCTTCAAGCAACGCTTCCCTGCAAATGAAGTCGATGCTATGTCGTCTCTTGTTTCCAAAGAGTACGAAGCTGCGTTTAGACGGAAAGCGTGCTTCCTCCAAAGTTATCTGGTTTTGAAAGCAATTCAAAGGCTTGTCCGTGGTTTCGATTGTGCCGGGCTTGTAAAAAATTTTGGCGCCGGACTCGTCGATGCGAGCTTTCCACCTTTTGATTTTCGCATTCGGATTTGATTCCGATACTGCGAAGGTCAATGGTTGGTGGTCAGTAAAGATATTGATATCTCTAACTGCATATAAGTAATGGCGCAATTTGGCCAACGCCCAGACTATTGCTAACAGCTCCCTTTCATTGGTAGCATAGTTAACCTCCCTGTCCTTTAAGGTTCTAGAGATCATAGTAATGGGCCGTCCCTCTTGGGATAGTACCGCGCCGATGCCGTATGCTGAGGCGTCCGTCGTTAGATCAAACGCCTTTTTATAGTCTGGGTACCTGAGGATGACATCCTCCGAAGCCAGAATATTACGCAGTTTATGAAAGGCTAGCCGCTGCGGCTCGCTAAACTGCACCTGGATGTTTTTGGATCTGTGTCTGCTGACACTTCCATTTTCTCCTTTGAGAATCTCCGAAATGGGCCTAGCTACTGACGCAAAATCTTTAATAAAGCATCTATAATAACTGGCTAGGCCAAGAAATGATCTAACCTCAAACACATTTTTTGGTTCAGGGAATTCTTGAATTGCCTTGATTTTTTCTGGGTCAGTTGTAGCCCCTTTGTTGGTGACTATGAAACCCAAAAAGCTAACGCTCTTTCTGAAGAACTTAGACTTTTGTGTTGATACTCTCATGTTAGCCTCGTATAGGCTCTTGAGAACCCAATCTACGTGCTGTATGTGGGAGTTTTCATCTTCCGAGAAGACGATTACATCATCAACATAGCAGAATTTGCCGATCTGCTCTCGCAGTATGTCGTCTATAGTTCTTTGGAAAATGCTAGCAGCATTTTTTAGTCCAAATGGCATTCTGCGAAACTCGTACTTTCCTCCGTTAACGGAAAAGGAAGTTTTTTCACGGTCGCGTTCTGCCAGCGTGATCTGGTGGTAGCCAGACTTCAAATCAAGTGTAGTACTTGCCTAAATTCCCTAGTATCATAGAGATATTTGGCATGGGGTAGCGATCTGGTATCGTTCTCTCGTTCAATTTGCGAAAGTCCAATACGAGGCGCATTTTACGGTTGCCCGTTTCGTCGGTGCCCTTTTTGTCTACTACCCATATTGGGTTATTGTAGGGGGATTTCGACTTTTGTATTATGCCATTTTTTAGCAGCTCTTGAATTTCGCTATTGACGAAGTCAGCCGCTCCCATTGGGTATGGGTAGAGTTTGGCATAAATGGGCTCCTCATCAACCGTTCTGATGGTAGCTACCACCGCCGTGTTGTAGGGCAAAGCCTCATTGGGGTCCGCAAAGGCTTTTTTCCTGTCGCGGAGCATTTTCAAAAATGCGTTTCTAACTAAAGGTGGTGCATCTGAGCAGTCCACTTCAGTGAAATTGACATCGGGGCACGAGTGGAAATCAATTTTCTCTTCTCGATTGCCCCATTTGAGATGGCCGGAGGCCAGACAAAGCGATGCCCCAGCCTGTTTAAGTAGGTCGAGGCCGATGATCGCATGAAAGGAAGACAAGTCAGGTAAAATGAAGAACGTGGCCTTCAAATTGAAAAGTTGTACGAAGCATTTCTTCGTGATTGTGGTAACGCCGTGAATGGAATGGATTTTAAAGGGGGTTTCGACCGGTACGCTTTTCAATCCTTCATGAGGACGGATGAAATGTTTAGCAGCACCCGTATCAATAAGAAATTTCATATCTATCCCCGCTACTCTTCGTCTAATGACGGGTAGCAAGGATTTTCCCCTAAAAAATTGATGGCTCGGAGTCGTACTCGCAGATGGCGTCATCGTCAATTTCTTGAGCCGCGGTAGTGGTGTATGTCTCACCAGTCTTCTCGGTGCTCTGGGTAATGTGATTTACCCTTTGCCTTTTGTGGGGGCCCGATTTGTCGGACGCAGCCGGCTTCCTATTTTGGTATGCCAGCGCGTGTGATGGCTTTAGCATCCTAGACATAGAAGGATCAACCTCCATAGGCTCTGGCGTGTTCTCGCGACGCCTTTCATTGTACGGGGCAGAGTGCACCTGAGCTCTATATGTTTTAGTAAAATGTGGGTTTTTACCCGCACTTACTTGAGAATGTGCCTGATAGGGAGTTTGTTGGCGTTCTTGCGCCTTTGGAACTTGTTTCCTGTCCCTATCTTCTAGACTCTTTGCAAACGATGTTGCGAAGCTGTACCTCTCATGGTTTGATTCTACTTCCTGGGCTAATGCCAACGCTGTTGGCATGTCCTTCGGCTTTGCCGAGAAAAGGACATCGGAAAGACTGCGCTTGAGGCCCGAAATAAATACACGGAGCGCATCGTCCCGGAATTTGTCACATAAAGTTCTTGCCGCCGCGTTGTCGTATGACATGGCAGCCTTATTTGTGAGCAAGGTGAGTTTTTTCTCTACCTCGTCATAGTACTGAAGGAGTGTGAGGCTTCCCTGTCTGAGGGTGCCCATCTCCTGCTCGATGACGTGAATCTGGCGTTTGTCACTGTATGTGAAATCGAGACGGTCTATGATCGCATCGAAATTCAATACAGTGCCGAACGAAGATAGCACTGCATCGGCAGGGCCTCTAATTTTACTCCTGATTATAACTACTGCCTGGTAGTGGCGTGAGCTATCTACATATTTCTCAAATATGAAATATGCTGCTTTAGCTGCTTGTCGCCAAGAGACGTATGTGTCCTGTGCTCCCGTAAATTCGGGCAAGCATTTGACTGCATCTAAAGGCTCATTGCACTGAATATTGCCTTTAATGTCAATGGGTTCGTAAATTTTGATTGCAGGAACCGGCGCGGGCGTGACTTGCACAGCTGCGATTTGAGCGGCCAATTGATTTATGGTCTGGCGCATATGTTCTTCCCTACGCTGATCTTCGCCAGCCTTTTCTTTTAAGGCATTGGCGACGGCGGCCTGAATGACCGCCTGAAGCTGATCTGCATTTATGGCCATATTTGTGTTAGTAGCGGCACTAGTGGAAGCCTGCATGGGCGTAGAGGTAATAGGTTTCCTATAGGTTTCCTCACTGTCCGACTCTGAGTCGCTATTTGGTTTTTTATCCCTGTAAGCTAGGAATAGGGAGCTCATGGGTGGCTAAGTTAAGTTCCACTAACAAAGAGTCGCATGTCTAAGCATTGCCACAATAAATGAGGAAATGAACGAAGCTAAACAGAATCGGAATAAAGTCAAAAGATCTCGGCAGCCGAGCTGTCGCTGTGATAAACAAATAAGCGAAGCTACAAAGAATAAATATATGAACGTCGCGGTGTCGGGTTCGAGCACCGTGGAGTGGGGAAGCAATAAAAAAAAATAATAAAAACCCAAAGATTGTTGCGAAGCTAACACAAAGAATTTAGGTGTTGAAATGAAATTAAATTGTAATAATTTAACGAGACAGAATTAGTCGCCGATAAAATTGTTTAAATAAATAAACGATTTATTAATTCTTCAGCAGCGCCCTAGCGCTAATGTGGAGACATAAAATATGCGTGTTTAAATGTATGGCTACACGCAAATGAAGGTAGGTAGGTATAAGTGGTGAGGCCCCCTGGGGCCTCCAATTAGAGCTAGGCTCCTTTTTGGTCCACTCCCCCTGTTCATTGTTAGTTGTTGCGCTAGTACCATCCCGATTCAGTGAGGAAGTTTAGGATTGCCGACAACTTCAGCTCTCCTACACTGTCCAGTGACTCCAACTGTCGGGCTCCTAAATGGCGTAGTCTTTTGTAGTTTAGTGCCGGGCAGAAGCATAGCAGGTGTTCAGGAGTCTCTTGCTCCGTTGTTTGCTTGCAGCTTCTGCAGGTCGTGTTGTGTGGCAGTCCCATTTTCATTGCGTGCGATCCAATCGCCCAATGACCTGTGGTGACTGCTGTGAGCCTGCTGATATCCCTCTTGCTGTTGGATAGCAGCTCTTTCGTTCGATTTTTGTCAAAAGTCGGCCAACATTGTCTTGATCTTCTACACTCTGTCCTCCTTGACCATTCCTTGTTGGCTGTCTGCTTGAAATGGTCGTGGATTCTTGTCTGGATCGAGTTTAGGGATATTGGTATTTCTGCATCAGTGCTAGGTTCTGCGGAGCCTGCTCTCGCTAGTTCATCCGCTTTCTCATTGCCTGGGATGTCGTTGTGTCCTGGCACCCAGGTTACTTGAACCGTGTTTTCGTGTGCAAGATTATTTAGGGCTACCTTGCATTCGGCCACAAGCTTTGACGTGGTTTTCACGGAAGCTAGGGATTTGATAGCCGCCTGGCTGTCCGAGTAGATCCGTATGGTGGTATCGCTGAGTCCTCGTCTTAGTGAAAGCTTAGCTGCTTCCCTTATGGCGAGTAGTTCGGCCTGGAAGACCGTCGCCGAGTCTGAGAGACTAAAGGTCTCTTCAATCCCCCAGTGCTCGGCGAAGATCCCAGCCCCTACTCCACAGCTCATCTTAGAGCCATCGGTGTAGAGGGATACCTCGTTCTCTACGGTTACTCTTCCCATGCTCCAGTCCTCCCTCGTTGGGTACGAGGTTGTGAAACCATTCCCGAAGTGCATCTCCGTTGTCATGTAGTCTGTTCTTACGTTTGTGTCCATTCTAATGCCTTCAAGTATCCTGCCGTGTCCTGTGCCGTATTCCTTCCAGCAGTAGCTTGCCTTCAGTCTTACTGCACTCTGCGCGGCAGTGTCCTTAACGAACAGTTCTATCGGCATTATGTTGAGGATGGCATTTAGAGCAGCCGCGGGGCATGAGCGTAACGCTCCCGTGGCTCCTGCGCATGCCGCTCTCTGTATTTTGGTGAGCTTCGCTATGTTGTAGGCTCTGGTTAGTGCTGGCCACCATACCAGGGCCCCGTATGTTAGAATTGGCCTTACTACCGCTGTGTAAAGCCATATAATAATCTTTGGATGCAACCCCCAGTTGTTCCCAAACATTTTTCTGCAGGAGTAGAAAGCAATGCTTGCCTTCCTGACTCTCTCTGCAACATTCTTTTTCCATGTTAGTTTTGGATCTAGTATCACTCCTAGATACTTTGCCTGATCCGATAGTGTTAGTTTCGTGCCCCCTATACTGGGCATGTTGAAGGCTGGAACCTTAGTTCTTCTGGTGAAGAGCATTAGTTCTGTCTTTGTTGGGTTAATGCCTAGTCCGCAGGTTTTGGCCCAAGTGTTTAGCTGCCCTAACGCGCCTGTCATTATGCCACTGATAACGTCAGGAAAGGGTCCTGATGCTAGCAGTACTACGTCGTCTGCGTAGGCCACTGCTTTGATGCCTCCCATATTGAGCTCTTCCAATATGGTGTTCATATTTATTAGCCAGAGTAGAGGTGACAGTACCCCGCCCTGAGGTGTGCCTCTCTTCACTGCTCGCGTGAGGTGAGTGCCACTCAGTTCGGCAGTGATCAACCTACTCGTCAGCATAACCCTTATCCACTCTCTGATGCCTTCCTCAATGCCTAACAAGTTGAGGGAGCTCAGGATGGAATCGGCGTTTACGTTGTTAAACGCGCCTTCTATGTCTAGGAAGGCGGCCATTGTGTACTGTTTGTATCGTAGTGTCTTCTCGACGTAACCCACTACTACATGTAGCGCAGTCTCTGTCGACCTGCCTTTCCGGTATGCGTGCTGCGCATCCGAGAAGCCATCTTTCTCAAGTTTCTTTCGGATGTGAACATCCAGAAGTCTCTCTAGGGTCTTCAGGATGAAGGAGGTAAGGCTAATCGGCCTGTAATCCTTTGCTAGGATATGGCCCCTTCTTCCTGGTTTGGGTATAAAAACGACTTTCGCTTCCCTCCACTGGAGTGGAATATACGTCAGTCTAATGCAAGCCTTGTATATGGCTTTCAGCCATCCACAGATGCTGTTTTTGGTTGTCTGTAGCATTGCCGGTATTATGCCGTCTGGGCCCGGGCTTTTGTACCTTTCGAAGGAATCTATTGCCCACCGGATCTTCTCAGTGGTAATGATGTCCTTCGTTGACGTTTCTAGTTGTGAGGTTCTTCCCCTTTCGGGTTCCTTGATCCCTCGCAAGTTACCTGGAAAGTGGGTGTCAACCAGCAACTCCAGCGACTCCTCTATCGTCGTTGTTGCCGTGCCGTCTGCCCTGTTAATCAGGGTGGGGCTTGTGTGTCCTTTAGCGAGAATCTTGCTTAGTCTCGCAGTATCTTTTACGCCTTCAAGTGACTCGCAGTAGCTCTGCCATGAGTCCTTTTTGGCCTCGTAAATCGCTTTCTTGTACGCTCTCTGCGCCTCCTTGTATGGTTCCCATTCCTTGGTGGCATAACTGGTGTTGAAGGACTTCCGCGCCCTTCTCCTGAGATCGCTGAGCTCTTTCGTCCACCATGTTGGATACTTCTTCTTTGAGAATGTGATCTTACAAGTCTCTTGGAAGGCATTGTTAAGTATGTTGGTGAGGTCCTCTACTTCCTTGTCGAGGGCCTCAGGGGAGGATAGTACCTTTATCCTCCTGTTGCCAACTTTCGATTGGACAATTTCACTGAATTTGCCCCAATCCGCTTTACGTGGGTTTCTTTTTGGTACCTGTTTGCTAACTTGTACTGCTAAATCGAAGAAGATATATCTATGGTCAGAGAAGGAGTGTTGGGTCGATACTCTCCAGTTCTCTACCTTGTACTTGCCCTGTTCAATCTGTAAGGTGATGTCTAGCACCTCTTCCCAGCCCTGGAAATTACCTGTGCTGGGAAAAATGAATGTCGGCGTCTTCCCTCTGTTACATATTGTAACGTTACGACAAATTATATTATCAAAAAGAGACTCACCTCTTTCATTTGTTTCCGAGCTTCCCCAGAGCGTGTGCCTTGCGTTGGCATCGCATCCTAGCACTAGGGTCGTCTTAGTGTCTTCGGCCCTTTGCAGCAGCTTGACCACCGGCTCAGGCGGGGCCGGTTCGTCATGGGCCATGTATGCCGAAGCTATCAGCACTCCGCTCCCATCCACCGTCACGAATCTGGCCACTGCTAGGTCAGGTGTGCTAAGATCGGGACAGAGAAAAGCATTAAGGTGGTTTTTTATTACTATGCATGCTCTCGGCCTACCATTCGAGTTGGTGCACAGTAGTGTGTATCCGGGGATCCTAAGACCAGTGACTTGCTCGTCCCTGGTCCAAGGCTCCTGTATCAGGCCGATGTCGATATCCCTCTCCCTTAGAAGGATCGTGAGATTGCTTGAAGCGTGCGTGCTGCGCTTCAAGTTAATCTGCACTATGCTCGACATCGATTGTGCTTGGTGTTGTGTCGGGGGTCTTATCGTCGATGACCATATCGTCCAACAGCTTGTTGGTGTCATCGACCTCCTCCAGTAGCTCGTCTGGTTCGGCAAGGAAGACCCTGATCTTTGCCTTCCTTATGCCGTACCTGACCTTGTGGTCTGCGGCCTCTAGCTGCGGCAGGCAGCGCTGGTTTATCAGCAGGAGGAAAGGCTGGCTCGTCTTCATCTCCTTCTCTGCCTTGAGGATGGTCCAGTCTGCCATATGGACATCCGGGTTCTGAGCCTTCAGAGCAGCGATCACCTTTACATGGTCAGTCTGCCCCTTGGGTAACCAGATACGAGCTCTGGGTCTCCTGGGGATCTCCCTGGCGTGGACTAGCCTAATCTTAAGGCCAGCCCAGGCGTCGCTAATCTTAGCCACGCACTCCGCCAGGAAGTTCCTGGAGAACCCATCGTCGCACCTAATTACCCGGTGCCCCCTGACCACGTCCGAGGAGTCGAAGGAGGGGATGGGGCCGGCCGGCATGCTGACTACTCTGTCAGTTACCATGTCGGCTAACTTGGCCTCGATCACCTCCCACTTCTCCGACAGCAGGCGCCCGTCGTCGTGGTTCTCGTCCACCAGAGCCATAGCCAGACTGTCTCTGACCACCTCGCTGAACTTCTTCGCCTTGCTGACGAAGCTGGTCACCCTCGGCTTGCCCTGCGGGTCCTTCGCCCTCTTAGGTGCGCTCTCGCTCACGTCTTGCGAACGATTACGCTTTGCCTGAGTGGGCTGGACTACCACGGGGTTTTCCGCCTTGTAGCTCTCAAATTCCGCGATCTCCGCAAGGAATTTGGCTTTGTCTTCCGCATCGCGGGGGTCGATCTTGCCCTCGGCCTCATTCTTGGCTATCTTGCGCAGAATGAAGCGGGCTCTACCGACCATCGCCCGTCTTTGCTGATGAGTCATCTTACTCATGTCTTTAGTGGTGCCTTTATTAGGCCCACTATTGTGTTCCGAATGGGGAGTGCTACTTGCTCTCCCATCGGGTCTCGACTGAGTCGTAGTGTCTTTACTAGACACCGACGGCCCTTCTTCGTCGGTCCCCGACTTCTGATGAGACCCTGAGACCAGACTCAGCCTCAGTGTCTCCTCCTCGTCCATCACTGTTTTGTGGGATTTTACCTCTCCCGAGAGGTCCGAAGCTCGGCGTTTTTTTTCCATTATCATTCATGTACGCCCGCTTTGCTCGGCTAGGCAAGCGCAGCGGGCCTGAGGGGGGTTGGGGCATGTGGAATGGTCGACCGCAACTTCGCCCCAAAGCTGCGGTAAGGCATCTTACGACCTAGGGTTGCCCGGCCCTAGGAAGGCTCCGTGTGAACACAGCTGGATTTACCCCTCAGCTGCGAACCTGGAAGTCAGAGGGCACGGGTCGCGTAACACTCCTGACTTGAGGGGAGACAATTTAAAGACATGTCCAGGTCCGCCCGACTACCATTAGTCAGCGTACTCGGTTGGGGCCCGACTGGGCCCAAACCAAGGACCTGCTTCCAGCCGCCCTCGCTTGGAGAGTATAGTCGCACTACCGATGGTGCACACAGTTACGGCAGATGACGCGGTCATCTGTTGATCCCCCTGTGTACCCTATCGGCTGACGGCCCACGCAAATGAAACTAATAATTTTAATTTATTTAAATTAAATGCAAACAATACACAAAATAACACATATAATATCACCAATTCACTTGTAAAAAAATAATGAGTGTGAGTACGAATTTGTGTTTTTTTGGAGCTGCAGAGAATACTCTGGCAGCGAGTTATATTTATTAAAAAAATGTAAATGCAACTGCAGACACCGGGAAATGTTTGTATTGAAGTGCTCACTTACATGTTCCCCGATTTTTTTAACAAATGGGTAATTCCTGTTGAGCGCCAATTGATAACAAGAAAAGAAGCTAACTTCGGCTGACCGAAGTGTGTATACCCTTGCAGAGTTTAAACAAAAAATTAAAAACGAAATTCTGAAATAATAATTTGTTGCCAAATCTCAAATTTGATGGCAATGGTTTGAAACACGGCTAAGCTATGGTTTTTTTTTATTTTCCTGATTGTTCCTATGGAAGCTATAGGATATAGTCAGCCGATTTTCATGAAATTAAAATCAAAATTCAGAAATACTAAAATATGGCTAAATATCAAATTTGGTGGAAATATGTTGAAATCTGATAAAGTTATGGTTTTTTCTTTTATTTTCCTGATTGTTCCTATGGAAGCTATAGGATATAGTCAGCCGATATTCATGAATTTGATTTGGTGAAAATATATTGAAAACTGACAAAGTTATGGTTTTTTCTTTTATTTTCCTGATTTTTCCTATGGAAGCTATAGGATAAAGTCAGCCGATTTTCATGAAATTAAAACCGAAATTCGAAAATAATACTAAATGGGGAAATATCAAATTTGGTGAAAATTGGTTGAAAACTGACAAAGTTATAATTTTCCTGATTGTTCCTATGGAAGCTATAGGATATAGTCAGCCGATTTTCATGAAATTAAAACCGAAATTCGGAAATAATACTAAATGGGCAAATATCAAATTTGGTGAAAATTGGTTGAAAACTGACAAAGTTATAATTTTCCTGATTGTTCATATGGAAGCTATAGGATATAGTCAGCCGATTTTCATGAAATTAAAACCGAAATTCGGAAATAATACTAAATGGGCAAATATCAAATTTGGTGAAAATTGGTTGAAAACTGACAAAGTTATAATTTTCCTGATTGTTCCTATTGAAGCTGAAGGATGTAGTCAGCCGATTTTCATGAAATTAAAACCGAAATTCGGAAATAATACTAAATGGGCAAATATCAAATTTGGTGAAGATTGGTTGAAAACTGACAAAGTTATAATTTTTTTTTCAAAATTTTTCGGATCGTTCCTCTGGCTGCTTATGATATAGTGGTCCGATCCAGCCCGTTCCGACATATGTACGAGTGAGAGTATATAGAAGCCTAACTGCAAAGTTTCATTCAGATAGCTTTAAAACTGAGGGACTAGTTTGCGTAGAAACGGACAGACGGACAGACGGACAGAAGGACAGACGGACAGACGGACATGGCTAGATCGACTCGGCTGATGATCCTGATCAAGAATATACAGGGTCAGAGATGCTTCCTTCACTGCGTTGCAAACTTTTGACTGAAACTAATATACCCTGCTAGGTTATAAAAAGGAGGGGGAGGGGGATTAACTATGAGAATTCCCTCGCCGCTGTCTCCAATAGATACTAGCCGGGTGGCTGATAGCGAATATCCAGTGCGCCGTTGGCTGGTACTGGTCACTCCGTGGCGGCCGGTTGGCCTGGTAAATCCCAATGTTGAGATAGGAAGATTATGCTGGAAGGTTGACTTCCCTTCAATACTGCTGGCCTAGAGACTCAGTCAGTATAATAATTAATAAATGATTTAACGACGAAGTGTCGGAGATTCATTGATACGAGCTTGTGCTCTTTATTTATTGAATGTCAATTATGAACTAAAACTTAAAGCTATCAATAAGTGGACTCATAGCGGCCTCTGCAATTGGCAGAGCTTGCCGGCTATGCACGAGCTTCCGGCCAGACGCTGTGTCAGCAGTTTGGCCGGAGCGAGCTTTAGGGCGATCGGTCATTGCCGTCGCCAAGTTGGCTTAGTTAACTTATATACTCCAGCAGCCAACAACGGTGGAGATCTCTTGGTGATGACAGGAATTAGTCGCAGGACTGATAATTTCGCGACCGACACGATCGTTGGTCTTTTAAATTTAAAATAAACACGCCGCGGTCAACAATTATTCCACTAGCTGCACTTTGTATATGTACGCGTCACTTTTTATACCCGCTACCCATAGGGTAGAAGGATATTATAACTTTGTGCCGGCAGGAAATGTATGTTACAGGTAGAAGGAGGCATCACCGACCCTATAAAGTATATATATTCTTGATCAGCGTCAACAGCCGAGACGATCTATTCATGTCCGTCTGTCTCTCTGTGCTGTCCGTCCTTTCGTATGAAACACTGGATCTCAGAGACTATAAGAGATAGAGCTCTAATTTTTCGACAATGTTTGTTATGATTGCACGAAGATCAAGTTGGTTTCAAATTTTTACCACGCCCACTTCCGCCCCCGCAAATCATCAAAAAGCGTAGAGTCGTATTTGGTATGTACATTAAGAACTATAGTCTGTATGATTTCTGAAAATTTGGTTGATCGCAACCATTAACATTAACATAACAATTGTCGAAGTTATTAAAGAAATTGTTTTGTATGGCCACAAACGGCTGCTGCAGCATGCTTCATTCGGTTGACCAACTAGACCAACTAAATAATCTTACCAGTGGTTGATTGTGATCGGAATAGAATCTTATAAGATATTCGAGAAGCAATTTTAATAAATGCTTTAAAACGCTTTAATGCAATAATAACGCGTTTGAATTAAACGG
Source organism: Drosophila anomelani (assembly GCA_035045905.1). Lineage (NCBI taxonomy): Eukaryota > Metazoa > Arthropoda > Insecta > Diptera > Drosophilidae > Drosophila > Drosophila anomelani. The sequence goes on along the minus strand of JAWNOO010000028.1, from coordinate 863,723 downwards.
GTTTTACGTACATAACATATCTGGCCATACCTCTTTGATTTGATACTTTGATACTAATTACAATAATTTTAATTATGTATGCTGTAATATGCACAAGTATACCTGCATACACAAAACAACTAAAAGTACTTAAAAGCATTGAACGGTTATACAACCCAAGGCCAAGGTCATAAACCTCAGCCGAAATATGAATCCCTCGTTGGGCATTTGCACCGCACGCAGATGTGCAGGTGTCAGCATAAATGCACCACGAGCGGACCTTACGTATGCATGTGCATATACCTCCGCGCTCAACCTAAGCGAGCATAGCTATGTATTTAAGAATATTATATATAAGTCTCTTCGCTGCCGCTGTTGGCAGCGCAGTTACAAGACATAGCCTTCTTTAGTTTTAAATACATATAGATAAGATCATTATCAGTTATGACTTTGGAGCGACAACAATGGTTGCTCTAAAGAGCTGATGAATTGAAACAATAAAGAACTAAACACTACAACTAAATCCTGACTACTCATTTGGGACAAGCTGCCGGCGAATCATTCTACATGGCGACCGTGTCATCGATGGACACCGTAACTCTGCAGATCGAATAAATACCAAGGAAAACGTGGAAATACTTTCGGAGATCTTCGACGGAAAACATATTACATATTATTACATGGCATTAAGCGGAAAACATGGCAAGAAAGGCAGCCGCAGTAAGTAGAGTGCGATGTGTGGGAAAAGAAGTGGAGTGGTAAAAAGATTAAAGGCCAGAAAGGCCGAATTACTACAGCTGTTGAACAGCGGAGATAACATAAAGTGGACCCACTCGGTAAAAATACATGCCGAAGTGGAATACATAAAAACAGTACCAAACGGAAGAATTAACCGGAATAAAACCACAGACACACCCACCACATCCACCTACTCTGAAATTAAAAACATTGCAAAAACTAATAACACTCAATCTCCTCCGGACTGCCCGGGACCTCTGGAGAGCCCGTATTGCGAGTATACTTGTCGAAAGCCTGTGCGAAGACCAGCAGCGGAATCATCAAGTGTGAGGGGCAGCCAACGAAGCCTTATGCCAACGAAGGAGCGTCAGCAAGGCCAAGCCGGCGACGACCAGCTGACGCGAAGGATACCACAGGAGCTGACGCAAAGGATACCGCAGGAGTCTAAAGATACATAGATTACATTTTGCACTGCGTGACATAATTTTATTAATTGCACTGTGATGCATATTTTTCCATCTACCTTGTAAAAATTATTGTAAAATTGAGCGACATAAAAGTTGCCCGATTAGCGCGTGGCCTGAAAACCATGCAAAAAACTAGGCAGGTTTCCATATGTTAAAAAAAAATTCTTAACACAATTTGTATGCTTTCTCTTCGAAATACATGAGCCAATATACATGGCAAGTTAATTATAAATTTGATAACCCAATTACTGCTAGTAGAAGAACACCCAACATGGCTTTAGTTGACGTTAAGGAAGTGGATTCCACTGCCAATGTTATAAATAAGATAGAATCAAAAACTATAAACACTGATTTAACAAATATCTTGCTGGCCACAACTTGACTGGTTCATTGAAAAAAAATTGGCTAGATATGAAGAAACGTTCAATACTTCCAGCCTTATAGAAGAGTCGGGTAGGAAAATAATGAAAGCATCTGAGGAAAGACTGCACCTACAGGTACGAAGGGCCGTAGAAACAGGAGAATTAGACTATCCGCTCGAGAACCTCAAAGAAAAAATATCCTTAATGTTCAGGAGCTCTAAATTCTTGACACGCAGAGACTTAGCTTTGGAAGTGATGGATCTAGGGACAATAAGCGCTTGCCGTACAGAACGTAAGAGAAATCCTGCATGGAATATAAGAATATAAGGATAGATGTTGATGAGTAATTGTACCCTACAAGAAAGCAAAATAAAATAAAACAAAACAAATATATATTATCATTTGTATTTCTACTGTAATGGGCAAAATCAGTAATGGAGTGGAGCGATATATATATGACAAATTAAAGGCAATAAAAACTGAATTTGATAAGTCATATATAGCACTGACGCAAAACCGTAAAATCCAGGAGAATACAGTAAAAAGGCATGCAGGTGTATTAGTGGAGTGTTTTAATGAAGCACAACAACTAATACATGATCAACGAGAAAGGTTAACCAACGATCATTGGTCTAAGGAAGACATTTTAATATATTTTTTTGTTAGTTAGTTGCAGGCAACGAAACAAATTTATCTTTTGTTTATATTATCTCAATAAAATATACTTTATTATTCAAAAAAACTTTTCTCTGTATCTCACTTTATTTGGATGGTATGGCGGAATAAATATGGGTATGAAGGGGTGTCCTATTCTAGTGGCGAGGAGTGTATAAGGTTGATCCTACTATTTTCGACTTAACTACTTCGACGGCTAGTTCTTCGAAATTTCCTTTCGTTAAATCTACTAGCCTTAAAGCCGTTACGAATCTCTGTAAATGGATTTGTTGTCCATTAAAATTTTGGGATGGCATTAGATATGTCCTTAATATAGGCTCGTTGTACGGCAGGGTCTGCCATCATGCTGATTATTGTATCTAGCGAGCTTAAAGGATGTCGGGGGTGGATAGCGCATATGATTCCTCTTTTTTCTCTTCCTCTGCTACCGGTATTATTAACACAGCAGGAATGGTGAGATTGATCAAGTCTTGCTTTTCTATTTTGGGTACAAGATCTAGTTCTTCTTCTGATTCTTTTTCTTCTACTTCCTCGTCTCCGGCTGGCTCGTCATTATTTACGACTGATACCGAAGTGTTGAGGATAGTAGGGACATATATAGGGACTAATACACCTGCATGCCTTTTTACTGTATTCTCCTGGATTTTACGGTTTTGCGTCAGTGCTATATATGACTTATCAAATTCAGTTTTTATTGCCTTTAATTTGTCATATATATATCGCTCCACTCCATTACTGATTTTGCCCATTACAGTAGAAATACAAATGATAATATATATTTGTTTTGTTTTATTTTATTTTGCTTTCTTGTAGGGTACAATTACTCATCAACATCTATCCTTATATTCTTATATTCCATGCAGGATTTCTCTTACGTTCTGTACGGCAAGCGCTTATTGTCCCTAGATCCATCACTTCCAAAGCTAAGTCTCTGCGTGTCAAGAATTTAGAGCTCCTGAACATTAAGGATATTTTTTCTTTGAGGTTCTCGAGCGGATAGTCTAATTCTCCTGTTTCTACGGCCCTTCGTACCTGTAGGTACAGTCTTTCCTCAGATGCTTTCATTATTTTCCTACCCGACTCTTCTATAAGGCTGGAAGTATTGAACGTTTCTTCATATCTAGCCAATTTTTTTTCAATGAACCAGTCAAGTTGTGGCCAGCAAGATATTTGTTAAATCAGTGTTTATAGTTTTTGATTCTATCTTATTTATAACATTGGCAGTGGAATCCACTTCCTTAACGTCAACTAAACCCATGTTGGGTGTTCTTCTACTAGCAGTAATTGGGTTATCAAATTTATAATTAACTTGCCATGTATATTGGCTCATGTATTTCGAAGAGAAAGCATACAAATTGTGTTAAGAATTTTTTTTTAACATATGGAAACCTGCCTAGTTTTTTGCATGGTTTTCAGGCCACGCGCTAATCGGGCAACTTTTATGTCGCTCAATTTTACAATAATTTTTACAAGGTAGATGGAAAAATATGCATCACAGTGCAATTAATAAAATTATGTCACGCAGTGCAAAATGTAATCTATGTATCTTTAGACTCCTGCGGTATCCTTTGCGTCAGCTCCTGTGGTATCCTTCGCGTCAGCTGGTCGTCGCCGGCTTGGCCTTGCTGACGCTCCTTCGTTGGCATAAGGCTTCGTTGGCTGCCCCTCACACTTGATGATTCCGCTGCTGGTCTTCGCACAGGCTTTCGACAAGTATACTCGCAATACGGGCTCTCCAGAGGTCCCGGGCAGTCCTTGGGACATTCCTTTTTCAGTTTAGGGATTTCCGGAGGAGATTGAGTGTTATTAGTTTTTGCAATGTTTTTAATTTCAGAGTAGGTGGATGTGGTGGGTGTGTCTGTGGTTTTATTCCGGTTAATTCTTCCGTTTGGTACTGTTTTTATGTATTCCACTTCGGCATGTATTTTTACCGAGTGGGTCCACTTTATGTTATCTCCGCTGTTCAACAGCTGTAGTAATTCGGCCTTTCTGGCCTTTAATCTTTTTACCACTCCACTTCTTTTCCCACACATCGCACTCTACTTACTGCGGCTGCCTTTCTTGCCATGTTTTCCGCTTAATGCCATGTAATAATATGTAATATGTTTTCCGTCGAAGATCTCCGAAAGTATTTCCACGTTTTCCTTGGTATTTATTCGATCTGCAGAGTTACGGTGTCCATCGATGACACGGTCGCCATGTAGAATGATTCGCCGGCAGCTTGTCCCAAATGAGTAGTCAGGATTTAGTTGTAGTGTTTAGTTCTTTATTGTTTCAATTCATCAGCTCTTTAGAGCAACCATTGTTGTCGCTCCAAAGTCATAACTGATAATGATCTTATCTATATGTATTTAAAACTAAAGAAGGCTATGTCTTGTAACTGCGCTGCCAACAGCGGCAGCGAAGAGACTTATATATAATATTCTTAAACACATAGCTATGCTCGCTTAGGTAGAGCGCGGAGGTATATGCACATGCATACGTAAGGTCCGCTCGTGGTGCATTTATGCTGACACCTGCACATCTGCGTGCGGTGCAAATGCCCAACGAGGGATTCATATTTCGGCTGAGGTTTATGACCTTGGCCTTGGGTTGTATAACCGTTCAATGCTTTTAAGTACTTTTAGTTGTTTTGTGTATGCAGGTATACTTGTGCATATTACAGCATACATAATTAAAATTATTGTAATTAGTATCAAAGTATCAAATCAAAGAGGTATGGCCAGATATGTTATGTACGTAAAACCCATTTAATTCAAACGCGTTATTATTGCATTAAAGCGTTTTAAAGCATTTATTAAAATTGCTTCTCGAATATCTTATAAGATTCTATTCCTATCACAATCAACCACTGGTAAGAATAGTTAGTTGGTCTAGTTGGTCAACCGAATGAAGCATGCTGCAGCAGCCGTTTGTGGCCATACAAAACAATTTCTTTAATAACTTCGACAATTGTTATGTTAATGTTAATGGTTGCGATCAACCAAATTTTCAGAAATCATACAGACTATAGTTCTTAATGTACATACCAAATACGACTCTACGCTTTTTGATGATTTGCGGGGGCGGAAGTGGGCGTGGTAAAAATTTGAAACAAACTTGATCTTCGTGCAATCATAACAAACATTGTCGAAAAATTAGAGCTCTATCTCTTATAGTCTCTGAGATCCAGTGTTTCATACGAAAGGACGGACAGCACAGAGAGACAGACGGACATGAATAGATCGTCTCGGCTGTTGACGCTGATCAAGAATATATATACTTTATAGGGTCGGAGATGCCTCCTTCTACCTGTAACATACATTTCCTGCCGGCACAAAGTTATAATATCCTTCTACCCTATGGGTAGCGGGTATAAAAAGTGACGCGTACATATACAAAGTGCAGCTAGTGGAATAATTGTTGACCGCGGCGTGTTTATTTTAAATTTAATAGACCAACGGTCGTGTCGGTCGCGAAATTCTCAGTCCTGCGACTAATTCCTGTCATCACCAAGAGATCTCCACCGTTGTTGGCTCCTGGAGTATATATATGTACGTATACATGTATATGTATATATATATATTTATACCCTTGCAGGGTATTATAGTTTCAGTCAGAAGTTTGCAACGCAGGGAAGGAGACATCTCCGACTCTATAAAGTATATATATTCTTGATCAGGATCAACAGCCGAGTCGATCTAGCCATGTCCGTCTGTCCGTTTCTACGCAAACTAGTCCCTCAGTTTTAAAGCTATCTGAATGAAACTTTGCAGTTAGGCTTCTATATACTCTCACTCGTACATATGTCGGAACGGGCCGCCATACCATCCAAATAAAGTGAAATACAGAGAAAAGTTTTTTTGAATAATAAAGTATATTTTATTGAGATAATATAAACAAAAGATTAATTTGTTTCGTTGCCTGCAACTAACTAAAAAAAATATATATTAAAATGTCTTCCAATTTCGGGCACGAAATTGCGCCACTTGAATAGGACACTTAAACATAAATTACAATATTGTTGATTATCTTGTATTTTAACCAAAGTTTATATTTAAGCTCTACTAAGTATTTTTTATTAGGAATAAGACATTTTAATAGTGTGTTGATCCACCTTTCTGCTCCAGAACTTCGCACATCCTTCCTGGAAGGGATGCATACAATTTTTCCAAATATTTTAGTGAAATTGAGTCCCAAGCTGTTTTGATAGCTTCGGTTAGTTAGGAACTATTCGAATATTGTTTGCCCGACCTATGGTATGGTGGCCAGTTCAATAATTCCACATTTTGGCTCTGTATGTATTGTTTTCAGGGAACGTAATTATTATAAGTTTTATTTTAAAAATCACATGATAATAATTACAGATCGATTTATATTTTTTTTGATCATTCATAATGATTAAAATTGAGTAATATTATATTAATCAATAATAATTATTATTTTTGACCAAAAATATAAAAATCTATACATAATTATTATTTTTAAACAATAAAATATAATTCAATAATTATTATTATTTTTGATTTACTGATTTAATAAAAATCAAAAATAATTATTATTTTCGATTTTTATTTTTTTAATCAATAATAAAACTCGTTCGATAATTTCAGGGGGTTAATGCATATTTTTTGCCAATTTTATTATATGCACTTCCAGAGCACAGCCGACGGATCAATCGTGTGCTATGGGATTAACAGGCCCCCCTCCGCTTCCCCGTGAAATTGGGAAAATGGAGTGTGCACACACAAGCATCCATACATACGTATGCTTAGACGTATATATGTATATATTTACATATATTCATTAAAATTCGTTAAACCAATTAGTGTTCTGTTCATTTTGGCATTACTTTTTTAAAATTAGAAATATAATGAAAATATAAATATAAATACTTGTTTTGTTTGTTTGTTTGAACACTCATATATTCTATAATGCCTTTTTTACAATTGTCAAACGGCCGGAAGGCACTTTTTTGGCATTGGAGGGCTAAGTTCAAGTGCAGGGTGTTACATAGCCGTTTAAGCTCTTAAAATTTGGGCAACACACAATGGAGATCATGAAAATCTCCAAATAATACATTTTCCCAATTTCACGGGGAAGCGGAGGGGGCGTGCCAAACCCACAACACACAATTGATCCTTCGGCTGTGCTCTAGAAGTGCATATAATAAAATTGGCAAAAATATCAATTAACCCCGTTAAATTATCGAACGAGTTTTATTATTTGTTTAGGTGAGGGGCCGTTATGCCGCCGCTCATCTAAACTTAAGAGCGCAGCCGCGTTGAAGAGCGCATCCGCGCTGAAGAGCGCATCCGCGCTGAAGAGCGCATCCGCGCTCGCCCCTCCATGCACAATCTGACTCTCTCTCTCTCTCGGGTTTTAAATGCAGCAGCCGTCGCCGATCGTCCGCTCTGGCTGTAGCGGCTTCTGTTTTCCCTTATGTTAAGCTAGCAGTTAGTTCCATGTATGCGGCAGAATAAAGCTGACTGAATCCACGACGCCCCCGACTTCTTCTTTCGAGCCCTTTGGTTTTTTTCGTTTGCGACGTGGGATTTCGGTTCATCTGTTCAACCCCTGGAATCTTTTTGCGGCAACATCGCCCCCCAACATTTGGTCCTTCGAGCCGGATATTTTTTGGATATTTTCGACCAGCAGTTCCAGGCATTGTTCCGCCAATTAATTAATTGATTAATTAAAAATTTAATATTTTTTATAAATTATTAAATTATCAAGTTTCCGTCCGAACTAAAGCCGAGGTTTCAAATCCACCTTTCCGGCTCCATAATAATTAAATCCGACGACATTTAGTCAAAAATTAATAATTATTAATTATTTTATCTGTTAGCTCTATATAAATAAATAAATAAATTAATTATTTATTTGTTATTAAATCCAAGCCAAGGTCAAGTCCACCTGTCCGGATCCGCTACAAATAATTTCGAAAATAGTTGAGAATTATCTACGAAAATACCTACGTACGAGCCACATTTATATAAATATAGATTTATAAATTGTCATAATTCTTTGTTTTCCGAACGAGCGCGAATTTCCCGGTACTTGTCTATTTTCCGTGCCTCCAACGCTGATTTTACTCCGCATCAGGCTACATCCGCCTACAATCTCAACAAATTTCGTCTCCGTTTGGGTTTTTTGGCTCCTGAAGTTTTTCCACATTTAAATTGTGCCGCAAATTCTGTCCTTTCGACGTCGCCGCCTAGTTTCCAAATAGTTCCTTGTAGTCGCATTTTATCCGCGATCTCACCTTTCTCATCACAGTAGTGTGACCAGCCACTGCTTCGCACGAGGCACCTATTGCGCAAGTCAATCGACAAGCGCTGACCAGCTAATTTGACTCTGAGAATGCCCACGGGAGACGACAAAAAGCCGCGTCCGATCCCATCCATCCGTTTGGACAGATCTCAATCCGCATCTCCGCGGACGCCTCTTTTAAAGCCTAAGGCAACCAGTGCCATTGCAAGGTCAAAGAGCGACGAATCCGTCGATACCATTCCCGGTCCCTCACAAAGGCAGACTCGCTCCGTGGCAAAAATGGCTCAAAGTGCGGTCGAAGTGGCGCTGAAAAAGTTCATCGCCACAACAGATCGGATTAGCCAATTTGAGGCCAACATAAATACTCCGGGCGCCCCAGAAACGGAACGATGCACCCAGTATATGTGTGAAGTCCATCGGGACCAAATTCGGGCCCTGTGGGAGAAGGTGGAGAAGAGCTATGAGAGCTGCTCCGATCTACTAGCCGTGTCCGACGACAATACGGCCACCTCGACAGTGCTGGAAGCGAAGTACAGCTACTGCTACTCCGTTTATTCGAGGTGTATCGCCCAGCTTCAGGAGCAAATTGCCTCCCAATCCACTCAGGCTTCCGTTAATATGCACACGCCCGCGTCTTCAGGCTGCCGGTTACCGCCAGTGGATACCGAGGTCTTTGCGGGTGATTATCTTCGGTGGCCCACCTTCAGAGACTTGTTTACGGCCATTTACATCCAAAACTCGCGGCTCACCCCGGTAGAGAAGTTGTTTCACTTGCTGTCCAAAACAAGTGGTGACGCGCACGCTATTGTTTCGAAGGCTCCGCTTACCCATGAGGGGTTTGTCGCAGCATGGCAAAGCCTCACAGACCGCTTTGAGAACCGGCGTCTATTGGTCAATAGCCAGTTGAAGATCCTTTTCAACATCCAGGCTATTTCTCAAGAGTCCGGGGTCGCGCTGAAGGAGCTGCAAGCCACCATTCAGAGTTGTCTGACAGCTCTAGAAATGTCCTCCATCAATGTTGAGGCTTGGGACTGTCTCCTGGTGTTTATGATCTCCTCAAAGCTCCCCAAAGTCACACTTTCTATGTGGGAGCAATCCGTACATAACAAGGCCGAAATTCCAACATGGAAGGAATTAGATAACTTCCTGACAGAGCGCCATCGCACTCTGGAGGCCATCGACGACGTCAGGCCTAGTGGCTCCGGGCAATTTCCGCCAAGGTCGGGACTTCCTACTGCCCCTGCTCGGAGACTCAATTCATACGAGACTCGAGTGGTTCCGGGCCAAAAGGGCTGCGATCTCTGTTCGAGGGAGAGCCACCCCATTCGCTTATGTCCGCGGTTCCTAGAAATGGACGTAAATGGGCGCTCTGATTACATTAAGAGGAAGCAGTTATGCTTAAACTGTTTTGCCCGAGGGCACCAGCAGCGAGACTGCACGAGCGCCCATACCTGCTTCACATGCCACAGCCGACACCACACCCTCCTGCACCGCGGCAATCCGTTCGCTACCGCTCCAAGTCCGCCTACGCCAGCAAGGGCTCGAACCGCACAGACTGCCAGAAGCACAAACGGCTCAGAGGATCAGTCGGATGTGCAGGTGTGTTTCGCCTCCGGGTCAGGAGCCGTCCTACTGGGCACGGCCCTTATCAACGTGTGCCATTTGGGGTGCAGCTTCCAGGCACGAGCACTGATAGACTCAGGGTCCGAAGCCACTTTCATAACAGAACGACTGTTCAACCTTGTCAAGCTTCCTTTCAAGACGATTCAAGCCCAAGTTTCCGGCCTCAATCAGACCATTTCCGCGCAGTCTACTAAATTGTGCCATTTCTCCATTCGGTCGCCGTCTAGACCCGGGCTACAGTTAGAGACTGCGGCTTACGTTCTTCCGCAGTTGGCAGGAAATCTGCCATCATATCCGATTCCGCGAGATCGTCTCAAGGGGCTGCCCAACATTCCCCTAGCGGACCCCAACTTCTTTGAGAGCTCCCAAGTCGATGTGTTAATAGGAGCTGACATTCTTCCGTCCATTCTCCTCGGTAATTCCAAGGCTAACATCTGCGGGTCGCTTCTCGGTCAGGAGACCATTTTTGGATGGGTGCTGACAGGCCCATTATCTCCAGCCAACCCCCGCAGCGTGTCCGTTTTTTCCACACGAGTTGCCCGTAGCCTCGGTGACTCACTGGATCAGCTCCTCACCAAATTCTGGGAGGTGGAAGATGTGCCCACACAGATCAGTTCGGAATCGGATTCAGTTTGCGAGCACAATTTTGTCCAGACGACGAGAAGGGATGAGTGTGGCAAGTACGTTGTGACGCTCCCCTTACGCGACCCCGAGCAGAAGGGTTCCGAGCTATCGGCTTCACGGTCCTTTGCTCTTGCTCAATTCCTGCGTAATGAGCAGCGCCTGAAGAGGGATCCGCCCCTGAAGGCCCGCTATGACTCTGTAATCCAGGAATACATCGACTTAGGCCACATGACCGAGGTTTCTCCCGTGAGCAGTTTCGCTACCTACTATCTTCCACATCATGCCGTCTTCAAGCCCGAAAGCACGACCACCAAGGTGCGAGTAGTCTTCAATGCTTCGAGCCCGTCCGCAAACGGGACCAGTCTGAACGACATTCTTTACGCGGGCCCAGTCTTACAATCCGACCTGACGATTCAAATCCTAAAGTGGCGATACTTTAGGTTTGTCTTCAACGCCGACATCGAGAAGATGTATCGGCAAATTTGGGTAGACCCCAAGCATACTCCGCTCCAACGTATTTTGTTCCGCAATCCCGATGGGGATATCCGCGACTACGAATTAAAAACGGTCACCTTCGGTGTCAATTGTGCCCCATTCCTAGCGATACGTGTCCTACAGCAGCTCGCTGACGACGAAGAGTTGAAGTATCCGCAGGCAAGCCAAATTATCCGGCAATTTATGTATGTCGATGACGTTCTCGCGGGGGCAGACTCCAAAGCCGAAGCCCAAGCTGCGATTCGGGAGCTAAAGGAGGCCCTCGAGTCGGCAGGGTTTCCTCTTAGGAAATGGACGTCGAATAGCAAGGCGATCCTGGTCGACATTCCGAGCGACCACCTCCTTCGTGCTGATTTCCTCGATATCGATGCAGAGAGCACGGCCAAGACACTCGGCGTGCGGTGGAAAGCGACGACGGACGAGTTCTTCTTTGTTCCGCCAGAATTGACTTCCGGCTCGTCATTCACGAAGCGCCAAATCCTCTCCCAAATTGCCAAATTGTTCGATCCAGCAGGTTGGCTTGCTCCTTTCATTGTCCGGGCAAAAATGTTCATGCAGGACATTTGGCTTCTGGATCTAGGGTGGGACGACGCCCTCCCTCAAGATTTCTGTCAGCGATGGGTTGACTTCCTGAAGAATTACTCGGTACTCGATCAGATTCGTGTTCCTCGATGGGTCTCGTTCCGACCACACCTAAAGATCGAGCACCACGGGTTCTGCGACGCTTCACAGAAGGCGTACGGCGCAGCAATTTACGTCCGTGTCGAGGTTGGGTCTACGGTAATAGTGAACCTGCTGACTGCAAAGACTCGAGTGGCCCCAGTTAAAACGGTGTCGCTCCCTCGGCTAGAGCTGTGCGGTGCCCTGTTGTTGTCGGAGATGGCCACCGCCGTTCTGCCAAAGATGCCAGGGGCCGCGTCCGCCCTACACTGTTGGACGGACTCGACTATTGTCCTCGCTTGGCTGCAGAAGCCAGCGTGTCAGTGGACGACGTTCGTGGCCAACCGAGTGACCAAAATCACCCAGTTCACCGACGTGCAGAAATGGGCTCATGTCCGATCCGAGCACAACCCTGCAGATCTCGCTAGCCGGGGCGTAGCTCTCCAAGATCTTGCGGACAACCAGTTGTGGTGGCACGGTCCTGACTGGCTGCAAAGGCCTCGCAGCGATTGGCCCAGTCAAGGCAATGATGCCCCTGTGACGGAACTCGAGAAGCGAGCAGTCAAGGTCCATGTCGCGAAGGCGCCCCCCGAAGATCTTCTTGAACGGTTTTCCACGCTCGACAGGGCATTACGAGTCCTTGCCTATGTTTATCGCTTCATCCAGAGCGCGCGGAAGATTCGATCTCCGTGCGAAGAGCACCTGACAGCTAATGAGATTACGTCGGCTGAACGTCTTCTAGTTTCCGTCACTCAGCGCAGACACTTCGTTTCTGAGATTGGCTGCTTAAGCGAAAAGCGTCCAGTAGCAGCATCCAGTTCGATTCAAAATCTAAATCCCTTCATGGATTCGCAAGGCCTTATGAGAGCCTGTGGCCGGGTCACGTCCTCTGAACTCCTCCAATATGACGAACGGCACCCTATAATCCTTCCGTACGACTGCCATCTGTCTCGACTCCTTGTTCAGTTTACGCATCGCATCACGCTGCATGGGGGTAATCAGCTGATGATCCGTTTGATCCGGGCCAAATTCTGGATTCCAAGGGTGAGGAATTTGGTCAAGTCCGTCGTCTATTCTTGTAAGGTATGTGTCATCCACAAGAAGAAGTTGCAGACGCAACTTATGGGAGAGCTACCTAAGGAACGGACGTCCTTTTCGCGCCCATTCACGTACACCGGTGTGGATTATGCCGGTCCTTTCGAAATCAAAAACTATACGGGGCGAGCCTGCCTCATCACAAAAGGGTATGTGTTGGTGTTTGTGTGCTTCTCCACTAAGGCCATCCATTTAGAGCCTACGTCGGACCTCACGACCGAGAAATTTCTGGCTGCTTTCGCTCGGTTCGTGTCCCGGAGAGGATGCCCCCGTCAAGTGCAGTCGGACAACGGGAAGACCTTTGTGGGGGCAGCGGGCCTACTATCTCGCGATTTTCTCCAGAGCCTAAAAGGGGCTGTGACTGGTGCATATAGTCACCAGCAGCTTCTCTGGCATTTCATTCCTCCGGGAGCCCCCCACATGGGGGGCCTGTGGGAGGCAGGCGTCAAGAGCTTCAAGACCTTGTTCTACAAGTCCACCGCAACGCGGAAATACACCTTTGAGGAGCTGGCTACTCTTCTGGCGAGGATCGAGGCGTGCCTAAATTCGCGGCCGCTCGCGCCAATGTCCGAAGACCCTGCTGATCTGTTGGCGCTTACACCCGGGCACTTTCTTGTGGGAGGTCCACTTCTCGCCACGGTTGAACCCGAATTAAAGGGGGACACCACGTCCATTATTAACCGCTGGCAGCACCTGAAGGCTCTTCAGCAGCAATTTCGGCTGCGATGGAAGGAAGAGTACCTCAAGGAGCTCCATAAGAGGAATAAGTGGCGAGCCCCTACGAGGAATCTCCGCGTTGGGGATATGGTGGTCATCAAGGAGGACAACCTTCCGTCCAATGAGTGGCGATTAGGCAGGGTTGACGCGGTGTATCCAGGATCCGATGGCCATGTCCGCGTGATCGACATCCGCACCGCGCGAGGGCTCGTCAAGCGGCCCGTTGCGAAGGTCGTGCTTCTTCCGATGGAAGCGTCCGCCTGCCCACAATAATTATGCAGTTCTTCTGCTCCAATGTTCCTGTCCATTGTGCTGTCTCGTAGCTCTGCCCGTAGTTCCAAATCGAAATTCACACCAATTCTGATAACGTTTTTGTTTCTTCATCATATTTCCGCCAGTCATATTCAGCAAGATGTCGCCACGTCCACGCAGCGCCCAGTCACTGGAAAGCAGATGTACTCGAGGTACACAGTCCTACCGATGCCGAGTCTGCAGCGGGATCCATCCGTTAAAAAAGTGTCGGCGTTTTCTGCGACTCAGTGCCGAGAAGCGGCTCCGGGCGGTCCTCGTGAACCGGTATTGCTCCAGCTGCCTGGCTCACGAGCACTCCGACGGATCGTGTCGGCGTGGAGACTGCTGTAGGACGTGCGGTCAGGATCACCACTCGCTGCTGCACCTCGTGGAGAAGCCGCGGGCTCGGCGCCAGCCGCGTCAGGAGGAGCACCGGTCACGGAGCGCGGGAGACAGGACACGGAGTGTCTCAGCTGGCGCTCGGCCGTCATCTGCCAACTCCCGGCGCGGTTCGGGTCCTTCTCGGCCTGCGTCCGCCACTTTCCGGCATTCACAAGCCGGTCCACGGCCATCGACTTCCCGGCGCTCTTCAGATGCCTCAGATGCTTCACGGCCTTCGTCCGCCACTCATCGGGTGCCGTCCACCGCTCGTCCGCCCGCGTCATCCGCGCCTAGGCAATTTTCCGCCTCTCGTCAAGGGCCCCCGCAGGACGCGACCGCTGCGCCCACCCTATCGTCGCTGCTGCAGCGGAACAGCGTTAACGTGCTGCCGACTGCGCTAGTGCGTATTAACACCGGGAACCGGATCTTCGACACGGGGGCCCTCATCGACCCATGTACGTCCTCGAGCTGCATCGACGCATCGCTGGCGGCGAGTTTCCGTCTGCCCACTACCAGCGTGGGGGACGAACAAGTTTGTTCGGCCACCGTGGGGTCCAAAATCGATGATAGCGTACGGCTAGATGTCGTGTTTAAAATCGAGCCTCACGTGCGCGTTCGTACGCCGTCTCGTGAGCTGAGCGAGGCGGTGCGCGCCCACTTCCGAGGCGTGACATTGGCGGATGAGCGGTTCTATCTGCCGGCGACGATTTCCGTTGTCTTGGGCGCGGATATGTACCCGCGGATCATGCAACCGGGCTTCCTGAAGATCCAGGACGGACTGCCGGTGGCTCAGAGCACCGTGTTTGGATGGGTCGTGTCCGGAGCCTGTCACCAACCGTAACGACGAGGGACCTGTTGCAACCCGAGTGATTGCAAGGGGGGCGGGATGTTTAGGTGAGGGGCCGTTATGCCGCCGCTCATCTAAACTTAAGAGCGCAGCCGCGTTGAAGAGCGCATCCGCGCTGAAGAGCGCATCCGCGCTGAAGAGCGCATCCGCGCTCGCCCCTCCATGCACAATCTGACTCTCTCTCTCTCTCGGGTTTTAAATGCAGCAGCCGTCGCCGATCGTCCGCTCTGGCTGTAGCGGCTTCTGTTTTCCCTTATGTTAAGCTAGCAGTTAGTTCCATGTATGCGGCAGAATAAAGCTGACTGAATCCACGACGCCCCCGACTTCTTCTTTCGAGCCCTTTGGTTTTTTTCGTTTGCGACGTGGGATTTCGGTTCATCTGTTCAACCCCTGGAATCTTTTTGCGGCAACATCGCCCCCCAACATTATTGATTTGAAAAATAAAAATTAAAAATAATTATTATTTTTGATTTTTATTTTATTAAATTTTTATTAATAATTATTGATTTTTATTTTATTGTTCAAAAATAATGATTATGTATAGATTTTTATATTTTTGCTCAAAAATAATAATTATTATAGATTAATATAATATTACTCAATTTTAATCATTATAAATGATATATATACTAAAACTCCTAAAATAAATTATAATCCCGGAAATGGATAGATTAGACAAAAAGGATTCACAGGAATTTTTATTTTTTTTTAAGTCGGTTCTAAGTGTTTGATTTTTTCATTTCAAAATTTGACCGATAATCATTATTTACGTTCCCTGATTGTTTTACAACTCTTGCAGTGTGTATGGGCGCATTATCATGTTGATAAGTCCACGACAGAGGTCCAAAAAGATTTTGGAAGTGCGAAAATGCCCCTTTCAATATTTCCTTGTAAGCCAACGCATTCATTGTAGTAGGCACAACTATGAGCTTGTAGGTGCCATAATAGGAAATGCCCCCCCAAACCATAACGCCCCCAACTCTGCTGTGGAGCCTATCCAAATGATGAGTTTCCTTACGGAGATCATGGAAATAGTAGCTATATCCATCCGGTCCTTCTAAATTAAATTTTTTCTCATCGGAGAAGACCACTCGCCGCCATTCGGCCACCCACGTGACATGTGCACGGCTGAAACTGAGGCGTTGCGCTTTACGAGCCGAGTCAAGGGGGATTTTTTTTTTAATTTTTAGTCTTTTTAAATGTTTAGCATTTGAAATAACACGTCGTATAGTTGTAAGACTGGCTTTGACTCCAGCCGTTTCTTTGATTTTTGCCACAGAGTAGTGCGAATTGGACGCTTTTCTCAATATTAGCCGCTTTTCCGCACTAGTGAGCACACTCCTTGTTCGTCCTTTCATGTGATTTCCATATTTTGAAGTATTTCTTAAATATGAGGATATAACATTCCGGCTCCGCCAAATATTTTTGGAAATTTTCGCAATCGAAAAGCCAGCGCCATTATACGCTTGAATTTTACCTTTTTCCTCTTCAGTTAAGGCTTTACTACGACCCATTTTAAGGTATTTTAACGTATTTTCCTAAAAACTCAAAAAATAAGTTCGAAGAAAAAATTTTATGACTCCTCCCGCCGAGAAATAGTATAAAACTAACACATGTCCTATTCAAGTGGTCGTTGCATTTTTTCAGTCTTATTTTAAACTTATTCGCATTTATAGAGAAAAAACAAATACAAGCTTAATTAATAAATAGGCTAAATTGGCAAATACTATGCAGAAAGGGAAAACTGGTGAAAAATGTACCAATAAAATCAACAACTTACGAAAACTCCTCGAAGCTGCGTATATTGACGAAGGCCTATCGGCCGAACATGCTGACAAGTTCAGACAAAAGAAGCCATCGCCACAATGGTTAAAAATTGTGAGCATGACCGGCTTAAAACGATATTAAAAGCAGGCAACTTCACAACAATGAATGAAGCTGTCACTAAGTACATACACTGTAGCATGGTAGAATTACTGTAGAAGTAATAAAATCCAAAATTGTGGGACCAACACTGTACAAAGTGCAGAATGAAACTACAATAAACGGTATAATAAAGAAATTGCAAGAGACGATAGTCGGCGAAACATCCGACGTAGTCAAAGCAAAGATGGCTAAAACCGTCCAGAAAGGCAAGACTGCCGAAAAATTCACGACGGAAATAGAAATCTTACGAAAGCTTCTTGAAGCTTCGTACATTGATGAAGGTCTTTCGGCCGAACACGCTGATAAATTCAGCACGAAGGAAGCCATCACCACAATTGTTAAAAATTGTGAGCATGGCCGATTTAAAACAATATTAGAAGCAGGCAACTTCACAACAATGAACGAAGCTGTCACTAAGTACATACACTGTAGTATTGAAATGACAGGTAATGCCAATTCGATATTGTATACGCAGAGAAATCACAATAATAACTATCGCGGTAATAATTATAAAAACAATTATCGTTGCAGAAATAATAATAGAGGTAATTATCAAAATAACGGATATTACCAGAATAACGGATATAACCAAAACAAAGGTTATAACCGAAATAACAATAATAATAATAACCAGAATAATAATTATTATAGGAACAACAACCGTAATGGAAACAACCGCGGCGGAAATAGCCGTGGGGGAAACAACAACGGTAATTCCAATAAAAATAATCAACACAACAACAATGTGAGAGTAGCCCAAAGTAATTCGGGAAACCAACAGAACCCTCCAGATGTTTAGAGCCCACAACTAGCTCTATAAAATCCATAAACCTTAACCTAAGTGTCTTTGTGAAAATTAGCAATGAAAGAACAGGAAACCTTATACACTGTTGCTTGATACTGGTGCAGACATATCTATATTAAAAGAGAACATAGATCAATTTGAACATATTAATGATCAAATTCATACCCAAATATCGGGAATTGTCAAAGGAACAATTTCTTCAAAAGGCTTAGCCTCAATAG
Organism: Drosophila anomelani; assembly: GCA_035045905.1. NCBI lineage: Eukaryota > Metazoa > Arthropoda > Insecta > Diptera > Drosophilidae > Drosophila > Drosophila anomelani. The sequence goes on along the minus strand of JAWNOO010000028.1, from coordinate 845,565 downwards.
AACTCACTACAGGCAAATATATAATTCCGCACGACTTCTATTTAGTCGAGCAAAATTTCCCAATACCTAGTGATGGCATACTAGGCATAGACTTCATAAAACAATATAATTGCCAACTAGATTTCACTCAGAGTGGCGACTCACTGATTCTTCGCCCAAACAACTTAAATTATCCAATTAAATTACAACTACTTCATAATTGTGAAAATAATGCCACAGTACTCCCAGCTCCTTCCGAAGTTGTCCGTGAAATACAAATTCCCTCAGTAGAAAATCAAATTCTGATCTTATATATCGCAAATACGATATCCAATCACAAAAACACTTATGTCCGTATTATATATACAACAAACGCCAATAAAATTGTAAATCTAAATAAAATTAAATATGAAACTCTAAATAACTACGATATAATAAAAGAAACTAACGAAGGAAGAGATGACTTCGTTATGAAAAAAACTAATTAAAAATTTCCTGCCCTTGTTCAAAACTCAATTAAAAGATTTATGCACCAGGTATACAGATATATTCGGACTAGAAACCGAATCAATAACAACAAATAATTTTTACAAGCAAAGACTTAGAGTGAAGGACGATGAGCCCGTATATATTAAGAACTATAGAAGTCCTCACAGCCAAGTACAAGAAATTCAAGCCCAAGTGCAAAAATTGATAGACGACAACATAGTCGAACCATCAGTCTCACCCTATAATAGCCCACTTTTATTAGTTCCGAAGAAGTTTCTTCCGGACTCTGACAAGAAAAAATGGCGATTAGTAATCGACTATCGTCAAATTAATAAAAAACTCTTGTCGGATAAATTTCCGCTCCCTAGAATTGATGACATTCTAGATCAACTAGGTAGAGCAAAATACTTCTCATGCCTTGACTTAATGTTAGGTTTTCACCAAATTGAACTTAAAAAAAAGTTCCAGGGATATAACGTCATTTTCGACGAGCAATGGCTCGTATCGCTTTACGCGATTACCATTTGGCTTGAAAATAGCCCCAAATTCATTCCAGAGAATGATGACTATCGCTTTCTCCGGATTAGAACCGTCACAAGCATTTCTTTATATGGATGATTTAATAGTCGTAGGATGTTCCGAAAAACATATGCTCAAGAACTCAACTGATGTCTTCGAGAAATGGAGGCAACATAACCTAAAGCTACATCCTGAAAATTGTTCATTTTTCATGCATGAAGTCACATTTTTGGGACATAAATGCACTGATAAAGGAATCTTGCCAGATGAAAAAAAATGACGTCATAAAAAACTATCCAGTCCCACATGATGCGGACAGCGCTAGAATGCCTTCGATCATCTTAAAACGGAACTTATAAACCCAACCTTGTTACAATATCCAGATTTCACTAAAGCATTCTGCATAATAACTGATGCAAGCAAGCAAGCGTGTGGAGCGGTTTTAACTCAAAGCCATAATGGACTCCAACTTCCAATTGCATACGCATCAAGATTCTTTACCAAAGGGGAAAGTAACAGGAGTACCACTGAACAAGAACTAGCTGCTATTCACTGGGCTATAATACATTTTCGACCATATATTTATGGTAACCACTTTACGGTTAAAACAGACCATAGACCACTAACTTATTTGTTTTCAATGGTAAATCCCAGTTAAAAATTAACACGTATGAGGCTTGAATTAGAGGAATTTGATTTTACGGTAGAATACCTGAAGGGGAAAGACAACTTTGTCGCTGATGCGTTATCCAGAATAACCATCAAAATATTACAAAATATTAATGGAAATATACTAAAAGTCACTACAAGAAATCAAAGTAAACAGAAAAGTTCCTGCGCAGGAAATGAAATAGAAAAAGTAGATTTGCACACGCAAAGTCTTACTAATGCTTCTAAGCGCAACGTATACGAAGTCATTGTAAATTTTTTATTTTTTTTATTTTCCTGATTGTTTATATGGAAGCTATAGGATATAGTTGTCCGATTTGAATGAAACTAAAACCGAAATTCGGAAATAATATAAATGGGCAAATATCAAAATTGGTGAAAATTTGTTGAAAACTGACAAAGTTATAATTTTTTTTCGAAGATTTTTCCGATTGTTCGTATGGCAGCTATATGATATAGTCGTCCAATCCGGCCGGTTCCGACTTATGTACGAGTGAGAGTATATAGAAGACTAGCTACAAAGTTTCATTCAGATAGCTTTAAAACTGAGGGACTAGTTTGCGTATAATCGGACAGGAGGACGGACAGACGGACGAACAGACGGACATGGCTAGATCGACTCGGCTGTTGATCCCGATCAAGAATATATATACTTTATAGGGTCAGAAATGTTTCCTTCGCTCCGTTGCAAGCTTCTGACGGAAATTATAATACCCTGCAAGGGTATAAAAAGAAGCAATACTGTTTACGTTCCATGATTATCCTATTCAAGGTGGTCATACAGGCATTACAAAAACCTTGGCCAAGGTCCAGAGACACTATTACTGGAAAAATATGTACAAAGACATAAAAGAGTACATAAAGAAATGTCCAAAATGGCAAAAGTCGAAAACGACTAAACACACAAAGACCCCATTAACTATAACCGAAACTCCACAAAGAGCTTTCGATAGAGTGATTGTCCACTACCGAAATCCGATAATGGAAAGGAGTACGCAGTAACAGTCATCTGCGATTTGACCAAATACTTAGTAGCTATACCGATACGTAATAAAAGTGCAAATACCGTAGCTAAAGCTATATTTGAAGATTTTATTCTAAAGTACGGTCCAATGAACCCGTTCATAACGGACATGGGAACAGAATACAAAAATTCAATTATTGAAGATCTATGTAAATATTTAAATATTAAAAATATAACTTCAACTGCACACCATCACCAGACTGTAGGTACCGTGGAGCGAAGCCACAGAACATTTAATGAGTTCATACGTTCCTACATCTCAGTAGACAAAACAGATTGGTTATTAGATTAGATATGGCTACGATACTTCGTATACTGCTTTAATACAACCCCCTCTATGGTACACGATTACTGTCCATATGAGTTACTTTTTGGTAAAACTTCAAATTTGCCAAAACATTTTAATAGCATAGATATAATTAAACCCCTTTATAATATAGAAGACTATGCTAAGGAATCTAAATTTAGATTAGAACAAGCATTTAAGAGAGCTAGACTAATGCTAGAATCCCATAAGATTAAAAATAAAATAAGTTACGACAAAACTAGTTTAGGTTTAGATTTAAAAATAGAAGATCAGGTTTTATTGAAAAATGAAACTGGTCATAAGCTAGAATTTAAATATACACGGCCTTATAAGGTATAACATATAGGAGATAGAGATAACATAACCATAACAAACCCTAATAATAAAAAACGAATAGTACATAAAGATAGATTAAAACCATTTATCTCGTAATCAACTTTTTACTTTCATATATATCATTCATGGAAATACATAAAATAAACACATACAAAATAACCATATATACAAAATACTACACAAAAAAAAAATGAAAAACTCAATTAAAAACTAAAAAACAAAAAAATTAAAATAAAAATATCTTAAAAAATTCGTTATCTTACAATAGAAAACAAGAAAGGAAGCTAACTTCGGCTCACCGAAGTTTGTATACCCTTGCAGAGTTTAAACAAAAAATTAAAAACTAAATTCTGAAATAATAATTTTTTGCCAAATCTCAAATTTGATGGCAATGGTTTGAAACACGGCTAAGCTATGGTTTTTTTTATTTTCCTGATTGTTCCTATGGCAGCTATAGGCTATAGTCAGCCGATTTTCATGAAATTAAAATCAAAATTCAGGAATAAAAAAATATGGCTAAATATCAAATTTGGTGAAAATATGTTGAAAACTGACAAAGTTATGGTTTTTTCTTTTAATTTCCTGATTGTTCTATGGAAGTTATAGGATATAGTCTGCCGATTTTCATAAAATTAAAACTGAAATTCGGAAATAATACTAAATGGGCAAATACCAAATTTGGTGAAAATTGGTTGAAAACTAACAAAGTTATAATTTTTATACCCTAGCAGGGTATATTAGTTTCAGTCAGAAGTTTGCAACGCAGTGAAGGAAGCATCTCCGACCCTATAAAGTATATATATTCTTGATCAGGATCAACAGCCGAGTCGATCTAGCCATGTCCGTCTGTCCGTCCGTCCTCCTGTCCGATTATACGCAAACTAGTCCCTCAGATTTAAAGCTATCTGAATGAAACTTCGCAGTTAGGCTTTTATATACTCTCACTCGTACATATGTCGGAACGGGCCGGATCGGACCACTATATCATAAGCTGCCAGAGGAACGATCCGAAAAATTTTCAAAAAACAATTATAACTTTGTCAGTTTTCAACCAATTTTCACCAAATTTGATATTTGCCCAAATAGTATTATTTCCGAACTTCGGTTTTAATTTTATGAAAATCGGCTGACTATATCCTATAGCTTCCATAGGAACAATCAGGAAAATAAAAAAACCATAGCTTAGCCGTGTTTCAAACCATTGCCATCAAATTTGAGATTTGGCAACAAATTATTATTTCAGAATTTCGTTTTTAATTGTTTGTTTAAAGTCTGCTAGGGTATACAAACTTCGGTGAGCCGAAGTTAGCTTCCTTTCTTGTTTTTCGTAGATTTTTCCGATTGTTTCTATGGCAGCTATATGATATAGTCGTCCGATCCGGCCCGTTCCGACATATGTACGAGTGAGAGTATATAGAAGCCTAACTGCAAAGTTTCATTCAGATAGCTTTAAAACTGAGGGACTAGTTTGCGTAGAAACGGACAGACGGACAGAAGGACAGACGGACAGACAGACAGACGGACAGACGGACATGTCTAGATCGACTCGGCTGTTGATCCTGATCAAGAATATATATACTTTATAGGGTCGGAAATGCCTCCTTCACTGCGTTGCAAACTTTTGACTGAAACTAATATACCCTGCAAGGGTATAATAACTTCATTACATTACGTTATTTTTCAAAAGGAGGGAGATGTAATATGCACAAATATAACTGCATACACAAACAACTAACTTAAAAGCATTGAACGGTTATACAACCCAAGGCCAAGGTCATAAACCTCAGCCGAAATATGAATCCCTCGTTGCGCATAGAAAGTGCAGGTGTCAGCATAAATGCACCACGAGCGGACCTTACGTATGCATGTGCATATACCTCCGCGCTCAGCCTAAGCGAGCATAGCTATGTACTTAAGAATATTATATATACGTCTCTTCGCTGCCGCCGTTGGCAGCGCAGCTACAAGACATAGCCTTCTTTAGTTTTAAATACATATAGATAAGATTATTATCAATTGTGACTTTGGAGCGACAGCAATGGTTGCTCTAAAGATCTGATGAATTGAAACAATAAAGAACTAAACACTACAACTAAATCCTGACTACTCATTTGGGACAAGCTGCCGGCGAATCATACTACAATGCCCTACGTAAGAGTAACGTAACTAGCCATAATCTTTGACGGCCATGCACAAAATTTTTAGATGTAATAATTATAATTATCCTAAATCTTAAATTTTTTAATTAAAATACCATAAATATATATTTTATTGGTGTTATATCATATTGTAAATATAAAAGAATTGCACTCCTAAACCTTGCTGGCCTTGCTCATGTGTTCACACATGCACACGAGTATATTATGTATATGAATTTTATGTAAAACAACAGCAGAACATTTGTCTGCTTATATAAAAAAAAAGCTCTTGAGCGATAGATATACATATTTGGGAATAAACACGAACTCCTTCGTTGATTCACCTCTTAAGAAAGATAACATTTTCTTGAAGATAAGGAATATCGTTCAGTGGAAAATCCCCGCACTGAATATCGTTTCCCATCCTGCGGAACATATGGCCACTGCGATGGTCTAGTTAGAGATAAGATTAGACTATGTGAATTTGATGTTAGCTACCTAAGGTAGGACTTACAGAAATAAAACTCAGTGTGAATTTATAACTCAGCAGAAAAAGACGTCTTTTATTTAGATGCTCTATTTTTTGTAATTTTGTAAAACATAATATCCCCAACATAAATTCTAGTACCATTTACATGAAATCTTACTATTGTCCATTCGCACAAAAACGGCCATTACGACTTCACAAGAATGCCTTTCGGCCTGAAAAACGCCCCAGCCACATTTCAACGGGTTATGGACAACGTCTTTCGGGAATTAATTGGCAATACCTGCTTATTCTCTCCATCATTATCAGAACACTTTGCTCATCTAACAGCCGTCTTTAGAAAACTGGAAAATGCTAACCAAAAAATTAACTTTTCCACCTGCGATTTACTCCATAAGGAGATAAACTTCCTCGGTCAAATTGCCACTCAGGAGGGAGTAAATCCAAATCCAAAAGAAATAGAACCTATAAAAAAATTTCCTTGTTCCAAAAATGCCATATTGGGATATTACAGAACGTTTTTCAAAGATTTCGCCAAACTAGGAAAAGAAAAATGCGGTAACTGATGAAGAATTCAGAATATAGCTTCGCTATAGGAGCAGTCTTATCACAGGGTTCAGAAAGCAACGAAAAGCTAGTATTGTTCGCGGGCAGGACTGCCTAGGACTTTTTCGAGATGTAGCGAGGTATTCGCAAGTCTAACACTTACTAACCGTTCAAGGAACCCTTCGACACTTGCCAATTTTATTGAACACCTCCCGCGATCTAGAATCTGATCAGATGCAAATGATCCAGTCCCTGCAAGACCTTCTCGTCACTTTCGTCCGATAGCTCTTGATGTGTATAAGACGAACTTCGAGGGGGTTAATGATTATTACTTCGTACTCCTCAGTTTTAAAAGGATTCCACGCACGTTCGTTTGCGACAACGGGTCCCAATTTACGAGTCGTTCCGTCAAAGCTTTCTGTAAAACGACAGGAAAAGAGATCTAGTATAAAGAACCCTATACTCCGCAGCAGAGCCCGACATAGAAGGCCATTCAAATCGCACAACACATTGAGGACAAGTAGACAAAGTGGGATGAACTATTGCTCGAGGTAAACCTGTCTATAGCAGAGTCTCGAACTCTAGGTTTCACCATTCAAGGCAAAAAACCACGACTTGGTTCTTGGGTTTTTCTGTAAGGGTTTTATATGAAGAGGTCAACCCCGGGCCAAGCATGAACATTCTCCCCCTCCTTGCAATCACTCGGGTTGCAATGAAACCCTTCATGGCTGATAGCAGGCGTAGCAGATCGTCCCTCCACTGATGCCGTGACGCTGAAGCGGCTAAAGATCGCCGTAAGGCGACGGACGACGGTCAAGGAGTTTCTGTTGAGTGCCGGAAAGTGGCGGACGAAGCGGCTGAAAAGTTCCGTGGTGATCCTGGCCTCATGTCTTGCCGCAATCCCCTCGCAGACGGGTGAATTCCACTGCAGACTCGGCCACGGTCGGACTAGGTACCTCGAGTACATCTGCTCTTCTGTGCGCTGGCGCTGCATGGACGTGGAGGTGTAATGACTGGCAGAATGCCAGTTGGAGATACGATTAAAGCTACGAGACAGCACTGTGAACAGGAACATTGGAGTGGAAGGGTGCCTGCTTATTGTGGGCAGGCTCGGCATTGGTAGGACAAGGTACCTCGGGTACGCCTGCCCTCCAGAGCGTGCGATGTGCGCGCGAATGGAGACAGCGGTTAGGATCTGGATGGTATAAATATATGTCCCGTAGAAGGTCGGGATGCGTTCACTGGACATTCGTGCATATGCAGGAGCGTGTGGTGGTGCTTATTGCACTCTTTGCATCGATCCCCACTGCGGCACGTTCCCTCGGAATGCTCGTGGGCCAAACAATTGGAACAATATTGATGTTTTATGACTGCGTTTGGTAGGGCAGTTCCTTAATGAACCGTTGGGCGCGAAGGAAATGGAAATTAGTGGGTGCTGTTGACAACGGACCTGTAAGTATCCAGCCAAAAATCGTTTTCTTGGCCAGAAGAGAGCCCAAAATGTTGCCCTTCGAGCCGCCCAGAAGCACGGACGGAAGAATGTCTGCTCTTATCAAGACATCGATTTCTGAGCTCTCGAAAAACGTTGGATCTGCCAAGGGGAGATCCGGAAGTTCCCTTAGAAGATCTCTCTGAACTGTGTGGGACGGAAGTTGTCCATCTAGTTGACGAATGACATAGGCCTTCGCTTCCAAATGTATCCCGGGTCTGGAAAGAACTCGAATGGAGAACTTGCAGAGCTTTGTGGAGTGCCCGGCCACAGATTGATTGATACCGGAAACTTGGCTCTGGCTCAGATATGAGCGTAGCCTCGGAACCTGAATCGATCAAAGCACTAGCTTGGAAGTCGCGGCCAAGATGATTTATATTAATAATGGCAGTGCCGAGCAGGATAGCTCTTGACCCGGATGAAAAACACACTTGCACATTCGAGTGGTCCTCGAGAGCGGCAGCGCTTCTCGCGGTGGGCACGGGTCGTGAACTTGACGAAACGGAAGGAAATGGAATGGTTGCCAATGGATTTCCACGATGTAGCAGAGTATGATGACGGCTATGGCACGTAAGGCAGGAGTGAGCACTTGTGCATTCACGATGTTGATGGCCTCGTGCGAAACAATTTAAGCACAGTTGTTTCCTTCGGACGTAGTTCGATCGCTCATCGACATTCATTTCGAGGAACCGCGAACACGAACGGAATGGGTGGTTTTCCCTGGAACACAGGTCACACCGTCTAGTTGCTGGCACCACCCGTGCTGCGAAGGAATGGAGCCTGCGCACAGGTGGGGGACGATCTTGCCGGAAGGTTCCCAGAGTCACTAGGTCTTACGTCGTCGATTGCCTCCAGAGTACGATGGCGTTCTGTCAGGAAATTGTCCAATTCCTTCCAGGTTGGAATTTCGGCCTTGTTGTGTATGGATTGCTCCTTTTTTTTTTTTTTTTTTTTAATATTTACATTTGATTTATTATGTTACGTTGGGGATGGGGAGGTGGGTATGGCACATAGGAATATGGGCCTGGACGAGGTACTATATACAATTATTTACAAATATTTACAGAAATGTTTAAAATTAGATTAAACAGCTAGTCATTATTGTATCATTCGAGAAGACAAATCGCTGGGATGGAATCTCTTTAGTCTTCTAAGAGATTGCGGGTCGGCAAGACTGCTAGCCAGAGGGTTTGGGTGCACGATTAGCCTGTCTGAATACCGCCTGCTGTGCTCATTTAATAGATCGCCCACAGGAGTCAGGCGTAGATCGTTAAGGATGGCCTGGTTGCTCACGTACCAGGGAAGTCCGGATGCCCGTCGAGCACCACGTGCCTGCACTACCCGCAGTCTGTTCAGCTGATACTTGGATGCGGTGCCCCATACTTGTATCGCGTACGTCCAGGTTGGCGTTAGAATTGCTTTGAGCAGCAAAGCCTTAGTCGACAGCTGGAGACTTTGCGAGCCCAGGAGCCAGTCGAGCTTCTGTAGCTTGCGAACGCACTTTGTTCTGATTGCCGTGACGTGGGTGTTCCAAATTAGACGGCGATCTAAGTGTACGCCCAAGTAGCAGTGAGAGGTGTCGTTTCGAATGGTGTCGCCGTTGAATGTATGGACGATGTCGATCAGCAGTCGTAGAGAGAAAGTGACACATGCCGACTTGTTGCAGTTAATGGCTATGTTCCATTGCTTGGTCCAGCGCTCCATCGCACGCAGCCAGTCTTGAACTGCAGCCGAAGCTGTCAGCTGAGACGAGTGGGACGCAAGCAGGGCCGTGTCGTCCGCGTAAGTTGCCAGAAGCATACGGGCATCTGTATTGGGCGACGGAACTGGCATATCACTTGTGTACAAGGTGTAAAGAAAGGGACCAAGTACACTTCCTTGGGGCACTCCTGCGTGAATGTGTGCCAAGCTGGATCGTGAGTCCCTTACTGCTACTTCGAAAGTTCGATCGCCAATCCGCTCGAACACTTTCGAAAAAGTGGATAGAAGGCTGATTGGGCGGTAGGAGTCGAGTTGAGTCAGTGGCTTGTTTGGTTTAGGGATCATGATGATCCGAGCTTGCTTCCACTGCCTTGGGAAGTGTCCTAGGCTTAGCATGGCGTTGAAAATTTTTACCAGCGCTAGCACTCCTTTGCGTGGAAGAGCCTTAGCCGCTCGATTGTCGATGCCATGGGGTCCAGGAGTCTTTTTTAGATTAAGCGCCTTTAGCTGCAGCGTGACTTCTTGTGGAGTGGTATGTCTAATAGCGCTTAAGAAGTTTGCAACTTCGTCGCGATGTGAGGCGTCTGGAAGTTCAAACGGGGTGAAGGTAGCAGACAGATGTTCAGCAAAAGCGATTGCTTTATCGGAGTCGTTCTTAAGCCAGTGGCCACTGGGACTCCGAATTGGGGATTGGACTAGCGGCTGTCTTTTAATTCCTCTCGTTAGCTTCCATATTGAGAAATCGCTGCAATTGTCCGGACCAGTTCCCTCCAGCAGGGTATCGATGTTCTTTTGGCGGGTTTTCGCTAGCATCCTGCGCAGTCTGTTAGTAACGCTAGATAGCAGCTGCTTAGTTGCGGGATCGCCTGACACGATAAACTGCCTTCTAAGGTGCCTTTTATGATCCAGTAGTGCCCTTGCCTCCAGAGTTAGTAAAGTAGTAAAGGCGCTCTTCTGGTAGGTGGGAGACTAGATTGGCGCTGAGGTGGTGTAGCTCGCTGAGCGGCTTCAGTTATTGTGGAAGTGAAGCTATCAACGTATGCATCCAGATCGCTGCAAGTGGTTATAGGAGCGTTGAGCACAGTGTGCGCATCGATGAATGACTTAAAAGTATCAAGATTTGCGCCGGCAGCATTTTGGGGACTCCTTTAAAGTATTGAGCTTCTTCATCAATCAGGAAGAGCAACGGGAGGTGGTCAGAAGATAGCTCGGTGAGTACTCTAACGGAGACCTGTTGTTGCCTAAAGCCTTTTGAGATGCCAAAGTCAATTGCACTGGGGGTGGCACTAGCACGACAAGGATAGCATGTGGCTTCTCCAGTTGCTACAATATCGATAATGCCATTGGCCAGGACAGAGCTAAGAGTCCGGCCTCTGGCACACGTTCTGTGGTTGCCCCACCAGCTGTGTTTGGCATTCCAATCGCCTGCAGCAAGAAATTTAACTCCGAGTTGGGAGAGGAGCGTCGTGAAATCTGCTTCCGTCCATCTGACAGCAGGAGGGCAGTACACCGAAGCAACGTTAAACATCCCTCTTGTTGAGGATAGCTCAATGGAGACGGCTTGAATGTGTTCTTCCGAGATGGTGAAGGAGAGTTGATGGGAAATGTCCGACTTGACGAGAATCGCTGCGCCCCCATGTCTCTGGTCGTCCGGATGATCGGCTTTGTGCAAAGTGAAGCCCGGGATCCTGAAAGTGGACCGAGAGCAGAGTCGGGATTCTGATAATAAGAGGATGTCAATTTCAATAAAAGCAATGATCTCGTTTACTTTTGAGCTTAGCCCATTGGGGTTCCAGCAGGCTACTTTAAGCATACCCATTATGGTGAGGAGGAGGAGAGGGACGCGTCTGCAGGATTGCTTGCATTAGTGTCTCTACCAGAGACATCATCCTGTCGAGCCTCATGAATAGCTGTTCTAGTTTAGCATCTAGAGAGGCATTTGCAGTGGAATGAGTTGGAGGGGGAGTATTTTGCATCTCTTTGCCAGGGTGGCTGCGTTGTGCGGTAATCTGGTTCCTTTTGACTACACTAGCAAATGATTCTCCACCTACGTTGGGTGAGAGATGGGTTGGAGGAGTTGTGTTTGATTCTGTGGCTGCTATGACCTTCGATTGGTGGTTTTGCTTAAACGCATCTTGCAGGTATTTACGGCATCCTCTAAAGTTTGCCGCGCGGGAGTCGCCGCAGTGAAAGCAGCATCTAGGGTCGTCTTTTCCAAGTTTGCACTCCTGGGTCGGGTGGTTTTCTCCGCATTCTCTGAAAATATGATGCCGTGTACAGTAAGCTTTTGTATGTCCATGTTCCTGACATCTATGGCACTGTACAGGTCCGGATTGCTTGCGAGGTTTCTCCCAGGTCACTATGTGTCTGCAGACAGCAGATATGTTTTTAAGAAGCTTGTTGCTGTCGGGTTTCTTAACGTCCACAAATCTCATGTTGAGTGGAAGCTGAGTTGCCTTGTTACGAGGGGTATAGATGCGAATAACGCAGTGACCTTCTGCCTGCAGGCACTCAATAATGTCCTCCGAAGGGACTTCGTGGTGAATGTTTTTCATTACCATGCGAAAGGGTCGGTCTTCAGGTAGCTGGTGGTGGTGAAAAACAGTTCCTTTTTTGCGGAAATGTCTGGCCACGAGCCTGTAGGCATCGGAAGAGTTGCACTGAATGGCACAATCACCTGAGTTCAGCGCTTTAATGGAGTAAGTGTTTCCAATAAGACCATCCAGCTCACTGCAGAAAGCAGAGTAGCTGACAACTCCGGGAACCATGATCCTTGGGACCTTGGGAGATCGAGCAGCTTTCGTCGCATCTTTTTGAACTTGTGCTGGACCTGGGTTGTAGGATGCGTCACATTTCCTTGCGGCGCGGTTTGCCGCGGCTAGCGAAGTGGAAGGCTCAGCGTTCATTTCTTCCTCGTCGCTTAAGTCTATGAAGCGATTTGCACGATTAACAGTGTAGCTTGTCTTCTTTTGGCTGACCTTAGAAGAGAGCAGGCGCCGTGCCGCAGAACACACACTGCCATTCAAGCTTGTTGTGAACGTCACTGGGGAAGAAATCGAGGATGTTACGGTACAGGTTGTGATGCACCTTGTGGGAGCCCATCTGGATGTACTGCCAGCATTTGAGTCGTCCATCAAACTATCTCGCAGGCTAGCTCGTATTTCGCTCTGGTCCTTATCCCGATCCAATTCCTTCACCTCCTTCTCCACTTTTCAGTAATTATGTGTGTTTTGAAGAATGTATTTGAACTTTTTATGCATAAATATATTTTTCTTTTTTTTTTCGATGGTTAGCAATTTAGACTTCCTGTCCCGCTTAGGATTGCTCCCACATGGAAAGTGTGATTTTGGGGAGGTTTGAGGAAACCATAAAGACCAGTAGACAGTCCCAAGCCTCAACATTGATGAAGGACATTTCTAGGGCTGTCAGACAACTCTGAATGGTGGCTTGCAGCTCCTTCAGCGTGACTCCGGACTCTTGAGAAATAGCCTGGATGTTGAAAAGGATCTTCAACTGGCTATTGACCAATAGCCGCCAAACAATGGCGTGTGCGTCACCACTTGTTTTGGATAGCAAGTGGAACAACTTCTCTACCGGGGTGAGCCGCGGGTTCTAGATGTAAATGGCCGTAAGCAAGTCTCTGAAGGTGGGCCACCGAAGATAATCACCCGCAAATACCTCGGTATCCACTGGCGGTAACCGGCAGCCTGTAGACACGGGCGTGTGAACATTGGCGGAAGCCTGAGTGGATTGGGAGGCAATTTTTTCCGAAGCTGGGCAATACACCTCGAACAGTAGCTGTACTTCGATTCCAGCACTGTTGAGGTGGCCGCACTGTCGTCGGACACGGCTAGCAAATCGGAGCAGCTCTCATAGCTCTTTTCCACCTTCTCCCAGAGTGCCCGAATTTGGTACCGATGGACTTCGCACATGTATTGGGAGCCTATTTCCGTTTCTGGGGCGCCCGGAGTATTTATGTTAGCCTCAAATTGGCTAATTCGATCCGTTGTGGCGATGAACATTTTCAGCGCCACTTCGACCGCACTTTGAGCCATTTTCGCAACGGAGCGAGTCTCCCTCTGTGAAGGACCGGGGATTGTATTGACGGATCTGAGATCTGTCCAAACGGATGGCTGGGATCGGACGCGGCTTTTTATCGTCTTCCGTGGGCATTCTCAGAATCCAATTCGCTGGTCAGCGCTTGTCGACTGACTTGCGCAATAGGTGCCTCGTTCGAAGCGGTGGCCGGTTACACTAATGTGATGAGAACGGTGAGATCGCGATTGAATTCCGATTGCAAGGAACTAGCGGCGCCGATGTCGAAAGGAAAGTCATGTGCGGCACAAATCGAATGTGGAAAAAAAAACTTCAGGAACCAAAACAACCCAAAAGGAGACGAGGTTTGTTGAGATTGTAGGCGGATGTTGCCTGATGCGGAGTAGAAGCAGCGCTGAAGGCACGGAAAATGGACAAGTACCGGAAAATTCGTGCTCGTTCGGAAAAGAATTGATGAGTATCTATGTATGTATATTTATATAAATGTGGCTCGTACGTAGATATTGAATTCTTAACTATCTTCGAAATTAATTTTTACGGCGCCGGAAAGGTGGACTTAACCTTGGCTTGGATTTAACATAAAATAAATAACTAATAATAATTCATTTTTGACTAATTTTCGGATTTAATTGTTATGGAGCCGGAGGGGTGGAGTTGAAACCTCGGCTTTAGTTTGGACGGAAAGTTAATAATTAAAATAATTAATCATTTTCAATTTTAAGTATTACGTGGCCGAATTAAACTCTTGGCTGGTTCCTGAGCGAAAATTAATAATTAAATAATTTTTAGTATTTGTTCCACTGAACTGTTTTAAATTTATTTAGCCGGACTGATGGAATTAAAAGTTGCTCTTTGTTGAAACGGAAAATGTTGACTGGGTTACGCCGATGGCAGAGCAGTGCGTAAGTAAAGCAAGAGAAGAAAAAAACACAGCAACAAAAACAACATGGCTGCTGCAGCGGCTAAGTTAAAATTTTTAGGAACACAATCACGGATTTGCAGTGAAATGTCGTTTTAATATTTGTTGTTTTATTATAATTTTATTCATTTCTGAAATCGGAGGTAGAATATATATTGGAATATATATGGGCACGCATTTAATACGGAGATAGGAATGTATGTGTAAGGGCATGCGTTGGCACAGTGCACTATGGGGTTTTTGACCACTTTTTGTGGCATTTAGTCATTTTTTAAAAGTTTGTTAATTTTAAAATAAATAGTGGGAATGTATTAACAGAACATCAAACGGTTATGCCTCATACTCAAAATGTTAATAGTTAACAGCATATGTTAGCATAACAGCTGTAAAGTCAGCTGTTGCATCCCAAAGCCCGAGCGCAAAGTTGCAATTTTCACTACGTGATTTGAGAAATTAAATAAGTGGCTTAAAACACAATATAAAGGAAAAATAAATAATGGACACTAATTTCCCAGGTTTGTACTACATGGTAAATGTATTAGTTCTTCAAATTGTGCGTGTCTATACTAACATTTTGTCATTTTAAAAATGCTCCTTAAGCTGAATTTTGAGAAACAAATTTCAACTTTGGATAGAGTTTTGAAACGAGTCCTGCAGAGTCCTTCAATGAGTCCAAGTGTATGTTGTAGCGTTGTCAATTCTGGCGAAAGGCTGTTTGTCTTAATGTGCACTTTTGCGCACTATTGGTGCAATTTAAATTTTTCTTAGATAACCTCACTTTCTCCAACGCCGATTTGGTTGCTGTTTGGAGCAGCGAGAAGGGCCTGCTAGAGCAACAAAATGCTGTAAAATGTTTTTTTCAAAATAGAAAATGAAATAAATTAATTATTAAACTAATACCTTAAATAAAATATTAGTTTTAACCTTTTAAGTATGATGGAAGTTGTTCTTTTTCGATTTAGCTGCACTTATAGAAAAACCATGCAATTCGGCATTTTAGTCTGATAGTTTCTTAAGAAAGCGTTATCCGATTTAGCTCAAAATTGCTACAAAGTATTAAAATAGCAACAAATTTCAGCTGCTAAAATTTCATTAGTTTATCTTTAGTTTTACCCGATCGTTCCTATGGGAGCTATAGGATATAGTTTCCTGATCCGAACGATTTTCATACCATATGTGCATAGGGAAAAATAATGACGATCTATAAAGTTTCATGTCGATATCTCCAAAACTGACCGAGTTATTAATTAATGCCACAAAAACAGGTCAAAAACCCCATAGTGCAGTGGAGCGTTGATAAGTGGATAAGTATATAACTGGGGGAACAGAAAAGTTATGTGGTGTAAAAAATGACACTGGTTGGAAAAAAAATATTATGACAACGGCGGACTGTTCGGCGAATTTGGAAATTTCGGGAATAAATTCACACCGGCTGGTCAATATTAATTATGCCTTCTTTTTTCACCACACAATTTCACTGTTCACTTGAATAATTTTTCGCGGATTAATTTCACCAAAAAATATGTGCACAATTGTCACGAGTGTATCTGTGTATGGATGCACATATGACTAGACCGTTGGCCAGCGAATGGATAACTGGGAGGACGAAAACGGCGAGGAATATAGCGACGCTTACACATCGGGGACGGATGGAAAATTTTGCAAAATTTGAAGACGAAGAAGAGTAGAAATTCTCAAACTGCTGTTGTGTCGGAAAACTCGGACTTGGAGTTGACACGGGAGGAGAAAATCTTGCAACAGTGTGAACGGAATTTAATGTTCAGTCCAAGGTTAAAGACCGGCAGAGAGACGAAAACGAAAAATGTACTTATATTTTTGACGGACTAAACGCCGAGAACTGCTGGCAGAAATATCCGGCTCTGATGGACCAAATGTTGGGGGAAGATGCTGCCGCAAAAAGATATCCAGTAGTTGAAAGTGAAAAATGAAAATTTTCGAATTTTCTAATAGAAAACGATTTTTTTTAAATGTATTTAATTTTTTAGCTTATTTTGATTGATTTGCTCAAATAAATTTATTTTTAAAAATCTAAAAAAAATAATTTACAACAATTTTTTAAAAATTTATATTTTTTTATTTTTTGATCATTTTTCTAACATTTTGAATAACAATAAACCTATATTGGGGGAACTATTAATAGCTCAAGCATTTCTGGACTATAAACATTTGATTCCTCATCTTTTCGCGTCTTAAAATTATTCAAAACAAAACAAATAACGATTTTAACGCTGCAAATGCCTTGCACGCTACGGGTACCCTTGAAGCGATTTCGCCCATATTTCGCGTTTTTTGACCCTGCTTTGTTTTACTAGATTTGCTTTTAAAGGTGGAGTCGCAGTTAGACGCAGACTTTCTAAACGGATTCTGGTTCAGGAAAGATACACGCAACAGACCTATAGAGTGTAGTTGAGTGCTCCGTGGTGCCCTAGAAGTTCTGGACTGCTTTAGGTAGAAAAATGTGTTAAAAATAGACACCTGGCAGGTAACGGTTTACCTGTACAAGCCAAACCCAAACTGTCGTTTTTTTTTGGTTTAATTTAATTTATGAATGTATCTATAATTTAAAACCAAAATCATTCCGATCGGTTGTATAGTTTTTGTGTAACATTACCTGAAAGTCTACCAATTGCAACCGGAAATATATTTCAACTTTGAAATTCTCTGTCGATTGAGTATAGTTTAGTTCTGCGACTATGGTTTTTTTAATTAACCCACGACTTTTGTTCTAGAGGCGCCACTGTGCGTCGTGGGTAACATCAATGGGCGCACTCGCGTCAGCTTTATTCTGCTGCATACATGGAACTGAACTCTAGCTTAACATAAGGGCCGCGCTCCCGACCGATAAGCTGAGCTTAACAGTGCGGGAGCGGGCCCGAGTAGCGGAAAGCGGGCCAGCTATCCCCAGCTCGCCTCACAGCGAGTGCCGATCGGGAATGCGAAACGCGCGGAGCGGGAGAACATAGGTTCCCTCGGAAGTTGGTGCGCGGAGGGCCGAAATCCGGAAGCGCAAGAAGTTGACGAGCCCTTTGATTGCCGGTGGGCAGAGACGGCGCTGAGTGCGCCAAAAAGGACTCCTGGAATGAACAATAAGTATGAGGGACCAAACAAGGTTCTTAAGTTCATTTCGTATACGATCGTGCTGCTGAAGGCGTATGAGTGAGCAGCACAGAACATTATCAGTAGGACCTCTAAAGGAAGAGGTCAACGATTCAAAAACCCAGAGCCTGGTACCTGTAAAACTGGACAACACAGAGAAAGACAAGACGACAGAGAATATTTAGCGGTCGACTTACGCTAAGCAGCAGGAATCACGCACGACGATGGGAAAGGGGAAACTCAATGCTCCCAGTGCCTACACCAACTAACCCCGAAGAAAGAGGGGGAAGGCTCCCCAAAATTATGGAAATACTGTAAATAGGCCCAGGTATATTTCCCTTTTCCTCCCTCAATAGCGGATAAGAATTTATGATTAAAGTATAATGTGATCCAGATCCGAAGCAAAGAACTTGTTCGCAGAACCAGAGGTTCGCGCAAAGTGTGATCATTAAGACAATCGATCGTTCGCTTTCTTCCACCAAACGTCTAGTCTAGACGTGCCTGTCCAAGTGCAGTAGAAATATACAGAAAGAGACAGGCACACACACACTTTTTACAGTGTCAAGACAACCGGCTGTAACAGTAGTTACCATTATTTGTGTGGGTAGTAGTAGTTACAGAGATAAAGATCAATAATGTAAAGATTTCGGATATATTTATATTTTCGTGAGTGTGGCCCTTCGATCGTCGAGTCTTTCCCTCTTTCCGACTTCGCATTCCGCGAAACTTGTGGAAACCGAAACATGCCCCGATCTCCCTTCCCCCCGACCTATGCGAAATACGCGTATTGGATTCCCATACGCGACTAATCAACACGGCCGGGAGTGTCCCGATAGCGTCGATTTATTTTTCCAAGTCAGCTAGACTCTGCGCTCAGCCGGAGTCACTCCCGTTACCCGCGTCTGACCCGTAGTTAGCCTCCGCGACCAGCCGCGTCGCTATTCGAAGCGCTTTAGCGCCCATCCGGAGTCTCCCATTTCGCAACATACCGACTCAAACATACAGCCACAAGAGAGGCAACCTAACACAAAAAACACGGACTGTGAAAGTGAACCAAAAAGCGCACGATGGCGTCAGAAAGAAAGAAAAGATAGGGAGAGAGAAAATAATTCTCTTGGAACTGCGAGAAGTTTTGGGAAGATAAATTAAGTTCAGTTCCTTGGAAATGATCAAAACTGGCAAGTGAAGAGTGGGAAGAAGCGAAGCGTAGTCAGGTGGTCAACTGACGCCTGCACCATACCCATTTTGGCCCACAGAAATTAGTTAAAACCTGGAATAATTATAAGTTGCCAAATCTCAAATTTTATGAAAATATATTGAGAAACCGCAAAGTTATGGTTTTTTTTACTTCTTTTCCATATATAACGCCAAAAGTGTTGCCTACTTAGGGGCGTGTGTGACGAAAATGCTAGGCAGCCACGCCAGGGATAAGATATAGTCGTCAGATTTTCATCAAAACCGAAATTCAGGAATAATACAAAGTGGTCAAATCTCAAATTTGATGAAAATATGTTGAGAAACAGCGAAGGTATGATTTTTTCTTTTATTTCCCTGATTGTTCCTATGGCAGCTATAGGATATAGTCGTCCGATTTTCATGAAATTAAAACTGAAATTTTGAAATAATATTACATGGCCAAATATCAAATTTGGTGAAAATATGTTGAAAACTGACAGTTAAAATTTTTTTTCAAATTTTTTTTTATATGGCAGATATATGATATAGTCGTCCGATCCGGCCCGTTCCGACTTATGTAGGAGTGAGAGTATATAGAAGACTAACTACAAAGTTTCATTCAGATAGCTTTAAAACTGAGGGACTAGTTTGCGTATAATCGGACAGACGGACATGGCTAGATCGACTCGGCTGTTGCTCCTGATCAAGAATATATATACTTTATAGGGTCGGAGATGTCTCCTTCAGTGCGTTGCAAACTTCTGACTGAAATTATAATACCCTGCAAAGGTATAATAAAAATGTAAGTATACAAGGAAACTTTAAAATATAAAAAAAATCAAAGAAAACTGTAAAAGTAATATAAAATGGAAACGGCCGTAGGAAAAATAAAAGAAAACTTTAAAAATTGTGAAATATTAAAATATCTGTAAAAAAAGTTGAAATAAATGTTTTATTTTTGTATAAACGGAACTAAAAGATAAAATTTAATAAAAATGCAACGGAAAAACTTATGAAATCCAAAATTACCGTAAATTTCTAATTATCTTAAAATATAACTTGTTATGGGCCGGCCCATATAGCTGTTGCTCGAGAGCAAGTGTTGACGATGAAGCAGCCAACCTATGGTGTCGTCCCTAACAAAAAGTGCCGTAAGCGATCCCACTTGCCGGATGCATATTCCTTTTCTTGAGCCCTCATGGCGAGTCCCATCTCACGCCAGTCTACCGTTTTTTATACATTTTCTGATAAACAGATCTTTGCGAGCTTTACCCCTTAGATCTTAGATACATTTTCCATCGCAAGTTATTGGTTGTGTTTTAATAAACTAATTTTAAAATTAAAAGGTTAAGCGTTTTTTTTTTGTCATCGGTTGAGCTTCTCTCAGTAACACTAGCTTGTCCTCCACTTGCCCCGATACAATTCTGTATATGGCCTTTCGTTGCAAATTGTTGTTCAATTGTTTTCACAAGTTCCTTTACGTTTCTGTTTCCATCACACGGTAACGCTTCTTAAAGGCTCACTCATATACTATTGTTTTTCTCTCCTGCAGCCACTTATCTTGTGTAATTGGCTGTTTTCCCTCTAGCAATTGGTTTTCTATATCGTTCTTGTTCCTCGCTTATTTTTAGTTTTTGAGTTGCTGGCTGACTACAGGTAGAAGGAAGCATTTCCGACCCTATAAAGTATATATATTCTTGATCAGGATCAACAGCCGAGTCGATTTAGCCATGTCCGTCTGTCTGTCTGTCTGTCTGTCTGTCTGTCCGTCTGTCCGTATGAAACACTGGATCTCAGAGACTATAAGAGATAGAGCTCTAATTTTTTTTCGACAGTATTTCTTATGCTTGCACGCAGATCAAGTTTGTTTCAAATTTTTGCCACGCCCACTTCCGCCCCCGCAAATCATAAAAAAGCGTATTAAGCGTATCATTTTAAAGCTAGAGTCGCGAATTTCGGTATGTATATTAAGAACTATAGTCTGTGTGATCCCTGAAAATTTGGTTGCGATCAGATAAAAATTGTCGAAGTTATTAAAGAAATAATTTTGTATGGCCACAAACGGCTGCTGGCAGCATGCCTCATTTGGTTGACCAATTAGACCAACTAAATATTCTTATCAGTTCTGTGGTTGTGTTCGGAAAAGAATCTTATAAGATATTCGAGAAGCAATTTTAATAAATGGTAATAATTATTATCCGCTTGAATGCAATAATGACGCGTTTTCACACACATAGATACATGTGTATGTATTTTTGTACAATCACATGCATATTACACTTGCATTTGCATTTGTCCGTTATGTTCAAAATTGTATTAACTGTTTTTTCTGGCGTACTGACGCTTTTCTGGTTTAAGTATGGGTAGCGGGTATCTCACAGTCGAGCTCACTCGACTGTAGCTTTCTTACTTGTTTTTAAATAATATAATTAGCTCGTTATGAAAAAAACTATATTTAAAAAAATATTTTTTTTTTAAGATTAAGCAAAGTTGATATTTTTTTCGTTACTAAAGAAAAGGAAAATTGATTTACTTTGAGGTAATACTACAGAAAAGCAATACAACCTATCAGTATGATTCTTTTTTTAAATTATAGATACATTCATAAAACAAAATGTTGGTTTCAGGTTGTACAGGTAAATGGATTGGATTCCTGCCAGGTGCCCAATTTTTTTCACCCTTTTCGGCCTAAAATTTTCTAGAAGGTCTGAGGTGCCAAACGCAGCCAACTACACTATGTCTATCAGTTGCCTCTATCTTTCTGACTCCGTTGAGCTAGCTCTGCAAATGGCTGTATAACTTTTAAAGCAACTCAGGGTCAAACAACTTAAAAAATGCATGAAAACGCTTCAACCGTAGCGCGAAATTGATTTTGCAGCGTTAATAACTTGAATCTGTTGTTTTATTTATTTATTGCATTTGTGGGGTATGTAAAGATCACAACAGATATAAAATAAATTATTATAGTCCAAAAATGCCTAATCTAACAGAAATTCCACTAATTTAGGTTTAAAATTAAAATAAAAAAATTAATTTCTTAAATATATATTTTTTTTGTTTTAAAATTATTTTTATTTGAGCAAATAAATGGATCTTGTGTATAAAGAGTTCAGTATGGGTCCACCACAGTTCACGAATCGAATCGGTTCAAAAGAATTTTTTACTTTCCGCTATATGCGGTATACACAGGATGCAGGCCAAATTACTGTCCTGTGTAGTAATGAACTAACCTTCCTCAGCCAACAGTAGAACAGTGCTGGATATTAAGCTAATCCGTGGAGACGTTGAATTGTTAGTTTAGCCTCAATGTTTACATGTCGAGCAGTTTTGGTATATGTTTACTTACTCAGTCAGTAGCGGTTTTACCACAATGTTTGTTTAAAGTGAATCAAAAATATAATTTGATATGTTCATTAAATATTAAATTTATTAAGTAGAATTAATCATACATATATGTTTACAAGCTTATTTAGTCTAACATTTATTTGATTTCGAAAACGCTCGACTTTAACTTGTTTGAGGTAATGCCCCTTTGTGTGAATATAATATGGCAAGACTCCCTTTTTTTTTAAAACAATTTTATTGCCTAATGTATAGTGCATATAGTCAATGACTTGTACATTAGAGACTGGAGCTGGCTTACAAATTGGAATTCCTTTAACCTCTGTATATCCGCTTTTCGCTTTTTGCTGTTGTACAATGTTTAAATCTGTTTCTGTAGCAATATTTTGAAAAGATTTTTGACGCATAAGGCCTATAAAAAATGCTTTAACAATATGCTGTAAGTTGGTGGATCCTTCAATCTTGGCATGTAAGTCTTTTATACCTATAACATTACAAATAGTCTTTATAGCTCGATGGCATATTAATCCGTATCCATCAGGTTTTTGGAAACAATAAATTTTGGTTTTTCCAAAAGCTGTAAAAATGGTATATTGTTCTATTTTCGCAAAGGTTTATATTAATAAGTTTCTGGCCTGCTCGATTTTTTGACATTCGAAGAGCAGTTCTTACTTCTGGCGCCTTTACTGCTAAACCTTTTCCATTTCCAGTGACGGACAGGACAGAATACCTTCGTTTTCTTCCCATATTTCCTTTCATTATAAAAACTATTTTGTTCTCCAATACCCGGGTATCAAATAAAGTAAATTCCTCATCGCCAACAGTATCCGGTGGTCCAATACTTCGTCCAGGCATTTTACTGCCAGACCATCCACGATCTATGGGATTTAGTTTCATTAACCTGAAATTTCCCATCGAATCACGTAACTTATTAAATCCATATTCCCTATCACTGTTCTTAACCATTTTTTGGTGATGGATGAGCTCATTTCCACGAAAAATTGGAGAATTTAGTCCGGGCCATATACAACTATTTTTCCCGAAACCAATGGTTTGTCCCCTATTTAAGTCTTTGGCTACTTTCTTTCCACTTCCTTTGCCACGACCTCTTTTTTTTCCAGCGTTACTAACTGCAGTCACACCACGCCAAATGTCTTCCGCAGGAACTGAAAAAAACATATATTATTTATATTTTCATATTTATTTAAATAAAATAGTCAAATCGAAGTATATGAAAATAAAGTGAGGGGGTTGAGTTTCTGTAAACGAATGGAACAACAAACAACAAAAAAGGAAGCTAACATCGGCTTCGAACAAAAAATTAAAACCGAAAATCTAATAATAATAACATAGTTGCCAAATCTCAAATTTAATGAAAATGGTTCGAAAGGTTTAGGTTTAGGTTTTTTCTTTTTATTTTTCAGATAGTTCTTATGAAAGCTATAGGATATAGTCAGCCGATTTTCATGAAATTAAAACCGAAATTCAGAAATAATAAAAAAACGTCTAAATCTCAACTTTGATGAAAATATGTTAAAAACTGAAAAAGTTATGGTTTTTTCTTTTATTTTTCTGATTGTTCTAATGGAAGCTATAGAATATAGTCAGCCGATTTTCATGAAATTAAAACCAAAATTCAGGAATAATAAAAAAACAGCTAAACTCCAACTTTGATGAAAATATGTTGAAAACTGACAACGTTCTGGTATTTTCTTTTATTTTCCTTATTGTTCCTATGAAAGATATAGGATATAGTCGGTTGATTTTCATGAAATTAAAACCGAAATTCAGGAATAATAAAAAACGGCTAAATCTCAACTTTCATGAAAATATGTTAAAAACTGACAAAGTTAAAATTTTGTTGATTTGTTTTCGGAATATTTTTTTGCAACGAATTGGCGAATTGACGCAATAGCATTATGCATGTATCCGCATATCGACGTCGTTGTTCAACTTGGCTACGTGGCGCGTTGTGTGAAGGGGTTCGAACCCCAGTCCAGCCGAAAAATATAAAGATAAAAATTAGAATAAATTCAATTAAAATATAAATAAAATATAAAATTAAAAAAAATCTTTTTTTTGTGACGTCACAGCATGAGTTACCCCACGAACGTTGCACATAAATTTCACAGCGAGACGAGCAGCGACGTCGGCACCATGAATTCCCCCGGACGCCCATTTATAAAAGCGAATTAGAACATTACATGAACCGTAGGCCCAAACTCATGAGCGCTTCGATGGGAAAACCATGTAGATTTCATAGTGAAAAGTCCGACTGGGACGTTACGGAGACGATTCAAACACTATTATCAGTATCAAACTGTTTTCTATAAATTACAAGCAGCCCGGTGAATTTTTTCCCATTATCCCATTTGTCCATTATTATTTAGAATAATATCCCGCGATTCCCTACATTTTTGTTAAGAATGCTGCACCTCCCAAGGAAGGACTGCAGATTACTTGTGGGAAATCACAGGACACTGCCTGGCTGCGGCACATGCAGTCAAGCTGGGCATTACCGACAACGGCAACTGCGGAAATGTGATGAACTCGAGGCAATCGAAACCTTGGAGCATCTCATCTGCAAGTGCCCGGCCTTGACACAGGCGAGGATAAGGTACTTAGGCGCCCCAATGCTGGCTACGCTAGGAGAGGCCTCAAAGAGAACGCCAGGTGAACTGCTCGCCCTCGCGAAATGCGCCTCGATCCACAAGGACTTCGAAACCACGTAAACCACTCCAGGTCCATTCAAGAAAAAAGCCTCCCCTACCATTGCCACTTCATTAATTGTGGGAGTATTAAATTGTCTAGCATAGCTTCTAACGGGTCTTTTTTCTGCTATAAAAATCATGCTGTCGTCGAAATGCATTGTATCAAATGCGGTTTTGAACAATTTGACCAATTCGTTATGCTCATGCAGAAGAATTTGCAATTACTCAATAATTCGAGGTCTAGAATTTATGATCTTTGTCAGTTGGTGGTAAAAAATCAAGTTTAGCAAAGCAATGTGGGCACTTTTTGAATGGTTATGAAGTATAATAATATAGAAACTATATTCGAAGGATATGGTTTTATTTAAATGAGTAAATATTAGTATATAGTAAATACAAAATTTATCAATTCTCATTCATAATTTCAACAACTCTTACATCATCATCAGCATTTTCATCGTTATTATCAGGATTCTCATAAAATTTAAAACTGAAACAATAGGTATATGGTAACTAAAGTAGAAAATGAACAATTTTGATTTAAATATATTTATACACCTTGGGAATAGTGCAAAAATAGTAATTTTGTTGTGCTAAGATTGCGATCATTGGACTTTGTTAAATAAAATTCATCATATAAAAATTCAAATAATGATTGATTTTTGACATCTGCAATTTCATCATAAATAATGCAAAGGCAGCTTTAGAATAAATTAATAAATTTGAACAGAAGAACTCTCGTATTGCTTGTAGACTTTTATTGTGAAATATAAGCGGCAGCCATTATTATTGTTTGTCCATTAGAATGGCATTGGTAAATACAAATGTATATCACCAATATTCAAAATTCACATTAGTGCTAAACATAGTAGTATATCTCGCATGCACTTTTATAACCTTTCTCTCTTCCAAGTGAACGGTCGTGTTTTTTTCTTGCGCTCTCGTTGTAGTAAAATAACTTTGAGATAAAACCACCGGGGTTTATTTAAAACTTCTACTTTGTGTTTTTTCCATTCACTTCGCGTGTGCATGCAGCTATATTCATTTATTTATAACAACTTATTGTCATGATTTAATCGTTCTGCCAGTGTTTGCTGATGGTCCAGAAGATCCATTTATATAATATATGTATGTATCTTCGTATACGTTATTTATTAAAATTTTTTTTTTTAATAATATAATTAGCTCGTTATGAAAAAAACTATATTTAAAAAAATATTTTTTTTAAGATTAAGCAAAGTTGAACTTTTTTTCGTTACTAAAGAAAAGGAAAATTGATTTACTTTGAGGTAATACTACAGAAAAGCAATACAACCTATCAGTATGATTCTTTTTTAAAATTATAGATACATTCATAAAACAAAATGTTGGTTTCAGGTTGTACAGGTAAATGGATTGGATTCCTGCCAGGTGCCCAATTTTTTTCACCCTTTTCGGCCTAAAATTTTCTAGAAGGTCTGAGGTGCCAAACGCAGCCAACTACACTATGTTATCAGTTGCCTCTATCTTTCTGACTCCGTTGAGCTAGCTCTGCAAATGGCTGTATAACTTTTAAAGCAACTCAGGGTCAAACAACTTAAAAAATGCATGAAAACGCTTCAACCGTAGCGCGAAATTGATTTTGCAGCGTTAATAACTTGAATCTGTTGTTTTATTTATTTATTGCATTTGTGGGGTATGTAAAGATCACAACAGATATAAAATAAATCGATTATAGTCCAAAAATGCCTAATCTAATAGAAATTCCACTAATTTAGGTTTAAAATTAAAATAAAAAAATTAATTTCTTAAATATATATTTTTTTTTTTGTTTTAAAATTATTTTTATTTGAGCAAATAAATGGATCTTGTGTATAAAGAGTTCAGTATGGGTCCACCACAGTTCACGAATCGAATCGGTTCAAAAGAATTTTTTACTTTCCGCTATATGCGGTATACACAGGATGCAGGCCAAATTACTGTCCTGTGTAGTAATGAACTAACCTTCCTCAGCCAACAGTAGAACAGTGCTGGATATTAAGCTAATCCGTGGAGACGTTGAATTGTTAGTTTAGCCTCAATGTTTACATGTCGAGCAGTTTTGGTATATGTTTACTTACTCAGTCAGTAGCGGTTTTACCACAATGTTTGTTTAAAGTGAATCAAAAATATAATTTGATATGTTCATTAAATATTAAATTTATTAAGTAGAATTAATCATACATATATGTTTACAAGCTTATTTAGTCTAACATTTATTTGATTTCGAAAACGCTCGACTTTAACTTGTTTGAGGTAATGCCCCTTTGTGTGAATATAATATGGCAAGACTCCCTTTTTTTTTAAAACAATTTTATTGCCTAATGTATAGTGCATATAGTCAATGACTTGTACATTAGAGACTGGAGCTGGCTTACAAATTGGAATTCCTTTAACCTCTGTATATCCGCTTTTCGCTTTTTGCTGTTGTACAATGTTTAAATCTGTTTCTGTAGCAATATTTTGAAAAGATTTTTGACGCATAAGGCCTATAAAAAATGCTTTAACAATATGCTGTAAGTTGGTGGATCCTTCAATCTTGGCATGTAAGTCTTTTATACCTATAACATTACAAATAGTCTTTATAGCTCGATGGCATATTAATCCGTATCCATCAGGTTTTTGGAAACAATAAATTTTGGTTTTTCCAAAAGCTGTAAAAAAGTCATGGTATATTGTTCTATTTTCGCAAAGGTTTATATTAATAAGTTTCTGGCCTGCTCGATTTTTTGACATTCGAAGAGCAGTTCTTACTTCTGGCGCCTTTACTGTAGCAAATCCTGCTAAACCTTTTCCATTTCCAGTGACGGACAAGACAGAATACCTTCGTTTTCTTCCCATATTTCCTTTCATTATAAAAACTATTTTGTTCTCCAATACCCGGGTATCAAATAAAGTAAATTCCTCATCGCCAACAGTATCCGGTGGTCCAATACTTCGTCCAGGCATTTTACTGCCAGACCATCCACGATCTATGGGATTTAGTTTCATTAACCTGAAATTTCCCATCGAATCACGTAACTTATTAAATCCATATTCCCTATCACTGTTCTTAACCATTTTTTGGTGATGGATGAGCTCATTTCCACGAAAAATTGGAGAATTTAGTCCGGGCCATAGACAACTATTTTTCCCGAAACCAATGGTTTGTCCCCTATTTAAGTCTTTGGCTACTTTCTTTCCACTTCCTTTGCCACGACCTCTTTTTTTTCCAGCGTTACTAACTGCAGTCACACCACGCCAAATGTCTTCCGCAGGAACTGAAAAAAACATATATTATTTATATTTTCATATTTATTTAAATAAAATAGTCAAATCGAAGTATATGAAAATAAAGTGAGGGGGTTGAGTTTCTGTAAACGAATGGAACAACAAACAACAAAAAAGGAAGCTAACTTCGGCTTACCGAAGTTTATATACCCTTGCAGAATTTGAACAAAAAATTAAAACCGAAAATCTAATAATAATAACATAGTTGCCAAATCTTAAATTTAATGAAAATGGTTCAAAAGGTTTAGGTTTAGGTTTTTTCTTTTTATTTTTCAGATAGTTCCTATGAAAGCTATAGGATATAGTCAGCCGATTTTCATGAAATTAAAACCGAAATTCAGAAATAATAAAAAAACGTCTAAATCTCAACTTTGATGAAAATATGTTGAAAACTGAAAAAGTTATGGTTTTTTCTTTTATTTTTCTGATTGTTCTAATGGAAGCTATAGAATATAGTCAGCCGATTTTCATGAAATTAAAACCAAAATTCAGGAATAATAAAAAAACAGCTAAACTCCAACTTTGATGAAAATATGTTGAAAACTGACAACGTTCTGGTATTTTCTTTTATTTTCCTGATTGTTCCTATGAAAGATATAGGATATAGTCGGTTGATTTTCATGAAATTAAAACCGAAATTCAGGAATAATAAAAAACGGCTAAATCTCAACTTTCATGAAAATATGTTAAAAACTGACAAAGTTAAAATTTAGTTTCTAAAAATGTTCCTATTGTTCCTATGGGAGCTATATGATATAGTCGTCCGATCCGGCTTGTTCCGACGTATGTACGAGTGAGAGTATATAGGAGACTAACTGCAAAGTTTAATTCAGATAGCTTTAAAACGGACATGGCTAGATCTTGATCATGAATATATATATAAATGTATATACTATATAGGGTCGGAGATGTCTCCTTCACTGCGTTGCAAACTTTTGACTGAAATTATAATACCCTGCAATGGTATAAAAACTAAACCTTACTCCTCGACTGCTGATAAGACCATGATAGATCTTAAGGGGAATTAACATGTAAATCGAAATTTTTCGGATAAAAAATGTTTGTGCTTTATTGTTAATTAAACAGGCCGACATAAAATTTTTTCTTACCATACTGTAATACTTGTATTATCTATTTATAAGTGTTTAAATTCGAATATTTAAGCAAGGTATACAATTGCAAACGTGGCCACATCAAAAACTTTAAACAGTACGCCCAATTGCAAACGTGGCCACATCAAAAACTTTAAACAGTACGCCCTACCCTTTTAATTTTAAAGTTTTAATCTACCCCAGTCGGACTTAGCGTTATGCCGCGTACTGCTCACCATAGAAAGCTGTGTGCAGCAAGTATGGCGTTTTATATGATCCCTAGCTCACTGTGAAATTCAGCGAGATTCGCTCACAGGAGGATTTCCTTTTCGGAATATTTTTTTGCAACGAATTGGCGAATTGACGCAATAGCATTATGCATGTATCCGCATATCGACGTCGTTGTTCAACTTGGCTACGTGGCGCGTTGTGTGAAGGGGTTCGAACCCCAGTCCAGCCGAAAAATATAAAGATAAAAATTAGAATAAATTCAATTAAAATATAAATAAAATATAAAATTTAAAAAAATCTTTTTTTTGTGACGTCACAGCATGAGTTACCCCACGAACGTTGCACATAAATTTCACAGCGAGACGAGCAGCGGCGTCGGCACCATGAATTCCCCCGGACGCCCATTTATAAAAGCGAATTAGAACATTACATGAACCGTAGGCCCAAACTCATGAGCGCTTCGATGGAAAAACCATGTAGATTTCATAGTGAAAAGTCCGACTGGGACGTTACGGAGACGATTCAAACACTATTATCAGTATCAAACTCTTTTCTATAAATTACAAGCAGCCCGGTGAATTTTTTCCCATTATCCCATTTGTCCATTATTATTTAGAATAATATCCCGCGATTCCCTACATTTTTGTTAAGAATGCTGCACCTCCCAAGGAAGGACTGCAGATTACTTGTGGGAAATCACAGGACACTGCCTGGCTGCGGCACATGCAGTAAAGCTGGGCATTACCGACAACGGCAACTGCGGAAATGTGATGAACTCGAGGCAATCGAAACCTTGGAGCATCTCATCTGCAAGTGCCCGGCCTTGACACAGGCGAGGATAAGGTACTTAGGCGCCCCAATGCTGGCTACCCTAGGAGAGGCCTCAAAGAGAACGCCAGGTGAACTGCTCGCCCTCGCGAAATGCGCCTCGATCCACAAGGACTTCGAAACCACGTAAACCACTCCAGGTCCATTCAAGAAAAAAGCCTCCCCTACCATTGCCACTTCATTAATTGTGGGAGTATTAAATTGTCTAGCATAGCTTCTAATGGGTCTTTTTTCTGCTATAAAAATCATGCTGTCGTCGAAATGCATTGTATCAAATGCGGTTTTGAACAATTTGACCAATTCGTTATGCTCATGCAGAAGAATTTGCAATTACTCAATAATTCGAGGTCTAGAATTTATGATCTTTGTCAGTTGGTGGTAAAAAATCAAGTTTAGCAAAGCAATGTGGGCACTTTTTGAATGGTTATGAAGTATAATAATATAGAAACTATATTCGAAGGATATGGTTTTATTTAAATGAGTAAATATTAGTATATAGTAAATACAAAATTTATCAATTCTCATTCATAATTTCAACAACTCTTACATCATCATCAGCATTTTCATCGTTATTATCAGGATTCTCATAAAATTTAAAACTGAAACAATAGGTATATGGTAACTAAAGTAGAAAATGAACAATTTTGATTTAAATATATTTATACACCTTGGGAATAGTGCAACAATAGTAATTTTGTTGTGCTAAGATTGCGATCATTGGACTTTGTTAAATAAAATTCATCATATAAAAATTCAAATAATGATTGATTTTTGACATCTGCAATTTCATCATAAATAGTGCAAAGACAGCTTTAGAATAAATTAATAAATTTGAACAGAAGAACTCTCGTATTGCTTGTAAAGACTTTTATTGTGAAATATAAGCGGCAGCCATTATTATTGTTTGTCCATTAGAATGGCATTGGTAAATACAAATGTATATCACCAATATTCAAAATTCACATTAGTGCTAAACATAGTAGTATATCTCGCATGCACTTTTATAACCTTTCTCTCTTCCAAGTGAACGGTCGTGTTTTTATACCCGCTACCCATAGGGTAGAAGGGTATTATAACTTTGTGCCGGCAGGAAATGTACGTAACAGGTAGAAGGAAGCATTTCCGACCCTATAAAGTATATATATTCTTGATCAGGATCAACAGCCGAGTCGATCTAGTCTGTCTGTCTGTCTGTCCGTCTGTCCGTATGAAACACTGGATCTCAGAGACTATAAGAGATAGAGCTCTAATTTTTTTTCGACAGTATTTCTTATGCTTGCACGCAGATCAAGGTTGTTTCAAATTTTTGCCACGCCCACTTCCGCCCCCGCAAATCATAAAAAAGCGTATTAAGCGCGTATTAGAGTCGCGAATTTCGGTATTTATATTAAGAACTATAGTCTGTGTGATCCCTGAAAATTTGGTTGCGATCAGATAAAAATTGTCAAAGTTATTAAAGAAATAATTTTGTATGGCCACAAACGGCTGCTGGCAGCATGCCTCATTTGGTTGACCAATTAGACCAACTAAATATTCTTATCTTATTCGAGAAGCAATTTGAATATATGGTAATAATTATTAGCCGCTTTAATGCAATAATAACGCGTTTTTACACACATAAATACATGTGTATGTATTTTTGTATACTTTTGTCCGTTATGTTCAAAATTGTATGAACTGTTTTTTCTGGCGTTCTGACGCTTTTCTGGTTTAAGTATGGGTAGCGGGTATCTCGCAGTCGAGCTCACTCGACTGTAGCTTTCTTACTTGTTTTCTTGCGCTCTCGTTGTAGTAAAATAACTTTGAGATAAAACCACCGGGGTTTATTTAAAACTTCTACTTTGTGTTTTTCCCATTCACTTCGCGTGTGCATGCAGCTATATTCATTTATTTATAACAACTTATTGTCATGATTTAATCGTTCTGCCAGTGTTTGCTTGTTTTTCTTGTCTCTTTTTCATTCCTCTTTGTGTCTTTCCCGTTTGTCCGTTGTTGCTACGTCGCGACAGCTAAACGTCTCTAACCTTGCTTACTCCCACACTCTCCCGCTCTCTCGCGCTCCAACTCTCTCAGTGCAGCTGAACTTTTTCCTATCTGCCGCCCGCTCTTCCTATTGGTCTAAGTACAGTGGTAAGATCTTAAAATGACTTCCGATATTGTCTGCTCTTCCAAAACAAGCAAGAAGGCTGTTTTGTCAACGGATCTCACCATCGGCTGCTGGCTGTGTGAAAACATTTTCCATGCAAAGTGCATTGGGGTTGCCGGCCGGACTGTTGATGACGTGAGAAAAAACATAGGCTGCCCTGCTGTTGCGATGCCTGTCGTGACGTTGAAAGGGAAATTAAGTCTTTCATGCGGCAAACCAAGGGAAGTTTTACGGAGTTGTTATCGAGTTTTAATAAAACTCATAACATCTTCTTACCGCTTGATAAATAATTTAATAGCCTTACGCTATTAAATGAGTCTCCAAGGCCCTAAAAACTGCAACTGGGGTGCAGCATCGCGACGGATCCCAACAACCTGCGGCGGGCTCTCAACAGCCGCCGCCTACGACACAGCCCTTGACCTCAGAATTAAATCCCAGAATTCTGAGTTCGAGTGTTAGGAAAGAGTCGGTATCTGGGTGCTGGGGGACTGATCGTTCCCCCGTAAATTTATTTTCGTCCCCTAGGGGACCACAAACTCTGACCCCCCATAGCCCCATAAATATATCCATCGAGGGATTACCGGCCGACAATTACACGGCAGGTACTCAGCCTGTCTTGCCACGAGCCCTCATTGCTATCCCACCTACGAAACAGATATTTCTTTCGCGGCTCTCCCCTGGTCAAACATCTGTCATTGCCTTTATACGAAGCAAAGGCAGAGCTGATAACTTAAAATTCAATGTGGAAAAGATTCAAATTTTCTTACGCTAGGGATATTTCATCTTGCAAAATAAATGCCCCAAATGAATTCTTTGGCACGATATGCTCAACCAATTTCTGGCCTGAGTATGTTGTCGTCAAAGAATATGAAGTTAAGAAATAGAAACGGCCGGTGGGTATAACTCTTCCCAAGCCCGATCTGACCACTGTGCCCCCTACATCCTCTAACTCTTGCGTTGTAAGCTGCCTAAATTGTATTCTGATAGTTTTGCATTCGCCTCCCATGTTATTATGTTCACAGAAACTTGGCTAATGCGGGAGATTCTTAGCTCCAAAGTTTTTCCAGCTGCGTTCACGATTTATCGGCTAGATCGGCCTGTCAGGCGCGGGGGTGGGTCCTTATAGCGGTCAACTCTACTCTCACGTCAGAATTATTAACTTTCGACGAAGTTGAATTCCTTTGTGTGAAGCTATTATTAAATTACATTCCTCCATTGTCGGAACTGCCTATTTTTTGGAACCACCTTTCCGCCATTCGGATGGTTTCCAATATGCTTTCTGATAGAGATCTGATAGAGGGTGATTTTAATATCCCTGGGGCTATTTGGTCACTAAATAACTCCTCTAACACACTTCAATCCTCAACCCAACATGATTTTATTCCTGGGTTGTTTGACATTTCTCCCATGTCAACCATGTATGAAATTCCTTAGAGCGCTTGCTTGATCTTTGTTTTGTCTCTGATCTGGCGAGAGTTAGTTTAGCATGGGTAGCGCCGCTGACGCAACCGGAAGATCCCTATCACCCTACTTTCGACGTGACACTCGACATTGGTACTGATATACAGAAAATATCTGATAGACCAGCCAAAAGAGTTTACTGTATTCGCAAGTCTGATTTCGACCGGCTGAATAATTTTTTTTCTGACTTTAACTGGCCTGATTTATACATGTGCTCTAACATGGCTGATGCCGTGGACATTTTTTACAATACGATGAATTCATTCTTCTCTGAATTTGTTCCGTTATATTATCCCTCTATTTCAAATAAACCACCTTGGTTTACTAAAGAATTGAGTCGCTTGAAAAATGTAAATACGAAATTTAAAAAAACCAATTCTTGTTCTGACCTCTCTAACTATATATCGGCTCAGTCAAACTTCACCGTTCTCAACGCACAGTGTTACAAGAACTATATGAATCGTTGCACGGTCAAATTTTCTCAAGATCCTAAACAGTTTTATAGTTTTGTAAGCGTAAGGCGGTAACTCATCCTTCATCGCTTTCTTTTGAAAACGCAACTGTTAGGCCAGCTCAATTTTCACGTTCCGAGTAGAAATACTAGACATTTACCATTAGTTTTGCGCATTGTAGAACCTTCTATGAACTGCATGAACCCCTATCTCGTCTGTCGCGAGAGCACGAACGAATGCCCATGCAAAGAGCGCGTATACATGCAGCGCTCTCGCATACCTAAACACCCTGAGTGTAAGTTAACTAAGTTAACCGGGCGACGGCAATGACCGATCGTCCGAAAGCTCGCTCCGGCCAAATTGCTGACACAGCGTCTGGCCGGAAGCTCGTGCATAGCCGGCAAACACTGCCCATTGGAGTGGCCGCTATGAGTCCCTTTTTATGTTAGCTTTAAGTTCAGTTCCATTCTGATTTCAATAAAGAACACACATGCTTGAGAATAACTCCGGCCACCGCCGTTAACTCATTTATTATATTGAACACTGACTGAGTCTCTAGGCCAGCAGCGAAAGGAGGGCAGTTACCTTCCCAGCATAATCTTCGTAACTCATCAGTTAATGAAGAGCTGAACACCAGCCAACCGGCTACTCATACGGAGGACCTGAAGTTGGCAACCGTCCTTCAAATACGAGACAGCAGCGTGGGACCAGCAGCCGCCGAAGATCACTAGGAAGACTTGTCCGGCACACCCCCTCCCGCTGCCGCTGCCCGCTGCATACAGACTTTTACTAATTGGCGCCCACGTTAAAGTACCCACCTAGGTCGGGGAATCATGTAAGTGAGCTCTTCAGTTCCATAAAATTTTCCGGCATCTGCACTGGTAAATTTTTTAAAAAAATTTCGCTATATTTTCTGCAGCTCTATACTAGAGTTTTGTGTTAACATTTAAAAAAAGAAAATATATATAATAAACATAATAAACTCACTAATTGTTTGACAAATTTATCTAGTGATATTATTTATGTTTGTCATTGTTTGCATTTTTTAAATGAAGTAAATTTATTAATTGTGCATTTAATTTACCCCTTATAGGTAGTTGTCTTTTTGCTTATACTTAAATTCTTTGTGTTAGCTTCGCAACAATCTTGGGTTTGTTTTTTTTTTTCATTGCCTACCCACTCCACTACGAACTCGACACCGCGACGTTTGTATTTTTCCATTTTATTTAGCTTCGCTTCTTTGTCTTTCAGAACGGCAGCTTAGCCACCACGGATCTTTACTGTGTCAATTTTTGTTGTTTATATCTTTGTTTGCCATAGCGGAGACCCGGTCCCGCGATCCCCTTACCCTTGTCATTGCCTGGCAAGGCAACAGCTCGGTTTTTCAACGAGCTCCCGTCCATCGTTACTGAGCGGCATTTCAGCCCCCGCGGCCCCCTCGCCATATCCATGGGCAAGACTGCTTGAACATGCATTAAACCGCTAGGGCGAATTAGCTCGCACAGCTCCATATGAGCAACTCATTTCAGCAGTACAGAAACAACAAGCAGATCTCCGGCGACTCGGAATCCGAGACCGAAGGGCCTGCAAGAACTCATACACCAAAGAGTGTAAACCTCGGCACTTCCTCAGCCATAAACATGGCATTTAGCGCAGAACAAATACAGGCGGTAGTAGAAGCTGCCGTCAACCATGCCCTCCAAGCAGCGGCCACTGAGAGCCAGCGCAGGGAGAATGAGTTGCGCCAGACGATTCAACAACTGGCCAACCAAGTGGCGGCGATACAAGTCGCCCCCGCCCCAACAGTAGCCCCTCAAATTAAAGTTTATACCCCCATAGACATTGATAACACCGTCATTTGTAATGAGCCACTAGACGCCGTCAAATGCCTGCCCGAATTTTCGGGTGCCCAGGAAACATACGTCTCCTGGCGACAGGCGGCAGTAGGCGCATACTATATTTTTAAAGATTACGTAGGAAGTTCACGCCATTATCAGGCGGTCATTATAATTAGGAGCAAAATAAGGGGCCCGGCCGATTCAGTGCTATCCTCATTTGGCACAGTGCTTAATTTCGACGCGATTATAAATCGACTCGACTTTACTTATAGTGACAAGCGGACAATGCATGTCGTAGAGCAGGAGATGGGTACCCTCAGACAGGGAAGCCTCTCGCTTCTACAGTATTATGACGAGGTTGAAAGAAAGCTCACCCTCCTCACCAATAAGGCGACCATGTCATATGAAGCCACGGCTGCACAAGTTTTATGCGAAAAATTCCGGGATGACGCCCTTCGCGTATTTATTTCCGGATTAAAACGTAGTCTCACTGATGTCCTCTTCGCGGCGAAGCCCAAGGA
This sequence comes from Drosophila anomelani, assembly GCA_035045905.1. Lineage (NCBI taxonomy): Eukaryota > Metazoa > Arthropoda > Insecta > Diptera > Drosophilidae > Drosophila > Drosophila anomelani. The sequence continues at coordinate 808,704 of JAWNOO010000028.1, read as the reverse complement.
CATGCCATCGGCACTCGCCTTGGCCCAAGAGGTGGAGTCGAACCATGATAGGTACACCTTTGCATCATCATTTGCAAAGAGCCAGGAAGATAGGGAGAAAAAACAATTTCCTAAGGGGCAAGAGCGTCAGCAGGCCGCCCCTAATGCTAATTCCCAATATAGTGGCGGTAAAAATCCCCATTTTACTAAGCAACACAAGGCACAGGTGCACCCTGCTCCACGCAGCGATAGGCACCATGGAGATACTCCAGAACCCATGGAGGTGGATCCATCAATGTCTAGGATGCTTAAGCCATCACAGGCCCCGGCATACCAGAATAGGAAGCCGGCGGCGTCCGATAGAACGCTCCCACAAAAAAGGCAAAGGGTAAACCACATTGCCCAGAGCTCTGACAAAACTGGTGATACGTACACCACAGCGGCCTCTAGCGCGGCACAAGAAATCGATGACGACGCTATCAACGAGTACGACTCGGATGCCATAAATTTTTTAGGGGAAGATCCCTGCTACCCGTCATCAGACGAAGAGTAGCGGGGATTGACATGAGACTTCTAGTCGATACGGGCGCGGCCAAAAATTTCATCCGACCATACGAAGGATTGAAAGGCGTCCGCCCGGTAGAATCTCCATTCAAGGTTCATTCGATCCATGGAGTCACCACTATCACGAAGAAATGCTTAGTGTCAATTTTTAACTTGAAGGCCACATTCTTCATTTTACCAGATTTGTCCTCTTTTGATGCAATCATCGGCCTTGACCTTTTAAAACAGGCAGGGGTGTCACTTTGTCTGGCCTCCGGCCAGCTCAAATGGGGCACGGAAGTAGAGAACATCGATTTCCATACATGTCCCGATGTAAATTTTACTGAGGTGGACTGCTCAGACGCACCACCTTTGGTCAGAAAAGCATTTTTGAAAATGCTCAGCGATAGGAAAAAAACCTTTGCAGACCCCAATGAGGCCCTGTCCTACAATACGTCGGTGGTTGCCACCATCAGAACCATTGATGAGACGCCCATTTATGCCAAACTTTACCCATATCCGATGGGGGCAGCTGATTTTGTCAATGGCGAAATACAAGATCTGCTAAAAAATGGCATCATCCAAAAGTCGAAATCCCCCTACAATAACCCAATATGGGTTGTAGACAAAAAGGGCACCGACGAAACTGGCGGGCGGAAAATGCGTTTGGTATTGGATTTTCGCAAACTAAACGAGAAAACAATACCCGATCGATACCCCATGCCGAACATCTCGATGATATTAGGAAACTTAGGCAAGGCCAAGTATTTCACAACCCTGGACTTGAAGTCCGGTTATCATCAAATTACGCTGGCAGAATGCGACCGTGAAAAAACTTCCTTTTCCGTTAACGGAGGAAAATACGAGTTTCGCAGAATGCCATTTGGATTAAAAAATGCAGCCAGCATTTTCCAAAGAACAATAGACGACATACTGCGAGAGCAGATTGGCAAATTTTGCTACGTCTATGTTGATGATGTTATCGTCTTCTCGGAGGACGAAAACTCCCACATCCGGCACGTGGATTGGGTTCTCAAGAGCCTACATGATGCAAATATGAGGGTATCAACAGAAAAATCACGATTTTTCAAGAAAAGCGTTAGCTTTTTAGGGTTCATAGTCACCAATAACGGGGCTACCACAGACCCAGAAAAAATAAAAGCCATTCAGGAATTCCCAGAGCCTAAGAACATATTCGAGGTCAGATCATTCCTTGGCTTGGCCAGCTATTATCGATGCTTCATAAAAGATTTTGCATCCATAGCTAGGCCCATCTCTGATCTTTTGAAAGGGGAACTTGGAAGTGTCAGTAGGCACAGATCCAGGAACATCCAGGTGCAGTTCAACGAGCCCTAACGGTTGGCTTTCCAAAAACTGCGTAACATTCTGGCTTCCGAGGATGTCATCCTCAGATACCCCGACTACCAAAAGGCATTTGATCTAACGACAGATGCCTCAGCGTACGGCATTGGCGCAGTCCTATCCCAAGAAGGGAGACCCATAACGATGATCTCTAGAACCTTAAAGGACAGAGAAGTTAACTACGCTACCAATGAAAGGGAGCTGTTAGCTATAGTTTGGGCACTGGCCAAATTACGCCACTATTTGTATGCAGTCAAAGATATAAATATCTTTACTGACCACCAACCGTTGACCTTCGCAGTGTCGGAATCCAATCCGAATGCGAAAATCAAGAGGTGGAAAGCCCGCATCGACGAGTCCGGCGCTAAAATGTTTTACAAGCCCGGCAAAGATAACCTCGTTGCGGATGCCCTCTCAAGACAGCAACTTAACGTTGTGGAAGAGGAAGAAGCTTTTTCTAGCGCGGCCACAATTCACAGTGAGCTGTCGCTAACCTATACCATTGAAACCACGGACAAGCCTTTGAATTGTTTCCAGAACCAGATAACTCTGGAGGAGGCACGCTTTCCGTTAAAACGCAGCTTCGTCCTGTTTGGAAACAAGAGACGGCATGCGATTAACTTTTCCTGCAAAGAGTCATTACTTGATGAACTCGCAGACATAATCGTTCCTAAAGGCGTAAACGCTATTCATTGTGACTTGCACACGCTGGCAATGATACAGGACGAATTGGTCCGGCAATTCCCGGCCACCAAATTCTGGCATTGCAAAAACCGAGTGACGGACATTTTTGCAATCGGGGAGAGACGGGAAATCATTACTGCCGAGCATAATAGGGCACACAGATCGGCACAGGAGAATGTCAAGCAGGTGCTCTCCGAATATTACTTTCCTAAAATGACTAATCTAGCCAACGAAGTTGTCCAAAACTGCAAGACCTGCGCGAGGGCAAAATATGATAGGCATCCCAGAAAACAGGAAATCGGAGAGTCACCGATCCCTCCCCATGTAGGGGAGATGTTACACATTGACATCTTCTCAACGGACAGGAAATACTTCCTGACGTGCATCGACAAATTCTCAAAGTTCGCAGTCGTGCAGCCCATTCCCTCTAGAACAATTGAGGACCTCAAACCAGCGCTGTTGCAGCTAATGAACTATTTTCCAAAAACCAAAACGATCTATTGCGACAACGAACCTTCGTTGAATTCGCATACGATCTCGGCCATGCTGACTAACCACTTTGGGGTTGGTATCGCAAATGCACCACCCTTACACAGTGTATCTAACGGGCAGGTTGAACGCTTTCACAGCACCCTGCTAGAACTCGCTAGATGCATTAAGATTGACAAAGGTATTACCGATACCATAGAATTGATTTTACTAGCCACTGCAAAGTACAACAAATCAATTCACTCGGTCATTAACAAAAGACCAGCTGATGTTGTACAGACGAACTCGGAGGACTTACAAATTAAAATCCGAGAGAAAATAAAAAACGCCCAGGACGCGTTAAGAAGCCGAGAAAACGCATCCCGGCAGAATAGGGTCTTCGAGGTTGGGGAAAAGGTATTGGTAAAATCCAACAGAAGGCTAGGAAATAAACTCACACCCTTATGTGAGGAGAGAGCCGTAGAAGCGGACCTGGGGACCACGGTCCTCATTAAGGGGAGGGTGGTCCACAAGGACAATCTTAGATAATACAACCAACGATGTCCTTTAAGTTTTTTATTCACTCTTTATTATTTTTTCCATTTTTTCACCTAGCCACTTGGCGTAAGTTTTTCTATATGTTCTCACCCATATCCACTTGGTATAAGTTTTTGTTATAATTGTGCTTTATTCTTTATGCTTTGGTGGTGGGCTACCCTGTTTTAAAATAAAAATAAAAACAATCATTACAATACTCCAATATTACAGGTTCGCATTCGCATCCCTGCTAGTCCTGCTTACCGTAACATCGGGGCGCATCACGGACTACTCGCAGGCCAAATATATTCCCATCATTGATGGTAAAATTTTAGTTTGGGAAGAATTCGCGTCCGTTACACACTCGGCGAATCTCTCGGAATATAGGCGCGTGGTGGAAGAAACGAATGGCATGATCAACATGTTTCCTCAGTCACACATGCAGAAACTTTTGAGTGTCGATGTCGCTCATCTGCGTGACCTGCTCGACTCGCTGAGCATCCACCACAGAGTAGCTAGGAGTTTAGATTTCCTAGGAGCGGCGTTAAAAGTAGTGGCGGGAACGCCAGATGCAGAGGATTTCGAAAACATTAAACTTAATGAATTTCAGTTAATAAATGCAAACAATAGGCAGATAAACATCAATAGTAAAGTACAGGATCAAATTAATAATATTACTACCACCGTCAACCAACTTCTGAGGTCAGCCAAGGGAACCCAAGTCGACTCGGGGCATCTTTATGAGATGTTATTATCCCGGAATAGAATGATTAGTATGGAGCTGCAAAATTTATTACTAGCGATAGCTCTAGCTAAGGCCAACATTGTGAGCCCTAGTATACTAGATCGTGCAGACCTAGAAGACATATGGATAGAAGAGCCCACGGATACCCCCATCAAGGATTTGTTGTCCGTTTCTTCCGTTAAGATATTACAGTCCGCTAACCTTTTGTACTTTGTTATCAAATTTCCAATAATCAAGTCGTCGTGTATTAGAGTCACTGTTTTTCCCGTGTCCCATCACGACACGATGCTCCGGCTGGAGAACAGGATAATAGCAGATTGCAATGGAGCAATCCACACGGTCAACAATTGCTCCACAACACCTGGAGCCACATTTTGCCAGCTGGCGTTAAGAAGGTCGTGCGCGCAAGAGCTCCACGCTGGAGGCGTAGCGCACTGTGACATCCAGCACAGCGATCTACACCCAATTACTCACGTAGATGAAGGCATCATAATTGTAAACGATCGTCCGGCACGTGTGAGTGTGGATAATGGCACTTACACCCATATACGAGGCACGCATCTCATCACCTTTACCGAGAGTGCCATGGGTAATGAAACCCGTTATGTCAACAATGACAGGACCCAGAAAAGGGTCCCAGGAGTAGCCAGCTCGCCCTCCCTGAATATTACTATGGAGCACAACATCCTGAGTCTTCCATACCTTCACCGCTTGAGTGAGCGTAACCTGGAACACATTAAGAGAGTCGGGGAGAACATCAACGATTACCATTCACACCAGATGGTACTGATCTGCGTCGGCTTCACCTATAGGCGAGTCATCCAGGCCAGGAGAACTACGGTCCAGATAGCAGATATGATCGCCCAAATAGGGTCGGCCGAGGGCGGCCTTAATCCTGAGGGGGGAGTAGTTAACTAAGTTAACCGGGCGACGGCAATGACCGATCGTCCGAAAGCTCGCTCCGGCCAAATTGCTGACACAGCGTCTGGCCGGAAGCTCGTGCATAGCCGGCAAACACTGCCCATTGGAGTGGCCGCTATGAGTCCCTTTTTATGTTAGCTTTAAGTTCAGTTCCATTCTGATTTCAATAAAGAGCACACATGCTTGAGAATAACTCCGGCCACCGCCGTTAACTCATTTATTATTTTGAACACTGACTGAGTCTCTAGGCCAGCAGCGAAAGGAGGGCAGTTACCTTCCCAGCATAATCTTCGTAACTCATCAGTTAATGAAGAGCTGAACACCAGCCAACCGGCTACTCATACGGAGGACCTGAAGTTGGCAACCGTCCTTCAAATACGAGACAGCAGCGTGGGACCAGCAGCCGCCGAAGATCACTAGGAAGACTTGTCCGGCACACCCCCTCCCGCTGCCGCTGCCCGCTGCATACAGACTTTTACTAATTTGTACATATAAATACATACGGTGTATATCTGTGTAAAATCTCATCTGTCGCGGAATCGGTAGGAAATGCTCACTCAAAAAAGTGCACAACGAGTCATAAGAAGTTTTCACATAAAAAAAACGTAGCCGTTTTTCAAATTATTATTTCAGAATTTCGGTTTCAATTTTTTGTTTAATACCCCAAAGGGGTATTAAAGGTGTAGAATGTTTTGTATAAGAAAATATGCTAAAATGCTGAAACTTCCCTTGCAGTTCGATCATTAAGAAATAATACAATTTGATCAAACGAAAATAAAAGCTAATAGGAATTATATTAACATTTATACATGTCATAAAATGGGTTACCTACACATATTATATTTACAGTTTTACAGTGTTGAATTTTCCTTTACATTTGAGGATCGTTTCAATGGCTGCTATATTATACATATGTACATATATAGTAGTAGTTGAAATTGAAATTCTGGGATACAACAAAATGGGTACATCTCCATTATGTTATTAACATGTCATGTTTTTTAATGTAAATACATGTAAAAAATGTAAAAATGTAAATGTAAATGTAAAAAACGTAAAATTAGTATTATTTTACATATGGATAAATTACAAAGGCCGAATTTTATTTTATAGAGTTTTATTATCCTTTGAAAAGTACCAAAACAAAATTATTAAATTTGTTTATACCGTTTTATTAGCCCTTGAAAAGTAGAAAAACAAATCATTTTTTATACTTTGAATGCGATTTTCTCAATATTAGTACTTGATAAAAACTTCGTTTTTGAATTAGCAATGTACAGACAAAAATCTTTCATAATGAGTCGCTTTTAACCTCCGTAGTTTTTGGTATTAGTGATCCAATGGAAGTCTGCAAGCGTATATACATGTATATATGTACATATATATGAATATACATCTGGTACATCGGCTGGTGGCAATAGTTCTCTTTGGGTATGGATTTTGGTACTCTTTAGTGGGTACCTATGTATGTATGTATTAGAGGTCTGACCGAATGCACTCAAAATTTTCGGTTATTTGAGTACAACAAGCAAGACTCACAATTCGGCGTGCCAAAACGGTTTCAACAAAGTGAATTGCGCATTGAGTGGAATTCAAACCAAAGCGTAATGGATAGAATAAGTAAAAGCAGAGTAAATGTTTTGAGTACTCGAATGAAATTTTGGCATTGAAAAATTGAATTATAGAAAAATAAATTAAATACATAAATTACATACATATTTACTACAATAATTAGTCCATGTCTTTCTATTTTTCTAGGCCTTGTATTGAAAAGCAAAACAAAAAGTAAAAAACAAACACGCAATAAATTTGCAGTCGCCAGAGCGGCGCACAACTAACCGAGTACTCTGTAGCGAAACTCATTCGTGCATTGCTTCGCCGTTCGGATATGGTAAATTTTTTACTCATGCCTTTACCACTCAGTCAGTCAGAGCTTAGAGTGAGAGTGCCAAATGCTGCTTTGACTGTATTCATGCAGACCTCTAGTATGTAGTATATCGCTTACTGTTGGTATAGCGGCTTGGGTATACTCTACTTCATGTTTTTTTCTATAACTCTGCGAGTAAAATTTGTTGAAAACTGACAGTTATAATTTTTTTCGAAGATTTTTCCGATCCGGCCCCTTCTGACTTATGTACGAGTGAGAGTATATGCGCAAATCCCACGAGTAGAACGCTACATTCGCTCGACTTTAGATAATGAAAATCAATTTTTTGGGGGGTTTTTTTAAAGATTTACCTTAAACTTTTGTTATGTGCTTAGAGTGAATTGAGAGTACTTTCAGGTACTTTGACGTGTCGCACGCTACACGACGCGGAAGTGAGTTTCGAAATTTGCATTTCAAACGCAATTTTTAGCGAATTATGCAACATAAACCCTATGAAAGTTAATATCCTAAAGAAAGTTAAGAATATTAGAAGACAAAAACCGATCGTTTGGTCTTAATAATGTTTACGGATTTTTAGCAAAGCCGTAAATTCATTGTGTCGAACGCTACGTGTCGCACGCTACATTTTTTCCATTGGACTTTGGACGCTGTTTTTTATTATTTAAATACATTAGAAGATCATATGTGCATTTTATTTTGAATGTTTGCATTCTTCTAGAGATGTTAGAAATAAAAGTCAAAGCAAGTCCTCTGTTTAGAAGAAATAAGCAAAACAAAACATGCCCTTTTTTTGGCCGTTTTTCATTAAAATAATGAAAAATTGCGATTGCGAGAATATGCTTTCAAATATTTTGAAATTAGCTTTAGAATATGATAAAAGCTATCAAATTTAATCAACTGGACCATATTTTAATGTAACTATGTTGATAAAAATCATTTCAAAGAAGTTTTTCACTTTTGGCCGAGGTGAACTATTCATGGGATTTGCTCATATAGAAGACTAGCTGCAAAGTTTCATTCAGATAGCTTTAAAACTGAGGGACTAGGACTAGTTTGCGTAGAAACGGACAGACGGACATGGCTAGATCGACTCGGCTGTTGATATTGATCATGAATATATATACCATATAGAGTCGGAGATGTCTCCTTCACTGCGTTGCAAACTTTTGACTGAAATTATAATACCCTGCAAGGGTATAAAAAAGGCAATTAAAAAAATATGTCAAACAACAACAACACATAATTTTTGCCATGAACTATACCATTGCTAATATTAAGTATTTGTAAGTCAAATTAAATGGTCTCATTAAATAAATTTACATATGTCATATAAAATAATTTTACAAATATTAAAAATTATATATATTAAATGTATTTCTATTATATTAAATAATTTTATATATGTATGTATATGGGCAAATCCGGGGAAAGGTCAACCACGACCAAAAGTGAAAAACTTCTCTAAAACGAATTTTATCAACATAGTTACATTAAAATATGGTCCAATATATGAAATTTGATAGCCTTTATCATATTCTAAAGCAAAAGTTGAAATATTCGATAGCATATTCGCGCAAACGCATTTTTTAAATATTTTGACGAAAAATCGCAAAAAAAAAAAAGGCTTGTTTTGTTTTGCTTATTTCTTCTAAACAGAGGCATTATGCTTTGACTTATGTTTTCTAACATCATTAGAAGAATCCAAATATTCAACATAAAATGCATATATGATCTTCTAATGTATTTAAATAATAAAAAACAGCGTCCTATTTAATTTAATTTAAAAAAATTTAATGGAGATATTTAATTTAACTCGATAGAAAGCTAAATTCCTCTTTTTTAAAAGAAAAGTTATTGGATTAAAATATTAAATTCCAATTCGCAGATTTTTTGATTTTGCTAGAGCAAGCCAAAACCGACTTCCATTTCGCGTACGTTTGCGACCGCAGGTTTTTTTGCCAATATTATGAAAATGAAAAATCCATTAGAACCATAATTTACACTAAGAAAAGAACTCACCAAATGCTATCGGAAACCAAAAAAAAAGTTTCAGAAAATGTTTTTTTCTTTAATTTTTTGCACTAATTGCGTACGAACGTACGTTCGCGACCCCAGGATTAGCCCATATGTATATAAAAACAACAAGTAAGAAAGCTACAGTCGAGTGAGACATTCAGTGCTGCCAATTTGGATTTTTTCTCGTCAAAAAAGAATATATGGATAAAATTATGGAAATCTTAACATAAGAAATTAACTTTACTTAATAAATTGTTATTTTTGCTTTTTTCTTTATTCTTCCTGTCAAAAACAGCTTTTGTTGCTGGTCAAAAGTTGGCAGCACTGCGGACATGGCTAGACCGTCTCGGCTGTTGACGCTGATCAAGAATATATATACTTTATAGGGTCGGAGATGCCTCCTTCTACCCGTTACATACTTTTCCTGCCGGCATCAAGTTATAATACCCTTCTACCCTATGGGTAGCGGGTATAACAATTTATAAGAAAAAAAAAAACTTTTTCTGAGTATGTAAATCGATGTCCCTTGGTAGATACCCAAGTAGCTATACTTTATAGCAGTGTTTAAAAAACTGTTGTAAGTTTCATTTCATACGATTTTGATTTTGCTTTTGCTTCTGAAAAATGCATAAGTCGCAGACGAAGCAAATGTAAAAATCAAAAAACGACCAAAATCAAAAATCATCTGCAGTCGCCTCTGTTCGTTTTGTTGCTACCTGCTTTGCTGTTGCTTTCGACCAGCAGCGTAAGTCAAAATTAGCAAGCTTATAACAAATCGTGAAAGTTTTCAATCTGCGACAAATTCATTCAGTAGCGTAGCCGGCTACTTTTCATTTACTACCTATGATTTTGAATAATTATTTGGCAATTAAGCAACAGAGACAAAAATCAAAAGTAGCAAAAATTCAAATGCGTCGACTTATGCGACTGCGACTTCCGAACATGCAGAGAAAAGCAAAAATATTGCGACTTATGCTACTTCGACTGCAGTTTTTTAAACACTGCTGTACAGAGTACCCATTTCCGTACCTAAATCGATGTTCCCTAGTAGTATGTATTTGGGTAATCTTCTTGAGTACCCCATTCGAAACTCATTGGTATACGAGGAGGTGACGATTGTACACTGCCTATGACATGTCTTAGTTAAATTCGCCTCTGAAATACATGTCTTAGGTATTGACTGGGGAGTACTCGTCTACCCATGCACTAGTCCGGCGAACTGCTGGGTATGTACACATGTGCTTTAGCGTGTCATACACAGCTGCCTTTTATATTTCTTGAAATATCGGATAATTTTTTAGAGTTACAAATCACTTCAAAATGTTTTTATGAAAACTACATATGTAAAAACATATTTATTAAAAATATATAAATATTAAAACTAAAATTACCAGTATGCAATTTAAACAATAAGAAAACATTTTTCCACTTACGTCTATTAAAAAAACTTGTATTGCGTAAACTTGTTTGGTGTAACATAAGTGTGGGACGGATGAAACGAATCTTGTCATATTTGAAAATTGACAAACTCAGAGTTTCGAGTAATAATCGAGCCATAGCACGCAGATTGTCGTGTTCAGAAACATTCACATTTATCTGTACACTACCAAAGGTAATTGTTTCATGCTTTCGGTCATTAAATTTTAGAGTTTTCAGAAAATCTTCCGACTTTATTCGATTATCGCTTGCGATAGGAAAAAATCGATGACTACAAAATATTTTATACCCTGTTTATACCGGACGCAACAGCTTAATATATTTATCCCACACAGTCTATCCATGAGAATAACATGTCTGGTGTTTTTTTTTTTTTTTGTAAATTTTATCTATTTTTGTCCCAGACAGTCGGCGATCCGCGAAACTTTACAATATAAATGCGATTTAAGTCATTTAATTTCATTTATTCTTTTCTCTAACTCCCAAGTTAAAAAAAATGTTGCGAGACTCTCGTTGGAACACCTAGATTTTAGGTCCATTGTTGTTTGTGGTGAGACAGCGGAGAAGAGAATTTTTTATTATATGTTTCATTTTCTTTAGAATCAAAAATTTTTTATTTAAATTACACAGTCTGTCCGTGTAAAGCAGTTTCGATGTTTCGCACTTGTGATCTCCAACTCCAACTGAAATATACCTCCATCCGATAACAAACAGCTGTGGCTCCTACAAAACATAATCAAATATAAGTGATGTGGCTCCAGCAGAAGTAAAATTAATAATTTACTATACTTTGACTTTTTAAACGATGTTATAAATAAAGCAGTGCATTAGATAAAGAAATTTAGAGATTAAAGATTATGAAAGATTTCACAGCTCCATTGGTGTTTACGCAGGTTAGAGCAAGATGACTACACCGCACTTTTAATGAATTAATACATTGGCAATGCGAAAATCAATAGATCTTCATAAAATATACTACATCCAAATTTGGACCGATAAGAATATACCGTTTATAAACTAAAAGTGTCATTGAAAAGTATATTAGCTAATATATTAAAGAACACAAGCCAAAATGGTCACCCTTACAAATTGATTTTTGAAAATTATTTGTTGAAACTAATTTGCGATAATCTTTAACAATTAACACCAATTATATAATTTATTTGACAAAGTTCTTGAACATTAAAATTAACTGATTAAATAATTTTAAAACAGGAGTGCTTCGACAAGAACTCCAGAAGTTAATAACATTTGGTTACCTTGTGACAAGCAAAATTGTAATATTTATATGTTACGACCAGCATTTTCCTCGATGGGGCAAGGCCGGCTAGCCAGTCGTCTCGGAGAGGGATTTTTCCCCGTCTGCCCACAGGTCGCACCATAGTCCTAGCTGATCTAAAATCCACGGCATAGCGACATACACTGCGTTTCACTTGAATAGCACACCCATATTGCTAACACTAAAAGCCGAATAACTCGTAAATTAGGAATTTTAATAATCCGTAATATTTATTTATGGAAACCTGTTTATATATGTAACAAAACGTAAAAAAAGTATGAATGTAAATTCAATAGAAATAACAAAAAAAAAAATAATAATTCCGAAAAGTACCATAATAGTTGTTCAGTCGCAGCAGTATATAGCCATAAGTAAAAATATTTCAGACACAACACACATTATGTAATAACTCTTCAGTCGCAGCGACCTGCATTTATCGTAAATAAAGTATCAATTATCAGGTCAAGCGAATATGCATGGTCGGCTTAGACGAGGAAATGAATGGTCAATGGTCTAAGTTCCCGACACTAACCCACATTCACAGTAACCGCACACTATTTCTTATACGTTATTTCTGTTAACATAAGCACTTTTGTACCTATAAATATTGTTAAGTTTTATTTATAAAGTTAGTAAGAGTAAGTAACCTCACCGAAGAGCTTTTATTCATGCATGCATCGGAGGCTGTCGCTGTGTCTTCAGACCCTCACCCAACCCAACCGTCAACCTAGTTCCAAGTGCTAGTTGCGACAACAAAAGGCAATAGTTTATGCACTATCTGCCAGGCATCGAAGCCTCCTTACACAAACATTTTGGTGACCCCACAGGAAAGATTCCGTAACTCTTGGGAATCTTCCTGATCCTTTCTTAGGAAAGTTCCGTAACTCTTCTTCGACACTGTCATCGAACGGGAAAGTTCCGTAACTCTTGGGAACCTCCTCGACACTGTCATCGAACAGGAAAGATTCCGTAACTCTTGGGAATCTTTCCACGTCGCTTCAATTCTCAGCGACAGCTTCTGATGCATTTTCGCCCAACGAACACGTTAACCGTGGACGTCAAACCAACAGGGAAAGTTCCGTAACTCTTGGGAACCTCCCCCAGGAAAGAATCCGTAACTCTTGGGATTCTGTTTTGACACTGTCATTACATTGTAAAGAGTCTGCAATCCTTTTCTATGTGGAAATCCCCCAAGTCTATTGACAATTTTCAATATGTCTAACAAGGAGGAGCCAGCAGTCACAGGGGCGTTAGACTTGCAGGATGAGGTCAGTCAAGAGATCTCGAGGCTACACAGGAAAGATTCCGTAACTCTTGGGAATCTTGGGAAAGTTCTGTAACTCTTGGGAACCTCCCGCAGGAAATCTTGGGATTTTCCTAACTTTTCACTCGCCATAAAAACCATTTGGTGAGCCCTGATTCACAGGAAATTGTCCTGAATACGTCAAACCCACAGGAAAAATTCCGTAACTGTTGGGAATCTTCCAGAATTTCACTCTTGCCATAGAACATTGGTGAGACCAACAGGGAAAGATCCGCAACTCTTGGGATTCTGTTTTGACACTGTCATTACACTGTAAAGAGCCTATTGATTGAGTCTATTGACCAGTTGTTAATTCCTTCGACCACACACGGTTGCGAATAGGAGCGTATCCAGCTGTTAAAGCAAATAAAACACTCCCACCGGTCAGGAATCTAAACAATTGTCAATATGTCTAACAAGGAGGAGTAAGCAGTCAAAGAGACATTAGACTTGCAGGAAGAGATCAGTCAAGAGATCGCAAGGCTTATCCGCAACTTTAAAAAAGATTCAGCGGATAGAAAATTAAATCCAACATATTACCAAACAAAGTTGGTCGCAATCGATGAAGTATGGAATAGATTTGCGGAGAACGACAAAAATATTCCCGCAACATATAGAACCGAAGAATATTTAAAGTTCTACGTCGACTGTCGTGATTTATACGACAAATACAGAAATAAAAAAGTCGACTCAATGGCTCAGAGCTCAAATCAGGCAACCGGGAGCAATGGCCGGGAAACTGCTGACGTTGCAAGCTTAGCGCAACCTGCGACAAAAGGCAATCGCCGACTCAATCAAACGGGCTCTGAAAGAATGTTCAGAGACCGGCAGGGTCGTATCAAGGAGTTCAATAAACTCATTGGTCCCAATACCAAGAGATCCAATCCATGAAGAGTACGAAGACCAGGTCAGGGAGGGATACGACATACAGTCGTTCCTCCGACTAGAAAGGGAAGTACAGAAAGTCCTGGGGGCACAAACCAACACATCAAGCAATGAAGATGTGCACTTGCCCAGAGTCAGCATCCCCAAGTTCGATGGGGATCTATTCAAATGGACGCAATTCTTTGATTTGTTCAAATGCATGATACCAACATGCCCCCAGTCAGGAAGATGTGGTACCTTAAAACCATTGTGACTGGAGAGGCAGAGAGACTTATAAGGCATATCGATCTGAAAACAGAGAACTACATGAGCGCATGGGAAATATTAGTTGATGCATACAACAATCCCCACCATGTAGCAGACACGATTCTCAATCGCCTCCTGCAACGACAAACAAACAGTGACGACCCAAGGTCACTAAAGGAATTGTATATTGCATCAATTGAGCCTCTAGCATCATTAAAGGAACTAGGCATTGATGTATCCAGCTGGGATACAATCATAATTGTCATCTTAAAGCAAAAATTGGATCTTGTGAATAGAGCCCTATACAAACAATCGTTAGACAGCTCGAGAGAGCTTCAAGGGCTCGATACGATACTAAGTTTCCTGGACCACCGAAGTCGAGTGCTGGGAAAAGGAAAACGCAGTCAGCAGCAAAAAAGGGAACCAAAGAGCACCACTTGACATAGTTGGAAACGTAGCGAATTCACTATTTGGCGTTCTGAATTTAAGGTACGCCGATGACATGTGCAAGGTGATCAAGGAGGTCAAGTCCAATGATGACGTGGTAATGATGCTCTTGAAAAATCAGACGTCAATTTTGGATTCAACAATAAACATAGTCAGGACGAGCAGTTCAGCCGCTAACGATCGGATCAAAACACTAGAGAGCCAGATAGGTACAATTAATCTGGAAAGAGGAAAGTAACAAGGCGACCACCTACAACAAGCGCACACTATTCCTTATACGTTATTTCTGTTAACATAAGCACTTTTGTACCTATAAATATTGTTAAGTTTCATTAATAAAGTCAGTAAGAGTTCTACCTCAACGAAGAGCTTTTATTCATGCGTGCATCGGAGGCTGTCGCTGTGTCTTCAGACATGTACATCAAGTTAGCAGGACAACTTTGGAAAATCAAACTTTTGAGTATACCATAATTTGCCGTTAATTATTGGTTAATTATTCGTGAAAGAAAAAAATTTGCCGTTCAATTTTTTAACTTAATTTTTTAATGTCCTGCTAAGTTGATATCAAGTTAGCAGGACAACACCGGAAATCCTTCACATTTCCAAAATCTTTTTTAGCCATAATTTGCCGTTAATTATCCGTTCATTATTCGTGAAAGAATTAAATTTGTTGCTTAAGTTTTTATTAATATTTTTTTAAAAACAAAAAGTTGCCCTGCTAAGTTGATATCAAGTTAGCAGGACAACACCAGAAATCCTTCACATTTCCAAAATGTTTTTTAGCCAGAATTTGCCGTTAATTATCCGTTCATTATTCGTGAAAGAATTAAATTTATTGCTCAAGTATTAATATTTTTTATTTATTTTTTTAAAAACCCAAATGTGCCCTGCTAAGTTGATATCAAGTTAGCAGGACAACACCAGAAATCCTTCACATTTCCAAAATGTTTTTTAGCCAGAATTTGCCGTTAATTATCCGTTCATTATTCGTGAAAGAATTAAATTTGTTGCTTAAGTTTTTATTAATATTTTTTAAAAACAAAAAGTTGCCCTGCTAAGTTGATATCAAGTTAGCAGGACAACACCAGAAATCCTTCACATTTCCAAAATGTTTTTTAGACAGAATTTGCCGTTAATTATCCGTTCATTATTCGTGAAAGAATTAAATCTGTTGCTCAAGTATTAATATTTTTTATTTATTTTTTTTTAAACCCAAATGTGCCCTGCTAAGTTGATATCAAGTTAGCAGGACAACACCAGAAATCCTTCACATTTCCTTCAAATTTGTAATATTATATGGCAATGCATGCATGTATTAGTGTTAGACTGCATATGCTGTCGACATCAAGGGCTGCATTATGTTTGTCGACTGTCGATCTTATTTAAATTCTGGCTAAAAAACATTTTGGAAATGTGAAGGATTTCTGGTGTTGTCCTGCTAACTTGATATCAACTTAGCAGGGCACATTTAGGTTTTTAAAAAAATAAATAAAAAATATTAAAACTGGAGCAACAAATTTAATTCTTTCACGAATAATGAACGGATAATTAACGGCAAATTATGGCTAAAAAAGATTTTGGAAATGTGAAGGATTTCCGGTGTTGTCCTGCTAACTTGATATCAACTTAGCAGGACATTAAAAAATTAAGTTAAAAAATTGAACGGCAAATTTTTTTCTTTCACGAATAATTAACGGATAATTAACGGCAAATTATGGTATAATCAAAAGCTTGATTTTCCAAAGTTGTCCTGCTAACTTGTTGTACATTCTTCAGACCCTCACCCAACCCAACCGTCCACCTAGTTCCAAGTGCAAGTTGCGACAACAAAAGGCAATAGATTATGCACTATCTGCCAGGCATCAAAGCCTCCTTACACAAACAATAGTCATATAAAATTTTTTTCACTTGAATATTCTGGCTGTTTGTTCGGGAAAAAGTAATTGAATTATAAAGTAACTAAAGAATTAAAGGCTTATATAACATATTTTATTAAAATTTGTGGATCCTCCACGATCATGCATAACTTCATATATCCTGCTGGGTATAAATTGTTAAGGTAGTCCTTGTAAATGGTTCATCAAGACATTTGGATGTTATCAATGAGATCGGATTTATTAAAATATTGCTTGCCGGAGTCATAGACCTTTTTTGCTAGCCATTCCCACACATTTTCTAGTATATTTAAGCCAGGCAAATATGGTGGCCAACGTGATCCTTGGAGTGTATATTGGGGCTATATCATTCTGAAGCATCATTTTAGGCTTCCAAACTAGTTTTGGAATTTTTTATACCCGCTACCCATAGGGTAGAAGGGTATTATAACATTGTGCCGGCAGGAAATGTATGTAACAGATAGAAGGAGGCATCTCCGACCCTATAAAGTATATATATTCTTGATCAGGATCAACAGCCGAGTCGATCTAGCCATGTCCGTCTGTCTGTCTATCTGTCTGTCTGTCTGTCTGTCCGTCTGTCCGTATGAAACACTGGATCTCAGAGACTATAAGAGATAGAGCTCTAATTTTTTTTCGACAGTATTTGTTATGCTTGCACGCAGATCAAGTTTGTTTCAAATTTTCACCACGCTCACTTCCGCCCCCGCAAATCATCAAAAAGCATAGAGTCGTAGAGTTTTAAAGCTAGAGTCGTGAATTTTGGTATGTACATTAAGAACAGAGCTCTGAAAATTTGGTTGCGATCAGATAAAAATTGTCGAAGTTATAAAAGAAATAATTTGGTATGTCATCAAACGGCTGCTGGCAGCATGCCTCATTCGGTTGACCAACTACACCAACTAAATATTCTTATCAGTTCTTGATTGTGTTCGGAAAAGAATCTTATAAGATATTCGGTAAGCAATTTTAATAAATGGTAATAATAATTAGCCGCTTGAATGCAATAATAACACGTTTTTACACACATAGATACATGTGTATGTATTTTTGAATGCATGATATTATACTACACTTGCATTTGCATTTGTCCGTTATGTTCAAAATTGTATTAACTGTTTTTTCTGGCATCCTGACGCTTTTCTGGTTTAACTATGGGTAGCGGGTATCTCACAGTCGAGCTGTAGCTTTCTTACTTGTTCAATTTTAAGGGGTGGGCATTTTAGATTTTGTAGTTTTAAAAGATGGGCAGAAGTTTTTTTTTTAATTTTTTAGTTATAAGGGGTGGGCAAAAGATTTTTTTAGTGTTGAGAAATTTTTTGTTAAAATATTTTAGTTTTAAAGGGTGGGCAATTTAGATTTTGCAGTTTTAAGATATGGGCACTTTTTGTTTTTTTCAAATTTTTTTGTTTTAAGGGGTGAAAAAACGATTTTTTTGCAAATTTTTTCCAATTTTAAAAGTTTCATATTTTTAAAAGTTTTCATTTTTTCAAAATTTGTTGGCAACAATTTAGTTATGAATTCAAGAAAAAAAATGAAAAAAGTTCATTTTCTATGGTAAAGAGGAACAAATCTTTAAGGCTCCATCTTTTTTTAAGTGTAAATTGTTTCAAAATTCTAAAAGGTGGGAAAACGAAGTTATAGTGATTCCCAGAAAAAAACAAGATGGACATACAGTCGGGTGTCCCGACAGTAGAATACCATGTACCATTACAAGGCGCGTCCCAAAGTTATATAAAAGAAAGAGAATAAGAATAAAAAACTGAGACAAATTGACATATAATGCAAAAGTCTTCCCATTTAGAAGCAAAGTCGATAGCTCAGTGGGTAAAGCTGCACCTACATTTTTGTAAGCAATTGGCCTGGGTTCGAATCAACCCCAGGCATATGGAATTTTTTCATTTTCAAAACATTAAGTATAGTTCTTTGCTTGCCTTTTTTTATTTCTTAGTATTAAATACTGTAATTATTTTGATTTACTAAAATAAAAATAAAAAAAAATATATATTTACTAAAAATAAAAAAGTTTTCACTCGTCGCCGACGGGATTCGAACCCGTGACAACTAAACATGTCAAAAAGACTTCAGCTTAGCCAGCTGCACCACCAACCAACGCAAAGAGAGTAATCTTATTTTCATAATAATGTGAACATAACTAGAATGTTTAATGAACGTTTTGATTTATTTGGAGCCTTCAGCCTAGGCTGCCTCTTGTACACGTAATGTGTTTAAAGTAAAAAGCCTATATCTCCGCTATTTATGGCACTATCACAATGAAATTTGGACAATCTGTGTATTTTGATAAAATACATTAAGCTTTTTAATATGGTTTACATAACTTTATAAATTTAGGAGCTATACGTTTTTTTCAAATAGCTCCTCCATAAAGGGGAGCAGCAAAAATTTAAAACAAACTTGATCTGCGTACAGATATAAGAAGTCGAAATCCCAAGTTTGGTGTCTCTAGCTCTTATAGTCTCTGAGATCTAGGCGTTCATACAGACAGACGGACAGACGGACAGACAGACGGACGGACAGACGGTCATGGCTATATCGACTCCTTTAGTGGTCCTGACCAATATTTAGGTAACTTTTGGGGGTCTGCCACGCCTCCTTCTGCCTGTTACAGAAAATCACACTCGCACAAAACTATAATACCTGTGTACCTTTGGTACATGGTATAAAAATTGAAAAAAGTCAACTTTTAATTTCTTCAAAAAAATGATGAAAATTTACATCACTTGATATTTTCGAAACCGGAAGTGGAAAAAAATAAATAAAAGGTGGGAAAACATGGGCAAACGATGGACAATCGATTCCAAATTTCAAATTAAAAAAAAAAATGCGAACTCAGCTTCTTAAAGCTATCAGAAGCGAGCCAATTAATTGTTCGATGCGGTTTTGTTTTATTTTGTTCCTAATTGTTTTCGTCGCAACACGCATATAAATGTATAATATATATCTTGGGAGCAGTCTAAAAGGTCCACAGTCCACCCTATAGCCGAGACAAGACTACGAACATCGGCCACAGTTCGTTACATTCCATAGGTTACAGAGGCTGACAAAAGTTGAACTTATTTTTAGCCGTCAGCCAATAGGGCACACAGAGGGATCAATAAATGGCTGTGTCATCTTTGTGCACCATCGGTAGTGCGACTATGCTCTCCAAGCGAGGGAGGTTGGAAGCAGGTCCTCGGTTTGAGCCCAGTTGGCCTTTGACCGAGAACGCTGACCAATGGTAGTCGGGCAGACCTGGATACGTCTTTAAATTGGACCCCTCTTAAGTCAGGAGTGTTACGCGACCCGTGCCCTCTGACTTCAGGTTCGCAGCTGAGGGGTTAATTCAGCTGTGTTTATAAGGGGCCTTCGCCCTTAGGGCAAAGTTGCGGTCGACCTTTCCACACGCCCCAACCACCTCTGGCCCGGTGCGCTTGCTGGTCAAGAAAAGCGGGCGTTTTTGAATGAAATGAATAAATAACGCCGAGCCAGCGTTATCCTCTCCTGGGAAAGGATAAACCAAAACAAAAAAAACGTCAGTAATGGACGAGGAGGAGACGATGACTCGGCCTAGTCTGGTCGCAGATTTTCAACCAAAGTCGGAGACCAACGAGGAAGGGCCGTCGGTGTCAAGTAAGCCGAACACAATAGTGGGGCTCAGTCAGGCACTACTAAAGAAATAAGTAAAATGACACACCATCATGACGGGCCGTCGCCCGCCAGCAGAGCCAACTTCATTCTCGGCAAGATAGCCAAGAAGGAGGCTGAGGGGAAGATTGACCCCAGAGACGCAGAAGATAAGGCCAAATTCCTTGCGGAGATCGCGGAATTAGCCATTAAGGCAGAGAACCCGGAGGCTTTCCAGCCCTCTCAGGCAAAGTGTAATGGATTGCAGGTTGTGAGCGAGAGCGTACCCAAGAGGGCGAAGGTAACCCAAGAGCGACCAGCTTCGTCTGTAAGGCAAAAAAGTTTAGCGAGCTGGCCACAGACAGTCTGGCTATGGCTCTGGTGGACGAGAACCACGACTGCTATGGTTAGCAACTCATGGGTCGGCCTTAAGATTAAGCTAGTCCACGCCAGGGAGTTCCCGAAGAGACCCAGAGCTCGCATCTGGCTACCGAAGGGGCAAACTAACTATGCCAAGGTGATCGCCAGACGAGATACTAGAAGAGGTCGATGATACAAGTTGTTGGACGACATGGTCATCGACGACAAGACCCCGGATACCACAACAACAAACATCGATGTCGAAAGTAAAGCAGATTATCTTGAAGCACAACTCGCTCGCTTCAGCTAATCTCACGATCCTTCTAAGGTATAAGAATATTGACTTCGGTCTAATACAAGAGCCTTGGACTAGAGACGAGCAGTTTCTGGGGTAAGGATACACACTGCTGTGCACTAATTCGAATGGTACGCCGAGGGCAATTACAAGGTCGTGAACTGGGGGTATCGACACAACACTCCTTTTCTGATCATAGGTATATTTTCTTTGATCTAGTGGTAAAGGTAAGCAAGCAGGTACCGAGATGAAACCCACGCAAAATAGATTGGAGCAAGTCCGTCGAAATTGTCCAATCAAAGGCTGAAAGTAGGAGGCTAAAAGTAAAATCCTCCCCTAAGGCTCTCGACAAGTAGTGCAGGACCTTACTAACATACTAAACAATGCTTTCCAAGAAACATATAAGGTTTCACTCTCCAGGGAACCTGAGATAGAACTAGGAACGCGACGGGGGAAGGATCTTTTAGGTAGACACATCAACGAAAGAGAAACATTACCACTAAGAGAATCCAGTAGACCATTGACTCTTTAGACAAAAAACCGGGTCCGGACGGCATATTACCGGCAATGCTACAAACAGCAAAGGATACCATCTGTAGATGGCTAAAAGCCATATACAAGGCTTGCATAAGACTGACGTATATTCCTCTACAGGGGAGAGAAGCGAATGTCGTATTCATACTAAAACCATGCAGACGAGGGCTGTTAAGCCTCACCTCCTGCGTCCTTAAGACATTAGAGTGACTCTTGGATGTTCACATCCGGGAGAAACTCGAGAAACATCGTTTTTCGGATGCACAGCACGCATACCTGAAAGGCAAGTCAACAGAAACTCCAATACACGTAGAAGCGGATTATTTCGAGAAGGCACTACGATACAAGCAATACACGATGGACATAGAAGTACGTTTAACAACGTGATTCCATCCTGAGTGTTAGGCATTGAGAAAACCATCAGAGAGTGGGTCGGTGTTATGCTAACGAGTGGGATGATCACAGCTGAACTGTGACGTCCAAACGTCCCACATTTTGGATTTATCTTAAATTTTGTAGTGGAAAGAATAGAGGTGTATTCAAGCCCAATTTCTACTTTGGTATACTCGCGGTTTCTGTTTTATAAGCTTTTGAAAAGTGTCAATACCGGTCATTTCTGGAACTTTGCACCTGAATTTCTCGAAATTGGTACGAGATGGAAACTTTTGGGCTCCCAACTGGCATTATACGGAGGAGATGGATAAAAAAAAGAAAGACAGCAATTTAACAGGAAAATATATTCTACATGGAATTCACGGGTAAAGGCGCTGTTATAGGAAAATGATTTGTTGTCGCTCTCCGCTCGAGTTCTAGCTGGTGCCATTAGTCTTTATACCCAAGCATTTAAATTATAGTTAATAATATTTATTTCACAACCGCACGCTCTCAATGCCCACATAAAGTAAGTAACGCCTGTGCACAAAGAATAAAAAAGGGGACCAGAAGCTCAGTAGCAGACAGAAACCGAAAGAGAATCAAGATAGAGAGTATTTTCTCTTTTCATGATTTGTTTGGTTTTATCCCTATATTGGGTGTGTGTTTATTATTGTGACTTTCTGCATTGTCAACAGTACTTTTTATACTTTTCCTTATTCTGAACATGATGGAAGAAATCTTGAAAAAAGAGATAAGAGGGCTCCGGAAAAAAATTAAAAAAGCTCTTAAATCAAGTTACGGAATCAAAGACTGGTGACCGTAGAAGGAATTACATAAAGAATAGAAGAAAAGAAGGGTTACTGCTAATCGTTGGGAAGAATGAAAGATGCGCCTTTGTGGTCCAAATGCTAGAAACAGGGCAAGCACGCCCTATACTTATAAACTTACCTAACGGTACAGAAGCTACGTCGGCGGAAGACCCACTGAATATTCTACTGGATACACACTTTCTAGAAAACCAGAAAGAAGAACATACTACAACGGAAAGCCAGGGGCAGATCTAAAGCTACAAGTCGATGACATCGTTACCATGGAAGGAAGCGAATGGACGTTAGACTCTTTGCAAACCTACAAAAATTCAGAGCCAGACGGAATCATTCAATGCTGCGAACAAGTAAATGGTTACAAAAAAACTTCCAATCCTTCATAAAAACAGCGCACAAATCAATTTTGTGGAGAGAAGAATAAGAGGTTGTTCAGACAAACACTAACAAGACAAACACTAGACAAGATTATTGGGCTCCGTTTATTTTTGTGTAAATGAAGCGAAAGTCATAAGTGGACATACGAGGGTGGTCCGATAAGTACTTAGCCTCCAGAAGAAAGATGAAAATTTTGGAAAAGTGGGATTTATTTCTCAACGTAATCTTCTTTTAGCTGGATACACTTGACGCAGGGATGTTTTTTTTTTTTTTTGGTATCAAAACAAATATTTATTAATGTAAGTTTGACTGCTAAAACTTATACATCTACTTTCATATTATTAATTAACAATTTATAGTAGAGGTTACGACTAATTTATACATTTTTATATATTATGTTATGTGCCGGGTGTGCAGCTCCCGAAATGTGACCCTCTGCAGGCGTCGTTTGGTCCTTGTCCTGGTTAGTGTTCTAGCCAGCGGGTTTGGATGTCTAAACAGTCTAGCTCGGTGTCTGGCAGCAAGGGAGTTTATTACATCTCCAACTGCAGGGACTTTAAGCTCTCTCCTTATGTCTGAGTTCCTGATGTACCACTCGGCATTGGTGATACGCCTCAGTAACTTAGCCTTTAACGCCGGTATCCTTTGCAGATGAGTTCTGGCCGCTGTGCCGTACTACTGTGGGCATAAAGTAAGGTGAATTTATTTGTAACTTGAAAATTCTTTATTTATTCTTCTGAATCAATTTAATTCCCTTTAAAGTAATCCCCTCCAGGTAAAATACACTTATGCTAACGTTTTTCGAATCCTTGAAACAGGACAAATAGTCATTTTTTCTGTATAGCTATGAGCGCCCTCGCCGATTCCGTTTCTGTGTCCTCAATCAACTCGAAACTGGTTCTCCGGAGTGGATTCTTGAGTTTTGGGATAGAAGTCCTACGGAGCCAAATCAGGAGAATACGGTGGCTGCGGAAGGATATGCGTCGAATTCTTGGCTAAATGGTCACGAAGAACGAGTACATTGTGAGACGCTGCGCTATCGTGATGCAAAAACCAAGTTGTTGGCCAATAATTCTCGTCTTTTGCTTCACGCAAACGACGCATAACGCTTAAAAATTATTCCGTCTTAACAGTTTGGCGAGGTGGAAGGAATTTTTAGTGCCCCACACCACGAAAATTGAAAAAAACTGTCATCATGACCTTGATTTCTGACGTTCTCTTTTCCGAATTTTTTTGAAGTATTTGTACCACTTATAAACATTTTTCTGGGACGTGGTAAAATCACCAAAGGCTTTCCGCAAAAATCCTTAACGTTTCCGCAGCCAAAATTTCTTTCCGCCAATCAAAATTTGATGGCACTTCTCAGAACAATTAAATCAGACATTGTAAAAATCGCCAAATGCACTCATGAGCGTTTGGTAAACACAAGCGTAAATACAGTACAGATTCTGAGTTTGACATGAAATTACCCCCAGATGTCATTAATAGTCCTGGCAACTAAAAAAAAAAGAACTAGTCCGCCATCTTAACCCCCCGAACTTTAAATTAAATATTCACCTTACTTTTTGCCCACAATAGTATATGGCCACCCCATAGCGCCAAATCGGACATAGCAGGGACTGGTAGAGGCGAGTCTTACATCTAAGACTAAGCTTAGACTTGGCCCTAAGCTAGCTGGCTTATTCATCTGGCAGTGATCTGCAGCTTCGCTGTAGTCTGCTTTAGGTGGGAAGCAAACGTCAGCCTCCAGAACCAGTCCCAGATATGTGTGTTCCATAAGTTGCGGCAAGAGCTGACCATGAAGAAAGACACCTGGACATGTGCCTCTCCTCAAGGTGTATGTGACCACCGCACACTTATCCGTGTTGATGGCCACATTCCATCTACAGGCCCAGCTCTCAAACTTCTTCAGAAGTATCTGAACTTTGTGTGTAGCACTGTAGACGCAGCTTGATCCAGCACTGCAATATCAACTGCGTATGTGGCAACACATGTTCGTCCGGAGCTCAGGTGTAGTGGAGCATCGTGCGCGAACAAGTTATAAAGTGTGGGTCCCAACACGCTTCCTTGCGGGACTCCGGCCAGTATCCTCCTGGTGGTTGAGGCGACTCCATCCTTGACCACTTGGAAGCTCCTATCATTGAGGTAGCTTCGAATCATCTCAAAGAGCTGAGGTGACAGAAGCTCTTTAACCTTCGAAAGGAGCCCCTGGTGCCAGACTCTAGCAAAGGCCTGCTGGATGTCCAGGAAAGCACCCACCGTCTAATACTCCTTCATCTGGTACCCCGTGACTATAAAGTCAACAACTCGGTGGAGTTGTTCTGGGGTACCGTGGCCTTAAAGGAACCCGAACTGGTGCCTGGGAATCGCTTCTAGGACCTCTGGTATCCTCTGTATCCTGTCCAGAATGCAGCGCCCGAAGACCTTGGCAAACGTTTGTAGGAGACTAATCGGCTTGTAGCTTCCTACGTCATGGCAAGACTTCCCCTTCACCACCACGTTGGCGTTCTTCCAGGATGTCGGGAAGTGTCCGAGTCTAAGGGCAGCGTTGTACACCAGGATCAAAAAGAGTAGAGCCCTAACCGGAAGGAGTTTAGCAACTCTGCTGGAGATGCCATCCACTCCTGGCGACTTCCGGTTCTTCAGCCTCTTGATCCTGGCCTGCACTTCTGGAAGCACTATTGGGGCGATAGGAGGTAACATTTGGTGAGGAGCTTCCAGCTAAGGCAGCTTCTACCCTTGCCTTAGAGAAAGTAGCAAAGGAAGTAAAGCGTTCTTCCAAGCTTTCAGCGAAGGCTTCAGCTCTGTCCAGCGGAGACATGGCCCAAGTCCCATCCACTTTCTTGACTGGGAACTTAGAGTGGCCTGCCTCTTGTTCTTACCAGCAAGTTTCTAGAGCGCAAAGTCAGTGTCCCTGTCCGAAGTTGCTTCCTTAAGCTCCTTCTCCAAGCGCTCTTGTCCTAGGAGGTTTAACAGCTTCCTGACGCGGTTGCCCAGTCTGCGATAGACTCTTAGCACCTCGGCATCATTAGTCCTTGCATATTCTCTCCTGAACCTATGCTTAGTCTCGATGAGTGCCTTTATCTCCAGTGGTAGAGAAGAGGAGGACCTTGTGGAGTGATTGCTGTGGGAGGGGGGTGGGGGGGGGGCGCTAGTTCCGCTGCAGCTCTGATTTTGTTCTCCAGAAAAAGGGCTGCATCGTCGCCATCCTCCGCAGTGTTGATCTCCACATGCAGGTGAATGGAGTCCTCCAGAGTCCTTCTGAACCTCCTGATGTTGGATCCGGTGGGCAACAACGTCCTTCTGGGCACGGCAGCGCTTCCTGTCAAGTGTAAGCTGACTATAAGTGGGATGTGATCCGAGCTGAGCTCAAAGGATTCATCTACAGTCAGCCTACGACCTTGGAGTCCTTTGAGCAGTGCAAAATCCAGGGAAAGCAAGTGGGTTTCCCTGTGGGTAAGCCTGCACCTCATCTGTCTGCTCTGAAGTTGCCCCAGTTGCTGTGTTTGGCATTAAAATCACCACCTATGATGGCTTTATATCCACAGACGTTGAGCAGAGCCTCAAAGCCATCACAGGACCAAGAAGGACGAGGGGGCAGTTAGACCGCTTCCACATCCAGGTCTCCCATGACAGTGTTAAGTGTGATCCTTGCCACCTGTATCACCCCCAGTCGAATCGCGTTGTGTTGGTAAAATGTCAGTCCACTTTTGACTAGAATTACTGCTCCACCCCTAGTTGTTGTACCAGGGAAGTCTGTGTAGGAAGTACCCAGGGATGCTTAGGAACCTTCCGTGCTTAAGGTGGGTCTCAGACACAAGCATGATGTCGATACTGTGCCTTAAGAGGTACACCAGGAGTTCCTCCCGGTTGGCAAGGAGACTCCTTGCATTCCATATACTCACCTTAAGGGTACCCTTGAGCATTAGGCATACCTGCTTTCAGATCTCTCACAACTAGAGAGATCGTGGCTAAGGGGGCTGCCAACTGTTCCACTGTAGCCTTGAGGGTGGCAAGCATAGCCACAACCCTTGACATATCCCAGTCAGAGTCTGTGTTGGGTGGCTGAGGAGCGTTGCCAGGCCTGCCACGGCTTCCTAGTACTGGGAAGTCGTCGTGCAGGTTGTAGACGCCTTTAGACGTAGCTGGTTGGTGCTGCTGGGCTCTTATCCTGCGGGCATATCACATCCCTGGCTGGAGCATGGCCGAGGGTATCGCCGTCGTCCGGCTGCGGGCATCCCTCGATGGGTTATTTGGCGGCAGAGGCAACTCAGGGAGGGATCCTTTAAGTTTCAGGGCGAAGATGCGGCATTTCTTGTCATAAGCCGCGTAGTTGTCTCTACAATTGGCACAACAGAGGTCGGCAATGGTGGAATCCATGCATGTCTTCGAAGCCGTCCAGTGCTTCTCCGCACATCTGCCACAAACTGGCGGCTTTAGGCAGTAGTTTTTTGTGTGGTTGAAGCCAAAGCAGCTAAAGCACTGCTTCAATCTGTTAGAATCCTTCTTGGGCTCAACGGTTATTCGGTGCCTGCCAATCTTTGTGATCAGCAGAGCTTCCTTGTTATTGGGAACCTGCTTAAGGTCAACGAACCAGACGTTCTGCTTTGTCTGATCCTTGGCATCCTCCTGACTCCCTTGGCGCCAGACTCGGGACAGGGGATTGTACAGGTTTACAACCGTGTGCCCCTTTTTGGAGAACTCCTGTACAATGAAGCTCTGCGGTGTTGTGACCCAGCGATGCTGCAACTTCTTTTTCAGACGGGTTGAAAAATACGTTCTCTCGAGGTCTGCAAAATTGGCCTCCTCATTTGACGCAAATTTCTGTCCAGTTTGGAAAAAAAAGAACTTACACGGGGCCAAATCTGGAGAATATGGTGGATAGCAGTTCGTGTCCCAATTTGACCAATTTGGCTGTGGCGAGGGTGGAAGTGTGTGCCGGTTGTCATGATGGAAGGGCACTTTTTTCTTTTTTTTCTTTCTTTCTTCGGAGCAGGTTCGCCGGGTGAAGTCAAACGACGTAGAAACTTCTTCGAATTGCGCTTAAAGAGCGTCAAACACTGCTCTAAAGTGGTCTGACGGTTTGTTGTCATGCCCAAAATTTCATGCAGCATATATCTTAGCTATCTCGCGTATCTTCAATTTGCGGTCTGCCAATACGAGATCGTGGATGTTTGTAACGTTATCCTCCGTGGTAGACGTTTTCGGGGCACCTGGGCGTGGCTCATCAAGAACCGAGGTGCGACCACGCAAGGTGCTAAACTTGTTAAACCAATTTTTGACGGTCGCCATGGAAGGGGAAGAGTCACCGTAAACAGCGCTCTTTGTTTTCGCTGCGCGATTTCCCTTCCAGTCAAAACAAAACTACGAGTTCGATTCGCCTGAAATTTCGACAGTAGCCATCTAAGAGAATGTACTATACGATAGTAAATTTCTTTTGCGATAGTGACGCCATCGGGCGGTGAGGCTAAGTACTTATCGTACCACCCTTGTATATAATCGAATATTTGGCGTGGGTGAACGCTGTAAATAAAACCTAAGTACACGCCACTTATCTCTAAAGATTGTTCTCCACTTCCTAAAGCAAGTCCTTTAGTGAGGGATTGCTGATAAGGTCCATGCCGCTCCAGACGTGCCAATGCGTGCGACCTCGATAAAGCGGGGACTATTTAATTAGGCCCCTGCGGTATATAACTAGAATCTGTAGCCTATATAAGCCGAAGATGCATGGAAATAAAATCATTTTCTTACAAAAACTAAAGTAATGAAAGCACGCGCTAAGAAGGGGGCCACACTTACAGCTAGGGGCACACTAGGCGGCGAAGAAGAGGAAGAAGACGATCGCGGCGGGCACACTAGGCCACGCCAGGGCCCATATATTGCGGGGCCCTGGCCATTGAAAATCACTTAGCAGCTGACAGCGATCGGGAGCGGTTAGCCTCTAGTAGCACACTTCAAGTAGTCAGCAGCCAAAATCACTTTTTTGGGTGAACCGAATCTTCAGATTTAGTTTGGAATACATACTTAGCTCCGCTAAATTTAAGTCCGACAGACTTTCGAGTCGCGGCAACAATTCGGCCCGCCGAACTCTCTCTCTGAAAACTTTCGAGTCCGCCTCCCTCTCTGAAGACTTTCGAGTCCGCAAATGAAGACTTTCTAGTCCGCATTCCCTCTTTCCCCGCAGACTTTCGAGTCAACTCACCCTTTCTCTCTGAAGACTTTCGATTCCGCAACCGACGACTTTCGAGTCCGCCTCTCTCTCTGAAGACTTTCCAGTCCGCTTCTCCCTCTGAAGACTTTCGAGTCCGCCTCCCTCTCTGAAAACTTTCGAGTCCGCAACTGAAGACTTTCGAGTCCGCCTTCCCTCTTTCCCCGCAGACTTTCGAGTTCACTCCCCCCTCTCTATCTGCAGACTTTCGATTCCGCAACCGAAGACTTTCGAGTCTGCCTCTCTCTCTGAAGAGTTTCGAGTCTGCCTCCCTTTCTAAAGACTTTCGAGTCCGCAACTGAAGACTTTCGAGTCCGCAACGGAAGACTTTCGAGTCCACAACGGAAGACTTTCGAGTCCGCCTCTCCCTCTGGAGACTTCCGAGTCCGCAACTGAAGACTTTCGAGTCCAGGACGATCCGCTAGAGCCGAGACAAGGACCATCTAGACCATCTAGCAACCACATGTGGTAGCAAGAGCCTCTGCCGGCAGCGCTGCCAGCACACAGACAGTATGCTCAAAGCATCAGTTACATTGCTCTGGCTAAATCTAGCCACTTTTAGCGGAAAATAGCTATTTTTATAGTAAGAGCTATTGATTTTGCATAGAAAACCAAATGCTAGCTATATTATTATATAATTATATTATCATATCTGGACATAGAAGTCGTTTATTCACTCACACATATGCAATTTTGGATCGCGATTGTGATAGTGCCGACCACTGATCTAGACGGTTAGGTTAGGTTAGTCCGGGCAGCCCTCATGGGGGGGCCACGCATAGGCCAGTATAGCCCTTAGTTACCCGGGGGCTTTTCCTTGAATGGACCTGGAGTGCTTTACGTGGTTTCGAAGTCCTTGAGGATCGAGGCGCATTTCGCGAAGGCGAGCAGTTCACCTGGCGTTCTCTTTGAGGCCTCTCCTAGCGAGGCCAGCATTGGGGCGCCTAAGTACCTTATTCTCGCCCGTGTCAAGGCCGGGCACTTGCAGATGAGATGCTCCAAGGTTTCGGTTGCCTCGAATTCATCACATCTCCTACAGTTGCCGTTGTCGGTGATGCCCAGCTTGACTGCATGTGCCGCAGCCAGGCAGTGTCCTGTCTGTCTACGAACATGTTTACCGCCTCACGTGGTCGGTCTATTCTCTGCGCAAGCTCTGCCGCCTTCCTGATGGCGAAGACTTCCGCCTGAAATATGCTGCATTGGCTTGGTAGCTTATACGACAGCCTTATCTCAGGGTCTGTACAGTATATTCCCGCTCCTACTCCTCCTTCCATCTTGGAGCCGTCAGTGTATATGTTAAGGTGTCGAGTGTGGTCCTGAGCCGTTTTCCAGTCTTCCGGTCCCATGAGTGTTGTTGTTTTGACATCCGGGCAGGTTCTGGGTATCATGAAGTCAGATGAACTGCTCATGTTTTGACCAATTGAACTGTGCCCGAATCTTTGTGGCGACTTTCGAGCTCTTTTGTAGGTGTTGACCTTGCCACAGCGCTAAGACTCCGTACAGCAGTGTCGGACACACCACCGATATGTAGACCCAGCGCATCAGAGTAGATGAGAGACCCCATGTGCTACTAAGCATCTTGGATGCATAAAGCGCTATGGTGGCCTTTTTCACCCTCTCTTGTACATTGGGTTTCCACGCCAGCTTGCTGTCTAGGAAAGTGACGAGGTATTTGACTTGTGTTTTCGGGGTCAGCCTGGTTGCATTTATTTTTGGGGGGATCCATAGCGGTACCTTGCATCTCTTGGTAAAGAGAATGAGGTCCGCCTTATCGGCGTTGATACTGAGTCCTACCTTGTCCGCCCACTCATATATCTCCCTGAGCGTTGATTCCATGATCGAGCTGAGAGTCGATGGACATATACCCGTGATAATTATGCTTATGTCATCCGCATAGGCTGTTATCTTTGGGGCTTTCCTCTCGAATCTCTTGATCAGGTCGTCGACCACCAGGTTCCATAGGAGGGGTGATAGGACTCCACCTTGTAGTGTGCCCCTGTGTGCTCCCTTCACCATGGTAGCAGTGCCCCAATCAGATTGTACCCGCCTGCAACTTAGCAGGTTACGTAACCAGAAGTTGAGACGGTGTGCGTTTCAGATGCCTCTAGGCGGCCCATTATTGCGCCTGTACTGATGTTGTTGAAGGCCCGGGATATGTCCACAAACGCTACGAGGGCGTATTCTTTATCGTGCAGGGCTTTCTCGATGGTGGCTACTAACGAATTTAGTGCCGTCTCTAACGATTTCCCTTTTGTGTAGGCATGCTGATGGGTTGACAGTAAAATCCGAGAGGTCCTCCATTGGATAGGGATATAGCCCGTGCTTATACAAGCTCTATATATTGCGAAGAGCCATAGGGTGAACTCTTCTTTGATCACCTGTAGCATGGCTGGGAATATTCCATCAAGTCCCGGTGCTTTTATCCCCGCGAAGGAGTCTATAGCCCAGTGGATTCTTCTGGAGGTTATTATATCTGTTGGAAGGTGCTCTTCACACGTTGCTAGTACTTGATGCTTATTGGCATCGGTTATTTCTGTGCATCCTGGGAAGTGCGCTTCCATTAGTGCTGTTAGGGCCTCTTCGCTGCCCTCAGTCCACTTTTCATTTTCGCTTTTGAGCTGACTAGGAAGGTTTCTTCGATAGCAACTTCCGGAGCCTCGCCGTTTCTGGGGCAATCTCTATGTTGGAGCAATAGTTCCTCCAAGAGCTTCTTTGCGCCCTTCGTATTTCCTTCTTGTACAGGGTGAGCCGTATTTTATTAGGGGATGTGAATTTGCTTTAACTTTTTGAAAACACATAAGATTTTCACAAATGAGGTATTTTTATTCAATTTGGTCTTTTACAATTTGTTTCGACTAGTTGTGGAACACAACACCGATTAAATGGCCGCCCTTATGGGACACGGCAAAACAGGCTCTTTTTTTTCTGAATTTTCCATCACTTTCTACGCAAACGCAAACGCCGGCCCAAACTGTCACTTTTTGATCATGTAATGGCACTTCATGAATTACATGAGGATTCTCCGTCCCCCAAATGCGGCAATTTTGCTTGTTGATGCCGCCAGATGCGTGAAATGGGCCTCATCGGTCATCAAAATTCGCTGCAGCAAAAAAAAAAGAGCCAGTATTGCTGTGGCCCATAAGGGCGACCATTTTATCGATGTTGGGTTCCACGACTAGTCCAAAAAAATTGTAAAAGACCAAATTAAATAAAAATACTCCATTTGTGAAAATCGGATGTCTTTTCAAAAAGTTATAGCAAATTCACATCCTGTAATAAACAAGTAAGAAATCTACAGTCGAGTGAGCTTGACTGTGAGATACCCGCCACCCATAGTAAATTGTTAATTCAGTTTTGAACATAACGGACAAATACAAATGCAAGTGTAATATAATCACATGCGTTCAAAAATACATACGCATTGCATTAAAGCGGCAAATAATTATTACCATTTATTAAAATTGCTTCTTGAATATCTTATAAGATTCTTTTCCGAACACAATCAAGAACTGGTAAGAATATTTAGTTGGTTTAGTTGGTCAACCAAATGAGGCATGCTGTAGCAGCCTTTTGTGGCCATACAAAATTATTTCTTTAATAACTTCGACAATTTTTATCTGATCGCAACCAAATTTTCAGGAATCACACACTTCTTAATGTATATACCAAAACTCGAGACTCCAGCTTTAAAACTCTACGACTCTACGCTTTTTGATTATTTGCGGGGGCGGAAGTGGGCATGGTAAATATTTGAAACAAACAAAAATTAGAGCTTTGTCTCTTATAGTCTCTAAGATCCAGTGTTTCATACGGACAGAGACCCTGACATACAGACAGACAGACAGACGGACAGACAAACATGGCTAGATCGTCTCGGCTGTTGACGCTGATCAAGAATATATATACTTTATAGGGTCGGAGATGCCTCTTTGTACCCGTTACATACTTTTCCTGCCGGCGCAAAGTTATAATACCCTTTTACCCTATGGGTAGCGGGTCACCCTGTAGTTCCTTAGTAGGATTTTATATTCGTCGTTGATTGTGTCATCTTTCGCTTGTTTAGCAATTTTGAAGAACTCTCTGAGGTTGTTGCGTTGGAGAGAGAGAGCTCCCTGTTCCACCATGGTGGCTTGGTTCTCTTCTTATTTCTTGCTATGATGCGTGGTACGCATCTAGTAATTCCTTGGAGAGCGTCTCTAGGGACTTTTATATTTTCCACACTGATATAACTGTGCCTGGACCAGTCGCGAGTCTCGCAGAGTCTTTTTAAACTTTCCCCAGTTGGTGTTCCGGAGGTTTCTGAAGACAGGTGGTTTTGGAGATGGTTCGAAGTCGTATTGGAACGGATGTACTTGTGGTCTGAGAAGGATGGTCTCTCAAGGACTTTCCATTCTGATACCATGGTACCCTGCGCTGCTGCTAGTGTTAAGTCTAGCACGTTAGAGGAGGTAGGACCCACGAAGGTATGTAGTTCCCCTAAAGAAGCTACCAGTAGGCGCTTCTTCTTGCTTTCAAGCATTACCACAGTCAGATTATCCGTGCTGTAATGAGACATAAGGTTAGCTTGGAGACCCTTCTGTGCAAGTACGGCGGTTTTGCTTCTGCTTACCGGCAGTGTGTATAACACGTTGAGTGTTGAGGACTTTAGTCCGGCAATGGAGTTGCGGAGGCAATTCACGGCTCTTGGACTAGAGCTATATCGACGGACCATTGCTCCATGGCTATTAGGAGTTCCGCCGACCCGAACTTGCTATTATGAAGGTTGAACTGCAGTATCGTCAGTGCCATGGGTACCAGTTCCAGACGGGTTGACTATGACTGTCACATCACCGTCCTCTTCCTCCTCATCTGAGACGTCCAGAGTCATCCTGTTCAGCGTCGATGATGGATTAAAGACCTAGGTCCTTCTCCACCTCTCCTGCCGGCAGGGTGTGCGCGTCCTATCAACCAATGATTGAATAAAGATCTGAACCTACTTAATTTAACCGAATTTTCTTCGCTGTTCTCCCTGAGAAACGGGTCGGGATCTCTTACAGCAACCCCTGGGACTAGCAGATGAGACAGGAAGAGAGACCGGAAGGGAAAAGGTCATAGAGGAGTAGGAATCGAAGACGGAGAAGCAAGTGACCAATGTCAAATATGGAGCGGATAAACGTGGAGTTCCTGGACCGAATACGAAGCTGGGGAATACGGTACCAGGGAACAGCGAACCCAATGGAATGCGAGAAGCTGACGGGAGAGCAAGTGGAATACTTCCTACCGCTAGGGTATCGGAGGCAGCTCTGGGAGCAAATCACGCATCGAAGGCAAGGAGAAGCGGAATCTACAAGAGCATTCGCAATGACTCTGCGGCAGATGGATCAGATCTATGCCAAATTCAGAAGCAGTGTGAAGTTTTTTGATAGATCGTTGAGATCATCGAGGAGGAAGATCTCGCACAGCCACAGCACGGATTGAGCCCAGAGAGCGGCGGGGGATTCGACGTAGCGGGGCAGACTGCAATGGCCGCCACAAAAACCACCGAGTGCTATGAGTCGGCGGCGAGCCCACCGGAGCAGGCAGGCCTGGGGGTCAAGCACCAGTATAGTACACGGGAAGATGGAGAGTCCGTGGAATACATGAGGTCAGCCGTTGGGGAGGAAGGCACGGACTCGGAAGTGCAGAAGGAGAACAACGAGGAGGAGGTTCAAAGCAAGGAAGACGAGGCGTGGAGGCAGCAGATCAAGAAGGAGGAACAGGAAGAAACGACGAACCGGAGAGACAGGAGAGGCGGTAAGGAAGGCAACATGGAGAAGCAAAGAATACAATGAAGACGCGGCAACCCAGGGCACAGCGGACGACAGGGCAGCCACTCGGACTAAACAAATTTACTGAGCGGACTCTGGCCATATCTGCGATACCTGGGAACCTGTCGCAGACCGTCACAAGCTTTTCATGTTGGTCAATCGAGCCTTCGACTTTTTTCGAGTAAGGGACTCAGAGAAAGGCCAGCTCCGTTAATCATAGCCAAGTCCCAACTAAAAGGTAGCAAAAATAATTGACTCTCGTTTTCTCTCTTTATGGTAAGGAAAAGAGTATGAAATCAAAGCGGATACAAAGGAGTCCTGATTGTTTTAAAACAAAAATTTCCAACAAATTGGTTGGTAAAACTACGCTTTTGTGGTAGCGTAATCAACCAAGACGACTAGAGGAGGACGACCGCAGCAGTCGATCAAATCATCTACAAAAACATCAGCTGCAATAAAAACAACAAGATGGACATACAGTCGGGTGTCCCGACAGTAGAATACCATGTACCATTACAAGGCGCGTCCCAAAATTATATAAAAGAAAGAGAATAAGAATAAAAAACTGAGACAAATTTACATATAATGCAAATGTCTTCTCATTC
The DNA here is from genome assembly GCA_035045905.1 of Drosophila anomelani. Lineage (NCBI taxonomy): Eukaryota > Metazoa > Arthropoda > Insecta > Diptera > Drosophilidae > Drosophila > Drosophila anomelani. The sequence goes on along the minus strand of JAWNOO010000028.1, from coordinate 773,080 downwards.
AAGAGCAAAGTCGATAGCTCAGTGGGTAAAGCTACACATACATTTTTGTAAGCAATTGGCCTGGGTTCGAATCAACCGCAGGCATAAGGAATTTTTTCATTTTCAAAACATTAAGTATAGTTCTTTGCTTGCATTTTTTTAGTATTAAATACTGTAATTATTTTGATGTACTGGAAAAAATAAAAAAAAAAAAAAAATTGATAAAAATAAAAAAGTTTTCACTCGTCGCCGACGGGATTCGAACCCGTGACAACTAACATTTGAAAAAGACTTCAGCTTAGCCAGCTGCACCACCAACCAATTCAAAGAGAGTAATCTTATTTTCATAATAATGTGAACATAACTAGAATGTTTAATGAACGTTTTGATTTATTTGGAGCCCTCTGCCTGGGCTGCCTCTTGTACACGTAATGGCACGATCGCAATAAAATTTGGACAGTCTGTGTATTTTGATAAAATGCATTAAGCTTTTTAATATGGTTTACATAACTTTATAAATTTAGGAGCTATACGTTTTTTTCAAATAGCTCCTCCAAAAAGGGGAGCAGTAAAAATTTAAAACAAACTTGATCTGCGTGCAGATATAAGAAGTCTAAATCCAAAGTTTGGTGTCTCTAGCTCTTATAGTCTCTGAGATCTAGGCGTTCATACAGACAGACGGATGGACGGACGGACGGACAGGCGGACATGGCTATATCGACTCCTTTAGTGGTCCTGATCAATATTTAGGTAACTTTTGGGGGTCTGCCACGCCTCCTTCTGCCTGTTACAGAAAATCGCACTCGCACAAAACTATAATACCTTTGTACCTTTGGTACATGGTATAACAACGACGACGACTCTAGAGCAGCAGCTAAGTCAATTCAAAATATTTTTTATGTAAACACATTTTTTATATACATATAATACATATACATAAAAGTATATTAGAAATTAAGACAAATTGTCTCCCTTTATATTGTTATCTATTTGAAATTTAAAATTCTTCAAAAAAAAAAAGAAAATATTGTTGTTCTCTTGATATTGTTGTCTGTTTAAAAATTACAATTCTTGAAAAACATTGATATTCCCTTTATATTGTTGTCTGTTTAAAAAAAATCAAAAATGTTGTCCGCCAAAACTTTTAAACTTATAAAAAGGCAAATAGAAATAACAAAGGCAAGTAGGCAGTAGGTAGAACTTCCAATACTCAATGTCGCGATAATGACAGATATTGATAACATTAAACAAAAAATAGACCGCGTACTTCAGGAAACAGATAACACTGAGGCAGGATCCACAACTTTAGATCAACTAGAAAATTACTTAGAGGAGACACTCGTAGCAATTCACGAGAATAGGGTAAAAACTTTCGACATTCGAATTAAAAAGATACAATTATATTATGAACTATTATTATTAACTATTATTACTATTAGCCCTACCTGTTTATTTTGTGACGGTCTGCCACAGGTTCCCAGGTAGCTCAGGGATGGCCAGAGTCCGCTCAGTAAATTTGTTTAGTCCGAGTGGCTGCCCTGTCGTCCGCTGTGCCCTGGGTTGCCGCGTCTTCATTGTATTCTTTGCTTCTCCATGTTGCCTTCCTTACCGCCTCTCCTGTCTCGCCGGTTCGTCGTTTCTTCCTGTTCCTCCTTCTTGATCTGCTGCCTCCACGCCTCGTCTTCCTTGCTTTGAACCTCCTCCTCGTTGTTCTCCTTCTGCACTTCCGAGTCCGTGCCTACTACTATACTGGTGCTTGACCCCCAGGCCTGCCTGCTCCGGTGGGCTCGCCGCCGACTCATAGCACTCGGTGGTTTTTGTGGCGGCCATTGCAGTCTGCCCCGCTACGTCGAATCCCCCGCCGCTCTCTGGGCTCAATCCGTGCTGTGGCTGTGCGAGATCTTCCTCCTCGATGATCTCAACGATCTATCAAAAAACTTCACACTGCTTCTGAATTTGGCATAGATCTGATCCATCTGCCGCAGAGTCATTGCGAATGCTCTTGTAGATTCCGCTTCTCCTTGCCTTCGATGCGTGATTTGCTCCCAGAGCTGCCTCCGATACCCTAGCGGTAGGAAGTATTCCACTTGCTCTCCCGTCAGCTTCTCGCATTCCATTGGGTTCGCTGTTCCCTGGTACCGTATTCCCCAGCTTCGTATTCGGTCCAGGAACTCCACGTTTATCCGCTCCATATTTGACATTGGTCACTTGCTTCTCCGTCTTCGATTCCTACTCCTCTATGACCTTTTCCCTTCCGGTCTCTCTTCCTGTCTCATCTGCTAGTCCCAGGGGTTGCTGTAAGAGATCCCGACCCGTTTCTCAGGGAGAACAGCGAAGAAAATTCGGTTAAATTAAGTAGGTTCAGATCTTTATTCAATCATTGGTTGATAGGACGCGCACACCCTGCCGGCAGGAGAGGTGGAGAAGGACCTAGGTCTTTAATCCATCATCGACGCTGAACAGGATGACTCTGGACGTCTCAGATGAGGAGGAAGAGGACGGTGATGTGACAGTCATAGTCAACCCGTCTGGAACTGGTACCCATGGCACTGACGATACTGCAGTTCAACCTTCATAATAGCAAGTTCGGGTCGGCGGAACTCCTAATAGCCATGGAGCAATGGTCCGTCGATATAGCTCTAGTCCAAGAGCCGTGAATTGCCTCCGCAACTCCATTGCCGGACTAAAGTCCTCAACACTCAACGTGTTATACACACTGCCGGTAAGCAGAAGCAAAACCGCCGTACTTGCACAGAAGGGTCTCCAAGCTAACCTTATGTCTCATTACAGCACGGATAATCTGACTGTGGTAATGCTTGAAAGCAAGAAGAAGCGCCTACTGGTAGCTTCTTTAGGGGAACTACATACCTTCGTGGGTCCTACCTCCTCTAACGTGCTAGACTTAACACTAGCAGCAGCGCAGGGTACCATGGTATCAGAATGGAAAGTCCTTGAGAGACCATCCTTCTCAGACCACAAGTACATCCGTTCCAATACGACTTCGAACCATCTCCAAAACCACCTGTCTTCAGAAACCTCCGGAACACCAACTGGGGAAAGTTTAAAAAGACTCTGCGAGACTCGCGACTAGTCCAGGCACAGTTATATCAGTGTGGAAAATATAAAAGTCCCTAGAGACGCTCTCCAAGGAATTACTAGATGCGTACCACGCATCATAGCAAGAAATAAGAAGAGAACCAAGCCACCATGGTGGAACAGGGAGCTCTCTCTCTCCAACGCAACAACCTCAGAGAGTTCTTCAAAATTGCTAAACAAGCGAAAGATGACACAATCAACGACGAATATAAAATCCTACTAAGGAACTACAGGGTGACCCGCTACCCATAGGGTAAAAGGGTATTATAACTTTGCGCCGGCAGGAAAAGTATGTAACGGGTACAAAGAGGCATCTCCGACCCTATAAAGTATATATATTCTTGATCAGCGTCAACAGCCGAGACGATCTAGCCATGTTTGTCTGTCCGTCTGTCTGTCTGTCTGTATGTCAGGGTCTCTGTCCGTATGAAACACTGGATCTTAGAGACTATAAGAGACAAAGCTCTAATTTTTGTTTGTTTCAAATATTTACCATGCCCACTTCCGCCCCCGCAAATAATCAAAAAGCGTAGAGTCGTAGAGTTTTAAAGCTGGAGTCTCGAGTTTTGGTATATACATTAAGAAGTGTGTGATTCCTGAAAATTTGGTTGCGATCAGATAAAAATTGTCGAAGTTATTAAAGAAATAATTTTGTATGGCCACAAAAGGCTGCTACAGCATGCCTCATTTGGTTGACCAACTAAACCAACTAAATATTCTTACCAGTTCTTGATTGTGTTCGGAAAAGAATCTTATAAGATATTCAAGAAGCAATTTTAATAAATGGTAATAATTATTTGCCGCTTTAATGCAATGCGTATGTATTTTTGAACGCATGTGATTATATTACACTTGCATTTGTATTTGTCCGTTATGTTCAAAACTGAATTAACAATTTACTATGGGTGGCGGGTATCTCACAGTCAAGCTCACTCGACTGTAGATTTCTTACTTGTTTATTACAGGATGTGAATTTGCTATAACTTTTTGAAAAGACATCCGATTTTCACAAATGGAGTATTTTTATTTAATTTGGTCTTTTACAATTTTTTTGGACTAGTCGTGGAACCCAACATCGATAAAATGGTCGCCCTTATGGGCCACAGCAATACTGGCTCTTTTTTTTTGCTGCAGCGAATTTTGATGACCGATGAGGCCCATTTCACGCATCTGGCGGCATCAACAAGCAAAATTGCCGCATTTGGGGGACGGAGAATCCTCATGTAATTCATGAAGTGCCATTACATGATCAAAAAGTGACAGTTTGGGCCGGCGTTTGCGTTTGCGTAGAAAGTGATGGAAAATTCAGAAAAAAAAGAGCCTGTTTTGCCGTGTCCCATAAGGGCGGCCATTTAATCGGTGTTGTGTTCCACAACTAGTCGAAACAAATTGTAAAAGACCAAATTGAATAAAAATACCTCATTTGTGAAAATCTTATGTGTTTTCAAAAAGTTAAAGCAAATTCACATCCCCTAATAAAATACGGCTCACCCTGTACAAGAAGGAAATACGAAGGGCGCAAAGAAGCTCTTGGAGGAACTATTGCTCCAACATAGAGATTGCCCCAGAAACGGCGAGGCTCCGGAAGTTGCTATCGAAGAAACCTTCCTAGTCAGCTCAAAAGCGAAAATGAAAAGTGGACTGAGGGCAGCGAAGAGGCCCTAACAGCACTAATGGAAGCGCACTTCCCAGGATGCACAGAAATAACCGATGCCAATAAGCATCAAGTACTAGCAACGTGTGAAGAGCACCTTCCAACAGATATAATAACCTCCAGAAGAATCCACTGGGCTATAGACTCCTTCGCGGGGATAAAAGCACCGGGACTTGATGGAATATTCCCAGCCATGCTACAGGTGATCAAAGAAGAGTTCACCCTATGGCTCTTCGCAATATATAGAGCTTGTATAAGCACGGGCTATATCCCTATCCAATGGAGGACCTCTCGGATTTTACTGTCAACCCATCAGCATGCCTACACAAAAGGGAAATCGTTAGAGACGGCACTAAATTCGTTAGTAGCCACCATCGAGAAAGCCCTGCACGATAAAGAATACGCCCTCGTAGCGTTTGTGGACATATCCCGGGCCTTCAACAACATCAGTACAGGCGCAATAATGGGCCGCCTAGAGGCATCTGAAACGCACACCGTCTCAACTTCTGGTTACGTAACCTGCTAAGTTGCAGGCGGGTACAATCTGATTGGGGCACTGCTACCATGGTGAAGGGAGCACACAGGGGCACACTACAAGGTGGAGTCCTATCACCCCTCCTATGGAACCTGGTGGTCGACGACCTGATCAAGAGATTCGAGAGGAAAGCCCCAAAGATAACAGCCTATGCGGATGACATAAGCATAATTATCACGGGTATATGTCCATCGACTCTCAGCTCGATCATGGAATCAACGCTCAGGGAGATATATGAGTGGGCGGACAAGGTAGGACTCAGTATCAACGCCGATAAGGCGGACCTCATTCTCTTTACCAAGAGATGCAAGGTACCGCTATGGATCCCCCCAAAAATAAATGCAACCAGGCTGACCCCGAAAACACAAGTCAAATACCTCGTCACTTTCCTAGACAGCAAGCTGGCGTGGAAACCCAATGTACAAGAGAGGGTGAAAAAGGCCACCATAGCGCTTTATGCATCCAAGATGCTTAGTAGCACATGGGGTCTCTTATCTACTCTGATGCGCTGGGTCTACATATCGGTGGTGTGTCCGACACTGCTGTACGGAGTCTTAGCGCTGTGGCAAGGTCAACACCTACAAAAGAGCTCGAAAGTCGCCACAAAGATTCGGGCACAGTTCAATTGGTCAAAACATGAGCAGTTCATCTGACTTCATGATACCCAGAACCTGCCCGGATGTCAAAACAACAACACTCATGGGACCGGAAGACTGGAAAACGGCTCAGGACCACACTCGACACCTTAACATATACACTGACGGCTCCAAGATGGAAGGAGGAGTAGGAGCGGGAATATACTGTACAGACCCTGAGATAAGGCTGTCGTATAAGCTACCAAGCCAATGCAGCATATTTCAGGCGGAAGTCTTCGCCATCAGGAAGGCGGCAGAGCTTGCGCAGAGAATAGACCGCCCACGTGAGGCGGTAAACATGTTCGTAGACAGACAGGACACTGCCTGGCTGCGGCACATGCAGTCAAGCTGGGCATCACCGACAACGGCAACTGTAGGAGATGTGATGAATTCGAGGCAACCGAAACCTTGGAGCATCTCATCTGCAAGTGCCCGGCCTTGACACGGGCGAGAATAAGGTACTTAGGCGCCCCAATGCTGGCCTCGCTAGGAGAGGCCTCAAAGAGAACGCCAGGTGAACTGCTCGCCTTCGCGAAATGCGCCTCGATCCTCAAGGACTTCGAAACCACGTAAAGCACTCCAGGTCCATTCAAGGAAAAGCCCCCGGGTAATTCGATCTCATTCGATCTCTCTCTTTCATAGCGGACGGTCGTGTTTTTGTTTTGCGCTCCGATTTTTGTGTTAATTTTATTGTAAACCACCGGGGTTTCCTCTGAATTCATCACTTAAATTTTTAAAATTATATACCGTCTCGCTATCGCGCGTGCATGCACTTTTCTGTGTAATTAATTTGTGTTAATAATCACTTTTTAGTTTGTGTTAAGACGGTTATCTTATTTTCCTCCTTATTCTTTTTCTCGTTTTTACTTATTTTTCTCTCCCCCGCTTGAGTGTCGTTTGCTGTTAGCTGCAACTAAGCCGTTATAGCTCTCATCGCTCTTGTTGATTTCTGCTGCTCATTCTCTTAACCTTGCGCTCTTTTGTTCTCTCTCTCTCTCTTAGCTTTTTGGTACTGATAGTGTGCACAGTGGTTCTAGGGTTTGCGAAAATGTCCCAAAATATTGTCTGTCTTCAGTTGCGGACTCGAAAGTCTTTAGAAAGGGAGGCAGACTCGAAACTCTTCAGAGAGAGAGGCAGACTCGAAAGTCTTCGGTTGCGGAATCGAAAGTCTGCAGATAGAGAGGGGGGAGTGAACTCGAAAGTCTGCGGGGAAAGAGGGAAGGCGGACTCGAAAGTCTTCAGTTGCGGACTCGAAAGTTTTCAGAGAGGGAGGCGGACTCGAAAGTCTTCAGAGGGAGAAGCGGACTGGAAAGTCTTCAGAGAGAGAGGCGGACTCGAAAGTCGTCGGTTGCGGAATCGAAAGTCTTCAGAGAGAAAGGGGGAGTTGACTCGAAAGTCTGCGGGGAAAGAGGGAATGCGGACTAGAAAGTCTTCAGTTGCGGACTCGAAAGTCTTCAGAAAGAGTGGCGGACTCGAAAGTCTTCCGAGCGAGAATTCGGCGTGCCGAATTGTTGCCGCGACTCGAAAGTCCTTCGGACTTAAACTTAGCGGAGCTAAGTATGTATTACAAACCAAATCCGAAGTTCGGTTCACCCAAAAAAGTGACTTTGGCTGCTGACTACTGAAAGTGTGCTACTAGAGGCTTACCGCTTTCGATCGCTGTCGGCTGCTAAGTGATTTTCCAAGGGCCAGCGGCCAGCATTATATAGGGCCTGGCGTGGCCTAGTGTGCCCGCCGCGATCGGGCTCTTCCTTTTCCTGCGTGTTCAGGGTGCTCCTTGTCGCCGATGTGACCCTTTTCTTAGCGCGCGCGCATTCAAATTCAAATCGTTTTTCCTATGTTTTCGCCACGGGTCACAAAGTCAGTATAAATTACATCCGTTTGAAGGTTATTATGGAAGCCCATTATAATTAAGAAAATGAGCTCCAGAGGGTTAGTAGTTGTCGCTTAATAAATCCATGCTGACATGGAGGAATTACTGATCTGCAAAGGTGCTGCAAATGTGGAGTAATAATATTTTCAAAACGTTTAGGGATGGCCGAATGCTTAGAGATTCATCTATAGTGTAACGAAATTCTCCGGCCGGAATATGTCTCAGTCGCGGGCAGGGAACCTATACAAGACATTTATATAGGAGGACGGGAATAATATTTGGAATTTTGTAAAATAGCACGCCGAAACCCGGTCTAAACTGCGTCTCCTTCCCCGATTTCATGTGCCGTAGTTGCTACCTTAGTCGTGGCTATCCGGCTCTACGTGGTTGGTCAGAATTCTACGGCATATGGCGTAGGGCGGCCTGCATTACCGATCGCGGCACGGCTTTTCGCACTGGCTTATGGACACTGCTTGCCTATCCTGCTAGTATTGCCCTACTGGCCTACTTGCAATGCCTGATCGGGCCCAGGAGCACTCTCCGGCTGGACACGGAGGCTATCTAAGGGTTGCACACTAGTTGATTTCATTGGCCAAAAATACAAAATACAAATACTTAAAATGGCCACTTTTTTATTTTTTAATATTTCTTAACAGATGAATAATTCAAACTGCATTTTTATTTTTTTTTGTGTACCATTCGAACGCGCTACAAAAAATGACAAAAGAGAGACAGAAAAATATATGTCAAAGTTGAAGTAAAAAGTTTCTCTCGAAAAAAATTACATTTTAATATAAAATCGCGTATATTCGTGGTTAATTAAAATGAATATTGAAGATAAATTTATGCACTATGCAACAGTAATTTATATATCTCGAAAAAAATTACATTTTAATATAAAATCGCGTATATTCGTGGTTAATTAAAATGAATATTGAAGATAAATTTATGCACTATGCAACAGTAATTTATATGCCATTATCTGTTGTTTTATTGCTTTTAAATTAGTTTTACATTAAAGCCTGTCCTGTTATATATGCAGAGATGTAAAATAAAGAAAACGTTGTGTTCCGGGTCTAACTGGATGATGACATTTTTTTTATAAAAAGGAGCATATATTTCTTAGTTTATGTTTTCAATTTCAGATTCTCTTCGAGTTGTGGCTGTTGGTATGCATTAGGGTATCCGTTGCTGTGGGTTTTATTCTTAGATTTCCTGGGAAGTGAGTGTCCAGCAGCATATCTAGTGATTCTTCAGCTGACGTCGATCTTGTGATGTCAGGTCGGCTTATAAGTGGCTCAACCTAGCCGTATCTTTTATTCCTTATAGCGATTCGTAGTAGTTGCTTCAAGATTCTTTCTTGGTTGCGTATATTGCTTTTTTGTATTTTTTATGTATTTTCTTGTACGGTCCCCTGACTTTGGTTCCATTGGTTCTGAGCTCACTTAGCTCTTTGCTCTACTACTGTGGGTACTTTTTCTTGGAGTACGTGAGTCTGCATGACTCCTTGTACGCGTTGTTGAGGATGTTTGTGAGGTCCTCAACTTCTTGGTCGTTTTAGATTGGACCTGACATTGATCCTTCTGTTCTAGTCTGTGTTGCGAGGGTTGCGTTTCGGTGTCGTCTCGCGCGTACCCGTGGTCTGAAAAAGAGTGCTATGTCGAGACCCTCCAGTTTCCTACCTTGTCGGAACTCTCCATTTGGAGAGTTATATCTTCTTACCATCGAAATTCTTCCGTACTTGGGAAAATGAAGGTTGGTCTGTCCCCCTATTACAAATAGTGTCGACACGATATATAATACTATCGAAAAGAGACTCACCCCTCTCGTTTGTTTCCTTACTCCTCCACAGCGTGTGCCTGGCGTTGACTTCACACCCGAGGATGAGCGTCATTTTAGTCTCCTCGGCCCACTGAATCAACCTGATGTCGGCATATGGGTTGCATTTTCGATGTGGGCCATATAGCCGGAGGCTATTCGCTGGAACTTGGGAGCTCCGCTTCAGGTTGATCTGTACGACATTCGGAATTACTGTGGCGTTGTGTCTGGGGTGACGTCGTCGATGATTGGGTCATCCAACAGTCTTTTGGTGTCATCGACGTCGTCTTCGAGGGCTTCGTCCGGCTCGGCCAGGAAGACCTTGATCTTGGCCTTCCTTAGGCCGTCCCGAACTTTGTGGTCGGACTTTTGCAGTTTCTCTAGGCATTGGCGGTTGATGAGGCACAAGAAAGGCTGGCTTGTTTTCATCTCCTTTTCAGCCTTCAAGATGGCCCAGTCCTCCATGTCGACACCTGCGTTCTGAGCTCGCAGAGTCCTCAGCACTCTTTTATGGCTAGACAGCCCCTTTGGTAGCCAGTTGCGAGCTCTGTGCCTCCTTGCGGGGACTAGCTTAATACTTAGCCCTTTCCATGCGTTGCTTATGCTGGCAACGCATGCCACCAGGAAGTCCTCCTCATCGTCGCACCTCTAACCATGTCTGAGGAGTCAAGGAGGGTGTCGGACCAGATGGCTTTGATAGTAACTTGTCTGTTACCATCTCTGACAGTCTGGTCTCGACATCCTCCCATTTCTCCGCCAGTAGGCGCCCTTCGTCGTTGAGCTCGTCCACCAGGTCCATGGCATGGCTGTTTCTAGGTACCTCGCTGAAACTCTTCGCCGGCCTAACGAACGATGTCGCTCTCGGTGCCTCCTTGGCATCCTTTGGTCTCTTCGGAGCGTTCTCGCTGGGAGAGATTTTGATTCGCCTGGGAAGGAAGGAATGCTTCCGGCTGCTCCTTTTCGTATTTCTCAAAGTCCTCGATTACTGCATGGAATCGGGCCTTGTCGTCTCTGTCTTTTTCATATTTGGCTATCTTAGCCAGAATGAAGCGGGCCTTGTTGACCTGCGCCTTCCTCTGTTGGTGGGCTAACGATTTTGGCTTATCGTTAGCCCCACTAACTTTGGCGTGGCTCGCCTTGGTTATGGTGGTTGGTCGTGGCATTTGATGAGTGCTCGACTTGGCACTGCACACCGAACTCGACGGAGTCAGCGTCTCGTCATCCGAGCGCAGCAACTCATCTTCGTCGATTTCGGGGATGGTTCGGGGTTGTAAGTCCCCCATGAGGCCCGAGGGATTTTGGGATTTGTCCCTAAGCCACGGCAAGGCAGTTCCGACCCAGGGTTGCCCGGCCCTGGGAAGGCTCCGTTCAAACACAGCTGTATATGCCCCTCAGCTGCGAACCTTATAGTCAGGGAGCACGGGTCGCTTCACACCCCTGACTTGAGGGGAGGCCGTTTCGATACTTGGCCGGGTCTTGAAGTGGGATGGGAGTCATAGGACTGATAAGTAAGGGAGACACAGAAGTTTGCCACTCGTATTAGCCGTACCGTAGTTCGTTTCCAGGAAGTAGCACGCTGAGGACCTTCCCCGAGGAGAAGGTGCTGTCTATCAAACTGACATCCACCTACGTGTCAACTTGATGCTTTAGTTTTCCAAGGAATATACATCAGCAGACGCTCTGCTGATTTTGCCTTAGTCTGATGCACCCTTACCACCCCTTCCTGTAATAGATGTTAAGATTTTTTTTAATTTAGTGTCGAAAATATCGGATGGAGAGCGCCCTGTGAAGTGTGAGCCAGTGTTATTAATATATATGAAAAAGAGAAACACTTGAATTTCTAAAAATGCAGCGCATCAAACGTAATGATATTTAATTCGAACTGTAAAGATTTTGTAAAATAAAATATTTCTGATCTAGTATTTTTTCAATGGTTCCGTTGTCTGCTTCAGCAACCGGTTCTCTGCAGGTTGAAATCTGGTTCCATTTTCATAGCTGGTGGTTTAAATCTTATGAAATTTTTACTAAATATTCCTTATTCTTCTTTTAGTAAGCCAACATACCGTGCTTATTGGAACACGTTCCTAAACTGGATTTATAAGACTAGATTTTTGCTGACCTCTTTTGTATGGGGCAGAGGCCGAGGTTGGTTTACAACTATGCGATTTTCAAAAACCGACGGACTGAAGTAAATAAAACTTTGAAGAGCAAAACTACAATAAATGTCCTTGATCTTGACATACCAGGTCCTGTGAGCCGAGATATTAAGAAAACCGTGAAAACCCGATTTTTCAAAGACTATTTTTTTTAATAGATCCAAGGGTCAAATGCCCATATACCCAGTAAAAAACCATTGTAAATTTGTTTTTTAGCATTTATACACTTTATTTTCTTCAAATTAGTGCCTTATTTACAAAATAAATAAAATATAAAAAATTTTCCGTGTCCCATTTTTTCACCGTTTCATTTCAACGCTTACTCACCGACGCTAATTTGACGGACTTTCTTTTTCGCACCACTCTCGGAAAATACTATATACACTTTTCTTTTATATTGTTTTCATGTATGGATACTGACCTTTAAAACGACCGATCACGAACAGCCGTTCTCAACTATATGCCTCTCGCTCTATCTCACTGCTTAAAAACGTTTGTCGACGGCCAATCGATAGGTAGAATAAGTATTGTAATGAAAATCTAGTATTTGTTAAGCTATCCGATCTTGTATGAATTTTGTTGTCTTTTAAGTACAGTATCCAGACAGAGAAACGTTTCGCAGCGGAACAAAGTGTTTAATCTTTTCAAGTGTGACCGCTGATTTCATTAGCGGTTCGGCATTTTTGGTCGGCAAATGATGCGGGCATACATGCTTGTTTACAATATTTTTAAAATGTTGATAAAAAATGAACAAGAAAATAAAAACTACTATTGCCATGGCAGTAATTATAGTCGTAATAGATAAGGAAGATTCTCAACCAAATAAGAAGCAATCCAAGTATTGGGTGATCCCATACCTGCGAGATCAATTGAAGGGCGATATTCTCTCGATGTACCTATTGATTACATATTTTTGTATCAATAAAACACTCTCTCACCTCCTAATATCATGTCCTATCATAACCCAAAATAAACTTCCCTTCTTCCCTCAGAATACACCTATATTTGCAAAATATTTCATCCAACACTAGAAAATATAAGTAATATTTTAAAACTTATTAAACATTTTAATATATATTATCAGATCTATTAATTATATGAATACAATTCATTGAATTCAATCCTATTAAATAGTATGTAAACAAAGTAAAAACAAACTGAAAACAATACAGCCGAATGCTCCATATGCCATGGCTTTGTAGTAGATTTAAGTTTTGTAAGCGATGTAATAATAATAATAATATATCAATAATTTACATTCTTATCATTATCTTTTGTTTGTTTTATAGTTAGTACATCTGTAGCAAACTCCTCTGATGGTTTTTGGAAATTTAACGGATTTACGGAACTAAAGAAGGTAGTCAGAGAGGCAATCGAGGGTCGAGATCAGCCTGTTTTATTAAATTTGCCATTCTTTTTGGCAGCCCGCTCGAAATATACTAAAAAGTGACCCATTCCGTTCTAGTATATTTGTTTTCGTGTCAGGTTACCGGCCTTTAAAACAGCCGCTGACGAACAGCCGTTTTCAAATATTTGCCTCTCGCTCTCTCTCACTGCTTAAAGACGGTTTTTTACTGTCTGGATACTGTGCTTTAAGTGGGGGCCTACTAATCTCGGTACTGTGAATACTTCCAAAATTGTGCAGTTCACTGTTTTGTGAATTGTAGGAGGGCACACTGCGGTAAGATTGTGTTAGTTAGAAATATAAGAGACTAATTTCAACAATTTACAGAATAAAACACCCTTGAAGTTACACCACTCTTCGGACCTACGCGTGTGGGGGAGTTGTTGAAGGCAACTCCGCATGAAACAAGACAACGTTTTTTACTGTCCGGATACTGTGCTTTAGTCTTTGTTCTCTCTCACTGCTTTAAAATTATTTTTTACTGCCAAGCATTTGGAACTGAAACGCCAAAAAAAAACAAACTGTTAAAAATGTCCGACAAATTTTGAGAGGGAAGAAATTGAGACCTTTTTTAAACCATACCCTTTTTGTATACCATTCGTTAAACTGATGGTTGACAGTGGATGGTATAAATATGATCAAACTTAACGAAAAAAATGTACATTAATTGTAATAAACAGTTGACATATACATATAAGATCAAGGGTGCACAATTAAGCTTTAATATTGATAACTAAGTTATTAGTTATTATATTAATAATTATGTTAATTGAATAAATTTACATAAATAACAACCGTGGCCAAAACAGAAAGTCTACTGATAAACTTTTTTTATACCCTTGCAGGGTATTATAGTTTCAGTCAAAAGTTTGCAACGCAGTGAACGAGGCATCTCCGACCCTATCAAGTACATGGGCTAATCCTGGGGTCGCGAACGTACGTTCGTACTAGCGCAAAAAAATTAAGGAAAAAAACATTTTCTGAAACTTTTTTTTTTGGTTTCCGATACCATTTGGTAAGTTCTTTTCTTAGTGTAAATTATGGTTCTAATGGATTTTCCATTTTAATAATATTGCTATTATGAAGGTTGAACTGCAGTATCGTCAGTGCCATGGGTACCAGTTCCAGACGGGTTGACTATGACTGTCACATCACCGTCCTCTTCCTCCTCATCTGAGACGTCCAGAGTCATCCTGTTCAGCGTCGATGATGGATTAAAGACCTAGGTCCTTCTCCACCTCTCCTGCCGGCAGGGTGTGCGCGTCCTATCAACCAATGATTGAATAAAGATCTGAACCTACTTAATTTAACCGAATTTTCTTCGCTGTTCTCCCTGAGAAACGGGTCGGGATCTCTTACAGCAACCCCTGGGACTAGCAGATGAGACAGGAAGAGAGACCGGAAGGGAAAAGGTCATAGAGGAGTAGGAATCGAAGACGGAGAAGCAAGTGACCAAAGTCAAATATGGAGCGGATAAACGTGGAGTTCCTGGACCGAATACGAAGCTGGGGAATACGGTACCAGGGAACAGCGAACCCAATGGAATGCGAGAAGCTGACGGGAGAGCAAGTGGAATACTTCCTACCGCTAGGGTATCGGAGGCAGCTCTGGGAGCAAATCACGCATCGAAGGCAAGGAGATTTGATAGATCGTTGAGATCATCGAGGAGGAAGATCTCGCACAGCCACAGCACGGATTGAGCCCAGAGAGCGGCGGGGGATTCGACGTAGCGGGGCAGACTGCAATGGCCGCCACAAAAACCACCGAGTGCTATGAGTCGGCGGCGAGCCCACCGGAGCAGGCAGGCCTGGGGGTCAAGCACCAGTATAGTACACGGGAAGATGGAGAGTCCGTGGAATACATGAGGTCAGCCGTTGGGGAGGAAGGCACGGACTCGGAAGTGCAGAAGGAGAACAACGAGGAGGAGGTTCAAAGCAAGGAAGACAAGGCGTGGAGGCAGCAGATCAAGAAGGAGGAACAGGAAGAAACGACGAACCGGCGAGACACGAGAGGCGGTAAGGAAGGCAACATGGAGAAGCAAAGAATACAATGAAGACGCGGCAACCCAGGGCACAGCGGACGACAGGGCAGCCACTCGGACTAAACAAATTTACTGAGCGGACTCTGGCCATATCTGCGCTACCTGGGAACCTGTCGCAGACCGTCACAAGCTTTTCATGTTGGTCAATCGAGCCTTCAACTTTTTTCGAGTAAGGGACTCAGAGAAAGGCCAGCTCCGTTAATCATAGCCAAGTCCCAACTAAAAGGTAGCAAAAATAATTGACTCTCGTTTTCTCTCTTTATGGTAAGGAAAAGAGTATGAAATCAAAGCGGATACAAAGGAGTCCTGATTGTTTTAAAACAAAAATTTCCAACAAATTGGTTGGTAAAACTACGCTTTTGTGGTAGCGTAATCAACCAAGACGACTAGAGGAGGACGACCGCAGCAGTCGATCAAATCATCTACAAAAACATCAGCTGCAATAAAAACAACAAGATGGACATACAGTCGGGTGTCCCGACAGTAGAATACCATGTACCATTACAAGGCGCGTCCCAAAATTATATAAAAGAAAGAGAATAAGAATAAAAAACTGAGACAAATTTACATATAATGCAAATGTCTTCTCATTCAAGAGCAAAGTCGATAGCTCAGTGGGTAAAGCTACACATACATTTTTGTAAGCAATTGGCCTGGGTTCGAATCAACCGCAGGCATAAGGAATTTTTTCATTTTCAAAACATTAAGTATAGTTCTTTGCTTGAATTTTTTTAGTATTAAATACTGTAATTATTTTGATGTACTGGAAAAAAAAAAAAAAAAAAAAAATTGATAAAAATAAAAAAGTTTTCACTCGTCGCCGACGGGATTCGAACCCGTGACAACTAACATTTGAAAAAGACTTCAGCTTAGCCAGCTGCACCACCAACCAATTCAAAATGAGTAACCTTATTTTCATAATAATGTGAACATAACTAGAATGTTTAATGAACGTTTTGATTTATTTGGAGCCCTCTGCCTGGGCTGCCTCTTGTACACGTAATGTGTATAAAGTAAAAAGCCTATATCTCCGCTATTTATGGCACGATCGCAATAAAACAGTCTGGACAGTCTGTGTATTTTGATAAAATGCATTAAGCTTTTTAATATGGTTTACATAACTTTATAAATTTGGAGCTATACGTTTTTTTCAAATAGCTCCTCCAAAAAGGGGAGCAGTAAAAATTTAAAACAAACTTGATCTGCGTGCAGATATAAGAAGTCTAAATCCAAAGTTTGGTGTCTCTAGCTCTTATAGTCTCTGAGATCTAGGCGTTCATACAGACAGACGGATGGACGGACGGACGGACAGGCGGACATGGCTATATCGACTCCTTTAGTGGTCCTGACCAATATTTAGGTAACTTTTGGGGGTCTGCCACGCCTCCTTCTGCCTGTTACAGAAAATCGCACTCGCACAAAACTATAATACCTTTGTACCTTTGGTACATGGTATAACAACGACGACGACTCTAGAGCAGCAGCTAAGTCAATTCAAAATATTTTTTATGTAAACACATTTTTTATATACATATAATACATATACATAAAAGTATATTAGAAATTAAGACAAATTGTCTCCCTTTATATTGTTATCTATTTGAAATTTAAAATTCTTCAAAAAAAAAAGAAAATATTGTTGTTCTCTTGATATTGTTGTCTGTTTAAAAATTACAATTCTTGAAAAACATTGATATTCCCTTTATATTGTTGTCTGTTAAAAAAAAATCAAAAATGTTGTCCGCCAAAACTTTTAAACTTATAAAAAGGCAAATAGAAATAACAAAGGCAAGTAGGCAGTAGGTAGAACTTCCAATACTCAATGTCGCGATAATGACAGATATTGATAACATTAAACAAAAAATAGACCGCGTACTTCAGGAAACAGATAACACTGAGGCAGGATCCACAACTTTAGATCAACTAGAAAATTACTTAGAGGAGACACTCGTAGCAATTCACGAGAATAGGGTAAAAACTTTCGACATTCGAATTAAAAAGATACAATTATATTATGAACTATTATTATTAACTATTATTACTATTAACCCTACCTGTTTATTTTGTGACGGTCTGCCACAGGTTCCCAGGTAGCTCAGGGATGACCAGAGTCCGCTCAGTAAATTTGTTTAGTCCGAGTGGCTGCCCTGTCGTCCGCTGTGCCCTGGGTTGCCGCGTCTTCATTGTATTCTTTGCTTCTCCATGTTGCCTTCCTTACCGCCTCTCGTGTCTCGCCGGTTCGTCGTTTCTTCCTGTTCCTCCTTCTTGATCTGCTGCCTCCACGCCTCGTCTTCCTTGCTTTGAACCTCCTCCTCGTTGTTCTCCTTCTGCACTTCCGAGTCCGTGCCTTCCTCCCCAACGGCTGACC
Organism: Drosophila anomelani; assembly: GCA_035045905.1. Taxonomy (NCBI): domain Eukaryota; kingdom Metazoa; phylum Arthropoda; class Insecta; order Diptera; family Drosophilidae; genus Drosophila; species Drosophila anomelani. The sequence goes on along the minus strand of JAWNOO010000028.1, from coordinate 755,520 downwards.
TCATGTATTCCACGGACTCTCCATCTTCCCGTGTACTATACTGATGCTTGACCCCCAGGCCTGCCTGCTCCGGTGGGCTCGCCGCCGACTCATAGCACTCGGTGGTTTTTGTGGCGGCCATTGCAGTCTGCCCCGCTACGTCGAATCCCCCGCCGCTCTCTGGGCTCAATCCGTGCTGTGGCTGTGCGAGATCTTCCTCCTCGATGATCTCAACGATCTATCAAAAAACTTCACACTGCTTCTGAATTTGGCATAGATCTGATCCATCTGCCGCAGAGTCATTGCGAATGCTCTTGTAGATTCCGCTTCTCCTTGCCTTCGATGCGTGATTTGCTCCCAGAGCTGCCTCCGATACCCTAGCGGTAGGAAGTATTCCACTTGCTCTCCCGTCAGCTTCTCGCATTCCATTGGGTTCGCTGTTCCCTGGTACCGTATTCCCCAGCTTCGTATTCGGTCCAGGAACTCCACGTTTATCCGCTCCATATTTGACTTTGGTCACTTGCTTCTCCGTCTTCGATTCCTACTCCTCTATGACCTTTTCCCTTCCGGTCTCTCTTCCTGTCTCATCTGCTAGTCCCAGGGGTTGCTGTAAGAGATCCCGACCCGTTTCTCAGGGAGAACAGCGAAGAAAATTCGGTTAAATTAAGTAGGTTCAGATCTTTATTCAATCATTGGTTGATAGGACGCGCACACCCTGCCGGCAGGAGAGGTGGAGAAGGACCTAGGTCTTTAATCCATCATCGACGCTGAACAGGATGACTCTGGACGTCTCAGATGAGGAGGAAGAGGACGGTGATGTGACAGTCATAGTCAACCCGTCTGGAACTGGTACCCATGGCACTGACGATACTGCAGTTCAACCTTCATAATAGCAAGTTCGGGTCGGCGGAACTCCTAATAGCCATGGAGCAATGGTCCGTCGATATAGCTCTAGTCCAAGAGCCGTGAATTGCCTCCGCAACTCCATTGCCGGACTAAAGTCCTCAACACTCAACGTGTTATACACACTGCCGGTAAGCAGAAGCAAAACCGCCGTACTTGCACAGAAGGGTCTCCAAGCTAACCTTATGTCTCATTACAGCACGGATAATCTGACTGTGGTAATGCTTGAAAGCAAGAAGAAGCGCCTACTGGTAGCTTCTTTAGGGGAACTACATACCTTCGTGGGTCCTACCTCCTCTAACGTGCTAGACTTAACACTAGCAGCAGCGCAGGGTACCATGGTATCAGAATGGAAAGTCCTTGAGAGACCATCCTTCTCAGACCACAAGTACATCCGTTCCAATACGACTTCGAACCATCTCCAAAACCACCTGTCTTCAGAAACCTCCGGAACACCAACTGGGGAAAGTTTAAAAGGACTCTGCGAGACTCGCGACTGGTCCAGGCACAGTTATATCAGTGTGGAAAATATAAAAGTCCCTAGAGACGCTCTCCAAGGAATTACTAGATGCGTACCACGCATCATAGCAAGAAATAAGAAGAGAACCAAGCCACCATGGTGGAACAGGGAGCTCTCTCTCTCCAACGCAACAACCTCAGAGAGTTCTTCAAAATTGCTAAACAAGCGAAAGATGACACAATCAACGACGAATATAAAATCCTACTAAGGAACTACAGGGTGACCCGCTACCCATAGGGTAAAAGGGTATTATAACTTTGCGCCGGCAGGAAAAGTATGTAACGGGTACAAAGAGGCATCTCCGACCCTATAAAGTATATATATTCTTGATCAGCGTCAACAGCCGAGACGATCTAGCCATGTTTGTCTGTCCGTCTGTCTGTCTGTATGTCAGGGTCTCTGTCCGTATGAAACACTGGATCTTAGAGACTATAAGAGACAAAGCTCTAATTTTTGTTTGTTTCAAATATTTACCATGCCCACTTCCGCCCCCGCAAATAATCAAAAAGCGTAGAGTCGTAGAGTTTTAAAGCTGGAGTCTCGAGTTTTGGTATATACATTAAGAAGTGTGTGATTCCTGAAAATTTGGTTGCGATCAGATAAAAATTGTCAAAGTTATTAAAGAAATAATTTTGTATGGCCACAAAAGGCTGCTACAGCATGCCTCATTTGGTTGACCAACTAGACCAACTAAATATTCTTACCAGTTCTTGATTGTGTTCGGAAAAGAATCTTATAAGATATTCAAGAAGCAATTTTAATAAATGGTAATAATTATTTGCCGCTTTAATGCAATGCGTATGTATTTTTGAACGCATGTGATTATATTACACTTGCATTTGTATTTGTCCGTTATGTTCAAAACTGAATTAACAATTTACTATGGGTGGCGGGTATCTCACAGTCAAGCTCACTCGACTGTAGATTTCTTACTTGTTTATTACAGGATGTGAATTTGCTATAACTTTTTGAAAAGACATCCGATTTTCACAAATGGAGTATTTTTATTTAATTTGGTCTTTTACAATTTTTTTGGACTAGTCGTGGAACCCAACATCGATAAAATGGTCGCCCTTATGGGCCACAGCAATACTGGCTCTTTTTTTTTGCTGCAGCGAATTTTGATGACCGATGAGGCCCATTTCACGCATCTGGCGGCATCAACAAGCAAAATTGCCGCATTTGGGGGACGGAGAATCCTCATGTAATTCATGAAGTGCCATTACATGATCAAAAAGTGACAGTTTGTGCCGGCGTTTGCGTTTGCGTAGAAAGTGATGGAAAATTCAGAAAAAAAAGAGCCTGTTTTGCCGTGGCCCATAAGGGCGGCCATTTAATCGATGTTGTGTTCCACAACTAGTCGAAACAAATTGTAAAAGACCAAATTGAATAAAAATACCTCATTTGTGAAAATCTTATGTGTTTTCAAAAAGTTAAAGCAAATTCACATCCCCTAATAAAATACGGCTCACCCTGTACAAGAAGGAAATACGAAGGGCGCAAAGAAGCTCTTGGAGGAACTATTGCTCCAACATAGAGATTGACCCAGAAACGCGAGGCTCCGGAAGTTGCTATCGAAGAAACCTTCCTAGTCAGCTCAAAAGCGAAAATGAAAAGTGGACTGAGGGCAGCGAAGAGGCCCTAACAGCACTAATGGAAGCGCACTTCCCAGGATGCACAGAAATAACCGATGCCAATAAGCATCAGGTACTAGCAACGTGTGAAGAGCACCTTCCAACAGATATAATAACCTCCAGAAGAATCCACTGGGCTATAGACTCCTTCGCGGGGATAAAAGCACCGGGACTTGATGGAATATTCCCAGCCATGCTACAGGTGATCAAAGAAGAGTTCACCCTATGGCTCTTCGCAATATATAGAGCTTGTATAAGCACGGGCTATATCCCTATCCAATGGAGGACCTCTCGGATTTTACTGTCAACCCATCAGCATGCCTACACAAAAGGGAAATCGTTAGAGACGGCACTAAATTCGTTAGTAGCCACCATCGAGAAAGCCCTGCACGATAAAGAATACGCCCTCGTAGCGTTTGTGGACATATCCCGGGCCTTCAACAACATCAGTACAGGCGCAATAATGGGCCGCCTAGAGGCATCTGAAACGCACACCGTCTCAACTTCTGGTTACGTAACCTGCTAAGTTGCAGGCGGGTACAATCTGATTGGGGCACTGCTACCATGGTGAAGGGAGCACACAGGGGCACACTACAAGGTGGAGTCCTATCGCCCCTCCTATGGAACCTGGTGGTCGACGACCTGATCAAGAGATTCGAGAGGAAAGCCCCAAAGATAACAGCCTATGCGGATGACATAAGCATAATTATCACGGGTATATGTCCATCGACTCTCAGCTCGATCATGGAATCAACGCTCAGGGAGATATATGAGTGGGCGGACAAGGTAGGACTCAGTATCAACGCCGATAATGCGGACCTCATTCTCTTTACCAAGAGATGCAAGGTACCGCTATGGATCCCCCCAAAAATAAATGCAACCAGGCTGACCCCGAAAACACAAGTCAAATACCTCGTCACTTTCCTAGACAGCAAGCTGGCGTGGAAACCCAATGTACAAGAGAGGGTGAAAAAGGCCACCATAGCGCTTTATGCATCCAAGATGCTTAGTAGCACATGGGGTCTCTCATCTACTCTGATGCGCTGGGTCTACATATCGGTGGTGTGTCCGACACTGCTGTACGGAGTCTTAGCGCTGTGGCAAGGTCAACACCTACAAAAGAGCTCAAAAGTCGCCACAAAGATTCGGGCACAGTTCAATTGGTCAAAACATGAGCAGTTCATCTGACTTCATGATACCCAGAACCTGCCCGGATGTCAAAACAACAACACTCATGGGACCGGAAGACTGGAAAACGGCTCAGGACCACACTCGACACCTTAACATATACACTGACGGCTCCAAGATGGAAGGAGGAGTAGGAGCGGGAATATACTGTACAGACCCTGAGATAAGGCTGTCGTATAAGCTACCAAGCCAATGCAGCATATTTCAGGCGGAAGTCTTCGCCATCAGGAAGGCGGCAGAGCTTGTGCAGAGAATAGACCGCCCACGTGAGGCGGTAAACATGTTCGTAGACAGACAGGACACTGCCTGGCTGCGGCACATGCAGTCAAGCTGGGCATCACCGACAACGGCAACTGTAGGAGATGTGATGAATTCGAGGCAACCGAAACCTTGGAGCATCTCATCTGCAAGTGCCCGGCCTTGACACGGGCGAGAATAAGGTACTTAGGCGCCCCAATGCTGGCCTCGCTAGGAGAGGCCTCAAAGAGAACGCCAGGTGAACTGCTCGCCTTCGCGAAATGCGCCTCGATCCTCAAGGACTTCGAAACCACGTAAAGCACTCCAGGTCCATTCAAGGAAAAGCCCCCGGGTAATTCGATCTCATTCGATCTCTCTCTTTCATAGCGGACGGTCGTGTTTTTGTTTTGCGCTCCGATTTTTGTGTTAATTTTATTGTAAACCACCGGGGTTTCCTCTGAATTCATCACTTAAATTTTTAAAATTATATACCGTCTCGCTATCGCGCGTGCATGCACTTTTCTGTGTAATTAATTTGTGTTAATAATCACTTTTTAGTTTGTGTTAAGACGGTTATCTTATTTTCCTCCTTATTCTTTTTCTCGTTTTTACTTATTTTTCTCTCCCCCGCTTGAGTGTCGTTTGCTGTTAGCTGCAACTAAGCCGTTATAGCTCTCATCGCTCTTGTTGATTTCTGCTGCTCATTCTCTTAACCTTGCGCTCTTTTGTTCTCTCTCTCTCTCTTAGCTTTTTGGTACTGATAGTGTGCACAGTGGTTCTAGGGTTTGCGAAAATGTCCCAAAATATTGTCTGTCTTCAGTTGCGGACTCGAAAGTCTTTAGAAAGGGAGGCAGACTCGAAACTCTTCAGAGAGAGAGGCAGACTCGAAAGTCTTCGGTTGCGGAATCGAAAGTCTGCAGATAGAGAGGGGGGAGTGAACTCGAAAGTCTGCGGGGAAAGAGGGAAGGCGGACTCGAAAGTCTTCAGTTGCGGACTCGAAAGTTTTCAGAGAGGGAGGCGGACTCGAAAGTCTTCAGAGGGAGAAGCGGACTGGAAAGTCTTCAGAGAGAGAGGCGGACTCGAAAGTCGTCGGTTGCGGAATCGAAAGTCTTCAGAGAGAAAGGGGGAGTTGACTCGAAAGTCTGCGGGGAAAGAGGGAATGCGGACTAGAAAGTCTTCAGTTGCGGACTCGAAAGTCTTCAGAAAGAGTGGCGGACTCGAAAGTCTTCCGAGCGAGAATTCGGCGTGCCGAATTGTTGCCGCGACTCGAAAGTCCTTCGGACTTAAACTTAGCGGAGCTAAGTATGTATTACAAACCAAATCCGAAGTTCGGTTCACCCAAAAAAGTGACTTTGGCTGCTGACTACTGAAAGTGTGCTACTAGAGGCTTACCGCTTTCGATCGCTGTCGGCTGCTAAGTGATTTTCCAAGGGCCAGCGGCCAGCATTATATAGGGCCTGGCGTGGCCTAGTGTGCCCGCCGCGATCGGGCTCTTCCTTTTCCTGCGTGTTCAGGGTGCTCCTTGTCGCCGATGTGACCCTTTTCTTAGCGCGCGCGCATTCAAATTCAAATCGTTTTTCCTATGTTTTCGCCACGGGTCACAAAGTCAGTATAAATTACATCCGTTTGAAGGTTATTATGGAAGCCCATTATAATTAAGAAAATGAGCTCCAGAGGGTTAGTAGTTGTCGCTTAATAAATCCATGCTGACATGGAGGAATTACTGATCTGCAAAGGTGCTGCAAATGTGGAGTAATAATATTTTCAAAACGTTTAGGGATGGCCGAATGCTTAGAGATTCATCTATAGTGTAACGAAATTCTCCGGCCGGAATATGTCTCAGTCGCGGGCAGGGAACCTATACAAGACATTTATATAGGAGGACGGGAATAATATTTGGAATTTTGTAAAATAGCACGCCGAAACCCGGTCTAAACTGCGTCTCCTTCCCCGATTTCATGTGCCGTAGTTGCTACCTTAGTCGTGACTATCCGGCTCTACGTGGTTGGTCAGAATTCTACGGCATATGGCGTAGGGCGGCCTGCATTACCGATCGCGGCACGGCTTTTCGCACTGGCTTATGGACACTGCTTGCCTATCCTGCTAGTATTGCCCTACTGGCCCTACTTGCAATGCCTGATCGGGCCCAGGAGCACTCTCCGGCTGGACACGGAGGCTATCTAAGGGTTGCACACTAGTTGATTTCATTGGCCAAAAATACAAAATACAAATACTTAAAATGGCCACTTTTTTATTTTTTAATATTTCTTAACAGATGAATAATTCAAACTGCATTTTTATTTTTTTTTTTTGTGTACCATTCGAACGCGCTACAAAAAATGACAAAAGAGAGACAGAAAAATATATGTCAAAGTTGAAGTAAAAAGTTTCTCTCGAAAAAAATTACATTTTAATATAAAATCGCGTATATTCGTGGTTAATTAAAATGAATATTGAAGATAAATTTATGCACTATGCAACAGTAATTTATATGCCATTATCTGTTGTTTTATTGCTTTTAAATTAGTTTTACATTAAAGCCTGTCCTGTTATATATGCAGAGATGTAAAATAAAGAAAACGTTGTGTTCCGGGTCTAACTGGATGATGACATTTTTTTTATAAAAAGGAGCATATATTTCTTAGTTTATGTTTTCAATTTCAGATTCTCTTCGAGTTGTGGCTGTTGGTATGCATTAGGGTATCCGTTGCTGTGGGTTTTATTCTTAGATTTCCTGGGAAGTGAGTGTCCAGCAGCATATCTAGTGATTCTTCACCTGACGTCGATCTTGTGATGTCAGGTCGGCTTATAAGTGGCTCAACCTAGCCGTATCTTTTATTCCTTATAGCGATTCGTAGTAGTTGCTTCAAGATTCTTTCTTGGTTGCTTATATCGCTTTTTTGTATTGTTTATGTATTTTCTTTTACGGTCCCGTTGCTGTGGGTTTTAATCTTAGATTTCCTGGGAAGTAAGTGTCCAGCAGGATATCTAGTGATTCTTTAGCTGACGTCGTTCCTGTAATGTCAGGTCTGCTTATAAGTGGCTCAACCTAGCCGTATATTTTATTCCTTCTAGCGATTCGTAGTAGTTGCTTCAAGATTCTTTCTTGGTTGCGTATATTGCTTTTTTGTATTTTTTATGTATTTTCTTGTACGGTCCCCTGACTTTGGTTCCATTGGTTCTGAGCTCACTTAGCTCTTTGCTCTACTACTGTGGGTACTTTTTCTTGGAGTACGTGAGTCTGCATGACTCCTTGTACGCGTTGTTGAGGATGTTTGTGAGGTCCTCAACTTCTTGGTCGTTTTAGATTGGACCTGACTTTGATCCTTCTGTTCTAGTCTGTGTTGCGAGGGTTGCGTTTCGGTGTCGTCTCGCGCGTACCCGTGGTCTGAAAAAGAGTGCTATGTCGAGACCCTCCAGTTTCCTACCTTGTCGGAACTCTCCATTTGGAGAGTTATATCTTCTTACCATCGAAATTCTTCCGTACTTGGGAAAATGAAGGTTGGTCTGTCCCCCTATTACAAATAGTGTCGACACGATATATAATACTATCGAAAAGAGACTCACCCCTCTCGTTTGTTTCCTTACTCCTCCACAGCGTGTGCCTGGCGTTGACTTCACACCCGAGGATGAGCGTCATTTTAGTCTCCTCGGCCCACTGAATCAACCTGATGTCGGCATCTGGGTTGCATTTTCGATGTGGGCCATATAGCCGGAGGCTATTCGCTGGAACTTGGGAGCTCCGCTTCAGGTTGATCTGTACGACATTCGGAATTACTGTGGCGTTGTGTCTGGGGTGACGTCGTCGATGATTGGGTCATCCAACAGTCTTTTGGTGTCATCGACGTCGTCTTCGAGGGCTTCGTCCGGCTCGGCCAGGAAGACCTTGATCTTGGCCTTCCTTAGGCCGTACCGAACTTTGTGGTCGGACTTTTGCAGTTTATCTAGGTATTGGCGGTTGATGAGGCACAAGAAAGGCTGGCTTGTTTTCATCTCCTTTTCAGCCTTCAAGATGGCCCAGTCCTCCATGTCGACACCTGCGTTCTGAGCTCGCAGAGTCCTCAGCACTCTTTTATGGCTAGACAGCCCCTTTGGTAGCCAGTTGCGAGCTCTGTGCCTCCTTGCGGGGACTAGCTTAATACTTAGCCCTTTCCATGCGTTGCTTATGCTGGCAACGCATGCCACCAGGAAGTCCTCCTCATCGTCGCACCTCTAACCATGTCTGAGGAGTCAAGGAGGGTGTCGGACCAGATGGCTTTGATAGTAACTTGTCTGTTACCATCTCTGACAGTCTGGTCTCGACATCCTCCCATTTCTCCGCCAGTAGGCGCCCTTCGTCGTTGAGCTCGTCCACCAGGTCCATGGCATGGCTGTTTCTAGGTACCTCGCTGAAACTCTTCGCCGGCCTAACGAACGATGTCGCTCTCGGTGCCTCCTTGGCATCCTTTGGTCTCTTCGGAGCGTTCTCGCTGGGAGAGATTTTGATTCGCCTGGGAAGGAAGGAATGCTTCCGGCTGCTCCTTTTCGTATTTCTCAAAGTCCTCGATTACTGCATGGAATCGGGCCTTGTCGTCTCTGTCTTTTTCATATTTGGCTATCTTAGCCAGAATGAAGCGGGCCTTGTTGACCTGCGCCTTCCTCTGTTGGTGGGCTAACGATTTTGGCTTATCGTTAGCCCCACTAACTTTGGCGTGGCTCGCCTTGGTTATGGTGGTTGGTCGTGGCATTTGATGAGTGCTTGACTTGGCACTGCACACCGAACTCGACGGAGTCAGCGTCTCGTCATCCGAGCGCAGCAACTCATCTTCGTCGATTTCGGGGATGGTTCGGGGTTGTAAGTCCCCCATGAGGCCCGAGGGATTTTGGGATTTGTCCCTAAGCCACGGCAAGGCAGTTCCGACCCAGGGTTGCCCGGCCCTGGGAAGGCTCCGTTCAAACACAGCTGTATATGCCCCTCAGCTGCGAACCTTATAGTCAGGGAGCACGGGTCGCTTCACACCCCTGACTTGAGGGGAGGCCGTTTCGAGACTTGGCCGGGTCTTGAAGTGGGATGGGAGTCATAGGACTGATAAGTAAGGGAGACACAGAAGTTTGCCACTCGTATTAGCCGTACCGTAGTTCGTTTCCAGGAAGTAGCACGCTGAGGACCTTCCCCGAGGAGAAGGTGCTGTCTATCAAACTGACATCCACCTACGTGTCAACTTGATGCTTTAGTTTTCCAAGGAATATACATCAGCAGACGCTCTGCTGATTTTGCCTTAGTCTGATGCACCCTTACCACCCCTTCCTGTAATAGATGTTAAGATTTTTTTTAATTTAGTGTCGAAAATATCGGATGGAGAGCGCCCTGTGAAGTGTGAGCCAGTGTTATTAATATATATGAAAAAGAGAAACACTTGAATTTCTAAAAATGCAGCGCATCAAACGTAATGATATTTAATTCGAACTGTAAAGATTTTGTAAAATAAAATATTTCTGATCTAGTATGTTTTCAATGGTTCCGTTGTCTGCTTCAGCAACCGGTTCTCTGCAGGTTGAAATCTGGTTCCATTTTCATAGCTGGTGGTTTAAATCTTATGAAATTTTTACTAAATATTCCTTATTCTTCTTTTAGTAAGCCAACATACCGTGCTTATTGGAACACGTTCCTAAACTGGATTTATAAGACTAGATTTTTGCTGACCTCTTTTGTATGGGGCAGAGGCCGAGGTTGGTTTACAACTATGCGATTTTCAAAAACCGACGGACTGAAGTAAATAAAACTTTGAAGAGCAAAACTACAATAAATGTCCTTGATCTTGACATACCAGGTCCTGTGAGCCGAGATATTAAGAAAACCGTGAAAACCCGATTTTTCAAAGACTATTTTTTTTAATAGATCCAAGGGTCAAATGCCCATATACCCAGTAAAAAACCATTGTAAATTTGTTTTTTAGCATTTATACACTTTATTTTCTTCAAATTAGTGCCTTATTTACAAAATAAATAAAATATAAAAAATTTTCCGTGTCCCATTTTTTCACCGTTTCATTTCAACGCTTACTCACCGACGCTAATTTGACGGACATTCTTTTTCGCACCACTCTCGGAAAATACTATATACACTTTTCTTTTATATTGTTTTCATGTATGGATACTGACCTTTAAAACGACCGATCACGAACAGCCGTTCTCAACTATATGCCTCTCGCTCTATCTCACTGCTTAAAAACGTTTGTCGACGGCCAATCGATAGGTAGAATAAGTATTGTAATGAAAATCTAGTATTTGTTAAGCTATCCGATCTTGTATGAATTTTGTTGTCTTTTAAGTACAGTATCCAGACAGAGAAACGTTTCGCAGCGGAACAAAGTGTTTAATCTTTTCAAGTGCGACCGCTGATTTCATTAGCGGTTCGGCATTTTTGGTCGGCAAATGATGCGGGCATACATGCTTGTTTACAATATTTTTAAAATGTTGATAAAAAATGAACAAGAAAATAAAAACTACTATTGCCATGGCAGTAATTATAGTCGTAATAGATAAGGAAGATTCTCAACCAAATAAGAAGCAATCCAAGTATTGGGTGATCCCATACCTGCGAGATCAATTGAAGGGCGATATTCTCTCGATGTACCTATTGATTACATATTTTTGTATCAATAAAACACTCTCTCACCTCCTAATATCATGTCCTATCATAACCCAAAATAAACTTCCCTTCTTCCCTCAGAATACACCTATATTTGCAAAATATTTCATCCAACACTAGAAAATATAAGTAATATTTTAAAACTTATTAAACATTTTAATATATATTATCAGATCTATTAATTATATGAATACAATTCATTGAATTCAATCCTATTAAATAGTATGTAAACAAAGTAAAAACAAACTGAAAACAATACAGCCGAATGCTCCATATGCCATGGCTTTGTAGTAGATTTAAGTTTTGTAAGCGATGTAATAATAATAATAATATATCAATAATTTACATTCTTATCATTATCTTTTGTTTGTTTTATAGTTAGTACATCTGTAGCAAACTCCTCTGATGGTTTTTGGAAATTTAACGGATTTACGGAACTAAAGAAGGTAGTCAGAGAGGCAATCGAGGGTCGAGATCAGCCTGTTTTATTAAATTTGCCATTCTTTTTGGCAGCCCGCTCGAAATATACTAAAAAGTGACCCATTCCGTTCTAGTATATTTGTTTTCGTGTCAGGTTACCGGCCTTTAAAACAGCCGCTGACGAACAGCCGTTTTCAAATATTTGCCTCTCGCTCTCTCTCACTGCTTAAAGACGGTTTTTTACTGTCTGGATACTGTGCTTTAAGTGGGGGCCTACTAATCTCGGTACTGTGAATACTTCCAAAATTGTGCAGTTCACTGTTTTGTGAATTGTAGGAGGGCACACTGCGGTAAGATTGTGTTAGTTAGAAATATAAGAGACTAATTTCAACAATTTACAGAATAAAACACCCTTGAAGTTACACCACTCTTCGGACCTACGCGTGTGGGGGAGTTGTTGAAGGCAACTCCGCATGAAACAAGACAACGTTTTTTACTGTCCGGATACTGTGCTTTAGTCTTTGTTCTCTCTCACTGCTTTAAAATTATTTTTTACTGCCAAGCATTTGGAACTGAAACGCCAACACAAACAAACTGTTAAAAATGTCCGACAAATTTTGAGAGAGAAGAAACTGAGACCTTTTTTAAACCATACCCTTTTTGTATACCATTCGTTAAACTGATGGTTGACAGTGGATGGTATAAATATGATCAAACTTAACGAAAAAAATGTACATTAATTGTAATAAACAGTTGACATATACATATAAGATCAAGGGTGCACAATTAAGCTTTAATATTGATAACTAAGTTATTAGTTATTATATTAATAATTATAGTTAATTGAATAAATTTACATAAATAACAACCGTGGCCAAAACAGAAAGTCTACTGATAAACTTTTTTTATACCCTTGCAGGGTATTATAGTTTCAGTCAAAAGTTTGCAACGCAGTGAAGGAGGCATCTCCGACCCTATCAAGTACATGGGCTAATCCTGGGGTCGCGAACGTACGTTCGTACTAGCGCAAAAAAATTAAGGGGGGGGTAAGGTTTGTTCGGTGCAAAAATGACCGTTTTTCGAAAATTTTTTGTGGCGAAACGGATAAAGTTAGCGTAAAAATTTTAGCACCATAAAGTAACACAATATTTTGACTATTTTATTAGTATTTGTTGGTTAAGAAACAATTAGAGAATTAAGAGCTATTAAGAATTTCCTAAGCCGCCATCGAAAAAAGGTGGTTTGCGGTGAACATCCTTACAGCCTACAGGATCACCCGATTTAAAAAAACTAAATTGCATTACTTAAGGGATAAATGCCCCGAGGTAACCACGAAGCGTTTTTTTTTTTTAATTTTTTTCCTGATTTTTTATGTCTTTTTGAAGCAAAAAGTCAGATTTTTTACTAAAAAAAAAAGATAAATTGTTAAAAAAAAATACTATTAAAAAAAAAATTAAAAAAAGGGCCACGTGAGTACCTGTAGAATTAGTTAAACTATATTTGTGCAAAATTTCTAATCGATCGGATCAGTAGATTTTCTGTAATCGTGTTCACCGACTTGGAAAAGGCTACTTTTCAGGACAGCGCTTCAAAGTTTTGTGAGCACATGCAGTGCACACTAAGCGACCTCCATTAAATTGGCTATAACTTTGTAAATTTTAAGTTGATTGATTTGCCACTTTTACACAATATTCTTTACATCTTGTGCAATTGTAAAAAAAAATAAAAAAAAAAATTTCGAAAAAAAAAATTACAAACCTTACCCCCCCCTTAAGGAAAAAAACATTTTCTGAAACTTTTTTTTTGGTTTCCGATACCATTTGGTAAGTTCTTTTCTTAGTGTAAATTATGGTTCTAATGGATTTTCCATTTTAATAATATTGGCAAAAAACATGCGGTCGCGAACGTACGCGAAATGGAAGTCGGTTTTGGCTTGCTCTAACAAAATCAAAAAATCTGCGAATTGGAATGGAATATTTTAATGCAATAACTTTTCTTTTAAAAAAGAGGCATGTAGCTTTCTATCGAGTCTATTCCCAATTAAATATCTCCATTAGTTTTTTTAAATTAAATTAAGTACGGGTCGCGAACGTACGATTTTTCCATCGGAATTTGGACGCTGTTTTTTATTATTTAAATACATTAGAAGATCATATCGTCAACCACGACGAAAAGTGAAAAACTTCTCTAAAATGAATTTTATCAACATGTTGATAACAAAACATGACCTTTTTTTTGCGATTTTTCGTCAAAATAATGAAAAAATGCGATTGCGAGAATATGCTTTCGAATATTTTTAAATTTGCTTTAGAATATGATAAAGGCTATCAAATTTCATACATTGGAACATATTTTAATGTAACTATGTTGATAAAATTCATTTTAGAGAAGTTTTTCACTTTTGGTCGTGGTTGACCTTCCCCCGGATTTGCCCATATGTCGGAACGGGTCGGATCGGACGACAATATCATATAGCTGCCATAGGAACGATCCGAAAATTGTTAAAAAAAAAATTATAACTTTGTCAGTTTTTACATATTTTCACCAAATTTGATATTTAGCCATATTTTATTATTACTGAATTTCGGTTTTAATTTCATGAAAATCGGCTGACTATATCCTATAGCTTCCATAGGAACAATCAGGAAAATAAAAAACCATATCTTAGCCGTGTTTCAAACCATTGCCATCAAATTTGATATTTGGCAACTAATTATTATTTCTGAATTTCGGTTTTAATTTTTTGTTTAAATTCTGCAAGGGTATACAAGCTTCGGTGAGCCGTAGTTAGCCTCCTTTCTTGTTAATAATATATTCACATTAAGAAAAATTTCCAGTTGATCAAATTAAAAAAATCTTTAGCATTTCCAATAACCGATTCCGAAATATTTAAATGAAAATTTGCGTAATCGCGACCACACTATATTGTTTTTTTTTTTTTTTTGTTTATATTATTATTTTTATTTAACAGAGGCACAATGCTTTGATTTTTGTTTTCTATTATTACCAAAATAATACTCTGTGGATATAAAATCCACATATGAAAACAACACTATGTGGAAAAATGTGGCGTGCGGCTCGGATTAAAAATCAATAAAAAAAAGGACTTAGTTTTTTACAATCAAACAAATTACATATTTAAAATCAATGTATCATTGTATTATTCGTTGCTATTAGTAAATTAGTAAAATCTATCTTTGCACCAATATATGTATGTAGTAATCAATTAAAATAAAGCCTCCCTTCAGTACCGTTCAGAGCTGATTCATAGAAGAATCATGTAGGACTGAACCTGATTCACACGTGAATTTATGCTGAATGCATGCTGAATCTTCATACAAAAATTTTGAAAAAAAGTGCTCCAGGGGTGAACTACCCGGTGAATCATATCGGAATTCGACCTAAATCAGGGCATGAATTCATCGTGATTTTCGAAGTAGATTCCCTCCTGAATCAACCGTGAATTTATAAGCGGAATCTGTGCGGAATCAGCTAGGAATTCAGTGAAGAATCGCAGAGGAATTATAAAAGAAACCCTATAGAAATCCCTGGAATCCCAGATTAGTTTGTTCCTTTTTTTATTTAAATTTTATACTTTTATTAATATAAAATTAAAATTAAAATTAATGTAAAGTTTCACGGGCTTCCTCCGCCGACTGCAGATCCTTCCGGGAATTTATGTTATCTGTAAATTTAATGTTAGAATCAAATTAAAAATTCCAGTTTGCATATAAATATGCACAAAGATCAGTCACAATCTAACTCTCAAAGAGATCGGTCGTGCCTTTTCCCTTCTGTGACACAAACATCAAAACTAACTAGACAAGCAACATAAACTACCAACAACTCCAAACGCTCTCTGCAGCTAACAGTTCAAGTGTAAAGCAAACTAAAGAACATCTCCAAGCAACGGTACAACACAGTGACGTAGTGATGGGGGACCCCCCTGATCACGGCCCTACATGAGCCCTAACCAAAGATGATCTCCTTAGATCCCCAGGCCCCAAATACCTCGTCATCTCCAGAACTGACCCGGAACTTAACCTGAACAACATCAACCCATTCCTAGTTAAAAAACAAATCGACTTTGTCTGTGACGGCGAAATAGAACAATGCAAAACACTCCGCAACGGCACTCTCTTAATAAAAACAAAAACAAGCCTAACGTCTGCATACATAACTCCCTTAATGCTACCAAGGGAGTTATCTACTCCAACGATTTAAGAATAGAAAGAAGGAATAGAAGAAAACACAATAGTTCGAGAACTAGCGGCCCAGCAAGTAACAGACGTTCGCAAAATACTCAAGAGAGACAACGGTTCTCTTAAGGAGACTGGTCTATTAGTAGTTACTTTTAGCACACAAAATCTCCCTGAATACGTAATGATTGGATACCAAAGAACAGCGGTTAGACAATATATCCGCCACCCATTAGATGCTTCAACTGCTTGAAATTTGGCCATCTTAGTAAATTCTGCAAAAATATAAAAATTTGCTTCAACTGCGGAGAAGTACATCATATAGACCCTTCCTCTACTGACAAGTGCACTAGACCCCAAAAATGTATTAATTGCGACAACAAACAACAACAATCAAGCCCACATAACTCCACCAACAAGAAATGCCCAGTTTTCCTCACACAGCAAGAACTACAAGCCATTAAAACAACACACAAATGCGACAACAAAACAGCTTAAACAATTCTCAAAAAACGATCCTCTGACAAAACGCCACACTCGTACTCAACAGTCGCCAAGAACGCCAGCCCCCAGCAATCCAACAAAACAGCAGAATCTCTACAACCCAAAGGACACGGAACCAGTAATCTCGAGCAATCCATCTCCAGGCCACCACCTACATCCTACTTAGATCTCTACCCTACCACCAGCAACAACGCAACCAACTGCAATCCAACAACTAAGAAGTCCCCAACCAAATCCGTCAAAATATTACTCCTGAACACATCAAAACTCGTAATAGCTTCAATGAAAAAAGATGCAAAAGAACCGAAAACAAACGCCAAAAAAACCTCCGACGCCTCTAGCGTCTCAGGGGATATGGACATATACTAATTAAAACACAAGACAGGTTCTTTATACTAAATTTTAAGCCATATTAATAGTAATACAATGGAATGTTAAAGGGTATAGGAACAACTACCCAGAATTACAAATACTCATTAAGCAACACCACCCCCAAATTATAGCCCTCCAAGAAACCCACCTCATAGATGCAATTTCCCTACCAATCCCCATAAACTTTTCCTTATATAGTGACAGCACCAATAGGTTCAGAGGTGCAGCCCTCCTAGTCCACAAATCTATCGCACACAACACTAAAACTCTAAACACAGATTTCGAAGCCATAGGAGTCTCTATTAAATCCAAAACAAACATTGACATTATTTCTTCGTACATCTCCCCCTCCAAACAGTTCAATTCAAAAAATCTAGATAATATGCTAACTCCCTCTGCCACTATTGTTCTGGGCGACTTTAATAGCTGGCATCCATATTGGGGTTCCCCTAAAGCCAACGCCAGGGGTAACACTCTTGCAAAATTTGTAGATAAATCCGACTACATACTATTAAACGACAAATCCCCTACACACTACACAACACATAATACACTAACACACATAGACCTCTCACTAGCCACAGCCAATATTTCCCCAGAGATCACTTGGAAAGTCCTCGAAGATCTTCACGGTAGCGACCACTTCCCTATCCTTCTCTCCATCTTCCCCAACCCCCTTCCCCCAACATTCCTAGCCAAACCAACTTTCAAAATTAACAACGGAAACTGGGACCTCTTTAGAGAGCTCATTATCAAACAATCCTCTCTCTCTCTCAACCCAGCAACAACCCTAACAAAGAAGCAGCCAACATTAAAATCACTTATCCAAGGTGCACACCTCTCCATTCCGCAACCACAACCTTCTCCCTTTCCCATACCGTCCCCTGGTGGAACAAAAACTTAGCACTCCTAAAAAAACAAAAAAACATCAAATGGAGAACTCTCAAATTGAATATAAATACAATAAACACGATAGAGTACAAAAAAGACAACGCCAAATTCAAGAGAGCAATTAGAGAAGCTAAGAGAGACTCCCTCCAAAACTTCACCGCTGAAATCCACCCATACACTGACCCATCTAGAATATGGGCAAACATCAAACGGCTTTGTGGCATGTACCCTACAAAGCACATTCACAGCATCCTCAACCCAACAACACAAACACCAACAATAGACTCAACAGAAATGGGCAACACATTCGGAAACCTATGGTCAAAAGAGGCAAAGGACTCCAACTTCTCCCCCGAACTCCGCACCAACAAAACCCTCCCTACCCCTCCCAATACCTATCCATTATCCCCAACAGCCTTAGAATTGGAAAAGAACATTACACTCATAGAACTTTGCTCAGCTATTAACTCTTTAAAAGGACATACACCAGGTCTAGATCGCATCTCCTACACCATGATAAAAAATGCTCCCATCTTCTTCAAACTCCGAATCCTCCACCACTTCAATAACATCCTAGACTCTCACATCCCCCAATCCTATAAAATCAGCCTTGTACTACCCAACCCTAATTCCTACCGCCCCATTTCCCTTAACCCATGCATGGCCAAATTCCTTGATAAAATACTAGCAAAAAGGCTATGGTGGTTCGTTATAACTAACAAACTCATACATAGCAACCAATTTGGTTTCAAAAGAGGCAAATCGGTTCAAGATAGTCTACTTTATGTAGACCACCTTGTAACCCGATCTTTGTCTCTAAAAAAACATCTAACAATTCTATCCCTTGACTTCGCAAAAGCATTCGACAAAATTGGCATCCACACCCTAACACGACAGCTGGAAGAATGGAAGCTAGGACCCCGCATAATAAAATACGTCCGCAACTTCATGTCCAATCGGAAAATTCTAATTAAAAACGGCACATCCCTCTCCAACAGCTTCCCACTAAATAATGGTATCCCACAAGGATCACCCATATCAGTTATCCTGTTCCTTATTGCCTACAACTCCCTTACCTACATCATCTCCCTCCCCCCACACATAAAATTCACGGCATACGCCGACGACTTTCATCTCATTATCGAACACAACCGTAACAAAAATCCACAAGTTAATCTCTCAACCCTATTCTAGCAAATCGGAGAATGGTGTTCCTACTCTGGATCATCTCTCTCTTTAGATAAATGCCAATCCCTACACATATGCAGGGAAAGAAACTGTACATCAAACACAATTACAGGCTCCATCAATATCCCTACCACAGAATCCACAAAAATCCTTGGCCTGACAATAAATAAGCGTTACAACTGGAATTCCCATATAAACATCCTTAAAACATCCCTCTCCCGCCCACTCAACATTATAAAACACCTCTCCTCAAGAAAATACAACTGCAACACAACCTCTCTCATCCACATTATTAACTCCCTTCTCATCTCCAAAATAGACTACTGCCTACCCATATATGGGATACCCTCAACATCCATGCTAAACCGCCTCAAATCCTGCCAAAACTATACAATAAGGGCAGCCCTAGGCGCCTTCAGAACTACGCCAACAAACAATTATCTGATTGAGTCTAAAATAAACACCCTAGAAAACCGGCGTAATCTCCTTACAGGCAAACTAGCTACAAAACTTATAAACTCTTATGACTCCCCAATTAAGAAACTACTCAAACCCTCTAAAAGAAAATATAGCCTCCCTAGCACAATAGATCGAATCATTAACTTCTGTAAAGCCCTATCCCTCCCACACTCCCCAACCAAAAACCATCCTTCCAAAAAATACAACCCAGAAATAATCCTAAAAGCCACAAACTCATCCCTATCCCATTTCAACAAAAACACTACACCTCCCATAACCTACCATCAACTCTTCCACTCTATAAAAAACTCCTTACATAACCACCAATTTCTCTACACAGACGGCTCTAAGGCCAACAACACTGTGAGCTTCAGTGTTACAAACGACACTAACGCTATCATAACTGGACTCCTACCCCAATACTCATCTGTCCTTACAAGCGAAATCATAGCTATTCTCGAAGCCGTCAAATTCTGCAGCAAAAATTCAGGCAAATACGCTATATGCACCGATTCCCTATCCTCCCTAAGATCCATAACCAACTCCGACAACCATTCCTACTACCCCACTGTAATCAGAAACACTATTACCCAACTCTTCCCAAAAATCAAACTCATTTGGATCCCAAGCCACATTGGCATAAAGGGCAATGAGAGAGCTGACAGGGCAGCCAGAGAAGCTTCCAATTTCCCTCTAATATCCACCCAAAATCTCAACTCCAAAGATATCACGCAACCCCTCAAGAAACACTATACCCTCAAACAGAATAGACTACTAAACCAAACGTCCGATTGGTACAAACTGATCGCACAAAACACCCCTCCAAACTTCTCCTTTAAAACCACAAACCTCAACAGACAACAACAAATAACAATCAATAGACTACGCCTAGGCCACACAAAACTCACAAATGCACACTACATGGATATAACCCTCCAAAGCACCTGCCCCTTATGCAATAATGCTGAAATAGATACACAACACATACTAACAGACTGCACTTCACTTTCCCAACACAGAATCTCAACATTTCTCTGCGAAAACCCAATCCAACTCCTTGCAAACCCAACATCAGAAAACTCTATGAAAATCCTCTCCTTCCTCCACAAAGCCAACCTCACCCACAAAATTTAATAAGTAACTCATTAAACCTGAATATCTGTACATAATTTAGTCCATTAATTAGAATAAAATCATGTATAACCTTAATCGAGCGGTAGGCCACAGCAGCCAATGCTCAAATTCATCAGTTAGCTTCTGGTTTTATACTTCCTGCTAGCTTTATATATATAAATAAAATAATTAAATTAGGAGTTTAAGGAGGCATAAGAGCATGGATAGGCGCAATGCTATAGAGCAGGAAGATAACAGCCGAACTGAGTGGCACTCATCATACCAGGTTTTTGAAGAGGGGCATACCTCAGGGGGGAGTCCTGCCTCCACTGCTCTGGCTTATTAACATGGACGACATATTGAAAGAACTCAATAGCGAAGGAGTGAAACGACGTAGTCCTACTCACTATTGGACCATTTCCCAGCGAACTGATGACAAGGGCACTTACTAAACTGAACTCATGGGCTAAAGCCTGCGGACTAGACATTAACCCGAGCAAAACGGAACTTATGCTCTTTACGAAAAGAACAAAGATAGATGGTATAGAACTAGAACTATCATAACAAGCTAAGTACTTGGAGTGATTCTGGATACAAAATGATCATCTAAACAACATCAGCGAACGGGTCGAGAAAACGAGTGTAGCTTTTAAATTATATATATTTATAAATGTGCATTTGATGTTTTTTATTATTTTTATTTGATTTTAGTTCGTTGTTGTTTTTATTTGGTTTTAAATAATAATTCTCGTAAATTTAATTCATTTTAGTTTATGCTTAAGTCCATAGATTTATTTATTATTTTAAAAATAGACGTAAGTTAATATTGTCAGCTTGACATCATATTAAGAACTAACATATACTCCCATATATTAAGAAAAGCGTTTGTTATAAAAGGGAATACAAAAAAGTGGCTGAATGCAATAAATCGTTAGCTAAGAACTAACTTATGTTAAGCTGTACTACTCCCATATATTAAGAAAAAGCGTTTATGTTATAAAAGGGGATTGGAAAAAGTGACTGAATGCATGTAGTTAAATCAATGTCCGTCAAATTAGCGTCGGTGAGTTAGCGTCGATATGGAACGGTGGGAAAATGGAACACGGAGAAATATTTTATATTTTATTTATTTAGTAAATAAGGCACTAAATAAAACTAAATAAAGTTTATAAATGCTAAAAAACAAATTTACTAATGTTTTTCACTGGGTTTGGGTGTATTTGACCTTTGGAACTATTAAAAAAAAGCCTTTGAAAAATCGGGTTTTCACAGTTTTTCCAATATCTCGGCTCGCCGGTTATGTGCCAATATAAGCGGTATGCCAGGATAAAGGACATATATTGTAGTTTTATCCTGCCAAGTTTCGTTCAATCCTATCCATAAGTTTTTGAGAAAATTGGATTACAGTAGACCAACCTCGGGGTCCGCTCCATACAAAATAGGGCAGCAAAAATGGTAAGCCCTATAACTCAAATTTAAGGGAATGTGCGAATATGCACGGTATACTGGCTTACTAAGGAAGAATTAGAGAATATTTGGGGAGAATTTCATAAGTTTCTATCCATACGTTTTTGAGAAAATCGCACAACAGTGGGTGGTGTATGTGGGCTGATAACGTAGGCGCGAACTATGAAAATGGAACCACTCGTGAACTTGCAGAGAACCACTTTCTGATCCGGACACCGGAACCGTGACTATCGTGTTCCATAATATGAAAATGGAACCAGGAGTGAACCTGCAGAGAACGAGTTTCTGAACCAGACATCGGAATCATGACTATCGTGTTCCTTACGACATTTTCGACGCTAACTTTCAAAAAATTCTAGCAAGGAAACGATTGAATGTGCCAACATGCACGGTATACCCGTGGAAAGAGCGAATTTTCCTCTAATTTTGGTTTTAATCTCATCAAAAGTTATCCATACGATTTTGAGAAATAGCGTTTTTGATTATAATTAATAACACTGCCACCATATCGAACCTAATGTCACGTGTCGTCCCCATACGATATTTTCGACGCTAACTTTCAAAAAATTCTAGCAAGAAAACGATTGAATGTGCCAACATGCACGGTATACCATTGGAAAGGGCGAATTTTCCTCTAATTTTGGTTTTAATCTCATCAAAAGTTATCAATACGATTTTGAGAAATAGCGTTTTTGATTATTATTAATAACACTGCCACCATATCGAACCTAATGTCACGTGTCGTCCCCATACGATATTTTCGACGCTAACTTTCAAAAAATTCTAGCAAGAAAACGATTGAATGTGCCAACATGCACGGTATACCATTGGAAAGGGCGAATTTTCCTCTAATTTTGGTTTTAATCTCATCAAAAGTTATCCATACGATTTTGAGAAATTAAGGTGTTTCTCTTTTCCATCTGTATAAATAACAATGTCGCCATATCGATATGAGTACGACTCATGCCCTATCGATGAGTACCCCGCCAGAAATTAATTCTTATTGTTAATTAAAACAAATGTATAAATACGCATGGCAAATAAACGGCATCGCCATTCTGAACATTTTCGTATATGCTTCTTTAAAATCCGTTCAGTCGTTTAAGAGAAACCCCCACTTTATCAATTATTTCTAAATGCAACTTACGCCAAGTTGGCGGTAGTAAGACCATAACAAAGAGTGAGTAAGGGAGAGAGAGAGAGAAGAGAGCTCAAAGTAAACAAAAAAAATTTCCTATTGACAATTTAAGCAATTATGTTACATATGTATACCTCATGAACGGCAATGTTACGCTGAGCAATTTGGTTGGCGTTTCATCAAATTCCGTTCAGTATTTCAGGAGAAATTTGCTATTTCCCACTTATTTAATTATTATAGTATTTACAATGGCGGCATATCGGTGCAGACCTGGTAACATACGTCATGTTAACTATTGCACAGAAATGCCGCCATTGTAAATACTATAATAATTAAATAAGTGGGAAATAGCAAATTTCTCCTGAAATACTGAACGGAATTTGATGAAACGCCAACCAAATTGCTCAGCGTAACATTGCCGTTCATGAGGTATACATATGTAACATAATTGCTTAAATTGTCAATAGGAAATTTTTTTTGTTTACTTTGAGCTCTCTTCTCTCTCTCTCCCTTACTCACTCTTTGTTATGGTCTTACTACCGCCAACTTGGCGTAAGTTGCATTTAGAAATAATTGATAAAGTGGGGGTTTCTCTTAAACGACTGAACGGATTTTAAAGAAGCATATACGAAAATGTTCAGAATGGCGATGCCGTTTATTTGCCATGCGTATTTATACATTTGTTTTAATTAACAATAAGAATTAATTTCTGGCGGGGTACTCATCGATAGGGCATGAGTCGTACTCATATCGATATGGCGACATTGTTATTTATACAGATGGAAAAGAGAAACACCTTAATTTCTCAAAATCGTATGGATAACTTTTGATGAGATTAAAACCAAAATTAGAGGAAAATTCGCCCTTTCCAATGGTATACCGTGCATGTTGGCACATTCAATCGTTTTCTTGCTAGAATTTTTTGAAAGTTAGCGTCGAAAATATCGTATGGGGACGACACGTGACATTAGGTTCGATATGGTGGCAGTGTTATTAATAATAATCAAAAACGCTATTTCTCAAAATCGTATGGATAACTTTTGATGAGATTAAAACCAAAATTAGAGGAAAATTCGCTCTTTCCACGGGTATACCGTGCATGTTGGCACATTCAATCGTTTCCTTGCTAGAATTTTTTGAAAGTTAGCGTCGAAAATGTCGTAAGGAACACGATAGTCATGATTCCGATGTCTGGTTCAGAAACTCGTTCTCTGCAGGTTCACTCCTGGTTCCATTTTCATATTATGGAACACGATAGTCACGGTTCCGGTGTCCGGATCAGAAAGTGGTTCTCTGCAAGTTCACGAGTGGTTCCATTTTCATAGTTCGCGCCTACGTTATCAGCCCACATACACCACCCACTGTTGTGCGATTTTCTCAAAAACGTATGGATAGAAACTTATGAAATTCTCCCCAAATATTCTCTAATTCTTCCTTAGTAAGCCAGTATACCGTGCATATTCGCACATTCCCTTAAATTTGAGTTATAGGGCTTACCATTTTTGCTGCCCTATTTTGTATGGAGCGGACCCCGAGGTTGGTCTACTGTAATCCAATTTTCTCAAAAACTTATGGATAGGATTGAACGAAACTTGGCAGGATAAAACTACAATATATGTCCTTTATCCTGGCATACCGCTTATATTGGCACATTCCCGGCGAGCCGAGATATTGGAAAAACTGTGAAAACCCGATTTTTCAAAGGCTTTTTTGTAATAGTTCCAAAGGTCAAATACACCCAAACCCAGTGAAAAACATTAGTAAATTTGTTTTTTAGCATTTATAAACATTATTTAGTTTTATTTAGTGCCTTATTTACTAAATAAATAAAATATAAAATATTTCTCCGTGTTCCATTCTAACTCACCGACGCTAATTTGACGGACATGTTAAATCAATACATCAACAGCTTGCCGATCGGTTGCTAAGCCAGAGATAACCGGCGGTCTCCGATCGCGAATGAAGATCGATAAGAGATAATATAAAATAGAAAACCTAAATTACACTGCGAGATATTATAGATACATAACTCCTTCCCTCTTAAGAAATGTTAACGTCCTCGTTAATGTTTACAATTTAAACTTATATTTATAAGGTATATAAAGAGGTCGCAATATGTTTGTTAAAGAATTAGGAACAATTATTATGTTTTTTACAATGTATGATAAATATATTTATTTATTGTATCTTTTTATACCCTAGCAGGGTATATTAGTTTCAGTCAGAAGTTTGCAACGCAGTGAAGGAAGCATCTCCGACCCTATAAAGTATATATATTCTTGATCAGGATCAACAGCCGAGTCGATCTAGCCATGTCCGTCTGTCCGTCTGTCCGTTTCTACGCAAACTAGTCCCTCAATTTTAAAACTATCTGAATGAAACTTTGCAGTTAGGCTTCTATATACTCTCACTCGTACATATGTCGGAACGGGCCGGATCGGACCACTATATCATAAGCTGCCAGAGGAACGATCCGAAAATTTTTCAAAAAACAATTATAACTTTGTCAGTTTTCAACCAATTTTCACCAAATTTGATATTTGCCCATTTAGTATTATTTCCGAATTTCGGTTTTAATTTCATGAAAATCGGCTTACTATATCCTATAGCTTCCATAGGAACAATCAGGAAAATTATAACTTTGTCAGTTTTCAACCAATTTTCACCAAATTTGATATTTGCCCATTTAGTATTATTTCCGAATTTCGGTTTTAATTTCATGAAAATCGGCTGACTATATCCTATAGCTTCCATAGGAACAATCAGGAAAATAAAAGAAAAAACCATAACTTTGTCAGTTTTCAACATATTTTCACCAAATTTGATAGTTACCCATATTTTAGTATTCCTGAATTTTGATTTTAATTTCATGAAAATCGGCTGACTATATCCTATAGCTTCCATAGGAACAATCAGGAAAATAAAAGAAAAATTCATAATTTTGTCAGTTTTCAACATATTTTCACCAAATTTGATAGTTACCCATATTTTAGTATTCCTGAATTTCGATTTTAATTTCATAATTTTTGTTTGTCTCCTTCTTTTCGGAATTCGTTTCGAAGCCCATACAATTTGTTTTTGTTTTCGGACAGGCCGCGAGGAAAAGGCCGTGAAAGGAATTCTGGTACTGAAGTGATTATACTGTCCTCCCACTCATTCCAGTTGTGTACAACAGTTGAAAATTTTCCCAGTTGTGAAACTCCTATTCCCGCAGAGCTACACCTCTATCCTCCATGAGATAACAGTTTATCAAGCAGCTGTTGCAGCAGCTATTTTGTCTGTTGTATGACTGAAAAAGCGCAGACTTGCCCTTATTTTCGGCACTACATTAAAGTGAAATAAATGATTAGGACTTGTAAATTCTCTAATTTTCTAGGAATGAACAAATGCACCAGCGAGTAGGCATGGCGATAAAATCTCGAAAAATCTATTTAAAATACAGTTGAATAATTAATTTTATATTGAATAGCAGCAAGTGGAGACATATTGCTTCAAAAATATACTTCTTCTATCAGCTGTTATCGGAAGAATGATGGAGATTTAACCCAGTGGGAATCACATCTATAATAGACTTTTGGGATGATAGTATTAGGTTCAAGTTTACTCGCGCTCTCTGTTGCGTGGCCCGTTCTTCTCAAATTAAAAAAAAAATCTGAAGCATACCGATCTTCAGTTTTTCTGTTATTAAACAGACAAGATTTTAATTAAACTATACATTTTTAGATGTGCCCTGTAGGAATCATTGTATTATATTAGTTCCATTTTCTAACTGTTTCTCACCAATGTAGTGTGAGAAGATGGTATTTCATTTTTTTTTCTGACGTTTCTAAGGAATGTGATCTGTGTGATTCGTATATTTCTTTCCCACAAACATGAATTGGAAATGGAAACAATTTTTTCCATCATTAAAAAAAATTTGGTGAAATAGGCGTCGTCTCTTATTTGTGAACTGAGAACAAAATTTTTATAGTTAATAGTTTGCACCCTGTTCGAATGCGAAAGCCGGAAAAAATGGGAACATTGACGGATTTTGGACAGATAGCTTTAAAATGGGATCCCAAAAACTTGGAAATCCGCACAATGTCTGTTGAGAAAACCCTAGAGCCCCTTGTTCTACAAGTTACAACTCTTGTAAATACTAAGGGTCCAAGCAAAAAGAAGAAAGGTAAGTCCTTTAAAAATTATTTATATGTATGTTACTTTAGCTTAGATAGATGTAGAAAATTACAATTTATTATTTAACAAGATCTTTTCTTCAGCTGGATGAAGTTATTATACCCTTATAGTTTTAACATTCGCCAAACAAATCTCATTTGTATTAAGATACATACATAAGTGTTTAACTTGGAAAATTTCTTTATTCGGAAATCACTAAAAATGTTACACCCCAGAGTAATTGAAAATATCCCAGCAGACAACAACTTCGTTTATAATATTGCAAACGTCCGATTTTGCCTCAAAAACGACAAAAAAGTAAATCACCTAGCGCATGGGTTTCGTGGTAGCAAAAGCTATCATTTTCAGAACCAGAAAAATATTGTTTACGGACCTTTTGCAATATCATTAGCTGAACTGCTGAGTTATGTACATATGTATGTACATATTCCGAGTGGCATCTTCCGATTGACCTAAAACAAAGGTCAAGGGTGTAAGTTTTTGAGCATTTACCGAACCAAATGCGGAAATTCCGATTCATTGTCCGTGTTTAATATCTTTTGACGACATTTTTCGGATCCATTTGCTTACGTCCGCATCTTTGTCTGCTGGGATGGTTTTACTCAGTGATTAAAAAACTGCAGTCGAAGTAGCATAAGTCACCATATTTTTGCTTTTCTCTGCTTCGACTGCTGGTGACTTCTAAAAATATGCAGTTGCTTTTGCTTCTGAAAAATGCGTAAGTCGCAGTCGAAGCAAATGTAAAAATCATAAAGCTACCCAAATCAAAAATCAGCTGCAGTCGCCTCTGTTCGTTTTGTTGCTACCTGCTTTGCTGTTGCTTTCGAACATATGCATAAGTCGGTGCTGTCACTTTTGTCGACTGCGAAAAATGTTCGGAAGTCGCAGTCGCATAAGTCGAAGCATTTGACTTTTTGCTACTTTTGATTTTTGTCTCTGTTGCTTAATTGCCAAATAATTATTCAAAATCATAGGTAATAAATGAAAAGTAGCCGGCTACGCTACTAAATGAATTTGTCGCAGATTGAAAACTTTCACGATTTGTTTGTATAAGCTTGCTAATTTTGACATAAGCTGCTGGTCGAAAGCAACATAGGTTTTGAAGTAAATTTGGCCCACTCCACGAGCCCATTGTTCAACTTCGTGTTGTTGGGATCATATCATATACTCATATATATGGTATGTCGGAACGGGCAGGATCGGACGACTATATTATATACATAGCTGCCATAGATCAGAAAATTTTTCGGAAAAATATTATAGTTATATCAGTTTTCAACATATTTTCACCAAATATGATATTTGGCCTCTTAATATAATTTCAGAATTTCGATTTTAATTTCATATAGCTATAGATATTCTATAGCTGTCATAGGAACAATCAGGGATACGGACATAAGTATTTTTGTGATTGAATATCGTATTTGCGATATAAATTCCTTCATCAATTTCTTGATTTAATATCAAAATCAGATTTTTTATTGAGGGGATTTACATTTCTCGGACAACTTCGGAACTAGCTGGGAGTGCTGTGGCATTATTGTCACAAGTATGAAGTATTTGCAATTTAATCGGATTTAAGGTGTTCGGGCGAAGAATTAGTGAGTCGCCACTTTGAGTGAAATCTAATTGGCAATTATATTGTTTTATAAAATATGCCTAGTGTGCCATCACTAGGTATTGGTGAACTTTGTTCGACTAAATGAAAGTCGTGTGGAATTATATATTTGCCTGTTGTGAGTTTTATAAAGGCTTAGCCTTTTGAAAAAATTTTACCTTTGCCAATTCCCGATATTTGGGTATGAATTTTATCATTAATATGTTTAAATTAATCTATGTTCTCTTTTAATATAGATATATCTGCACCAGTATCCACTAAGAGAGTAAAGGGCTTACCTGTTCTTTGATTGTTAATTTTTACAAATATGCTAAGATCAAGATTGATGGTTTTTATTGAGCCATTTATTGGTTTTGAACATCTGAGGGGTTCTGTTGGTTTTCTGAGTTATTATCTATTGTTAATATTACCCCTATTGTTGCCATTGATTTCTTTGCCATAAATTGGAAATTAACATTGCCGCGGCTATTACTTTTCCTTTTTTGGTTATTACGGCTGTAATTTCCACGATCGTTCCTGTCTTTGTAGTAAAATACTGTACTTGGGTTTTCCGTCATTTCAGCGATGCCATTTCATGGCATCATTGAAATTGCTAAAATTGCCTGCTTCTAATATTATGCGATGCTTTTCGTATTCGCAATTCTTTGTCATGGCTGATATGTTTTCTTTAGTAGAATTTCTCTGCGTTATCAAAGTCTAATCCATCGTCAATATAGGCTGCCTTCAGTTGCTTACGCAAACTGGAAATTTCAGTTGTATATTGCGTTGCTGACTTGCCTTTTTGCTTTATTTTTGATATGGGTATTTAATTTATTTATAATACCAATAATATACGTTTAATTTTGTACTTTGTACTAATTGGGGCCAACTATTTTAGACTTAATGACTTCAACGGCAAAGTCTTCTTGTGTACCTTAGTAGGCTCGACTAGTCTTAAAGCCGTTAGAAATCTGGCCAGTGATAGCTTTTTGCCATCAAATTCCGGAATTGTAGACAATACCAGTCTTACATATTCGCGATCTGAGGCCACTTGGTTTACCGCCATTTTTGGTTCGTTCCTTCAAATGGCTTAATGTCGCTATCAGCTTCAATATCAGTGTCAGTATCTACTGTTGGCTTAGACTCCTTCAGATCTTCTAGTTTATCTGAATCAAAAGTTGCCATTAACTTTAAATCTCTTGGGATATATATGATTATATTATGCCTTGTGCAAATATTCAATATCCTTTTGATTTATTTGAAGCCCTCTGCCTGGTCTGCCTCTTGTACACGTAATGTCTCTTAGCTCTTATAGTCTCTGAGATCTAGGCGTTCATACAGACATACAGAAACAGACGGACGGACGGACAGATGGACATGGCTTTATCGACTCCTTTAGTGGTCCTGACCAATATTTAGGTAACTTTTGGGGGTCTGCTACGCCTCCTTCTGCCTGTTATAGAAAATCGCACTCGCAAAACTATAATACCTGTGTACCTTTGGTACATAAATATTCTTATCAGTTCTTGATTGTGTTCGTAAAAGAATCTTATAAGATATTCGAGAAGCAATTTTAATAAATGGTAATAATAATTAGCCGCTTGAATGCAACAATAACGCCTTTTTTCACACTTAGATACAAGTGTATGTATTTTTGTATGCATGTGATTATATTACACTTGCATTTGCATTTGTCTGTTATGCTCAAAAATGTATTAACTATTTACTATGGGTAGCGGGTATCACACAGTCGAGCTTACTCGACTGTAGCTTTCGTACTTGTTAAATCTTATCCAGGTCATTTGCCTGGCTCTGATAGCGTTTTTAAGGCATTTATTGTGGTACTTATACAATTTGTACAATGAATGCCTAAGAATTATTACTAATATTATTATTATTATTATACCCTTGCAGGGTATATTAGTTTCAGTCAAAAGTTTGCAACGCAGTGAAGGAGGCATCTCCGACCCTATAAAGTATATATATTCTTGATCAGGATCAACAGCCGAGTCGATCTAGCCATGTCCGTCTGTCCGTCTGTCCGTTTCTACGCAAACTAGTCCCTCAGTTTTAAAGCTATCTGAATGAAACTTTGCAGTTAGGCTTCTATATACTCTCACTCGTACATATGTCGGAACGGGCCGGATCGGACCACTATATCATAAGCTGCCAGAGGAACGATCCGAAAAATTTTCAAAAAAAAATTATAATAATATAATATAATTTGATATTTGTCCATTTAGTATTATTTCCGAATTTCAGTTTTAATTTCATGAAAATCGGCTGACTATATCCTATAGCTTCCATAGAAACAATCAGGAAAATTATAACTTTGTCAGTTTTCAACCAATTTTCACCAAATTTGATATTTGCCCATTTAGTATTATTTCCGAATTTCGGTTTTAATTTCATGAAAATCGGCTGACTATATCCTATAGCTTCCATAGGAACAATCAGGAAAATAAAAGAAAAAACCATAACTTTGTCAGTTTTCAACCAATTTTCACCAAATTTGATATTTGCCCATTTAGTATTATTTCCGAATTTCGGTTTTAATTTCATGAAAATCGGCTGACTATATCCTATAGCTTCCATAGGAACAATCAGGAAAATAAAAAAAACCATAGCTTAGCCGTGTTTCAAACCATTGCCATCAAATTTAAGACTTGGCAACAAATTATTATTTCAGAATTTCGTTTTTAATTTTTTGTTTAAACTCTGCAAGGGTATACAAACTTCGGTGAGCCGAAGTTAGCTTCCTTTCTTGTTTTTTTTTTTTTAATTTTAGCCAATTATTTTTTTTTTTTTAATTTTTGTCTGTTAATCAAAATAGTTACAGTATTTAATACTGAGAAATAAAAAAATATAAGCAAAGAACTATACTTAATTTTTTTAAATTAAAAAAGTGTTTCTTATGCCTTGTGGCAGGAATCATTTGCTTACACACAAAACATATTTAGCCTTACCCGCTGAGCTATCGACTTTGCTCCTAAAATTGAAGACACTTGCATTATGAGTACATTTTTCTCCGTTTTTTAGTCTTCTTATTCTCTTTCTTTCATATAATTTTGGCACGCGCGTTGTAATGGTACAGGGTATTTCTACTGACGGGACACCCGACTGTATGTCCATCTTGTTTATTTTGTTTTTAATAAGCCAACCAGTCTTGTGGGCGAAGTGCGAGCTCATAATCAAATGCGTAATTAAATGGCTGTAACTCAAGTTCTATACAATATTTTTAGCGAAAATTTAAAGTAGTACTAATTTAAAATGTAAATAATATATTTCGCAATTTTAATTTGTTAACGTCGTTGTGACTTTATGCATTAGAAAGAAAGTGAAAGAAAGCAGTTAATTAATACTACAAACTACAATAATAATAAACTGACTTGAATTATTTCTTTTAGGAAAATCTAAACGTGCAAGTGCCTTAGTTGCAGCGGTTGAAAAAGCTACCGAAAACTTTATTCAAAAGGGTGAACAGATTGCGTATGAAAACCCAGATATCACACAAGAAATGTTAACCGCAGTAGATGAAGTAAAAAAAACTGGAGATGCCATGAGTATTGCAGCCAGAGAATTTTCTGAAGATCCGTGCAGTTCCTTGAAGCGTGGAAATATGGTTAGAGCTGCTAGAAACTTACTGTCAGCTGTAACTCGATTGCTAATTTTAGCAGATATGGTAGATGTTCATTTGCTACTGAAATCGCTTCATATTGTGGAAGATGACTTGAATAAATTGAAAAATGCATCCAGCCAGGACGAGCTTATGGATAATATGAGGGTATGATTTTCAAGTATATATTTTTTCCCCCATGTATGTATGTACATATGTCTTTAAAAGGAATTATGAGTGATCTCCAACTCGAACATATGTGCAGTTGCCAAAAAAATAATAACACTACAGCAGCACTTTTAATTTTTCATTAAAATTTTGTACACATAAATTAAGTTCAAATTTGGATTTTTTATTTATAGTTTAGTATCCCCCACAGTGTTTTGTTGTATAGCCTTGAAAGGTATTATAATTATAGTCAGAAGTTCATTTCCGACCCATTTTCATTAACAGCCGAATCGATATAGTCTGTCTGTTAGTCTGTCCGATTCGACGCACAAAGACTCGCTTTCTGAATGAAACTTTGCAGATAGTCTTCTTTCTATTTTCATTCTTATATAAATCGGAATTAGTCAGATCAGTGATATCATATTTTGTGATATCACAAAAATGGTGTAGATTTTTTGTTTGTTTATAGTTTGTACACAAGTTGAGAGGTGCCGTGTTGATTAAAACCATGTATATTAATTATTATAATTATCAGCAAAGTTATATTTTAATAATCACATGATAATGATTACAGTTCGATTTATACATTTTTTTTATATCATTCATATTGATTAAAATTGAGTAATGTTATATTAATCTAAAATAATTGTTATGTTGGATCAAAAATATAAAAATTAATAATAATTATTATTATGTATGGATGCTTGTGTGTGTATACTGCATACATTTTCTCAATGTCACGGGAAGCGGAGGGGGGCGCGTCAAACCCATAGCACACAATTGATCCTTTGGATATGCTCTAGATTCTAGAGTCTAGAAGTGCATATTACAAAATTGGCAAAAAAAAAATGTGCATAAACCCCTTTAAATTAACAAAAGAGTTTTATTCAGGGACCGTAAATAATGATTATTTTTATTTTTGAAATATAAAAATCAAGACAGTTTGTTGTCAAAAATAATCATTAGGCTTGATCAAAAAAATAGAATTCAAAAATAATGATTATTCATGATTTTTATTTTTTTTGTTCAAAATAAAACTCAAAACCAATTCACGGGCTCCGTATGAGACTTTTTACCAATATTATTTCATATTCTTGTATGGCGACCGTAAAGCTACCCACCGTACCAAAATATTGAACTTAAGAATTGGTTTTGGGCTTTGGTGCAATATTTTATAGTTAATAATTATTATTTAATTTTACAAAAAGTAATTTGGCTAGTGAATCGTCCGCTATGTTGCATAAAATCGACAGATTCAAGGCGCTGTAAAAAGTCTTTGACAGCGAGTTGGAGGGTGTGCGCCGCACATGTTATAGATTTTACTGAATGCGGTTTTAAATTCCTAAGCATCCCTTCATCATCAAAATGCTCCTTCCCATCTTCCTCGCCTTCATAGCCTTTTTTTTTTTGGTACGGGGAGTAGCCCTACGGTCATCATAAAAGAATATGAAATAATATTGGTAAAAAGTCTTATCCGGAACCCGTGATTCGGTTTTGAGTTTTACTTTGAGCAAAAAAAATAAAAATCATGAATAATCATTATTTTTGAATTCAATATTTTTCACTCAAGCCTAATGATTATTTTTGAAGACTAGAAAAAAAATCTAAAAATAATCATTACAATTTAAGTTTTTCAATAAAACTTATAATGATTACGGTCCCTGGTTTTATTTAATCAATAATAATTATTATCATAATAGTTATATGCATGTTAGTTACTTTCGAAGGCGCGAGGGCGGCAGACACCTTGCCAACTCCAAAAGCAAGATACGATGACGCCTATTTTATTTACAAAAGGTCTGCCGCCCAGCTTATGGAACAGATCTGTACGATCTCTCCTAAAGCAGTGTTTTTATGTTCCTTCAGATTACGATAAACGTTAGTAATTCTTATATCGAAAGAAAGCATTTGTGTTTTAACTGCTTTGCAAGAGGTATTCAACTCTACGATTGCTCAAGCGTTCGCGAGGTATTTTATCCTAACTTTGCCGAGTATACCAAGGGAACCATAATCTTCAGGCAATCATCGAGAAGAAATTTTGCATCAATTACCTAGCCCACCACCACTCACAAGGATCTTGCCAGGATGACGATCGATTTCACAATTCCGACCATATCTATACAGTGGGGAGCAAAAGTGAGTACATGTTCAGCATATCCATGTTTGAACGCTCATAAAAAGGAAACCAATGAACCAAATGAAACAAACTTTTTTTCCCCGATTACTTATTTTATTAGTAACAAATATACATATGTAAATACTATAATAGTAGAAGAAGTGTAAGCGATAGAAATAAAAAACAAAAATATAAGGCATGTACTTAGTTTTGCACTTTTTGCGAGAAAAAAAAATAAATTCTTTAAAAATATGTTGTCCAGGGAAACAATTTTTTTATAATTTTTTCATAAAGTTTGGGATGCTCTCAACTATTTTTTCAACAATTCCTTTTGGAATTGTATTCCCTTTTGTTTCCACACGCCCCAAAGGTCCTGCGAATTGGATGCGGCTGCTTGATGCTGCCTGAGACGTCCCTTCGCGATTGACCATAAGTTTTCAATCAAATTGGTATCAGGGCTTTGTGCTGACCACTATACTAGCCTAAAATTTTGGTTTCCGAGCCATCCTTTGACCATTTTCGCTGTATCCTTGCGAACCCCCTCTTGCTGAAAAGTTATTTTCTGATTTAAGTAAATAAACTAGCCAAGAAAATCGGGTAGATGGGCTTTCTAAATGTTAAAATACTCTGTCTTCTTCTTAATCCAGTCTATTTTGTAAATTTCTCCAACATGGCAATACGTGAAGGAACCCCAAAGCCATTATGGTGAATTTTCCATGTTTTAGACGAAAAAGATTCAATTTGGTCGGACCCGATGGATACAATTATTACTATCACGTCTTCGTAATTTTTTTTTTATTTCTTATTACAATTGCACAAAATGTAAAGAATATTGTGTAAAAGTTGCAAGTCAATCAAATTAAAATTAACAAAGTTATAGCCAACTTAATGGAGGTCGCTTAGTGTGCACTGCATGTGCTCACACAACTTTGAAGCGCTCTCCTGAAAAGTAGAATTTTTAACTAATTCTACAGGTACTTTTTTTAATTTTTTTTAATTGTATTTTTTTTTATAACAATTTATCTTTTTTTTTTAGTAAAAAATCGGACTTTTTGCTTCAAAATGGCATAAAAAATCAGAAAAAAAATTAAAAAAAAAAACGCTTCGGTGTTACCTCGGGACATTTATCCCTTATGTAATGCAATTTAGTTTTTTTAAATCGCGTGATCCTGTAGGCTGTAAGTATGTTCACCGCAAACCACCTTTTTTCGATGGCGGCTTAGGAAATTCTTAATAGCTCTTAATTCTCTAATTGTTTCTTAACAAAAAAATACGGCCATTTTTGCACCGAACAAACCTACCCCCCTCCCCCTTAATATGATTTAAGAATTAAAGAAAAAAAAATTATGTAAATCGGAAAACTGATTTAGGAATAATAGATAAATTTGTACCACTGAGATCATGAACCTATTCAGTTGATGCGTTATACAGTTCTTCCTTTGGGAGTCACGAGGCGTGATCCCCAGTCCGTATGCTTGGAGTTGTAATCTCCTGCGGCTATGGACCGTTCCCCAAGTGAACTGTAGAAATCTATAAATAGACCTTCAGAGATTGTAAATAAAATGAAGACGGTCATGAAGTGAAGACACTAAAGCTCCGAGATGTTGTATCTGCACATTAGAAAACAGGTGCGACGTTCGACACCTCCCTGTGATAGGGCACTCACTCAGCGCGGCCAGAAGAAAAGACATGAAGACATCAAGCAAATATGCATAGAAGCAGAACGGCAAATGACCTGCTGCAGCAAATTGTACTGGAAAACCAAATTGAGGTCTGGGCAGAAACCCTAGAGGCAACCGTCAGGTTAAAACCTCTACTGAGCGTGCAAAGAACCATGGCTCTAAGAGCGAGCGCTTATCGAACGGTATCCGGCCCTGCTGCACTAGTAATAGCAGGCGCGATACCAATCGACCTCCTGGCCAAAGCGCGAAGACAGACCTAAGAGAGGAGACGGACAAGAGAGAGGGCGAGAGCGTTAATCGAGCGAACTAGAGAGGAAATCCTCCAACAATGGCAGGAAAGATGGACAGTTGAGGAAAGAGGAAGATGGACAGCTGGACTTTTACCAAACCTGGTAAAATGGTGTGCACGGAGACGCGGATTACTGCGTTACGCAGATGCTGACAGGCCATGGCTACTTCGCCGTCTTTTTACACTATATAGGGAAAAGAACGGACGCAAGATGTGTTTATGGAGATGCGGAGATCGACAATGTGGAGCACACCATCTTTCACTGCAGGAAATTCGGTTCTGCGCGCAATATCCTGGAACAAGCTGTTGGGGCAATAACCACAGAAAATATCGTCCTTTTTGTGAATAACGCACACCTTGCAGGAGAAAATTACAGACTTTACCAGATTCTTGACCCGAGGTATCCAAAAGTTTGCACGGATCAGCCGTACTATCAGCTGATTGCCGCCATGCAGTGTTATACGGTGCGTAAAATGAACGAGGAGGCGTGCAAAATGACAATTGTACGGAAGAATGACCGGGTGCCGTTCATCGTATTGGAGGACCTCGGAGGACGTCACCCGCCCGCACGCTCTTATGAGGCCGTGATAGTCCAGAAATGGATTCATATTCTTGATGGGACTGGATGCCGCCACCGAACGTTTTTGACTCAAGCTGCCGTATTCGAGCGCAAAATATCGGCGTTGAGTTGTAGAAATCAAAAGCCGCTTGGCCGCGGCGATCTCATCATTGGACAGTTGCTCCTCAACGAGACCCGTTCTTCGTCGCGAACGCTGAATGAAGCGATACACATACGCGAAAACTCGTAACGCCTTGTCGAGCTTAGAGTATCGCT
The DNA here is from genome assembly GCA_035045905.1 of Drosophila anomelani. Classification (NCBI taxonomy): domain Eukaryota; kingdom Metazoa; phylum Arthropoda; class Insecta; order Diptera; family Drosophilidae; genus Drosophila; species Drosophila anomelani. The sequence goes on along the minus strand of JAWNOO010000028.1, from coordinate 718,198 downwards.
CAAGAATATCCTCTGGGGGTACCTTTGCAACATGGGCCTGGACTGCTCGCCTCTCAAGGTCCGTCTCGGGCGACTCGCCGCCCGGCGATGGCCATTCAGAGCGGGCCATTCGCAACCAATCAGGACCGTGCCACCACAGCTGATTGTCGACAAGGTCTCGTAGCGACACACCTCTGCTCGCGAGATCGGCCGGATTGTGTTCGGAGCGAACATGTGCCCATCTTCCAGCGTCCGTGGACTGCGTGATCTTAGTCACTCTATTAGCCACGAACGTTGTCCAGTGACACGCTGGTTTGTCCAGCCATGCCAACACAATTGTCGAATCGGTCCAACAGTGCAAGCCCGCAGTGGAGCCGGGCATCTTTGGAAGAATAGCGGCGGCCATGTCGGACAGCAACAAGGCCCCGCACAACTCTAGCCTCGGGAGCGACACTGTTTTCACCGGTGCCACCCTCGTCTTTGCCGTGAGCAGATTCACCATTATTGTGGACCCGACTTCAACTCGGACATAGATGGCCGCACCATACGCCTTCTGCGACGCGTCACAGAACCCATGATGCTCCACCCTCAGCCCTGGCCGGAACGCGACCCAACGCGGAATGCGGATCTGATCGAGCGAGGAATAGCTTTCAAGAAACTCGGTCCATTTGTGAGCCGCTTTCTCGGGGAGAACGTCGTCCCATCCTAGCTCCTGGAGCCAGATGTCTTGCATGAACATTTTAGATCGGACAATAAAGGGGGCAAGCCAGCCTGCTGGATCGAAAAGTTTGGCGATCTGGGACAGCACCCGCCGCTTCGTGAGGGACGAATCAGAGGAAAGTTCCGGCGGAACAAAGAAAAACTCATCGGAAGTCGCCCTCCAGCGCACCCCTAATGTTTTTGCCGTACTTTCAGAGTCGATCTCGAGGAAGTCAGCACGAAGGAGATGCTCACTCGGAATATTCGTCAAAATGGCTCGGCTGTTGGCTGTCCATTTCCGTAAAGGGAACCCTGCCGAAGTCAAAGCCTCATCCAACTCTTGAATGGCCAGCTCAGCCTCACGTTTGGAGTCTGCCCCGGCGAGGACATCGTCCACGTACATGTGGTTTCGAATAATATGACTCGCCTTTGGATACCTCACTTCTTCGTCATCTGCGAGCTGTTGCAGGACCCGGATCGCCAGAAATGGGGCGCAATTGACCCCGAAGGTGACCGTCTTCAGCTCGTAATCTCGAATTTCTCCCTCGGGATTTCGAAATAGGATGCGTTGGAACACTGTATGGCTCGGATCAACCCAAATTTGCCGGTACATCTTCTCGATGTCGGCATTGAAAACGTACCGAAAGTACCGCCACTTGAGAATCTGGATTGTCAAATCGGCCTGTAGAACTGGGCCCGCGTGAAGAATGTCATTCAAGTTGGTCCCGTTTGCGGAAGGACTGGATGCATTGAACACGACACGCACCTTCGTAGTCGTGCTCTCGGGCTTGAAAACCGCGTGATGTGGGAGATAATAGCTGGCGACATGGTTCATGGCCGGAACTTCGGTCATGTGCCCTAGCTCCAGGTATTCTCGGATGACGGCCTCATACCGTGCCTTGAGTGACGGGTCCTTCCTCAAACGCTGTTCGTTCCGCAAGAACTGAGACAATGCGAAGGACCTGGAATGTGCCAACCCCGCCCCCACGTGATCAGGGTCGCGAAATGGCAGTGTCACCACATACTTCCCGCAACTGCCTCTCTTCGTGGTCCTGATGAAATTCTCCTCACACGCCGAATCCGAGTCGGATACCAATTTTACAGGCACCTCTTCCACTTCCCAGAACTTGGTAAGAAGTTTGTCCAGGGGGTCCTCAGTCAGCCGAGAAACCCGGGTGGAGAACGCGGACACGTTGCGAGGCCCTGCAATGGACTCGGGCCCTGTAAGCACCCAGCCAAAAATAGACTCCTGTCCGAGAAGCGACCCGCAAAAGTTCGGCCTGCAGTTGCCCAGGAGGACTGACGGCAGGATGTCGGCTCCGATTAAAACACCGATCTGGGAGCTTTCGAAGAATTTAGGATCGGCTAAGGGGAGGTCCGGGAGGTCCTTTAGAAGATCCCTTGGCAGCGGATACGAGGGTAACGTTTCTACGTGCAGACCGGGTTTGGAAGGGGACCGAATCGAAAAGTGACAGAGCTTCTTGGATTGCGCGGCTACTGTCTGATTAAGTCCCGAGACTTGGGCCTGGATCGTTCGAAATGGTGGTTTGATGAGGTTGAAAAGCCGCTCCGTGACAAAGGTCGCCTCAGAACCGGAGTCGATAAGCGCGCGCGCCTGAAAATCACAGCCCAGATGACATATATTAACAATGGCCGTGCCCAGTAGGACGGCCCTTGACCCGGACGCAAAACACACCTGCACAGCCGAAGGGTCTTCGGGGGCCACAGCCCCTGCTAGAGTAGTGATGGGTGCTGGCCTCGACGGCACACCCGAGCTTGGAGCGCTCGCGAAGGGATTGCTGCGATGTAACAAGGAATGATGCCGGCTATGACACGTAAAACAACTATGCGGGCTGGTGCAATCTTGCTGTTGATGGCCCCGAGCAAAGCAATTTAAACAAAGCTGCTTCCTCCTTATGTAGTCTGACCGACCATTGACGTCCATTTCTAGGAACCGTGGACATAGTCGCACCGGATGATTTTCCCTCAAACACAGATCGCACCCTTTGAGCGCTGGAGCCACCCGGGCTTCGTACGCGTTCAGCCTGCGTGCGGGTCCATTAGCATTTGACGGTCTCGACGGAACCTGCACGGGCCCATTGGGCCGGACATCGTCAATGGCTTCCAACGTGGGATGACGCTCCGTTAGAAAGGAATCAAGTTCCTTCCAGGTAGGAATTTCCGCTTTATTATGGATCGACTGCTCCCACATGGAAAGTGTAAGCTTGGGAAACTTCGACGACACCATGTACACCAGGAGACAGTCCCACGCTTCGACCTGAATAGAAGACATCTCTAAGGCTGTCAGGCAACTCTGTATAGTACCTTGCAGCTCCTTTAAAGCGCTCCCGGACTCTTGGGGGACAGCCTGGATGTTAAAGAGAATTTTTAATTGACTATTGACTAGCAACCTCCGATTCTCGAAGCGCATCGTAAGATTTCGCCACGCTGAACTGAACCCTTCGTTGGTCAGTGGTGCCTTGGAAACAATGGCATGCGCATCCCCGCTTGTCTTGGAAAGCAAGTGGAACAACCGTTCCACCGGCGTGAGGCGCGAATTGTTGATGTAGATTGCCGTAAACAGGTCCCTAAAGGTGGGCCACCGAAGATAATCGCCTGTGAAGACTTCGGTGTCCACGGGTGGTAGACGACAGCCGGTAGAATTTGGGACGTGAATGCTTGTGGAAGCCTGAACGGACGGAGGCGCGCCCTTATCGATCAACTCTTGGAGATTGGAAACACATCTTTCGTAGACCGAGAAACAATATTCATATTTGGACTGAAGCGTTAGCCCGATAGTCCTACTCTCCTCGGATGCCGCTACGAGTTCGGAACAACCTTCGTAATCCTAGTATTCAGAGCGTTGTCGCTGTTTGCCCTTGATCGGACGGAGGCGGACCCGGATCTAAGTGGAGACGGACGCGGAGATACGGATTGGGATCTTCGCAAGTTGATTGATGGAATCGACGGTGGTTTCTTGTCGTCTCCTACTGGCATACTCAACTACGGAAGTGGCGACTGGCCCTCTGGTGTTGACAAACTTGAATAAAACAATCGACTAGAAATGAAACGGCCGCACTAGATTTCACGAAGCAGTGACTGACGATAGGAAAACCCAAAAAAAGCCGACGACTGACGATCGTGAAGGGACGCAGCAATTGGAAAAAAAAATAAATCCCGCAATCGCCTTGGTGACAAATGAATATGCGCGCGTTATGGCACCTATTGCCGCAGTACCCAAATCTTGAATTACTGCCCTTGGAATCAATCGCCACAGACTGGGAGACACAACGTCGCACTCTTCGCGCGTATAGAAAAACAATATCAACCAATAAATATAATAGAAAATGAACGGACATATAGCCCCTTTAATTATTTATTATAACTAGCGGACCCGGCGAACCTTGTCTCGCCCCTAATTGATGTTTTTTGTCTTGGTTAAATTTTTTTGTAGCGGACCTTGCGAACTTTGTCTCGGCCCAATTTCACGACTTCATATAACCCCATAGTAATAATAGAACACTGGTTATTCAAATTTGTTGTTAAATTTTTTTTTGACTCGAAATCAGTGAAGAGCGATCTGATAAACAATATTTTTTGTTTTGTTATCTGGTGCAAAAATATATTATGATGACGGCTTTCCCACACGTGAACAGGCTACGTATAACTGTCCATGCGAAAAACATTGATATTTCATATTTATCCCGCAAACTTCCAACGATTGGCCTTGCGATTTATTGATTGTCATTATAATAACTGATTATAATAACTGATCCCACCTTCAGTTGCACATTATGCGGTGGAGTTCCTGGCACATCCAGTGAGTTCAAAAATTCTATCGGATAGTTGGTCGCTTCATCCTCGTTGATCACGCTGTCAACGGATCTGTATGAATGAAGTTCTCCAGCGATTTGACTTTGAATAAAGAAATTCAAACTATCTACGTCCTTATTCTTCGGTGCTAGTATTGCCCGCTCACTAATCCAGTCGATATTTTTATAATTTTCTGCAATGTCTGGAAACACTTTTGTGATGAGTTCCTCTTTCGATGATGTAAACTCGCAAAAATTTTTTGGGAACGATATTAGTCCAGTCGAAACATCAACAGGAATTTCACCATTTCCGAGCGCCAGCAGTTGTCTCGAGAATTCAGCAGCGGATGGATCATTCTGCAATGCGACTCTCATGTTCCTGGTCAATTTAAACTTGTTTACATATCGCCACAAAGAGGACGATTTTAGGCATGCATTAACTTCATCGGCAGCCGTAGATTTCGGGATAACGGGAAGCGTTTGGCGAAAATCTCCGGACAGCAATATCAAAGCCCCACCAAATAGTCTCGAATCACCTCTTAAATCCTTCATCGTTCGGTCAACGGCCTCTAAAGCTCGTTTATGCGCCATCGTGCATTCATCCCAAATGATGATTTTGCATTCTCGCATCAATTTTGCTGTCGCTGAATTCTTGCTCATCGTGCACGTTGGCTGGTCAACCGTCAGAAGATTCATGGGTATCTTCAAAGCGGAATGTGCAGTTCGACCGCCTTCCAACAATGTAGCAGCAATGCCAGATGATGCAACAGCCAACGCAATTTGAGATCTTGACCGAATCGTTGCCAGAATCAACGAAATGACGAATGTCTTGCCTGTCCCACCAGGAGCATCCATAAAGTATAAGCCTCCCGTTTCATCGTCAACAACCTTCATTATCGAATCGTACACTTTCTTCTGCTCGGCATTCAAAAGCGGCACATTTGTTCGAACTCTTTCGGCCAGGTTATCCTGATTGTAGTGTTGCTCCCGTAGAAATTCCCGATTGAATGTATCGTGCACTGAACGATTTGGCGCTGGCATTCCCAATGTCGATAGTAGACTGCCGCACATGAGCATGCATATGTCTTCGATCCGTACTAATGCTTCGTTGTACATATCTTCGTTAATGCCAATATTGAAATTAGAACTTGTCCTTCGTACTCTGTTCAAAATATCGTCCACCATTTGGTCCTTGTATTTTTCCCACAATGCGGTCGGGTTCGACGGATGACACGTAGCTATGATTATTGCGAATAATGTATGGATTTGATTCATTGACGCAGATACAGTGGCATCGGCGAGCGTTGAGTCCCAATGAGTATCGTTTTCAAGCAAGTTCAAACGTTCCAGCACACCATCCACAGTACGCAGCGAGTCGAAGGATGTAGGACCTCTAATGTTCACCAAAAGCAAGCGAAGATAGAAGCATTCATCTTGACTTGGATGAACTGTGTATATTCGTCCGAGCGCATCAGTCGAATAGACATCAGCGAAGCCAGCAACAGTATCACCTCTTTTCCGGCGTTGAAACTTCTTCGATGCAGCGTTCCATGTATAATAGCGTGGCATCTCAGAATATAGTAAAGTCCTTGCGAACGGATCGCTTTCGCATGTCGAAAAGAAATTTGTCAACGTTGTCGCTGGTGGCCATTCTGCTCTTTGCGCAACGTTCGCGTCCGTAAAGTAGACACGCTGCCCGTCCTCTAAGTGAATAGATAAGTGCACGACAGTCGGGTGACGTTCATGAATCGGAATTGAAAATATCCTCCAAATGGCCTCGTTACAACTAACGTAGCGTCCAAGTTGAAATTTCGTCACCTCGTCGTTTGCATTCGGATCAGCAATGCCAAACACCGCCATGTCGCTCCCTTTGTTCACATATTTGCAAACGTATTTGATGGATTTGATAGAGTTGCAGTACTCAACATTGCAATGCGTTGAGAATGTTTTCGACAAAAGCGGGCAATATGGAACGATCCAGCGGTTATCCACGATTACTGTTACGTTTGTTTCGTTACGTTTCACCATTAATTCAATCCATTTGCCGTTATCATCTGGAGAACGACGCCTATACAATGGATATCCATCGTTTCCACTGATGGTTTCAGCCGTCAACGGACGGGAAAATCGTTTTGTGCATTTTCCGTTTTCCATGCATATTGATTCTGGGTTGTGGACTCCGCAAGGGCCATGGATCATGGTCGTTGTCACAATGGAATACAGCTCCAGGTATTCTCGGATGACGGCCTCATACCGTGCCTTGAGTGACGGGTCCTTCCTCAAACGCTGTTCGTTCCGCAAGAACTGAGACAATGCGAAGGACCTGGAATGTGCCAACCCCGCCCCCACGTGATCAGGGTCGCGAAATGGCAGTGTCACCACATACTTCCCGCAACTGCCTCTCTTCGTGGTCCTGATGAAATTCTCCTCACACGCCGAATCCGAGTCGGATACCAATTTTACAGGCACCTCTTCCACTTCCCAGAACTTGGTAAGAAGTTTGTCCAGGGGGTCCTCAGTCAGCCGAGAAACCCGGGTGGAGAACGCGGACACGTTGCGAGGCCCTGCAATGGACTCGGGCCCTGTAAGCACCCAGCCAAAAATAGACTCCTGTCCGAGAAGCGACCCGCAAAAGTTCGGCCTGCAGTTGCCCAGGAGGACTGACGGCAGGATGTCGGCTCCGATTAAAACACCGATCTGGGAGCTTTCGAAGAATTTAGGATCGGCTAAGGGGAGGTCCGGGAGGTCCTTTAGAAGATCCCTTGGCAGCGGATACGAGGGTAACGTTTCTACGTGCAGACCGGGTTTGGAAGGGGACCGAATCGAAAAGTGACAGAGCTTCTTGGATTGCGCGGCTACTGTCTGATTAAGTCCCGAGACTTGGGCCTGGATCGTTCGAAATGGTGGTTTGATGAGGTTGAAAAGCCGCTCCGTGACAAAGGTCGCCTCAGAACCGGAGTCGATAAGCGCGCGCGCCTGAAAATCACAGCCCAGATGACATATATTAACAATGGCCGTGCCCAGTAGGACGGCCCTTGACCCGGACGCAAAACACACCTGCACATCCGAAGGGTCTTCGGGGGCCACAGCCCCTGCTAGAGTAGTGATGGGTGCTGGCCTCGACGGCACACCCGAGCTTGGAGCGCTCGCGAAGGGATTGCTGCGATGTAACAAGGAATGATGCCGGCTATGACACGTAAAACAACTATGCGGGCTGGTGCAATCTCGCTGTTGATGGCCCCGAGCAAAGCAATTTAAACAAAGCTGCTTCCTCCTTATGTAGTCTGACCGACCATTGACGTCCATTTCTAGGAACCGTGGACATAGTCGCACCGGATGATTTTCCCTCAAACACAGATCGCACCCTTTGAGCGCTGGAGCCACCCGGGCTTCGTACGCGTTCAGCCTGCGTGCGGGTCCATTAGCATTTGACGGTCTCGACGGAACCTGCACGGGCCCATTGGGCCGGACATCGTCAATGGCTTCCAACGTGGGATGACGCTCCGTTAGAAAGGAATCAAGTTCCTTCCAGGTAGGAATTTCCGCTTTATTATGGATCGACTGCTCCCACATGGAAAGTGTAAGCTTGGGAAACTTCGACGACACCATGTACACCAGGAGACAGTCCCACGCTTCGACCTGAATAGAAGACATCTCTAAGGCTGTCAGGCAACTCTGTATAGTACCTTGCAGCTCCTTTAAAGCGCTCCCGGACTCTTGGGGGACAGCCTGGATGTTAAAGAGAATTTTTAATTGACTATTGACTAGCAACCTCCGATTCTCGAAGCGCATCGTAAGATTTCGCCACGCTGAACTGAACCCTTCGTTGGTCAGTGGTGCGTTGGAAACAATGGCATGCGCATCCCCGCTTGTCTTGGAAAGCAAGTGGAACAACCGTTCCACCGGCGTGAGGCGCGAATTGTTGATGTAGATTGCCGTAAACAGGTCCCTAAAGGTGGGCCACCGAAGATAATTGCCTGTGAAGACTTCGGTGTCCACGGGTGGTAGACGACAGCCGGTAGAATTTGGGACGTGAATGCTTGTGGAAGCCTGAACGGACGGAGGCGCGCCCTTATCGATCAACTCTTGGAGATTGGAAACACATCTTTCGTAGACCGAGAAACAATATTCATATTTGGACTGAAGCGTTAGCCCGATAGTCCTACTCTCCTCGGATGCCGCTACGAGTTCGGAACAACCTTCGTAATCCTAGTATTCAGAGCGTTGTCGCTGTTTGCCCTTGATCGGACGGAGGCGGACCCGGATCTAAGTGGAGACGGACGCGGAGATACGGATTGGGATCTTCGCAAGTTGATTGATGGAATCGACGGTGGTTTCTTGTCGTCTCCTACTGGCATACTCAACTACGGAAGTGGCGACTGGCCCTCTGGTGTTGACAAACTTGAATAAAACAATCGACTAGAAATGAAACGGCCGCACTAGATTTCACGAAGCAGTGACTGACGATAGGAAAACCCAAAAAAAGCCGACGACTGACGATCGTGAAGGGACGCAGCAATTGGAAAAAAAAATAAATCCCGCAATCGCCTTGGTGACAAATGAATATGCGCGCGTTATGGCACCTATTGCCGCAGTACCCAAATCTTGAATTACTGCCCTTGGAATCAATCGCCACAGACTGGGAGACACAACGTCGCACTCTTCGCGCGTATAGAAAAACAATATCAACCAATAAATATAATAGAAAATGAACGGACATATAGCCCCTTTAATTATTTATTATAACTAGCGGACCCGGCGAACCTTGTCTCGCCCCTAATTGATGTTTTTTGTCTTGGTTAAATTTTTTTGTAGCGGACCTTGCGAACTTTGTCTCGGCCCAATTTCACGACTTCATATAACCCCATAGTAATAATAGAACACTGGTTATTCAAATTTGTTGTTAAATTTTTTTTTGACTCGAAATCAGTGAAGAGCGATCTGATAAACAATATTTTTTGTTTTGTTATCTGGTGCAAAAATATATTATGATGACGGCTTTCCCACACGTGAACAGGCTACGTATAACTGTCCATGCGAAAAACATTGATATTTCATATTTATCCCGCAAACTTCCAACGATTGGCCTTGCGATTTATTGATTGTCATTATAATAACTGATTATAATAACTGATCCCACCTTCAGTTGCACATTATGCGGTGGAGTTCCTGGCACATCCAGTGAGTTCAAAAATTCTATCGGATAGTTGGTCGCTTCATCCTCGTTGATCACGCTGTCAACGGATCTGTATGAATGAAGTTCTCCAGCGATTTGACTTTGAATAAAGAAATTCAAACTATCTACGTCCTTATTCTTCGGTGCTAGTATTGCCCGCTCACTAATCCAGTCGATATTTTTATAATTTTCTGCAATGTCTGGAAACACTTTTGTGATGAGTTCCTCTTTCGATGATGTAAACTCGCAAAAATTTTTTGGGAACGATATTAGTCCAGTCGAAACATCAACAGGAATTTCACCATTTCCGAGCGCCAGCAGTTGTCTCGAGAATTCAGCAGCGGATGGATCATTCTGCAATGCGACTCTCATGTTCCTGGTCAATTTAAACTTGTTTACATATCGCCACAAAGAGGACGATTTTAGGCATGCATTAACTTCATCGGCAGCCGTAGATTTCGGGATAACGGGAAGCGTTTGGCGAAAATCTCCGGACAGCAATATCAAAGCCCCACCAAATAGTCTCGAATCACCTCTTAAATCCTTCATCGTTCGGTCAACGGCCTCTAAAGCTCGTTTATGCGCCATCGTGCATTCATCCCAAATGATGATTTTGCATTCTCGCATCAATTTTGCTGTCGCTGAATTCTTGCTCATCGTGCACGTTGGCTGGTCAACCGTCAGAAGATTCATGGGTATCTTCAAAGCGGAATGTGCAGTTCGACCGCCTTCCAACAATGTAGCAGCAATGCCAGATGATGCAACAGCCAACGCAATTTGAGATCTTGACCGAATCGTTGCCAGAATCAACGAAATGACGAATGTCTTGCCTGTCCCACCAGGAGCATCGATAAAGTATAAGCCTCCCGTTTCATCGTCAACAACCTTCATTATCGAATCGTACACTTTCTTCTGCTCGGCATTCAAAAGCGGCACATTTGTTCGAACTCTTTCGGCCAGGTTATCCTGATTGTAGTGTTGCTCCCGTAGAAATTCCCGATTGAATGTATCGTGCACTGAACGATTTGGCGCTGGCATTCCCAATGTCGATAGTAGACTGCCGCACATGAGCATGCATATGTCTTCGATCCGTACTAATGCTTCGTTGTACATATCTTCGTTAATGCCAATATTGAAATTAGAACTTGTCCTTCGTACTCTGTTCAAAATATCGTCCACCATTTGGTCCTTGTATTTTTCCCACAATGCGGTCGGGTTCGACGGATGACACGTAGCTATGATTATTGCGAATAATGTATGGATTTGATTCATTGACGCAGATACAGTGGCATCGGCGAGCGTTGAGTCCCAATGAGTATCGTTTTCAAGCAAGTTCAAACGTTCCAGCACACCATCCACAGTACGCAGCGAGTCGAAGGATGTAGGACCTCTAATGTTCACCAAAAGCAAGCGAAGATAGAAGCATTCATCTTGACTTGGATGAACTGTGTATATTCGTCCGAGCGCATCAGTCGAATAGACATCAGCGAAGCCAGCAACAGTATCACCTCTTTTCCGGCGTTGAAACTTCTTCGATGCAGCGTTCCATGTATAATAGCGTGGCATCTCAGAATATAGTAAAGTCCTTGCGAACGGATCGCTTTCGCATGTCGAAAAGAAATTTGTCAACGTTGTCGCTGGTGGCCATTCTGCTCTTTGCGCAACGTTCGCGTCCGTAAAGTAGACACGCTGCCCGTCCTCTAAGTGAATAGATAAGTGCATGACAGTCGGGTGACGTTCATGAATCGGAATTGAAAATATCCTCCAAATGGCCTCGTTACAACTAACGTAGCGTCCAAGTTGAAATTTCGTCACCTCGTCGTTTGCATTCGGATCAGCAATGCCAAACACCGCCATGTCGCTCCCTTTGTTCACATATTTGCAAACGTATTTGATGGATTTGATAGAGTTGCAGTACTCAACATTGCAATGCGTTGAGAATGTTTTCGACAAAAGCGGGCAATATGGAACGATCCAGCGGTTATCCACGATTACTGTTACGTTTGTTTCGTTACGTTTCACCATTAATTCAATCCATTTGCCGTTATCATCTGGAGAACGACGCCTATACAATGGATATCCATCGTTTCCACTGATGGTTTCAGCCGTCAACGGACGGGAAAATCGTTTTGTGCATTTTCCGTTTTCCATGCATATTGATTCTGGGTTGTGGACTCCGCAAGGGCCATGGATCATGGTCGTTGTCACAATGGAATACAGCTCGGGATCAGTTTGTATATCTGGTATTTCGGCTGAAATAATCGAATCAATATGATCTGGTCGGATCTTGTCGAACATCCAGAGCAGAATGTGCGCATGTGGTAAGCCACGCTTCTGCCACTCAACCGAGTACATCCAACAACGAACTGCGCCAAAAACCTTCTGCTTTACAATATAATCCATAAGCACTGTGATCTTTTGCTTGAATACTCGTTTATTTTGGATTGCACGTGAACGTTATGAATAAATCCGGGCGCCCGTAATTTCGGACATACGTCATCGCATCTTGTGCATACTCATGCATATGGCGCGGGCTTCCAACATAAGTAGCTGGGAGAATGGTCAAACAACCAATGTTGGCCGCGTGTCCTTCAGTAGCGATTGCGTCACGCAAGTGGATGTACTCGTCTGAGCGCAACTTCGACTGATTAAAACGAATAAAATTTAGACGTTCCGTGTCTACTTTGACGTACATGTCGACACAGTACTGTTGAAACAAACGGCGGTATCTTAACAGATGATTGTCAACATCTTGTCGAATCATCAATCGATACGCATAAAAATTCATAGAGCTAACCTTCTTATTCGTTTCTTCTCCTAAAATTTTAATTCAAACTTAGTTGTAGAATCAAAAAGAAGTGATGTAAGAAATGTATACAAACCTGTCATTGGATTGACCATCTTTATGTTGAAGTGATACCCATCTTCTCCACGACAGAACATTAACGGATATTGAAGAGCATCATATGACCGATGAGTCTCATAAACTCTCTGCAATTGGCCATCATCCCGACGCTTAAGAACAATATCGCGTGATTCCACATTCTCACCAACAATCACCACTGCGACTTCATTGATAGTGGGAGCATTCAATTGTCTTGCATGGCTACCAGTGGGTCTTTTGTCAGCGCTGATAATGATTTTATGTTCGTCATTATGCATTATATCCAATGCGGTTTTGAACAACCTGACCAATTCATTATGCTCATGGAGAAGATTTTGCAATTGTTCTATAATTTCACGTTTAGTTGCAGTGTAAATTGCACAGCGGTGATTTAGTTCAACTACCGAATCACCAATGAAATAGATCTGAAGGAATTTATGATCTTTGTTTTGTGGTGGTAACAAAGCGCCCGCTCGGTGGTGAATTTGCCCATGAATCTGAATATTGGGATGCAATTTAAAAAAAAATTGGAGTTGTTCATTTTGATAATAGAGAAACGCCATTACCTTATAACTTGGATTGTAGCATGAACAACCTCGGCTCCAAATGACGTCATTTGAAAGCATCCGTTATATTTTTGTGCAAGCTTTAGGAAACTGTTTGATTGGGCTGAATTTCCATAAAGTAGCGAATACAATGGCTCTGGTGGAGGAGCCAAAACGGGCAATTTAATTTTACCACCTGCACAGCATAAGCCGGGGGTTTCCAATCGAAACTTCAGTGCATTACAATGCTGACATACCACAGACAATGAACCAATAACAACGCAGCTATGATCCTTGTAGGGTGTTTCAGAATTGTATGCGAATGCAGCGCGATTCAAGTTTTCATTTGCGGTTCGACTTCTTCTATTATTTTGTCGGGCTTGAGGTGGGTTTTGTGCAGCGCGATGCTGTGCCATTCGAGCACGTGCCGATGCATTCAAAACTCCACTTTCCTCTTGCGTCCGACTATTACGGAAATTCCGACTACTTATTGCATTGCGCGAACGCCGTCCAAGTCTTGATCGTCTAACAGCAGGCATTATTTTGCTGACTGTAGGTATAGAACATATAAATAATACGTATAACCATCACTCCGAAGTGACAAAATTACTTATCTGATGCGCAATTTTATTTCATGAAATTTTCTGTCTTGCAATGCTCAACTTTAAAATTCGACTTAAATTAAACATATATGTACACTATATTATGAATAACACCACATCGCCTTCTATTGTTCAATAACAGTTTTACATCAACTGTGTATAACTCTTGAGCCTCTAGCGACTTTTCCAGAAGGTTTTACCAAAATTTTCTTATGTATTATGCCTTATTCTGGCAATTACAAACAACTGGAAAAAATTTGATCCAAATCGGTCCAGCCGTTCTCTTGTGATGATAATGCGAACATTTTTGCCACCATTTTTATATATATAGATGAGTTATCATCACCAATTTAATAATTATCAATTATTATTAATTATTAATCAAAGAGAAAAAAAAATAATAATCGATAACCAGCAATCAATAATTCTCACTTATCAATTAATTAATTAGTTAACGACAACACTCAACAATTAACAGTTGGTAATTAATAATTATTGATTCCGAACGGTGGGATTGGATCACCTTTTATGTTGGTTCATAAAAGTGCTGGTGGAAATACGATATTATCACCCCTCGCTGTTATGTGAATTTAGGAAATGTAAAATGTTAACCGCGCGCTGTTACATGGATGTATGAAGTGTTTAATGTAGATGACTGCACAGCTGCGAACGATGTTACGGGCATATGAATGTATGGATGTACCCCAATCACGAAACAATGTTGTGTTCTTCGTAGCTTTATTAATCTTTATTAGTTTTATTAACTCAGAACTAAGTTGGCAGAAAATATACTCAATGTAGAAGAATATATATATAATCGGATAATTCTATGTGTGGAGATATGTGAGTATGGGCGCCGGAGGGCCCTTAGTGGGGTGGTTGGAATGTTATTTATATGTGTGTTTTATATATATATATACATAGGTCGGCGCTTGGACTTGATTTAAAAAAAACATAATCACTGGCGGAATATACAATTAGGGGGATTATGTGTGTGTGTGTGTATGTGTGTGTGTGTGTATGTGTGTGTGTGTGTATGTGTGTGTGTGTGTATGTGTGTGTGTGTTTTTTTTTTTTTTTTTTTTGTATTCAGGGTTTTATTACCTACTTGCTATAACATATACACTTACAAATACGACTATAATATAACAACAAAAATACAGAGAGGATAGGGGGAAGAAATGGTGGGAGGGGGGAAGCGGTTACGCGGTATCGCCGCCTGGCATTGCTTCGCGTGCGCAGTGCCCCTTACTCCTGCTGCTCCTTCCGTCTACGCTCCAGGTCCCTCAGCTTTTTCATGACCTCCGCCGTGAACGTTGCTGCCGCCTCCCACACTGTCCTGTCGTCCAGCATCCTCGGGACGAGTGTTTCCACGCCGATTTCGCACCCGGCTGCCGCCTCCAGCTCCTGCCGTTCGAGGCCAAACCTGCGGCACTCGAAGAGCACGTGCCGCGCGTCTTCCACAATGCCGGTACCGCACTCTGGGCACCAGTCTTCCGTCTCGTGGCCAAACCGCTTCAGGTACTGGCGGAAGCATCCGTGGCCACTAAGCGCCTGCGTAAGGTAGAAGTCCACCATTCCATGGTCTCGTTCCACCCACCTCGTGATGTCCGGTATGAGGGCATGCGTCCAACGGCCCTTGGACGAGGAGTCCCAGCTGAACTGCCACCTCTCCAGACTTCTCCTCCTGGCCGCTGCCTTGCGCTCCGCCTTGGTGGGCTGTGTGTGTGTGTGTATGTGTGTGTGTGTGTGTATGTGTGTGTGTGTGTGTATGTGTGTGTGTGTATGTGTGTGTGTGTATGTGTGTGTGTGTGTATGTGTGTGTGTGTGTATTTAGTTGCTGTTTGCCAATATAATTAATATATACTAATATAATATAATTAATTTGTAACATATAATTACTAGCGGAATCCAACTAGGGTAATTAGGTGTTTTTTTTTTTTTTTTTTTGTATTCGTTTATTACTCTATATGTTTATACTACAAATATAGTGAGTAGCACAATTTGTGCATGACGGGGGGAGGGGCCCGCACTGCGCGGTACGGCCGCAAAGCAATGCTTCGCGCAGCGGAAGGTCCCTTAACCCGTCCTCTCTTTTCTCGCCCTCTCTTGGGTCCTCAGCGCCGTCATCATCCTTGCCGAAAACTCCGCAGCGGCGTCCCAGACCCTTGGGTCTGCCAGCATCAGCGACACCAGCGTCTCCGGCCTGATTGCTGACCCTGCTGCTGCCTCCAGCTCGTCCCTCTCCTCTTCGAACCGGCGGCACTCGAAGAAGACGTGTTCTGCGTCTTCTACGATCCCTGATCCGCACTCCGGGCAACCGTCGTCCTCCTCGTGGCCAAACCTTTTGAGGTAGGCGCGGAAACAGCCGTGCCCGCTTAGCACCTGGGTCAGGTAGAAGTTTACCTGCCCGTGCCCCCTCTCCATCCAGGACTCGATGTTGGGGATCAGCCGGTGAGTCCATCGTCCCTTTTGCGAGCCATTCCATTTGGCCTGCCAGCTCTCTTAGCTCCTCCTTCTGGCGGCCCTCCTCAGCTCGGCCTTGAGGGCACCATCGGGTCCTTGGTGCTCGCGAAGCGCGTTGCGTAGGTCCGTCTTCTCCTGCACCAGCTCCCTCAGCGGTACCAGACCGGCTAGGACCAGCACTGCGTCGTCCGAAATAGTTCGGAATGCGCTGGCCACTCGTATAGCGCACAGTCTGTACGTAGACTCGATCCCCCTCGCGTACGATCTCGTCTTGACTGCCTCGGACCACACCGGCGCCGCGTACAGCAGCTGAGAGGTGACCACGCTTGCCAGCAGCTTCCTTGTGGCGTGTTTGGGCCCTCTGCTATTCGGCAGCATCCGGGACAGCGCTCCAACGGTCCCGCTGGCCTTCTTTTTGACGTACTCGAGGTGCTCCTTGAAAGAGAGCCGTGTGTCGAGGAGAACGCCGAGGTATTTTATGCACCTCTGCGACTTTATCACGGCCCCGCCGACGCTGACCTCTGCCGTTTCCACCAGTTTCCGGCTTGAAATGAGCACCGCCTCCGTCTTGTGCGCCGCTAACTCCAGGCCGGCACGCGAGAGCCACGCTTCTATTTCCTTAATCGCTGCGTTGGCCTTCTCCTCCGTTTCCTTGCGCTCCTTCGCAACCACGACTACGGCTATGTCGTCGGCAAAACCCACGACGGTAGTTTCGCCGGGCATCGGGAGCCGCAGGACACCATCGTACATGGTGTTCCAGAGTAGGGGTCCCAGCACGGAGCCCTGCGGGACGCCGGCTGAGACTTCGTATACCCTGGACCCCATGTCCGTGTCGACGGTGAGCACCCTCTCGCTGAAATAGCTCCTTACTATCTCCAGCAGGTGCCCGGGGATGCTCAGAGCGGCTAGAGACTCCAGCGTTCGGTTCCAGTCCGCGGTGTTGAAGGCGTTCCTTATGTCCAGCGTGACCACTAGGCAGTAGCTCTTGGAACCGCCTTTCCACCTCGAACCCTCGATCGCCTTCTCTGCTATCCCCTTCACCATCTCGACTGCGTCCAGCGTCGACCTCCCCTTCCTGAAGCCGAACTGGCTCGGAGAGAGGCCCCCGGCCTCCTCGATAGCTGCGTTCAGCCTCGCTGCTATCAACTTCTCGAACACCTTGCCAGTGGTGTCGGTGAGGCATATCGGTCTGTAGGACGATGGCTCCCCGGGAGGCTTTCCCGGCTTGGCGAGTAGCAGCAGCTTCTGCCTCTTCCATCTTTCGGGAAAGATCCCCTCCGCTAGGCACTTGGAGTAAAGCGACGCATACTCCTTCGGGTGGAGTGCCATAGCCAGCCTCAGGGCCCTATTGGGCACGGCGTCCGGGCCTGGCGCCTTCTTGGGGCGAATGGTCCTGCCCGTCCTGGTCACCTCCTCCTCCGAGATCAAACAGGCTTCGCTGGAGAAACGTTCCACAACCGGCAGCATGGTCACCGGCTCACCTCTCGGAAACAGCGCATGCACGATGCCGTCCAGGGCTACCGGGTCCGAAGGAGTTGCACTGCCCGCTCTCAGACCCTTGACCACCATTCTGTAGGCGCCTCCCCAGGGATCGTTTTCCGCCTCGTCGCAGAGCCGCAGAAAGCATTCGCGCTTGGCATCCCTTATGGCCGTTTTGAGGGCTTTCCTCGCCGTTCTGTAGACCTCGTTGCGCTCGGCGACTCGCGCTGTGCCGCGCGCACGGGTGAGCTTTCGCCGGGCATGCAGGCACGCGGACCGGAGGTCGGCTATCGCGTCGCTCCACCAGACGACTGGTCTCTGGTATCTCCCACACGTCCCTCTCCGCCGCATACTCTGGTCGCAAGCGTGCTCCAAGAGTGATGCCATGCGGTCGGCCGTTTCGCTGGCTCCACCGGCCGCCTCTGATGTCATGCCCTCCAGCGCGCTGGCAAAGGCCTGCGTGCACAGTGTGTCCGGGCGGTACGCCTTGGTCGGAAGCGGCACCGCGCGAGTGTCTCCCGCCGGCTCTCCTACTGAGCAGAGGATGGCCTCGTGGTCGCTCCCTGTGTAGGCGTCGCTGATTCCCCATCTGGCATGATGGGAAATCGCGGTGCTCACCAGTGTCAGGTCGATGAACGAGGCTGCTCCTGCCCTGACAAAAGTGTGCCGCGCTCCGTCGTTCAGCAGCACTACGTCCGTCGAGGCGAACGCCTCCAGGACCGCTCGTCCTCTGGCGTTGGTTGAGGATGATCCCCATTCCTCTGCCCAGGCGTTGAAGTCTCCCCCGACTATTACATTTGGTCTCCCGCGCAGATCGCAGCTCAGGTCGTCCAGGATTCGACAGAACGCCCCTAGCGTCAGGCTTGGCGCCAGGTAGCAACTGTAGATCCAGTAGCCGGCTACCTCCGCCCTGACGAAGCCATCGGCTGCCCGGATGTTGGACATCCGCCGTCGTGTGTTGCCGCAGAGCCATAGGGCCGCCTTGCCAGTACTGTCATTGGCCCAGTCCGCTCCCTCCCTCGCCTTGTAAGGCTCGCTCGATGGCTCGATGGCTACATCCGCCGCTACCTCGCGCACTGTCTGATTCAGGTTGAGTTGAATCAACTGCATATCGTCCTTGGGGGGCCAGCACCGTCTGTTTCGGCCCGGCCGCTCTTGGTGCCGGAGCGCTGGTTGGTCGCTCTGTGACCCGCAGGCTCCTTGCTGCATACTGCTGCTCTGTGCCCTGGTTCGCCGCACTTAATGCAACAGCCGCTCCTGTCCACCAGGCTCTTGCACCGGAGTGCGATGTGCCCGAGTTCTAGGCACCTGAAGCAGCGTGGGGGACCCTCGCGCTCCCGCACCCTGCACCTCGTCCACCCTATGCGGATCTCGCCTCGCTTACGCACCTCCTTCGCCAAAGAGCATGGCAGGCTGATCACCGCCGTTTTTGACTCCCCGTACCCGGGGCGGAGGCTCCGAACTTTGACCACTCCTTCACTAAGCTGGTACTGCTTCATGAAGGCGGCCCGGATCTCGCTCTCTGTCGCGATTGCGTCCAGGTTCCGGACCTCGAACACGGCGACTTTCGAGTCCTCCGTCATGGCCCGCACTTCCGCCGCGTCGCCCAGGACCCGAGCGATGCTGTCCCTCATGGACTCTGCGGTCTCGGTGCTGCCCTTGGCTACCTCCAGTAGCAGGTTGCCCCTGGCCGTTCGGCGCACCTTGTTTACTGCTACTCCAAGGTCTTTCAGCTGGCTGTCCTCCCTTCGCGTGACCAGCGCTAGGATTTCGCTGTAGGACCTTCCTGCTGCCTCCACTATCACCGCCTCGGGACGTGGTCTGCGCGGCTTCCTCCTGCTGGCTACCGTGCTCCATGGGGTGCCGGTGGTCCCGTACTCGGCGGGCTTTGCCGGCCTCTCTCGCCGCTGCTCCATCGCCTGGGGCCGCTCTGGGGGGGCTGGACGTTTTTTGGCACCGTTTCTTGGCGCTGCCGGTGCCGCGGGCTGAAAATCTTTCGGGCGCGTCTGCCTGGGGGCTTGCGTGCTCTCGGCTGGGCCGTCCTGTTGGCTGAGTCTTCGCCAAGGGTCTGTCTGTGCTGCCCGGTCCCTCTTCGGCGCTGCCGCCGTCTGTTGCCCCCTGCTCGTCACGGTCCTCTTTTCCGCTATGCTCTGCGCGCATTGGCAGCATACGCTCTCCGGCGCTCCCGATATCTCCGGCTCCTCTACGGCCGGCTGCTCGATAGCGGACTTGAGCCTCCGCATCTCGGCAATCATCGCCTTCATGGCCATGTTTATATGGCGCACCTGCTTGTCATGCACAAGGCTGTGAAGCTCATCCAGCAGCTTGCCGAGCTTCAAGACGCTCTCGGCGCTCGAGAGCTTCTGCTCCTTCCCGTCCTCTGCATCGGAGGTGGGCTCCCCTTGGGCAGCCTTGCTTCTTTTCGGAAGCGTGCCCCGTTGACCGCTGGCCGGGCTGGCCGGGTCTCTCCCTCTCTTCGTCGAGTCATTTGGGACGCCGACTCCACTTCTCCCCGGCGGCGTAGCAGGCGCGAGGGGTGGAGAGCGCGCCATCAGGCTGCTTTTCCTAAAAGCTGCCGGGTCTCCCTTGCTCGATGTGTCCGTCTGGCTTGGTGCATTACCTGCCGTGGCGGCCAAGTCAGCCACCGCCACGAGAGGGTGTTTAGGAGTGAGTGTTAGGGCCTCCAGAATCCTTGCCCTAGCCGTGGGAGTTCCCACGGGTGGATTTCCACAGTTGTGGCTGCCACCTGGAGTAGTTTCGTTTTTTTCATTCATTCCTTTTCATTTCTGTGCATTGTCGCCCAATGCTAGGCCGCATTTTATACCTCCTGCCAGGTTACTATCGCTGCCGGCCACTGTGGCTCAGACGCAGACCACGCAGCCGCCCAATGTGGGCAGTCGCTGCGCGGATTTTTATCGGTTCCACCCGCTACGCGAGCAGGATTTCCTCTGGGGGCGTCCACATTTGCAACATCAACAAGAGAGCAGAGACGGAAGAGAAAGCAGAAGAGAAAGTTTCGGGAACGAAAGGATCCCCTCTTACCCCTGGCCATCGCCCCTCTCGCCGGTTCGGTGGATCCATAGGAGTCCTCCGCGAGCCTCAGGAGCCGAGCCTCGACGGGTGAGTCCTAAGACTAGTCTCACCATGCATCCTTAATGCTGCTAGCACCTTTTTTCCCTAGGGGCACTGCCGCAGCGCGAGTTGTCGACGGAGCTCCCCGCGCGGGCAACCGTTCGCCGCGGCTTCACACACAACCTCAGGGTAATTAGGTGTGTGTATGTGTGTGTGTGTGTGTTTAGTTGCTGTTTGACGATATAATTAATATATACTAATGTAATATAATTAATTTGTAACATATAATTACTAGCGGAATCCAACTAGGGTAATTATGTGTGTGTATGTGTGTGTGTTCAGTGGACTGTAGATGGATTTTTTTTTTTTTTTTTTTTTATATTGATATATTTATGTATGTATGGATTTTATATCGAGCCTTTAGTGGACTGTATTTGGATTTTATTTATGTTGGAAATTGGACTTAAATGGTGTGAAATATCACTGTAGGGGCAGATATGTATGTACCATACATATGAAAGTCGACAGACGAATTTGAGTACGGAGAACTGCGATGAAGACCGTTTGTCTTTTGATATACATATGTATGTACCGAAAGAATTTAGTAATATTGGAACTCGGAATTGAATTGTGTGAAATAACCCTGTAGAGGAATATGTGTATGTAAGTCGAATACGGAGAACTGCAATAAAGACCGTTTGTCTTTTGACTATGTACGACTATGTATGTACCGAAGAATAACGGACTCTAATAGCGGAATAACGGAATACGGATTAACGGATTAACGGAGTAACGGACACAGCCCAGACGAAAAAAAACGGCGTTGGAAACAGCGTACTTATCTGCGTTGCTGGTAGGTAATCCGGCTCGAAGGACCAAAATGTTTGGGTGGCCGGCGACTGGTCAAGCGACGGCTGATATTGCTGATGGAAAAATCACTTGGCACCAGAGCCCACGAAAAAAGAATAAAAAACGTCGGGATGCGTTTTGTTCGACAGTAGGAAAACGTCGTGTTTATTCGGAGGTGAAATTTGGAAACCTCACTAGCTTACAGAAAAACTAACTCCGCACTCCCGTTTACAGACTTCAGAAACTACGAGAGCGGGAGCGAACCGGCGATCGCCGCATCGCGGTCCCGAACCTCACTTAACTTCAAAGAGCAGACTGGACGATAAAAATATAAGAGCGGTGCTCTTCGATCCGCTCTTGGGCTGGCGGCCGTACGGTTACTCCTGACCTGAACAATATTATATTATTATATTATTATATTATTATATTATTATATTATTATATTATTATATTATTATATTATTATATTATTATATTATTATATTATTATATTATTATATTATTATATTATTATATTATTATATTATTATATTATTATATTATTATATTATTATATTATTATATTATTATATTATTATATTATTATATTATTATATTATTATATTATTATATTATTATATTATTATATTATTATATTATTATATTATTATATTATTATATTATTATATTATTATATTATTATATTATTATATTATTATATTATTATATTATTATATTATTATATTATTATATTATTATATTATTATATTATTATATTATTATATTATTATATTATTATATTATTATATTATTATATTATTATATTATTATATTATTATATTATTATATTATTATATTATTATATTATTATATTATTATATTATTATATTATTATATTATTATATTATTATATTATTATATTATTATATTATTATATTATTATATTATTATATTATTATATTATTATATTATTATATTATTATATTATTATATTATTATATTATTATATTATTATATTATTATATTATTATATTATTATATTATTATATTATTATATTATTATATTATTATATTATTATATTATTATATTATTATATTATTATATTATTATATTATTATATTATTATATTATTATATTATTATATTATTATATTATTATATTATTAGATTATTAGATTATTAGATTATTATATTATTATATTATTATATTATTATATTATTATATTATTATATTATTATATTATTATATTATTATATTATTATATTATTATATTATTATATTATTATATTATTATATTATTATATTATTATATTATTATATTATTATATTATTATATTATTATATTATTATATTATAAGTATAGTTCACTTTTTTTTTTTTAAATTAAAAAAATGTTGCTTATGCCTTGCGGCAGAATCGTACCCAAGCCAAATGCTTACAAAAATACATGTGCAGCTTTACCCACTATCGACTTTGCTCTTGAATTGGAAGACATTTACATTATCTGAAAATTTGTCTCCGTTTTTTAGTCTTTTTAATCTCTTTCATATAATTTTGGCACGCTGCTTGTAATGGTACAGGGTATTCTTTTGTAGGGACACCCGACTGTCCGATACGGCCAGTTCCGATTTATAGACGATTGAGAATATAAAGACTATCTGCAAAGTTTCATTCAGATAGCTTCAAAACTGTGGGACTAGATTGCGTACGTATATAATACGATGGCAAACATCTGTCAAAAATTATAATAATACCCTGGAAAGGAATACAGAAATTATGGAAACAAAAGTTATCAAACTTTATATTTTAGGAAGGTGCTTAAAGTTATATAATGCTCATACATTGCGTTTCATATTAACCGATATCCGAATAAAATATAAAAAAAAAAAAACAATGAAAAAATGGAATTCCTTAAGGGCTTATGCGGGTCAAAAATTGTTTATTTTTGATTCGATAGAAAAACATTTGTGGAGTATCGTCCAAATTTCAAGTACTTCCGAGCCAAACTGGCGGAGATATACTTTTTTGAACGCTCCGACTCCCAGGTGCATAGCATGTATATGCAAAGGGACAAATGCTTCTCAAACTTTAAAGGTTATCCAACCAATTGGTTTGAAATTTTGCACTGACATTTTTAACTAACTTTGGCTTTCCCAACGTGCTCCCTTTCCCCATTTTTATTTTGGGGCCGATTTTACAGATTTTTAAGTCCGATTTTCCAATTATTATTACCAAAAAACACGCATAAGCCCTTAACACTCACCATATAATAATTGTAAGATTGATTTAAAAATAACTTAAAAAATGATTGTATAAAATAACCTTCAACATAATATTATTTTTTCCCTAGCAATTTGGCCGAAATGCTGGAGAACTGATAAAACAAGCAGCCAAGAGGCAGCAGGAATTAAAAGATCCCCAATTGAGAGATGATTTAGCAGCGGCTCGTGCGATGCTTAAAAAACATTCAACCATGTTATTGACTGCATCAAAAGTTTATGTTCGCCATCCCGAACTAGATCTCGCCAAAGTAAATCGAGATTTTATTCTTAAGCAAGTCTGCGATGCTGTCAATACTATAAGCGATGTAGCCCAAGGAAAATCTTCTCAACCGACAGATATTTACAGTGGAGCTGGAGAATTGGCTGCAGCTTTGGATGATTTTGACGTAAGTGATGATATTGAAAAGATCGCAAAACTATACGGGAAAAACTGTCCACTCTCTGTGGTGGTAGATATTAAGCAAAGCAAGAAAGGAAGCTAACTTCGGCTCACCGAATTTTGTATACCCTTGCAGATTACAAATTAAATCAAAATATTAAAAACAAAATTCTAAAATAATAAAAAGTGGTAAAATTCCAAATTTAATAAACATATGTTGAAAAACGCCAAGTTATGTTTTTTCACTGATTTTCCTTATTGAACGGCACAAGTGTTGCTTACTTAGGGTCATGCGAGACGAAAATGCTAGGCAGCCACGCCTGGGATAAGATATAGTCGTCCGATTTATAAAAAATAAAATTAAATCTGAAATTCAGGAATAATTCCAAGTGACCAAATCTCAAATTTAATGAAAATATGTTGAGAAACAGCGAAGGTATGATTTTTTTTCTGATTGTTCGTATGGCAGCTATAGGATATAAATGTCTGATTTTCATGAAATTAAAACCGAAATTCTAAAATAATATTTAGTGGCAAAATATCAAATTTGGTAGAAATATGTTGAAAACTGACCAAGTTATAATTTTTTTTTCGTAGATTTTTCTGAGTGTTCCTATGGCAGCTATATGATATAGTCGTCCGATCCGGCCCGTTCCGACATATGTACGAGTGAGAGTATATAGAAGCCTAACTGCAAAGTTTCATTCAGATAGCTTTAAAATTGAGGGACTAGTTTGCGTAGAAACGGACAGACGGACATGGCTAGATCGACTCGGCTGTTGATCCTGATCAAGAATATATATACTTCATAGGGTCGGTAATGTCTCCTTCACTGCGTTGCAAACTTCTGACTGAAATTTTAATACCCCCCGTTTCCTAAAGTGTAACAGTGTAACCAGATCACCCCGATCCCATTAGGCCTGCTACTAGAGTTGGGCGCATGTCGTGTTAATTCTCGTGTCACATCGTGAACACGACTCAACACGCGTGTTCGTGTTGCACGCAATCAAATTTCGCGTGTTCGTGCGTGCTCGTGTTGCGCACTCCAACACGACAACACGAAGCAAAAAATTGACTTTTTTTTGCCTTATTGGCAATATTGCTTGACTGGACTATTTTTAGTAAATTTACTCAGCAAGAATTGGCAACACTGTACAACATATACGATCAAATTGTTTCTTTGAACTGGATGCTAGAACGAAAAAAATGGAGAGACGCATTCAAATTCAAGAAGCGATTGCCAAAGGGGATGAAAAATACAGATTGATTAACAATGCGAAAGCCAAAAGTCTTATTTGGCAGACGATTAATTTAATTGAATGCTGTGGTGAGATCCTAAACTTTGTGTGCTGTAAAAAGTGCAAAGTTGTATTTTCATACACGGCGAAGACTGGAACCGGCGTATTAAATCGCCACAAATGTATATATTACAATAATGTAATATGATACAAAATTAAAACAAATATGAAAAAAAAGTTTTCGTGTTGGTCGTGCGTGTTTCGTGCGTGTTTGTGTTGGACCAAAATCGACCATGCGTGTTCGTGTTACACAAAATTAATTTTTTCGTGTTCGTGTTGTGTCGTGTTGAAAATTTTTGACACGCGCCCATCTCTACCTGCTACAACTCTGCCGTCCTGACTTTAAGATACCCCTCTATCTCTGACGTGTACTATTTCTGAATGTATAGTTTAAAATTACATTACAAAATTTCTTATCATTACATCTCAGATTTTCCAATCATTACATCACAGATTTTATCTGACTTATCTGACTTCATCCTCTGCTTTCATCCAGTTCCTAATATTATTCGCACTCCATACCCGTCAATGTATTTTAACAAGAATGTATAATATTTCAATACTTTTCCAATAACGTATGGTCCTTTGCTTTTCGGTACTAATTTTCTACAAATTCCAGCCGTACTATAAAAATTCTTTACCGTGACTAATCACCTTCATTGTATTCAACGATGCTCTTCTTTGCATTGTAATAGTTCTCATTCCTCAATTGCGACTTTATTTGATTTCCCTCTGCCCTTTGTCTAAGTTGTTCCAAGTTTATTCTATTTTCCTCAAACAATTGCTTATCCTTATCTAACCTTTCCTCATCTAAGCTTTCTTCATCTAATATTTCTTCATCTAACATTTATTCATCTAACTTTTCCCTAAATTCGTCACTATCCTCTCCTCTTTGTACGATTCCAAATAAAATTTCTCTGGGCAATTGCTTAATTCTACTATGAAGCGTATTATTTAATTTATTTATTTATTATTTATTTTATTTATTTATTTTTCCACTTTTTCTATAATTATATCCGAATGTAATCCTTTTTCAGGCTCAGCCAATTTTGCAATCATCGGTCCCAAATTTTTATTTACTCGTTCGACTTGACCATTGGCTTGTGGTGACCCTGTAGCAATGTTTACGTGCTTTATATTTCTTTCTTCCACAAAGTTTTCCAAAGTTTAAAACAACTACCTCTATCTTATAGAGCCTAACAAATGTAGTGAATCCATCTATCACCACTTGAAATGGAGTGGGCGGATGAGGATCCAAAATAAGCCCGGCTGTCGTGGCGGGATTGTGGCCGTAGAATGTTGGGGGTGGTTGCTGGTGCTGGAAATTATCCCAAGTTCCAAAAAACGAAGAAAGCGGCGGCGAACTCGACTTCACATGTCATATCACTTTATTGGCACAGATCAATTTTTAGATAAACTTACAAACTAAGAGTGGAAGAGCCCGGGACCGCGGAGTGGTGGGTTTGCCGGAAGCGGGAGAGCCAACGGAGAGCGGGAGTGCAAGCACCAGTGCAGCGCTCGCTCTTACACTGCCTACATTCTCCCCCCCCCCCCTTGCGGCAGCAAAACAGGATTAATCCTCGTGGCACACTCCGGAGACGGTCCATCCAAAAACGGTGCTCTGAGCGACGGGCAGCCCATCTTCCAGCTTCAGGAACCCCGGTTGGATCAGCTTGGGGAACAAGTCGGACCCCAACGCGAGGGAAATGGTCGATGGGCGATGGAAAGTTTCATCCGCGAGCCGGATGTCGTTGAACTTAGCCCGGATGGTGTCGCTCAGAGCACGGGCTCTCCGTACGGACGGGCGTCCGGATTTTAAGGCTGGGATCAAGCCTTAAGACGACCTCGAGCTGGAAGTCGCTCGTGCGGGATCGCAGGGTCGCCGTGCAGACTTCGTCCTCGCCTGCCTGCGGCAGGTCGATGCTGCTGTACGCCATGCACGGGTCGATCATGGCCCCCATCTCGAAGGTCGCGCTCCCGGTGTCGAGCAGCACGCAGGCTGTCGGGAGGATATGGACCACCTTCTGGTCCAGATAGGCAGCCACGGTCGGAGATGGAGTGGGGGCCACCGCACGCGCGGGTTCCCTTGGGACGGGATGACGAGCCGGAGCTGGAGTGGGGGCCGCCGGACGAGCAGGCTCCCTGGAGACGGGCTGACGAGCGGTGCGCACAGGGCGTGGACGAGAGGCCGATGGCAGCTCCTCGTGCATGTGGAGCAGCGTATGATGATCTCCTCCACACGTTTTGCAGCCCTCGGTGCTGCGGCAGGTCCCTCCTGAGTGCTCGTGGGCGAGGCAGTTCGAGCAGTACTTATTGATAAGCACTGCCCGAAGGCGCTTTTCAGCGCTCAGTTTCTGGAACCTCTTGCACTTCCGAAGTGGATGGATGCCCCGGCAGACTCGGCAGCGGTAGGATTGTGTACCTCGGGTACGTCTGCTCTCCAAATCCTGGGCTGTGCGAGGACGCGGCACCATTATGCTGAAGTAGTTCTGCGAGGAAAAGAGAAGAAAAATTGGCTTAGTATGTGACCTCGCAGACGGAAATAGATTAATGGCTGGAAGTAGCCAGTTCCTTGCTCTCCATAGGGAGAAGGATAACTTTATGCGCGGGGCGTTTTATTTTGCCGCGCGCCGTACGGACTTCAGCCACTCGAACTCGGCCATCGGGTCCGGGGAAAACAGAAACAATTCTGCCGAGCCGCCATTCGTTCGAGGGCAAATTGTCCTACTTGACTACCACCATATCGTCAATTTGGATATTTCGGGTCGGAAAGTGCCATTTGTTGCGTTTGTGGAGTTCTTTGAGATAGTCCTCTTTCCACCGTGCACTAAACTGCTGATGTTGGGCCTCCAGATATTGCCAGCGATTGATTATCGACTTGGCTTCGTCTTTTATTTCAGGCTCAGCCGTGGAAAGCAACGGCCCGCCAATCAGGAAATGGCCAGGCGTGAGGGCTAGCAGATCGGAGGGATCTTCAGACATCGGGGAGAGGGGTCTGGAGTTGAGGCAAGCTTCGATCTTGGCTAGGAGCGTCGCAAGTTCCTCAAATGTGGCTTTATAGAAAAGAGTTTTGAAACTTTTCACCCCTGCTTCCCACAGACCCCCCATATGTGGAGCCCCGGGCGTGATGAAACGCCATTCAAGTCCCTGATGGCTGTATACATCAGTCACGGACTCATTGACGGCTTGAAGGATGTCCCGAGAAAGTAGAGAAGCTGCCTCACAAATGTCTTGCCATTATCAGAATGAATCCGCTGAGGGCACCCGCGCCTAGCTACGAAACGAGCAAAGGCTGCTAGGAACTTTTCGGCGGTGAGATCGGATGTCGGCTCTAAATGGATAGCCTTCGTGGAAAAACACACAAATACACATACATATCCCTTGGTAATGAGACACGCTCTCCCGGTATAATTTTTAATCTCGAACGGCCCGGCATAATCAATGCCCGTATATGTAAAAGGCCTCGAGAAGGAGACTCTGTCCTTCGGAAGATCGCCCATCAGCTGAGTTTGCAGTCTCTTCTTGTAAATCGTGCAAATCTTACACGGATTCACCACTGCCTTGACCAGATTCTTGATTTTAGGAATCCAATACTTCAATCGGATCAGGCGTACGATCAACTGACTACCGCCATGAGGAGTAATCTGGTGGGTGAATTGGACGAGAAGGCGAGACAGTCTACAGCCGTAGGGCAGAATTATTGGATGCCGTTCATCATACTGGAGGGCTCTAGAAGCTGTGATGGGACCAGACGCCCTGAGGAGGCCGAGTTGGTCCGTAAACGGAAATAAATTTAAGATTGGACTTGCCCCCGGAAGGGTCTTCTTCTCTGCCAAGTGCTTCAGCTCTTGGCCGTATGCTCGACGTTGCGCAATGGAAATCAGCGCTCGTTCTGCCTCTCGGATTTCTTCACTCGTGGGTCGGGAAGTAGAGGAGATCGCGCCCTTACGGCAGCGACTAAGGAAGCGCCGAACATACACCAGGACTCGCAGTGCTTTGTCCAGTTTAGAGAAGCATTCGAAGCATTCGGTTGCACATCGCTTTGGGCTGGCCACAGCTCTTGTGGCCCTTGCAGCCACTCTGGCCCGTGCCACCAAAGTTGACTATCCGCTAACTCGAGTAGGGACACGCCTCGACTAGCTAAATCGGCGGAATTTGGTTCGGATCGAACGTGTGCCCAGCAGTCGACTGGTACTGCCTGCGTTATCTTGGCCACTCTGTTGGCAACAAACGTGGTCCAGTTGCACGCCGGCTTCCGTAACCAGGCCAGAACGATGGTCGAATCGGTCCAGCAGCGTATGTCGGAACTTGGTGTGGGCATTTTAGGAAGAATAGCCGTTACCATTTCGGCTAACAGCACGGCGCCACATAGCTCTAGACGTGGAAGTGACACGGTCTTTACTGGAGCGACTCGTGTCTTGGATGTGAGGAGGTTAGAAAAGATTTTCTGACCAACCTCAACACGCACGTAGATCGCCGCTCCAAAAGCCTTTTGGGACGCATCGCAGAATCCCTGATACGCCACTTTGATTTTAGGCTGAAAGCAGACCCATCTCGGAACGCGGATCTGGTTGAGGTCGGAATACTCATGGAGAAACGCCTGCCACCTCTGACTCATTTCGCTGGGAAGCTTATCATCCCAGTTTAAATCTTGTAGCCAAATCTCCTGCATGAACATATTGGAACGTATTATAAACGGAGCGAGCCATCCTGGCTGGATCAAACAACCTCGCGATTTGGGACAACACCTCGCGCTTTGTGAAGGAGGGTTCCACAACTATTTCTGGCGGCACGAAGTAGAATTCATCGGACTTAGCCTTCAATCGAATCCCGAGTGTTTGGGCCGTGCTTTCGGTATCGATATCGAGGAACTCGCTATGAAGGAGGTGTTCGGCTGGAATATTTTGTAGTATGCTCGTGTGGTTCGAAGTCCACTTCCTCAAAGGGAAACCAGCAGAGCTAAGAGCTGCTTGTAGCTCTTGGATTGAACTATGGGCCTCAGATATGGAATTTGCCCCTGCCAGAACGTCATCGACGTACATATGTTTTTGAAGAATGTGGCTGGCTTTTGGAAACGCCCCTTGGACATCCTCTGCTAACTTCTGCAGCACTCGAAAGCGAGGAAAGGCGCACAGTTGACCGCGAAGGTAACTGTTTTCAATTCAAAGTCTCGGATATCCCCCTCCTTATTTCGGAACAGGATTCTTTGAAAGGGTGTATGCTTTGGATCGACCCAGATCTGACGGCACATCTTTGTGATGTCCGCGCTGAACACGTATTGGAAATATCGCCACTTCAGAATTTGAATGGTCAGATCGGATTGCAATACTGGACCAGCATGAAGAATATCATTTAAGCTGGTTCCATTCGCAGATGGACTGGAGTCGTTAAATACAACGCGAAGCTTTGTCGTGGTAATTTCGGGCTTGATCACCGCGTGATGTGGAAGATAGTACGTTGGGGAACTATGAGTCGATGGATCTTCGTTCATATGACCCAGATCCAGATACTCCTGAATCACGCTGTCATATTGCTCTTTTAAAGGAAAGTCTCTTTTTAAACGATTCTCGTTTCGCAGAAACTGAGCTAACGCAGTGGACCTTGAATATCCTAAATCGGACCCCGAGTTTTCGGGGTCGCAGACTGGGAGCGTAACCACGAACCTCCCGCTTGCGTCTCTCTTGGTAGTCTGGAGGAAGTTCCTTTCGCAATAGAAATCTGACTCTTTTACCATCTGGAATGGTAGATCCTCCACCTCCCAGAACTTGCTGAGAAGCGAGTCTAAGGAATCTTCATTTTTGTGGTGTACTTGAGTCGTGAAGGACGCGACTCTGTTGGCCTTAGTATTGGTGATCGGCCCAGTAAGTACCCAGCCGACGATGATCTAGGAGTGGCCTAGGAGTGAGCCACAAATGTTTCTCCTAGTGCGCTGCATCATCACCGACGGTAGAATATCAGCTCCGATCAGTATATCGATTTGGGAACTTTCAAAGAAATTTGGGTCTGCCCATTGGAGATCGGGCAGGTCTTGTAAAGACTTCCTGGGAACTGGATGGGAGGGCAGTTTGCCCGCTAATTCCGGAAGGACGTAGGCTGCGGCTGTGTGTGCTCGTGCAATCACGTAGCTGATGGCCTCTAGCGAAACAATTCAGGCATAGCTGCTTCTTTTTTATGTAGCCGGAACGCGCGTCGACAGACATGTGAAGAAAGCGCGGGCACAATCGAATCGGATGATTTTCCTTAGAAAGGGTTAACTTTGGCAGTTTGCTTGCGCACAGGAAAACCAGCAGACAATCCCAGTTGTCAGTGGAGATATTGGAATGTGCTAGCGCTGTCAAACACCCCTGAATCGTGGATTGTAGCTGCTTTAGAGCATGTCCAGATTCTTGGGAAATGGAACTCAAGTTGAACAAGAGCTTGAGTTGGCTGTTGACTAAAAGTCTTTTATTTTGGAAACGGTCTTGAAGCGCTTCCCACGCTGACGCGAAACCGTCATTTGTAAGAGGGGATTTGGACACTATGGCCTTTGCCTCGCCACTAGTTTTTGTGAGGAGGTGAAAAAGCTTCTCGACCGGAGTCAGCCTGGGGTTGTTAACATAAACTGCCGTGAACAGGTCCCGGAAAGTGGGCCATCGGAGGTAGTCCCCATCGAAGACTTCTGTATCGCAGGGCGGTAGCCGGCAACCGGACGAAATAAGCGGTTGAGCGGGAGGAGCTTGAACGGCTTGAACGGCTTGAGGCGTCACTCTGTCTAGCGTTTCGCTAATCTGTGCTGCACAGGTCTCGTATACAGAGTAGCAATAGTCATACTTTACTTGTAGGAGAGGTAAGGTGCTGAGGGATCCTTTCTGGGCAATTAGGTCAGAGCAGATTTTGTACTCTTTTTCCACCTTGTCCCATAAGGCTCGCACTTGCTGCAGACGGACTTGCAATGTGTGTAAAGATTGCGAAGCTTGACCAGGAGTGTTGATCTTGTCTTCGAAAGCGCTGACGCGATCGCTCACAGCGATGAATTTATGCAACGCAGCGGTGGCGGCCGTTGGCTGCTCGGTTACCGACATTTTCCTACTAGCGCGTGTGTTCCTCAGAAATTTAGTCCCGGATGCAGAGGGATTCTCTGGCTGTTCCACAAGTGAAGATTCGCTCGACGCTTTCGCCACCGGTTTGGAGACGACAATTCTCGGACTTGTTTTTGAGCTCGTCGTTGGGCGATCTCTGATCTTTGGCGTGGCACCCGAGCTTCTAGGTCTCGGGCTAGCGGACTTGGGCACTTGTTTGACGCGAGAAGGTAGCGGAGAGGAAAGGGTGGTCTTTGTTTCCTTTTTTGGTGTCGGCGTTGGCTTCTTGTCACCCTCAACGGGCATACTCAGCTACGCTGTTCAACTCGGAAGGCCTTCATGCCGCCAAAAATTGAAGGAAACGAAAAAAAACTGACCCGCAGACTCGGTTTGGAGCAAATTAGCTGATGTAGCTAGAAAATAGCTAGAAAAAAGAGCTAAATGTAGCCGATGCTCACGTAGACGATAGCTGAACGCTCCTTGGAAACAAATAGCTAAATATAGCTAAAACGTTCTGAGAGAAAAAAATAGCTGAATGCTTTCTGGAAAATAAATAGCTAAATCCCACTGAGCCGAACCTTAGTCCACAAAGGAAGAAAAAGCTGAATAGCTAAACAAAAACAATGGAAATAGCCAAATCGTAGCACCGATGACACAGAGCGATAAATCAACCGACAAAAAATTAAATAGCCAAAAATAAATATAATTGGCTTGGTACGATAGTCTAGGAGCAGAATTTAGATCTGGAATTCTCTGGCAAAATTTTTTGTAATTTAGGAACACAATCAAAGCGTAACCACTTTTGCGACACAAGAAAAAAAAAGCCAAAAAAAACCAGCTGAAAAAAAAACGAATCTAAAATGGCTATCGACCTTGAAATTTTCATTGACGATTTTTCGAAAAATATTAATTTTTGCTTCTGCGATCGATTTCGTATTCAGTATGGATGCAAGATTTTGTGTGCCCTGCGTTTCTTTCGTTACTACTTGGATCGTATGAGTGCAGGTGCTTGTCTATGACCAATACGGAGACGAAATAAAATTGCCCAAATATATGTATGTGTGTATGTATATGGAGTTATAGAGTTCAATGCTTAGCACAGAATAGCGCTAAGCTCTGCCCATGTATGTATGTATGGCTTTGATGGAAAAATATTGTCTGCTCGCAGAATAGCGGGAAGCTTATGTATTCGGATATATTTGTATGTCAGGATAGCAGTTAAAAAACAATTGATTTTCGTGGATATATGTATATGAATATGATATATTTTTATTTTATTGCTAGAACGAAATTTTAGTTTTTGGATATATATTTTTTATTCTTTATTAAAAATTTGCAAAAATCGTATAAATTTAACAATTTAACAATTAATATAAAAACTATAAATTTCGGCGTAACAATATTTTATATTTGTGTGTATGTAAAAATTGCGTGTAAATTTGATTTTCAATTGTTAATATATTGATGGGTCTTTGGAATAATATATGTAGATATGTGTCTTTGGAACAATATGTGGTTGTATTAATGTGTATGTGTATAGTTGGATATGTGTAAATAATATAATTTATTTATTCTTGGTATGATTTGTGTGTGTATATATTTGGATTTTTTTAACATGCAGTTTAGCGCCGGACGTGGATATGTAAAAGTGATTTTTGATGTAATATATATATGCACATATATGAATTTAAATATGTATTTATGTACGCTTGGAAACTAGCGGATCACAGTGAAAACTATGTAGAGGGCCAATATTGGCAAAGCACTTTCGCACTTTAGAGTAGGAAAAAATTCACTGCGGCTAGGCGTATGTATTTATGTATGTACCTATATTTTTGTATATAGGCATATATTTATCACTTTTCACTTTTCACTTGGAATTTGGACTCGGAGGGAAATAACGCCGTTGGAAAAGGAATATGGCGACCACGGACGAATGGTTAGGAAAATAGTCGTACTTATCTTGGAAAAATCCGCGAAGGGGGCGCTGATCAGGATAGATCTCTCAGGCGACGAAGGACCATGAAATGGAGTGGGCGGATGAGGATCCAAAATAAGCCCGGCTGTCGTGGCGGGATTGTGGCCGTAGAATGTTGGGGGTGGTTGCTGGTGCTGGAAATTATCCCAAGTTCCAAAAAACGAAGAAAGCGGCGGCGAACTCGACTTCACATGTGATGGCACTTTATTGGCACAGATCAATTTTTAGATTAACTTACAAACTAAGAGTGGAAGAGCCCGGGACCGCGGAGTGGTGGGTTTGCCGGGAGCGGGAGAGCCAACGGAGAGCGGGAGTGCAAGCGCCAGTGCAGCGCTCGCTCTTACACTGCCGCTCGGAACTAAGCGCCCTTGTGGCGCGAACACCACTAAAATATGTTTATTCGCCCTACTATTATCTACCGGTCCATAGTGATCAATATGAATTATTTCGCACGGTTTGTTTCCCTTGGGTATGGTGTGCAGCCATCCATCTCAAACAATTTCAAGCAATTTTGGATGTGATCACAAACCTTTTCCTTCATGCTCGGAAAGCAATAGCTTTGATTAATTTCATCTAACATATTATCTCTGCCAATATGCCCGAATTCATCATAATATTTGTACATCACATGCTGTTCCATCCCACTTGGTACATAAAATCGTAAATTGTCTTTATTACATTTCCTATATATTACACCGTTTCTCATCTCATCAAATCATTTGTGTTCCCTGTTTTCTAAAATATTCCTAATTTCTTTTATCTTGCTATCCCTTGCCTGACAAATTATAAACTTATTTTCAAACGTATTGGCATCTATTATTATTATGCTATTGCACTTACTAAGTGCATATACATGTTGCATCTGTTTTCCTGCCCTATGCTTTTGTTCTTGTAACTCTAAAGCCCACATCGCAACTCTTAGGTTTAGATCTATTTTGTTCAATGTTAGTCTTAATGAATTAAAATCTCTTAAAATTTTAAAATTTCTGCCCTGTAAGTAAATCATAAACCTTTTAAGTTCATAAATGATAGCTAATGTTTCCAATTCGAAACTATGGTACTTGGCTTCCGTTGCCGTTGATCTGTTGGAGAAATAAAATATCGGGTGCAGTTTCTTATTCTACTTTCTTTAAAACAATACCGCTGCAAACCCTAACGCATTATCATCGCAGTGAAGCTCGACTTCGTCCTTATGGTCATATAGTGCCAGCACCTGTGCTGCAACTGACTTCCCTTTCGAAAGCGTGAAACAATCTAACTCGTCTTTTCTTTGAATATACCTGGAGTGGTTTACGAGGTTTCGAAGTCCTTGTGGATCGAGGCGCATTTCGCGAGGGCGAGCAATTCACCTGGCGCTCTCTTTGAGGCCTCTCCTAGCGAGGCCAGCACTGGGGCGCCTAAGTACCTTATTCTCGCCTGTGTCAAGGCCGGGCACTTGCAGATGAGATGCTCCAAGGTTTCGATTGCCTCGAATTCATCACATTTCCGCAGTTGCCGTTGTCGGTAATGCCCAGCTTGACTGCATGTGCCGCAGCCAGGCAGTGTCCTGTGAGTATTCCCACTAGTAGTCTGCAGTCCTTCCTTGGGAGGTGCAGCACGTAGCGGCTTTTTTTTCCGTTGCCCTTTCTGCACATGATTGTCTATATTTTGCAGGTTCCGGAGTTCCTTCTCCATCTGCTTCTTGCGCGTGCGTCAGCATGACTGTCTAGCTCGTTCTGGAGCGTTCTTAGGAAGACGTAGACGTTTTCGTTTCTGTCACTCATCAATTCGACGCCTTCCTTTGCAAGTACATCTGAGGTCTCGTTGCCATCGATGCCCTGGTGGCTGGGAATCCAATAGATCCGCACTGACGTTGTCGTGCTTAGGGTATCTAGTGCTGCGTTCCTGATGGCGAAGACTTCCGCCTGGAATATGCTGCATTGGCTTGGTAGCTTATACGACAGCCTTATCTCAGGGTCTGTACAGTATATGTCCGCTCCTACTCCTCCTTCCATCTTGGAGCCGTCGATGTATATGTAGTCAGATGAACTGCTCATGTCTCGTCCAATTGAACTGTGACCGAATCCTTGTGGCGACATATTACCTGCTGCTACTAGGCGTTGTGCGGCCTTACCTGCAGTCAGTTGACCGTGAATATCTGATATACCTGATATGCAGAGCAGGGCCTGCCTCAGGGTTCTTTCCATAAACTTGTTGTAATTTTTCTTTTCTGTGTCTTGCCACCACACTAAGACTCCGTACAGCAGTGTCAAGCGCACCACCGATATGTAGACCCAGTGCATCAGAGTAGGTGAGAGACCTCATGTGCTGCTAAGCATCTTCTTGGATGCATAAGGCCACCATAGCGCTGCCTTTTTCACCCTCTCTAGTACATTGGGTTTCCATGCCAGCTTGCTGTCTAGGAAAGTGACGAGGTATTTGACTTGTGTTTTCGGGGTCAGCCTGGTTGCATTTATTTTTGGGGGGATCCATAGCGGTACCTTGTATCTCTTGGTAAAGAGAATGAGGTCCGCCTTATCGGCGTTGATACTGAGTCCTACCTTGTCCGCCCACTCATATATCTCCCTGAGCGTTGATTCCATGATCGAGCTGAGAGTCGATGGACATATACCCGTGATAATTATGCTTATGTCATCCGCATAGGCTGTTATCTTTGGGGCTTTCCTCTCGAATTTCTTGATCAGGTCGTCGACCACCAGGTTCCATAGGAGGGGCGATAGGACTGTGTGCTCCCTTCACCATGGTAGCAGTGCCCCAATCAGATTGTACCCGCCTGCAACTTAGCAGGTTACGTAACCAGAAGTTGAGACGGTGTGCGTTTCAGAGGCGGCCCATTATTGCGCCTGTACTGATGTTGTTGAAGGCCCGGGATATGTCCACAAACGCTACGAGGGCGTATTCTTTATCGTACAGGGCTTTCTCGATGGTGGCTACTAGCGAATGTAGTGCCGTCTCTAACGATTTCCCTTTTGTGTAGGCATGCTGATGGGTTGACAGTAGTCCTCCCACATTGTTCCTGATGTATAGTTCCAGCAGCTTTTCTAGTTTTTTCAGTAAAAAAGAGATAAGGCTTATCGGTCTGTAATACTTGGGGCTCACGTGACTACTCTTTCCTGCTTTTAACAGGAAGAAAATCCGAGAGGTCGTCCATTGGATAGGGATATACACTCATGGACAATATAATAGGTGTGTTATTTTTTTCGTTTTCAATTTGTTTTTTCTCAGCCACCTCTTGTCCAATCTCAACAAATCAAATCTTTTTGTAAACGTTTATTAATTGTCTTTAAACGAAAAGTAAAAAAAAGTTTCACAAAGTCCTTCATATTGAAGTAAATTAAATATATCCTTAAAATCGACAATTTCGGCTGGTCATAATAATAGGTGTGCAAAGAGAAATCTTTAAATAAAATCTATATTTCACTATTTTTTGTTATGTTTTATAATAAACTAAGTATCTGACAGCTAATAGCCGCTATATCCGCCATTTTTGCCAGGACTTTCTCTATTCGTCTGGGCCTGGAGGATATTAACTTGGGAAAAGTTCCAATTGGAATATTATACCATGTCCTTTGGACAATATCCTTTTATTTTGGCCGAAAGTCTTTCCTACCTCTCCTTTAAGGTTACCCCAGAGATTCTGGGTAGGATTGAGGTCCGAGGATTGACTTGGCCACCCAATAACATCCACATTTTGCTTTCGGAACCAATCCTTTACTACGTGAGAGGCGTGTTTTGGGTCGTTATCCTGCTGGAACTTTCATAAAAGTGGCATATTATCCTCGGTATATGGTAGCAACACCGTGTCCAATAGATCTTTGTAGACGAATCTGTCCATTATTCCGAATTTTCGATGAGTCAAACGGACACTATACAATAAAAAGAAGCTCCATACAACTAGGCTACCACCTCCATGTTTCACAGTTTAATACAAGTACCTGGAATCAAATTCTTTGCCTCTCGGACAACGAACGTTACTTTTAGCAACAGCAAAGCCAAAGAATTTAATTCGAGGTACTTGTATTAAACTGTGAAACATGGAGGTGGTAGCCTAGTTGTATGGAGCTTCTTTTTATTGTATAGTGTTCGTTTGACTCATCGAAAATTCGGAATAATGGACAGATTCGTCTACAAAGATCTATTGGACACGGTGTTGCTACCATATACCGAGGATAATATGCCACTTTTATGAAAGTTCCAGCAGGATAACGACCCAAAACACGCCTCTCACGTAGTAAAGGATTGGTTCCGAAAGCAAAATGTGGATGTTATTGGGTGGCCAAGTCAATCCTCGGACCTCAATCCTACCCAGAATCTCTGGGGTAACCTTAAAGGAGAGGTAGGAAAGACTTTCGGCCAAAATAAAAGGATATTGTCCAAAGGACATGGTATAATATTCCAATTGGAACTTTTCCCAAGTTAATATCCTCCAGGCCCAGACGAATAGAGAAAGTCCTGGCAAAAATGGCGGATATAGCGGCTATTAGCTGTCAGATACTTAGTTTATTATAAAACGTAACAAAAAATAGTGAAATATAGATTTTATTTAAAGATTTCTCTTTGCACACCTATTATTATGACCAGCCGAAATTGTCGATTTTAAGGATATATTTAATTTACTTGAATATGAAGGACTTTGTGAAACTTTTTTTACTTTTCGTTTAAAGACAATTAATAAACGTTTCCAAAAAGCTTTGATTTGTTGAGATTGGACAAGAGGTGGCTGAGAAATAACAAATTAAAAACGAAAAAAATAACACACCTATTATATTGTCCATGAGTGTAGCCCGTGCTTATACAAGCTCTATACATTACGAAGAGCCATAGGGTGATCTCTACTTTGATCACCTGTAGCATGGCTGGGAATATTCCATCGAGTCCCGGTGCTTTTATCCCCGCGAAGGAGTCTATAGCCCAGTGGATTCTTCTGGAGCTTATTAGATCTGTTTGAAGATGCTGTTCACACGTTGCTAGTACCTGATGCTCATTGGCGTCGGTTACTTCTGTGCATCCTGGGAAGTGCGCTCCCATTAGTGCTGTTAGGGCCTCTTCGCTGCCCTCAGTCCACTTTTCATTTTCGCTTTTGAGCTGACTCTGACTCGTTCGCAATTAGAAAACCTAAATATTTATTTGGTAGAAACTTGCATTTATCCATTCCCAGCTCTATTTTATTGTCCACTAATCTCCTCAACACTTATTTTAATACCTCTTATTCTTTAATATTTTGACTTGCAATTAAAATATCGTTCATATAAATGATCACTCTATTTTCTCGTATCATGTCCCCAAAAATATCATTTACAAATCTTTGAAATACTTGAGGTGCCGTCTTCAATACCATTGGCATGCTTAAAAGTTCAAACTGCCCTAACGGTGTTGTAAACAATGTGCATTTCACCGATTTTTTGTTTGCGAACACATGACAGTATCCATTTTTTTAATCCAATTTTTTAAACACCGATTTTCCTACCAACTTGTCTAACAGATCATCAATCAGAGGAATAGGATAATTATCCTTCATAATTTTTTTATTTAACCTGCGAAAATGAATACTCTATCTAATTTCTCCACACTTTTTATACCATGTACCAAAGGTACAAAGGTATTATAGTTTTGTGCGAGTGCGATTTTCTGTAACAGGCAGAAGGAGGCGTGGCAGACCCCCAAAAGTTACCTAAATATTGGTCAGGACCACTAAAGGAGTCGATATAGCCATGTCCGTCTGTCCGTCCGTCCGTCCGTCTGTCCGTCTGTCCGTCTGTCCGTCTGTCTGTATGAACGCCCAGATCTCAGAGACTATAAGAGCTAGAGACACCAAACTTGGGATTTAGACTTCTTATATCTGCACGCAGATCAAGTTTGTTTTAAATTTTTGCTGCTCCCCTTTTTTGAGGAGCTATTTGAAAAAAACGTATATCTCCGAAATGTATAAAGTTATGTAAACCATATTAAAAAGCTTAATGCATTTTATCAAAATACACAGACTGTCCAAATTTTATTGCGATCGTGCCATAAATAGCGGAGATATAGGCTTTTTACTTTATACACATTACGTGTACAAGAGGCATCCCAGGCAGAGGGCTCCAAATAAATCAAAACGTTCATTAAACATTTTACTTATGTTCATATTACTATGAAAATAGGATTACTCATTTTGAATTGGTTGGTGGCGCAGCTGGCTAAGCTGAAGTCTTTTTCAAATGTTAGTTGTCACGGGTTCGAATCCCGTCGGCGACGAGTGAAATCTTTTTTATTTTTAGCAATTTTTTTTTTTCCAGTACATTAAAATAATTACAGTATTTAATACTAAAAAATAAAAAAATGCAAGCAAAGAACTATACTTAATGTTTTGAAAATGAAAAAATTCATTATGCCTGCGGTTGATTCGAACCCAGGCCAATTGCTTACAAAGATGTATGTGTAGCTTTACCCACTGAGCTATCGACTTTGCTCTTGAATGGGAAGACATTTGCATTATATGTAAATTTGTCTCAGTTTTTTATTCTTATTCTCTTTCTTTTATATAATTTTGGGACGCGCCTTGTAATGGTACATGGTATTCTACTGTCGGGACACCCGACTGTATGTCCATCTTGTTCTTAACTAAAACTATCGGAGATGCATATTCCGACTAACTGTTTTCAATGATTCGTTTGTCTAAATATTCGTCTAACAGTTTTTGCAATGATTCCTTTTCACTATATGACAATCTCCGAGGTGCACAGCTAAATGGTTTTGTGCTTTCTAAACATACTAATCTCACATCTGTTTTTGGGTGTCTCCGTCCCCTATCTTCCTTCTCCTGTCCTTCCATATTTAATAGTTTTCCTCCAACACTCCTATTTGTTCTCCTAAAATGTTTGCAACTAACCTTGTAGCTAAATCGTCTTTACCTAACTTTGTACCTAAACCATTTTCAGCTGAACTAAAGTTTTACCTAAAACATCTTTTCCTAAATTTGTACCTAACCCTTTTTTTTTAACATGTACCTATACAATTTCTCCTACACATGTACCTAAAGAACTTTCTCCTAAACTTTTAGCTAAAACAATTTCTCCTAAACGTGTGCCTTAAATATTTTCTTCTAGAGTTTTACCTAAACTATCCTTACATAAACTTTCCCCTAAACTTTCTTTATCTAAACCTTTTCCTAAATTTTCTTCTCCTAAACTTTCTTCACCTAAACCTTTTCCTAAACTTTTCCGCTGATCTGTTAAACTATTTTCCGATTTTATAATTTCTATACAATTATTGGAAAGTACTTTCATATTTGATTTTTTCTCTGCTTTGGTTTCAATATCATTCATAATCAGGGACTGTAACGGTTATAATTAAAAAAGCAAAAAATTACAAAATAAAAGTTTTTTTTTTCAATTTTTACGAAAAAAGTTGATTTTTAATAATTAAAATTGATTTTAATAATTAAAAATTAGTTATTATTAGTGAATATTTACTGTTCAAGAAAGCCTGGCACGCGCGGCACTACGGCCGACGTTATTGTTGATGATAGACCAAATCTGTTCTATGACCAACGAAAGGCGACACGGTCAACAATTCTCCATGTCAGCCACCAGAGCCACCAGACATGGCAAGGAATAACCTTCCGAACAGTACCAGCGCTGCAGCTACGCAGTCTGCCGCACATATACCTGGAGGCGACCGCAACCATTAATTATTAATAATTAAATTACAAAAATGTATTAGTTTTTAATATATAAATGGCTAATTATTTAATTTCAAGAACATTAACTTTTGCACTGAGTCTTCGGCAAGGTTGCATCTTATATACATACTTATTATATACCATCTGAAAGGTATTAATGTGTAGATCATATATATACAAATATATTAGATCTGGCTTCTACGGATCAAAAGGTATATAGATTCAATCTTTATTTTCGAATAATTTTTATTTTTCAATTTATATATAATCAAAATTGAAAATAAAAGTTATTGAGTAATTTTTATATAAAAATTGATATTTAATATTTACACCAAATTTGATATTTAGCCATATTTTATTATTACTGAATTTCGGTTTTAATTTCATGAAAATCGGCTGACTATATCCTATAGCTTCCATAGGAACAATCTGGAAAATAATATCAAATAAATTTGGTGAAAATTGGTTGAAAACTGACAAAGTTATAAGTTTTTTTTGTAGATTTTTCTGAGTGTTCCTATGGCAGCTATATGATATAGTCGTCCGATCCGGCCCGTTCCGACATATGTACGAGTGAGAGTATATAGAAGCCTAACTGCAATGTTTCATTCAGATAGCTTTAAAACTGAGGGACTAGTTTGCGTAGAAACGGACAGACGGACATGGCTAGATCGACTCGGCTGTTGATCCTGATAAAGAATATATATGCCTCCTTCACTGCGTTGCAAACTTTTGACTGAAACTAATATACCCTGAAAGGGTATTAAAACCATAACTTTGTCAGTTTTCAACATATTTTCACCAAATTTGATATTTAGCCATATTCTATTATTCCTGAATTTTGATTTTAATTTCATGAAAATCGGTTGACTATATCCTATAGCTTCCATAGGAACAATCAGGAAAATAAAAGAAAAAATTATAACTGTCAGTTTTCAACGAATTTTCACCAAATTTGATATTTGGTCATTTAATATTATTTCTGAATTTCGATTTTAATTTCATGAAAATCGGACAACTATATCCTA
Source organism: Drosophila anomelani (assembly GCA_035045905.1). NCBI lineage: Eukaryota > Metazoa > Arthropoda > Insecta > Diptera > Drosophilidae > Drosophila > Drosophila anomelani. The sequence goes on along the minus strand of JAWNOO010000028.1, from coordinate 674,972 downwards.
TAGCTTTCTTAGGAACAATCAGGAAAATAAAAAACCATAGCTTAGCCGTGTTTCATACCATTGCTATCAAATTTGAGATTTGGCAACTAATTATTATTTCAGAATTTCGGTTTGAATTTTTGGTTTAAATTCTGCAAGGGTATACAAACTTCGGTGAGCCGAAGTTAGCTTCCTTTCTTGTTTCATAGTATATTTGGTTATGCTTGGCCTACCTAAGGATGTCCTTATGACATGACTGTCCGCATGTCCGCTTCCACAATTTTCTCCTCACACAATGGTGAGACTTTGTTGTCTAGTCGCCTGTTGGATTTCATTAGGACACCAATTTTGAACACCCTGTATTGCCGGAAAAAATTTTTTAAGGTCCGAAGCTGTCTTCGGCGTGCCTTAGCTTATCCTGTACCTCGCACTGGGGGTAATTTGATTGTTTTTGAACGACGTTGGCTGACCTCTTGTCGATAAGCAAATGGATAGATTTGTTGTTTTTGGCAGAGGCTAGCAAAATTAGCCCATCAGTTTTGCTAATGCTTTTCTAAATTTTTGGGCATCTAGCAAGTTCTACCAGAGTGCTTTGGAAATGCTGGCCTTAGGGGAAAAAAACATAAGTTGTAATATGGCCGGTTTAAAATCCTTTATAGTTCTGAAGGGCATTGGCTGGATTATGGCAAATTTTGAAAATTTATCAATGCTTCACGTAAGGAAATATTTGTCCGTGGAGAAAATGTGTAGCACTTCCCCTTGGCCAGTAAGCTCATGCTTCTTGGGATACCTGTCATATTTTTCCTTAGCACATGGGTACTCTGAGAGTACATGCTTCTACATGCCACAACTTTGCTGTCTGGGAAGGGCATCTGCGATGAGGTTATCCTTGCCGAGCTTATAAAAACGTTTTAGCGCCGGACTCGTCGATGCGAGCTTTCCATTGTTTTATTTTCGCATTCAGATTGGATTCCGATACTGCGAAGGTCAACGGCTGGTGATCAGTATAGATAGATCATAGTAATGGGTCGAACCTCTTGGAATAGTACCGCGTAAATGCCAAATACCGAGGCATCCGTCGTAAGATCAAATGCCTGTTTGTAGTCGGGGAGATACCCCGCAGCAACGGCTGGCATTTAAAAAAATGTTTGAAATGCCAGCCGTTGCTGCTCGCTAAACTGCACCTCGATATTTTTGGATCTGTGCCCACTGACACTTCCATGCTCCCCTTTTAGAATGTATGATGAGCTTAGCTATTGACGCAAAATCTTTAATAAAGCATCGATAACAGCTGACCAGGCCTAGGAACGATCTTACCTCGAATTCCTGAATGGACTTGATTTTTTCTGGGTCAGTAGTGGCAACGTTGTTGGTGACAATGAAACCCAAAATATTAACGCTTTTTTTTTTTTTATAAAATCGCGATTTTTGTGTTTATTACCCTCATGTTGGCATCGTGTAGGCTCTTAAGTACCCAATATTCGTGTTGGATATGGGCAACAGGCGAAACTCATATATTCCTCCATTATCGGAAAAGTAAGAATTTTCACGTTCTGCCAGTGTGATTTGGTGATATCCAGACTTCAAATCGAGCGTTGTGAAATACTTGGCCTTGCCTTTCCTAGTATCACATATATGTTTGGCATTTGATAGCGATCGGGTATTGTCCTCTCGTTCAATTTGCGAATGTCCAACACTAGCCACATTTTTCGGTTGCCCGATTCGACTGTGCCCTTTTAATCTAATACCCGTATTGGTTTGTTGTAGCGGGATTTTGACTTTTGGATTATGCCATTTTTAGCAGCTCTTGAATTTCGCTATTAATGATATCGGCAGCCATCCATTGGCTTCAGCTAGAGTTTGGCAATAAACGGGCTCGCTAACATTTCTGATTATGGCTACCCCCGACGTATAATAAAGTATGGTATTGTTGTTTAAAACAAAACAATTTCTCCACTCAAATATTAATAACTTAAAAATATAATATTTAATTCCATCCAATACATTATCTTATTTCTCTGTACTATACCATACTAGTCATGAATTTTATCTCACTGTACAGTAAATAAACTGTACACTTAAACCCTGTACAGTGCCTAGATTTCATATAATTTTTGCTGTACTCATTAACAACTTTGCAGAATAAAAGTGTTACTGATTTATGAGTACGGATAGGGTCTAACATGTTTGAATTATTTACGGATTTACTAATATTTATTGAATGTAAATTTAATCATTTTTTTAAATACTGTAGGAGGGAATTGTAATGGATCCCATGACATATAGCGAACAGCGGTCACGTCAATTGCTTGAAGAACGCTTAGAGAGTATTATAAGTGCAGCTGCTTTAATGGCTGATGCAGATTGTACCAGAGATGAACGTCGAGAAAGAATTGTTGCTGAGTGTAACGCAGTGCGACAAGCATTACAAGATTTGCTCTCCGAATATATGTCAAACGTAAGTATATATTCCTTTATATACATACTATAAATATATAATATATATATATTCCTTATATATATATATATTTTTTTTTTCTGTAAAGATGACTCAAAAGGAAAATAGTCCCGGACTTGCCCGAGCGATTGATCAAATGTGTAAGAAAACCCGTGACCTGCGAAGACAATTGCGGAAAGCTGTTGTTGATCATGTTTCCGACTCGTTTTTAGAAACAACAACACCTCTCATAGATTTAATTGAAGCTGCAATGACAGGCAATGAAAAGAAGGTTCGAGAAAAAGCGGAGGTTTTTACAAAGCATGCTGAAAAACTTGTTGAAGTAGCTAATCTTGTATGCAGCATGTCTAGCAATGAAGATGGTGTTAAAATGGTTCGTTATGCAGCTGCCCAAATTGAAAGCTTGTGTCCCCAAGTAATAAATGCAGCATCAATTCTGACTGTACGACCCAATTCTAAAGTTGCCCAAGAAAACATGACGACATATCGCCAAGCTTGGGAAGTGCAAGTTCGAATTCTAACTGAAGCCGTTGATGATATTACGACAATTGATGACTTTTTGGCAGTGTCCGAAAACCATATTCTTGAAGATGTTAATAAATGTGTTATGGCCTTACAAGTTGGCGATGCCAGGGACCTGCGATCAACTGCTGGTGCTATTCAAGGGCGATCTTCAAGAGTTTGTAATGTGGTTGAAGCTGAGATGGACAACTACGAACCATGTATTTACACAAAACGGGTTCTAGAAGCAGTTAAAGTTCTTCGAGAGCAAGGTAAGAATAATTATTATCATTGCTAACAAAATTTACTAATTTTAAATAAATAAATTGAAGATCCGGAAGATACATTCTTTGGAATTTGGAAACATATTTATTGGGTTTAGAGACTATTGAATACTCGTATGTATATACGAGTATATATATATATATTGTTCCACCGATGTAATAGACCGCTAAAATTGTTCGCTCAAGAAACCACTCATTATTTTTGTAGTCTGAAATAATATTTAGAAATACATTTATGCCCAACGCAAACGCTAGGATGCGGGTTGACGAGCTTCACGGACTGCCGCAGTGCAGTGTTTCGTATCATTCTTGCATTACGGTTTGGAACAAAAAATACTATCTTGGTTGCGGCATTGTTAATTAAACTTCGATTTACCTAAAGATGTATTTTAAAACTCAAACCTTTAATTTAAAGACAAAATTAATTATGTGTTTGAGATGCGCGATTTGTTATTCCAAGTCTTTTATTAGTAAATTTATTTTATGAACTTTACTGTATTGCAGTACCTAATTTTAAAATTCTACTGAAATTAAGCATACACTATATGACTATAGTATTAATAACGCCTCTTCGCCTATTATAATAAATATAATATATAACTATTGAATGAAAATAAAGAAATTCATCATTTATTCATAGACGGCGATATCCTTACCACTTAGGGCTTTACAAAATAGATGGTAGCCGACTGTCAGACCTACTGAATATGTTCGGTCGGTGAAGTTCTTAGTATTTCGCATTTCCCAAAATGAATCTTTTGGACTACACATATGTAAACAAAGCTTATTAATATGCAATTACCAAACTGTTAAATACTCAGTTATTAACCTAATGTCATTTTGCTGCTGGTAATAAAAGGCAGCAGATCTTGAAAAACAGTTGCCTTTGGTTTTTAGATTGCAATTAGTATATGCACCCCCCAACCTAACATCTTCTGCAGCACAAAAAACACTGTGCATTAAACATTTTGACGCCCAACGCGGGGACGTGTATGAAAAATTATTAACAATTTATTAATCAAACAATCTTTCGCTTGACCCGTTCATTACAACTCAACATCGTCACAATCGCATACAAATGTGAACATTCACACACGCCAGTGCACTCATAATCATCATGCAAGTTAATAATAAATAAACAATTAAAGTTAAGGTTTGTTTGGTGAAAAACTGGCGGTTTTTCAAAAATTTTTTGTGGCGAAACGGTTGAAGTTAGCGTAAAAATTTAAACACCATAAAGTAACACTTTCGACTATTTTATTAGTATTTTTTTGTTAAGAAACAATTAGAGAATTAAGAGCTATTAAGAATTTCCTAAGCCGCCATCGAAAAAAGGTGGTTTGCGGTGAACATCCTTGCAGCCTACAGAATCACCCGATTTAAAAAAACTAAATTGCATTACTTAAGAGATAAATGTCCCGAGGTAACACCGAAGCGTTTTTTTTTAAATTTTTTTTCTGATTTTTTATGCCATTTTGAAGCAAAAAGTCTGATTTTTTACTAAGAAAAAAAGATAAATTGTTAAAAAAAAAATACAATTAAAAAAAAAATTAAAAAAACGGCTTCGTGGTTACCTGTAGAATCAGTTAAACTATATTTGGGCAACATTTCAAATCGATCGGATCAGTAGATTTTCAGGAGAGCGCTTCAAAGTTTTGTGAGCACATGCAGGGCACACTAAGCGACCTCCATTAAATTGACCATAGCTTTGTTAATTTTAATTTGATCGATTTGAAACTTTTACACAATATTCTTTACATGTTGTGCAATTGTAATAAAAAATAAAAATTCGAAAAAAAAAAAATTACAAACCTTACAAACCTTAGATTGGCACTGCCTAGCTTTGATGGAAATCATGCGGATTGCAAAACCTTCATCTCATTGTTTCTGCAACTAGTCAACCGTAAGCAAATCTCTGATATAGACAAATTTAATAATCTCCGTAATCGTTTAAGGGGACATGCATTGCAAGCTATTGCAGCCTTCCCGGACACTGAAGAAAACTATGCAAAGGAGAAGCTGAAGGACTGGTATGCCAAGCCTGCCCGAATCTTTGTCGAAACAATCGCTTCGGTTATTAATAATATTCATTATAAAAAAAAACAAAACACGAAAAGACTCAATTTTATAAGGTCCTGATACTTCGCGTACTGGGCTGACAATAGATGAATAGGAGTTTTTTATTGTAGGGATCGTCAAACTCCTTAGACCAGCGCTTAACATAGGCAAACCCGCCCTTAAGTTTGTCAACAATTATACTAATATGATCAGTGAAATTTAAGTTATGGGTAAACAAAACTCAAAGGTCTCTAACTGAATGGATGACGAGGAAACAGTTTTTTCGATAAAAGGATATGGATTTGCATTTTGAGTTATTGAGAAGAAACAAATTGTTGGTTCACCAAGATTGTATGTTGTCAGGTCAGTTTGTAAAAGCGTATGAGACGCAGAGTTTGTCAGAGGCAAGCATAGTTTTACATCATCGGCATACACCTGGGATTGAGCAACAGCATTGGGCATGTCGTTGATAAAAATGACAAAAAGAAGAGGTCCGAGATGACTCCCTTGCGGAACACCGGAAGTTATGTGATCAATGTCAGAGAACGAACTCTTGAAAGCAACTCTTTAAGTATGTTTAGATATATATGTTGCAACCCAGCTAGTCAGTAAAGGAGGAACACCCAATAATAAAAGTTTTTGCAGTAATAGCTGGTGATTCACCGAGTCAAGATAACGTCACGCTGGGTATTGTCCTTAAAAGCAATTCTTGTGACAGCACAGAATTCAAGAAGGTTTGTTGAGGTAGATAATTGTTTCATAAAACCATTCTGCGAGGAGGACATTAGTGAGCCGCATTGGTGGCGATTAAAAGTTTAAAAAGCTGGGGGATTGCACTATTCCCCTTTTTATCAAGGAGAAAGAACGACAACTTAACGGACAACTGAAAGACCTTTGACTACATAACGCACTGACACAATTTCCCAATACACAACTAGGCACAAAACCGGGACCAGATGATAAGGGCGGATTAAGGGATTTCAGGCTCCGAAAAATATCATCCTTTCCGATTGTGGGCATTAAAATGCAGTTTGAATGCGGAAGAGAATATTTGGACAAAGACGTAGAATCGAAATTGGTAGAAGAGTAAGTAGACTGGAACATAAGTTAGCAATATATGGGAATAAGTTAGCAATATCAAGCTCTGAGAAAGCACACTCAGTTTTGAGATGAAGACGGGAAGGGAAAAGCTGTGATTTTCGCTTAGAATTCATGAAAGCATAAAATTGCTTCGGATTTGTCTGAAACTCACTTTTGCATTCGGAATTATAAGTCAAGAATTCAGGCGAGCTACTAAATATCTGTCACGGTTGGCTTGTAGTCGGGTTGGGCTGAATTTTTTTTAGATATATCGTATCGGGTGAAATGAAGTGGGCGGACTTCCTTCAAAATAAGGTCGGTTGTCGCTTGGGGGTTGGTCGGTGGCCGCTGGCTTGGGCTCGATGGTTGGTTGTTGCTGCTGCTGTTGAAAGAAATCCCAAGTCCAAAACAGAAAGGCGGCGATTCCACTTCACAAATACGATTTATTGGTACAAACTTCTATTTAATACTAAGAAAACTAAGAAAACTAAGATTGGAAAAGGCCCAGGACCGCGAAATGGTGGATTTTGCTGGGAGCGCAACTGAGAGCGCAGCTGAGCGGGCGCAAGCTGCAGTGCAAGCACGAATGCAAGCACCAGCGCACCGCTCGCTCCCACACTGCCGCTCGAAACAAAGCCCCATTGTGGCGCGAACATTCTCCCCTTCCTTGCGTAAGCAAAGCAGGACTACTTCCCCCTGCATACTTCGGAGACGGTCCATCAGCCGACGGTGCTCTGCGCGACGGGCAGCCCATCTTCCAATTTTAGGGACCCCGGTTGAATCAGCTTTGGAAACAAATCTGATCCCAACGCGAGGGAAACGGTCGATGGGGGCGATGGAAGCGATCATCCGCGAGACGGATGTCGTTAAACTTGGCCCGGATGGTGTCGCTCAGAGCTCGTACGGGCTTTTGGATCTTAAGGCTGGCATCAAAGGGTCGCCGTGCAGACTTCGTAGGCGCTATGCGGCCGCTGGCGACCGGTAAATGCTGCTGACCGACCGGCATGCACGGGTCGATCATAGCCCACAGCTCGAAGGTCGCCTTTCCTGTGTCCAGCAACACGCAGGCTGTCGGGAGATACGCAGCCACGGACGGAGATGGGTTGGGGGCCGCCGGACGCGCTGGCTCCTTGGAGGCGGGCTGACTCGGCTGTCCCGCCGTGCATCCGGGACGTGGACGAGGCGATGATGTCCGAGGTGACGATGGACGCGATGGCAAATCCATTGGTGCTGCGGCAGGTCCCCCCTCAGTGCTCATGAGCGAGGCAGTTCGAGCAGTACTTATTAATAAGGACGCGGCACCATTAAGTTGTTCTGCGAGGAAAAAGAGAAAATAAAATGGGCTTTGTATAGGACCTCGCAGACGGAAATAATTTAATTGCTGGAACCAGCTGGTTCCTTGCTCTTCACACGGAGAAGGATGACTATGCACGGGCCGTTTTATTGTACGGACTGCAATCACTCGAACTCGGTCGTCGCCTCCGGGGAACACAGAACTTGGCTTCGCCCTTTATCTCAGGCTCAGCCGTGGAAATCAACGGCCCTCCAATCAGGGCTAGCAGATCGGAGGGATCTTCGGACATCGGGGAGAGGGGTCTGGAATTGAGGCAAGCTTCGATCTTGACAAGCATCGTAGCAAGTTCCTCAAACGTAGCGGGTAGCCGTAACTTTAAAGAAAAGAGTTTTAAAACTTTCACCCCTGCTTTCCACAGACCCCCCATATGTGGAGCCCCTGGCGGTAGGAAACGCCATTCAAGCCCCTGATGGCTGTATGCATCAGTCAAAGATTTTGATGGCTTGTAGGAAGTCCCGAAGAAGTATAGATGCTGCCCCCACAAATGTCTTGCCATTATCTGAATGGATCCGCTAAAGACAACCGCGCCTAGCTACGAAACAAGCAAAGGCTGCTAGGAACTTCTCGGCTGTAAGATCGGATGTCGACTCTAAATGGATAGCCTTCGTGGAACAACACACAAATACACATACATATGCCTTCGTAATGAGATACGCCCTCCTGTATAATTTATTCTCTCGAACGGGCCGCAATAATCAATACCCGTGTATGTGAAAGCCCTCGGAAAGAGACTCGTCAGTTGAAAGATCGCCCATGAGCTGTGTTTGAAGTCTCTTCTTGTAAATCATGCAAATCTTACACGGATTCACCACAGCCTTGACCATGATTCTTTATTTTAGAAGTCCAATACTTCGATGGAATGAGGCGTACGATCAACTGACTACCGCCGTAAAAAGTAATCTGGTGGGTAAATTGGATAAGAAGGCGAGAGAGCCTACAGCCAAAGGGCAGAATTATGGGAAGGCGTTCATCATACTGGAGGGCTTTAGAGGCTGTGATACGACTAAGAGACCGTTTTCGTCCATGAACGGAAATAAGTTTAAAATTGTACTTGATCCCGGAAGAGGCTACTTCTCTGCCAAGTGCTTCTGCTCTTGGCCGTATGCTCTACGCTACGCAATGGAAATCAGCGCTCGTTCTGCCTCTCGGATTTTCTCACTCGTGGTCGTGAAGTAGAGGAGATTGTGCCCTTGCGGCAGCGACTAAGGAAACGTCGAACATACGCAAGGACTCGCAATGCTTTATCCAGCTTAGAGAAGCGTTCTAGAAATTCGTCAGAGGGCCCCTGTCGCCCTAGCACTGTCCTACAAAGCTCTAGTCGGTGAAGTGACACGATGTTTACCGGAGCGAATCGTGTCATGGTTGTGACGATGTTTGAAAAGATTTCTTGACAATGCTCCACACGCTGGGAAGCTTATCATCCCAGCCTGAATCTTGCAGCCAAATCTCCTGCATGAACATATTGGAACGGATTATAAACGGAGCGAGCCATCCGGCTGGATCAAACAACTTCGCGATTTGGGATAACACTTCGCGCTTTGTGTAAGAGGGTTCCTACTCTATTTCTAGTGGGACAAAATAGAATTCGTCGAACTTAGCCCTCCATCGAATCCCGAGCGTTTTGGCCGTGCTTTCGGTATCGATATCGAGGAACTCGCTATGAAGGAGGTGTTCGGCTGGAGTATTTTTTAGGATGCTCTTGTGGTTTGCAGTCCACTTCCTCAAAGGGAAACCAGCAGAGCTAAGAGCTGCTTGTAACTCTTGGATCGAACTATGGGGCTCAATTATGGAATTTGCCCCTGCCAGAACGTCATCGACGTACATATGTTGTTGAAGAATGTGGCTGGCTTTTGGAAACGCCCCTTGGACATCCTCTGCTAGCTGCTGCAGCACTCGAAAGCGAGGAAAGGCGCACAGTTGACCGCGAAGGTAACTGTTTTCAATTCAAAGTCTCGGATATCACCCTCTTTATTTCGGAACAGGATTCTTTGAAAGGGTGTATGCTTTGGATCGACCCAGATCTGACGGTACATCTTTGTGATTTCCGCGCTGAACACGTATTTTAAATATCGCCACTTCAGAATCTGAATGGTCAGATCGGATTGCAATACTGGACCAGCATGAAGAATATCATTTAAGCTGGTTCCATTCGCAGATGAACTGGAGGCGTTAAATACAACGCGAAGCTTTGTCGTGGTACTTTCGGGCTTGATCACCGCGTGATGTGGAAGGTAGTAAGTTGGGGAACTATGAGTCGATGGAACTTCGTGCATATGACCCAGATCCAGATACTCCTGAATCACGCTGTCATATTGCTCTTTTAAAGGAAAGTCTCTTTTTAAACGATTCTCGTTTCGCAGAAACTGAGCTAACGCAATGGACCTTGAATATCCTAAATCGGACCCCGAGTTTTCGGGGTCGCAGAATGGGAGCGTAACCACGTACCTCCGCGTTGCGTCTCTCTTGGTAGTCTGGAGGAAGTTCCTTTCGCAATAGAAATCTGACTCTTTTACCATCTGGAATGGTAGATCCTCCACCTCCCAGAACTTGCTGAGAAGCGAGTCTAAGGAATCTTCATTTTTGTGGTGTACTTGAGTCGTGAAGGATGCGACTCTGTTGGCCTTAGTATTGGAGATCGGCCCAGTAAGTACCCAGCCGAAGATGGTCTCTTGGCCTAGGAGTGAGCCACAAATGTTTCTCCGAGTGCCCTGCATCATCACCGACGGTAGAATATCAGCTCCGATTAATACATCGATATGGGAACTTTCAAAGAAATTTGAAGAAAATTGGAGATCGGGCAGGTCTTGTAAAGAATTCCTGGAAACTGGATGGGAGGGCAGTTTGCCCGCTAATTCGGGAAGGACGTAGGCTGCGGTATCTAATTGAAGACCCGGCTTAGTAGGGGAGCGGATTGCAAACTGGCAGTTTCGTTGACTCTGCCGAAACCGAGTGGTTTAACCCTGAGACTTCGGTTTGTATTTTGGGGAATTGCAACTTGAGGAGGTTGAACATACATTCGGAGATAAAAGTAGCCTCCGGTCCCGAGTCGAATAAAGCTTGGCTTCGGTAACTCATAGCACACTTCAATAATTGCCGTGCTCAGCAGGACGGATGTAGTGCCTAAGCCGAATTAATTCTGCACCGTTGTGGTGCTCGTGGATGCATTGCGACTGGAGGGTCTCGAGGACGGTTGCGTAGAGGGAGCCGAGGTTGGAGAATTCGTGGTTCGAGCGTTTGAGGAACTCGTGGTTGAGGAACTCGTGTTTAAGGAACTTGGGGAGCCGCGATGCAGCAGAGTATGATGCCGCCCCCTACACGTGAAACAGCTGTGTGTGCTCGTGCAATCACGTAGCTGATGGCCCCTCGCGAAACAATTCAGGCATAGCTGCTTATTTTTAATGTAGCCGGAACGCGCGTCGTCTGACATCTGGAGAAAGTGCGGGTAAAATCTAATCGGATGATTTCCTTAGAACATAAGTCACACCCTTTTTGTTTGGTGCTGACCCTTATCTCAAAGGATTGCAGCTTTTTCGGAACTGACTGAGTCGGCTTTATATCCTCGATAGCCTCCAGTGTCGATACCTTTGGCTCAGGAACGGAAAAGCAGTAATCATACTTTGCCAGGAACAGAGGTAATGTGCTGTGGGATCCATCCAGGGCAATTAGATCAGAGCATGTCTCATTCTCCTGATTGACCTTTTCCCATAAGGCACGCATTTGGTGCAGGCGAACTTGCAGTGTGTGTGGAGATGGAGAAGTCTCACTAGGAGTATTGATCTTCGCTTCAAAAAAACTGACGCGATCGCTCACGGCGATGAATTTGAGCAACACAGCGGTTGCGCCCGTTGCCTGATCTGTTGCCGACATTTTGCTACTAACGCGTGTAACTCTCAGGAATTCAGTCCCGGATGCAGAGTGATTCTCTGGCTGTCCCACAAGTGAACCCTCGCTTGACAATTCTCGGACTTGTCTTTGAGCTTGTCGATCGCGTGACACTCGAGTTTCTAAGTTTCGGGCTAGTGGACTTGGGAACTTGTTTGACGCGAGTAGGTAGCGGAGAGGAAGGGTTGGAGCAAATTAGTTTGTATAGCTAGAAAAATAGCTGAATATATCCGAAAGTTACGGAGAAAATAGCTGAACGCTCCTTGTAAAAGTAGCTAAATATAGCTAAACCGAACTTAACACCGAAAAAACAGAATAGATAAGAGTAGCTGACCTTAATGGCTAGGAACGAGCCAAAACAAAACGCTAGAATACGAATCTCACTGCCAAAAAAAGAACCAAAAAATAAATGGCTTAAGACAATAGCCGAAGAGTCTAGCAGATTACTCTGATTCCAATCTGAATCCTCTGCCTAAATTTTTGTAATTTCGGAACGCAACGAAAAAAGCGAAAACTTGTTGGACCCAAAAAAAATTAAAACTAGCTGGAAAACGACTCTAAATTAGCTATCGACTTTGGAAATATTCCTTGACAATGATTTACAAATTATAGGTGGAAAATTTTTTTCTGACCGGCACTGTATCGCCACTTAGTACTGAGGAATTGTATGAGTGCAGTTGCTTGTGCACGCTGAAATAACAAAAACCAATTATTTGTGGATATACGTATTAAAAACGATAAATGTTTATTTATTGCTGGGACGAAGATTTTCGATTTGAATGTTTAATTTATTATTATTTTTCTCGTTTCTTGATTATTCTTTTATATAAATTGGGCAGTAATTAAATATAAATTTTAAATATTATCAATTATATGTTATCGTATATATATATTTTTTTTTCAATTTGTGGTTAATAAATCGGATGTAAATATGTGTATTTAATGTGGGATATGTGTCTGTAATTTTATTTAAAAATCCGGATATGTTTTGTGCGGATGAATATTTTATATATGTATGTATATATATATTAATTATATAGGCACATCTATCACTTTTCACTTTTTGGAATAGGATGGAAAGAAAAGAAACGCCGATGGAAAAAGAATATGGCGACCACGGACGAATGGTTAGGAATATAGTCGTACTTATCTTTAAAAAATCCGCAGAGGGGCGCAGGTAGAGATCAGGATAGATCCGGCTCGAAGGACCATGAAATGAAGTGGGCGGACTTCCCTCAAAATAAGGCCGGTTGTAGCTTGGGGTTGGTCGGTAGCCGCTGGCTTGGGCTCGATGGTTGGTTGCTGCTGATAAAAGAAATCCCAAGCCCAAAACAGAAAAGGTTATTTATTGGCACAAACTTCAATTTAAGACTAACTTAAACTACGAAAACTAAGATTGGAAAAGGCCCAGGACCGCGGAGTGGTGGATTTCACCGGGAGCGGGAGCGCAACTGAGAGCGCAGGTAAGCGGGCGCAAGCGGCAGTGCAAGTGGGAGTGCAAGCACCAGCGCAGCGCTCTCTCCCACACTGCCTCTCGAAACTAAGCGCCCTTGTGGCGCGAGCAACGGGAAAAGTCTTTTGTGAAATAACAGGTGAGGGAAATGATGGCCCAACACGAATATAAAATGTCATTGAAGTATTCAACCATGGTTAGCGGGATCGTCGGTATTGTTCAAAAGGGTCCCTTCGATTGACATAGGCATTGGCGAAGTCCAAAACAAAAATGGGGTCTACGATTTTATCACAACGGCTCTTAATATAGTTCAATTGGCCTAATGAAAGGTCAATAAGTCCGTGAATAAAGTCATGAGGGACCGTGGGAATGAGAACATTAGAGTCAGGAAAGGTTATCCAGGATATGAAAGGAAGGTTAAAGTCACCTAAAACAATAAGGATGTCATTAGCACCCAGAGTCGAGTGGATGCTCTGAATTAAGGATAAGTGCTGATTGTAAATATCAAAATCAGACGTAGGTGAACTGTTCGAGCCTGACACATAAACATCATAGTCAAAAACTTGAATGCGAACAGCAACAAACTCCAAAGTGCAGTCAAAGTCGATTTTCGGACCAAAATTAAAAGAAAGAATAGATTCACTCGTACATATGTATGTCGGAACGAGCCGGATCGGACGACTATATCATAAAGCTGCCATAAAAACAATCGGAAAATTTTTAGCCGTAATTTCGGATTTAATTTCATAAAAATCGGCCGACTATATCCTATAGCTTCCATAGAAACAATCAGAAAGATAAAAGAAAAAACCATAACTTTGTCAGCTTCCATAGGAGCAATAATGAAAAAAAAAAAATATATAACTTAGCCGTTTTTCAAACCATTTCCATAAAATTTGAGATTTGGCAACTAATTATTATTCCAGAATTTGGTTTTAATTTTTTGTTTAAATTCTGCAAGGGTATACAAACTTCGGTGAGCCGAAGTTAGCTTCTTTTCTTGTTTTTGTGTGTAAATTCATGAACTTTGTCATGTTCAGACCATACGGAAGGATCATCAGAAAGTCCAATTTTAAACAAAGATTTATCTTGTTTAAAATTTAACTTTGAGATGGTAAATTCGGTACCAGAAACACTCAACTTGTTATTCAAGTGGAAGCCGCCTGGTCAGCATTAACAGGCTGTAGAGTCGAGGGTGCGGCGACACCTGTTAATAGAGAGCCAAAAGCCGCAGTTTGATTTGGCCCAGGTGCTGCAGATTCGCAAGAGTCGTTAGTCACAGCCGAGGTGATATCAGAGGATATGTTGATATAAACAAAAAAGGCTAACTTCTGTTTCGTCCAATCACTTTTAACGACGCAATTGGAATTCGAATTACTCGGATAATACCTTTTCAGTAGTACGTACCATAGTTTTCATTCTGTTTAACGCTTAATACATTCTTAAGCACTCCACTCTATTTCATATTCTACCAGATTGAACACGCTCTCATATTGATGCAACCTTGTTTCATTGTGTGCACAGGCATCACTCAAATTATTTCAATTCGAATTGGTTAAGTTTAAAGTATGTTGTGTTATGTCTAGTTTGCACCAGTATCTCGTCTTACATATTTAAAAATTTCTTTTCGTCTTTTATAGGCGGTCTCCCGAAGTCAGCTGTTAGATTGTCTATATAGTCTTGTTTCTGTTAGTGATAGCTCCTACATTGCCATAGAAGAATAACTAATTTTTCTGTATGCGACAAAGTAATGTTCTTATCCTAGTTTAGTTCACACATAATTATAGCACAAGTTACAATGACTTAGAATCATATTTACTTAAAAAGTCTTATAACTATTTCTTAACTTGAGATTTGAACTGAGCGACCCTAATTGTCTTATATCTATGCGGTAGATTGTTCCAAGAAAGTTGATATATGTGCAAATAGCTTCATTTATGTTTGAGGTGAATTCCGGCCAGGTTCTAGTGGAACAAAGACAACAAATTTGACTGCTTGTATTCTAAAATTTAATTAAAAATTATTTCAAGTTATTTAATAAAGATTTGCGATAAAAAACTGTATTCAATATTAAAAATGCCATAAGCAGCCGAATTGTCAAAAGAAGAGGCGTCAAGTGGGTGCTATTGCCAAAACAATTAATAGGCATCGAAACAGAGTACGAAACTTCTTGAAGTCACCCCAAAAATATGCCCAGAACAATCCCAAAGGTGCAAATTCAAAGGTTGATGACGCTCTAATTGCCACGTTTTGGCTTTGGCAACTGAAAAAAATTGGAGCTGAGCCCAAATTAAGGCGCATTTGAAGTTGCCAATATGTAGGCAACGAGTGCAACAAATTTGCCGAAAGGATTTGAATCTTCCATATGAAGCAAAAGACCCGAAACCTAAGCTATTGCAGGGCCAAAGTAGGCTCGACTTGTCTATTAAGTGAATATAAATTTTGGGCCACCGAAATTCAAAATGTCATCTTTAAAAATGAAAACAATTTATTTATTTATATAAAGCCAACAATATAGTTAAACCTACAAGCTAACTTAAAAGTGAGAGCTTTAGCTGCTATGGCCTACCGCTCGTATTTGTTTATTTGGGGATTTGTTTACAGTCTTTCACTTCAATTGCTTATTCTTTGTTTACAGTCTTTCATGGTTTAAATTTTGTGGGTTAGGTTTGAATTGCGAAGGAAGGATAGGAGCTTTTTTGAGTTGTCTGCTGTGGGGTTTGAAAGGAGTTGTATTGGGTCTTCTTGG
The DNA here is from genome assembly GCA_035045905.1 of Drosophila anomelani. Classification (NCBI taxonomy): domain Eukaryota; kingdom Metazoa; phylum Arthropoda; class Insecta; order Diptera; family Drosophilidae; genus Drosophila; species Drosophila anomelani. The sequence goes on along the minus strand of JAWNOO010000028.1, from coordinate 659,174 downwards.
TCTATGTCAGTGGCGTTGTAGTTGTTAGTGAGGATGAGTGGGTATCTGTGTGTTTCGCTTGCAGCCGTGTCCGCTCTCTCGTTGCCTTTTATGCCGATGTGGCTTGGGATCCAGATTAATTTGATTTTGGGGAAGAGTTTTGTGATTTTGTTTCTTATGATGTTGGGGTAGTAGGAGAAGTTTTTAGGGTTTGTGATAGCTTTTAATGAGGAGAGGGAGTCTGAGCATATATCATATTTGCCTGGTGTTGTTGAGCAGATTTTTATGGCTTCATGGATGGCTATAATTTCGCTGGAGAGGACAGAGAAGTAATGTGGGAGGAGGCCTGATTTGAGGATGGTTGTTTCGTTGGTTACGCTGTAACCAATTGTGTCGTTGGCTTTTGAGCCGTCTGTGTAAATGAATTGGTGGTTGTACAGGGAGTTTTTAATGGAGTGGAAGAGTTGATGGAAGACTAGAGGAGGGGGTGGAGTTTTTGTTGTAGTGGGAGAGGGTCAAGTTTGTGGCTTTGAGGATGGTGTCAAGGCTGTGTTTTTTAACCGAGAAGTTTTTGATTGGGGAGTATGGGAGAGATAAGGTTTTGCAGGAGTTCATTATGTTGTCAATTGTGCTGGGGTATCTGAAGCGTCTTTTTGTAGGTTTTGCTAGTTTGCTTATCGGGGAGTCATGGGAGCATAATAATTTGGTGGCAAGTCTGCATAGGCAGTGAATTTAATTTCCGTGGGTAGGGAGATGATGTTGGTTAGGGAGTTGTAGGCGGTCAGGAATAGGATGACAGATATAGGGGACCCTTGCAGGATGCCGTTATCGAGTCTGAAGGTATTGGAGAGGGATGTGCCGTTTTTTACTCTTATTTTCCTGTTGGACATGAAGTTCCACACGTATTTGATGATACGTGGACCTAGGTTCCAAACTTGGAGTTGGTGGATAAGGGAGTGGATTCCTATTTTGTCGAATGCTTTCGCAAAGTGTAGCGAAAGAATAGAGAGGTGTTTTTTAAGGACAGGGATCTGGTTGCAAGATGGTCTACATAGAGTAGACTGTCTTGAACAGATTTGCCCCTTTTGAATCCGAATTGATTGTTATGAATGAGTTTGTTTGTTAAAACAAACCACCCTAATCTTTTAGCTATAATTTTGTCAAGGACTTTTGAAAGACATGGGTTAAGGGAAATCGGGCGGTAGGAGTTGGCATTGGTTTGGGGTTTTCTGGGTTTAAGGATTGGTATTACCAGGCTTAGTTTATAGGCCTGGGGGATGTGGGAGTCGAGGATGTTGTTGAAGTGGCGAAGGATTCTATATTTGAAGCAGGTGGGTGTGTTTTTAATAATGGGTTAAGATATTCTATCTAGCCCAGGAGTGTGTCCTTTTAGTGAGTTTATTGCGGAACTTAGCTCTAGTAAGGAGATATCTTTTTCGATTTCTAGAGCTGTTTGTAATGGGGAGAAGGTATTTGGGGGGTTTAGAAGGGTTTTATTGGAGCAGAAATCGGGAGAGAAGTTGGAGTCTTCGGCTTGCTTCGACCAAAGGAGGCCGAATGTGTTGCCTATTTCTGTTGGGTCTATTGTTGGTGTTTGTGTTGTTGGATTGAGGATGCTGTGAATGTGGTTTTGTAGGGTACATGCCGCAAAGTCGTTTAATGTTTGCCCACATTTTGGATGGGTCAGTGTATGGGTGGATTTCGGCTGTGAAGTTTTGTAGGGAGTCTTTCTTAGCTTCTCTAATTGCTCTCTTGATTTTGGCGTTAGCTTTTTTGTACTCAATCATGTTTATTGTGTTTATGTTGACTTTGAGAGTCTTCCATTTGAGGTTTTTTTGTTTTTTAAGAAGAGCTAAGTTTTTGTCCCACCAGGGGACGGTACGGGGAAGGGAGAAGGTTGTGTTTTGCGGAATGGAGAGGTGTGCACTTTGGATAAGTGTTTTTTTAATGTTGGCTCATCTTTGTTAGGGTTGTTGCTGGGTTGAGAGAGAGAGGATTGTTTGATAATGAGCTCTCTAAAGAGGTCCCAGTTTCCGTTTTTAATTTTGAAAGTTGGTTTGGCTAGGAATGTTGGGGGAAGGGGGTTGGGGAAGATGGAGAGAAGGATAGGGAAGTGGTCGCTACCGTGAAGATCTTCGAGGACTTTCCAAGTGATCTCTGGGGAAATATTGGCTGTGGCTAGTGAGAGGTCTATGTGTGTTAGTGTATTATGTGTTGTGTAGTGCGTAGGGGATTTGTCGTTTAATAGTATGTAGTCGGATTTATCTACAAATTTTGCAAGAGTGTTACCCCTGGCGTTGGCTTTAGGAGAACCCCAATATGGATGCCAGCTATTAAAGTCGCCCAGAACAATAGTGGGGGCGGCAGAGGGAGTTAGCAGATTATCTAGATTTTTTAAATTGAACTGTTTGGAGGGGGAGATGTACGAAGAAATAATGTCAATGTTTGTTTTGGATTTAATAGAAACTCCGATGGCTTCGAAGTCTGTGTTTATAGTTTTAATGTTGTGTGCAATAGAGTTATGGACTAGGAGGGCTGCACCACCAAATGCATTCGAGCTATCACTGCAGTAGAGGGAGAAGTTCAAGGGAATTGGGAGGGATATGGTGTTGTTGAGGTGGGTTTCTTGTAAAGCTAAGATTTGGGGGTGGTATTTTTTGATTAAGATTTGTAGTTCTGGGTAGTTATTTCTATAGCCTTTTATGTTCCATTGGATTATTTTTAACATGATTTAAACTAAAGATAAGTAGCTTGTTTTATGGATTCTCTAGTTTGTGTACATGTCCCCTGAGTCGCTAGAGACGTCAGGGTTACTTTTGGTGTTGTGTTTTTGTTTCTTTGCGTCTTTTTTCATTGAGGATAACATACGTTTTGATGTGTTGCGAGTTGGAGTTGAGATGCCGTTGGTTGCGTTGTTACTGGTGGTATGGTAGAGATCCGAGTAGTTTGTAAGTGAAGGCCTGGTAGAGGGTTGGTTGATGTTGCTAGTTCCGGGTACTTTTTGTTGTTGAGTGAACGTTGATTTGTTGAGGTTTTGTGGGTTGGCGTCCTTGACGATAGATGAATATGAGTGTGGAGTTTTGTCTGAGGAGCGAGCTTTGAGGATTGTGTGGGCTGTTTTGTTGCCGCATTTGTGTGTTGTTTTGATTGCTTGAAGTTCCTGTTGTGTGAGGAAGGTTGGGCTTTTTCTGCTGGTGGAGTTGTGTGGGTTTGTTTGTTGTTGTTCAGTGTTGCAGTTGATGCATTTCTGTGGTCTAGAGCATTTGTCGGTGGATGTTGGGTCTATGTGTTGTTGTTCTCCGCAGTTGAAACATGTTTTGGTGTTTTTGCAGTATTTGTTGATGTGGCCATATTTGAAACAGTTGTTGCATCTTATGGGAAGTGGGATATAGATTCTAACTGCTGTCCTTTGGTATCCAATCATAATATAATCAGGCAGATTGTGGGTGTTGAAAGTAAGTATCAAGAGACCAGTTTTTTTAAGGGAGCCGTTATCTCTTTTTAGAATTTTGCGTGCGTCTGTGACTTGCTGGGCCGCAAGTTCTTGTACGATGATCTTTTCTTCGATGCCACTGTGGTTGCGACCATAGGCCAAAAATAAAAAAAAAAATTTCCAAACGGGTGTGAATAGTAGCCAAATTATTTCTAAAATGTCCAAATTAATTTATGGTAAACTCAATTTGTCCCAAAATCTAATGAGATATCCAAAAAAAGAATGCAAAAAGCAAGCAACTGTTCATTTTTTGCAGCGCAGCGGAGTTTTGTTTGCTTTTCGTCACAACAAAACTGAATTTCAAAGTGTTCTAACGCGTGATCCGATTTAAACAATTTTAAATGGATTTTAAAGTTATATTTACTTTAATAACTGTTTTTGTGAAAATAATTCTCGGACAATGATATTTTCTTCGAATCATCTTAAGTTGTTTGAGTAGATAACTCCCTTGGTGGCGTTGAGAGAATTATGCACAGTGACGTTGACGTTGATGTTGGGAGCGAAAGCTTTGAGTTGCATCAGCTTCCAACCTGCAGACTTGTTTTTGTTTTTATTAGGAGCGTGCCGTTGCGGACAGTTTTCAATTCTTCAATTTCACCGTCGCAAACAAAATCAATTTGTTTTTTGACGAGAAATGGGTTGATGTTGTTTAAGTTTTGTCCGGGGTCAGTTCTGGTGATAACGAGGTATTTGGGGCCGGGAGATCGCAGTAGATCTTCCTTCGTAGTGACTCTTTGCAGGTCACGGTCAGGGGGGTCCCCCATCGCTACGTCTCTGTGTTGTGCCGTTGGTTGATCGTTACTTTGCTATGCACTTGAACTGGTAATAGGGAGAGTGTTTGAAGTTGTTGGTGGCTTCTGTAGGTTGTCGAGTTTGATCTCAATGAGAGTTAGATTGTGACTGAATGAAAACAATTTAATTTAGATGGCCCAGATGAAAATCAGAAGTATTGGCAAAACCCCAGGCATGCCAGGCAGAATTGCCACTGACGCAACCATGGCGAACCATAGTTCGCCAATGGTTTGGGCTGCTTTTAGTTACTTCGGGAAATGGCCTATATGCTTCATGCCATGTCGCATGAATGCGGAAATGTATGCAAAAAGAGCTAGTACAATTTTCCGAAAAGTTTCAAGCGGCGACGTGGGCCTGTCACGACGTGCCGTCACGTGCCTTATTTTTATAGTAGAGTGTAAACAACTCAAATAACGGAGCCCGGCGATTTCGAAGCATTGGGTATGGCCACCCGCGCGGTTTTATCGATAGTTGCTTCTGGTATTACTTATAGTTAGAGACTTATTGGCTATTTTCCCGACACTAGTATTTACTTAATGTAAAATATATGGTATTAATTCATTATAATTCCTTTATGTATAATTTTATTTACGAGGAAAATATTAATATAAAGTTTGTGCGCCGCGCCAGGGGCGTCACACAATGATATATTTAATATACAAGGTGCGTTCCAAAATAAACAGGACTTTTTGAATCTAGCGCCCTCTAGTGGCGGCATCTATATGCCAACTGGTGCGTTCAAATCTGCTATCCTTTATAGACTTCCAGTAAAAATTTCATCAAATTTCATTCATTGGAAGTGAAGTTATTGCGTTTTAAGTGTCAGTATGTTTTTGTCATCGGTGCGAAAATGACAAAAAATTGCTCAGAATGCAACATTCGAAGGACCTCATTAAAGAGGCAAAAAATGACCCGAACTTCCTTTACAAGATTGTGACTGGTGACGAAACGTGGTGTTTTCAATATGATCCCGAAACGAATTGCCAGATTGCTGAATGGAAGGCGCCGGACGAGCCGAGACCCAAAAAATCGCCTGGAGAAGTCAAAAGTGAAGACAATGCTGATTTGTTGTTATGATTCCAAGGGTATTGTCCACAAAGAATTCGTTCCACCCGGCCAAAACGTTAATGGGGTATTCTACCTAGAATTTTGAAGCGTTTGGTGCGCCGTATTCGACGTGTTCGGCCCGAATATCGCGAAGATGGAAGTTGGCGTTTGTTGCAAGATAATGCGATCGACGTTTGTGATTGACTATTAGACCAAAAAATCAAATTTTAACCATCAAACACTCCCCGTATTTACCTGATATGGCACCGTGCGACTTCTACCTTTTCGGAAAAATTCATTTGCCGATGAAAGGAAAGCGTTATGCAGACATCGAGGCCATTCAAAAGGCTTGCACCGACATCCTGGCGGCCATACCGGGCAACGAGCTACAACACTCGTTCGACATGCTTTTGGATCGTTCAAAAAGCTGTATTAAAGCACAAGGAGACTATTTTGAATAAAATAAATTGATTTTGCCGAAAAAACTAATTGTTCTGTCTTTTTGTTAAAAGTCCTGTTTACTTTGGAACGCACCGTGTATATAAGGCTTATTCATTTTGTACATTTACTACCTACATAATAAAAATAAATCAAAAAATCTAACATGAAGGAGTTAACAAAAAAAATCAAGAAAAACACGTTGCACATATATCAATTTTACTGAGGTATAAGTCAAGTGCGATTTACGGTCAAGTCGATTTAAATTAAAGACATATCTAACAACAGTTTAAGTTTAAGGCTACTACTAACGTTAGCAAATTCCGCGAGTCACAGTTTTTAAAAACTTCTACCCCATAAAACATAGTCGGAATAAGAATGACCTTCGCTACATTTCAATTGTAAGAAAAGTCCGTGAGTAATAGAGCTGACGCAGCAAGCCGTATGTTCACGCTGTAGCTTTGGAGATATGTTTACTCCAGGTGTTTTACAGAATGTAAATCCTAAGTTAACTGTGTGCTTTTCAAACTGTATCCTGCTATCATCTATATGTATAAAAATGGAGCAAAAAATGTTTGCAATCGCATCACAAGAGAACGGCAGGGCCGATTTGGCTAAACATTTTTTTTCAGTTGTTTGTAATTGCCAGAAGAAGGTTATTACGTAAGAACATTTTGGGAAAACCTTCTTGAAAAGTCGCTAGCGGCATTTTTTTAATTTTTAATTTTTTTATTTTTATTTTTTTTGTTTAACATGACAATAGTAGGCGATGCGGTGTTATTCATACTGAAGTAATAATATAGTGTATACATATGGCATTGCATGACCTTTGCATCTTCTGGCATTGCAGAAACTTTATTAGATGGAGACAGAACAGCACATTCAGCACATAAGCTGCCACTGAACATTCAAAATAATCCAGATGCAGTGTGCAACATAAAAAACAATCGTTTAAGGGCATAGTGCTGAAACAATGTAAAATAATTATTTGAGATGAATGTACTATGGCACATAAACATTCGCTTGATGCATTGGATAGGACATTGAGGGATATAAACTATTTGGAGGCTTTGTTACTGCTTTCAGGTGATTTCAGACAAACTCTTCGCATTTTCCACGTTCAACGTACACTGATGAAATCAATTTGTCAGCAAAAATGTGGACGTCAATGCATTAAATTTACAAATACAACAGTTCTTGCCTGGGGGACTTGTTGTCATACAAATCTATTGATGCAGTTTGTGATATTAACGAAGCTGTGAATTATCCAATTGAGTTTTTCAATTAATTGGATTTGCTAGGCCTGCCACCACACCATTCGCAATTGAAGGTTGGAGCTCCGACTGTACTGACTAAGAACGGACTGACCAAGAATTTTGTACACTCCATTGCGCTGAGAAAATTAAAGTTTTATTTTAATAAAATAATTATTATTAATAAAGAGTTTTTGGTTTATAAAAATAAAAAATTGGGTGCTAGACAAAGTTTGCCGGGTCCGCTAACCAAAATTTTACTAAACAATTTTTACAAAAAACATCAATTAGGGGCGAGAAAAAGTTCGCTATATCCTCTAGTTGATTAAGAATTTGGTATATTTCTTGCATTAACAGTTTTGTTTGGCAATTATTTTGCACTTTGACCTATTTGGGTTAATACTCAAGCCATTACTTCTTGCCCAATTATCAATTACATCAAGCATTCTATTACTGACACTTACACAAACATTTAACTGTTTAATAGAACTACTAACATAAAGCATACTATACTACAATACATACTAACATCGTCAGCATATAAATGAACTTCACAATCAAACAATCAATCAGAGACTAGGATAGAATTCTGCGCCAAGGGTGCACAGCTTCTGGAAAGCACTTCTTACCAAGGTTGTGAAGGAGTGGGGAGGAGTATACAAGAAAGTGACAATCAGAGTCTAAATTCGGACGTATGTAGCTGGTGAAACGCACAAGGGTTGCGAATTACTGGTCTGGGGAGAGTGACGTCATGGATGACGTAAAGGATCGAGAGTTTGGCGACCAGGATGCCCAAGCCAGGGGCATCGAGGACGGTTCTGTTGGAAGCTTAGAGTGTAGCTGCACTGGACCATTCGCAGGGGTCTTCGAGGGAAATTCGACTGCACAGACCGTGATGGGATCGGATGAGTGCGTGCCGCTTCAAAATCGGAGCAGCCCGATCAATGTGAACCGAACAAGACACACGACATGTCACAATCAAATGGGGCTAGAGAGTTTTCTACACTACAAATTAATACTGCAAGTGGTCCAGTCTTGACGCCTATTTCCTATGGTCAAGTCCAAGGTAATAACGTAGCGCAAGCCGCATCATCCAATGGCGCGGTTGGACCTTTACCGATCACTGCAACGCGGACGGTTCCTCAATGTAATGCTGTTAGATTAATGGCAAATAATGGAGCACAGGTCGCGCCACCAAGGGATACAGCAAGATTCATACCCAGAGGTGCAGAGCAACCAGTACTGCCAGGGAATTCCGGTGTCTTGTTTTCTCCGGTAAGCCCGAGGAGGGACTGTTATTCATAAGCAACTATGAGCAGTCAACAGTAAGATGTGGATTTAGCAACGAGGAGAATCCCATCCAAAAGTCCCTTAGAGAATCAGCTCTAGATGCTGTAAGAGTCAAGCTTTTGGTTCTATGGTGCCGTATGCGATCGGAACGTTGAGAATGTTGTATGGACGATTGGAAATAGTGCACGCTAGTCTGCAACGTAAACTTAGGGATGAACCAGAAATCAAACCGAACAATTTGGAGTCAGTAATCCGTTTAGCGCTTGCGGTGCAGAATTATTGTGCCACCATGTTGTCAATGGGGCTACGTGAATATCTAAACGATTCAGCCCTGCTGAGTGATTTGGTAGCCAAGCTGTCGAGCGATTTAAAGCTAGGTTGGGGCAGACATCGTTTGGCAGCAAGTGGCGGAAATTTGGAAATTTGAGCGACCCTAATTGTCTTATATCTATGCGGTAGATTGTTCCACAGACGCATAGCGTTTATAAAAAATTGCCTATACGAGCACAGTGCAGCATATTTTGTGCATAAATTATTAGTTCTCGTTGAAGTGGCAGTCAAACATTATAATCTTGTGTAAATGTACTAGAGTCCTATATTGAATCCACGAAGTCAAGTTTATGTCCAGCATTTTACCTCAGTAAAATTGATATATGTATGTGCAAAATTTGTTTTCTATATTGCTTCTATTTTAATAGCTATAGTTGTGTTTTTAGTACACATGATTTTTCTCCTACTACTGTGGGCAAAAAGTAAGGTGACTTTATTTATAACTCGAAAATTCTTTCTTTATTCTTCTAAATCAATTTCATTCCCTTCAAAGTAATCCCCTCCCGATATAATACATTTATGCCAACGTTTTTTCCAGTCCTGGAAACAGGACAAATAGTCCTGTTTTGGTATTGCCATGAGCGCCCTCGCCGATTCCGCCTTTATCTCCTCAATCGACTCAAAACGCGTTCCCCGGAGTGGTCTCTTCAGTTTTGGGAATATCCAGAAGTCACACGGAGCCAAATCAGGAGAATACGGAGCTTACGGAACGATAATGCTTCGAATTCTTGGCGAAATGGTCACGAAGAACGAGTGCAATGTGAGCCGGTGCATTATCGTGATGCAAAAACCAAGTTGTTAGCCCATAATTCTGGTCTTTTTAGACGAATTGCTTCACGCAAACGACACATAACGCTCAAATAATATTCCCTCTTAACAGTTTGCCTAGGTTGAAGGAATTTTTACTGCACCACGCCACGAAAATTGAAAAAAACTGACATCATGACCCTGAATTTAGACGTGCTCTTTTCGGAATTTTTTTGAAGCCTTTGTACCACTTATTAAATTTTTTCTGGGACGTGGTAAAATCACCAAAGGCCTTCCGCAATAATCCTTAACGTTTCCGCAGCCGAAATTTTGTTTCACCAATCAAAATTTGATGACTCTTCTCAGACCAATTAATTCATACATTGTAAAAATCGCCAAATTCACTCTTGATCGTTTGGTAAACACAAGCGTAAATATAGTTCTGATACTAACTTTGCCATGAAATTACCCCCAGAGGTCATTAATAGTCCCGGCAACTAAAAAAAAAAATAACTGGTCCGCCATCTTAATCCCGCGAATTTTAAATTAAAAAGTCACCTTACTTTTTGCCCACAGTAGTATATTGGTTTTGGTTTTTTTTTTGTATTGGTTTTTGAACTGGCCCCATCGTATTGTTACGATAGCCCAATGAAGAACGCACGGAGAGGCATTTAATAGAATGTTGATATATGTGCAAATAGCTTCATTTATGTTTGAGGTGAATCCCGGCCAGGTTCTAGTGGAACACAGACAACAAATTTGACTGCTTGTATTCTAAAATTTAATTAAAAATTATTTCAAGTTATTTAATAAAGATTTGCGTTAAAAAACTGTATTCAATATTAAAAATGCTATAAGCAGCCGAATTGTCAAAAGAAGAGGCTAGCTGCGGCGTCAAAGTGGGTGCTATTGCCAAAACAATTAATAGGCATCGAAACAGAATACGAAACTTCTTGAAGTCACCCCAAAAATATGCCCAGAACAATCTCAAAGGTGCAAATTCAAAGGTTGATGATGTTTTTTGATAGCTCTTGCTTCATTGTACTGCATATACAGTGATGGAAAAAATAATAGAAACGAATATTACTATTTCACTTAAAGGCTTTTTTTTAAGTTTTGGATTGAGGAATATTTATGAAACCCACCCACTGGGTTAGTAACATTGATAACGATACTTAGTCACGATCTTCTTTTTAAACGCTTTTCGTCCGCAATTTTTTTTATTCATGGAAATTCGTCAGAAGACCTCGTGTTTGGGTTGGAATAAATAATAGAAACGGGGTCGTATTTGATCAAAATCTGTGGTTATTCTTCGTTTAAATTAAAATAACAGGTATTGTTTGAAATATTTTTATTACAAGGAGTGCTATTACAGAAATTTGTTGTACATTTTATCATTTGATTTTGTTAAAAGGGTCGAAATGGGTCGTGGAGCATATTGCACTGCAGTAGAGAGGAATCTAATCCACGGCACAAATAGCCGAACTGTTTAATTGCTAAAAAAAAAGTGTTTTCTGCTATCCACTATACAGAGAAACAGGAGAAACGTGGCAGAAAGCGAGCAACTTCTACAAAATATCCACGACCCTTATAAGGAATTCGAAAAAGGAGCCATTTCTTTCGTTAAAGGATCTTAAAAACTACATGAACGCATATGTAACGAGTCGCACCATTCGCAACAGACTGATTGAGCACGGTTTGAAAGCGCATTCAGCAAGGAGAGATCCTTTTATGAGCAAGAGACATATTGAAAGGCGACTCTGTTTTGTCAAAACCAAAAAAAAAAACTGGAAAAATGTCCTTTATTCAGATGAGTCAAAGATTGATTTGTTTGGATCTGATAGTAGACCCCATGTTAGACACCCAAAAAACACAGCATTCGATCCCAAATACACCATATTGACGATCAAACACGGAGGTGGCAATATAGTGCTATGGGGATGTTTCTCTGCTTCAGGTGTTGGTTCACCGTATTGGATACAAAACATAAGGGGCACATGTGTCGGAGAAAGTTTAGGAAGAGTCGTACTTCATTGAGCCAGCAATAAGCTCCAATCTGGTGGAGTCTATGCCTCGTAGGTGTGCTGCAGTTTTAAAAAACCATGGTAACGCAACAAAATATTAAAACTGAAAAAATTTCATGGTCAATTTTGATAAACTAGTCGATTTGGATAAGGATTCATCATTTCGTTTCTATTTTTATTTCTAGGTCAAAAAAAAATAAAATGTAACTTAAGTCTAATTTTTTAGCTAAATGAATAAAGTTACATGTATTTTTGTTTTCTAGTATGTAAGATAAATGTGTATACACTACTGGTACATTCGTACATTCGTATGTGCTGTGTTTCAAGCCTCGTAAAACTTTTTTAAGAAGGCTTATGAAAAAAACCAAATTATTTTCAGTTTTAGGACAGTTTTAGGATAATAAAAATAGATAACAAAAGATTTTATCATTTAAGATAAAAAGACTACGACCGATTTTATCAAATAACCCCACAAATGGGTTGGTCAAAATAATAAGTGCACCAATTCTTCTAAGCCTAAAACTCGAAGCGTATCAAATATTTTGCACTTTTTTCTTGTGATTAGTAAACTTATACTAGTATGCGGTATAACTCTCCCTATTTTGAACCACTTTTGCGAATATTTTTAACATACTAGCCATAAGTTTGCAGCAAGTCTCTCCTAGAATTTCTTACGAAGTTTTTTCAACAAATCTCCACAAATCTTTACCATTAGATATTTTTTTTGTTTTCAATGCGACATTTAGAGTCTTCCCACAAATTTTAGATTAGGTATATGTCCGCAGACTGACTGGGCTTACTCATAAACGTTACATTGTTGTCATTGAACCAGGTGTTGACTGGCTCTGAGGTATGTTTTGGGTCGTTATCCTTTTGAAAAACCCATCGCAAGGACATGTTTTCCACATGTTGCATGAGTTTAGCTAAAATAGTTTTATATTCGACTTGGGTCCTAATACTATTTATGCGATGTTACAACTTAACGACATGCAAAGAAAAACAATCATAGAATATTACGTATCCGCCTCCGTGCATAACTTGTTTCCCCTTTACCAGGAGCCGAATTCTTGGCTTTTGGGTTGTCATATGAATTGTTCTTAATGGTTTCCAAAAAGATTTACTTTTGTTTCATCACTTAAAAGTGTAATTTTTCACTTTTCCGAACCTTCGGGTCAAAACAATATCGAATAATTTTTTTCAAACTTTTGCATCATCTGAAAAAAAATTTTCTCGATATAATAGGACCTTTTGGGCTATATATCCTGATAGTCCTAACAATTTCAGTCTACCATGAACCGGGCGGGAGGAAATTGCATTGCGACTTTCGGCGGAAATGGCCTTGCAAGACATGAATGAGTCCTTTTCGGGCAAAAAGACGATCCATTTTCCGGTTGCTTTGGAAGATTTCTTCCACAGATTTATTTTTTTTATAACCCCAGTTGTCTATAAGGCATTTTGCATAAAACAGAGTAAGGATCCTAGGCGTTTTGCATTTTCGCAAGGACTTTTTTCTATCTTTTAGAAGCTTCATAGCCGCTTTTCTTTCCTCAGGACAAAAAATCGTTTTTCGACACATCTACAAAATTGTTTTGTACACTAATGAACTTAAAGGACTTAAAACTCAATATAAAATAAGAAAGGAAGCTAACTTCGGCTCACCGAAGTTTGTATACCCTAGCAGACTTTAAACAAACAATTAAAAACGAAATTCTGAAATAATAATTTGTTGCCAAATCTCAAATTTGATGACAATGGTTTGAAACACGGCTAAGCTATGGTTTTTTTATTTTCCTGATTGTTCCTATGGAAGCTATAGGATATAGTCAGCCGATTTTCATGAAATTAAAATCAAAATTCAGAAATACTAAAATATGGGTAACTATCAAATTTGGTGAAAATATGTTGAAAACTGACAAAGTTATGAATTTTTCTTTTATTTTCCTGATTGTTCCTATGGAAGCTATAGGATATAGTCAGCCGATTTTCATGAAATTAAAATCAAAATTCAGGAATAATAAAATATGGCTAAATATCAAATTTGGTGAAAATATGTTGAAAACTGACAAAGTTATGGTTTTTTCTTTTATTTTCCTGATTGTTCCTATGGAAGCTATAGGATATAGTCAGCCGATTTTCATGAAATTAAAACCGAAATTCGGAAATAATACTAAATGGGCAAATATCAAATTTGGTGAAAATTGGTTGAAAACTGACAAAGTTATAATTTTCCTGATTGTTCCTATGGAAGCTATAGGATATAGTCAGCCGATTTTCATGAAATTAAAACCGAAATTCGGAAATAATAATAAATGGGCAAATATCAAATTTGGTGAAAATTGGTTGAAAACTGACAAAGTTATAATTTTCCTGATTGTTCCTATGGAAGCTATAGGATATAGTCAGCCGATTTTCATGAAATTAAAACCGAAATTCGGAAATAATACTAAATGGGCAAATATCAAATGAAAATTGGTTGAAAACTGACAAAGTTATAATTGTTTTTTGAAAATTTTTCGGATCGTTCCTCTGGCAGCTTATGATAAAGTGGTCCGATCCGGCCCGTTCCGACATATGTACGAGTGAGAGTATATAGAAGCCTAACTGCAAAGTTTCATTCAGATAGCTTTAAAACTGAGGGTCTAGTTTGCGTAGAAACGGACAGACGGACAGACGGACATGGCTAGATCGACTCGGCTGATCCTGATCAAGAATATATATACTTTATAGGGTCGGAGATGCTTCCTTCACTGCGTTGCAAACTTCTGACTGAAACTAATATACCCTGCTAGGGTATAATGACAACCCAATGCGACAGTAGTGATCTAATCCCTAAAATCAAACTTTAATCACTAGTGTACTTATTATTTTGACCAGCCCATTTAAAGGGTTATTTGATAAAATTGGTCGTAGTCTTTTTATCTTAAATGATAAAATCTTTTGTTATCTATTTTTATTATCCTAAAACTGTCCTAAAACTGAAAATAATTTGGTTTTTTTCATAAGCCTTCTTAAAAAAGTTTTACGAGGCTTGAAACACAGCACATACGAATGTACTTATTATTTTGACCAGTAGTGTACATCAAAGAAAAATTAAAATTTCCACTCATTACCACGTTCCTTATTAAAAATACGTATTTGAACCCAAAGTGAAAATTCGTTTCTATTATTTTTTCCATCACTGTATGTACATGTGGTGAGTTTTGAGCTTTCACTTGAAATAGGCTACATCCCTCAGCTTAATATATTTTTTTCTCATTGTTAAACCATGATTTTGTCGCGGTTTAATTACTCTTGTCATAATAGCGATGCATTTATTAAACATAAAAATATACCATTATAAGAAAATAAATAAAAATTTTAAATATTAAAAAAAAAAATGTTTATCTTTCCTAAGTTATGCTGAAATTTGACCAACGCGTGGAAACTGCAGTTGGAGCACTTTTAAATAACTCAAATAAAGACGTCGACGAAAATGATTTTATTGATGCCTCCCGACTTGTTTACGACGGAGTACGTGAAATTCGAAGAGCTGTTTTAATGAACCGAGTAAGTATAACTATGTGAAATAAAACAACATGTACATATATACACAGTTTTGGATAAAAAATAAGTAAATTAAAGATGCCAGAAATTATTGAAACCAACAAAAAAAAATTTACATCTATCAGAGCAAAATAGGGTATTTTAACGGAGGACGCTTGGTGTTCAATGCACGTATCAAAATCTTCACCGCAGTCATTTAAAAAAGTGTCCTTTTGAAAGTCAGTATACTAATTAGTTTGAATTGTTATACAAACTAAAAATTTCGAAGAGTAGACACATTTGGTGCACTTGTAACCTTTTAGTTAGAATAACGAGTCTATTACAAAGCGAGGTCTGATCGTTCTGCCGCAATCATAAGAGTGAGAAAGACTACTATAAAGATTAAGTGAAAGTTAGAAAGTGCCAAAGAAGAATGTGAATGCCAAGCGGTGCATGCATTTAAGATCTGACTGCCGAGTAGAGAAGACGAACAGAACTGAAACTTTTTTATTATATTATACGCAAAACTAGTCCCTCAATTTTGCAACTATCTGAATGAAACTTTGAAAATTGTCTTCTAAATATTCTCACTAGTCTATAAGTCAGAACGGGCTGCCATAGGTAGCTGGTAGTCGTTCTTTTCATTTAATAAAATTTAATTAGTTCTTAATGATCCAATTGAAAACTGCAAGGGTATACATACAAACTTTGGAGTGCCAAAGCTACCTTCTTACCTTTTTAGTTTTGCTACGCTTTGAAGGAGACATTTTCTTTAAAGTTTATATGCACTACTGGCCAAAATAATAAGTACATTCGTATGTGCTGTGTTTCAAGCCTCGTAAAACTTTTTTAAGAAGGCTTATGAAGGCTTATGGCTAGTATGTCAAAAATATTCGCAAAAGTGGTTCAAAATAGGGAGAGTTATACCCCACACTAGTATAAGTTTACTAATCAAAAAAAAAAAGTGTAAAATATTTGATACGTTTCGAGTTTTAGGCTTAGAAGAATTGGTGTACTTATTATTTTGACCAGCCCATTTGTGGGGTTATTTGATAAAATCGGTCGTATTCTTTGTATCTTAAATAATAAAATCTTTTGTTATATATTTTTATTATCCTTAAACTATCCTAAAACTGAAAATAATTTGGTTTTTTTCATAAGCCTTCTTAAAAAAGTTTTACGAGGCTTGAAACACAGCACTTACGAATGTACTTATTATTTTGGCCAGTAGTGTATGTATTCTTGATTAGCATCAACAGCCTAGTCGATCTACCCATGGCCAACTATTTGTCTCTCTGTTCCTATGAAAACTAGTCACTGAGGTTTGAAGCTCACTAAAATTTTGCAGATAGCCTTACATATACTTTCACTGGTACATACACTGCGGCTCACTTGAATAGCCCAGCCAAATTGCTCACACTAAAAACGAAATAGCTCATAAATTAACAATGTAAAAAATGCGTAATAATTATTTTTGGAAACCTGTTTATATATGTAACAAAACTTAAAAAATTGGTAATGTAAATTTAATAGATATAACAAAAACAAGAAAGGAAGCTAACTTCGGCTCACCGAAGTTTGTATACCCTTGCAGAGTTTAAACAAAAAATTAAAAACGAAATTCTGAAATAATAATTTGTTGCCAAATCTCAAATTTGATGGCAATGGTTTGAAACGCGGCTAAGATATGGTTTATTTATTTTCCTGATTGTTCCTATGGAAGCTATAGGATATAGTCAGCCGATTTTCATGAAATTAAAATCAAAATTCAGAAATACTAAAATATGGCTAAATATCAAATTTGGTGAAAATATGTTGAAATCTGACAAAGTTATGGGGTTTTCTTTTATTTTCCTGATTGTTCCTATGGAAGCTATAGGGTATAGTCAGCCGATTTTCATGAAATTAAAATCAAAATTCAGGAATAATTAAATATGGCTAAATACCAAATTTGGTGAAAATATGTTGAAAACTGACAGTTATGGTTTTTTCTTTTATTTTCCTGATTGTTCCTATGGAAGCTATAGGATATAGTCAGCCGATTTTCAAGAAATTAAAACTGAAATTCGGAAATAATACTAAATGGGCAAATATCAAATATTAAAATTGGTTGAAAACTGACAAAGTTATAATTTTTTTTCGTAGATTTTTCCGATTGTTCCTATGGCAGCTATATGATATAGTCGTTCGATCCGGCCCGTTCCGACATATGTACGAGTGAGAGTATATAGAAGCCTAACTGCAAAGTTTCATTCAGATAGCTTTAAAACTGAGGGACTAGTTTGCGTAGAAACGGACAGACGGACAGACGGACATGGCTAGATCGACTCGGCTGATCCTGATCAAGAATATATATACTTTATAGGGTCGGAGATGCTTCCTTCACTGCGTTGCAAACTTCTGACTGAAACTAATATACCCTGCTAGGGTATAAAAAGTAGCATATTTGCCCTTGAAAATTTGGCTCACTTGAATAGCACATTTGTTAATAAATTCATATTCTGGCTGTTTGTTTGGAAAAAATTAATTGAATTATAAAGTAACTAAAGAATTAAAGGTTTATATGACATATTTTCTTAAAATTTGTAATCAGTGGATCCTCCACGATCAAGCATAACTTCATATATCCTGGTGGGTATAAATTGTTAAGGTAGTCCTTTAAATGGTTGATCAGGACTTTTGGATGTTATCAATGAGATCGGATTTAGTTGAATATTACTTTCCGGAGTCATAGACCTTATTTGCTAGCCATTCCCAAACATTTTCTATTATATTTAAGCCCGGCGAATATGGTGGCCAACGCAATTTTGTCACGTTCAGCCAAGATTTTACAATCTTTGGAGTGTGTATTGGGGATATATCTTTCTGAAACATAATTTTAGGCTTCCAAACTAGTTTTTCGCTTCGGGAAAGTCTTTCTATATAGACATTTGGATGATACTCGCCCAAAAAGTGCCCAACGCGCCATAAGAAAAATTTTAACTTTGTCAGTTTTTAATATAGTTTTTATACCCTTGCAGGGTATTATAGTTTCAGTCAAAAGTTTGCAACGCAGTGAAAGAGGCAATCCCGACCCTATAAAGTATATATATTCTTGATCAGGATCAACAGCCGAGTCGATCTAGCCATGTCCGTCTGTCCGTTTCTACGCAAACTAGTCCCTCAGTTTTAAAGCTATCTGAATGAAACTTTGTAGTTAGGCTTCTATATACTCTCACTCGTACATATGGGCTAATCCTGGGGTCGCGAACGTACGTTCGTACGCAATTAGTTCAAAAAAATTTAAGAAAAAAACATTTTCTGAAACTTTTTTTTTTTTGTTTCCGATAGCATTTGGTGAGTTCTTTTCTTAGTGTAAATTGTGGTTCTAATGGATTTTCCATTTTCATAATATTGGCAAAAAACATGCGGTCGCGAACGTACGCGAAATGGAAGTCGGTTTTGGCTTGCTCTAACAAAATCAAAAAATCTGCGAATTGGAATGGAATATTTTAATGCAATAACTTTTCTTTTAAAAAAGAGGCATGTAGCTTTCTTTCGAGTCTATTCCCAATTAAATATCTCCATTAGTTTTTTATACCCTTGCAGGGTATATTAGTTTCAGTCAAAAGTTTGCAACGCAGTGAAGGAAGCATCTCCGACCCTATAAAGTCTATATATTCTAGATCAGGATCAACAGCCGAGTCGATCTAGCCATGTCCGTCTGTCCGTCTGTCCGTTTCTACGCAAACTAGTCCCTCAGTTTTAAAGCTATCTGAATGAAACTTTGCAGTTAGGCTTCTATATACTCTCACTCGTACATATGTCGGAACGGGCCGGATCGGACCACTTTATCATAAGCTGCCAGAGGAACGATCCGAAAAATTTTCAAAAAACAATTATAACTTTGTCAGTTTTCAACCAATTTTCACCAAATTTGATATTTGCCCATTTAGCATTATTTCCGAATTTCGGTTTTAATTTCATGAAAATCGGCTGACTATATCCTATAGCTTCCATAGGAACAATCAGGAAAATTATAACTTTGTCAGTTTTCAACCAATTTTCACCAAATTTGATATTTGCCCATTTAGTATTATTTCCGAATTTCGGTTTTAATTTCATGAAAATCGGCTGACTATATCCTATAGCTTCCATAGGAACAATCAGGAAAATAAAAGAAAAAACCATAACTTTGTCAGTTTTCAACATATTTTCACCAAATTTGATATTTCCCCATTTAGTATTATTTCCGAATTTCCTATGGAAGCTATATCCTATAGCTTCCATATATATCCTATAGCTTCCATAGGAACAATCAAGAAAATAAAAGAAAAAACCATAACTTTGTCAGTTTTCAACATATTTTCACCAAATTTGATATTAGCCATATTTTATTCCTGAATTTTGATTTTAATTTCATGAAAATCGGCTGACTATATCCTATAGCTTTCATAGGAACAATCAGGAAAATAAAAAACTATAGCTTAGCCGTGTTTCAAACCATTGCCATCAAATTTGAGATTTGGCAACAAATTATTATTTCAGAATTTCGTTTTTAATTTTTTGTTTAAGCTCTGCAAGGGTATACAAACTTCGGTGAGCCGAAGTTAGCTTCCTTTCTTGTTTTAAATTAAATTAAGTACGGGTCGCGAACGTACGACTTTTCCATCGGAATTTGGACGCTGTTTTTTATTATTTAAATACATTAGAAGATCATATATGGGCAAATCCGGGGAAAGGTCAACCACGACGAAAAGTGAAAAACTTCTCTAAAATGAATTTTATCAACATGTTGATAACAAAAACATGGCCTTTTTTTGCGATTTTTCGTCAAAATAATGAAAAAATGCGATTGCGAGAATATGCTTTCGAATATTTTGAAATTTGCTTTACAATATGATAACGGCTATCAAATTTCATATATTGGAACATATTTTAATGTAACAATGTTGATAAAATTCATTTTATGGAAGTTTTTCACTTTTCGTCGTGGTTGACCTTCCCCCGGATTTGCCCATATGTCGGAACGGGTCGGATCGGACGACTATATCATATAGCTGCCATAGGAACGATCCGAAAAATTTTCAAAAAAAAATTATAACTTTGTCAGTTTTTCACATATTTTCACCAAATTTGATATTTAGCCATATTTTATTATTACTGAATTTCGGTTTTAATTTCATGAAAATCGGCTGACTATATCCTATAGCTTCCATAGGAACAATCAGGAAAATAAAAAACCATAGCTTAGCCGTGTTTCAAACCATTGCCATCAAATTTGATATTTGGCAACTAATTATTATTCCAGAATTTTGGTTTTAATTTTTTGTTTAAATTCTGCAAGGGTATACCAACTTCGGTGAGTTAGCTTCCTTTCTTGTTAGTAATAATATATACGACTATATCTTATAGCTGCCATAGGAACAATCAGGAAAATAACTGTCTAAGAGAGCGAAAGGCAATTAGTTGAGAGCGGCCGTTTGAAAGGTCGGTATCCAGACAGGAAAACAATATACCAGAAAAGTTTTTGGCACTCTTTTAGTATTTCCCTTGATTCCGTCACGGTCTTCCTTCTACAGTTCGGTAAATCCGTTTAATTTTCAAAAAAGAGTTTGCTGCAGATTTTCGAACTATAAAACCAACAAAAGACAATGATAATAATGTATATTATTGATATAAAAATATGTAAACAATACTTACATCGGAGGAATATCGCCATTTAATTGATCTGACTGTATGGGCTCACCCAATACTTGGATCGCTTCCTATTTGGTTGAAATCTTCCTCATTAATTACGGCAATGATTATTGCCAAGGCAATAGTATGTCGTTATCCTTATAGTTAAGAGTTAAGACTAAATATTTTTTCCGCTGCGAAACCTTTTACTGTCTGGATACTATCCTTATGGGCGCAACCACTGTGCAGTGTGACCTAAGAAATTAAAGAAATGTTGCGAAAAGGTCATGCTGGCACTTATTTGCATCTGAGTTTTGTAAAAAAAAAAACAAAGTAAAATTAAACAGTATTTAAACTGATTAAAGGATTGGATGTTGGAATATAATTTATGTATTTCGCCACTGAATCATCGTCAGCAAAGTTTCGCTTACCACTTAACTAGCTCTTGCTTACATACCTACATGCTTACATAACAACATGCTTACATAATCATTTATTCTGACTTGTAAACTTTAGGCGACAAATTTTACTTGCAAATATCGCATGGTCACAGGGGGAAAGCTTCTGTGATGCTTTTGGTTTCCCATCATTAAGCAATTTCTACAATTAATATTTCAAATATAAATAAAAATTAATCTCTCACTTTTCAGAGCTCAGAAGACCTGGACACGGATACTGAATTTGAGCCTGTTGAAGACATGACTTTGGAAACGCGAAGTCGATGTAAGTAAAATAATAATGTGTTAAAGGTTAAATAACCATACCTCAGACTTATACTTATACATATAGGCTACTACAAAACTTTAAATCTACTTGCGTATTTTTAATGCACAATCTGTTGTAATTAGCAATTTATCTTAAATTAATTTGCAAAACTTTATTTTATTCACCTCAATCATTTCCCTCCTTAAAATTGTCCATTTTACTTTAGCTAACATAATTTCAACTCGTTTTCATTAGTTATAATTTAATTTTACTTGAAAACTTCAGGTCAAGTCTTGGGTGATTTTAATATCCCCGGGGCTATTTGGTCCCTAAAAAAATCCTCAAACACACTTCAATCCTCAACACAACATGATTTTATTGCTGGCTTGTTCGACATTTCGCTGTCTCAAGTCAACCATGTACGAAATTCCTTCGAGCGCTTGCTTGATCTTTGTTTTGTCTCTGATTCGGCGAGTGTTAGTTTAGCAAGGGTCGCGCCGCTGACGCAACCGGAAGATCCCTATCATTCTACTTTCGATGTGACACTCGACATTGGTGCTGATATACAGAAAATATCTAATAGACCAGCCAAAAGAGTCTACTGCTTTCGCAAGTCAGATTTCGACCGGCTGAATACTTTTATTTCTGACTTTAACTGGTCGGATTTATACATGTGCACTGACATGGCTGATGCCGTGGACATTTTTTACAATGCGAGAAATTTAGTCTTCTCGGAATGTGTTTCGTTATACTTACTATCCCTCTATTTCAAATAAACCACCTTGGTAAAGTCAAGGCTGTACACGAAATTTAAAAAAACCAATTCTGGTTCGGACCTCTCTAACTATATATCGGCTCGGTCAAACTTCACTGTACTCAACGAACAGTGTTACAAAAATTATTTGACTCGTTGCTGGGTCCAATTTTCTCAGGATTAGTTTTGTTATAGCTTTGTTAATACTAAACGTAAGGCGGTAACCCATCCTTCATCACTTTCTTTTGAAAACGCAACTGTAAAGGGCGATCAGGCAATTGCCGATCTCTTTGCCCAGTTTTTTCAAACTACGAAATACCGGGCTGTGTGCTTAGGTATTCTGCCGATGCCTTGTGCTCGCCGCTTCTGAAATTGTTCACCTTATCCTTAGAAACCTAGCATTTTCCCCTTATTTGGAAGGAATCTTTCATTATTCCTCTCCACAAAAAAGGTAACAAATCGGAGGCCAACAACTACAGATGAATCTCTAAACTTTCGGCCTTCCCTAAACTTTTTGAAAATATTATCACTCCACATTTGCAGCACCTTTGTAGGTCAGTAATTTCTCCATGTCAACATGGATTTGGAGCTCACTTCCTTCATGATAAGGGTCTTCAATAATAACTCTCAAACGGATGTAATTTATACTGACTTCAGCAAAGCATTTGATTCCGTTAATTATTCCCATCTCCTTAGGAATCTCGACTTAATGGGATTTCCAATTGATCTTCTTAGGTGGATATCTAGTTATCTGACTGGCAGGACGCAAAAAGTCCTCTTAAAAAACTTTTTATCTAATGTTCTCTTGATGACTTGGGTGTCCGCCTAGATCCCAAACTTGACTTTGTCGATCATATTTCGTGCATGGTGAATAAGTATGAGTAGGCTGGGATTTATTAAACGGTGGTCGAAGGAATTCGATGACCCCTATGTAATTAAAACTTTATATATTTCATTAGTTCGTCCTATCTTAGAATATGGATCTTGCGTTTGTAGCCCCCAGTATGGGGTCCACAGTAAACGCATTGAATCGGTTCAGAAGAACTTTTTGCTTTTCGCTTTACGCCGTTTAAACTAGGATGCTAAACAGAGATTACACCCTTATCATAGTAGACTTCTTCTTATTAATTTACCCTCCTTAGCCAATCGTAGAACTATGCTAGGTATTACCTTTATTTATAACCTTATTCACGGTGATGTGGAAAGTGCTGACTTGTTAGGCCAGCTCAATTTCCACGTCCCGAGTAGAAAAACTAGATCGTATATACCCTTAGTTTTGCGCCATTGTAGAACCTCCTATGAACTGCATGAACCCTTTAGACTACTGTGTGCAAGTTATAATGATTTGTATTCGGTAATCGCACATGTTGATAGTCTTCCTAAACTAAAAACTTTAATCCTTACTCACTTAGATCGCATGCATGCAAACATTCTGGTAACTCGCCGGTAGTTTATTTCCTCGTATTCATTTCTATATTTTCCTTCGCGTCTACTAATACCTAACCCTAACAGGCACGTGCCTGGTTTCATAAGGGCCACTTGAGTGTACTGACCGTAGTGCATCAACGCCCATATAGAAATAAAAAACAAAAATATAAGGCATGTCCTCAGTTTTGCACTTTTTGCGAGAAAAACAAAATAAATTCTTTAAAAATATGTTGTCCAGGGAAACAATTTTTTTATAATTTTTTTCATAAAGTTTGGGATGCTCTCAACTATTTTTTCAACAATTCCTTTTGGAATTGTATTCCCTTTTATTTTCACAGGCCCCAAAGGTCCTGCGAATTGGATGCGGCTGATTGATGCTGCCTGAAACGTCCCTTCGCGATTGACCATAAGTTTTCAATCAAATTCAATCATTGTGCTGACCACTATACTAGCCTAAAATTTTGGTTTCCGAGCCATCCTTTGACCATTTTCGCTGTATCCTTGCGAACCCCCTCTTGCTGAAAAGTGGTTTTCTGATCTGAGTAAATAAACTAGCCAAGAAAATCGGGAAGATGGGCTTTCTAAATGTTAAAATTATTGTGTTTAAAACATGGAAAATTAACCATAATGGCTTTGGGGTTCCTTCACGTATTGCCACGTTGGAGAAATTTACAAAATAGACTGGATTAAGAATAAGAAATAATATTTTAACATTTAGGTTGTTTGGTAATGACATACCGGGTTTTACATTCAAATTTCGAGCTTCGCTTGTGAAGTCAAATATAATTGTATCTAACAATGCTGTACGTCGTTTGAAAGGTATTGGAATCACCTTTAAAATGAGCTTCCACCTTAAAAATTACAATCGATTTAAATGGAGTTCACAAACGCAGAAATTGGAGCAATTTGGAAATTTTATTTCGCACAGGGAAAAACTGCTGCGGAATCTTGCAGACAGATTATTGATGTCTTAGGAGATAACAAACTTTCGATTTAAACCGCCGAACAGTGTTTAGGCGATTCCGAAGTGGCAATTTTGATACCGAAACACCCAAGCCTTCCGGACGACCAGTGACCGTTGATACGGATAAAATCATGGACCACCGATCCTCCAGTTTCCCAATACCCAATAAAAGAGATTTTGTTGAGAAATAAAAAAAAACAAAATATAAAAAAACAAGGAAGAAAGCTACAGTCGAGTGAGCTCGACTGTGAGATACCCGCTACCCATAGTTAAAGCACAAAAGCGTCAGGACGCCATAAAAAACAGTTATTACAATTTTGAACATAACGGACAAAGGCCAATGCAAGTGTAATATAATTACCTGCATACAAAAATACATACACATGTACATATCTATGTGTGTAAAAACGCGTTATTATTGCATTCAAGCGGCTAATAATTATTAGCATTTATTAAAATTGCTTCTTGAATATCTTATAAGATTCTTTTCCGAACACAATCAAGAACTGATAAGAATATTTAGTTGGTCTAGTTGGTCAACCGAATGAGGCATGCTGCCAGCAGCCGTTTGTGCGCATACAAAATTATTTCTTTAATAACTTCGACAATTTTTATCTGATCGCAACCAAATTTTCAGGAATTACATAGAGTTCTGTTCTTAATGTACATACCAAAAACTCTTTAAAACTCTTCGACTCTACGCTTTTTAATGATTTGCAGGGGCGGAAGTGGGCGTGGTAAAAATTTGAAACAAACTTGATCTGCGTGCAAGCATAACAAATACTGTCGAAAAAAAAATAGAGCTCTATCTCTTATAGTCTCTGAGATCCAGTGTTTCATGCGGACAGACAGACAGACACACGGACACACAGACAGACAGACGGACACACAGACAGACAGACGGACATAGCTAGATCGTCTCGGCTGTTGACGCTGATCAAGAATATATATACTTTATAGGGTCGGAGATGCCTCCTTTTAGCTGTTACATACATTTCCTGCCGCACAAAGTTATAATACCCTTCTACCCTATGGGTAGCGGGTATAAAAACGTATTTTCTTTGTAAGTCCGACTTTTTATCAGCCTACCCTCGTATAGTAAAGTGAAAAGACAAACAGGAATGGCGGGATACGCCGCTAGTATTGATTGCAATATCATTTTCCAATATGGTTCGAAGTCCATTAAAAGATATTTCGTATTGCTGAAAAAAAGACTTTACTGAATCTGTCCCTTAAAATGCATTCTATAAAACTGGAAAACGCAGTGCTTCACAGTTGGTGTCAATGATAAACGGAGATGAAGCGTTTAGCGGTAAGATAATGAAAACTATGACTACTCCACAGCGTCTAACGTTAACATTTTCTGATGAAAAAGCACTAGCCCTATTTGTAGATGTTTGACATAACAAGTACACATAGAATTTGTCAAAGGGAGCCACCAAAGAATAAAACGCTGATATATATCAATGCTACGATAAACTGCGTTATGCGAACAAAAATGCTATCCCAGTGTCACCACGATCACTGATCATTTCGCTGAAGTACCACCACAAAGCTTAGTGGACCATTCGATTACTGGGATTATATACCCCCAGAAAGTTTTTTACAAGTGTGGCTGTGATGACAGCAGCGGCATTCTTTACATACTGGCAAAAATGTTATGACATCGATGGAAACATGATAAATCAATGTTTATTTTCAAATTGTATGGTACCATTGACAGTGCAGAGAGGACCTACAGTTTTATGGAAAAAACAATCCACCTCATTATACCCTTGCAGGGTATATTAGTTTCAGTCAAAAGTTTGCAACGCAGTGAAGGAGGCATCTCCGACCCTATAAAGTATATATATTCTTGATCAGGATCAACAGCCGAGTCGATCTAGCCATGTCCGTCTGTCCGTCTGTCCGTCTGTCCGTTTCTACGCAAACTAGTCCCTCAGTTTTAAAGCTATCTGAATGAAACTTTGAAGTTAGGCTTCTATATACTCTCACTCGTACATATGTCGGAACGGGCCGGATCGGACGACTATATCATATAGCTGCCATAGGAACAATCGGAAAAATCTTCGAAAAAAATTATAACTGTCAGTATTCAACATAGTTGGCCATTTAATATTATTTTAGAATTTCTTTTTTAATTTCATGAAAATCGGACAACTATATCCTATAGCTGCTATAGGAACAATCATTGAAAAAAAAATAAAAAATCATACCCTCGCTGTTTCTCAACATATTTTCATCAAATTTTAATTTTGGCCACTTTGTATTATTCCTGAAATTCGGATTAAATTATATGAAAATCGGACGACTATATCTTATCCCTGGCGTGGCTGATAGCATTTTCGTCACGCACGCCCCAAAGTAGGCAACACTTTTGGCGTTTAACAAGGAAAATAAGTGAAAAAACCACAACTTTGCTGTTTTTTCAACATACTATATGTATGCTTATTAAATTTGGTCAAATTCCACTTTTTATTTGGAATTTGGTTTTACATTTTTTATTTAATTTGTAATCTGCAAGGGTATTCAAACTTCGGTGAGCCGATGTTAGCTTCCTTTCTTGTTTTTTTTTTCTTTTATCACAATTTTTTTTTTATTTTGCCATGTTGATCAGAATAATTACAGTATTTAATACTAAGAAATAAAAAAAATGTAAGCAAAGAACTATACTTAAATTTTTAAAATCAAAAAATTGTTTCTATGCCTTGCGGCAGTAAATTTTTCTCCGTTTTTTAGTCTTATTCTCCTTTCATATAATTTTGGCACGCGCATTGTAATGGTACAGGGTATTCTACTGTCTGGCTTCCTTATTCACTCTCGTTAGTGCACAGAAGGAGTGGACCAAAATGGAGCTCAGCTCTAATTGAAGGCTCATTGAAGTATTTTAAAATGTTCTCGGCTTTATTTCCCGATGCCATTGTTACGAAATGAATGAACTTATACTTCAAAGTGAAAAAAATATTTTCTCTAAACGCGTTCCTAAAAGGCAACTTGTGAGAGCGTAGCACATACTAAAATTGCATTTACAATCTTGCTCTAAAATTTTTACTAAGGCTACTAATCCCCCAGAGCATTTTCAACATTTTCTGCTGAAGCACTTGGAATAGCATAGCACAAAGTTTTCAATTTTACTGCTACGGCTATAGCATAGCAATACTTTTATGAATCTCTCTTCAAACCCTGGTAATGTAGTGTATGTTTGCATTAGGATTGGAATAATTGAATTAATTAATTAATACTACTGTTACACCGTTCTAACCCTAACTGAAAATTGTCCACTCGACAATTACCTGAAACGCAGCAGTCCGATTTCAATCAATTGAGCTCAAGGAGAAAGGGCGATAACACACATAAGCAGTGCCATCCAATATAAACGATTATTTAATTAATTTCACATTTGATTTATTTTCAGCAAGTGCTCATACTGGTGATCAAACAGTTGATGAATATCCCGATATCAGCGGTATATGTACAGCTAGAGTAAGTTACAATGTAAATAAAAAAACAATGTAAATCAAATGAAGACCTATACAATTGTATTTCAGGAAGCAATGCGAAAAATGACAGAAGAAGATAAGCAAAAAATTGCTCAACAAGTTGAATTGTTCCGCAGGGAAAAACTAACGTTTGATTCTGAAGTAGCTAAATGGGATGATACTGGAAATGACATTATTTTCCTAGCTAAACATATGTGTATGATTATGATGGAGATGACAGATTTTACAAGGTAATGTTATATAATTATTAGCATTTTAAGTATTATAAATATATGGATGTCGAATTATGTTTAGTTATTTGACCTGCGTGCTGAACTAATAGAGCAGTGTTGTTATGCAGTACTAAAAAAGTGGGTCGACTGTACAAGCAGTTGTCAGTATTGAGAGGAAAAGACAATAGGACAGTGACATTTGCTATGGTGAAAACTGTTGTCAGTATATTATGGTTGCAAAATTCGTAGCTTCGACACGTACACTGAGACTCTCTTCGTTTCTGTAGACTATAAAGCCTACAAACGTCTGAAAATAACTCCGTTGAGGCAAACCGTTATGCTTCACCGACATATATCTATTACTTTTTCAACTGCCTATCTATTTTAACCGCATTAAAATCTTCAATGAAAGCATCAAATAGAGTAGTCTAACCAGGCACGGATTTAGAAATGTGCCGCCCCTAGGCAGTTGCCAAAATTACCGTCCCCCTTCCCCGCCCTCAAAATTTCGTCTATGGTGGAATTAGTTTGGTACGAATAGTTTTTTAATCAATAGTGCATTTTTCTAAGACAAACTATTTTATTTCATTATGATCAGTAGCGTTATAATAATGAGGTATATAACTTGGAGTCATTCAACAATACCATTATTTATGATATTATCTTTTGTACAAAAACCACTGCTCATTGGCTCAAATGTTTGCGTCTCGTTTTTTGAATGGCAAAGTCATTGATAATGTCATCACAATCTAGAGACATGAGCAAATCTGATTCTATAGTTAGCAAAGCAAGTGCATTTAGTCGTTCCGCAACCAGTTGAGATCTCAAATAGTTTTTTACTCGCCGCAGCACCGAAAATGATCGTTCAGCGCTACAATTTGATACGGTACGCTATATCAACATTCGGCTCATTATTTCTTAATAATTTGAGCAGATCGATAGGAGAATTTTTTCCAAGTTCTTTTTGGCGCAGTAACTTTTGAATAAAATCATTTTATTTGCGAACGATGCTTCGATGTCTTGATCGTAGAAATTTATCAACTGACCTGATTTTTCACGAATTTCTTCTTTATTCAAACAATGCATATCTATAATGACTGAAAATTTCTGATAAAGAACTCTATACGCAAAGATAATTCCGATAAAATTTTTGTTTAAAATGACGTTGAAGGTATTTATTCCAAAGTTTTCCCGACCAACAAGTTCAATTTCCCCATCCCTCGATTCATCGCATCTATGCTTTCTTGTCTTTTTTCGCGTCGTTGCCGTTTTGTATCCTTGGTTTTCGGAAACAGCGAGCGCTTGTTTTTTCATAAGAATCAAAATCTTCACCCGTATCACTAATCATTTCGTTCAAACCTTCAAAAAGTTCAATTACCTCATCGATCGTTGTACTGACATTTTGTAATTTTTTACTCACATAATTTAGGGAAGATAAGAGAAAGCTCCATAACTGTTAAATAAACGCGGTTTGTCGAATACCAAAGGCTTCGTTTCGCGTCACATTTTTCAGTGAGATCATTTTCTATTTCTTCTAAAGCTGAGATGACTTCTGGAAAATGATGTTCAAGAGTGTGAACGGCATCATCTCGAGCTGACAACGTGTGGCTGACAGTGACTTCACAGTATTTATGCGTTGAGACGCGGAGTTTTCACAGTGTTTTATCAAGATTTCCCAGCGGTGGGTTGATGCAGAAAAAAAATTGTATACATTTTGGCTCGTTGAAAAATATGTTACGGCCATTGCACTATGGGGCGAACCACTTTAAGTGGCCTAAACCCATTTTTTAAAAGTCGTTAAATTAAATTTTTTTAAACTGGAATGTATTAAAAAAACCTTAATCTATAATGTTACGTACCAGAAATTTTAACAGAGGGCAGCACTGTTAAGTAATTCGCTGTTAAGTCAGCTGCCACGTACGCGTGACTCCAGCGATAACCGATTGTTGGTAAAATTTAGAAAAAATCCTCAAGTTTAAAGTCAAAAAAAGTCTATAAACAATTAATAATTATGCTACTTTTAACATGCATTCCATTGGTTATGGTTTTTAATATGTGTTTGTGATCGTCGATTGTAGAAAAACACTGTGGTGTCCCAATAATCTTCTGTAAGTTCTAACCCTATTAAAACCAAAATTTTTTAGTGTATTTTAATTTTACAACAGCAACAAAGTGAGTCCAGCTGACTCCACTTCTACTACTGTGGGCAAAAAGTAAGGTGACTTTTTAATTTAAAGTTCGCAGGGTTGAGATGGCGGACTAGTAATTTTTTTTTTAGTTGCCAGGACTATTAATGACATCTGGGGGTAATTTTATGCCAAAATCAGAATCAGTACTATATTTACGCTTGTGTTTACCAAACGCTCAAGAGTGCATTTGGCGATTCTTACAATGTCTGACTTAATTGTTCTGAGAAGTGCCATAAAATTTTGATTGGCTGCGGAAACGTTAAGGATTTTTGCAGAAAGCCTTTGATGATTTTACCACGTCCCAGAAAAATGTTTATAAGTGATACTAAGCCTTCAAAAAAATTCCGAAAAGAGAACGTCAGAAATCAGGGTCATGATGACAGTTTTTTTCAATTTTCTTGGTGTGGGGCACTAAAAATTTCTTCCACCTCGCCGAACTGTTAAGACGGAATATTATTTAAGCGTTATGCGTCGTTTGCGTGAAGCAATTCGTATAAAAAGACCAGAATTATTGGCCAACAACTTGGTTTTTGCATCACGATAGTGCAGCGTCTCACAATGCACTCGTTCTTCTTGACCATTTAGCCAAGAATTCGACGCATATCCTTCCGCAGCCACCGTATTCTCCTGATTTGGCTCCGTGGGACTTCTGGCTAATCCCAAAACTCAAGAATCCACTCCGGGGAACCCGTTTCGAGTTGATTGAGGACAAAAAAACCGAATCGGCGAGGGCGCGCATGGCTATACAGAAAAAGGACTATTTGTCCTGTTTCGAGGATTCGAAAAACGTTGGCATAAGTGTATTTTATCGGGAGGGGATTACTTTAAAGGGAATTAAATTGATTCAGAAGAATAAATAAAGAATTTTCATGTTACAAACAAAGTCACCTTACTTTTTGCCCACAGTAGTAAAACCTATTTTATGTTGTAGAGTTATCAATTCTTCTTATATGTTTTTAATATATTTGACTTTTAAGATACTAACCTCAAGGTGAAAAACAGCGATTTGTTCGTGAAATGGAAGGCAGGAACAACGAGCAATGCAGTGCATCAAATGCAATTTTGAATTGTTTTTATGCGATAATACGTGGACCCTGTTCCGATCATGACGAATTAACTTTATTAGAAATAAATAAAATTCTAGATTCTTAATTTAGAAGTTTTTTTTCGGAAAAATTACATATTCTTCCACTATTTATTGAAAAATATTCAAAAATATTCAACTTCAAATTTATGTAAAAACAAGGAAACACAACCCCCATTTTATTTTTTTTTATTATTTTTGTAATATATTTTCAATTTTTTGGGGAAAAAATTGTTTAAATGGATACACTGAAAAAATAAATATTTTTTTTTATTTGAATATAGAATTATGTCTATTTTTGTTGAAATATATTACTATTTTTATTATTAACACAAATCAAACAAGTAAGAAAGCTACAGTCGAGTGAGCTCGACTGTGAGATACCCGCTACCCATAGTAAATAGTTAATACATTTTTGAACATAACGGACAAATGGAAATGCAAGTGTAAATGCAAGTGTGTGTAAAAACGCGTTATTATTGCATTAAAGCGGCTAATATTTGTTACCATTTATTAAAATTTCTTCTCGAATATCTTATAAGATTCTTTTCCGATCACAATCAAGAACTGATAAGAATATTTAGTTGGTCTAATTGGTTAACCAAATGAGGCATGCTGCCAGCAGCCGTTTGTGGCCATACAAAATTATTTCTTTAATAACATCGACAATTTTTATCTGATCGCAACCAAATTTTCAGGAATCACACAGACTATAGTTCTTAATATACATACCGAAATTCGCTTTTTACGCTTTTTAATGATTTGCGGGGGTGGGCCCCCGTGCAAGCATAAGAAATACTGTCGAAAAAAATTACAGCTCTATCTCTTATAGTCTCTGAGATCCAGTGTTTCATACAGACAGACGGACAGACAGACAGACAGACAGACAGACGGACATGGCTAGATCGGCTCGGCTGTTGATCCTTTCTGGAGAAGCTATTTGAAAAAAACCGTATATCTCCTAAATTCATACAGTTATGTATACCATAAGCAAAACCTTTATGTATTTTATCAAAATACACATATTGTAGCAGGCCAGTTAGTATAAGTATGCTTTGGTCACACTAATTGAGAGTACGCTCGGCTGTGAGAGAGCATGAGAGAGACTTGCTAGAGAAGAAGGGTAGTTTGTAAGTTTGCATGAGGAGAGGAGTTCACTTTGAGAGAAGAACTGAAGATATTAGGACGTACAAACTGAGAGAGAAGATAGAGTTAAGAACAAAGAGAAGTGTAACAAGTAATGAAATAAAAGAAGAAGAACAATAAATTAAATAAAAGAAGAAGAACAATAAATTAAATAAGTTAATCAACATATCATTCGGCTACAATATTGTCTAAATTTTCTTTGCGATCGTGCCATAAATAAGCGGAGATATAGGCTTATTACTTTATACACATTATGTGTACAAGAGGCAGCCCAGGTAGAGGGCTCCAAATAAATCAAAACGTTCATTATACATTTTAGTTATGTTAACATTTTTATGAAATTAAGAAATAACTGCAGTCTAGCCAAAATGGTTTTATATAAAAGAAATTAGTTGTACAGAGCTCGATTCCCGTCTGCGACGAATTTTTCCCTGTAAATCAAAACAGTATTTAATACTAAGAAATAAGAAGATGAAAGCAAAGAACTGTACTTAATTTTTTTAATAAAAAAAAACCTTTTTTATGCCTTGCGGCGAACCCAGGCCAATTGTTTACAAAAATACATGCTTTATCCACTGAGCTATCGACTTTGCTCTAGATTTGTAAGACATTTGCATTTGGAAAAAATAGAAAAAATCATAACTTCGCTGTATCTCAGCATATTTTCATCAATTTTGTGATTTGGCCACTTGTTATTATTTCAGAATTTTATAAAACTCGGTCGATTATATATATAATTGAAAAAATCATAGCTTCACTGTCTATATGGTAAACATTTTTTATCAAACTTCAGATTGACCTTGTCATTATTTCAGAATTTTGTTTTTAATTTTATAGTTCAATTGCAATCTGCAAGAGTATATAAACTTCAATGATACGAAGTTAGTTCCCTTTTTTGGTTAAAAAATGTATTTTGGTTGTATTTCCTCGCTTACCAACACTCAACAGCGCAAAAATCTTTATTTACACATACTTATTTCCTATGAAAATCACAAGTTGCTACAAATTTTGAAAAACGGGTCATAAAATTAACTTAAAAGAAGAGCATTAGTAGACGAGAATAATAGGTAAGAATACACCGCTAAAAAATATATTGGTCCCTTTAAAGAAAATATGTATATGAAATAGAAACTGCACATAGTCTATTTCCATAAGGTATAACCCTATTAATACCGAGTCATAACTACGTAAATGGAAAATATATGTAGCTAAACATATTGACTTGATCCATCCAAAAATCATATTTCATTTGGATTTTCTTTGTTATTCTTCAATAATAACCTTTTTGTTTCAGAGGTCGAGGGCCGTTAAAAACTACAATGGATGTTATCAACGCAGCAAAAAAAATTTCAGAAGCAGGTACAAAATTAGATAAACTAACCAGAGAAATAGCGGAGCAGTGCCCAGAAAGTAGTACCAAGAAGGACTTATTAGCTTATCTGCAACGGATTGCCCTATATTGCCATCAAATTCAAATAACTTCAAAGGTTAAAGCCGACGTGCAAAATATAAGTGGCGAACTTATAGTTTCTGGGGTAAGTATTAAATGTGATCGGTAATAATAAGTGTATAAAATAATACAATTTTCTTATAGCTGGACAGTGCCACATCGTTGATTCAAGCAGCTAAAAATCTAATGAATGCCGTAGTGCTTACAGTTAAATACTCATATGTGGCATCCACAAAATATACTAGACAAGGGACTGTTTCTGTAAGTTTATGATAGACAACGGAACAATTATATTATAAATCAAAACATTTTTTTCAGTCTCCGATTGTCGTATGGAAAATGAAAGCTCCAGAGAAAAAACCTTTAGTCAGACCGGAAAAACCTGAAGAAGTTCGGGCAAAAGTACGAAAGGGCTCTCAAAAAAAAGTTCAGAACCCTATACATGCATTGTCTGAATTCCAAAGTCCAGCTGATGCCGTATAATTATATTTATAATCTTTTTCCAAATGAGTAATACCTATTTAATCGTATTTGACTATATTACTATAAATATCATCTTTATTAGTGTATTCCATATTCCACTTATCTTAACATTAAACAACAATATAACATTTATATATAATATTGTCAGACTCATAATTAATAAAATTTGTTGTATTAATTTAATGCCTTAGCAGAGCTGAGTTTGAAAGGTTATTTTGAATGGTAAAAATATGGGATAAATATATATATTTTAAACATAATTTTATGTCTGACTTAAGAGCTTATGCGTGTATTTTTTATTCGATAGAAAAATATTTGCAGAGTATCGTGTCAAGTCGTTCCGAGCAAAACTAACGGAGATAGAATTTTTTGAATGCTCAGACTCGGAGTCCCATACCATGT
Source organism: Drosophila anomelani (assembly GCA_035045905.1). Taxonomy (NCBI): domain Eukaryota; kingdom Metazoa; phylum Arthropoda; class Insecta; order Diptera; family Drosophilidae; genus Drosophila; species Drosophila anomelani. The sequence goes on along the minus strand of JAWNOO010000028.1, from coordinate 624,284 downwards.
ACATGCAAACGGACAAATGCTTCTCAAAATTTTATTGCATTTTTCTCGAAATAATCTCAGTCAGAAGTTTGCAACGCAGTGAAGGAGACATTTCTGACCCTACAAAGTATATATTCTTGATCAGGATCAACAGCCGAATCGATTTAGCCATGTCCGTCTGTCCGATTATACGAAAACTAGTCCCTCAGTTTTAAAGCTATCTGAATGAAACTTTGTAGTTAGTCTTCTATATACTCTCAGTCGTACATAAGTCGGAACGGGCCGGATCAGACGACTATATCATATGGCTGTCATAGGAACAATCGGAAAAATGTTCGAAAAAAAATTATAACTATGTCTGTTTTCAACATATTTTCACCAAATTTTATATTTGGCAATTTAATATTAATTCAGAATTTCGAGTTTATTTTCATGAAAATTGAACAACTATATCCTATAGCTCCCATAGGAACGATCAGGAAAATAATAGATAAAATAATAACTCAGCTGTTTCTCAACATATTTTTATGAAATTAGATATTTGGCCTTTTTCCATTATTCCTAAATTTCGGTTTTAATTTCATGAAAATCGGACGACCATATCTTTTTCCTGGCGCGGCTGCCCAGCATTTTCGTCGCGAACGCCCCTAAGTAGGCAACACTTTTGGCTTTCAATATGGAAAATAATTTTTTGATTTATTTTGGTATCTGCAAGGGTATAAAAACTTCGATGAGCCAAAGTAAAAACAAAAAAAAAACCAAAAAAACGTTTGGGGGTAGGAGCAATCTTTTTTTATACCCGCTACCCATAGGGTAGAAGGGTATTATAACTTTGTGCCGGCAGGAAATGTATGTAACAGGTAGAAGGAAGCATTTCCGACCCTATAAAGTATATATATTCTTGATCAGGATCAACAGCCGAGTCGATCTAGCCATGTCCGTCTGTCTGTCTGTCTGTCTGTCTGTCTGTCCGTCTATCCGTATGAAACACTGGATCTCAGAGACTATAAGAGATAGAGCTCTAATTTTTTTTCGACAGTATTTCTTATGCTTGCACGCAGATCAAGTTTATTTCAAATTTTTGCCACGCCCACTTCCGCCCCCGCAAATCATAAAAATTTGGTTGCGATCAAATAAAAATTGTTATTAATTATTGTTATTAAAGAAATAATTTTGTTGACCAATTAGACCAACTAAATATTCTTATCCGTTCTTGGTTGTGTTCGGAAAAGAATCTTATAAGATATTCGAGAAGCAATTTTAATAAATGGTACAAATTATTAGCCGCTTAAATGCAATAATAACGCGTTTTTACACACATAGATACACGTGTATGTATTTTTGTATGCTTTTGTCCGTTATGTTCAAAATTGTATGAACTGTTTTTTCTGGCGACCTGACGCTTTTCTGGTTTGAGTATGGGTAGCGGGTATCTCGCAGTCGAGCTCACTCGACTGTAGCTTTCTTACTTGTTTTCTTGCGCTCTCGTTGTAGTAAAATAACTTTGAGATAAAACCACCGGGGTTTATTTAAAACTTCTACTTTGTGTTTTTCCCATTCACTTCGCGTGTGCATGCAGCTATATTCATTTATTTATAACAACTTATTGTCATGATTTAATCGTTCTGCCAGTGTTTGCTTGTTTTTCTTGTCTCTTTTTCATTCCTCTTTGTGTCTTTCCCGTTTGTCCGTTGTTGCGACGTCGCGACAGCTAAACGTCTCTAACCTTGCCTAACCTTGTATTTTTGTATGCATGTGATTATAGAACACTTGCATTTGCATTTGTCCGTTATGTTCAAAATTGTATTAACTGTTTTTTCTGGCGTCCTGACGCTTTTCTGGTTTAAGTATGGGTAGCGGGTATCTCACAGTCGAGCTCACTCGACTGTAGCTTTCTTAATTGTTTTAATTGGAATTCATTTTGTTTTTTGTATTTTCGACAATTCGTTTTCGAAAATTTTTTGACACCGCAAAGGCCTTTTATAAAACAGTCGGTTACCAAACCAGCTGCCATGGGCATACCTTCTAGTATTTTATTTCATACTTTTGGCCAAAAATACTAGAAACTATAACTATTCAGATAAACTTTACTGCAATAATCACTCGGCATAATAACACGAAAAAACTTTGCGGGGTGTTACGCGACGAGCGTCGGAGATGTTTATTTATTTGTAGGTAAATTAGAACTAACCTGCATTAAAGTTAAACCTAGCTTGGAGAGTGGATTGGAAGGTCTGTCTTGGAAGCCAGGAGGAAGAGAGAGAGAAAGAGTGTAAGGGAACCTTTGAGGCTGTAAGTGGAATTACACTGCATCTCGAAAATAAGCGCCCTTTTGGCGCGAACAATTCCTTGGATGCAGCAACGTATGATGCCGACCGTAGCACGTAAAACAGTTGTGGACGCTTATGCAATCGTGGAGTTGATGACCTCTTGCAAAGCAATTTAAGCACAGCTGCTTTCTTTGGATATAAGATGTACGATCGTTTATCGTCATTTGTAGAAAATGTGTAACCGCAGTGGATGGTTCTCCTTTGAACACAAATCGCTTATTTTTGATATTGGTACAATCTTTGTAATAAAGTACTTTTAGTGCTCGGGTCGACACGTTGGAGGGTGTCGGTTTGGATGGTTGTAGGAGGTTGAATAGAATCTATAGATTCTAGAGTTTTATGGCGCTCCGTTAAAAAGGAATTCAGATCTTGCCACATTGGAATTTCGGTTTTATCTGGGATGGATTGTTCCCATAATGCGAGTGTTAACTTTGTGAGTTTTGTGGAGCACAAGTAATCAAGCACAAGTAATCAATTCTTCAGAATTGGAAACTATGGAATGAGCTTCACCACTTGTCTTGGCATTTAGATAGAACAACTTTTCTACAGGGGTCAGCACAGGATTGTCTATGTAGACCGCTGTGAAAATGTTTTGGAAAGTCTGCCAGCGAAGATAATCGCCTGATGAATCGTATCGCCCGGATGAAGCCGATAGCCAGACAGAAAGCAATTTTGGGGCTAAACGGGTTTAATAGAGATCGTGTCGATCTGTACCATAAGCTGGGCGGTGCACCTTTCATAAGTAAAGTAGGCATCCTCGTATCTTGCCCTCAGGGTAGGCAATTTGTCCGCCGCGCCCTCGAAATCAACTAAAATTAGCTTAGAACACGCTTCGTACTCTTTCTCGACCTTAGCCCATAGGGATCGGACTTGATCGAGATGAATTTTGCACGTATACTGAGATTGGATGGGCTCTGCTGGATTGCAGAATTTGGATTTGAAGTAACTCAGCCGGTCAGAAGTCAAAATAAATTTGTTTAAAGCGGAGGAGCCATAATGAATATATATGTATATATATGTTTTGTTTTGTTATATGTTATGTTTTCGAAAATATGGATTGTTTATATATAGTTAGTTTCGAATTATTTATAAATGTCGAAACTGGCTTTGGAATTTAGGAACCAATCGGAAACTGAACAAATTTTCTGTATATTCTGAATTTTAATACGTCAATTTTATTGGATGCATACGGAAGCGTTGGAAATAGCTCAATAATTCATCTTAGTAGGATAACATATACGGTCACACTAATGCGGAAGTGGAAGCGCATGCAAGTTTCTTACTGAATTAGATAGTTGGAATTTTATAAAAAATAATTCAACAATTATTTTATGTGTCCGGACTTATTTCGTTGACCGCTGCTGTATTTGTCGCGGTACTATTTTCGGAGTCAATGCAGAATAGCGGAGGTAACAAGAGGCGGCAAAATTGCCAAAGATCGGAGCGTCACCTTGCCGACGATCATGCTTGTAAATATGTATTTATGTAACCCAGCTTAGAAAAGAGCAAAGGCGAGTTAATAAGTATTGTAATTATGTTTGTCGTTTTGTATTTATGCGAAAACGTATTTGTTTATATAGGAGCTGTTGTCTGTGTGACGCAGAAACGTCACAAAACACATATATATATTTGGAATAATTTAGGCTTAGAATTACGTTACACTTTTATACACAGAATTGGCAGAATTGGGTCACGGCCAAGCTTCGGCTGGATAGCAAATTCACTTCTGTCTGGACCACCTAAGTAATTAGCAGAATCGCTCTAGCCTCCGCGTGTAAAACGAATGGTGAAAAAGTGTGAGCCGACATTGAGAAAGGGTGTGCGAGGACCAACTTCATTCTTCTTTTAACATAAATACATTGACATACACATTGAACAAACACTATATTTATGGGTGAAACGAATAAACGCGGACCTGCCCGCGGGCCTTTAAAAAAATATTCCCTTTTTACTCCCGACCGGGGTCCTAGGCCGTCCGAGGACCGTTCCCCTTCTCCCTCCCTCACCGAGAGTGGCCGCTGGATTTTTCCGGGCTCCTCTTGGGCAGGAACTGAAATAAAACAGGATCTTTCCGGCCTCGGGCCCGAGGCGGGTGGCCACCGGCTACATCTCCCCCTCCCCTCGCGCTCCTCCTGATCCCGTCGCCGCTGGAGCACTCCGGGCACGGGTCAGTGGCGGGTGTCCGCCAGTTGCATTTTTCCCCCTCCCCTTTCGCTTGAATTGAGCCCGTCGCCGCTGGAGCACCCCGGGTGCGGGACGGAGGCCGGGGCTCATAGCCGCCGGATCATTCCGGGCGGGAGTCAGACTCGTGGCGGCCCAAAGCACATATTCTTTCCTCCGCCGAGTGTCGCCCACCGTCGCGAAACACTTGGTTTTTTCCTTTTCGCTGCCTTAACGGCCAAGGTAGTGACCAGACCATCCACCGCGCAGGAATAGGCTAGACTTGGGGATACAGCACCGAACATAATTTTCTCCCCTTTTCGCTGAGGGAGTTGGGTCGACATAGCACAGTGGTGCCTTTTTTCATTTTACGTTGTTTAAATCATAGCTTTTGAACCAAATAAGATAATCCAATAATTTAAACGGCATTTGACAGTGAAACGTGGACAATGTGCCACGCCCACCCATTTGCCCATTCATAGGGTATCAAAGTCAAAAAATCGAATTTTCTCATAGAAAACGATTTTTTTTTAAATTTATTTAGTTTGTTAGCTTTATTTTGATTGATTTGCTCAAATAAAAATATTTTGAAAAATCTAAAAAAATATAAAAAAAAATTTGTTTTTTAATTTCGATTTTTTGATAATTTTTCTAACAATTTGACTAACAATAAATTATATTGGGGGAATTACTAATAGCTCAAGCATTTCTGGACTATAAACATTTGAAACATTTGATCTTAAAATCATTCAAAACCAAAAACCTTAAAAAGTTCACGATTTTAACGCTGCAAATGTGCCTGAAGCGTTTTCACCCATATTTCGCGTTTTTTGACCCTGAGTTGTTTTACTAGATTTGCTCTCGAACGGATTCTGGTTCAGGAAAGATACACGGAACAGATCTATATAGCGTAGTTGAGTGCTCCGTGGTGCCATAGAAGTTCTAGACTACTTTAGGTAGAAAAAGGTGTTAATAATGGACACCTGGCAGGTAACGATTTACCTGTACAAGCCGAACCCAAACTGTCGTTTTTTTTTTTTGTTTAATTTACAGTTTTTGAATGTATATATAATTTAAAACCAAAATCAGTCCGATCGGTTGTATAGTTGGCACTTTTTTTGTTGTATGTTGCAAAAACGGAAATATTTTTCAACTTTGAATGTTCATAACTTTTACAAAAATGGTCCGAAACTGATTTGGAATCGTTTGGAAATTCTCTGTCGATCGAGTATAGTTTAGTTTAGTTTTGCGACTATGATTTTTTTAATTAAACCACGAATTTTTTTCTAAAGGCGCCACTGTCCGTCGTGCCGTCACCAAAGCCGAGCGCCTCAGCTCGCTCTCACTCGACGTCGCTGCCCGCGCTCACGACGGCAGATCACAGCGTCTGTCGCGGCTGGAAGCGTAGAAGAAATGCGAAGCCGGTTGGCTACATTCAATAATCGTGAAAATCACGTATTGGATGTGTCAGAGCGACTGCAGGAATGTGAAGGCGAGATTCTGGCCGCACTCAACGAGAGGAAACAACGGACGCTGAGTCCTCACCCCCACCAGGTTCCACGAATCTTCAAGTTCCAGTACGTGGAAGCAGCAGCACTACAGATATAGTAGGCGACTTGGAAACAACCACGGCCAGGCGGGACATTTTAACCAGGAAACCCGAGATGACAGCTGCAACTCTGGCTGAAAAGTTGCGGAATTGTGGAATAACTTTTGATGGGAAAACGGACCCGGTCTCGTTTATCCAGCACCTCGAGAAGCGAGCCCTTGCTTACGAAGTCATCGTAGAAAGAATGCCACAGGCCATCCCGGGTCTCTTGACAGATACAGCCGAACACTGGTTTAGGACCAGCCAGCTACTGGGAGAATCATAGATAAATTTCAAGAATGCGTTCCTTGACTTTTTCTTGCCACCGAGATATTTTCAGCGACTTGAAGATGAGATCCGCACGAGATACCAACGACAAGGGGAAACATTTAAACAATATCTCGTAAGCATTCTCTTAATGATGCACAGAGCGGGATACAACCAAAAACAGGAGTTTAAAAGGATTTATGAGAATCTCCAACCAGATTATCAGCTTTTCACTAGGAGACACGAGTTCACGGCGCTGGAATAGTTGACCGCCTTGGCAGTTAACTACGAGGTCACACGGGATCGAGACACAGGAAGTCATGGGAGAATGCTGGCCGAACGGCAGCCGCCGCCGAGAATAATGGGCCAAGGGAAGCCGTCATATCCAGAAGCACCGCTGATGAGTCGCCATAATGTTGCGCGATCACCTGGACGAGCACCAGTACCAGCTGCTACGGTCGGTACGCACACAAATCAGCCTGGCCGAAGGCTCACGCAGGGAAATAACCCAGTCACTGGTAGCAACAGTCCAGTTGGACCAACGCTGGGTCAAATATTCACTCTTAGTTTTACTCTCAATCATGGAAGATGTACTGTTAGGTATGGACTGTCTTTGCGGAGTGTCCGTAACTCTAAAATGTGGCCGCGTTTCACTTTAACTTAACCCTCTCAATATAGCTAGTACTAAGAATGATTTTGTTCTGTCTCTTCTTTTGACAAACGAAATCTCCTCGAAGCCGATCGAAAACGTTGAAACAGCAGTAGCAGAGACAACGAGCAGGGCGCAAAATGCCAGCTGCGCCGGCCAACAGTATTATAGGACCTCGAGACGAAATAGCGGTTCGGTAATGACGGAGACCATAGAGCAGGAAACAGTAGAACCATGGGTTAACAAATTTCTACAGGAAGAACTGGCCAAATTCGAGGGATTGACCGCAGTATCACATATCGCCGAGCACTCAATCACAATGCGGGATGACAAACCAATTAAACAAATGTATTTTCCCAAGAATCCCGCGATGCAAAGGATTATTCACGAAGTCCCCACAGCGCGCCGATTGTACTCGTCGGCAGGAAATCTGGAGAGATGAGGTTGTGTTTTGATTTTCGGCAACTGAATGCCCATTCTATTCCAGATGTGTATCTGCTGAATAACACACATCTTGGAGTGTCTGCGCCACGCAAAGTACATCTCGACTCTTGAACAAATGGCCAAGAACAGTTGCGAATGCACTGCTTTTACAGTACCCGGGAGGGGACTATACCATTGGAAGGTCATGCCGTTTGGCCTGCATTCATCACCAGCCACATTTCAGCGGGCGCTCGACTGCGTCATAGGCCTCGACATGGAGCCCAACGCATTTGCATACTTAGATGATATTATCACCATCGGACGCACTTTAGAGGAGCACGTACAGCATTTACGGGAAGTATTCCGACGGTTACGAAAGGCGAACCTTCGTCTCAACGCAAAAAAATGCAGTTTCTTTAACCGCAGCGTGGTATACTTAGGGCATGTCATCAGTCAGAAGGGAATCCACACCGATCCCGACAAGATTTCGGCAGTACGGCAACTGAGTCCGCCCACAACATGCAAAGAACTAAGAAGATGTCTTGGTATCGCGTCATGGTACAGGAGGTTTGTACCCAACTTCTTCAGTATAGTGCAGCCCATGTCTCTGTTGCTGAAGAAAGGAAAGAAATGGCAATGGCAGCAAGAGCAGCAAGGATGCGTTTGAAAATTTTGAAGAGAAAGCTCACGGAGGCCCTTGTGCTTGCCTGCCCCGATTTCAACAAGAGGTCTGCCCTGCAAACCGACGCTAGCGACATAGGTTTAGGAGCCGTTCTAACTCAGAAGATCCAGGGGGAGGATCGCGTCATCGCAATCGCTAGCCGACGTCTCATTGCAGCTGAGAAGAACTATTTAGCTACCGAGAAGGAATGTCTGACCATTATCTGGGCCATCAGGAAGCTTAGGTGCTACCTAGAAGGGGATAACGGACCATCTTCCCTTAAAGTGGCTCAACTCAATCGATAATCCCACCGGTCGAATCGCGCGCTGGACGCTAGAATTGTAACAGTACCAGTTTCCTCGTCCTCGCCGATGCGCTGTCACGACAGCCCCTGTAGGTACTGCAGATGATTCAGGAGAATCCACCATGTTGCACCTGGCATCAGCGAATGAAGAAACTCGTTCCTGGCAACTGTGTGTGGCCAAGGAACACCGGCAGCGAGTGCTGTCGGAATGTCATGATCAACCCACGGCAGGACATCTCGGCATCAGGAAAACAACCACCAGGGTCGCCCAGGGCTATTACTGGCCGGGACTCTTTCGATACGTAGCCAGATATGTTCGCAAACGCGACACTTGCCAACACTACAAGGTAAGCCAGAGTAAGCCAGCGGGTAAGATGTTTACCAGGCAGTGAGCCCTTTGACACTGTCTGTGCTGATATTATTGGGCCCTTCCGTGTTCCAAGAGCGGGAACAGCATGCTTCTCGTATTTTTTGATGCCTTTTCGAAATGGTGTGAGTTGGTACCCTTAAGAAAAGCCACTTCGGCGCATCTTGATAAGTCTTTTCGTGAGAGAATTTTAAATCATTTTGGGATCCCACGCACTTTTGTTTGTGATAACGGAACCCAATTTACGAGTCGGTCCTTCAAAGCTTTCTGCAAACAGGCGGGAATGGAAATCCAGCATACAGCACCCTATACACCGCAGCAAAACCTGACAGAGAGGGCCAATCGCACCATTAAAACTATGATCACGCAGTACATCGAGGACAAGCAGACGACGTGGGACGAACTCCTACCCGAGTTGAACCTGGCCATAAATAACAGCGTCTCGGATTCCACCGGGTTCAGCCCGGCTTTCATCATTCAAGGCAGAGAACCAAGACTCCCAGGGACCAAGCCATGTTCCGAGTTCGCCCGTGGCGAAAGCGGAATTTCTGCGAGATATATTCAAGGTGGTCCAAGAAAACACCCAGCGCGCTTCGCTAGAAAAGAGGAAGCAATATGATACGCGAATGGAGACCCAGCACCACTTGTCAAAAGCGGCGGATAATTTTGCCGCAAAGCTAGCACCGAAGTATGAGAGACCATACAAGGTTATCAAGTTCATCTCGCCCACCATAGTACGCCTGCAACACACTCAGAGTAAGCATCACAGAATGGCATCACTTGGAGATCTGAAGGAACCAGTCACCGATCCAGAAACTTATAATCTGGTACCCGGAAGGCCGGACATCTGTGTTGTCCGCCAAGATGACGTAGAACATTTAGCCGTCGAGTGACGCTAAAACCAACAATCTCACACCAAGGCGGCACAGCATCGGGAAAAACCAAGCCACGAGAACCTTTAGCCGTCGAGTGACGCTAAATCCTGGCCAAGGCAAAAGCCAAATCGGAACACTGTGACAGGAGCCAAGACTAAGTCAGTGGGGGCCATTTGCTGGAGAGTGCGCCTTCCCAACGTCCCCACCCCCCTAAGGGGGAAACTCAATGCTCCCAGTGCCTACATTCTGTAACTTCCCTAAACTAACAACTAACTACGACTAAAAAGCATCAGCGACGCCCCCGAAGCCATCAACAGCTTCCAAGCCGCCACCGCGGCCGGCAGCAGCGACTCGGACGCCCTCGAGAGCATAACCAGCCTCCAAGCCACCACCAATTGCGAGGCCCGCGGCAGGTGCAAAGCCCACATCCACCTGGAGGGCACCATTAGCCTGCAACGCACCACCGAGGCTCTCAGCAGCCTCAAAACTTTCAGGAGGCCCCGGAGTCGACAACTCGACCAAAGCAGTCGCCAGCCCAGATGCCGACTAAGGTGAAAGAGGCCCCAGTAGTGACACCTTCTCCGCGACGCCAATCACCTGCCGCGACACTGGCTCATACGCGGAGGCGGGAGCCGCCTTCCACGCTCGCTGGTGAACCACCTGCACAGCGAGGAAGATGCCAAGCGGAGAACGGAACGCAAATACCTTTTTCATGCCGGAGACTTGGAATACCGCGTCCATGTGACCAGGGGAAAGCGGATTACGGTCTCGCTGCGCCCCCCGAAGAAGGAAGGAATGTGAGGAACCGGCCGGCTCCACACAAATAAATAATGTAAATAAATAATGTAAACAAATAATTTAAACAAATAATGTAAGCAAATAATTATAACAAACAAATAATCTAAATACTAATAATAATAATGTAAATAAATAATAATAATAATACAAATAATATAACTAGTCGTAATCAGATTTAGCTAGAAATAAATAGATTTAGGGCTACGAATAGTTGTTGTCGTAAATAGTTAAGCCATTTGCAACTCCCATCGCAAGCCCAAAAACTCAACGCACACGGACACACACACTCAGGCGCATCAATGGAATTCACCACGAGCAGCGGGCACCTGACCCAAATAAAGTGTGCAAGAGGGAAAGAGAAAGGACACTATTACGCCATAAAACGATGTCCGAAACTTCCGGAAGTTTCGAAAGCCAGCCACAAGAAACTTCGGATCGAAAAGTGAGGGCAGTTGCGAGTTAGACGTCGAGTGACTCTGACCTATATTTTCGGGACACAGGAGCTGGCGAGTGCCTCTCCTAAGGAAACTACAACCGGGAAAGAAAAAAACCAACGCCACCGATCGCGGAAACAAGCGAGTGGCGGCTGACGCACGAAGGAAAACTAGGAGGCAACGAGGGAGTTCTGCCGGCCCAGGACCTGCGGCGCAGCACCCAGCAGACAGGCAAGTACTTGTGTGTGTGTGTGCGAGGAGTGAGACGGGTGAGTGTGGCTAGTGAAACCGTAACGAGTGGCCAGCGAGAAGATGCGGCCAAGATTTGGCCAAGTGCACGTAAAATCTCGGCGGGCCTCGATGCGGTATCGCTATAGAGTAGATTCAACCTCAAACATGGCCAGACCCAGTGCGAACATGGCACAAAATCTAACCTCAATTAAATTCGCATATTCTAACCCAAAGTAACATGTCTCTGAGGGGAAAATTATGTAAAACAAGAAAGGAAGCTAACTTCGGCTCACCGAAGTTTGTATACCCTTGCAGAGTTTAAAGAAAAAATTAAAAACGAAATTCTGAAATAATAATTTGTTGCCAAATCTCAAATTTGATGGCAATGGTTTGAAACACGGCTAAGCTATGTTTTTTTTTATTTTCCTGATTGTTCCTATGGAAGGTAAGCCAGAGTAAGCCAGCGGGTAAGATGTTTACGAGGCAGTGAGCCCTTTGACACTGTCTGTGCTGATTTTATTGGGCCCTTCCGTGTTCCAAGAGCGGGAACAGCATGCTTCTCGTATTTTTTGATGCCTTTTCGAAATGGTGTGAGTTGGTACCCTTAAGAAAAGCCACTTCGGCGCATCTTGATAAGTCTTTTCGTGAGAGAATTTTAAATCATTTTGGGATCCCACGCACTTTTGTTTTTGATAACGGAACCCAATTTACGAGTCGGTCCTTCAAAGCTTTCTGCAAACAGGCGGGAAAGGAAATCCAGCATACAGCACCCTATACACCGCAGCAAAACCTGACAGAGAGGGCCAATCGCACCATTAAAACTATGATCACGCAGTACATCGAGGACAAGCAGACGACGTGGGACGAACTCCTACCCGAGTTGAACCTGGCCATAAATAACAGCGTCTCGGATTCCACCGGGTTCAGCCCGGCTTTCATCATTCAAGGCAGAGAACCAAGACTCCCAGGGACCAAGCCATGTTCCGAGTTCGCCCGTGGCGAAAGCGGAATTTCTGCGAGATATATTCAAGGTGGTCCAAGAAAACACCCAGCGCGCTTCGCTAGAAAAGAGGAAGCAATATGATACGCGAATGGAGACCCAGCACCACTTGTCAAAAGCGGCGGATAATTTTGCCGCAAAGCTAGCACCGAAGTATGAGAGACCATACAAGGTTATCAAGTTCATCTCGCCCACCATAGTACGCCTGCAACACACTCAGAGTAAGCATCCCAGAATGGCATCACTTGGAGATCTGAAGGAACCAGTCACCGATCCAGAAACTTATAATCTGGTACCCGGAAGGCCGGACATCTGTGTTGTCCGCCAAGATGACGTAGAACATTTAGCCGTCGAGTGACGCTAAAACCAACAATCTCACACCAAGGCGGCACAGCATCGGGAAAAACCAAGCCACGAGAACCTTTAGCCGTCGAGTGACGCTAAATCCTGGCCAAGGCAAAAGCCAAATCGGAACACTGTGACAGGAGCCAAGACTAAGTCAGTGGGGGCCATTTGCTGGAGAGTGCGCCTTCCCAACGTCCCCACCCCCCTAAGGGGGAAACTCAATGCTCCCAGTGCCTACATTCTGTAACTTCCCTAAACTAACAACTAACTACGGCTAAAAAGCATCAGCGACGCCCCCGAAGCCATCAACAGCTTCCAAGCCGCCACCGCGGCCGGCAGCAGCGACTCGGACGCCCTCGAGAGCATAACCAGCCTCCAAGCCACCACCAATTGCGAGGCCCGCGGCAGGTGCAAAGCCCACATCCACCTGGAGGGCACCATTAGCCTGCAACGCACCACCGAGGCTCTCAGCAGCCTCAAAACTTTCAGGAGGCCCCGGAGTCGACAACTCGACCAAAGCAGTCGCCAGCCCAGATGCCGACTAAGGTGAAAGAGGCCCCAGTAGTGACACCTTCTCCGCGACGCCAATCACCTGCCGCGACACTGGCTCATACGCGGAGGCGGGAGCCGCCTTCCACGCTCGCTGGTGAACCACCTGCACAGCGAGGAAGATGCCAAGCGGAGAACGGAACGCAAATACCTTTTTCATGCCGGAGACTTGGAATACCGCGTCCATGTGACCAGGGGAAAGCGGATTACGGTCTCGCTGCGCCCCCCGAAGAAGGAAGGAATGTGAGGAACCGGCCGGCTCCACACAAATAAATAATGTAAATAAATAATGTAAACAAATAATTTAAACAAATAATGTAAGCAAATAATTATAACAAACAAATAATCTAAATACTAATAATAATAATGTAAATAAATAATAATAATAATACAAATAATATAACTAGTCGTAATCAGATTTAGCTAGAAATAAATAGATTTAGGGCTACGAATAGTTGTTGTCGTAAATAGTTAAGCCATTTGCAACTCCCATCGCAAGCCCAAAAACTCAACGCACACGGACACACACACTCAGGCGCATCAATGGAATTCACCACGAGCAGCGGGCACCTGACCCAAATAAAGTGTGCAAGAGGGAAAGAGAAAGGACACTATTACGCCATAAAACGATGTCCGAAACTTCCGGAAGTTTCGAAAGCCAGCCACAAGAAACTTCGGATCGAAAAGTGAGGGGAGTTGCGAGTTAGACGTCGAGTGACTCTGACCTATATTTTCGGGACACAGGAGCTGGCGAGTGCCTCTCCTAAGGAAACTACAACCGGGAAAGAAAAAAACCAACGCCACCGATCGCGGAAACAAGCGAGTGGCGGCTGACGCACGAAGGAAAACTAGGAGGCAACGAGGGAGTTCTGCCGGCCCAGGACCTGCGGCGCAGCACCCAGCAGACAGGCAAGTACTTGTGTGTGTGTGTGCGAGGAGTGAGACGGGTGAGTGTGGCTAGTGAAACCGTAACGAGTGGCCAGCGAGAAGATGCGGCCAAGATTTGGCCAAGTGCACGTAAAATCTCGGCGGGCCTCGATGCGGTATCGCTATAGAGTAGATTCAACCTCAAACATGGCCAGACCCAGTGCGAACATGGCACAAAATCTAACCTCAATTAAATTCGCATATTCTAACCCAAAGTAACATGTCTCTGAGGGGAAAATTATGTAAAACAAGAAAGGAAGCTAACTTCGGCTCACCGAAGTTTGTATACCCTTGCAGAGTTTAAAGAAAAAATTAAAAACGAAATTCTGAAATAATAATTTGTTGCCAAATCTCAAATTTGATGGCAATGGTTTGAAACACGGCTAAGCTATGTTTTTTTTTATTTTCCTGATTGTTCCTATGGAAGGTAAGCCAGAGTAAGCCAGCGGGTAAGATGTTTACGAGGCAGTGAGCCCTTTGACACTGTCTGTGCTGATTTTATTGGGCCCTTCCGTGTTCCAAGAGCGGGAACAGCATGCTTCTCGTATTTTTTGATGCCTTTTCGAAATGGTGTGAGTTGGTACCCTTAAGAAAAGCCACTTCGGCGCATCTTGATAAGTCTTTTCGTGAGAGAATTTTAAATCATTTTGGGATCCCACGCACTTTTGTTTTTGATAACGGAACCCAATTTACGAGTCGGTCCTTCAAAGCTTTCTGCAAACAGGCGGGAAAGGAAATCCAGCATACAGCACCCTATACACCGCAGCAAAACCTGACAGAGAGGGCCAATCGCACCATTAAAACTATGATCACGCAGTACATCGAGGACAAGCAGACGACGTGGGACGAACTCCTACCCGAGTTGAACCTGGCCATAAATAACAGCGTCTCGGATTCCACCGGGTTCAGCCCGGCTTTCATCATTCAAGGCAGAGAACCAAGACTCCCAGGGACCAAGCCATGTTCCGAGTTCGCCCGTGGCGAAAGCGGAATTTCTGCGAGATATATTCAAGGTGGTCCAAGAAAACACCCAGCGCGCTTCGCTAGAAAAGAGGAAGCAATATGATACGCGAATGGAGACCCAGCACCACTTGTCAAAAGCGGCGGATAATTTTGCCGCAAAGCTAGCACCGAAGTATGAGAGACCATACAAGGTTATCAAGTTCATCTCGCCCACCATAGTACGCCTGCAACACACTCAGAGTAAGCATCCCAGAATGGCATCACTTGGAGATCTGAAGGAACCAGTCACCGATCCAGAAACTTATAATCTGGTACCCGGAAGGCCGGACATCTGTGTTGTCCGCCAAGATGACGTAGAACATTTAGCCGTCGAGTGACGCTAAAACCAACAATCTCACACCAAGGCGGCACAGCATCGGGAAAAACCAAGCCACGAGAACCTTTAGCCGTCGAGTGACGCTAAATCCTGGCCAAGGCAAAAGCCAAATCGGAACACTGTGACAGGAGCCAAGACTAAGTCAGTGGGGGCCATTTGCTGGAGAGTGCGCCTTCCCAACGTCCCCACCCCCCTAAGGGGGAAACTCAATGCTCCCAGTGCCTACATTCTGTAACTTCCCTAAACTAACAACTAACTACGGCTAAAAAGCATCAGCGACGCCCCCGAAGCCATCAACAGCTTCCAAGCCGCCACCGCGGCCGGCAGCAGCGACTCGGACGCCCTCGAGAGCATAACCAGCCTCCAAGCCACCACCAATTGCGAGGCCCGCGGCAGGTGCAAAGCCCACATCCACCTGGAGGGCACCATTAGCCTGCAACGCACCACCGAGGCTCTCAGCAGCCTCAAAACTTTCAGGAGGCCCCGGAGTCGACAACTCGACCAAAGCAGTCGCCAGCCCAGATGCCGACTAAGGTGAAAGAGGCCCCAGTAGTGACACCTTCTCCGCGACGCCAATCACCTGCCGCGACACTGGCTCATACGCGGAGGCGGGAGCCGCCTTCCACGCTCGCTGGTGAACCACCTGCACAGCGAGGAAGATGCCAAGCGGAGAACGGAACGCAAATACCTTTTTCATGCCGGAGACTTGGAATACCGCGTCCATGTGACCAGGGGAAAGCGGATTACGGTCTCGCTGCGCCCCCCGAAGAAGGAAGGAATGTGAGGAACCGGCCGGCTCCACACAAATAAATAATGTAAATAAATAATGTAAACAAATAATTTAAACAAATAATGTAAGCAAATAATTATAACAAACAAATAATCTAAATACTAATAATAATAATGTAAATAAATAATAATAATAATACAAATAATATAACTAGTCGTAATCAGATTTAGCTAGAAATAAATAGATTTAGGGCTACGAATAGTTGTTGTCGTAAATAGTTAAGCCATTTGCAACTCCCATCGCAAGCCCAAAAACTCAACGCACACGGACACACACACTCAGGCGCATCAATGGAATTCACCACGAGCAGCGGGCACCTGACCCAAATAAAGTGTGCAAGAGGGAAAGAGAAAGGACACTATTACGCCATAAAACGATGTCCGAAACTTCCGGAAGTTTCGAAAGCCAGCCACAAGAAACTTCGGATCGAAAAGTGAGGGGAGTTGCGAGTTAGACGTCGAGTGACTCTGACCTATATTTTCGGGACACAGGAGCTGGCGAGTGCCTCTCCTAAGGAAACTACAACCGGGAAAGAAAAAAACCAACGCCACCGATCGCGGAAACAAGCGAGTGGCGGCTGACGCACGAAGGAAAACTAGGAGGCAACGAGGGAGTTCTGCCGGCCCAGGACCTGCGGCGCAGCACCCAGCAGACAGGCAAGTACTTGTGTGTGTGTGTGCGAGGAGTGAGACGGGTGAGTGTGGCTAGTGAAACCGTAACGAGTGGCCAGCGAGAAGATGCGGCCAAGATTTGGCCAAGTGCACGCAAAATCTCGGCGGGCCTCGATGCGGTATCGCTATAGAGTAGATTCAACCTCAAACTTGGCCAGACCCAGTGCGAACATGGCACAAAACCTAACCTCAATTAAATTCGCATATTCTAACCCAAAGTAAAATTATGTAAAACAAGAAAGGAAGCTAACTTCGGCTCACCGAAGTTTGTATACCCTTGCAGAGTTTAAACAAAAAATTAAAAACGAAATTCTGAAATAATAATTTGTTGCCAAATCTCAAATTTGATGGCAATGGTTTGAAACACGGCTAAGCTATGTTTTTTTTTTATTTTCCTGATTGTTCCTATGGAAGCTATAGGATATAGTCAGCCGATTTTCATGAAATTAAAATCAAAATTCAGAAATACTAAAATATGGCTAAATATCAAATTTGGTAAAAATATGTTGAAATTTGACAAAGTTATGGTTTTTTCTTTTATTTTCCTGATTGTTCCTATGGAAGCTATAGGGTATAGTCAGCCGATTTTCATGAAATTAAAATCGAAATTCAGGAATACTAAAATATGGGTAACTATCAAATTTGGTGAAAATATGTTGAAAACTGACAAAGTTTTGGTTTTTTCTTTTATTTTCCTGATTGTGTCTATGGAAGCTATAGGATATAGTCAGCCGATTTTCATGAAATTAAAACCGAAATTCGGAAATAATACTAAATGGGCAAATATCAAATTTTGTGAAAATTGGTTGAAAACTGACAAAGTTATAATTTTCCTGATTGTTCCTATGGAAGCTATAGGATATAGTCAGCCGATTTTCATGAAATTAAAACCGAAATTCGGAAATAATACTAAATTGACAAATATCAAATTTGGTGAAAATTGGTTGAAAACTGACAAAGTTAAAATTTTTTTTTTTTAAATTTTTCGGATCGTTCCTCTGGCAGCTATATGATATAGTCGTTCGATCCGGCCCGTTCCGACATATGTACGAGTGAGAGTATATAGAAGCCTAACTGCAAAGTTTCATTCAGATAGCTTTAAAACTGAGGGACTAGTTTGCGTAGAAACGGACAGACGGACAGACGGACATGGCGAGATCGACTCGGCTGTTGATCCTGATCTAGAATATATATACTTTATAGGGTCGGAGATGCTTCCTTCACTGCGTTGCAAACTTTTGACTGAAACTAATATACCCTGCAAGGGTATAAAAATATAAGAAAAGAAAACGTTGAAATTTGAATTCACCCCGAGACAAATCTTATTGGAGAAAGTTTAATAAAGAAATATATATGAAATATCGAAATGAAGTATTTTAAAATAATTATATTTTTATTACTCCACCTGGCAGACACAACCTCTAACTTAGAGAAATGTCTCCTTATCGATCCCTGTCGGTCTCCTCGCGGCGAAAGCCATAAGCCAGGGTCCCCTTCGTTATTTTGGCCAATACCAAACAAAACCATTTTCCTACTTGGTAACCCAATGGCTGACACCCTTCATCTCACGTCAGCCCACTGTCCATCGAAGACCCACTGTCCTGTCTTTATAAATCTTTTGTGTAAAAAGGTCCTGGCGTGACTGAGCTTCATCCCAGCATTAGAACTACTTCACAAACCAAATAAATTTATTAAAATAAATTTAACAAAATAAAATAAATCAAATAAATTTAAATAATCCAAATAAAATGTATTAAAATAAATGTAGCAAAATGAAATAAATGAAATAAATAAATAACCAAATAAATAACCAAATAAATTTATTACAATAAATTTAACAAAATAAATTTAACAAAATATAATAATATCAAATAAATTTCAATAAACCAAAAAAATGTATTTAAATTAATAAAATAAATCCAATCGAATAAAATAAACAAATCAAATAAATTGATTTACATAAATTTAAATAAATAAATACAATAAAGGAAATAAATAAAGTAAGTCAAATAAATCAAATACATTAAATAAGGCTGACATAATAGTCATTTGGGATCCGAATTCTGGTAACACTACACCCACTCCCGCGTAATGGGTGTCATGTGAAAAAGTTACCGGAAGAAATTTAGCCAGAGGATTTAGATTGGAATCAAATAATTCTGCTAGACTCCTTGGCTATTATTTTTTTAGTTTAGGAAGACTATCAACATGTGAGATTACCGAATACAAATCATTATAACTTGCACACAGTACTCTAAAGGGTTCATGCTGTTCATATGAGGTTTTACAAAGGCGCACAACTAAGGGTATATACAATCTAGTATTTCTACACGGAACGTGGAAATTGAGCTGGCCTAACAAGTCAGCACTTTCCACATCACCGTGAATAAGGTTATAAATAAAGGTAATGCTTAGCATAGTTCTACAATGGGCTAAGAGGGTAAGTTAATTAGGAGAAGTCTACTATAATAGGAGGGTAATCTCTGTTCAGCATCCCAGTTTAAACCGCGTAAAGCGTAAAGCGAAAAGCAAAAAGTTCTTTTGAACCGATTCGATGCGTTTACAGTGGACCCCATACTGGGGGCTCTAAATGCAAGATCCATATTCTAAGATAGGACGAACTAATGAAATATAAATGTTTTAGTTACATAGGGGTCATCGAATTCTTTCGACCACCGTTTAATAATTCCCAGCATACTTCTGGCTTTATTCACCATGCACGAAATATGATCGATCAAGTTTGGGATCCAGACGGACACCCAAGTCATCAACTGAGTTAATTCTTTTCAAGGAGCAGCAGTTAAGCATGTAAATTGCAAGCTTGGGAACGACTTGAGCTTCATATTCATTCATTAGCTTTCATTTAGAGCCATTTAAATTTAATAGGTTTATGCGGCACCAGGTTTGGAAGCTATCAAGATCTGTTTGTAAATCAGACTGGTATTGCACACAAAGCTTGACATCATCAGCGTACATGAGTACTCTAGAATTTGTCAGAACTTAGGGTAGATCATAGTAGAATAAGTATAATGTAGTCTCGTCGTCAGCGTCACTCCCCTATTGGGCACTACAATGAGTCGGAGTGAGAGGGTGCTTTCCTGAAAATGCGAAAGAGACAGAAAAAGTGTGTGTTGAAATTGCTAAGAATATGGGCAAGTCCCACGTGTCGCACGCTACATTCGCTCGAATTCAGACAATGAAAATCAATTTTTTGGTGGTTTTTCAAAGATTTACCGAAAACTTTTGTTATGTGTTTATAGTGAATTGAAAGTACTTTCGTTGGGTATAAGGTTCAGTTTTACTGGAGTCACTGTTTTGAAAATAATTAATAAAATTGTGACGTGTCGCACGCGACACGCCGCGGAAGTGAGTTTCAAAATTTTCATTTCAAACGCAATTTTTAGCGAATTATGCAATATAAACACTATGAAAGTTAATATCCTATAGAAAGTTAAGAATATTAGAAGACAAAAACCGATCGTTTGGTCTTAATAATGTTTACGGATTTTTAGCAAAAGCCGTAGACCCATTGTGTTGCACGCTACGTGTCGCACGCTACATTTTTTCCATCGGACTTTGGACGCTGTTTTTTATTATTTAAATACATTAGAAGATTATTGAACTGGAATGGGCGGAGTTGTCCAAAATAGGGCCGGCTGTCGTGGCGGGATGGTGGCCGTTGTTGGTGCTGCTGGAAATTCCCACAAGTCCCAAAATAGTAGAAGGGCGGCGAGATCGATTTCACAAATTTGTTGTTCTTTATTGGCACACTTCAATTTTAAGATTAACTTAAGACTAAGAGGAAAAAGAGCCCGGGACCGCGGAGTGGTGGGTTTTGCCGGAGCGGCAAAGCGCCCTTGTGGCGCGAACATTCTCCCCCCCCCCCCCCCTGCGGCAGCAAAGCAGGATTACTTCTCGTGGCACACTTCCCAGATAGGCCGCCACGGTCCGAGATGGAGTGGGGGCCGCCGCACGCGCTGGTTCCCTCGGGACGGGATGGCGAGCCGGAGGCCATAGTGTCCAAATCCCCGCTTACAAATGACGGTTTCGCGTCAGCGTGGGAAGCGCTTCAAGACCGTTTCCAAAATAAAAGACTTTTAGTCAACAGCCAAGTTCCATCGACTCATAGTGCCCCAACGTACTATCTTCCACATCACGCGGTGATCAAGCCCGAAATTACCACGACAAAGCTTCGCGTTGTATTTAACGCCTCCAGTCCATCCAGCTTAAATGATATTCTTCATGCTGGTCCAGTATTGCAATCCGATCTGACCATTCAAGTTCTGAAGTGGCGATATTTCCAATACGTGTTCAGCGCGGACATCACAAAGATGTGCCGTCAGATCTGGGTCGATCCAAAGCATACACCCTTTCAAAGAATCCTGTTCCGAAATTAGGAACAGGGGGGGATATCCGAGACTTTGAGTTGAAAACAGTTACCTTCGGGGTCAACTGTGCGCCTTTCCTCGCTTTCGAGTGCTGCAGAAGCTAGCAGAGGATGTCTAAGGGGCGTTTCCAAAAGCCAGCCACATTCTTCAAAAACGTATGTACGTCGATGACGTTCTGGCAGGGGCAAATTCCATATCTGAGGCCCATAGTTCAATCCAAGAGCTACAAGCAGCTCTTAGCTCTGCTGGTTTCCCTTTGAGGAAGTGGACTTCGAACCACACGAGCATACTACAAAATATTCCAGCCGAACACCTCCTTCATAGCGAGTTCCTCGATATCGATACCGAAAGCACGGCCCAAACACTCGGGATTCGATTGAAGGCTAAGTCCGATGAATTCTACTTCGTGCCGCCAGAAATAGTTGTGGAACCCTCCTTCACAAAGCGCGAGGTGTTGTCCCAAATCGCGAGGTTGTTTGATCCAGCCGGATGGCTCGCTCCGTTTATAATACGTTCCAATATGTTCATGCAGGAGATTTGTCTACAAGATTTAAGCTGGGATGATAAGCTTCCCAGCGAAATGAGTCAGAGGTGGCAGGCGTTTCTCCATGAGTATTCCGACCTCAACCAGATCCGCGTTCCGAGATGGGTCTGCTTTCAGCCTAAAATCAAAGTGGCATATCAGGGATTCTGCGATGCGTCCCAAAAGGCTTTTGGAGCGGCGATCTACGTGCGTGTTGAGGTTGGTCAGAAAATCTTTTCTAACCTCCTCACATCCAAGACACGAGTCGCTCCAGTAAAGACCGTGTCACTTCCACGTCTAGAGCTATGTGGCGCCGTGCTGTTAGCCGAAATGGTAACGGCTATTCTTCCTAAAATGCCCACACCAAGTTCCGACATACGCTGCTGGACCGATTCGACCATCGTTCTGGCCTGGTTACGGAAGCCGGCGTGCAACTGGACCACGTTTGTTGCCAACAGAGTGGCCAAGATAACGCAGGCAGTACCAGTCGACTGCTGGGCACACGTTCGATCCGAACCAAATTCCGCCGATTTAGCTAGTCGAGGCGTGTCCCTACTCGAGTTAGCGGATAGTCA
This sequence comes from Drosophila anomelani, assembly GCA_035045905.1. Lineage (NCBI taxonomy): Eukaryota > Metazoa > Arthropoda > Insecta > Diptera > Drosophilidae > Drosophila > Drosophila anomelani. The sequence goes on along the minus strand of JAWNOO010000028.1, from coordinate 602,111 downwards.
ACTTTGGTGGCACGGGCCAGAGTGGCTGCAAGGGCCACAAGAGCTGTGGCCCGCCCAAAGCGATGTGCAACCGAATGCTTCGAATGCTTCTCTAAACTGGACAAAGCACTGCGAGTCCTGGTGTATGTTCGGCGCTTCCTTAGTCGCTGCCGTAATGGCGCGATCTCCTCTACTTCCCGACCCACGAGTGAAGAAATCCGAGAGGCAGAACGAGCGCTGATTTCCATTGCGCAACGTCGAGCATACGGCCAAGAGCTGAAGCACTTGGCAGAGAAGAAGACCCTTCCGGGGGCAAGTCCAATCTTAAATTTATTTCCGTTTACGGACCAACTCGGCCTCCTCAGGGCGTCTGGTCCCATCACAGCTTCTAGAGCCCTCCAGTATGATGAACGGCATCCAATAATTCTGCCCTACGGCTGTAGACTGTCTCGCCTTCTCGTCCAATTCACCCACCAGATTACTCCTCATGGCGGTAGTCAGTTGATCGTACGCCTGATCCGATTGAAGTATTGGATTCCTAAAATCAAGAATCTGGTCAAGGCAGTGGTGAATCCGTGTAAGATTTGCACGATTTACAAGAAGAGACTGCAAACTCAGCTGATGGGCGATCTTCCGAAGGACAGAGTCTCCTTCTCGAGGCCTTTTACATATACGGGCATTGATTATGCCGGGCCGTTCGAGATTAAAAATTATACCGGGAGAGCGTGTCTCATTACCAAGGGATATGTATGTGTATTTGTGTGTTTTTCCACGAAGGCTATCCATTTAGAGCCGACATCCGATCTCACCGCCGAAAAGTTCCTAGCAGCCTTTGCTCGTTTCGTAGCTAGGCGCGGGTGCCCTCAGCGGATTCATTCTGATAATGGCAAGACATTTGTGGGGCAGCTTCTCTACTTTCTCGGGACATCCTTCAAGCCGTCAAAGAGTCCGTGACTGATGTATACAGCCATCAGGGACTTGAATGGCGTTTCATCACGCCCGGGGCTCCACATATGGGGGGTCTGTGGGAAGCAGGGGTGAAAAGTTTCAAAACTCTTTTCTATAAAGCCACATTTGAGGAACTTGCGACGCTCCTAGCCAAGATCGAAGCTTGCCTCAACTCCAGACCCCTCTCCCCGATGTCTGAAGATCCCTCCGATCTGCTAGCCCTCACGCCTGGCCATTTCCTGATTGGCGGGCCGTTGCTTTCCACGGCTGAGCCTGAAATAAAAGACGAACCCAAGTCGATAATCAATCGCTGGCAATATCTGGAGGCCCAACATCAGCAGTTTAGTGCACGGTGGAAAGAGGACTATCTCAAAGAACTCCACAAACGCAACAAATGGCACTTTCCGACCCGAAATATCCAAATTGACGATATGGTGGTAGTCAAGTAGGACAATTTGCCCTCGAACGAATGGCGGCTAGGCAGAATTGTTTCTGTTTTCCCCGGACCCGATGGCCGAGTTCGAGTGGCCGAAGTCCGTACGGCGCGCGGCACAATAAAGCGCCCCGTACATAAAGTTATCCTTCTCCCTATGGAGAGCAAGGAACTGGCTACTTCCAGCCATTAATCTATTTCCGTCTGCGAGGTCACATACTAAGCCAATTTTTCTTCTCTTTTCCTCGCAGAACTACTTCAGCATAATGGTGCCGCGTCCTCGCACAGCCCAGGATTTGGAGAGCAGACGTACCCGAGGTACACAATCCTACCGCTGCCGAGTCTGCCGGGGCATCCATCCTCTTCGGAAGTGCAAGAGGTTCCAGAAACTGAGCGCTGAAAAGCGCCTTCGGGCAGTGCTTATCAATAAGTACTGCTCGAACTGCCTCGCCCACGAGCACTCAGGAGGGACCTGCCGCAGCACCGAGGGATGCAAAACATGTGGAGGTGACCACCACACGTTGCTCCACATGCACGAGGAGCCATCCACGTCTCGTCCACGGCCGGAGCGCACCGCTCGTCCGCCCGTCTCCAAGGAGCCTGCTCGTCCGGCGGCCCCCACTCCACATCCGGCTGGAAGGACCATGAACTGGAGTGGGCGGAGTTGTCCAAAATAGGGCCGGCTGTCGTGGCGGGATGGTGGCCGTAGAAGTTGGGGTTGTTGGTGCTGCTGGAAATTCCCACAAGTCCCGAAATAGTAGAAGGGCGGCGAGATCGATTTCACAAATTTGTTGTCCTTTATTGGCACAATTCAATTTTAAGATTAACTTAAGACTAAGAGGAAAAAGAGCCCGGGACCGCGGAGTGGTGGGTTTTGCCGGAGCGGGAGAGCCAACGGAGAGCGGGAGTGCAAGCGGGAGTGCAGCGGGAGTGCAAGCGCTTGCTCTTACACTGCCGATCGGAACTAAGCGCCTTTGTAGCGCGAACAATCATATATGCATTTTATTTTTAATATTTGCATCCTTCTAGAGATGTTAGAAAATAAAAGTCAAAGCATTAGTCGTCTGTTTAGAAGAAATAAGCAAAACAAAACATGCCCTTTTTTTGGCCGTTTTTCATTAAAATAATGAAAAATTGCGATTGCGAGAATATGCTTTCGAATATTTTGAAATTTGCTTTAGAATATGATAAATTGATCAAATTTGATCAATTGGACCATATTTTAATGTAACTATGTTGATAAAAATCATTTTAGAGACGTTTTTCACTTTTGGCCGAGGTGGACAATTCCTGGGATTTGCCCATATACAAACATTAGATTTTTTTTTATAACTCGATCTCTCTTTCATAGCGGACGGTCGTGTTTTTGTTTTGCGCTCCGATTTTTGTGTTAATTTTATTGTAAACCACCGGGGTTTCCTCTGAATTCATCACTTAAATTTTTAAAATTATATACCGCCTCGCTATCGCGCGTGCATGCACTTTTCTGTGTAATTAATTTGTGTTAATAATCACTTTTTAGTTTGTGCTAAGACGGTTATCTTATTTTCCTCCTTATTCTTTTTCTCGTTTTTACTTATTTTTCTCTCTCCCGCTTGAGTGTCGTTTGCTGTTAGCTGCAACTAAGCCGTTATAGCTCTCATCGCTCTTGTTGATTTCTGATGCTCATTCTCTTAACCTTGCGCTCTTTTGTTCTCTCTCTCTCTCTTAGCTTTTTGGTACTGATAGTGTGCACAGTGGTTCTAGGGTTTGCGAAAATGTCCCAAAATATTGTCTGTGTAATTAAGAACTGCCAAAAAAATATTTTGGCAGACCAGCCCAGTTTCCATTGTTGGCTTTGCGAGGCAGTAGTGCACGCTAAGTGCATCGAGATGACAGGTCGAATAGCTGACGTAGTGTCCAGCAAAAAGGGCCTGCGTTATTTTTGTGAGGCCTGTCGACCGGTTGAGAAGGAGATATCATCCTTCATGCGTCAGACCAGAAGTGGATTTTCTGAGATCATGGCCACTTTCCGCAAGGCGAGTGACATGTTCTCCGCGCTTGACGCTCAATTTAATAGTATGAAGCTATTAAATGAGTCGCCGAAACGCAAAAAATCTGCTGCTGGTCGACAGCAACTGTGTGAGACGCAGCAACCGATTTCCTGCCACTCCCCTGCGCCACAGCTCCTGGTCCCCGTTCCAATGGTTCTGAGATCAGGAACTAGGAAAGATCCGGTTACCGAATCTGAAGCAGCCGCTCAGCCAGCAATTTCCGCGTCGTCCGTTGTGTCCGATGCGGAGCCCAAATCTTTGGCTCCGTAAATCTCCGTAGATAAATCAACCCAGGGTCCAACAATGCCCGGAATACCGGCCGTAGTTGGTAACAATTCGTTACGCAAGACCATCACAGCAGTCCCACCTTCGAAAACAATATTTGTTTCGAGGCTTGCCCCTGATCTCGCATCGGAAGATGTTCTAGCCTTTATACAAGGCAAAACCCAAGCCGGACATATCAAGGTGGAAAAATTTCAATTTTCGTATGCCAGAGACATTTCATCTTTTAAGATAAATGTCTCAACCCAACTCTTTGACACTATTTGCTCGGGTGACTTCTGGCCCGAGTACGTAATAGTTAAGGAGTACGAGGCTCGAAAGAAGAGAACTCGGCCTGCGGGAGTACAACTGCCCAGGCCGTCTCAATCCTCTGAGTCCACTGCCGTACCTTCTGTCCCAAAAAACTAACCTCTTCCTTTCTACTTTCCTATCAGAATACTAGAGGCTTACGCAGTAAGCTCTCTAAATTGTATTCGGATAGTCTTTCTTTCGCATCTCAGGTGATTGTATTTACTGAAACCTGGTTGAAGCCGGAGATCCTCTGCTCCGAAATTCTTCCGAGTAAGTACACAATCTATAGATTAGACCGTATTGTCCAGCGTGGTGGTGGAGTTTTAATTGCCGTTGACTCCTGCCTCATCTCGGAACAGGTGGTATCTAACGAATTTCTGGACATTGAATTTATATGCGTTAAATTATCTTTTACAGGCAGCTGTATATATGTTACCTGCTCTTATATTCCTCCATCTTCGGAAATGCCAACTTATTGGAAACACCTTTCGGCAATTCAGGCAGTTTCCAACTGGCTTTCTGATAGGGACCAATTGGTGACTTTGGGTGACTTCAACATACCTGGAGCTCACTGGTCTTCTGACGGTGTGTCTAATATTCTCCTGACTGCGGCACAGCATGACCTTATAAATGGCTTGTTTGATTTATCCTTATCTCAAGTTAACCATGTCTTTAATTCTCTAAACCGCTTACTGGATCTATGCTTTGTTTCAGATCCGGCTGGCGTAAACCTAAGTAGAGTTCCTCCAATGACGCAACCTGAAGATCTTTATCATCCTACTTTCGATGTGACCATCGACACCGGGACAGTTTTAGCAACAACATCTGGTAGTAGGTTAAACAGAGTCCGCTGTTTCCGAAAGGCCGACTATCAGAGGCTAAACACTTTAATAGCTGAATTTGACTGGTCTAATCTCTTCATGAGCTCAGACATGGCAACCGCCGTTGATATCTTTTATAGTGCCATGAACTCATTTTTCTTATTATGTGTTCCTGAAACCTATCCGTCGGTCTCTAATAAACCACTCTGGTTTAACAAAGAGCTGACACGTTTAAAAAACGTAAAATCTAGGCTTTATAATAAATATAAACGTACTGGTTCAAGAACGGCTTTCTCATCCTATCTAAGTGCTCGATCTAGCTTTACCGTGCTTAACGATCAGTGTTATAAAAATTATTTGACTCGTTGCAAGGTCCAGTTCACGCAGGACCCCAAACAGTTTTATAACTTTGTTAACTCTAAACGTAAACCCACGTTGTACCCTCCCTCGCTGTCATTTAATAATATTACTGTAAATTCTGATCAATAGCCAATCTCTTCGCTGAGTTTTTTAAAACCACATATTCTCCCTCAACATCTTCAGATCATTCATTTTCTCCAGCTATGCCCAGTTCGAACCTAATCTTCAGTCCTATTTTAAACGAAAGCTCACTTATTCTTGATCTGCAACGTGTTAAGCCAGTATATTCACCAGGTCCTGATGGAATACCGGGCTCTGTGCTAAGGTATTGCTCCGAGACGCTGTGTAACCCCCTTCTAAAATTGTTTACCTTATCTTTAGAATCCTCAGAATTTCCCCTTATTTGGAGGGAATCATTTGTTATTCCTCTCCACAAAAAAGGTAGCAAGTCGGATGCCAGTAACTATAGAGGTATCTCTAAGTTATCTGCAATCCCCAAACTTTTCGAGAATGTAATCACTCCTGACTTGCAACATCTATGCAGATCCGTCATCTCTCCATGTCAGCATGGTTTTATGAGGCGAAGATCAACCACGACCAATCTTCTGGAACTCACCTCTTTCGTTATTAGGGGTTTCCAACAAAACCTTCAAACCGATGTCATTTACACGGACTTTAGTAAAGCTTTCGACTCGGTTAATCATTCTCTTCTGGTTAGGAAACTCGATTCATTGGGGTTTCCAAGTGATCTTCTTAAGTGGATTTCGAGTTATCTAAGTGACAGGTCCCAAAAGGTTCTGTTCAGAAATGTTCTATCCAATAGCCTCAGTGTCACTTCTGGCGTCCCACAGGGTAGCCACCTGGGACCACTACTATTTACATTGTTTATCAACGATTTGCCGCAGGTTCTAACCAAATCCAGAGTACTTATGTATGCTGATGATGTTAAACTTTGCGTGCAGTATCGGCTCTCGATAACTTTCAAGCATGGTGCCATGCTAACGATTTACATCTCAACAGTTCTAAATGCAAACAGATGACATTTTCTCGCACCACTTTTCTCCCTGCCACGTATATGCTTAACGATTGCTCTTTGGAAAGAATTACTATTGTTGATGACCTCGGCGTCCGCCTGGACCCTAAACTTTCGTTCTCAGAACATATTTCCTGTATGGTTAATAAAGCCGCCGGCATGCTTGGATTCATTAAAAGGTGGTCGAAGGAATTCGATTCTCCTTATGTAACGATGACCCTATATACTTCGTTAGTACGCCCTATATTGGAGTATGGCTCGTGCGTCTGGAGTCCTCAATACGGAGTCCATAGTAGCCGCATCGAATCTACATCGAATCGCATCGAATTTACTTTTCGCCCTCCGTGGCCTACCCTGGGATGCTAACCTTAGATTACCGTCTTACTCTAGTAGACTTCTCCTAATTAATTTACCTTCTTTAACTAACCGTAGGACGATGCTTGGCGTCGTCTTTCTACATAAACTTATTCACGGCGAGGTGGAGAGCCCCTACCTACTTGGGCAGCTCAATTTCCATGTTCCCCGTCTTTCTTCTAGAAATTTTATCCCCCTAGTAGTTAACCACTGTAGGCGTGAGTTTGAAGTACATGAACCCTTTAGGGTTTTATGTACTGATTACAATCGCCTTTTTAGTAGTATTGAAGGCGTAGAAAGCCTTCAAAACTTAAAAACTGTGTTGGTTGTAGTACTTGCCCGTAGTGTATCCTAATTTTCCTCGTTCTATTCTATTTTTCCTCTCTCGCGTCTATCCAGTACGCGTTCGTGCCGTACGTCACGCGGCTGCGCCCCTCGGTCGGTTGGGCGGGAGGTGGGCCTCGTTGGGACTCGGTCGAAAAAAAAGAATATAAAAAAAAAAAAAAAAAAAAATAATAATAATTTTATTTTGAGTAGCTTAGTTAGATACTTATCTTTGTTTTTGTTTTTGAACACTTCGTTTTTTGTTTAGTTTTATAATTCTAAAAAATATGTGAATTTTAAAATAAAACTTTTTAACATGTAACCTTATATGACATTTTGTAAAACACAAGGGTTAACGTTTTGACACAAAATTCGTCCGCACACAACCATTCACTTCCAATTGGGGAGTAAACCCGAAACAATTCTGTCGGTGACGAGACTACCTTATACTTATTCTACTATGGATCATTAATAAGAAATGTAAACAATAAGGGACCCAAGTGGCTCCCTTGCGGGACACCAGAGGTGACCCGGAGCACATTAAATGAATAGTTTTTAAAGAGAACTTTTTGCGTCCTGCCAGTCAGATAACTGAAGATCCACCTAAGAAGATCAATTGGAAATCCCATTAAATCGAGTTTCCTGAGGAGAAGGGAATGATTAACGGAATCAAACGCTTTGCAGAAGTCAGTATAAATTACATCCGTTTGAGAGTTATTATTGAAGCCCCTTATGATGAAAGAAGTGAGCTCCATAAGGTTAGTAGTAATTGATCTTCGCTTAACAAATCTATGCTGACATGGAGAAATCACTGATCTACAAAGGTGCTGCAAATGTGGAGTAATAATATTTTCAAAAAGTTTAGAGATGGCCGAAAGTTTACAGATTCCTCGGCAGGTTTGTACCTTTTTTGTGGAAAGGAATAACGAATGATTCCTTCCAAATAAGGGGAAAGTGCGATGTTTCTAAGGATAAGGTGAACATTTTCAGAAGGGGCGAGTACAGGGCATCGGCACAATACCTATGCACGCAGCCCGGTATTCCATCGGGACCTGGCAAATAAAATGGCTTTACATGCTGAAGATCTAAAACGAGAGAGCTTTCGTTTAAACATGGACAGAAAATTAGGTTCGATCTGGGCAAGCTGTAAGAATACGTCTGATTTAGGTCAGTGGAAGTAGAGTATGTAGATTGAAAAAACTGGGCAAAAAGATCGGCAATTGCCTGATCGCCCTTTACAGTTGCGATTTCAAAAGAAAGCGGTGAAGGATGGGTTACCGCCTTACGTTCAGTATTAACAAAATTATAAAACTGTTTGGGATCCTGAGAGAATTGGACCCTGGAACGAGTCAAATAGTTTGACCGAGCCGATATATAGTTAGAGAGGTCAGAACGAGAACCGGTTTTTTTAAATTTCGTGTACCGCCTTGACTTTACATTTTTCAAGCGACTAATTCTTTAGTAAACCAAGGTGGTTTATTTTATAATATAACGGAACACATTCCGAGAAGAATGAATTCATCGCATTGTAAAAAATGTCCACGGCATCAGCTATGTCAGTGCACATGTATATTTCCGACCAGTTAAAGTCTGAAATAAAAGTATTCAGCCGGTCGAAGGTTGACTTGCGAAAGCAGTAAACTCTTTTGGCTGGTCTATCAGATATTTTCTGTATATCAGACCCAATGTCGAATGTCACATCGAAAGTAGGATGATAGGGATCTTCCGGTTGCGTCAGCGGCGCGACTTTTGCCAAACTAACACTCGCCGAATCAGAGACAGAACAAAGATCAAGCAAGCGCTCTAAGGAATTTCGTACATGGTTGACTTGAAACAGAGAAATGTCTAGCAAGCAAGCAATAAAATCATGTTGTGTTGAGGATGTGTTACAGTGTGTTACAGGAGTTATTTAGGGACCAAATAGCCCCAGGGATATGAAAATCACCCAAGATTACTAAATGATCTCTATCAGAAAGCATATTGGAAACCAACCGAATGGCGGAAAGGTTGTTCCAAAAAGTAGGCAGTTCCGACAGTGGAGGAATGTAGGAATATGTAATAAAAACAAAGCGACCATTAAATGATAGCTTCACACCAAGAAATTCAACTTCGTTGCTTTCCTCAAAAGTTAATAATTCTGACGTGAGAGTGGAGTTGACCGCTATGAGGACCCCACCCCCGCGCCTGACAGGCCGATCTAGCCGATATATCGTGAACTCAGCTTGAAAACTTCAGAGTTAAGAATCTCCGGCTTTAGCCAGGTTTCTATGAACACAATAACATGGGAGGCGAATGCAAAACTATCAGAATACAATTTAGGCAGCTTACTACGCAAGCCTTTTGCATTCTGATAGGAGATTATCAGGAAAGTGTTTAGTTTTTTGGGCAGAGTTAGAGGATGTAGGAGGCACAGTGCTCAGATCGGGCTTGGGAAGAGTTATACCCACAGGCCGTTTATTTTTCTTTGCCTCGTATAAAGGCAATCACATCTTCAGATGTTTGACCAGGGGAGAGCCGCGAAACAAATATCTGTTTCGTAGGTGGGATAGCAATGAGGGCTTGTGGCAAGACAGACTGAGTGCCTGCCGTGCAATTGTCGGCTGGTAATCCCTGGGAGGATATATTTATGGGGCTATGGGAGTCAGAGTTTGTGGTCCCCTAGGGGACGAAAATAAATTTACGGGGGAACGATCAGTCCCCCAGCACCCAGATACCGACTCTTTCCTAACACTCGAACTCAGAATTCTGGGATTTAATTCTGAGGTCAAGGGCTGTGTCGTAGGCGGCGGCTGTTGAGAGCCCGCCGCAGGTTGTTGGGATCCGTCTCGATGCTGCACCCCAGTTGCAGTTTTTAGGGCCTTGGAGACTCAGTTAATAGCGTAAGGCTATTAAATTATTTATCAAGCGGTAAGAAGATGTTATGAGTTTTATTAAAACTCGATAACAACTCCGTAAAACTTCCCTTGGTTTGCCGCATGAAAGACTTAATTTTCCTTTCAACGTCACGACAGCCTATGATTTTTCTCACGTCATCAGCAGTCCGGCCGGCAACCCCAATGCACTTAGCATGCAAAATGTTGTCACACAGCCAGCAGCCGAAGGCCTTTTTACATGTTTTGGAAAAGCAGACAATATCGGAAGACATTTTAATGACTTACTACTGTACTTGGTTAATAGGAAGAGCGGGCGACAGATAGGAAAATAGTACAGCTGCATAGAGAGAGTTGAAGCGCGAGAGAGCGGGAGAGCGTGGGAGTAAACGAGTAAATAAGTAAGAGACGTTTGATGTCGCGACGGCGCAACAGCGGCTAAACTGGAGAGACACAAAGAGGAATGAAAAAGGGGACAAGAAAAGCAAACACTGGCAGCACGATTAGTTAATGACAAAAAGATGTTATAAGTAAATCAATATAGCTGCATGCACACGCGAAGTGAACGGGAACTATATAAAACACAAAGTAGAAGTAGTGTGTTTCAACGCAAAGTTATTACACAAAAACGAGAGCGCAAGAAAAAACACGACCGTTCACTTGGAAGATTAGCTATTCCTCCAGTTTTTTTTTAAATATATCAGCTACATTGCTCCAAACCGATTCTTCGGTTTAATTTTTCGTTTCCTACTTTTTGGTTTTTTTTTTGCGGCGGGCAGGCCGTTCGTTTAGTAGGGCGTAGGTGAGTATGCCCGTCAAGGGTGGTAGAAGCTAACACCTACAACAAAAAAGGAAACAAAAAAAAACCCTTCCTCTCCGCTACCGACTCGCGTCAAACAACTGCCTAAGTCCGCTAGCCCGAAACTTAAAAGCTCAAGTGTCACACCATCGACAAGCTTAAAGTCAAGTCCGAGAATTGTCGTTTCCCACCCGGTGGCGAAAGCGTCAAGCGAGTCTTCACTTATGGAACAGCCAGAGAATCCCTCTGCATCCGGCACTGAATTCCTTAGGGTCATACGCGCTAATAGCAGAATGTCGGCCAATGGGCGCCACCGCGGCGTTGCGCAAAGTCATCGCCATGAGCGATCGCGTCAGCGTTTTCGAAGACAAGATTAACACTCCTGGTCAGGCTTCGCAATCACCACACACATTGTGGCACAAAGTGCTAGCCTTATGGAATAAGGTCGAAAAAGAGTATGAAATATGCTCTGACCTAATTGCCCAGGAAGGATCCCTCAGCACCTTGCCTCTCTTACTGGCAAATTATGACTATTGCTACTCCGTGTACGAGACATGTGCAGCACAACTCTGTGAGACTCTAGAAAGAGTGACGCCTCAAGCCGTTCAAACTCCTCCCTCCCAACCACAAGTTTCGTCCTCTTGCCGGTTAGCACCCTGCGATACTGAAATCTTCAATGGAGACTACCTCCGATGGCCCACTTTCCACCTTTTTTACGGCAGTCTATGTCAATAACCCCAGGCTGACACCGGTCGAGAAGCTATTTCATCTCCTCACCAAAACAAGTGGCGAGGCGAAGGCCATAGTATAAAAATCCCCGCATACGAATGACGGTTTCGCCTCGACGTGGGAGGCACTTCAAGACCATTTTCAAAACAAAAGACTTTTAGTCAATAGCCAACTCAAGCTCCTGTTCAACTTGAGTTCCATTTCACAAAAATCTGAACATGCTCTGAAAGAGCTGCAACCCATGATTCAGGGGTATCTGACAGCGCTAGCACATTCCCATATATCCACTGACAACTGGGATTGTCTGCTGGTCTTCCTGTGCGCAAGCAAACTGCCAAAGTTAACCCTTTCCTTATGGGAACAGTCCCTAACTTCAAAGTCCGAAATTCCGGCTTGGGAGGAGATGAACACCTTCCTGAGCGAAAGGTATCGAACACTGGAGGCTATCGAGGATATAAAGCCGACTCAGTCAGTTCCGAAAAAGCTGCAATCCTTCCAGATAAGGGTCAGCATCACACAAAAAGGGTGTGACTTACGTTCTAAGGAAATCATCCGATTAGATTGTGCCTGCACTTTCTCCAGATGTTAGACGACGCGCGTTCCGGCTACATCAAAAAGAAGCATCTATGCCTGAATTGTTTCGCGAGGGGCCATCAGCTACGTGATGCACGAGCACACAGAGCTGTTTCACGTGTAGGGGGAGGCATCATACTCTGCTGCATCGCGGCTCCCCAAGTTCCTTAAACACGAGTTCCTCAAACGCTCGAACCGCGAGTTTCCCAGCCTTGTTTTTGTTTGTTTTTTTTTTAATGTTGCTTTTATTTATTGAATCTTCTCTTTGCGAGACTAACAAGAGGTGTATCAAATCTTATATTTTTTAACTTAACTAACAGTCGTATTGGATTGTTACAAAGTTAGACGGCTGGGTTGGGAGGTCGTTGCGTCGCAGGCGGGATCTGCTAGAAATCCGAAACAATCCTCGAGCGAGGTGTAATATGCACACATTTGTATATGTATATCAGACATACGAAATACTTAAATGCATTGAAGGGTTATACAACCCAAGGCCAGGTCATAAACCTCAGCCGAAATATGAAACCCTCGTTGCGCATTTGCACCGCACGTAGAAAGTGCAGGTGTCAGCATAAATGCACCACGAGCGGATCTTACGTATGCATGTGCATATACCTCCGCGCTCCAAACTAAGCGAGCTTAGCTATATACTTAAGAATACATAGCCGCCTTACCGCTGCCACTGTTGGCAGCGCGGCTATCATATTTAGCTTTCATTAGCCCTTAAGTTATTTGATAAAACAAGAACAAATTCTGAGCTAAGAGCGACAACAACGATTACTCTGGCCTCCTAAGTACGATTGTTAAAACTTTGAACTAAAATGAATAATAATATAATCTGACAATCAAAACTGGAATCAACTTGACTTGTTCTAATACATGGCGGAATGGATATCCTGGGTACGCAACAACTCATCTAATACATGGCGACAGTGACAGCTTGACAAAGAACCTCGGATCTGAAAAATCCAAATCTACTACTATTTGGAGAGGAAACCCGCACTCATCTGGAAGGATAAATGAATTCGGAAAATCAAAAAATTACTACATGGAACAAAAGGCAAACGCAGTGAGTAGAGTGTGATGTGTGGTAAAAGAAGTGGAGTGGTTAAGAAACTAAGGGCCAGAAACCATACTGAAAGAAAGGAAAAATAACCCACAAAAAATCACAGACAATCCCACATCCACCTACACTGCAGTTAAAAATATAGCAGAAATTAATGTCAAGCAACCTCCTCAAGAAAAGGCCGAGATTCCAAAATTAAAAAAGGAGTGTCCCAAGGACTGCCCGGGACCTCTGGAGAGCCCGTTCTGCGAAGCAACCTGTTTGAAGCCTGTGCGATGACCAGCACCGGCACCGCCTGAGCCCATAGGCCCAGGACAACAGCAGGCAAAAAAAAAGTGTGAGGGGCAGGCCGCCTCTTACGCCAACGAGGGAGCGTCAGCACAGCCAGGAAGGCGACGACCAGCTGACGCAGAGGACTTTTGAAGAAGGAACACAACAAGCCTGTGCAGCCAGCACCGGCCACGTCTTGCCATCCCAGCAAGACCGCGGGAAAGGACCAACAACGCTTCCCAGAGCGTGTATTTTTTTTTTTAAACCATGCACTGCGTTGCATAATTTTTTTTAATTTCACTGCGATGCATATTTTTTCATTTACTCTATAAAAATTATTATAAAATTAAGCGACATTAAAGTTGCCCGATTAGCGCGTGGCCTGAAAACCATGCAAAAACTAGGCAGGTTTCCATATGTTAAAAAAAAAAAAAAAAATGTTAACACAATTTTTACATGAGCCAATATACATGGCAAATTAGGTATAAAATTAATAACCCCATTTATGTTAGTGAAAGGAAACCCAAAATGGGTTTAGTAGACGTCAAGGAGGTGGACTCCACTGCCAACGTCATTAATAAGATAGAGCATAAAACAATAAATAACGAAATAACGAACATTTTGTTAGGAGTAATAGTATTTATTATGAGCGCTTTCATATTATATAAGCTATACATATTCCACAATAAATGTGTATCAAAAAGATCAATAACCAGAAGCCAGGCCAATGATCTGGACAAGATATATATTTTATTATTATAAAGAAGTCAGGAGAAACAAGAGAAACACTGGACCAGCGGAAAAAACGTGTCGAATAGGAGGATAATAGAAGAATATAACAAGAAACTGTACCAGAAAATACAAATGGAAGTAGAAGCAGGAGAGTTAGATTACTCACCAGAAAATATAAAAGAAAGAATAATCTCAGTATGCAGGAACGGTAAATACCGGACGCAACGAGATTTAGCTCTTGAAATACTGACTATTGCGCCTGTAGCCTCTTGGTACAGAGCGCGTAGGAGAAATCCCCTATGGCATATACGAGTATAAAACACAGATCAGATTTAGTAATATATATATGTCAGTGTCTGTATTGTAATGGACTGGAGCGAAATATTTGGCGAGTTAAAAGCAATAAAAGTTGAGTTTGACAAGTCATAGAAAGCATTGACGCAAAACCGTCAAATCCAGCTAACTACAGTAAAAAGACATATAGGTGTATTAGTGGAGTGTTTTAACGAAGCCCGAGAACTAATACATGATCAGAGAGATAGGTTAACTAACGATCATTGGTCTAAGGTATCAAAATTCCTAACCAAACTTCGGGTAAACCTAATCTCGATCGAATAGAAGTTCGACCTAGATATATATATCCCTACTGTCCTCAATACTTCGGTATCCGTCGTAAATAACGACGAGCCAGCCGGTGACGAGGAAGTAGAAGAAGCAGAATCAAAAGAGGAAGAACTAGAAGAAGAACTAAATCTTGACCCCAAGGTTTAATCAACCTAACCATTCCTGCTGTGTTTAAAATACCAGTAACAGAGGAAGAGAAACAAGAGGAATCAAATTCGCCATCCTCCCCTGATATTCTATTAAGCTCGTTGGACACAATAATCAGCATGATGGCAGATCCAGCGGTACAACGAGCCTATATAAAGGACATATCAAATGCCATACCCGAATTTAATGGACAAAAAATCCATTTACAGAGATTCGTAACGGCTTTAAGGCTAGTAGATTTAACGAAAGGAAGTTTCGAAGAACTAGCCGTGGAAGTAGTTAAGGCGAAAATAGTAGGATCAACCTTATATAAGGTTCAAAATGAAACTACTATTAAAGCAATAATCGACAAACTTAATGCCACTATCGTCGGTGAAACATCCGATGTAGTTAAGGCTAAATTGGCAAAGACTATGTAGAAAGGGAAAACGGCTGCAAATTTTACCAATGAGATCGACAACTTACGAAAACTCCTCAAAGCTCCGTATATTGACGAAGGCCTATCGGCATGCTGACAAGTTCAGTACAAAAGAAGCCATCGCCACAATGGTCAAAAATTGTGAACATGGCCGTCTTAAGACAATATTAGAAGCAGGCAACTTCTCAACAATGAATGAAGCTGTCACTAAGTACATACACTGTAGTACTGAAATGACAGGTAACGCCAATTCTATATTGTATACGCAGAAAAATATTAATAACTATCGCGGTAATAATTATAAAAACAATTATCGCGGTAGAAATAATAATAGAGGTAATTATCAAAACAACGGATATTACCAGAATAACGGATATAACCAAAACAATGGTTATAACCGAAACAACAATAACAACCAGAACAACAACAATTACAGGAACAACAACCGTAATGGAAACAACCGCGGCGGAAATAGCCGTGGGGGAAACAACAACGGAAATTCCAGTAATAATAACAATAACAACAATGTCCGAATAGCCCAAGGGAACTCGGGAAACCAACAGAACCCTTCAGATGTTTAGAGCCAACAACCAGCTCAATAAAAACCATCAATCTTAATCTAAGTATCTTTGTGAAAATAAATAATGAAAGAACAGGCAAACCTTATACACTGTTGCTTGATACTGGTGCAGACATATCTATATTAAAAGAGAACATAGATCAATTTGAACACATTAATGATAAAATTCACACCCAAATATCGGGAATTGGGAAAGGAACAATTTCTTCAAAAGGCTTAGCCTCAATAGAACTCACTACAGGCAAATACATAATTCCGCACGACTTCTATTTAGTCAATCAAAATTTCCCAATACCTAGGCATGATGGCATACTAGGAATAGACTTCATAAAACAATATAATTGCCAACTAGACTTCACCCAAAGTGGCGACTCACTGATTCTTCGCCCAAATAACTTAAACTACCCAATTAAATTACAAATACTTCATACTTGTGAAAATAATATGTTGTGTTAAATCCGACCCCTTAAGATATTGGACATAAGTGAAAAGATAGCACATCCGTGCTGGTGGAGGTTTGCATTTAGATCGATTTATTCAGAACCAAGAGAAGTCGACTTAAGCTAAGTACATAATTGTTGCTGGCGACTGCGCTGCCGTTGACCACAGCAGAGGCGCAGCCGCATTTGTATATCTTAGGTATGTATGTTCAAGAGCGAGTGTCGTATGGGCATATGTTTATGTATATATGCGGTGAGCGTGGGAATGCTGAATGAATTTGATTAGTTTATTTATTTTTTTATTTATATAAAGCTAACAATATAGTTAAAACTACAAGCTAACTTAACTAAGAGCTATAGCTGCTATGGCCTACCGCTCGTATTTGTATATTAGATTTAGATCTTGTGGGTTAGGTTAGAGTTGTGGAGGAAGAAGAGAATCTTTTTTGAGTTATCTGTTGTTGGGTTTGATAGGAGTTGTATTGGATCTTGTTGGGAAAAGGACATGTTTCTGGGGTGGGATAAAGCAGTGCAGTCGATTAGAATGTGTTTTATGTCTATTGTTGTGGTGTTGCAATGGGGGCAGGTGCTGGTTATGGATCTATCCATGTAGTGTGCGTTTGTTATTTGTGTGTGTCCTAGTCGTAGCCCATTTATTATTATTTGTTGTTGCCTGTTCAGGGTCGTGTTTGAGTATGAAAAGGTGGGTGGTGTGTTTCGTGAGATTTGTTTGAACCACTGGCTAGTTTGTGTTTGTAGAGTATCTAGTTTTAGTGAGTAGTGTTTTTTTAGGTATTGGTTTATGTCATTGGCGTTGTAGTTGTTAGTGAAGATGAGTGGGTGTATGTGTGTTTCGCTTGCGGTTGCGTCCGCTCTCTCGTTGCCTTTTATGCCGATGTGACTTGAGATCCATATAAGTTTGATTTTGGGGAAGAGTTTTATGATTTTATTTCTTATAGTGTTGGGGTAGTAGGAGAGGTTGTTGGGGTTTGTGTTCGCTTTTAGTGAAGAGAGGGAGTCTGAGCATATAGCATATTTGCCTGGTGTAGTTGAGCATATTTTTATGGCTTCGTGGATGGCTATAATTTCGCTGGAGAGGACAGAGGAGTAGTGTGGGAGGAGGCCGGATTTGAGGGTGTTAGTTTCAGTGGTTACGCTGTAACCAATTGTATCGTTGGCTTTTGAGCCGTCAGTGTATATAAATTGGTGGTTGTATAGGGAGTTTCTAATGGAGTGGAAGAGTTGGTGGAAGACTAGGGGGGGGGGGGGGGGGGGGGGGGGTGGAGTTTTTGTTGTAGTGGGAGAGGGTCAAATTTGTGGCTTTGAGGATAATTTCGAAGCTGTATTTTTTAATCGAGAAGTTTTTGAATGGGGAGTATGGGAGGGATAGGCTTTTACAGGAGTTTATTATGTTGTCAATTGTGCTGGGGTATCTGTAATGTCTTTTTGTAGGTTTGGCTAGTTTCCTTATCGGGGAGTCGTGCAACTTAGTGTTGCTATGTTTTTAATGGTACAGTGTACCCTCGATATACGCACATACTACACCTCCCTCCTTTTGAAAAATAACGTAATGGGGTGAAGTTATTTTCATATATTTTTTTGTTTTTTTTTTTTGCATTTAATTGTATTAAGTGTATTAATTATGATTTAATTGTATTAATATTAATAAATTAATTATATTCTTATATATATGTTTTGAATTATATGTTTTTTAATTATATGAATTAAAATGAATAATGATATTGAGTTTTAGCTGAATTATGTAGAAATTTTGAAATTATAAAAATTTAAATTAAATATATTTATGTCTTTTTATTATAATAACGTTTTTTTTTCGGTTGATCAGACAATTTTTTTTTTATGTTTGTTTTTTTAACCTGTCTTTATGTACTATCTGTTGTTTCTTATTTCCTTTTTTAATAGTTGTATTATCATTTACTCCTATATCTAGCACGTCGTAAGGACCTTCGTACCTATTGCCTAACTTATGACCTGTTTCATTTTTAAGTAGTACCTTATCTCCTATTTTTAAATCAAAATTATTTGTAAATTTGTCATATTTAAGTTTTCTTTCTGCCTTCGCTTTTTCTAACATTCTTCTGGCTCTGTTGTATGATATTTCTAGTCTGTACTTAAGTTCTTTGGAATAATCTTCTATGTTGTATATAGGGTCAATATGGTTTATTTTTGAAAAATCTTTGAATTGTCTGGGTAATCTGCCGAATACTAGTTCATATGGGCAGTAGTCGTGTACTACTGATGGTGTTGTGTTGAAGCAGTAAGTGAAATATGGTAACCAAATGTCCCAATCATTTTTGTCAACTGATATATATGAACGTATGTATTCGTTGAAAGTTCGGTGACTTCTTTCTACGGTTCCTAAGGTTTGATGATGGTGAGCACTAGATGTTAGATTTTCTATATGCATGTATTTGCATAATTCATTTATAAGTGAATTTTTGTATTCTGTACCTTGATCCGTAATGAACGTCTTCATTGGAACGTACTTCAATACAAATGATTCAAATATAGCTTTGGCAACTGTTTTAGCACTTTTATTCTGTGTTGGAACAGTGACTAAAAACTTTGTTAGATCGAATATGATTGTAACTGCATACTCATTTCCATCTTCGGATTTCGGTAATGGACCAATGGTATAAATTAAAACAGTATCAAATGCTGTTGCTGGGGTTGGTGTCAATGTCAATGGAGTTTTTGTATGTTGTGTTGTTTTGGCTTGTTGGCATTTTAAACAAGTCTTTACATACTTTGCTATTGTCTTAGTCATTTGGGGCCAATAATAAAGCCTTTTGATTTTTAACTGCGTTCGCGCGATACCCGTGTGACCTCCTTCTATAGGATCGTCATGGAATTTTTTCAAGATATGATCTATGATTATCACCTTTTGTAGAATAGCTAGTTCTACTTTTTCGAGTACTCGATTGCCCTGTATTTTAAATTCATTTAGTGATACAAAGTCGAATATTTGTTCACTTGGTGATATTCGCATTTTTGTTATTTTATGCATTCCGTCTTTTGAAGTAAGCCTTTGAAAGAATTGACTTAGGTGAAATGTTTCATTAAAATACAAATCATTAACATCAAAGCGTGAAACAATTGTTTTTCCTCGTTTTAATAAACACTTATGTTTATCTATTTTGATTAAAACATGTGTCTTTGTGTCATTATTATTGACAACTTCATAGATTCTGGGCTTTTCATTAAATTGCTCATTTTTGTTTTTCATACTTGTATTGACAATTTTTTTTTGACTTTCCTTTCTACATTCAAACCTTGTAGTAACTTTTAGTACTTGTCTGTTTATTGTATTTAAGTCTTGTATTGTTATGCGTGACAATGTGTCTGCAATGTGATTATCTTTCCCCTTAAGATATTCAACCGTAAAATCATATTCCTCTATATCCAGCCTAATACGTGTTAGTTTTGAGCTTGAATTTTTCATTGAGAATAGATATGACAATGGTCTATGATCGCTTTTTACTACAAAGTGTTTTCCATATATATATGGTCGAAAGTGATTAATTGCCCAATGAATGGCTGCTAGATCTTGTTCTGTAGTGGACTTATTACTTTCACCTTGGGTGAACATTCTTGAAGCGTATGCCACTGCAAGTTGTTTGCCATTATGTTCTAGAGTTAGTACCGATCCGCATGCCCGTTTACTGGCATCGGTTGTTATGCAAAATTCTTTGCTAAAATCTGGGTACTGCAATAATGTTGGTTTCATTAATTCCTTTTTTAAGTATTCAAATTGGACGTTCTTTTTACTAAGCCTCGTTAAGTGGCGTGCATGATTAGAAAAATTTTTAATGAAACGTCTATAGTAGTTACAGAAGGCTACGAAACGTCTAGCACTATCTGCATCTGTTGAGAATGCCTTGATCAGTGCATTTATGACCCAAAAATGTGACCTCTCTCAGAAAGAAAGAACATTTCTCAGGATGTAGTTTTAAGTTGTATTCTCTGCATAGCTCAAATACTTTTGTTAAGTTTTTAAGCATATGCTTTTCTGAACAACCTATTACAACTAAATCATCCATGTATAAGAATGCTTGCGATGGTTCAAGACCAGAGAATGCAAGTGTCATCATACGCTGGAAAGAGTTTGGTGCAACTTTCAGTCCGTATGGTAATCGCGTGAAGCGATAAGAGCCATTGGCTGTTGAAAATGAAGTAATATCCCTATATTTGTTTTCTAGCTCTATCTGGTGGAATCCAGACATTAGGTCGGGACATGAAAAATATTTTGCTCGTCTAATTGGTCAAGAATGTCTTCTATTCTTGGAAGTGGGAACTTGTCTGCTAGCAATTTTTTATTTATTTGACGATAGTCTACTGCTAATCGCCATCTTTTTTCCGTTGAGTTCGGAAGTGGTTTCTTTGGAACCAATAGTAATGGGCTGTTATATTCTGATATTGATGGTTCTGCAATTCCATCGTCTATCAGTTTTTTAACCTGTTTGGCAATTTCTAATTCTGGCTCTCTGGCGTGCGATAGTTTTTAATATAGACCGGTGTCTTATCTCCTAGCCTGAGCTTTTGTTTATAAAAGTTGTTAGCTGATATTGGTTCTGTTTCCAAAACAAAAATATCGCTAAATGTCGTACACAAGTATGTAAGAACCTCATCAAATTGTTTTGGAAATCTTTATTTTTTTAAAACTTCTTTGCTCCTATTGTTTTGTTGTGGGTCGGGTGTGAAAATGTCGTAGTCATGCATTGATTCGCTCTTTATTTCTGCGCTATTTATTATAGCGTCTTTTGTATTTGTATTTATTATGCGAATGTATGCATTTTCACTGTCGACAATTGTGCTGGCTATTATTATGCCCGGTTGTAGCTCTTGGTTTGGGACTACAACCGTTTTTTCGCTAGTTAGTAATTTGACTTGTCTAATTACTTCTGATCTAGCTGGCAATAATAATATGTTGAATTGGAATATTAATTTGTTTATGAAAATTATCGGGTCTTATTATGAACCAATCTTGTGTTTTCTGAAATTCTAATATACAATTATATTTTTTTATAAAATCTAAACCGATTATGCCATCGCATGGTATAGGAACATTCTCGGGTACTACATGAAATTCATGCGGTACAAGAACATCCTGCATACGTAGGTCAAGATCGATTGAGCCTATAGACTGTTGGTTCCTTGCCCAATACCTGTAATATTTGATATATTACTGAAGTTTAAGGCAGTGTATTCATTTGCTTTATTTTTAAGCAGTGAAATATCTGCACCTGTATCTATTAATAGAATTAAATGTGTATTTGTTGTATGGTGTTGTACTTTTATAAAAATGCTCAGGTTAATTTTTAATGTAAATAATTTTACTGTTGGTTGCTTAAGGGGGTTTGTTGGTTTTCCGATTGTACCTTGCGTACCTGTCGGTTATTATTGTTATTATTTCTGTTATTGTTCTGATGCTGGGTGTTTTGGTTTTGGTATCCCCTTCGGTTACCTCCACCTCGGTTGTTACCGCGGCCACGGTAGTTTCCGCGACCACTAATGTTATAGTTATTATAACCTTGGTTATAATTTTGGTTATAGTGATTCCTGCCTCTACCTCGGTAATTGGCATTATTATTACCTCGTCTATGATTCCCGTTATAGAATAAGACGGTGTTGGAATTGCCTGTAATTTCAGTACTGCAATGGATATATTTTTCCATTGCATCATTGAATGTACTGAATGTACCCGCTGTCAAGATCATCTTGAGCGATTCGTTGGTACAATTCTTAGTCATTGCCGATATCGACTCTTTTGTCGCAAATTTGTCGGCATTGTCGGCGTCTAATCCGTCGTCTATGTAAGCTGCTTCAAGCTGCTTACGCAATTTGTCTATTTCAGTAGCATACTGAGACGCGGTCTTGCCTCTTTGTTGCGTATTCAATAATTTGGCTTTTATAACGTCTGGCGATTCGCCTTTTACGTTTGCCTGCAATATGGTAATTATTGCCTGTATTGTTGTCGCGTGTTCTACCTTATAGGTCAGTGGGCCAATAATTTTGGTCTTTATGACCTCTACGGCTAAAGCTTCCTGATCTCCTTTAGTTAGATTTGTCAACCTTAAAGCTGTCAAAAACCTGTTTAGATGGTGTTCAGTCGCAGCAGTATGTAGTCATAAGTAATAATATTTCAGAACACAATACACGTTATGTAACAACTCTTCGTCACAGTGACCTGCATTTATCGTAAATAAAGTATCATTTCCCAGGTCAAGCGAATATGCATGGTCAACTGAGACGAGGAAATTAACTGGGGCAATAGTCTCAGGTCGCAACACAACCCACATTCACAAGTAACCGCACACTTTTCTTATACGTAATTTTTGTTAGCATAAGCATTTGTGTACCTATATATATTGTTTAAGTTTCATTAATAAAGTCAGTAAGAGTTCTAACGCCAACCTGAGAGCTTTTATTCATGCTATTCCCTTAGAACAATTCATGCACTCACACACTTCATACACGTCCAACTAGTTTCAAGTGCTAGTTGCGGCAACAAAACAGGCAAATAGTTTATGCACTATTTGCCAGGCATCTAAGCCTTCTTACACTTTACATTTTGGTGACCCCGACGAACACGTCAACCAACAGGAAGGATTCCGTAAATCTTCCTGATTTTTTCACACTCGCCAAAAAACATTTTGGTGACCCCGACGAACACGTCAACCCACAGGAAGGATTCCGTAACTCTTGGGAATCTTCCTGATTTTTTCACACTCGCCAAAAAACATTTTGGTGACCCCGACGAACACGTCAACCAACAGGAAGGATTCCGTAACTCTTGGGAATCTTCCTGATTTTTTCACACTCGCCACAAAAAAAACATTTTCACGCCAGCCGTGGAAAATTTTCCGCTTTACTATTAGGAACCTCCCGCAGGATAATCCGTAATTTTTGGGATTTTTCCTAATTTTTCACTCGCCACTCGAGGCTTATTCGGAATTTTAAGAAGGATTCAGCGGATAGGAAACGACTTCCAAATTACTGCCTAACAAAGTTGGCCGCTTTCGATGACGCATGGAATCGATTTGCGGAAAACGACAAAAATATTCCCGCAGCATATAGAACCGAGGAATATTTAAAGTTCTACGTCGACTGTCGTGACTCATACGACAAATATAGAAATATTATAGTCGATACAATGGCCCAGAGCTCAAGCAATGCCCCAAATCAGGCAACAGCGAGCAACGGCCAGGAAACTGCAGACGTTGCAATCATATCGCAACCTGCACGTAAGCTGATATCAGCATGTCGGCGACAAAAAGCTATCGCCGAATCAATCAAACGGGCTCTGAAAGAAAGTTCAGAGACCGGCAGGGCCGTTTCAAAAGGTTCAATAACCTCATTATGGTCACAATACCAAGAGATTCATTTCTCAATACATGAAGAGTACGAAGACCTGATCAAGGAAGGATACGACATGCAATCGTTCATCCGACTTGAGAAGGAAGTACAGAAAGTCCTGGGGGCACAAACCAATACATCAAACAATGAAGATGTGCAGTTGCCCAGAGTCTGCCTCCCCAAGTTCGATGGGGATCTACTCAAATGGACACAATTTTTTGATTTATTCAAGTGCATGATACACGATACCAACATGCCCACAGTCAAGAAGATGTGGTACCTTAAAACCACTGCGACTGGAGAGGCAGAGAGATTGATAAGGCATATCGATCTAAAAACAGAGAACTACATGAGCGCATGGGAAATATTAGTTGACACATATAACAATCCCCGCCATGTAGCAGATACAATTCTCAATCGTCTTCTGCAACAACAGACAAACAATGACGACCCAAAGTCATTAAAGGAACTGTATATTACAGCCATTGAGTCTCTAGCATCATTAAAGGGACTAGGCATTGATGTATCCAGCTGGGATACAATCATAATTGCGATCATAAAACAAAAATTAGATCTGGCAAATAGAGCCCTGTACGAACAATCATTAGATGGCTCAAGAGAGCTTCAAGGGCTCGAGACGATGCTAAGTTTTCTGGACCAGCGAAGTCGAGTGTTGGGAACAGGAAAACGCAGTCAGCTGCAAAAAAGGGAACAGAAGAACCCATCTTGCTAGCGCAGGAAGGCAATCAAGTTGCCCTTTCTGCAAACGGAATCATGCGCTATACAAATGCGATGATTTCCGCAGCAAAACGGTACCCGATCGACTCAACTGGGTACAAAAACAAAAACTTTGTGTAAACTGTTTTAACAGTACTCACAAGGCAAAATATTGCCGAGGCCGTATGTGCTTTAAATGCGATAAAAGGCACCATACATTGCTGCACCTGGAGACTTCATCACGCGCGGCAACAGATCCACAAACACCTTGTGACGCGCACAATAAATAATGTAAATAATAATAAATAATGTAAATAATAACAATAAATAATGTAAATAATAATAACAAATAATGTAAATAGTAAATAATGTAAATAATAATAAACATAAAGAAAGCATAAGAACACTGTAAATAAACATGTAAATAATGACAATAAGAATAATGAAGATCAATAAAAGGGAACAAAAACAAATGCGCGCGCGCGCCGATCGACCATACCAGCATCGCAGAAGCGCAGCTTATGATTCCGAACCAGTTCATGCTAAGGCATCTCGGAAGCATAGCTTAGGATTCCGAACCGGTTTAAGCTAAGGCTGAAGGAAGACGGCCGCGGGCCCTGGCAAAGGTACCTAGCAGCCGACAGCAACTGGAAGCGGTGAGTTTTCATAAGCACACTTCCTAGTCAGCAAGCGAAAGTCCTTTTTTTGGGGCAATCCGAATCCTAGGATTTGGATTGAATCAATAGCCGTAGACTTTAAGAGTCCTTCCGCCCTCTCTCTCTGTGGACTTTAATAGTCCTAGCCCCCCCTCTCTCTCTCTGTAGACTTTGATAGTCCTATCTCTCTCTCTCTCTCTCTCATCGAGGACTTTAATAGTCCGAACCACTCTCTCTCATCCGTCAACGCCGACTTAAATAGTCCATCGCGCCTCTCTCTCATCGACGACTTGAATAGTCCGAACCTATCTCTCTCTCTCTCTCTCTCATCGAGGACTTTAATAGTCCGAACCACTCTCTCTCATCCGTCAACGCCGACTTAAATAGTCCATCGCGCCTCTCTCTCATCGACGACTTGAATAGTCCGAACCAGTATCTCTCTCTCTGTAGACTTGGATAGTCCTATCTCTCTCTCGCATCGAGGACTTTAATAGTCCGAACCACTCTCTCTCATCCGTCAACGCCGACTTAAATAGTCCATCGCGCCTCTCTCTCATCGACGACTTGAATAGTCCGAACCACTATCTCTCTCCGTAGACTGTAATAGTCATATCTCTCTCTCTCGCTCTCATTGGGGACTTTAATAGTCCGAACCACTCTCTCTCATCCGTCAGCGCAGACTTAAATAGTCCATCGCGCCTCTCTCTCATCGACGACTTGAATAGGCCGAACCATTCTCTCTCATCCGTCAAGCCGACTTAAATAGTCCATCGCGCCTCTCTCTCATCGACGACTTGAATAGTCCGAACCATTCTCTCTCTCACCGACGACTTCAAAGAGTCCGACCCATTCTCTCTCTCTCTCTCTTTAGCAGGTACCCGGACGTCCCGACTCCCGGCACGGCCGAAGACCCGATCCGCCCGACGACTGGCAACGACAAGGTCCCCACAGCGTGGTGTTTCCCCCCGAGACGGGACGAAGCCAGCCCCGACGATCGAGCCCGTATCTCAACTCTGTACAAGAAATCCACTGAATAAAGATCCCTACTGTTAATTTTTACCGAATTCCTCTCACTGTTCTTCCTGGGGCCGGGGCACTTCTCTTCCAGCTACCACTCGGACTAACTCTGATGAGCGGATCCTGGCCGTCCCTGAGCTATCTGGGGAATTGAAACGGCAGACCGTCACAGCTGGCGCCCGAACAGAAAGAGTGGTAGTAACGGAGGCCCGAAACCAGAAGAGCATGTCCACCTGGGTGTACATGGCAACAAAACAAGAGTTGACAGAGTACGCGAGGGAATTCGAGTTAGACCCGACGGGAAGAGTAGAGGACTTGAGAAAAGAGCTAGCGGCTTTTTGCAAGAACACGGACCACACGGAGAGCATAAAGCAGAGGCTAGCCACCTTGGCAGAGAAGTACAAAAAAGAGAAGAGCCCAGCAAAAATACCAGTAGTCGTAGTGACAAGAGTCGAGGAAATGGAGAAACCAAAAGAGACAAAACAAGAGAGGAAAGTGAACGTGGAAATAATCGACCGAGTGCGAGGATGGGGTATTAGATACCAGGGTGTAACAAACCCATTGGAGTTCTTGGAGAAAATAGAACAGTGGGCGAAGGGATACGGCATGGAGATGGACCAGTTAATCCCAACCATGCCATTCATCCTCGAGGGACTAGCAGCCGATTGGTGGAACACAACACCGACCGAAATCGAGTCATGGGAGCAGTTGAAAGAGGAAATACAGGAATATTTTCTACCACCAAGGTACGAAGAACAGTTGGAGCAGAAAATCACACAGATGAGGCAACGGGAAAACGAACCAGTGAGGGAGTTTTCAACAGAATTGCGGAAGTTGATGCGATTTACGAAACTGTCGGAAACAGAAAAATTAGACAGAATATACAAAAATTGCCGAAGCAAGATAAAACTATACACTCGGCGGAATGGGTTCGAGACGTTGACCGAGTTCTTAAAGCTAGCGGAAGAAGTGGAAGAGATCGAAGCCGCAGAGAGCGCAATACAACCAGTACGGCAGCAGATAAATCAAGAGATGTGCTTCAGATGCGGAGGAACAGGTCACGCGGCACGCAACTGCGGGAATCCACCAAGATTATTCTGTTGGGTCTGTAAGAAGGATGGAGTGAGGACTTCACAATGCTGTAGAGCACCGACGGGAAACATGTAGGGCCTGAGCAAATAAGACTGGCAGCTCAGGCCGCACAACAAAAGCCAGACCCGAGGGACGACTTAACATGCGACGGGGTCCAAATTGTGGCAAGGATCAGATTCGGAGGAAATATGGTGAAAGGAATAATAGATACGGGAGCATCAAGAAGCGCGATCAGCAGGAACTCATACCAGGACCTACGGGAGCACGGGAGGTGGAACGGAGGGCGCGTAGAGATAACACTCGCCAATGGGATGAAACAGCGAGCGATCGGAGAATTTCACGCAATGGTCGAATTCGGAGGAGCCCGGATCGAAGTTCCGTTTATGATCATGACGGAAGTAGCGGGAGGCATCCTACTGGGCATGGACTTCCTAGCAAGAGCACGGAGTGTGCTCAGATGTGGGAACCTCGAATTGGAGATAAGGGAGGAGGAAAGCGAGGACGACGACGACGACGAAGCGAGGGAAACAACGGAAGTGCCGAAGCAAGGGGATACGCTGGAGGAGAAAATAGAGGATTTTCTGCGAGAACACAGGCAAGTATTTGAGAGGATGAAGGGGGTCAGTAACGCCGCAACACACAAGATATACCTGACGGACGATAAGCCAATCAAGCAGAGGTACTACCCAAGGAACCCGAAGCAGCAGGCAATTATCGACGAACAGGTAGACGAGTTACTGTCTCTGGGGCTTATAGAAAGGTCTAGGAGTCCATATAGCGCACCCGTGGTACTGGTCAGGAAAAAGAACAACGACTGGCGAATGTGTATCGACTATCGGTTGCTAAACGATAAGACCGAAAAAGACGCATACCCGGTGCCTCGTATGAACTTCATCCTGGACCAGTTGCGAGAAGCGAAATATATAAGTACCATAGACTTGAAATCAGGCTATTGGCAAATCCCGATGGACCCGGACAGCAAGCAATATACGGCATTCACGGTACCGGGACGGGGGCTATTTCAGTGGAAGGTCATGCCATTTGGACTTACAACCGCACCCGCAACGTTCCAGCGAGCCTTGGACACAATCATCGGACCAGAAATGGAGCCCCATGCATTTGCGTACCTGGACGATATCATAGTGATAGGGCGGACGAAGGAGGAGCACCTTCAGCGGTTGCAAGAAGTATTCGAACGGCTACAACGGGCTAACCTCAGGATAAACCCAGACAAGTGCCACTTCTTCCAGGAGGAGCTGAAATACTTGGGGCATGTGGTCAGCAATCAGGGTATTCGGACAGACCCGGAGAAGGTAGCAGCAATCCAGGAACTGCCGGCGCCCAAATCGACAAAGGAGGTGCACAGCTTCTTAGGGATGGCGTCGTGGTATAGAAGGTTTGTTCCGAACTTCACGGAACAGGCAGGACCACTACAGGAGTTGATCCGAAAGGGGCAGAAGTTCGAGTGGGGGGAAAAACACCAAAAAGCCTTCGACGGATTAAAAGATAGCCTAACACGAGCACCAGTCTTGGCATGCCCTGATTTCTCCAAACGGTTCAAGCTACAGACCGACGCGAGCGACTTCGGGTTAGGAGCAGTCTTGACACAGGAAACAGAGGATGGAGAACACGTGATATCCTTTGCCAGTCGGAGATTAAGCAAAACGGAGCAGAAATATAGCGCGACGGAAAAAGAGTGCCTGGCCATTTATTGGGGAGTCGATAAGTACAAGATGTACCTCGAGGGATACCCGTTTACGGTGGTAACAGATCACATGGCGCTGAAATGGTTAAACTCGATTAAAAGCCCGGCCGGGAGAGTGGCCAGGTGGGCACTAGGGTTACAGCCGTACCAGTTTGAGATACAATACAGGAAGGGAAAACTCAACCTGGTAGCAGACGCATTGTCAAGATTACCACGAGCGGAGGTCAGGGGAATGAGGCACCAGGACGACTGGATAAAGCAGAGGATGGAGGCGCTACAGAAGGAACCACGGAGTGAGGAATACCAGATGGCAGAAGGACGACTGTATCGACGGGGTGACAGTCCGAGAGATCAGCAACGATGGAAGCTATGTGCAATGGCAGAGGAGATCCCGCGGATCTTACAGGAAAACCACAGCGCAGCCGAAGCGGGGCACCTGGGGATGT
Source organism: Drosophila anomelani (assembly GCA_035045905.1). NCBI lineage: Eukaryota > Metazoa > Arthropoda > Insecta > Diptera > Drosophilidae > Drosophila > Drosophila anomelani. Next base: position 572,995 of record JAWNOO010000028.1, on the reverse strand, counting down.
TCAAGACCATAAAACGGATAAAGACAAGGTATTTCTGGCCAGGATTAACCAGGGACACCAAGAAGTTTGTCCGAGCTTGTGACAGCTGCCAAAGGTACAAGGTTTCGCAGCAGAAAGCGGCCGGGAAGATGCTGACACGGGTAGCAGAGGCACCGTGGGAGACGGTATGTGTCGACTTCGTGGGACCACTACCCCGCACGACGCATGGGAATTCTACGTTAGTGGTAATGATGGACAAGTACTCAAAATGGGTGGAATTGGCAGCAATCCGGCAGGCAACAGCGGATGCATTTCTGAAGGTGTTTCGAGAGAGGATCATCGCGAGATTCGGCGTGCCGAAGGTAGTAATATCGGACAACGGAGTGCAGTTCACGGGGAAGAAGTCAAGACAGGCAATGGAACGATGGGGAGTGAAGCAGCAATTCACGGCTCCATACACGCCGCAAGAGAACCCGACGGAACGGGCAAATAGGACGGTCAAGACCATGATTGCACAGATAGCAGGAGAGGACCAAACAAGATGGGACGATCAATTACCGGAGTTGATGCTGGCATTCAATAGCAGTACGTCGGAAACAACAAAGTTCAGTCCTGCGCAGTTAGTACTAGGGAAAGAACTACGGCTGCCGGGGGCAACATTCGACAGGACTACTGAGGGATCCGGAATACAGGAGGAGACGGTAGAAAACCGGTGGAGGAGGATGGAAGCACAACGAGGGGAAGCGCTCGGGAACATGAGAGAAGCAGCAGAGCAGCAGAGGAAGCGCTACGATTTGAGGAAAAGAGAGTGGAAGCCGAGGGTAGGCGAATGGGTGCTATGCAGGACGCACAGGCTGTCAAACGCGGTCGACAAATTCAACGCAAAATTGGCACCAAAGTTCGACGGGCCATGGAGGATTACGGGACTCGTGTCACCAGTGATCATGACCATGAGGAACAGGCAGTCGGGAAAAATAAAACGGGCATACATAGGAGACATAAAACAATACGTAGAAGCGATCCCTGAATATGAGGTACCAGAACGGGTAGGGCGGTTGGACTCAAAAAGGGGAAATAGGACGATTGGTGGCGGTAGTTCAGCTAAGTGGGCAAACAAGTCCGTACCCGATAATAATCAAATGTCTCTTATCATTACAGAAAGGATGAATAAATTCGAGGAGAGTAAGAGACGGTTCCGGAAGAGGAGCGAGGTGGTGAAGGCAGCGGCGACCCGGGCCAAGCTGATCACGGCCCAAGCAGCACCCGGGGCAGCCAGGAAGCGGACAGAGCCGGCCAGAATGGGGCGAAAACAGGAGGCGGAGAGAGAGGAGAGGGTGCGAACGGCACCGGAAGCGGACGGAACGGACTACCGGCCAGCGGGCAAGCGTCGAGTGGCCCACACGCCACGACAGGGGGGCTCCGGAGGGCACGGCAAGGCCACACCGGGGGCGACGGCACCCGCCAGCCCGGTGTGTGTCCGGGCCGGAGTGGCAGGCCCGAGGGAGTCGCCGAGTAGACGCAGCAGGTCGGAGGAGCAGGGATACGGCGCGCCACCACCGTTGGTGCGACGACCCCCGACACCCATCCCGGCGTATATACCGGTGAGCCGCCCGCCGACACCAACACCAACACCGGTACGCCCACCACCGACCCCGACGCCGATGCCACGGGCCCAACACCCCACACCGCCGGGCCGACGACCGCCTACTCCCGATGCCGACATCCTCGAGCTCCACCCGGTGGAGCGGAATGATTACGGGTGGACCCTCCCGGAAGGAGCCGTGTTGGCCCCGGATGCGGTGGAGGCCATCCGAAGAAAGCTGGAAGGCAAACAACGTGGGCGTCAGAGGAGGTTTCTGATGGAGGATGGAAACATAGTCTGGAAGGTGGTGTCGAACCGGGGGAACCACGTGGCGGTGACCCGCCACTTCGTAAAGGAGGGGGGGGTGTGACGCGCACAATAAATAATGTAAATAATAATAAATAATGTAAATAATAACAATAAATAATGTAAATAATAATAACAAATAATGTAAATAGTAAATAATGTAAATAATAATAAACATAAAGAAAGCATAAGAACACTGTAAATAAACATGTAAATAATGACAATAAGAATAATGAAGATCAATAAAAGGGAACAAAAACAAATGCGCGCGCGCGCCGATCGACCATACCAGCATCGCAGAAGCGCAGCTTATGATTCCGAACCAGTTCATGCTAAGGCATCTCGGAAGCATAGCTTAGGATTCCGAACCGGTTTAAGCTAAGGCTGAAGGAAGACGGCCGCGGGCCCTGGCAAAGGTACCTAGCAGCCGACAGCAACTGGAAGCGGTGAGTTTTCATAAGCACACTTCCTAGTCAGCAAGCGAAAGTCCTTTTTTTGGGGCAATCCGAATCCTAGGATTTGGATTGAATCAATAGCCGTAGACTTTAAGAGTCCTTCCGCCCTCTCTCTCTGTGGACTTTAATAGTCCTAGCCCCCCCTCTCTCTCTCTGTAGACTTTGATAGTCCTATCTCTCTCTCTCTCTCTCTCATCGAGGACTTTAATAGTCCGAACCACTCTCTCTCATCCGTCAACGCCGACTTAAATAGTCCATCGCGCCTCTCTCTCATCGACGACTTGAATAGTCCGAACCTATCTCTCTCTCTCTCTCTCTCATCGAGGACTTTAATAGTCCGAACCACTCTCTCTCATCCGTCAACGCCGACTTAAATAGTCCATCGCGCCTCTCTCTCATCGACGACTTGAATAGTCCGAACCAGTATCTCTCTCTCTGTAGACTTGGATAGTCCTATCTCTCTCTCGCATCGAGGACTTTAATAGTCCGAACCACTCTCTCTCATCCGTCAACGCCGACTTAAATAGTCCATCGCGCCTCTCTCTCATCGACGACTTGAATAGTCCGAACCACTATCTCTCTCCGTAGACTGTAATAGTCATATCTCTCTCTCTCGCTCTCATTGGGGACTTTAATAGTCCGAACCACTCTCTCTCATCCGTCAGCGCAGACTTAAATAGTCCATCGCGCCTCTCTCTCATCGACGACTTGAATAGGCCGAACCATTCTCTCTCATCCGTCAAGCCGACTTAAATAGTCCATCGCGCCTCTCTCTCATCGACGACTTGAATAGTCCGAACCATTCTCTCTCTCACCGACGACTTCAAAGAGTCCGACCCATTCTCTCTCTCTCTCTCTTTAGCAGGTACCCGGACGTCCCGACTCCCGGCACGGCCGAAGACCCGATCCGCCCGACGACTGGCAACGACAAGGTCCCCACAGCGTGGTGTTTCCCCCCGAGACGGGACGAAGCCAGCCCCGACGATCGAGCCCGTATCTCAACTCTGTACAAGAAATCCACTGAATAAAGATCCCTACTGTTAATTTTTACCGAATTCCTCTCACTGTTCTTCCTGGGGCCGGGGCACTTCTCTTCCAGCTACCACTCGGACTAACTCTGATGAGCGGATCCTGGCCGTCCCTGAGCTATCTGGGGAATTGAAACGGCAGACCGTCACAACCTTCTGTATGAGCAGCAAGCAACAAAAGCTACAATTTGCTAGCCACAGTTAAGGTATTGGTAAAGGCAAGCAATGGGCAGGTGGCCACATTCCGAGCCTTGCTGGATTCAGGATCACAAATCAATCTGATCTCTGAACGAATGGCCTCCAAGCTCTCTCTGAAACTACACAATGCATCATTACGCATCGAGGGCATTGGAGGAAATCCGAAAACAAGTCGGGCCAGAGCAAATGTGCTCATGAAATCAATGAACAACGATTTTACTCAACAGGTAGAAGCCTTTGTTCTGCCGCATATCATAGCTGACCAACCAGCTCATGATTTGACTACGTCCCACATACGCATTCCAAATAATGTCATCTTGGCCGATCCAAATTTTGACAAACCAGGAAGAATTGACATGCTTATCGGCGCAGAGCATTATTATTCTTTGCTACTGCCAAATCAAATGACGATAAGACCAGAAGGTCCAATCCTCCAGAATATAAAGCTGGGATGGATTGTGGCCGGAAGAATCTCTGCTGATCACGATTCAGCAGCACTGTGTGCGGCGGCAACCACTGAAGAGGAGGTTGACACGCTGTTAGAGCGATTTTGGACACTAGAAAATCTAGACACCAAAGATAAGGCTCGATCGCCAACTGAAGCACACTGCGAAGCTCATTTTGCAGCAAACCTACAATTCGCAATTGATGGGAAGTTCATTGTCAAGCTGCCATTTGCTGGGGAAACGTCAGCCCTGGTGTCATCGCAGACAATAGCAACCAATAGGTTCTTGGCACTGGAGCGACGAACATCACCAGAAGTCTGGAAAGGCTACGTAGACTTCATGGAAGAATACGAACGTCTCGGACACATGAAGCTGGTACCTCCCTCACACATACCATCGGATCATTACTTCATTCCACATCACTGTGTTTTGAAGCCCGAAAGCAGTACCACGAAACTGCGGGTAGTGTTCGATGCGTCCTGCAAAACGTCAAGTAATAAATCATTAAATGATATATTATATGCTGGACCCACGGTACAGAGCGAACTTTTCGCCATTCTGCTGCGATTCCGCACCCATAGATACGTATTTACCGCGGACATAGAGAAGATGTATCGCCAAGTATGGATGCATCCTGATAATCAGTTTCATCAGATGATCGTATGGCGAAAAAGGGCGTCAGATGATCTGAAATTCTACAGGCTAAAAACCGTCACATACGGTACCACATCAGCGCCATTCCTTGCTACAAAATGCTTGGATTATTTAGCAGAGAAGAATAAGAAACAGTTACCGCTTGGGTCAGCTATACTCAAGCATGATTTCTATGTGGACGACTGTCTCACAGGAGTAGACAGCATTCCAGAGGCAATCCAGATTCAGCAGGAATTGAACAAAATTCTGCTACCGTCCGGATTCAAGCTTCGGAAGTGGTGCTCAAACAACAAGGAAATACTGACCAAAATTCCGCGAGAAGACATTGTACCCAACGTCAACTTAGATGAAACACTTCAGCATTACAGTGTTAAGATATTGGGATTAATTTGGATGCCTCAAAGGGATCAGTTGTGTGGGCGATCTCAAAAAAGCGAAGCCTCAACCATCACAAAACAGGTGGTCAGCTCAGAATCCTCACAAATATTCGATCCTCTGGGATTATTTGCTCCGGTGGTCGTCAAGGCGAAAATTTTCATGCAAACGCTTTGGGAATTAAAGATGGGCTGGGACGACGAGTTACCTCAGCACCTTCAACTGGACTGGAAAAACTATCGTTTTGATTTGCAAGCTCTAAATACCATGCAAATACCAAGGCATATATTTGAAGGAAGAGTGCCAGTCACGCAAGAGATGCACACGTTTGTGGATGCCTCGGAACGAGCATATGGAGCGGCAGTGTATATCCGAGCAACATACAAAAGCAATCAAGTATCAGTTCGGCTCAAAATCGAGAGTGGCGCCATCCGCCAAGGAGACGTTACCGCGGCTAGAACTATGTGCCGCAGTCCTGGGAGCTGAATTGACCCATAGAGTCAGAAAGGACCTACGGATGCCTGAGGAGAAGGCATTGGGTTACTTCTGGACTGACTCAACAGTAGTCCTTTCCTGGATAAATGCATCGGCATCCTTATACCACGCGTTTGTGGCCAATCGGATAGCAAAGATCCAAGCAGTGTCACATCAAGCACAATGGCGACATGTGTCATCCGCAAACAATCCAGCAGATGTATTGTCAAGAGGAATTGCCGCAAGCAAGTTGGCAGAACATAACCTGTGGCTATATGGCCCCCTGTTTCTGCACGGCTCTCGAGACAAATGGTCAAAAATACCGACCATTGATCCCATCGATCTGGAGCGTAAAATAAAGCAAGTCAGTTTGCCAGTCTGCCAGGATCACCTAGGAAGCGAGTTATACAATTGCAAGCACAGCAACTCCTTCCACAAATTGCAACGCATTGTAGCATATATGATGCGTTTTTGTCGTAAGCAGAACCGATCTCCAACGACCACACTAAGTGCAGGCGAGCTGGCTCAGGCTAGAACAATCATCTTCAGCACGATTCAAAAAACTGAATTCAGTGCTGAGTATAAACAGCTTCGCATCCACAAAGCAGTGGACAAGAAAAGCTCAGTCATATCGTTTTCTCCAATAATAGGAACTGATGCACTCATTAGAGTCGGAGGCAGATTGGAAGAATCCAACCTTCCATATGCTGCCAAACATCAAATCTTGCTCCCGTACAATGATACGATTGTGAAAATGCTGCTACGAGAAATGCATGAGGAAAACATGCATTGCGGGGCACAAGCATTGAGGGCCATAGCCAGACAACAGTACTGGGTTCTGAATGACAAGACGATGGCCAGGAGCATCATCCACAATTGCGTCAAATGCACAAGAGCACGGCCCAAATTAATGCATCAAATAATGGGTAACTTGCCAGCGGATCGAGTAACACAAGCGCGGCCGTTCTCCAATTCAGGAGTCGACTATTGCGGCCCCTTTTGGATTCACCACAAAATCCGTGGAAAACGGCCAGATAAAGCATATATTGCAGTATTCTGCTGTTTCGCAACAAAGGCAGTACATCTGGAGTTAGTAAGCGATCTAACAACGGACGCATTCCTAGCCGCTCTCCGGCGTTTCTTGGGCCGACGAGGAAAGTGTCGGACCATTCACTGTGATAACGCCACGAACTTTGTTGGTGCCAACAACCAGTTAAAAATACTGGAGGAAACAATTTTCACAGAGCAAGCCCAGAGCAGGATCGTAAATCAATGCAATAAGCAGCAGGTGGAGTTCAAGTTCATCCCACCGCGAGCACCGTCGTTTGGCGGATTATGGGAGGCTGCTGTAAAATCAGCGAAAAGGCTGCTAGTATCAGTCACAGCCACAGCATCTTTAACATTTGAAGAGCTCAACACGGTGGTCATTGAGGTCGAGGCGATACTCAATTCAAGACCCCTCACCCCGATGTCAGCAGATCCAACAGATACTGCAGCGCTCACACCAAGCCATTTCTTAATTGGCGAACCTTTAGTGGCACCGCCCGATGCAAATCTTGCCCGACCAGAAAAATCGTTGGTCAGAAGATGGGAACTTGTGTCCAGACTCAAACAATCATTCTGGAATCAGTGGTCCACGGAATACCTACAAGAGCTCCAGATGCGCACCAAGTGGAAGACTATGGCTCAGAATGTCGAGGAAGGATTGCTAGTGCTGGTAAAGGAAGACAACGTACCGGTAATGAGCTGGCCAATGGGATGGATAGTGAAGACATATCCAGGCAAGGATAACCAAATACGGGTCGTAGATGTAAAGACCGCATCAGGAATCTACAAAAGGGCAGTCACTCGTCTAGCACCACTGATAACAGAAGAAGTAGCCACAAAACGGCCGCACAGCAGCAGCACGGACACAGCGCAGGCAGAAGAGAGCCCTGCGCAAAAAAGGAAAGCATCATTTCCAATCCACCCAACATTACTAGCAATGCTACTGATCCATCCGTTAGCGATGGGACAGGCATTCAACATAACGCCATTTGCAAGCCAGCCAGGAATATTCTACGAACGGCTCGGCACATCCAGAATGGCAATCTCGGAATGGAAAATAATTGTATATTACGATTTGAAACCATATTGGAGCGACATGGGAATCTTGGCCAACGGGATATCGGAGCTAAAACACAAATGTTCAGAACTACGGAACATCAACGCTTGTAGATCAGTGTCTGAGCATTTCCAACATGTGTACAGCGAACTACAATCAGGAAATGAATTGATCCATCATTCTCGGCAGCGAAGGGCACCACTGGACATAGTTGGAAATGTAGCGAGCTCACTTTTCGGCGTTTTAGACTCAAGAAACGCCGATGACATGTCCAAGGTGATCAAGGAGGTCAAATCCAATGAAGACGTACTAATGATGCTCTTGAAAAACCAGACATCAATCTTAGATGCGACAATAAACATAGTCAGGACGAGCAGCTCAGCCACTAACGAGCGGATCAAGACACTAGAGAGCCAAATAGGTACAATTAATCTGGAAAGGGGAAAGTACCAAGGCGAGCACTTACAACAAGCATTCATGAGTCTGACAGCTCAATTAACTCTAGTGGCAACCGGATTGCAGCGAATGCAAAGTGAGATAGCTAATGTTCTCACTGACGTGCGCCATCGTACCATCAGTCCTATACTAGTGTCTCCCAAGCAACTAAGGGAGCAACTAGATCAGATTCGGGAACACATTCCACCGGATCAACTTCTTTCGGTAGCATCGGCTGAGGTGATCCAGCTGTATAAAATTATGCATGCCGAAGGGACCACAACGAGCAGCCACGTCGTTTTCAAAATATCGCTGCCACTGGTGTCTGTAACAAAACAGGAGATATTCAGCATCATGGCGATCCCGATGTGGAAGGCCGGAAGCTGGCAACGATTCTGGCTACAAACGGAAATCATAGCCGTCAATGCCCATAGAGATCAGTTCATGGGATTGACCAAGGAGGAGTTCAATCAGTGTCTAGAGCTGCCACACGACGAACACATCTGTTTCAACCACCAAGCCACATTCAGCGTGGAAAACCGGTGTGAATTCCAGCTGTTCAACAATAAGACGGAAACTATCTGCGAGGTCTCTCAGTCGAGGGCCGAGTTGTGGTGGTCAGCAACACGTCAGCGAAACAGATGGATGTTTGCCACACGCAGGCAAATTGAACTTCAAGCGGTGTGCAGCGGAACATCGTTCACAATCCAACTCAACGGAACGGGCTTACTATCACTGGCCCCAGGCTGCACTGCACGCAATTCAAAAATTAGCGTGAGCACATTCAGCACCGTAGTCAGCGAAACAAGGGCGGCATATGTTCGTTTTGGTAACATCACAAGGATGGACCTTAAGAACACACCTGAGCCACTGCAAGGAACGGCAGCCAAGGAAGTCAACTTGGAAGAACTGGGCGCTTTGCAGCACCAACTGGCCAAACTAAAAGAAACCACCTGGAAAAATCAAATCAACACTCCCCAGCACCATCAAATAGCTGCTTATGTGGCCTTAGCAATGGCAATGTTATTAGGCATTGCATGGGTTTTCAGACGAACGATCGGCAAATGGACACCAACACGCCGGAAACCCGAAGCCCGGCAGAACGTGGAAGAACCACAACCAGAACCTACCCCACGAAGGTTCTTGTTCGACGTAATTGAAGGTTGAACACTTGCTCAACGGCCGGGAGAATGTTCAGTCGCAGCAGTATGTAGTCATAAGTAATAATATTTCAGAACACAATACACGTTATGTAACAACTCTTCGTCACAGTGGCCTGCATTTATCGTAAATAAAGTATCATTTCCCAGGTCAAGCGAATATGCATGGTCAACTGAGACGAGGAAATGAACTGGGGCAATAGTCTCAGGTCGCAACACAACCCACATTCACAAGTAACCGCACACTTTTCTTATACGTTATTTCTGTTAACATAAGCATTTGTGTACCTATATATATTGTTTAAGTTTCATTAATAAAGTCAGTAAGAGTTCTAACGCCAACCTGAGAGCTTTTATTCATGCTATTCCCTTAGAACAATTCATGCACTCACACACTTCATACACGTCCAACTAGTTTCAAGTGCTAGTTGCGGCAACAAAACAGGCAAATAGTTTATGCACTATTTGCCAGGCATCTAAGCCTTCTTACACTTTACCATCAAATTCAGGTGTTGTTGAGGATACCTGTTTAAGGTATGCCCTCTGGGCTTCCACTGTATTAGCCATATTTACTCTAACTGGTTGTATTATGTTTGTTTTGATTTCTTCTATAGATTTGATATCGCTTTCTATATCTAAATCCTCTTGCGGTTGTGACTCGTCCAGGTCTTTTATCTGGCTTTCGTCGAATTCCGCTATTTCAGAAATATCGGTTGGGATGTTTATTATAATACTGTGTCTAACACTAGTATTATGTAATCTCTTACCGAATGAGCAGTGAACTTTTAAGCATTGTTTTTCAGTGAGCTTGTCTTTGTATATTAAAATAAGGTTTCGTAACGCATTCTATTGAGTTATCAATACCTTTATATGAGATATTAGCGTCTGAGTTTTTATCGGCTCGGTTTTATTGATGCATTTATATGATTTATCAAAAGCATCTCTAATGTTATTTATTTCTGTTGCTGAGATTTAGCCATTCCATGTATGTACATTTTAGCGATATAATCGCACCAGAGTACAGGTGCATTAAATTTGATAATTATTCATATAAAAATGTTTATTCAGATGTTTGGAAATTAAAGCAAAATCTTAGAAAAGAGATAGGGTCGTGAAGATTGAGCTAGAATTATAGCCTTGTTTTACAAAACTCCTCTAAGTAGGAAAGGATAGGGTCTATCCAAGATCGTTAAATTTAAATAACATTATTTGTTATTATATCTTATCTAACACTAGTATTATGTAATCTCTTACCGAATGAGCAGTGAACTTTTAAGCATTGTTTTTCAGTGAGCTTGTCTTTGTATATTAAAATAAGGTTTCGTAACGCATTCTATTGAGTTATCAATACCTTTATATGAGATATTAGCGTCTGAGTTTTTATCGGCTCGGTTTTATTGATGCATTTATATGATTTATCAAAAGCATCTCTAATGTTATTTATTTCTGTTGCTGAGATTTAGCCATTCCATGTATGTACATTTTAGCGATATAATCGCACCAGAGTACAGGTGCATTAAATTTGATAATTATTCATATAAAAATGTTTATTCAGATGTTTGGAAATTAAAGCAAAATCTTAGAAAAGAGATAGGGTCGTGAAGATTGAGCTGGAATTATAGCCTTGTTTTACAAAACTCCTCTAAGTAGGAAAGGATAGGGTCTATCCAAGATCGTTAAATTTAAATAACATTATTTGTTATTATATCTTATCGAGATCGTTGGCTCGACTCATATAGGTCTTTTTTTAATGATCTCTTATGTAGCAAATATAGCTTTAAAGCTAAGTTGAGGGCTAGATGATTACTAAAATCAACAGTAATAGATACTGGGCTTCTAAATGTGGCGTTGTGTCCACGACTTCTACAGTATTTAATACATTTGCGGTGTTATCGTCCGCTTTTGAACTTTTGCCACCCATCGTGATCTTATTTAAAATAAAGACATAGATATATCTTGAAGGTATATTAAAATTGAAATAATTAAAACTTGATGTCAATTCCCTAATAAATGGATGAATTCATTACACTCAGTTTACACAGGTGGCAATTGGCAAGTTTACAAGATTTTTACTTATACTAAGTTTAAGACTGAGTGCAATGTGTTAGTTAATGATTCATGTGCCCTATTTGGTTAGTAAGTTTTTGTTGCAGCGGAGACCGCATCGGCAACTTAAAATATATTGGGGCGGGTAGGGCTATGGCGATTAACGCAGCCCGCTTCGTTACTTCGCACCGCGAAGTTGAATATTGATGGCTTGTAAGCTGCTTCAAGCTGCTTACGCATATTGTCTATTTCAGTAGCATACTGAGACGCGGTCTTGCCTCTTTGTTGTCTATTCAATAATTTGGCTTTTATAACGTCTGGCGATTCGCCTTTTACGTTTGCCTGCAATATGGTAATTATTGGCTGTATTGTTGTCGCGTGTTCTACCTTATAGGTCAGTGGGCCAATAATGTTGGTCTTTATGACCTCTACGGCTAAAGCTTCCTGATCTCCTTTAGTTCGATTTGTCAACCTTAAAGCTGTCAAAAACCTGTTTAGATGGAGTTTCTTACCATCAAATTCAGGTATTATTAAGGATACCTGTTTAAGGTATGCCCTCTGGGCTTCCACTGTATTAGCCATATTTACTCTAACTGGTTGTATTATGTTTGTTTTGATTTCTTCTATAGATTTGATATCGCTTTCTATATCTAAATCCTCTTGCGGTTGTGACTCGTCCAGGTCTTTTATCTGGATTTCGTCGAATTCCGCTATTTCAGATATTTCTTCGATATCGCTTTCTATATCTAAATCCTCTTTCGGTTGTGACTCGTCCAGGTCTTTTATCTGGCTTTCGTCGAATTCCGCTATTTCAGAAATATCGGTTGGGATGTTTATTATAATACTGTGTCTAACACTAGTATTATGTAATCTCTTACCGAATGAGCAGTGAACTTTTAAGCATTGTTTTTCAGTGAGCTTGTCTTTGTATATTAAAATAAGGTTTCGTAACGCATTCTATTGAGTTATCAATACCTTTATATGAGATATTAGCGTCTGAGTTTTTATCGGCTCGGTTTTATTGATGCATTTATATGATTTATCAAAAGCATCTCTAATGTTATTTATTTCTGTTGCTGAGATTTAGCCATTCCATGTATGTACATTTTAGCGATATAATCGCACCAGAGTACAGGTGCATTAAATTTGATAATTATTCATATAAAAATGTTTATTCAGATGTTTGGAAATTAAAGCAAAATCTTAGAAAAGAGATAGGGTCGTGAAGATTGAGCTAGAATTATAGCCTTGTTTTACAAAACTCCTCTAAGTAGGAAAGGATAGGGTCTATCCAAGATCGTTAAATTTAAATAACATTATTTGTTATTATATCTTATCTAACACTAGTATTATGTAATCTCTTACCGAATGAGCAGTGAACTTTTAAGCATTGTTTTTCAGTGAGCTTGTCTTTGTATATTAAAATAAGGTTTCGTAACGCATTCTATTGAGTTATCAATACCTTTATATGAGATATTAGCGTCTGAGTTTTTATCGGCTCGGTTTTATTGATGCATTTATATGATTTATCAAAAGCATCTCTAATGTTATTTATTTCTGTTGCTGAGATTTAGCCATTCCATGTATGTACATTTTAGCGATATAATCGCACCAGAGTACAGGTGCATTAAATTTGATAATTATTCATATAAAAATGTTTATTCAGATGTTTGGAAATTAAAGCAAAATCTTAGAAAAGAGATAGGGTCGTGAAGATTGAGCTGGAATTATAGCCTTGTTTTACAAAACTCCTCTAAGTAGGAAAGGATAGGGTCTATCCAAGATCGTTAAATTTAAATAACATTATTTGTTATTATATCTTATCGAGATCGTTGGCTCGACTCATATAGGTCTTTTTTTAATGATCTCTTATGTAGCAAATATAGCTTTAAAGCTAAGTTGAGGGCTAGATGATTACTAAAATCAACAGTAATAGATACTGGGCTTCTAAATGTGGCGTTGTGTCCACGACTTCTACAGTATTTAATACATTTGCGGTGTTATCGTCCGCTTTTGAACTTTTGCCACCCATCGTGATCTTATTTAAAATAAAGACATAGATATATCTTGAAGGTATATTAAAATTGAAATAATTAAAACTTGATGTCAATTCCCTAATAAATGGATGAATTCATTACACTCAGTTTACACAGGTGGCAATTGGCAAGTTTACAAGATTTTTACTTATACTAAGTTTAAGACTGAGTGCAATGTGTTAGTTAATGATTCATGTGCCCTATTTGGTTAGTAAGTTTTTGTTGCAGCGGAGACCGCATCGGCAACTTAAAATATATTGGGGCGGGTAGGGCTATGGCGATTAACGCAGCCCGCTTCGTTACTTCGCACCGCGAAGTTGAATATTGATGGCTTGTAAGCTGCTTCAAGCTGCTTACGCATATTGTCTATTTCAGTAGCATACTGAGACGCGGTCTTGCCTCTTTGTTGTCTATTCAATAATTTGGCTTTTATAACGTCTGGCGATTCGCCTTTTACGTTTGCCTGCAATATGGTAATTATTGGCTGTATTGTTGTCGCGTGTTCTACCTTATAGGTCAGTGGGCCAATAATGTTGGTCTTTATGACCTCTACGGCTAAAGCTTCCTGATCTCCTTTAGTTCGATTTGTCAACCTTAAAGCTGTCAAAAACCTGTTTAGATGGAGTTTCTTACCATCAAATTCAGGTATTATTAAGGATACCTGTTTAAGGTATGCCCTCTGGGCTTCCACTGTATTAGCCATATTTACTCTAACTGGTTGTATTATGTTTGTTTTGATTTCTTCTATAGATTTGATATCGCTTTCTATATCTAAATCCTCTTGCGGTTGTGACTCGTCCAGGTCTTTTATCTGGATTTCGTCGAATTCCGCTATTTCAGATATTTCTTCGATATCGCTTTCTATATCTAAATCCTCTTTCGGTTGTGACTCGTCTGGCTTTCGTCGAATTCCGCTATTTCAGAAATATCGGTTGGGATGTTTATTATAATACTGTGTCTAACACTAGTATTATGTAATCTCTTACCGAATGAGCAGTGAACTTTTAAGCATTGTTTTTCAGTGAGCTTGTCTTTGTATATTAAAATAAGGTTTCGTAACGCATTCTATTGAGTTATCAATACCTTTATATGAGATATTAGCGTCTGAGTTTTTATCGGCTCGGTTTTATTGATGCATTTATATGATTTATCAAAAGCATCTCTAATGTTATTTATTTCTGTTGCTGAGATTTAGCCATTCCATGTATGTACATTTTAGCGATATAATCGCACCAGAGTACAGGTGCATTAAATTTGATAATTATTCATATAAAAATGTTTATTCAGATGTTTGGAAATTAAAGCAAAATCTTAGAAAAGAGATAGGGTCGTGAAGATTGAGCTAGAATTCTAGCCTTGTTTTACAAAACTCCTCAAAGTAGGAAAGGATAGGGTCGATCCTAGATCGTTAAATTTAAATAACATTATTTGTTATTATATCTTATCGAGATCGTTGGCTCGACTCATATAGGTCTTTTTTAATGATCTCTTGTGTAGCAAATATAGCTTTAAAGCTAAGTTGAGGGCTGAGATGATTACTAAAATCAACAGTAATAGATACTGGGCTTCTAAATGTGGCGTTGTGTCCACGACTTCTACAGTATTTACTACATTTGCGGTGTTATCGTCCGCTTTTGAACTTTTGCCACCCATCGTGATCTTATTTAAAATAAAGACATAGATATATCTTGAAGGTATATTAAAATTGAAATAATTAAAACTTGATGTCAATTCCCTAATAAATGGATGAATTCATTACACTCAGTTTACACAGGTGGCAATTGGCAAGTTTACAAGATTTTTACTTATACTAAGTTTAAGACTGAGTGCAATGTGTTAGTTAATGATTCATGTGCCCTATTTGGTTAGTAAGTTTTTGTTGCAGCGGAGACCGCATCGGCAACTTAAAATATATTGGGGCGGGTAGGGCTATGGCGATTAACGCAGCCCGCCGCGTTACTTCGCACCGCGAAGTTGAATATTGACGGCTTGTAGGCGCTCTTTGTAGCGCTGCCGGTCTTCCTCGTTGGTTGCCGTCTTTAGCAACTCGGTGTTTAAGCGTCTTGCGCTTAGTAGTTTTACTCTGCAGCCACCATGCTTTTTCTTCGGTGTCTAGTCAAGGGCTTTGGTCCCGCGGTTGGATCTGCCTCTATGGCCTCTTGAAGGCTGGGCAATTAACTTTGCTCGACAAGAGCAGGGTTTTCAAATGTCGGCCTTGTCGTCATTCCCTCGTAGCAGCAGTGAGCAGCACCATGCTCACCGCTGGTTTATACTGGTGACTCGTTTGGCTAGTATATGATATATTTTTCAGTTTTCGTTCACAAGTTTTTTCTCAACATTTTCTCAACGTTTTTCACATAATCAGTTTCAACTTTGTGTTTGTTGTGTTATTGTCCTGTCACGGTCGCCATATGTTGTGTTAAATCCGACCCCTTAAGATATTGGACATAAGTGAAAAGATAGCACATCCGTGCTGGTGGAGGTTTGCATTTAGATTGATTTATTCAGTACCAAGAGAAGTCGACTTAAGCTAAGTACATAATTGTTGCTGGCGACTGCGCTGCCGTTGACCACAACAGAGGCGCAGCCGCATATGTATATCTTAGGTATATGTTCAAGAGCGAGTGTCGTACGGGCATATGTTTATGTATATATGCGGTCAGCGTGGGAATGCTGACTTAGCGTAATGCCGCTATCAGCGTGCGACTTTTTAGTCCACTTGAATTTATTAGTTTACATAATGCAACTTAGTGTTGCTATGTTTTTAATGGTACAGTGTACCCTCGATATATGCACATACTACAGCCACAGTACTCCCAGTTCGTTCCGAAGTTGTCCGTGAAATACAAATTCCCTCTGTACAAAATCAAATTCTGATGTTAAATCAAGAAATTGAGGAAGGAATTTATATCGCAAATACGATATCCCATCACACAAACACATATGTCCGTATAATAAACACAACAAACACAAATAAAATTGTGAATTTAAATAAAATCAAATACGAAACCCTAAACAATTACGATATAATAAACGAAAGTAACGAAGGAAGAGATGAATTCGTTATGGAAAAGTTAATTAAAAATTTCCCGCCTTTGTTTAAAAACCAATTAAAAGATTTATGTACCAGATATACAGATATATTCGGACTGGAAACCGAATCGATAACAACTAATAATTTGTACAAGCAAAGACTTGGAATGAAGGATGATGAACCCGTATATATTAAGAATTATAGAAATCCTCACAGCCAAGTACAAGAAATTCAAGCCCAAGTTCAAAAATTAATAGATTATAACATAGTTGAACCATCAGTCTCAGCTTACAATAGCCCACTTTTATTAGTTCCAAAGAAGTCCCTTCCGGGATCTGATACGAAAAAATGGCGATTAGTAATTGACTATCGTCAGATTAACAAAAAACTCTTGTCTGACAAATTTCCGCTCCCTAGAATTGATGACATTCTAGATCAACTAGGTAGAGCAAAATACTTCTCATGCCTTGACTTAATGTCAGGTTTTCACCAAATTGAACTTGAAAAAAGTTCCAGGGATATAACGTCATTTTCAACGAGCATTGGATCGTATCGCTTCCCGCGATTACCATTTGGCTTGAAAATAGCCCCAAATTCATTCCAGAGAATGATAGCTTTCGCCTTCTCCGGATTAGAACCATCACAAGCATTTTTTTATATGGATGACTTAATAGTCGTAGGATGTTCCGAAAAACATATGCTCAAGAACTTAACTGATGTCTTCGAGAAATGTAGGCAACATAACCTAAAGCTACATCCTGAAAAATGTTAATTTTTCATGCATGAAGTCACATTTTTGGGACATAAATGCACTGATATAGGAATCTTGCCAGATGATAAAAAATGACGTCATAAAAAACTATCCAGTCCCACATGATGCGGACAGCGCTAGAATGCCTTCGATCATCTTAAAACGGAACTTATAAACCCAACCTTGTTACAATATCCAGATTTCACTAAAGCATTCTGCATAATAACTGATGCAAGCAAGCAAGCGTGTGGAGCGGTTTTAACTCAAAGCCATAATGGACTCCAACTTCCAATTGCATACGCATCAGGATTCTTTACCAAAGGGGAAAGTAACAGGAGTACCACTGAAAAAAAACTAGCTGCTATTCACTGGGCTATTATACATTTTCGACCATATATTTATGGTAACCACTTTACGGTTAAAACAGACCATAGACCACTAACTTATTTGTTTTCAATGGTAAATCCCAGTTAGAAATTAACACGTATGAGGTTTGAATTAGAGGAATTTGATTTTACGGTAGAATACCTGAAGGGGAAAGACAACT
Organism: Drosophila anomelani; assembly: GCA_035045905.1. Taxonomy (NCBI): domain Eukaryota; kingdom Metazoa; phylum Arthropoda; class Insecta; order Diptera; family Drosophilidae; genus Drosophila; species Drosophila anomelani. The sequence goes on along the minus strand of JAWNOO010000028.1, from coordinate 555,385 downwards.
TTGTTGCTGATGCGTTATCAAGAATAACCATCAAAGAATTACAAAACATTACTGGAAATATATTAAAAGTCACTACGAGAAATCAGAGTAAACAGAAAACTTCCTGCGCAGGAAATAAACAAGAAAAAGTAGATGTGCTACCGCAAAGTCTTACAAATGCTTCTAAGCCCAACGTATACGAAGTCATTGTAAATTACGAGGTACGAAAAGTAGTGACCTTGCAAAAAACAGACTCTCTATGTTTACTAAAACAAGGAAAAAGGGTTATAGCAAGAATTGACGTTAGCGATATGTTTACCAATTGAAGCCGGTATACTCAATATCAGCAAACTCAAAGTGGCACCGAGCGAACAGATCTTTGATACAATCTCAATAGAATCTTTTAAAATTATGGGCAATAAATTATTACAATCTCTAAGAGTAGCGCTACTCAAGCCGGTGACCCTATTATCAAATGTTGATAAAAATAAAGAAGCAATACTGTTTACATTTCATGACGATCCAATACAAGGAGGTCACACTGGCATTACAAAAACCTTGGCCAAGGTCCAGAGACACTACTACTGGAAAAATATGTCTAAGGACATAAAAGAGTACATAAGAAAATGTCCAAAATGCCAAAAGTCTAAAACGACTAAAAATACAAAGACTCCATTAACAATTACAGACACCCCAATAAATGCATTCGACAGAGTGATAGTGGATACTGTTGGTCCGCTTCCAAAATCAGAACATGGTAACGAATATGTAGTCACTTTAATATGTGATTTAACAAAATATTTAGTAGCCATACCAGTTGCAAACAAAAACGCAACAACTGTCGCAAAAGCAATATTCGAATCTTTTATTCTGAAGTACGGTCCAATGAAGACGTTCATTACGGACATGGGAACAGAATATAAGAACACTATTATAAATGACCTGTGCAAATATTTAAAAATTAAAAATATAACATCTTCAGCACACCACCACCAGACAGTCGGAACAATAGAAAGAAGCCATAGAACTTTAAACGAGTATATACGATCTTACATATCGGTAGATAAAACCGATTGGGACGTTTGGCTTCAATATTTTGTCTTTTGTTTCAACACGACCCCCTCTATGGCACATAATTATTGTCCATATGAATTAGTTTTTGGTAAGACAAGTAATCTACCAAAACACTTTAATAGCATAGATACCATAGAACCTATATATAATATAGATGACTACGCTAAGGAGAGTAAGTATAGATTAGAAGTAGCTTACAAAAGAGCTAGAGTTATGTTAGAAGAACATAAGAATATAAATAATTTACTATATGATCAGAAGGTAAGGGATATAGATATAAACGTAGGTGATCAGGTTTTATTAAAAAATGAAACTGGTCATAAATTAGATTTTAAATATACAGGGGCCTATAGGGTAGAACATATAGGGGATAGGGATAATAACCATAATAAATAATAAACATAAAAAACAAATAGTACATAAAGATAGATTAAAACAATTCATAATTATTTTTTCTATTTTCATACATATATATATATATATATCATTCATGAAAATACATGAAATATACTCGAAAAAAAAAGGAAATATATATATAATTAAAATATCTTTAAAATTCGTAAATTTATACTAGAAAATAACTTTATTATATTACGTTATTTTTCAAAAGGAGGGAGATGTAATATGCACACATTTGAATATGTATATCAGACATACGAAATACTTAAATGCATTGAAGGGTTATACAACCCAAGGCCAGGTCATAAACCTCAGCCGAAATATGAATCCCTCGTTGCGCATTTGCACCGCACGTTGAAAGTGCAGGTGTCAGCATAAATGCACCACGAGCGGATCTTACGTATGCATGTGCATATACCTCCGCGCTCCAGACTAAGCGAGCATAGCTATATACTTAAGAATACATAGCCGCCTTACCGCTGCCACTGTTGGCAGCGCGGCTATCATATTTAGCTTTCATTAGCCCTTAAGTTATTTGATAAAACAAGAACAAATTCTGAGCTAAGAGCGACAACAACGATTGCTCTGGCCTCCTAAGTGCGATTGTTAAAACTTTGAACTAAAATGAATAATAATAAAATCTGACAATCAAAACTCAAATCAACTTGACTTGTTCTAATACATGGCGGAATGGATATCCTGGGTACGCAACAACTCATCTAATACAGAGGATATTTGGGTGCGAAGACAGTTTTTCTTTGTAGGATTGTAGGGATTGTTCTCAAGATTTTTGATTGTGCGCGCTGTATGATATCTATGTTTCTGCTGCTCGCGTTCCCCCACAGATGGGAGCCATACGTCCAGATTGGCTTTAGGACTGAATTGTAGAGTAGTAATAGTGGCGATCGTGAGTTTATCCAGTGGAGGCTGCTGGCTTTCAGTTTCAGGTGCATCTTCTTGCATTCGATGTGCTTGCGCCAGGTTAGTCGTCTGTCAAGGTGGACGCCAAGGTATGTTACTTCGTTAGCTTGGGGGATCTGCATACCGTTAAGTAAAAGCGGAGGACATGTTTGTCTATTGAGAGTAAACGTTACATGTTCACACTTTTGTTCGTTTATTTTAATGCGCCAGTCGGACAGCCACCTTTCCACTACTATTAGATGATTAGCCAGTCGGTTTGTTGCATCTGGAGCGACTAAGGATAGCGGTATCGTCGGCGAACGTTGACGTTGTTAGTTGTGCGTTCATAGGAATATCCGCAGTATACAATACATATACACTTGGGCCGAGTGCGCTTCCTTGTGGAACTTCAGCTTCGATGATGTAGTCGCCCGAAGTAGCTGCGTTGCATCTCACGGAGAATGCCCTATTGTAGAGGTATGATTCCAGTAGCTTGTGGGTGTATGTTGGCAAATACGTTTTAATTGTATGCATGAGCTCATTAAGCCAAACTCGCTCGAAAGCTTGAGATACGTCGAGAAAAATAGCGCTACAGTGTTCTCGCTGTTCGAAGGCTGAGCGTATTTCGGATGTTAATCTGTTCACATGCTCGATGGTTCCGTGGTTTCGTCGGAATCCAAATTGGTGTGCCGGTATGATATTGCAAGCTTCCAGATGTGGTATTATGCGAGTTAACAAGCATTTTTCAAACAATGAATTATTGAATTATTGGCAGGAGGAATGAATTTGAGGCAGGATTTGGCTGGAAGACACTTCGGAGATGTGTAGCGAATGTTTCAGCTCGGTCTTCGTCGCTGCGAGCCCAGCATCCCGAAGACTTTCTTATCGGGGTGATCGTTTCCATTGGGGCGCTAAGATTTGGGTGGGTCCTCCACAGAGGATACTTAGTGCTTGTTGGCGAAAGATTCTGGATGTACCTCAGCTGTGCATTTTCTTCTTGTTGGTAAAGAGCCTGGTCAAGTAAACTGGTTGCTTCCTTAATGCGTTGCTTTGAAGCTGGTGATCTGCTGTTTTGCCATTCACGCGTTCGCCTCTTTTCTCGCACGAGCTGTTCGATTTGCTGATTGGATTTGTAGTATGTGTTTCGGTCTTCTTCCTTCCCTTGAGAAGTAGAGATTTTAGCTGCCGCAACGAGTACTTCTTCCAGGGCGCTCGTAGTGTAGTCGATGTCCGATTCCATGTTAAGGTCCGGGGCGAGTTCTATGTGGGCACTCACATACTTTTTGTATTTAAGCCAGTTAGTTTTCGGCGACGTCAGGTTGGAAGGGTATTCGGGTTTTTCCGGGCTTTGAAGAACCGTTAAAAGCACAGGCAAGTGGTCTGATGATAAGTCCGAGACTGCTTTGGCACTTAGATTGAGGAGGTATGTTTTTTGTCACCGCAAAATCAATAATGTCTGGGACCTTGCGTGGGTCGGTTGGCCAGTATGTGGGACTTCCAGGGGAAACATAGTCAAGTTTATTTCTCACATTTATAATTGCATTGTACAATTGCCTTTCTTTGGGAGTCACTAGGCATGATTCCCAGTGCGTATGTTTGGCATTGTAGTCTCTTGCGGGTATAAAACGATCCCCAAGTGAATTGTAGAAGTCCATAAATTGTCCTTCCGAGACTGAGAAACGAGGAGGACAGTAAACGGCAGCGATTGTAAGGCTTCCGTTTCTTGACTGAATTTGTATCGATGTGGCCTGCAAAAAGTTTGTTGCAAACCTTTTGTGAAAATTGTGTTTAATGAGTTCTCTGATTAGGACTCCAGTTTCGCCGTGGGATTTTCCATCTGGATAATTTGTGCGGTAGATTCTATAGCCTCTTATTTGAAAGTTTTATTTGCTTGTAAGATGCGTTTCGACCAGTAGCATAACGTCAATATGGTTTTCTGCCAAGAATTGTGACAATTCTAGTTTATGCCGTGAGACACCATTGGCGTTCCACATTGATATTCGTAGAGTCTGCATAGATGATTTAGAATGTTGTACTTCAAGCAGCTGTATTACCATGTTCTGGTTCTGAACTAGTGTTTGCATGGTCGTTTTCATGAATGATATAAACTCCATCATACTTTGTTGGAGGGTAAACATCATAGTTTCCGTTTTGCTATGTGGCTGCTCTGGGGCCTGTTGAGCGCTTTGTGAGTTAGGCTGAATTGGATTTTCCGTTCCAGATCGTAGACCATCGGCATAGGAAAAGCCATTGGTGGTGTTAAGGGGACCGAATGAGGACCTCGCAGCTTTGGCGAAGAAGACGTCTGGCGTAACTTTTGACTCAAAGTACGCATTCTGCGGATTTTGGTTGCGAGTTGCGGTCGCTTGACGCATGCGACTCTTAAACTCCTTGTACACCACACATCCTCTTTGGTTTGCCGTATGGTTGCCTCCCCAGTTTTCACATTACTTCACGGTACTGTCCTTGTTTGTAGTGCATTGAGCGGAGTTGCGGGCGTCTCCGCAAACTACACAGACAGCCCAAAGTGTGCAGTATGACCTAGTGTGTCCGTACTCTTGGCAGTTAGTGCATTGCACTGGGCCGTTGCGTTTATGTGGCTCTTCAACAGTGATCCTCCGATGCAAGAGATATTGCAGCTTGTAGATGGGGTGGACTTCGTTCTTCTTCAACAACCCGCTTTCTGACTCGAGCATGACCTTGAAGAGGGGTTGTGGCTTTTTATCTTTATTTAGAATGTTAATAACATTCTTGGCGGCGAAGCCCTTTTTTTTAAGGGCGGTTTTCATTTCCGCGGCGGTAACATCGGGTTCGATTCCCTTTACTACCACTTGTAGGCCCTTGCTGCCTTTCAGCTGGTACGTGTAATAGTTTTTCTGAGCATTGTTCAGATATTGGGACACGATGCGGAAGTGCTCTTTAGTCTTGGTTTGCATCTTTGTTTCATGGATGATCCCTTTGGTAAGCAGGACAACAGAGCTTTTCTCCCTGATATAGATTGGAGGGGGCTTGGGTTTTTTTTGCGGTGTTACTATGCGGGCTAAGCTTGCGCTTAACTTGGATGTAGCGATCCATTCCAGTCTGTGTGGTCGGGGCCGCTGTGGCACTTTCCGAAGTTGTTGTGGTTGCACTCGCTGTAGTCGTTGACGTCGCGGTGTTTTGAATTGCGGTGGATGTTGCCGTGGTTGTAGAAATTGTAGAACTGCTTGTTGCTGGTGCGAAAGTTGTTTCCGCCATTGGAGGGGGGTTTTACACTGCGAACTCCATGACGCGGAAGTCGGAGTGAGCAGAGCGGGTGAGCATGACCGTGCCCTTTCTCTTTCAGCGGTCAGTAGAGCTGTGCTCTTAAACGCTGGTTTTACCATTTCGGTATCGCAGGTTGAAAAGTAAGAGTAAAAGCCGTTTCTTTGGTTTACTGAGTTTCAACGCTCGTTCTTTTATTTATTCGTTCGTTATTTATTTAAAACAATGCACTAGTGTTGGTTTTAGCACATCACAACTGTTATAAAAAGCTAGTCTATTGCTTTCTTATAAATCGTGGTTCAGCTTATATTGGGTTACCCCAGATTTTTTGTTTGCTTAATTGTTTTTTTTTATTTTATTAAACACTATTATGTTGCAGTTTTCCCGGAGCTCGGGCAAAGCACGTCCGCTCAGTTCGGTAGTTGAACTCAAAGATCCCAGTCTCCTCGTCCTTTACGCAACCGTCCTCGAGACCCTCCAGCCGCAATGCATCCGCGACCACCTCAACGGTGCAGAATTATTTCGCCTCAGGCCCTACAGCCGTCTTGCTGAGCACGGCAATTATTGACGTGTGCCCTTTGGGCATGAGTTACCGAGCCCGAGCTTTATTCGACTCGGGACCGGAGGCTACTTTCATCTCCGAATGTATGTTATACCTCCTCAAGTTGCCATTCCGCAAAATACAGACCCAAGTCTCAGGGCTAAACCAATGCCCTCCCATCCAATATCTCCAATACAAAGGCAAACAGAGTCGCACCCTCCACGACTCAAGTACACCACAGAAATGAAGATTTGGCTTCGCAGCAAGTTCTGGGGTCATTAAACACAAAAGTACCAGAAAATAACTTAGCGTTGTATTTAATGCTTAGTCCGTCTGCGAATGGAGCCAGCTTAAATGATATTCTTCACGCTGGTTCAGTACTGCAATCCCTTCTAACCATTCAACTTCTAAAGTGGTGGTATTTTCAATATATGTTCAGTGCATTACAAAGATGTACCGTCAGATCGGGGTCGATCTGAAGCATACACCCTTTCAAAGAATCCTGTTCCGAAATAAGGAAGGAGATATCCGAGACTACGAATTAAAAACAGTTACGTTCGAGGTCAACTGTGCGCCTTTCCTCGCTATTCGAGTGCTGCAGCAGCTAGCAGAGGATGTCCAAACGCAGTTTCCAAAAGTCAGTCACATTATTAAACAGCAGTTGTACGTCGATGACGTTCTGACAGGGGCAAATTCCATAAATGAGGCCCATAGTTCGATCCAAGAGCTACAAGCAGCTCTTAGCTCTGCTGGTTTCCCTTTGAGAAAGTGGACTTCAAAGCAGCCGAACCAGCCGATTCCAGCCGAACACCTCCTTCATAGCGAGTTTCTCGATATCGATACCGAAAGCATGAACGCTCGGGATTCGACGGAGGGCGAAGTCTGACGAATTCTATTTTATCCCACCAGAAATAGAGTTGAAACCCTCTTACACAAGGCGCGAGGTGTTATCCCAAGTCGCGAGGTTGTTTGATCCAGCCGGATGGCTTGCTCCGTTTATAATACGTTCGAAAATGTTCATGCAGGAGATGTGGCTGCAAGATTTAGGCTGGGATGATAAGCTTCCCAGCGAAATGAGTCAGAGGTGGCAGGCGTTTCTCCACGAGTATTCCAACCTCAACCAGATCCGCGTTCTGAGATGGGTATGTTATCAGCCTGAAATCAAAGTGGCGTATCATTGATTCTGCTATGCGTCCCAAAACGATTTTGGAGCCGCGATCTACGTGCGTGTCGAGGTTGGTCAGGAAATCCTTTCTAACCTCCTCACATGCAAGACACGAGTCGCTCCAGTAAAGACCGTGTCACTTCCACGCCTATAGCTCTGTGGGGCAGTGCTTGTTTGCCAAAATGGTGACAGCTATTCTTCCCAATATGCTCACACCAAATTCCGACATACGCTGCTGGACCGATATGACAATCGTTCTGGCCTGGTTAAGGAATCCTGCGTGCAACTGGACCACGTTTGTAGCCAACAGAGTGGCCAAGATCACGCAGGCAGTACCAGTCGACTGCTGGGCACACGTTCGATCCGAACAAAATTCCGCCGATTTAGCTAGTCGAGGCGTGTCCCTACTCGAGTTAGCGGATAGTCACCTTTGGTGGGACGGGCCAGAGTGGCTGCACACAAGAGCTATGGCCAGCGTAAAGCGATTTGCATCCGAAAGCAGAGCTCGAGCAGCGCGCAGTGAAAGTGGACTTCAGCCAGCGCCCCTCTGACAAATTTCTAGAACGCTTCTCTAAACTGGACAAAGCACGGCGAGTCCTGGCATATGTTTGGCGCTTCCTTAGTCGCTGCCGCAAGGGCACAATCTCCTCTACTTCGTGACCACGAGTGAAGAAATCCGAGAGGCAGAACGAGCGCTGATTTCCATTGCGTAGCGTAGAGTATACGGCCAAGAACAGAAGCACTTGGCAGAGAAGAAGCCTCTTCCTCCTCTTCCAATTTTAAACTTATTTCCGATGATGGACCAACACGGCCCTCTAAGTCGCATCACAGCCTCTAGAGCCCTCCAGTATGATGAACGCCATCCCATAATTCTGCCTTATGGCTGTAGGCTGTCTCGCCTTCTTATCCAATTTACCCACCAGATTACTCTTTACGGCGGTAGTCAGTTGATCGTACGCCTGATCCGATCGAAGTATTGGATTCCTAAAATCAAGAATCTGCTCAAGGCTGTGGTGAATCCGTGTAAGATTTGCATGATTTACAAGAAGAAAATCCAAACACAGCTCATGGGCGATCTTCCAACTGACAGAGGCTTTCACATATACGGGCATTGATTATGGCGGCCAGTTCGAAATAATGGGGGGGCTTCACATATGGGAAGGTCTGTGGGAAGCAGGGGTGAAAAGTTTCAAAACTCCTTTCTACAAAGCTACGGCTACCCGCAATTATACGTTTAAGGAACTTGCGACGCTTCAAGCTAAGATCGAAGCTTGCCTCAACTCCAGACTCCTCTCCCCGATGTCTGAAGATCTCTCCGATCTGCTAGCCCTCCCGCCTGGCCATTTTCTGATTGGAGGGCGGTTGCTTTCCACGGCTGAGCCTGAGATAAAAGGCGAAGCCAAGTCGATACTCAATCGATGGCAACATTTGAAGGCCCAACATCAGCAGTTTAGTGCGCGGTGGAAAGAGGAGTATCTCAAAGAACTCTACAAACGCAACACATGGCAATTTCCGACCCGAAATATTCAAATCAACGATATGGTGGTAGTCAAGAAGGACAATTTGCCCACGAATGATTAGCGGCTCGGCAGAATTTTTTCTGTTTTCCCCGGAGCCGATACCCGAGTTCGAGTGGCTGAAGTCCGTACGGCGCGCGGCACAATAAAACGCCACGTGCACAAAGTCATCCTTCTCCCTGTGGAGAGCAAGAAACCAGCTGTTTCCAGCAATTAATATATTTCCGTCTGCGAGATTTAATACTCTCCTTTCTCTCCTTTCCTCGCAAAACAATTTCAAGATAATGGTGTCGCGTCCTCGTACCGCCCAAAATTTGGAAAGCAGACGTACCCGAGGTATTAAATCCTACCGTTGCCGAGTCTGCCGGGGCATCCATCCACTTCGCAGGTGCAAGAGGTTCCGCAAACTGAGCGCTGAAAAGCGCCTTCGGGCAATCCGTATTAATAAGTACTGCTCGAACTGCCTCGTTCATGAGCACTCAGGAGGGACCTGCCGCAGCACCGAGGGCAGCAAAACGTGTGGAGGGGACCACCACACTCTACGCCACGTGCACGAGGAGCCAGCATCGCAGTCATCGTCGCCTCGGCCATCCTCGTCTCGCGCACGTCCTGAACGCACGGCGGGTCAGCCCGTCTCCAATAAACCCCCTCTCCATCTCCGACCGTGGCTGCGTATCTGCAGCGGAAGGTCGTACACATCCTTCCGACAGCCTGTGTTTTGCTGGACACAGGAACGACGACCTTCGAGATGGGGGCTATGATCGACCCGTGCATGCCGGTCAGCAGCATTGACCGGTTACTGGCGGCCAGCATTAAGATCCGAACGCCCCTACCCCGCTCTTACTTTTAAGTTAGTAATAAATTGAAGTTGTGCGAATAAAGTGATTATACTGTGAAGCCGTTATCGCCGCCCTATCTTCTTTTTGTGGACTTGGGAAAATTTCTAACCGCCACCAGATCCAACCACAAGTGATTTCCCGGCCACTGACTACCACTCCCACGACAGCCGGCCTTATCCTAAAGGAAGTCCGCCCACTCCAGTTCACTAAGCTTTTTCGGTGCAGTTGCACTTGTTATCTTATCTCTTGCTCTCAAGTACAGTGGTAATCCTATAATGACTACTCAAATTGTTAGTGTCGCCAACACCTGCAAAAAGATAGTTACTTCAGACGGTATCACCATCGAATGCTGGTTGTGCGACAACCATTCTCATGATTTGAGAAAAAACATCGACCCCAAGATTTTTAGATCGAGTGCTAAAAAAAATTCGGAATCCGGATGTGCCGCGACATTACCTGTACTCCCAGCAATAGCCGTTTTGTCTCCTGGGTGGTCGTAAATAATGACCCCGTTAATTTACCCGAACAAGGTGTCAGGCCCGGACTACCGGCGATGTAGCAGTATCACCTACAATACAGATTCTTGTTTCGCGGCTCTCTCCTGATCAAACATCGGAAGATGAAATCGCCTTATGCAAACCAAGAGCTGAAGAAGATCAAAATTAATGTCGAGGAATTCAAATTTTCTTATACTTGGAACAGTTTGGCAAGAGTTTGTTTAACAAGGGTAGCGCCGCTGACGCAACTCAAAGATCCTTAATATCTAACTTTCGATGTGACGCTCGACATTGGGCAAAATTAATAATTTTTTAATTTTGTTAACACTAGACGTAAGCCTATAACTCTTCCTTCCTCGCTTTCGTTTGAAAACACAATCGTAAATAATGATCAGGACATTGCCGAGGTATTGGGACACGATGCGGAAGTGCTCTTTAGTCTTGGTTTGCATCTTTGTTTCATGGATGATCCCTTTGGTAAGCGGGACAACATGAAAATTGTCACCGTTCCCGATCAACGTCGCAATTCGGTTGACCAGGGCAGAGCTTTTCTCCCTGATATAGATTGGAGGGGGCTTGGGGTTTTTTTTGCGGTGTCTTGCGCTGGTTGGTTTTCCTCGACCTCCGCCAGTGGGGCAAATTTGTTCCTACTGGATCTGCCTGGGTTTTCGTCGATTTTTTGGACGCGGTTAATTTTTGTTTTATTGCCTGCCGGATTACTATGCGGGCTAAGCTTGCGCTTAACTTGGATGTAGCGATCTATTCCAGTCTGTGTGGTCGGGGCCGCTGTGGCACTTTCCGAAGTTGCTGTGGTTGCACTCGCTGTAGTCGTTGACGTCGCGGTGGATGTTGCCGTGGTTGTAGAAATTGTAGAACTGCTTGTTGCTGGTGCGAAAGTTGTTTCCGCCATTGGAGGGGGGTTTTACACTGCGAACTCCATGACGCGGAAGTCGGAGTGAGCAGAGCGGGTGAGCATGACCGTGCCCTTTCTCTTTCAGTGGTCAGTAGAGCTGTGCTCTTAAACGCTGGTTTTACCATTTCGGTATCGCAGGTTGAAAAGTAAGAGTAAAAGCCGTTTCTTTGGTTTACTGAGTTTCAACGCTCGTTCTTTTATTTATTCGTTCGTTATTTATTTAAAACAATGCACTAGTGTTGGTTTTAGCACATCACAACTGTTATAAAAAGCTAGTCTATTGCTTTCTTATAAATCGTGGTTCAGCTTATATTGGGTTACCCCAGATTTTTTGTTTGCTTAATTGTTTTTTTTTTATTTTATTAAACACTATTATGTTGCAGTTTTCCCGGAGCTCGGGCAAAGCACGTCCGCTCAGTTCGGTAGTTGAACTCAAAGATCCCAGCCTCCTCGTCCTTTACGCAACCGTCCTCGAGACCCTCCAGCCGCAATGCATCCGCGACCACCTCAACGGTGCAGAATTATTTCGCCTCAGGCCCTACAGCCGTCTTGCTGAGCACGGCAATTATTGACGTGTGCTCTTTGGGCATGAGTTACCGAGCCCGAGCTTTATTCGACTCGGGACCGGAGGCTACTTTCATCTCCGAATGTATGTTATACCTCCTCAAGTTGCCATTCCGCAAAATACAGACCCAAGTCTCAGGGCTAAACCAATGCCCTCCCATCCAATATCTCCAATACAAAGGCAAACAGAGTCGCACCCTCCACGACTCAAGTACACCACAGAAATGAAGATTTGGCTTCGCAGCAAGTTCTGGGGTCATTAAACACAAAAGTACCAGAAAATAACTTAGCGTTGTATTTAATGCTTAGTCCGTCTGCGAATGGAGCCAGCTTAAATGATATTCTTCACGCTGGTTCAGTACTGCAATCCCTTCTAACCATTCAACTTCTAAAGTGGTGGTATTTTCAATATATGTTCAGTGCATTACAAAGATGTACCGTCAGATCGGGGTCGATCTGAAGCATACACCCTTTCAAAGAATCCTGTTCCGAAATAAGGAAGGAGATATCCGAGACTACGAATTAAAAACAGTTACGTTCGAGGTCAACTGTGCGCCTTTCCTCGCTATTCGAGTGCTGCAGCAGCTAGCAGAGGATGTCCAAACGCAGTTTCCAAAAGTCAGTCACATTATTAAACAGCAGTTGTACGTCGATGACGTTCTGACAGGGGCAAATTCCATAAATGAGGCCCATAGTTCGATCCAAGAGCTACAAGCAGCTCTTAGCTCTGCTGGTTTCCCTTTGAGAAAGTGGACTTCAAACCAGCCGAACCAGCCGATTCCAGCCGAACACCTCCTTCATAGCGAGTTTCTCGATATCGATACCGAAAGCATGAACGCTCGGGATTCGACGGAGGGCGAAGTCTGACGAATTCTATTTTATCCCACCAGAAATAGAGTTGAAACCCTCTTACACAAGGCGCGAGGTGTTATCCCAAGTCGCGAGATTGTTTGATCCAGCCGGATGGCTTGCTCCGTTTATAATACGTTCGAAAATGTTCATGCAGGAGATGTGGCTGCAAGATTTAGGCTGGGATGATAAGCTTCCCAGCGAAATGAGTCAGAGGTGGCAGGCGTTTCTCCACGAGTATTCCAACCTCAACCAGATCCGCGTTCTGAGATGGGTATGTTATCAGCCTGAAATCAAAGTGGCGTATCATTGATTCTGCTATGCGTCCCAAAACGATTTTGGAGCCGCGATCTACGTGCGTGTCGAGGTTGGTCAGGAAATCCTTTCTAACCTCCTCACATGTAAGACACGAGTCGCTCCAGTAAAGACCGTGTCACTTCCACGCCTATAGCTCTGTGGGGCAGTGCTTGTTTGCCAAAATGGTGACAGCTATTCTTCCCAATATGCTCACACCAAATTCCGACATACGCTGCTGGACCGATATGACAATCGTTCTGGCCTGGTTAAGGAATCCTGCGTGCAACTGGACCACGTTTGTAGCCAACAGAGTGGCCAAGATCACGCAGGCAGTACCAGTCGACTGCTGGGCACACGTTCGATCCGAACAAAATTCCGCCGATTTAGCTAGTCGAGGCGTGTCCCTACTCGAGTTAGCGGATAGTCACCTTTGGTGGGACGGGCCAGAGTGGCTGCACACAAGAGCTATGGCCAGCGTAAAGCGATTTGCATCCGAAAGCAGAGCTCGAGCAGCGCGCAGTGAAAGTGGACTTCAGCCAGCGCCCCTCTGACAAATTTCTAGAACGCTTCTATAAACTGGACAAAGCACGGCGAGTCCTGGCATATGTTTGGCGCTTCCTTAGTCGCTGCCGCAAGGGCACAATCTCCTCTACTTCGTGACCACGAGTGAAGAAATCCGAGAGGCAGAACGAGCGCTGATTTCCATTGCGTAGCGTAGAGTATACGGCCAAGAACAGAAGCACTTGGCAGAGAAGAAGCCTCTTCCTCCTCTTCCAATTTTAAACTTATTTCCGATGATGGACCAACACGGCCCTCTAAGTCGCATCACAGCCTCTAGAGCCCTCCAGTATGATGAACGCCATCCCATAATTCTGCCTTATGGCTGTAGGCTGTCTCGCCTTCTTATCCAATTTACCCACCAGATTACTCTTTACGGCGGTAGTCAGTTGATCGTACGCCTGATCCGATCGAAGTATTGGATTCCTAAAATCAAGAATCTGCTCAAGGCTGTGGTGAATCCGTGTAAGATTTGCATGATTTACAAGAAGAAAATCCAAACACAGCTCATGGGCGATCTTCCAACTGACAGAGGCTTTCACATATACGGGCATTGATTATGGCGGCCAGTTCGAAATAATGGGGGGGCTTCACATATGGGAAGGTCTGTGGGAAGCAGGGGTGAAAAGTTTCAAAACTCCTTTCTACAAAGCTACGGCTACCCGCAATTATACGTTTAAGGAACTTGCGACGCTTCAAGCTAAGATCGAAGCTTGCCTCAACTCCAGACTCCTCTCCCCGATGTCTGAAGATCTCTCCGATCTGCTAGCCCTCCCGCCTGGCCATTTTCTGATTGGAGGGCGGTTGCTTTCCACGGCTGAGCCTGAGATAAAAGGCGAAGCCAAGTCGATACTCAATCGATGGCAACATTTGAAGGCCCAACATCAGCAGTTTAGTGCGCGGTGGAAAGAGGAGTATCTCAAAGAACTCTACAAACGCAACACATGGCAATTTCCGACCCGAAATATTCAAATCAACGATATGGTGGTAGTCAAGAAGGACAATTTGCCCACGAATGATTAGCGGCTCGGCAGAATTTTTTCTGTTTTCCCCGGAGCCGATACCCGAGTTCGAGTGGCTGAAGTCCGTACGGCGCGCGGCACAATAAAACGCCACGTGCACAAAGTCATCCTTCTCCCTGTGGAGAGCAAGAAACCAGCTGTTTCCAGCAATTAATATATTTCCGTCTGCGAGATTTAATACTCTCCTTTCTCTCCTTTCCTCGCAAAACAATTTCAAGATAATGGTGTCGCGTCCTCGTACCGCCCAAAATTTGGAAAGCAGACGTACCCGAGGTATTAAATCCTACCGTTGCCGAGTCTGCCGGGGCATCCATCCACTTCGCAGGTGCAAGAGGTTCCGCAAACTGAGCGCTGAAAAGCGCCTTCGGGCAATCCGTATTAATAAGTACTGCTCGAACTGCCTCGTTCATGAGCACTCAGGAGGGACCTGCCGCAGCACCGAGGGCAGCAAAACGTGTGGAGGGGACCACCACACTCTACTCCACGTGCACGAGGAGCCAGCATCGCAGTCATCGTCGCCTCGGCCATCCTCGTCTCGCGCACGTCCTGAACGCACGGCGGGTCAGCCCGTCTCCAATAAACCCCCTCTCCATCTCCGACCGTGGCTGCGTATCTGCAGCGGAAGGTCGTACACATCCTTCCGACAGCCTGTGTTTTGCTAGACACAGGAACGACGACCTTCGAGATGGGGGCTATGATCGACCCGTGCATGCCGGTCAGCAGCATTGACCGGTTACTGGCGGCCAGCATTAAGATCCGAACGCCCCTACCCCGCTCTTACTTTTAAGTTAGTAATAAATTGAAGTTGTGCGAATAAAGTGATTATACTGTGAAGACGAAATCGCCGCCCTATCTTCTTTTTGTGGACTTGGGAAAATTTCTAACCGCCACCAGATCCAACCATAAGCGATTCCCCGGCCACTGACGACCACTCCCACGACAGCCGGCCTTATCCTAAAGGAAGTCCGCCCACTCCAGTTCACTAAGCTTTTTCGGTGCAGTTGCACTTGTTATCTTATCTCTTGCTCTCAAGTACAGTGGTAATCCTATAATGACTACTCAAATTGTTAGTGTCGCCAACACCTGCAAAAAGATAGTTACTTCAGACGGTATCACCATCGAATGCTGGTTGTGCGACAACCATTCTCATGATTTGAGAAAAAACATCGACCCCAAGATTTTTAGATCGAGTGCTAAAAAAAATTCGGAATCCGGATGTGCCGCGACATTACCTGTACTCCCAGCAATAGCCGTTTTGTCTCCTGGGTGGTCGTAAATAATGACCCCGTTAATTTACCCGAACAAGGTGTCAGGCCCGGACTACCGGCGATGTAGCAGTATCACCTACAATACAGATTCTTGTTTCGCGGCTCTCTCCTGATCAAACATCGGAAGATGAAATCGCCTTATGCAAACCAAGAGCTGAAGAAGATCAAAATTAATGTCGAGGAATTCAAATTTTCTTATACTTGGAACAGTTTGGCAAGAGTTTGTTTAACAAGGGTAGCGCCGCTGACGCAACTCAAAGATCCTTAATATCTAACTTTCGATGTGACGCTCGACATTGGGCAAAATTAATAATTTTTTAATTTTGTTAACACTAGACGTAAGCCTATAACTCTTCCTTCCTCGCTTTCGTTTGAAAACACAATCGTAAATAATGATCAGGACATTGCCGAGGTATTGGGACACGATGCGGAAGTGCTCTTTAGTCTTGGTTTGCATCTTTGTTTCATGGATGATCCCTTTGGTAAGCGGGACAACATGAAAATTGTCACCGTTCCCGATCAACGTCGCAATTCGGTTGACCAGGGCAGAGCTTTTCTCCCTGATATAGATTGGAGGGGGCTTGGGGTTTTTTTTGCGGTGTCTTGCGCTGGTTGGTTTTCCTCGACCTCCGCCAGTGGGGCAAATTTGTTCCTACTGGATCTGCCTGGGTTTTCGTCGATTTTTTGGACGCGGTTAATTTTTGTTTTATTGCCTGCCGGATTACTATGCGGGCTAAGCTTGCGCTTAACTTGGATGTAACGATCTATTCCAGTCTGTGTGGTCGGGGCCGCTGTGGCACTTTCCGAAGTTGCTGTGGTTGCACTCGCTGTAGTCGTTGACGTCGCGGTGGATGTTGCCGTGGTTGTAGAAATTGTAGAACTGCTTGTTGCTGGTGCGAAAGTTGTTTCCGCCATTGGAGGGGGGTTTTACACTGCGAACTCCATGACGCGGAAGTCGGAGTGAGCAGAGCGGGTGAGCATGACCGTGCCCTTTCTCTTTCAGTGGTCAGTAGAGCTGTGCTCTTAAACGCTGGTTTTACCATTTCGGTATCGCAGGTTGAAAAGTAAGAGTAAAAGCCGTTTCTTTGGTTTACTGAGTTTCAACGCTCGTTCTTTTATTTATTCGTTCGTTATTTATTTAAAACAATGCACTAGTGTTGGTTTTAGCACATCACAACTGTTATAAAAAGCTAGTCTATTGCTTTCTTATAAATCGTGGTTCAGCTTATATTGGGTTACCCCAGATTTTTTGTTTGCTTAATTGTTTTTTTTTTATTTTATTAAACACTATTATGTTGCAGTTTTCCCGGAGCTCGGGCAAAGCACGTCCGCTCAGTTCGGTAGTTGAACTCAAAGATCCCAGCCTCCTCGTCCTTTACGCAACCGTCCTCGAGACCCTCCAGCCGCAATGCATCCGCGACCACCTCAACGGTGCAGAATTATTTCGCCTCAGGCCCTACAGCCGTCTTGCTGAGCACGGCAATTATTGACGTGTGCTCTTTGGGCATGAGTTACCGAGCCCGAGCTTTATTCGACTCGGGACCGGAGGCTACTTTCATCTCCGAATGTATGTTATACCTCCTCAAGTTGCCATTCCGCAAAATACAGACCCAAGTCTCAGGGCTAAACCAATGCCCTCCCATCCAATATCTCCAATACAAAGGCAAACAGAGTCGCACCCTCCACGACTCAAGTACACCACAGAAATGAAGATTTGGCTTCGCAGCAAGTTCTGGGGTCATTAAACACAAAAGTACCAGAAAATAACTTAGCGTTGTATTTAATGCTTAGTCCGTCTGCGAATGGAGCCAGCTTAAATGATATTCTTCACGCTGGTTCAGTACTGCAATCCCTTCTAACCATTCAACTTCTAAAGTGGTGGTATTTTCAATATATGTTCAGTGCATTACAAAGATGTACCGTCAGATCGGGGTCGATCTGAAGCATACACCCTTTCAAAGAATCCTGTTCCGAAATAAGGAAGGAGATATCCGAGACTACGAATTAAAAACAGTTACGTTCGAGGTCAACTGTGCGCCTTTCCTCGCTATTCGAGTGCTGCAGCAGCTAGCAGAGGATGTCCAAACGCAGTTTCCAAAAGTCAGTCACATTATTAAACAGCAGTTGTACGTCGATGACGTTCTGACAGGGGCAAATTCCATAAATGAGGCCCATAGTTCGATCCAAGAGCTACAAGCAGCTCTTAGCTCTGCTGGTTTCCCTTTGAGAAAGTGGACTTCAAACCAGCCGAACCAGCCGATTCCAGCCGAACACCTCCTTCATAGCGAGTTTCTCGATATCGATACCGAAAGCATGAACGCTCGGGATTCGACGGAGGGCGAAGTCTGACGAATTCTATTTTATCCCACCAGAAATAGAGTTGAAACCCTCTTACACAAGGCGCGAGGTGTTATCCCAAGTCGCGAGGTTGTTTGATCCAGCCGGATGGCTTGCTCCGTTTATAATACGTTCGAAAATGTTCATGCAGGAGATGTGGCTGCAAGATTTAGGCTGGGATGATAAGCTTCCCAGCGAAATGAGTCAGAGGTGGCAGGCGTTTCTCCACGAGTATTCCAACCTCAACCAGATCCGCGTTCTGAGATGGGTATGTTATCAGCCTGAAATCAAAGTGGCGTATCATTGATTCTGCTATGCGTCCCAAAACGATTTTGGAGCCGCGATCTACGTGCGTGTCGAGGTTGGTCAGGAAATCCTTTCTAACCTCCTCACATGCAAGACACGAGTCGCTCCAGTAAAGACCGTGTCACTTCCACGCCTATAGCTCTGTGGGGCAGTGCTTGTTTGCCAAAATGGTGACAGCTATTCTTCCCAATATGCTCACACCAAATTCCGACATACGCTGCTGGACCGATATGACAATCGTTCTGGCCTGGTTAAGGAATCCTGCGTGCAACTGGACCACGTTTGTAGCCAACAGAGTGGCCAAGATCACGCAGGCAGTACCAGTCGACTGCTGGGCACACGTTCGATCCGAACAAAATTCCGCCGATTTAGCTAGTCGAGGCGTGTCCCTACTCGAGTTAGCGGATAGTCACCTTTGGTGGGACGGGCCAGAGTGGCTGCACACAAGAGCTATGGCCAGCGTAAAGCGATTTGCATCCGAAAGCAGAGCTCGAGCAGCGCGCAGTGAAAGTGGACTTCAGCCAGCGCCCCTCTGACAAATTTCTAGAACGCTTCTCTAAACTGGACAAAGCACGGCGAGTCCTGGCATATGTTTGGCGCTTCCTTAGTCGCTGCCGCAAGGGCACAATCTCCTCTACTTCGTGACCACGAGTGAAGAAATCCGAGAGGCAGAACGAGCGCTGATTTCCATTGCGTAGCGTAGAGTATACGGCCAAGAACAGAAGCACTTGGCAGAGAAGAAGCCTCTTCCTCCTCTTCCAATTTTAAACTTATTTCCGATGATGGACCAACACGGCCCTCTAAGTCGCATCACAGCCTCTAGAGCCCTCCAGTATGATGAACGCCATCCCATAATTCTGCCTTATGGCTGTAGGCTGTCTCGCCTTCTTATCCAATTTACCCACCAGATTACTCTTTACGGCGGTAGTCAGTTGATCGTACGCCTGATCCGATCGAAGTATTGGATTCCTAAAATCAAGAATCTGCTCAAGGCTGTGGTGAATCCGTGTAAGATTTGCATGATTTACAAGAAGAAAATCCAAACACAGCTCATGGGCGATCTTCCAACTGACAGAGGCTTTCACATATACGGGCATTGATTATGGCGGCCAGTTCGAAATAATGGGGGGGCTTCACATATGGGAAGGTCTGTGGGAAGCAGGGGTGAAAAGTTTCAAAACTCCTTTCTACAAAGCTACGGCTACCCGCAATTATACGTTTAAGGAACTTGCGACGCTTCAAGCTAAGATCGAAGCTTGCCTCAACTCCAGACTCCTCTCCCCGATGTCTGAAGATCTCTCCGATCTGCTAGCCCTCCCGCCTGGCCATTTTCTGATTGGAGGGCGGTTGCTTTCCACGGCTGAGCCTGAGATAAAAGGCGAAGCCAAGTCGATACTCAATCGATGGCAACATTTGAAGGCCCAACATCAGCAGTTTAGTGCGCGGTGGAAAGAGGAGTATCTCAAAGAACTCTACAAACGCAACACATGGCAATTTCCGACCCGAAATATTCAAATCAACGATATGGTGGTAGTCAAGAAGGACAATTTGCCCACGAATGATTAGCGGCTCGGCAGAATTTTTTCTGTTTTCCCCGGAGCCGATACCCGAGTTCGAGTGGCTGAAGTCCGTACGGCGCGCGGCACAATAAAACGCCACGTGCACAAAGTCATCCTTCTCCCTGTGGAGAGCAAGAAACCAGCTGTTTCCAGCAATTAATATATTTCCGTCTGCGAGATTTAATACTCTCCTTTCTCTCCTTTCCTCGCAAAACAATTTCAAGATAATGGTGTCGCGTCCTCGTACCGCCCAAAATTTGGAAAGCAGACGTACCCGAGGTATTAAATCCTACCGTTGCCGAGTCTGCCGGGGCATCCATCCACTTCGCAGGTGCAAGAGGTTCCGCAAACTGAGCGCTGAAAAGCGCCTTCGGGCAATCCGTATTAATAAGTACTGCTCGAACTGCCTCGTTCATGAGCACTCAGGAGGGACCTGCCGCAGCACCGAGGGCAGCAAAACGTGTGGAGGGGATCACCACACTCTACTCCACGTGCACGAGGAGCCACCATCGCGGTCATCGCCGCCTCGGCCATCCTCGTCTCGCGCACGTCCTGAACGCACGGCGGGTCAGCCCGTCTCCAATAAACCCCCTCTCCATCTCCGACCGTGGCTGCGTATCTGCAGCGGAAGGTCGTACACATCCTTCCGACAGCCTGTGTTTTGCTAGACACAGGAACGACGACCTTCGAGATGGGGGCTATGATCGACCCGTGCATGCCGGTCAGCAGCATTGACCGGTTACTGGCGGCCAGCATTAAGATCCGAACGCCCCTACCCCGCTCTTACTTTTAAGTTAGTAATAAATTGAAGTTGTGCGAATAAAGTGATTATACTGTGAAGACGAAATCGCCGCCCTATCTTCTTTTTGTGGACTTGGGAAAATTTCTAACCGCCACCAGATCCAACCATAAGCGATTCCCCGGCCACTGACGACCACTCCCACGACAGCCGGCCTTATCCTAAAGGAAGTCCGCCCACTCCAGTTCACTAAGCTTTTTCGGTGCAGTTGCACTTGTTATCTTATCTCTTGCTCTCAAGTACAGTGGTAATCCTATAATGACTACTCAAATTGTTAGTGTCGCCAACACCTGCAAAAAGATAGTTACTTCAGACGGTATCACCATCGAATGCTGGTTGTGCGACAACCATTCTCATGATTTGAGAAAAAACATCGACCCCAAGATTTTTAGATCGAGTGCTAAAAAAATTCGGTATCCGGATGTGCCGCGACATTACCTGTACTCCCAGCAATAGCCGTTTTGTCTCCTGGGTGGTCGTAAATAATGACCCCGTTAATTTACCCGAACAAGGTGTCAGGCCCGGACTACCGGCGATGTAGCAGTATTACCTACAATACAGATTCTTGTTTCGCGGCTCTCTCCTGATCATACATCGAAAGATGAAATCGCCTTATACAAACTAAGAGCTGAAGAAGATCAAAATTAATGTCGAGGAATTCAAATTTTATTTTGCTTGGAACAGTTTGGCAAGAGTTTGTTTAGCTAGGGTAGCGCCGCTGAGGCAACTCAAAGATCCTTAATATCTAACTTTCGATGTGACGCTCGACATTGGGCCTAATTAATAATTTTTTAATTTTGTTAACACTAGACGTAAGCCTATAACTCTTCCTTCCTCGCTTTCGTTTGAAAACACAACCGTAAATAATGATCAGGACATTGCCGATTTGCTTGTTTCTTTCAGTTTATTTATCACCACAGATTTAAATCTGACGTATTCCTTCATCATGTCCAAATCGGAATTTAATTCGAGTCCTAGTTTAAACGAAAGTTCCTTTCTTTTGTTAAACCAGTTCCAACAACTATAGAGGAATCTCTAAGTTATCGGCCATCCCTAAACTTTTCGAAAATATCAATACTTCACATTTGCAGCACCTTCGTAAATTAGTAATATCTCCATGTCAGCAAGGTTTTATTAAGACAAGATCGACAAATACTAACCTTTTAGAAGACTGTGAGGAAGTGAGCTCCTTCATAATAAGGGGCTTTCATAATAACCTTCAAACATATCTAATCTATACTGACTTCAGCAGCGATCATATTTTGTACATGATTAATAAAGGCAGGTATGTGCTTGAAAAGAAAGAAAAAACTTAATGACTCCCTAAGTTACTAAAATCTTTTATATACTTTCTTAGTTCATACTTATTTAGAATATGAATCTTGCGTTTCTAGTCCTAGTATGGAGTCCACAGTAAACGGATTCGCTTTACCCATATTAAACTAGGATGCAGACCAGAGATGATGGTCTTATCGTTGTAGACTCCTCCTAATCATGCCGGTAGGTTATTTCCTCGTATTCTTTTGTATATGGTCCATTGCGTTTTCTAATACCTAACCCTAAAAAGCACGTGCTTGGTTTGTGACGTATGCCGCGCACAAATAGAAGTACGAAGATACAAATAGATTTCCGACAGCGGTCGGATGAGGTAAGCGTATTCGTAGCACACATCCAGTAGTCTGCAGCAAAGTCATTTTTTGGGCCGACCGGATCGATCGATCTGGTCCGCTTTATACATAGTAGTTTGCTCCCGTAGTATTTTCCCTCCTCTCGTTCCCGCATCTATCAAGGACTTATGGGTCACGGTAGACGGTTCGGGTCCAACCAACAATTCTCTCTCTGACGACTTACGAGTACGAGTTTTTCTCCCCAGCCACCCCATCGTAAGCAGTGTAACATATATACAACTGTTCCCCTTACGCTAAATAAACCAGACTATATATTTCTTACGCTATAAACCACGTTGTTCTCCCTGGGAAACGGGTTGGAACATCTTTTAGCAACCATGCCCGGACCAAATAAAATCGCTGAACGGACGACAGACCGTCACAGGTTCCATAACGTAACTTGAGTGTATTGGCCATGATTTTTTTTCTGGACTACAATCGATTTAAGTCGTTTTATTTCTGTCGTTCTCATTTACTTTTTTTGTTTCTGTTCTCAGTTCGGGCAGCGCACTCACTCACTCAAACATTTTACATTTGAATGCGGGATTTTGGCCATTCATGCAGGTTTGTATGTATGTATGAACTATGTACATATATATATCTTTTTATAATTTCTGAATAGATAACACAGGTCAATAAAAAACAGTTCGGAGAATAAAGCCTTCAGATTGTGAAAGATCTCGGTCTGTATATTGCTAGTTGGAAACCCAAAAGTTTCCATCACGTCCCAATTTTGAGGAAATCGTCCTCAAAGTACCAAAAATTCTCTATTTTGACACTTTTCAAACGCCAATAATACAGAAACCGCCCGTATATCAAAATTGAAATTGGGCTTGAATGAAAGGCCAATCTTTCCCCTTTCAGATTTCAAATGGATCCCAAATGTGGGACGTCAGGTTCATGGCCTTATCGCTTTTTCTGAACTGCTTTTTGACCCCTTTTTTTGCTACTTTGTAGCCGTGGAAATTAGTACAAAATGTGGTGACTCAGATGTAACTCCCCAACATTTTGTACTAAGTTCCAGGACTATAAAATAGCAAAAAAAAGGGGTCAACAAGCAGTTCAGATTCAAAGAATCCTGTTCCGAAATAAGGAAGGAGATATCCGAGACTACGAATTAAAAACAGTTACGTTCGAGGTCAACTGTGCGCCTTTCCTCGCTATTCGAGTGCTGCAGCAGCTAGCAGAGGATGTCCAAACGCCGTTTCCAAAAGCCAGTCACATTATTAAAAAGCAGTTGTACGTCGATGACGTTCTGACAGGGGCAAATTCCATAAATGAGGCCGATAGTTCGATCCAAGAGCTACAAGCAGCTCTTAGCTCTGCTGGTTTCCCTTTGAGAAAGTGGACTTCAAACCAGCCGAACCAGCCGATTCCAGCCGAACACCTCCATCATAGCGAGTTTCTCGATATCGATACCGAAAGCTAAGTCTGACGAATTCTATTTTATCCCACCAGAAATAGAGTTGAAACCCTCTTACACAAGGCGCGAGGTGTTATTCCAAATCGCGAGGTTGTTTGATCCAGCCGGATGGCTCGCTTCGTGTATAATAGGTTCGAAAATTTTCATGCAGGAGATGTGGCTGCAAGATTTAGGCTGGGATGATAAGCTTCCCAGCGAAATGAGTCAGAGGTGGCAGGCGTTTCTCCATGAGTATTCAAACCTCAACCAGATCCGCGTTCTGAGATGGGTATGTTATCAGCCTGAAATCAAAGTGGCGTGGTGACAGCCATTCTTCCCAATATGCTCACACCAAGTTCTGACATACGAACACAGAGCTCGAGGAGCGCGCGGTAAATGTGCATTTCAGCTAGCGCCCCTCTGACGAATTTCTAAAACGCTTCTCTAAGCTGGACAAAGCACTGCGAGTCCTGGCATATGTTTGGCGCTTCCTTAGTCGCTGCCGTAAGGGCACAATCTCGTCTACTTCGTGACCACGAGTGAAGAAATCCGAGAGGCAGAACGAGCGCTGATTTCCATTGCGTAGCGTAGAGCATGCGGCCAAGAGCAGAAGCACTTGGCAGAGAAGAAGCCCTTTCCGGGAGCCAGTTCAATTTTAAACTTATTTCCGTTGATGGACCAACACGGCCTTCTAAGTCGCATCACAGCCTTTAGAGCCCTCCAGGATGATGAACGCCATCCCATAATTCTGCCTTATTGCTGTAGGCTGTCTCGCCTTCTTATCCAATTTACCCACCAGATTACTCTTTACGGCGGTAATCAGTTGATCGTACGCCTGATCCGATCGAAGTATTGGATTCCTAAAATCAAGATTCTGCTCAAGGCTGTGGTGAATCCGTGTAAGATTTGCATGATTTACAAGAAAAAAATCCAAACACAGCTCATGGGCGATCTTCCAACTGACAGAGTCTCCTTCTCGAGGGCTTTCACATACACGGGCATTGATTATGGCGGCCAGTTCGAAATAATGGGGGGCTTCACATATGGGAGGGTCTGTGGGAAGCAGGGGTGAAAAGTTTCAAAACTCTTTTCTACAAAGCTACGGCTACCCGCAATTATACGTTTAAGGAACTTGCGACGCTTCAAGCCAAGATCGAAGCTTGCCTCAACTCCAGACTCCTCTCCCCGATGTCTGAAGATCTCTCCGATCTGCTAGCCCTCCCGCCTGGCCATTTTCTGATTGGAGGGCGGTTGCTTTCCACGGCTGAGCCTGAGATAAAAGGCGAAGCCAAGTCGATACTCAATCGATGGCGACATTTGAAGGCCCAACATCAGCAGTTTAGTGCGCGGTGGAAAGAGAAGTATCTCAAAGAACTCCACAAACGCAACACATGGCAATTTCCGACCCGAAATATCCAAATCAACGATATGGTGGTAGTCAAGGGGGACAATTCGCCCTCGAACGATTAGCGGCTCGGCAGAATTTTTTCTGTTTTCCCCGGAGCCGATACCCGAGTTCGAGTGGCTGAAGTCCGTACGGCGCGCGGCACAATAAAACGCCACGTGCACAAAGTCATCCTTCTCCCTGTGGAGAGCAAGAAACCAGCTGTTTCCAGCAATTAATATATTTCCGTCTGCGAGATTCAATACTAAGCCAATTCTATTTTCTCTCCTTTCCTCGCAAAACAATTTCAACATAATGGTGTCGCGTCCTCGTACCGCCCAAAATTTGGATAGCAGACGTACCCGAGGTATTAAATCCTACGGTTGCCGGGGCATCCATCCACTTCGCAAGTGCAAGAGGTTCCGCAAACTGAGCGCTGAAAAGCGCCTTCGGGCAATCCTTATTAATATGTACTGCTCGAACTGCCTCGTTCATGAGAACTCAGAAGGGACCTGCCGCAGCACCAAGGGCAGCAAAACGTGGGGAGGGGATCACCATACTCTACTCCAAGTGCACGAGGAGCCACCATCGCGGTCATCGCCGCCTCGGCCATCCTCGTCTCGCGCACGTCCTGAACGCACGGCGGGTCAGCCCGTCTCCAATAAACCCCCTCTCCATCTCCGACCGTGGCTGCGTATCTGCAGCGGAAGGTCGTACACATCCTTCCGACAGCCTGTGTTTTGCTGGACACAGGAACGACGACCTTCGAGATGGGGGCTATGATCGACCCGTGCATGCCGGTCAGCAGCATTGACCGGAACGCCCCTACCCCGCTCTTACTTTTAAGTTAGTAATAAATTGAAGTTGTGCGAATAAAGTGATTATACTGTGAAGACGAAATCGCCGCCCTATCTTCTTTTTGTGGACTTGGGAAAATTTCTAACCGCCACCAGATCCAACCATAAGCGATTCCCCGGCCACTGACGACCACTCCCACGACAGCCGGCCTTATCCTAAAGGAAGTCCGCCCACTCCAGTTCACTAAGCTTTTTCGGTGCAGTTGCACTTGTTATCTTATCTCTTGCTCTCAAGTACAGTGGTAATCCTATAATGACTACTCAAATTGTTAGTGTCGCCAACACCTGCAAAAAGATAGTTACTTCAGACGGTATCACCATCGAATGCTGGTTGTGCGACAACCATTCTCATGATTTGAGAAAAAACATCGACCCCAAGATTTTTAGATCGAGTGCTAAAAAAATTCGGTATCCGGATGTGCCGCGACATTACCTGTACTCCCAGCAATAGCCGTTTTGTCTCCTGGGTGGTCGTAAATAATGACCCCGTTGTTCGGGTAAATCAAGGTGTCAGGCCCGGACTACCGGCGATGTAGCAGTATTACCTACAATACAGATTCTTGTTTCGCGGCTCTCTCCTGATCATACATCGAAAGATGAATTTAATTCGAGTCCTAGTTTAAACGAAAGTAACCTTCTTTTGTTAAACCAGTTCCAACAACTATAGAGGAATCTCTAAGTTATCGGCCATCCCTTAAACTTTTCGAAAATCAAACCATCAAATACTAACCTTTTGGAAGACAGTGAGGAAGTAAGCTCCTTCATTATAAGGGGCCATCCTCGGCCATCCTCGTCTAACCTTCATAAAGATCTAATCTAAACTGACTTCAGCAAAGAATTCGATTTCCGCCTGTCGATCATATTTTGTACATGATTAATAAAGGCAGGTATGTGCTTGAAAAGAAAGAAAGAACTCAATGACTCCCTATGTTACTAAAATCTTTTATATACTTTCTTAGTTCATACTTATTTAGAATATGAATCTTGCGTTTCTAGTTCTAGTATGGATATGTATATTGTCCATTGGGCCTGCTAACACCTAACCCTAAAAAGCACGTGCTTGGTTTGTGCGTGTGCCGCGCACAAATAGAAGTACGAGAATACAAATAGATTTTCGACAGCGATCGGATGAGGTAAGCGTATTCGTAGCACACATCCAGTAGTCTGCAGCAAAGTCATTTTTTGGGCCGACCGGATCAATCGATCTGGTCCCTTTATCCATAGTAGTTTGCTCCCGTAGTATTTTTCCTCCTCTCGTTCCCGCACCTATCAAGGACTTATGGGTCACGGTAGACGGTTCGGGTCCAACCAACAATTCTCTCTCTGACGACTTACGAGTCCCGCAGTTTTTCTCCCCAGCCGCCCCATCGTAAGCAGTGTAACATATATACAACTGTTCCCCTTACGCTAAATAAACCAGACTATATATTTTTTACGCTATAAACCACGTTGTTCTCCCTGGGAAACGGGTTGGAACATCTTTTAGCAACCATGCCCGGACCAAATAAAATCGCTGAACGGACGACAGACCGTCACAGGTTCCATAACGTAACTTGAGTGTATTGACCATGATTTTTTTTCTGGACTACAATCGATTTAAGTCGTTTTATTTCTATCGTTCTCATTTACTTTTTTTGTTTCTGTTCTCAGTTCGGGCAGCGCACTCACTCACTCAAACATTTTACATTTGAATGCGGGATTTCGGCCATTCATGCAGGTTTGTATGTATGTATGAACTATGTACATATATATATCTCTTTATAATTTCTGAATAGATAACACAGGTCAATAAAAAACAGTACGGAGAATAAAGCCTTCAGATTGTGAAAGATCTCGGTCTGTATATTGCTAGTTGGAAACCCAAAAGTTTCCATCACGTCCCAATTTTGAGGAAATCGTCCTCAAAGTACCAAAAATTCTCTATTTTGACACTTTTCAAACGCCAATAATACAGAAACCGCCCGTATATCAAAATTGAAATTGGGCTTGAATGAAAGGCCAATCTTTCCCCTTTCAGATTTCAAATGGATCCCAAATGTGGGACGTCAGGTTCATGGCCTTATCGCTTTTTCTGAACTGCTTTTTGACCCCTTTTTTTGCTACTTTGTAGCCGTGGAATTTAGTACAAAATGTGGTGACTCAGATGTAACTCCCCAACATTTTGTACTAAGTTCCAGGACTATAAAATAGCAAAAAAAAGGGGTCAACAAGCAGTTCAGATTCAAAGAATCCTGTTCCGAAATAAGGAAGGAGATATCCGAGACTACGAATTAAAAACAGTTACGTTCGAGGTCAACTGTGCGCCTTTCCTCGCTATTCGAGTGCTGCAGCAGCTAGCAGAGGATGTCCAAACGCCGTTTCCAAAAGCCAGTCACATTATTAAAAAGCAGTTGTACGTCGATGACGTTCTGACAGGGGCAAATTCCATAAATGAGGCCGATAGTTCGATCCAAGAGCTACAAGCAGCTCTTAGCTCTGCTGGTTTCCCTTTGAGAAAGTGGACTTCAAACCAGCCGAACCAGCCGATTCCAGCCGAACACCTCCATCATAGCGAGTTTCTCGATATCGATACCGAAAGCTAAGTCTGACGAATTCTATTTTATCCCACCAGAAATAGAGTTGAAACCCTCTTACACAAGGCGCGAGGTGTTATTCCAAATCGCGAGGTTGTTTGATCCAGCCGGATGGCTCGCTTCGTTTATAATACGTTCGAAAATTTTCATGCAGGAGATGTGGCTGCAAGATTTAGGCTGGGATGATAAGCTTCCCAGAGGTGGCAGGCGTTTCTCCATGAGTATTCAAACCTCAACCAGATCCGCGTTCTGAGATGGGTATGTTATCAGCCTGAAATCAAAATGACGTATCATTGATTCTGCTATGCGTCCCAAAACGCTTTTGGAGCGGCGATCTACGTGCGTGGCGAGGCTGGTCAGGAAATCCTTTCTAAGCTCCCCAAATGCAAGACACGAGTCGCTCCAATAAAGACCGTGTCACTTCTACGCCTATAGCTCTGTGGGGCAGTGCTGTTTGCCAAAATGGTGACAGCCATTCTTCCCAATATGCTCACACCAAGTTCCGACATACGAACACAGAGCTCGAGGAGCGCGCGGTAAAAGTGCATTTCAGCTAGCGCCCCTCTGACGAAATTCTAGAACGCTTCTCTAAGCTGGACAAAGCACTGCGAGTCCTGGCATATGTTTGGCGCTTCCTTAGTCGCTGCCGTAAGGGCACAATCTCGTCTACTTCGTGACCACGAGTGAAGAAATCCGAGAGGCAGAACGAGCGCTGATTTCCATTGCGTAGCATAGAGCATGCGGCCAAGAGCAGAAGCACTTGGCAGAGAAGAAGCCCTTTCCGGGAGCCAGTTCAATTTTAAAATTATTTCCGTTGATGGACCAACACGGCCTTCTAAGTCGCATCACAGCCTCTAGAGCCCTCCAGGATGATGAACGCCATCCCATAATTCTGCCTTATTGCTGTAGGCTGTCTCGCCTTCTTATCCAATTTACCCACTAGATTACTCTTTACGGCGGTAATCAGTTGATCGTACGCCTGATCCGATCGAAGTATTGGATTCCTAAAATCAAGAATCTGCTCAAGGCTGTGGTGAATCCGTGTAAGATTTGCATGATTTACAAGAAGAAAATCCAAACGCAGCTCATGGGCGATCTTCCAACTGTCTCCTTCTCGAGGGCTTTCACATACACGGGCATTGATTATGGCGGCCAGTTCGAAATAATGGGGGGCTTCACATATGGGAGGGTCTGTGGGAAGCAGGGGTGAAAAGTTTCAAAACTCTTTTCTACAAAGCTACGGCTACCCGCAATTATACGTTTAAGGAACTTGCGACGCTTCAAGCCAAGATCGAAGCTTGCCTCAACTCCAGACTCCTCTCCCCGATGTCTGAAGATCTCTCCGATCTGCTAGCCCTCCCGCCTGGCCATTTTCTGATTGGAGGGCGGTTGCTTTCCACGGCTGAGCCTGAGATAAAAGGCGAAGCCAAGTCGATACTCAATCGATGGCGACATTTGAAGGCCCAACATCAGCAGTTTAGTGCGCGGTGGAAAGAGAAGTATCTCAAAGAACTCCACAAACGCAACACATGGCAATTTCCGACCCGAAATATCCAAATCAACGATATGGTGGTAGTCAAGGGGGACAATTCGCCCTCGAACGATTAGCGGCTCGGCAGAATTTTTTCTGTTTTCCCCGGAGCCGATACCCGAGTTCGAGTGGCTGAAGTCCGTACGGCGCGCGGCACAATAAAACGCCACGTGCACAAAGTCATCCTTCTCCCTGTGGAGAGCAAGAAACCAGCTGTTTCCAGCAATTAATATATTTCCGTCTGCGAGATTCAATACTAAGCCAATTCTATTTTCTCTCCTTTCCTCGCAAAACAATTTCAACATAATGGTGTCGCGTCCTCGTACCGCCCAAAATTTGGATAGCAGACGTACCCGAGGTATTAAATCCTACGGTTGCCGGGGCATCCATCCACTTCGCAAGTGCAAGAGGTTCCGCAAACTGAGCGCTGAAAAGCGCCTTCGGGCAATCCTTATTAATAAGTACTGCTCGAACTGCCTCGTTCATGAGCACTCAGAAGGGACCTGCCGCAGCACCAAGAGCAGCAAAACGTGTGGAGGGGATCACCACACTCTACTCCACGTGCACGAGGAGCCACCATCGCGGTCATCGCCGCCTCGGCCATCCTCGTCTCGCGCACGTCCTGAACGCACGGCGGGTCAGCCCGTCTCCAATAAACCCCCTCTCCATCTCCGACCGTGGCTGCGTATCTGCAGCGGAAGGTCGTACACATCCTTCCGACAGCCTGTGTTTTGCTGGACACAGGAACGACGACCTTCGAGATGGGGACTATGATCGACCCGTGCATGCCGGTCAGCAGCATTGACCGGACGCTGGCGGCCGTATACCGGCAGGCAGGAGACGACGAAGTCTGCACGGCGAACCTTCGATCCCGCACGGGCGACTTCCGGCTCGAGGTCGTCCTAAGGCTTGATCCCAGCATTAAGATCCGAACGCCCCTACCCCGCTCTTAGTTTTAAGTTAGTAATAAATTAAAGTTGTGCGAATAAAGTGATTATACTGTGAAGCCGAAATCGCCGCCCTATCTTCTTTTTGTGGACTTGGGAAAATTTCTAACCGCCACCAGATCCAACCATAAGCGATTCTCCGGCCACTGTCGACCACTCCCACGACAGCCGGCCTTATCCTAAAGGAAGTCCGCCCACTCCAGTTCACTAAGCTTTTTCGGTGCAGTTGCACTTGTTATCTTATCTCTTGCTCTCAAGTACAGTGGTAATCCTATAATGACTACTCAAATTGTTAGTGTCGCCAACACCTGCAAAAAGATAGTTACTTCAGACGGTATCACCATCGAATGCTGGTTGTGCGACAACCATTCTCATGATTTGAGAAAAAACATCGACCCCAAGATTTTTAGATCGAGTGCTAAAAAAATTCGGTATCCGGATGTGCCGCGACATTACCTGTACTCCCAGCAATAGCCGTTTTGTCTCCTGGGTGGTCGTAAATAATGACCCCGTTAATTTACCCGAACAAGGTGTCAGGCCCGGACTACCGGCGATGTAGCAGTATTACCTACAATACAGATTCTTGTTTCGCGGCTCTCTCCTGATCATACATCGAAAGATGAAATCGCCTTATACAAACTAAGAGCTGAAGAAGATCAAAATTAATGTCGAGGAATTCAAATTTTATTTTGCTTGGAACAGTTTGGCAAGAGTTTGTTTAGCTAGGGTAGCGCCGCTGAGGCAACTCAAAGATCCTTAATATCTAACTTTCGATGTGACGCTCGACATTGGGCCTAATTAATAATTTTTTAATTTTGTTAACACTAGACGTAAGCCTATAACTCTTCCTTCCTCGCTTTCGTTTGAAAACACAACCGTAAATAATGATCAGGACATTGCCGATTTGCTTGTTTCTTTCAGTTTATTTATCACCACAGATTTAAATCTGACGTATTCCTTCATCATGTCCAAATCGGAATTTAATTCGAGTCCTAGTTTAAACGAAAGTTCCTTTCTTTTGTTAAACCAGTTCCAACAACTATAGAGGAATCTCTAAGTTATCGGCCATCCCTAAACTTTTCGAAAATCAAATCATCAAATACTAACCTTTTGGAAGACAGTGAGGAAGTAAGCTCCTTCATTATAAGGGGCCATCCTCGGCCATCCTCGTCTAACCTTCATAAAGATCTAATCTAAACTGACTTCAGCAAAGAATTCGATTTCCGCCTGTCGATCATATTTTGTACATGATTAATAAAGGCAGGTATGTGCTTGAAAAGAAAGAAAGAACTCAATGACTCCCTATGTTACTAAAATCTTTTATATACTTTCTTAGTTCATACTTATTTAGAATATGAATCTTGCGTTTCTAGTCCTAGTATGGATATGTATATTGTCCATTGGGCCTGCTAACACCTAACCCTAAAAAGCACGTGCTTGGTTTGTGCGTGTGCCGCGCACAAATAGAAGTACGAGAATACAAATAGATTTTCGACAGCGATCGGATGAGGTAAGCGTATTCGTAGCACACATCCAGTAGTCTGCAGCAAAGTCATTTTTTGGGCCGACCGGATCAATCGATCTGGTCCCTTTATCCATAGTAGTTTGCTCCCGTAGTATTTTTCCTCCTCTCGTTCCCGCACCTATCAAGGACTTATGGGTCACGGTAGACGGTTCGGGTCCAACCAACAATTCTCTCTCTGACGACTTACGAGTCCCGCAGTTTTTCTCCCCAGCCGCCCCATCGTAAGCAGTGTAACATATATACAACTGTTCCCCTTACGCTAAATAAACCAGACTATATATTTTTTACGCTATAAACCACGTTGTTCTCCCTGGGAAACGGGTTGGAACATCTTTTAGCAACCATGCCCGGACCAAATAAAATCGCTGAACGGACGACAGACCGTCACAGGTTCCATAACGTAACTTGAGTGTATTGACCATGATTTTTTTTCTGGACTACAATCGATTTAAGTCGTTTTATTTCTATCGTTCTCATTTACTTTTTTTGTTTCTGTTCTCAGTTCGGGCAGCGCACTCACTCACTCAAACATTTTACATTTGAATGCGGGATTTCGGCCATTCATGCAGGTTTGTATGTATGTATGAACTATGTACATATATATATCTTTTTATAATTTCTGAATAGATAACACAAAATGTTTATCAAAATTGAAATTGGGCTTGAATGAAAGACCAATCTTTCCCCTTTCAGATTTCAAATGGATTCCAAATGTGGGACGTCAGGTTCATGGCCTTATCGCTTTTTCTGAACTGCTTTTTGACCCCTTTTTTTGCTACTTTGTAGCCGTGGAATTTAGTACAAAATGTGGTGACTCAGATGTAACTCCCCAACATTTTGTACTAAGTTCCAGGACTATAAAATAGCACAAAAAAGGGGTCAAAAAGCAGTTCAGATTCAAAGAATCCTGTTCCGAAATAAGGAAGGAGATATCCGAGACTACGAATTAAAAACAGTTACGTTCGAGGTCAACTGTGCGCCTTTCCTCGCTATTCGAGTGCTGCAGCAGCTAGCAGAGGATGTCCAAACGCCGTTTCCAAAAGCCAGTCACATTATTAAAAAGCAGTTGTACGTCGATGACGTTCTGACAGGGGCAAATTCCATAAATGAGGCCCACAGTTCGATCCAAGTACTACAAGCAGCTCTTAGCTCTGGTGGTTTCCCTTTGAGAAAGTGGACTTCAAACCAGCCGAACCAGCCGATTCCAGCCGAACACCTCCTTCATAGCGAGTTTCTCGATATCGATACCGAAAGCTAAGTCTGACGAATTCTATTTTATCCCAAAAGAAATAGAGTTGGAACCCTTTTACACAAGACGCGAGGAGTTATTCCAAATCGCGAGGTTGTGTGATCCAGTTGGATGGCTCGCTCCGTTTATAATACGTTCGAAAATTTTCATTCTGGAGATGTGGCTGCAAGATTTAGGCTGGGATGATAAGCTTCCCAGCGAAATGAGTCAGAGGTGGCAGGCGTTTCTCCATGAGTATTCAAACCTCAACCAGATCCGCGTTCTGAGATGGGTATGTTATCAGCCTGAAATCAAAGTGGCGTATCATTGATTCTGCTATGCGTCCCAAAACGCTTTTGGAGCGGCGATCTACGTAAGTGTCGAGGTTGGTCAGGAAATCCTTTCTAAGCTCCCCAAATGCAAGACACGAGTCGCTCCAATAAAGACCGTGGGACTTCTACGCCTATAGCTCTGTGGGGCAGTGCTGTTTGCCAAAATAGTGACAGCCATTCTTCCCAATATGCTTACACCAAGTTCCGACATACGAACACAGAGCTCTAGGAGCGCGCGGTAAAAGTGCATTTCAGCTAGCGCCCCTCTGACGAATTTCTAGAACGCTTCTCTAAGCTGGACAAAGCACTGCGAGTCCTGGCATATGTTTGGCGCTTCCTTAGTCGCTGCCGTAAGGGCACAATCTCGTCTACTTCGTGACCACGAGTGAAGAAATCCGAGAGGCAGAACGAGCGCTGATTTCCATTGCGTAGCGTAGAGCATGCGACCAAGAGCAGAAGCACTTGACAGAGAAAAAGCCCTTTCCGGGAGCCAGTTCAATTTTAAACTTATTTCCGTTGATGGACCAACACGGCCTTCTTAGTCGCATCACAGCCTCTAGAGCCCTCCAGGATGATGAACGCCATCCAATAATTCTGCCTTATTGCTGTAGGCTGTCTCGCCTTCTTATCCAATTTACCCACCAGATTACTCTTTACGGCGGTAATCAGTTGATCGTACGCCTGATCCGATCGAAGTATTGGATTCCTAAAATCAAGAATCTGCTCAAGGCTGTGGTGAATCCGTGTAAGATTTGCATGATTTACAAGAAAAAAATCCAAACACAGCTCATGGGCGATCTTCCAACTGTCTCCTTCTCGAGGGCTTTCACATACACGGGCATTGATTATGGCGGCCAGTTCGAAATAATGGGGGGCTTCACATATGGGAGGGTCTGTGGGAAGCAGGGGTGAAAAGTTTCAAAACTCTTTTCTACAAAGCTACGGCTACCCGCAATTACACGTTTAAGGAACTTGCGACGCTTCAAGCCAAGATCGAAGCTTGCCTCAACTCCAGACTCCTCTCCCCGATGTCTGAAGATCTCTCCGATCTGCTAGCCCTCCCGCCTGGCCATTTTCTGATTGGAGGGCGGTTGCTTTCCACGGCTGAGCCTGAGATAAAAGGCGAAGCCAAGTCGATACTCAATCGATGGCGACATTTGAAGGCCCAACATCAGCAGTTTAGTGCGCGGTGGAAAGAGAAGTATCTCAAAGAACTCCACAAACGCAACACATGGCAATTTACGACCCGAAATATCCAAATCAACGATATGGTGGTAGTCAAGGGGGACAATTCGCCCTCGAACGATTAGCGGCTCGGCAGAATTTTTTCTGTTTTCCCCGGAGCCGATACCCGAGTTCGAGTGGCTGAAGTCCGTACGGCGCGCGGCACAATAAAACGCCACGTGCAATTAATATATTTCCGTCTGCGAGATTCAATACTAAGCCAATTCTATTTTCTCTCCTTTCCTCGCAAAACAATTTCAACATAATGGTGTCGCGTCCTCGTACCGCCCAAAATTTGGATAACAGACGTACCCGAGGTATTAAATCCTACGGTTGCCGGGGCATCCATCCACTTCGCAAGTGCAAGAGGTTCCGCAAACTGAGCGCTGAAAAGCGTCTTCGGGCAATCCTTATTAATAATAATAATAATTAATAATAATACTGTTCGAACTGCCTCGTTCATGAGCACTCAGAAGGGACCTGCCGCAGCACCAAGGGCAGCAAAACGTGGGGAGGGGATCACCACACTCTACTCCAAGTGCACGAGGAGCCACCATCGCGGTCATCGCCGCCTCGGCCATCCTCGTCTCGCGCACGTCCTGAACGCACGGCGGGTCAGCCCGTCTCCAATAAACCCCCTCTCCATCTCCGACCGTGGCTGCGTATCTGCAGCGGAAGGTCGTACACATCCTTCCGACAGCCTGTGTTTTGCTGGACACAGGAACGACGACCTTCGAGATGGGGGCTATGATCGACCCGTGCATGCCGGTCAGCAGCATTGACCGGAACGCCCCTACCCCGCTCTTACTTTTAAGTTAGTAATAAATTGAAGTTGTGCGAATAAAGTGATTATACTGTGAAGACGAAATCGCCGCCCTATCTTCTTTTTGTGGACTTGGGAAAATTTCTAACCGCCACCAGATCCAACCATAAGCGATTCCCCGGCCACTGACGACCACTCCCACGACAGCCGGCCTTATCCTAAAGGAAGTCCGCCCACTCCAGTTCACTAAGCTTTTTCGGTGCAGTTGCACTTGTTATCTTATCTCTTGCTCTCAAGTACAGTGGTAATCCTATAATGACTACTCAAATTGTTAGTGTCGCCAACACCTGCAAAAAGATAGTTACTTCAGACGGTATCACCATCGAATGCTGGTTGTGCGACAACCATTCTCATGATTTGAGAAAAAACATCGACCCCAAGATTTTTAGATCGAATGCTAAAAAAATTTGTAATCCGGATGTGCGGCGGGAGTACCTGTACTCCCAGCAATAGCCGTTTTGTCTCCTGGGTGGTCATAAATAATGACCCCGTTAATTTACCCGAACAAGGTGTCAGGCCCGGACTACCGGCGATGTAGCAGTATTACCTACAATACAGATTCTTGTTTCGCGGCTCTCTCCTGATCAAACATCGGAAGATGAAATCGCCTTATGCAAACCAAGAGCTGAAGAAGATCAAAATTAATGCCGAGGAATTCAAATTTTATTATGATCAAAGATCCGCAACTCAAAGATCCTTAATATCTAACTTTCGATGTGACGCTCGACATTGGGCCTAATTAATAACTTTTTAATTTTGTTAACACTAGACGTAAGCCTATAACTCTTCCTTCCTCGCTTTTGTTTGAAAACACAACCGTAAATAAACGAGTTAGTTTATTTAAACGAAAGTTCCCTTCTTTTGTTAAACCAGTTCCAACAACTATAGAGGAATCTCTAAGTTATCGGCCATCCCTAAACTTTTCGAAAATATCAATACTTCACATTTGCAGCACCTTCGTAAAGTAGTAATATCTCCATGTCAGCAAGGTTTTATTAAGACAAGATCAACAAATACTAACCTTTTGGAAGGAAGTGAGGAAGTGAGCTCCTTCATTATAAGGGGCTTTCATAAAAACCTTCAAACAGATCTAATCTATACAGACTTCAGCAAAGAATTCGATTTCCGCCTGTCGATCATATTTTGTACATGATTAATAAAGGCAGGTATGTGCTTGAAAAGAAAGAAAGAACTCAATGACTCCCTAAGTTACTAAAACCTTTTATATACTTTATATATACATACTTATTAAGAATATGAATCTTGCGTTTCTAGTTCTAGTATGGAGTCCACAGTAAACGGATTCACTTTACCCATTTTAAACTAGGATGCAGACCAGAGATGATGGTCCTATCCTCCTTATTAGGCAGCTTGCTAGCTAGCCATCGTAAGCAGTGTGGCATATATACAACTGTTCCCCTTACGCTAAATAAACCTTACTATATATTTCTTACGCTATAAACCACGTTGTTCTCCCTGGGAAACGGGCTGGATCCTCTTTTAGCAACCATGCCAGGACCAAATAAAATCGCTGAACGGACCCTGCGGACCATCCCTGCGCTATCTGGGAAACGACAGACCGTAACATGTTTCATAACGTAACTTGAGTGTATTGGCCATGATTTTTTCTGGACTGCAATCGATTTAAGTCGTTTTATTTCTATCGTTCTCATTTACTTATTTTGTTTGTGATCTCAGTTCGGGTAGCGCACTCACTCACTCAAACATTTTACATTCGAATGCGGGATTTTGGCCATTTATGCATGTTTCTAGTATGTAAGTTAACACACCCAGTTCCCGTAAAGGAAATAATTCGCAAAGTTGCAGGCCACATTCTGTGGCCAAAACGCGCAACGGCGAATTTGGTGAATAAGCACTCCAAGGGCAATTGCCCGGAGTTTGTCACTAAGCGGAGGCTAATTGCTGATCCGGAACTTTCCCGCAGTGCCGGGTTCACTCGCTCAGTGCATGATCCACACGCGCCGGATATCAAGTGCTGACCAAACACCTTGCCGGCAGCGCTGCAGCGAGCGGAGGCCACAAGCCGTAGCCAGATCGATTCTAAGTTTAAGTTTTAAATCGTAACTCCAGAGCCATAGCTGTGTTATAAAATATGTGACGCGTGCCGCGCACAAATAGTTAGAAAAGAAGACAACAACTTAAATTCGAATGCGCGAGCGCGCCAAGAAATGGTCACACTGGCAGAGAGGGGCACACTAGGCGGCGAAGAAGAGGAAGTAGACGATCGCGGCGGGCACACTAGGACACGTCAGGGCCTATATAATGAAAGGCCCTGGCCATAGGAAATCACTTAGCAGCCGATAGCGATCGGAAGCGGTAAGCCTCTAGCAGCACCTTTCAGTAGTCAGCAGCCAAAGTCACTTTTTTGGGCAAACCAAATCTCCGGATTTGGTTTGCAATATATAAAAGACTTTCGAGTCCGCCTGTCTCTCTCTGAAGACTTCCGAGTCCAACGATTCTCTCCCTCTCGCAAACGGAAGACTTTCAAGTCCCCGCGTCTCTCTAAAGACTTTCGAGTCTAACAATTCTCTCTCTCTCTCTTTTTGAAAACTTTTCGAGTCCGCCCAAAGACTTTCGAGGCTATCCCTCTCTCTCTCGGTAGACTTTCGAGTCCGCAATCGAAGACTTTCGAGTCCGCCTTTCTTTCGGAAGACTTTCGAGCCCGACTCCCTCTCGGGAGACTTGCGAGTCCCGAGCAGCCGCTAGCAGAGCCGGATCACCGAGACGCGAGAGGCCCAGACGACCTCACGAAGCGGCGTTTCCGAACTCCGGTATTACGTATCTGAACTCTGTTACAGAATCCCTGAATAAACGAACCAAACCTACTTAAGTCAACTGAATTCTCTTCACTGTTCTCACTGGGAAACGGGCAACTTCTCTTAAAGCTACCATTCGGACTAACTTTACTAGGCGGACTCTGGCCGTCCCCGAGCTATCTGGGAAACTGCGGCGGATACCGTCACAAATATTAAATAAACATTGTAAACTTTGTAATCCTTGATCTTAAAGTATTAAATAAAACATTGTAAACTTTGTAATCCTGGATATACTTATTAGCTATCGCCTAAAGCAGGGAAAAACCAAACTTTAATAATTGGCGCCCAACAAAACCGAATTCACGACGGTCAGTTTCCTGTTTTAAAATAATTCGAATATGGGCAAATCCGGGGAAAGGTCAACCACGACGAAAAGTGAAAAACTTCTTTAAAATGAATTTTATCAACATAGTTACATTAAAATATGGTCCAATATATGAAATTTGATAGCCTTTAACATATTTTAAAGCAAATTTCAAAATATTCGAAAGCATATTCTCGCAATCGCATTTTTTCATTATTTTGACGAAAAATCGCAAAAAAGGGCATGTTTTGTTTTGCTTATTTCTTCTAAACAAAGGCATTATGCTTTGACTTATGTTTGCTAACATCACTAGAAGAATCCAAATATTCAACATAAATTGCATATATGATCTTCTAATGTATTTAAATAATAAAAAACAGCGTCTAAAGTCCGATGGAAAAATCGTACGTTCGCGACCCGTACTTAATTTAATTAAAAAAACTAATGGAGATATTGGGAATAGACTCGATTGAAAGCTACATGCCTGTTTTTTAAAAGAAAATTTATTGCATTAAAATATTCCATTCCAATTCGAAGATTTTTTGATTTTACTAGAGCAAGCCAAAACCGACTTCTATTTCGCGTACGTTCGCGACCGCATGTTTTTTGCCAATATTATGAAAATGAAAAATCTATTAGAACCATAATTTACACTAAGAAAAGAACTCACTAAATGCTATCGGAAACCAAAAAAATAAGTCCAGAAAATGTTTTTTTCTTTAATTTTTTTGTACTAATTGCGTACGAACGTACGTTCGCGACCCCAGGATTAGCCTATATCCGAACATACTTTCCGCGGAAACTGTGTGATTTATTTGGCAAAAAATTGCCAACCAAAAACTGAATAAAAACTCTGTGTTATAAATTCGGCAGATAAGAGCCGAGAGTGAAAAAATAATACATTTGTGACAAGTAGCGAAGCGGCAGCGGTGTGAAATAATTATCAACCAAATAAGAAATAAAACTCTGTGTGAAGAAAGAACTGGCTGTGTAAAAAAAGAACTGGCCAGTAAAACGCCGGTAAAACAATCTATTTGTAACATATAAATACTGAAAAGCTAATAGACAAAAACACAAATAGAACCGTGACACAAGGTGAAACTATGTGTGTGTAACCAATTAAAAAAAAAAATAAAAATTAGGCAGAGCCATTTCGCATAGTCTAATTAAAGTGAAATTAATAAAAATTAGGCAGAGCCATTCCGCATAGCCTAACCAAAGTGAAATTAATAAATTAGGCATATCCATTCCGCATAGCCTAATCAAATCAAAATCAATAGAACTAGGTAGAGCCATTCCGCATAGCCTAACTAAATTAATATCAACAAAGGGCACAGCCATCTCGCACAGCCCAACAACAACAACACGAATACCGACGGCAGCGACAGCGGCAGCGGCGACGATCGCAGCAACGATGGCGGCAGCAGAAAACAAAGAAAATAAATATAAGAAATGTGAGTAGGCTTCTTGTCTTCGCCAAATTGTAATTGGCCTCAATTTGCCAATACAGTGGGCATATTTCTATTTGTCTCATGTGAAATTAAAATTAAATAAATCAAGAATTATTATTTTTTTTATTGTAACTCTCAGATA
The DNA here is from genome assembly GCA_035045905.1 of Drosophila anomelani. Lineage (NCBI taxonomy): Eukaryota > Metazoa > Arthropoda > Insecta > Diptera > Drosophilidae > Drosophila > Drosophila anomelani. Next base: position 514,532 of record JAWNOO010000028.1, on the reverse strand, counting down.
CCAAGCTCTGTCGACGCACAGTGGCGCCTTTCGAACAAAATTCGTGGCTAAAATCAAAAAAGTCATAGTTAGACTATACTTAATCGACAGAGAATTTCACAACGATACCGTTGAGAAAATAATTTTTGGACCATTTTTGTAAAAGTTATGAGCATTCAAAGTTGAAAAATATTTCCGTTTTTGCAACATACAAAAAAAAGTGCAATTGGTTGACTTTCAGGTAATATTACACATAAACCAGGACCATGTAAGAGATGTAGACTGGGTACTCAATAAACTTCTGGAGGCAGGCATGAGAGTATCTCAAGAGAAGTCAAAGTTATTTAAAAAGAGCGTCGAATACTTGGGATTCATTGTGTCACAGGGAGGCTTAGAACATCACCTGAAAAGTTAAAGGCCATATAAGAATTTCCCCCACCCAAATCACTCTTTGAGCTCAGGTCATTCCTAGGGTTAGCAAGCTACTACAGGTGCTTTATAAAAAACTTCAGGACAATCGCAAGGCCCCATCCAAACATTCTAAAAGGGGAAAACGGTAAAGCCAGTAAATATCAGTCAAGGAAAATTGACATAAATTTGACAAAGGAGCAGAAGGAAGCTTTTGACAGACTGAGAGAATTCTTAGCATCAGAAGATGTTCTTCTTTCATACCCAGACTTTAAGAGGCCATTCGATTTAACAACGGATGCGTCAAGCTTTGGTCTGGGAGCAGTGCTGTCCCAGGATGGCCAGCCAATTACCATGATATCGCGCGCCTTGCGGGACTCCGAAAAAAATTATGCAACCAACGAGCGGGAACTTCTCGCTATTGTATGGGCATTAAAAAACCTCCGGAACTACCTCTGCGGAGTAAAGGATTTGCAGATCTTCACGGACCACCAGCCGTTAACCTTCGCCGTCTCCGACAAAAACCCATACACAGAGCTGAAACAATGGAAAGGAACTATCGACGACCATGGCGCGGAACTGGTTTAAAAACCAGGACAAAGAGGACCACGTGGCTGACGCATTATCCCGCCAGAACATAAATGCTCTAGAAGACGAGCAGGAATCGGATATAGCCACCATACACAGCGAACAATCGCTAACTTACACCATTGACTCAACTGACAATCCTGTAAACTGCTTCCGGAATCAAATAATAATTGAGGATGGAAACAGTTTCTCAGTAGACACATTTATCTGGCTTAGGAGCAAAGTAAGGCACGTGATTAGAATACCAAATCGCGACAACTTGCTGCAAGCCCTGCAGGATGCCGAGGTGGTGAATGCAATACATTGCTCATTACCAACCCTGGCATTCATTCAAAATCGGCTAGTCGAGTTATTCCCCAGCACTTCCTTCAAGTATGCGAAGAGCTTTGTACAGGACATAACGGACATAACAGAACAAAGGTAAATAGTTGCAACAGAGCACAACAGGGCTCATCGAGCAGCACAGGAAAATGTTAAACAAATCCTGAGGGACTACTTCTTTCCGAAAGTGCTGCGGTTGGCAACAGAGGTAACTGCAAACTGTAAAACCTGTGCCATGGTAAAGTACAAACGCCACCCATTTAAGCAAGCAGTAGCGGTAACACCTGTCCCTTCTTTTGTGGGAGAAATCCTACATGTAGACATATTCACCGACGGGACACTTTTTCTCACCTGTATTGACAAATTCTCGAAGTTCGCAACGGTGCAACGGTCGGCGAGAAAGTTTTTTTGAAAACAAACAAACGCCTAGGTAACAAGATATCTCCACTTTGTTCAGAATAGGTTATTGAAGCGGACCTGGGGACAACGGTCCTAATTAAGGAAAGGGTGGTCCATAAGAACAATCTGCGTTAACACCTTCGCTAGATTCTCCGATTTAATTTCATTTTTTGCATTTTTGCTTTTTATACTTCTTTAGGTTAAGACATTACAATTTACCATTGGCACTAACGGCTGTTTGGAGAGACTCGACAATAAGACTAAACGACCACACGAACACGGGCTACATACCAATAGAGGACGGGCACATTGTACTATGGGAATCCTATGCGTACTTACAACACGCGACAAACCTGACATCGTACGAATACTACGCGACCAGGCAGAGGCAAAAGATCGATCATTCTCTTCGTAGCGGACGGTCGTGTTTTTGTTTTGCGCTCCGACTTTTATGTTAATTTCACGTTAAACCACCGGGGTTTTATTCAAATTTATCACCTAAATATTCATAATTATATACCATTTCGCTAACGCGCGTGCATGCCCTTTTCTGTGTAATTAATTTGTGTTAATAACCACTTTTTAGTTTGAGCTAAGACGGTTATCTTTTTCCTCTTTCTTCTTAATCCCGTTTTATTTTATTTTTCTCTCCTCCGCTTGAGTTGTCGGTTGCTGTTAGCTGCATATAAGTGGTTCATAGCTCTCACCGCTCTTGTGATTTCTGCTACTCATAATCTAACCCTTGCGCTGTTTTGTTCTCCCTTTCTCTCTTTGCTTTTTGGTACTGATAGTGTGCTCAGAGGTTCTAGGGTCTGCGAAAATGTCCCAAAATATTGTCTGTTTAATAAACAGCTTTGGCGAGGCAGTAGTGCACGCTAAGTGCATCGAGTTGACAGGTCGAATAGCTGACGCAGTGTCTAGCAAAAAGGGATATCATCCTTCATGCGTCAGGCCAGGAGTGGCTTTTCTGAGATCATGGCCACTTTTTGCAAGGCGAATGACCTGTTCTCCGCGCTTGACGCTCAATTTAATAGTATGAAGCTATTAAATGAGTCGCCGAAACGAAACAAATCTGCTGCTGGTCGGCTGCAACTGTGTAAGACACAGCAACCAATTTTCTGCCACTCTCCTGCGCCTCAGCTCCTGGTCCCCGCTTCTATGGTGCTGAGATCAGGAACGAGGAAAGATTCGGTAACCGACTCAGACGCTGGGGTATCGGCAGCCGCTCAGCCAGCAATTTCCGCATCGTCTGCTGTGTCCGCTGCGGAGCCCAACTCTTTGGCTCCGCAAATCTTCGTAGAAAAAGCTACCCAGGGTCCAACAATGCCCGTAATACCGACCGTGGTTGGTAACAATTCGTTACGTAAGCCCCTTACAGCAGTCCCACCTTCGAAAACAATATTTATTTCGAGGCTTGCCCCTGATCTCGCATCGGAAGATGTTCTAGCCTTTATACTAGGCAAAACCCAAGCCGGTAATATCAAGGTGGAAAAATTCAAATTTTCGTATGCCAGAGACATTTCGTCATTCAAGATAAATGTCTCATTCCAACTCTTTGACACAATTTGCTCGGGTGACTTCTGGCCCGAGTACGTTGTAGTCAAGGAGTACGAGGCTCGAAATAAGAGAACACGGCCTGCGGGAGTACAACTGCCCAGGTCGTCACAATCCTCACTATCCGCTGTACCTTCTGTCCCAAAAAACTAACCTTTTCCTTACAACTTTCCCATCACAATACTAGGGGTTTACGTAGTAAGCTCTCTAAATTGTATTCGCATAGCCTTTCTTTTGTATCCCAGGTGATTGTATTTACTGAAACCTGGCTGAAGCCGGAGATCCTCTGCTCCGAAATTCGTCCAAGTTAGTACACAATTTACAGATTAGACCGTCTTCTCCAGCGTGTTGGAATAGTTTTAATTGCCGTTGACTCCTGACTCATCTCGGAACGAGTGGTATCTAATGACTTTTTGGACATCGAATTTATCTGCGTAAAGCCATCTCTTACAGGTAGTTGCATTTTTGTAACCTGCTCTTACATCCCTCCATCTTCGGAAGAGCCAAGTTATTGGAAACACCTTTCAGCAATTCAGACAGTTTCCAATAGGCTTTCTGATAGGGACAAATTAGTGACTTTAGGTGACTTCAACATACCTGGAGCTCACTGGTCTTCTGATGGTGGGTCAAATGTCCTTCATACAGAGGCGCAGCATGACCTCATAAATGGCTTGCTTGATTTATCTTTATCTCAAGTTAACCATGTCTTTGATTCTTTAAACCGCTTACTGAATCTATGCTTTGTCTCCGATCCTGCAGGCGTAAACCTTATTAGAGTTCCTCCAATGACACAACCTGAAGATTGTTATCATCCTACTCGCGATGTGACTATTGACACTGGGACAGTTTTAGCAACAACACCTGGTAGTAGTTTAAACAGAGTCCGCTGTTTCTGTAAAGCGAACTATCAGAGGCTTTAATAGCAGAATTTTATTGGTCTAATCTTTACATGAGTTCTGACATAGCAACAACCGTTGATATCTTTTAAAGTGCCATGAACTCATTCTTCTCCTTATGTGTTGCTGAAGCCTATCCGTCGGTCTCTAATAAACCACTTTGGATTACCAAAGAGCTGACACGTTTAAAAAACGTAAAATCTAGGCTATATATTAAATATAAACTCACTGGTTCATGAACGGCTTTCTCATCTTACCTTAGTGCTCAATCTAGCTTTACCGTGCTTAACGCTCAGTGTTACAAACATTATTTGTCTCGTTGCAAGGTCCAGTTCACGCAGGACCCTAAAAAGTTTTGTAACTTTGTTAACTCTAAACGTAAACCCACGTTGTACCCTCCCTCTCTTTCATTTGGCAATGCCACTGTAAATTCTGATCAAGAAATAGCCAATCTCTTCGCTGAGTTTTTTAAAACTACCTATTCTCCCTCAACATCTCCAGATCTTACATTTTCTCCAGCTATACCCAGTTCGTACTTAATCTACAGTCCTATTTTAAACGAAAGCTCACTTGATCTTCAAAGAGTTAAGCCAGCATATTCGCCAGGTCCCGATGGAATAGCAGGCTCTGTGCTTAGGTATTGCTCCGAGGCGCTGTGTAACCCCTTTCTTAAATTGTTTACCTTATCTTTAGAATCCTCAGAATTTCCCCTTATTTGGAGAGAATCATTTGTTATTCCTCTCCACAAAAAGGTAGCAAATCGGAAGCCAGTAACTATAGGGGTATCTCTAAGTTATCGGCAATCCCCAAACTTTTCGAGAATGTAATCACTCTTCACTTGAGGCGAAGATCAACCACGACCAATCTTCTGGAACCTCTTTCGTTATGAGGGGCTTCCAACAAAACTCTCAAACCGACGTTATTTACACGGACTTTAGTAAAGCTTTCGACTCGGTTAATCATTCTCTTCTGGTTAGGAAACTTGATTCAATGGGATTTCCTAGTGATCTTCTTAAGTGGATTTCGAGTTATCTAAGTGACAGGACCCAAAAGGTTCTGTTCAGAAACGTTCTACCCAATAGCCTCAGTGTCACATCTGGCGTCCCACAGGGCAGCCACCTTGGACCCCTGCTATTCACATTGTTTATCAATGACTTGCCGCTGGTTCTAACCAAATCCAGAGTACTCATGTATGCGGATGACGTTAAACTTTGCTTGCAGTACAGGGACAGTTCATGCCAATCAGACCTACAATCGGATCTTGACAACTTTCAAGTATGGTGTCATGCTAACGATTTACATCTCAACAACTCTAAATGCAAACTGATGACATTTTCACGTGTCACTCCCCAGCGTGCCACTTACATATATGCTTAACGACTGATCTTTGGGAAGAATTTCTATTGTCGATGATCTGGGTGTCCTCCTAGATCCTAAACATTCGTTTTCAGAACATATTTCCTGTATGGCTAACCAAGCCAGAGGCATTCTTGGATTTATTAAAAGGTGGTCGAAGGATTTCGATTCTCCTTATGTAACGAAGACTTTCTTTACTTCGTTAGTTCGCTCTATATTAGAGTATGGTTCGTGCGTCTGGAGTCCTCAATTTGGAGTCCATAGTAGCCGCATCGAATCTGTACAAAAAAACTTTTTGCTTTTCGCCCTCCGTGGCCTACCCTGGGATGCCAACCTCAGATTACCGCCTTATACTAGTAGACTTCTCCTACTCAATTTACCCTCTTTAGCTAACCGTAGGACGATGCTTGGCGTCGTCTTTCTACATAAACTTATTAACGAGGATGTGGAGAGCCCCTACTTGCTAGGCCAGCTCAATTTCCATGTTCCCCGTTTTTCATCCATAACCTTTATTCTTTTAGTAGTTAACCATTGTAGGCGAAAGTTTGAAGTACATGAACCCTTTAGGGTTTTATGTACTGATTACAATCGCCTTTTTAGTCTCAAGTCTCAACATACTTGGAACATCATTTCAACGATTGGGAACAAATAAAAATCAATTAAGAGTTATTAATGAAAGCAGACGAGGGACAAACAGAATCGAATATCAAATTCCAAGAACGACCAAATGAACACGCGTTTTTTTAAATTGTGACATCATCCACTTTCTTATTAAATTTCCTAGTCCTTAGTCTATGTGTAAGAAAATAAAGATCTATCCGGTCCAATGACACAACAAGATCCTGGATTTCGAGGAAGGAAACTTGGTCGCTGAGTGCCCGGGGAAAAACGTAGCAATTTCCCAGAGACGGCCATGACATAAAGTGCCAATGACTTTCAATTAATTTTAAGGGAGAACAAAGTGGTAGTGGGGGGTTAAAGAGGGCCCTGCTGACTAGTTTGTGTATCCTGCATCTGGCCCCAAGGTGGACGACTCCCCACAGCACACAGGGGAATTTGCCCTGGTTTTGTGGCATTAATGTGCTTTTTAAAAGTTTTTAAATTTTGGATATTGAAGTCTTACCGTATTGAGAATATACCAAAGTCTTATCTTACATATCAAAAATGGTATTTTTCCAGTCCAGTATTAAAATACCAGCGATTAAACTCAGCTGTTGGGAAATTACATTTTGTGTGCGCATTTTATATCATTTGGTAGTGCATTTTCCAATTAATATTTCTCCAAGGTTAAAGCACCAATCAATAAAATTTAAAATGGATAATCATGCTTCAGGTTTGTAGTATTTTTTAATACTAACACTGACAAAATCGTGCGTGTATTTCTAACAATTTGTAATTGTAGCAAGTGGTGTCCGTACAAAGCATTCGTAATAAATGTTCAACTTTGGCAAAGGTTTTAAAAAATGTTTAGACTTGTTTAGTGAGTGTCTATATCCATGTTGTAGAGGCATGAATTCCTAATTCAGAACATCTAAGCTCAATTGCCTCCTTTTGCCCCTCTTTACGAAATTCCATTTATTAGGATGGAAGTTTTCAATCAGCAATACGGTGCTGCTGGAATAATTGTCACAAAAACTGAGCAAATTCCCTTCGATTTCTCGCAAATAAAGAGTGCGACCACGCCCATTTTTTTACAAAATGTATAAAATTACCATTATTGTCGTAAAAAGAAAACAAAATTTGTATACCCTTGCAGGGTATATTAGTTTCAGTCAAAAGTTTGCAACGCAGTGAAGGAGGCATCTCCGACCCTATAAAGTATATATATTCTTGATCAGGATCAACAGCCGAGTCGATCTAGCCATGTCCGTCTGTCCGTCTGTCCGTTTCTACGCAAACTAGTCCCTCAGTTTTAAAGCTATCTGAATGAAACTTTGCAGTTAGGCTTCTATATACTCTCACTCGTACATATGTCGGAACGGGCCGGATCGGACCACTATATCATAAGCTGCCAGAGGAACGATCCGAAAAATTTTCAAAAAACAATTATAACTTTGTCAGTTTTCAACATATTTTCACCAAATTTGATATTTAGCCATATTTTATTATTCCTGAATTTTGATTTTAATTTCATGAAAATCGGCTGACTATATCCTATAGCTTCCATAGGAACAATCAGGAAAATAAAAGAAAAATTCATAACTTTGTCAGTTTTTAACATATTTTCACCAAATTTGATAGTTACCCATATTTTAGTATTCTTGAATTTCGATTTTAATTTCATGAAAATCGGCTGACTATATCCTATAGTTTCCATAGGAACAATCAGGAAAATAAAAAAAACCATAGCTTAGCCGTGTTTCAAACCATTGCCATCAAATTTGAGATTTCGCAACAAATTATTATTTCAGAATTTCGTTTTTAATTTTTTGTTTAAGCTCTGGGTATACAAACTTCGATGAGCCGAAGTTAGCTTCCTTTCTTGTTTTTTTTTTAATTTTTACCATAAAAAAAATTAAAAATCGATTAAAAAAAGGCGGAACCACGTCCATTTTTTCAAAATATCTTTTTTTCTTTATTATTAACTTAATTCAAAAAACAGAATTTAAAAATGTTGCTTTGTTTTTAAGATATTAATTAATGCCACAAAAACAGGTAAAATTCCCCACTGTGCACAACCATGGGCGGTTTCAACCGAGGTGGGGGGTTACCCATTATGGGGTTGTGGTTTTGAATTTCCCAGCGGCAAATGACGGGCCCGGAATTATCCAGTGGCATGGCGACCCCTTGAGAGTGAGCTTATGGCCTGGAATAGTTGGATGAAATGAACCCCGGAAGTCGGGGAGCCGGCGGCCTCTTGCCTCGAGTTCGTGTCCCGAATATTCCAGCGGCCACATCTCCTGTCTCGTCTCGACTCGTGTCCAGAATTATCCAGCGGCAATGGGCGGGGCTGGAGGGAATTTGTTAGGGTGGCGAAAGGCATCGGTACGCGGACGAAGACAAGAATACGAGGGAAAAGAGATGACAGCGAATGGAAAATACATGGTTTCTTTAAGGGCTTATGTGGGTCAAAAATTGTTAAAATTATTTATTTTTTATTCGATAGAAAAACATTTGTAGAATATCGTGTAGAGCGAAGCTGCAGATCACTGCCAGACGAATAAGCTGGCCAACAGGCCCTAAGTCTAAGCTAAGTATTAGATGTAAGACTCGCCTCTACCAGTCCCTGCTAGCTCCAATTTGGCGCTATGGGGTGGCAATACTTATATGGCACAGCGGCCAGGACGCATCTGCAAAGGATACAGGCGTTCCAGGCGAAGTTCCTGAGGCGTATCAGCAATGCCGAGTGGTTCATCAGAAACTCAGACATAAGGAGAGAGCTTCAAGTCCCTGCAGTTGGAGATGTAATAAAGTCCCTTGCTGCCATCCCAACGTGCTGGCAAGAACATTGCCAAGGACACGAACGAGACGACGCCTGCGAGGACTACTATCCGGGAGCTGCCCACCCGGCGTATAACTTAATTACAAATCTAGACTAATTAACCACTGCTTTAAATTGTTAAATAATAACACAGGTCTACAAAAATTGACCTTACAAAAGTACAGTGAATAAAACCTTCAGATTTTGAAAGTTCTCGGTCTGTATATTGCTAGTTCGAAAATCAAAAAAATTGTTCACGTACCAATTTTGAGGAAATTGCTCTCAAAGTACCCAACGTGTTTTGTTTTTAATTTCTTTTAATGAAATCCATTTGGTTTTTTGACTTTCGACAATTTGTTTTCGAAAATTTTTGACACCGCAAAGGCCTTTTTCAAAACAGTGGGTTACAAAATCAGATGCTATGGACATTCTTTCTAGTATTTCATTTCATACTTTTGTCCAAAAATACTATAAACTATAACTATTCAGATAAACTTTACTGCGATAGTGTACCTAACGCAGAGCTGAGAAAAAATTCCAAAATTCCAAAAATTACCTATTTTGTTGACCAAAAATCCCGCATAAGCCCTTAATTCGATGTTGTTTTCAACCGGTCTGTTCCATGCCACTTTTTAATTTTATTAGTGGCCAGCGGCCATGCTCACCCTGCACGTATCCTAGGATAGAACAAGAAGAAATTATTTTATTTTATTATTATTTTACCATTTTTCTTTCGCATCGGAATGAATTCACAAAATCTTTACTCGGGAACTCGTACTTGAAAATTCTAGATGCTTTTGATAGACTTTTTTATCTGTGAACAGTTTTATTTATTTCATTCAAACTCAGCAGGTTCCTATGTATAAATCAACTTTATTTTGTAACAATTACATACATGAAAATTTGTTCTATTTTCTAAAATGTTAACTTTCTATTTCACATTTTTCACACTATAAATGTATCATTATTTTTTTAGATGGGAATTATGAATGATGCTATGATTGTTAAAAACTTTGGAAAATAAATGCCTGCATAAAAGTAAAAAATGTATGATGTATATCAAGCTCTATATAATAAGAAAACTATACATTAGAATTTTTACAGTTACATTTATAGACCAACGCGTTTTCCCACGCCACTATGATACCATCAATTTTTTTTTTATAACACTATCGCTTTGGGAAGAGGTCGGATAGAGGCCAGACAAACCATTTGCTGACTTAGTTCAAGCAACTCAAATTAAAATATTATCAGGTGAAACAAGAAAGAAAGCTAACTCCGGTTCACCGAAGTTTGTATTCCCTTGCAAATTGCAATTGAGTTAATTAAAACCAAACAAAACAAACAACAAAAACAAAAATTGGTGAAATCTCACATAAGATGAAAATATGTTAAAAAAAATATGTTAATCCAGGATTCCTCAATAATTCATGGATTATGTCCTTTAAGGACATTCGATGCATCATTTGAAAGGTACTGCATCACAGATCACAAATATCTTAACCGTTTTTTAATAGTCAACTCGGTTCAGAAGTTATTTGCATTCAATATTTATTTTCAATTTTTAAAATAAAAGTTATCGAATAATTTGTATTTTTCAATTTATATATTTTAAAAATTGAAAATAAAAGTTATTGCGTAATTTTTATATAAAAATTGATATTTAAAAATTATTACTCATTTTGAATTATTAAAATTAATTTTAATTATTAAAAATCTTTTTTTTTCATAAAAATTGAAAAAAAAAAACATTTATCTTGTTTTTGAATTCGCCATGAAAATTTAACTTTTAACAATATTTCCAATTTTTGTGGAGACTATTTTAGGCTTCAATTTTTTTTAACTCATAATAATTATTTGCGGTCCCTGCTAAAAATAAATAAAAATATCTTGAAAACTGAAAAAGTTATAATTTCTTTCTACAAATTTTCCGTTTGTTCCTATGACAGATATATTATACATATAGTCGTGCGATCCGGCCTATTCCGACATATCTATCAAGGGTTCAATCAGATAGCTTTACAACTGAAAGACTAGTTTAGGGGGAAACTTGGCTCTTGATGCTAGTGAAGTATAGTAGTAAATACCTTTGTTGGAGTGAGAGTATATATAGAAGACTAGTTTGCGTATAATCAGACTGGCGGACGGACAGACTTAAACTTAAAAAAAAGTGATCAAATTAAAATAAATAAATTAACTAAAATTAACAATATTTCCTCATGTTGTCTTGTGGGTTAATTTTTGTAATCTTATTTTATGTATATTATGGACAATATGGACTCGGAAATGTATATATAGATTTCATTACATTCCAAAATAAATCATAATATGTACTAAATTAGTACTACTAATAGCTTTCAAAATCACCGAATCTCGCTTCTATAGTCAGTATAAGTTTTAATATATACTATTACAAAGGCCGACCACTTTTTAGAAAGAAAAACCGGAATATACTTTTCAAAGGTTTTTAATGCGGTGAAGTCAAATCTGAATTTTTAAGAAAATTTTATAAACTGCTTAACTATAATAAACTTAAATATCATAATACATTTGTTATTATTAAATTAAAATAAATAATATTAAGTCTTCGCGCGGCTAAAGAAAAACCATTATTTGCCATGGTATCATGTAGCTCACGGGTTTCAACAACCACTATTGCTGCTGCTGATTTGGGTTTTTGAAATAAACTATAAATTATTAATAAATAAATTAAATAAATAAAATAAAAGTGTGGCTTCGTTTGTGAAAGTAAATCCTTTATTGCCCATTAATTGCTAAAGGAGTTAAGTCTGCTATGCCTACACTTTTATTACGACCAGCTTTACCAATATGTATAAGACTAACAATGACATGGTATTACTACTTTTTTTTTAACTAAACGTTCATATATATATGATTTATTAGAAGTAAATGTTCATATATATGTGACTTTATTGAGTAAACCCTTCCTCTTTTTTTTACCTAAAAGAAACAATACTTTTTTTAAACATATGTATATGCCTAAATAATCAAAATTTGTATTTATTCGACTAATTAATTTAAATTACTTAAATTTAACCACACGTTAGATCTGATATAAATTAATCTGATTCCATATTTTTAAAGTAAAATATTCTTTTTTTAGACAAAAATGTATGAAGAATAAATAAAATATATATAAAAAACTGATTATATAAAGGGCATTTATTTAACATAACTGTGATTATGGAAAACTTAGGGGAATCAATTTAAAGTTTTCCGCTATCTATACAATTGGCTTATATGGTCAAAAATACCATAACACTTGCAATTATTTTAGAATATTTTAGATAGTTAAGAAAATGACCTTCTCTAAATGAAAGTTATACAAAAATAAATCGTCATATACGTTGTTTTAATACGTTAATATTATTGCGGGGGCTTGCATCGTCCAGCCGAAGTTCCAGAAAAATCCAAATCTTTTTGTTCAATAATTGGAATGCGGTCGTCATACAAAGTTGGAGCTTGTAAAATGATTGCTGCAGTACCAACAAGAACAGCCAACGTAAATATCCAGAGAAAAAGTCTGTCCAACACCATTGCAACATATTTCCAATCTTCCTTAACCTAGAAAAAAAAATGTAATATATTAGATTTTAATAGCTGTAATATAATATAAAAAACAAGAAAGGAAGCTAACTTCGGCTCACCGAAGTTTGTATACCCTTGCAGAGTTTAAACAAAAAATTAAAAACGAAAATCAAATCTCAAATTTGATGGCAAAGGTTTGAAACACGGCTAAGCTATGGTTTTTTTTATTTTCCTGATTGTTCCTATGGAAGCTATAGGATATAGTCAGCCGATTTTCATGAAATTAAAATCAAAATTCAGGAATAATAAAATATGGCTAAATATCAAATTTGGTGAAAATATGTTGAAAACTCACAAACAAGAAAGGAAGCTAACTTCGGCTCACCGAAGTTTGTATACCCTTGCAGAATTTAAACAAAAAATCAAAACCGAAATTCTGAAATAATGTTCTGAAAATATGTTGAAAACTGACAAAGTTATATTTTTTTTCGAAGATTTTTCCGATTGTTCCTATGGCAGCAGATCCGGCCGGTTCCGACTTATGTACGAGTGAGATTATATAGAAGACTAACTACAAATTTTCATTCAGATAGCTTTGAAACTGAGAGACTAGCTTGAGTATAATCGGACAGACGGACGGACAGACGGACATGGCTAGATCGACTCAGCTGTTGATCCTGATCAAGAATAAGTATATATACTTTATATGGTCGGAGATGTCTCCTTCACTGCGTTGCAAACTTCTGACTGAATTTATAATACCCTGCAAGGGCATAACACGAAAGGAAGCTTACTTCGGCTCTCCGAAGTTATAAACTTCGCAGATTGCAAGTGAACTAAAAATTAAATTAATTAATTAATTAATTAATTAGCGTTTGAAAAGTGCCAAAATAGGTCATAGGTACTTTGAGGGCGATTTCCTCAAAATTGGTACGTGAGAAATTTTTTTTGATTTTCGAACTAGCAATATACAGACCGAGATCTTTCACAATCTGAAGGTTTTATTCTGCGTCCTTATGTAAGGTCAATTTTTGTAGACCTGTGTAATTAGCTGCCAAAACTCAAATTGGTTTGAAAAACGACTAAGTTATGTTTTTTTTCTGATTGTTCCTATGGAAGCTATAAGATACAATTGGCTGATTTTCATGAAATTAAAACCGAAATTCAGGAATAATATATAAAGACAAAATCCGAACTTTAATGAGAATATGTTAAAAACTGACAAAGTTAAAATTTTTTTCTAAATATTTTCCGATTGTTCCTATGGCAGCTATATGATATAGTCGTCCGATCCGGCTCGTTCCGACATATGTACGAGTGAGAGTATATAGAAGACTAACTACAAAGTTTCATTCAGATAGGTTTACAACTGAGGAAACTATAATACCCTGCAAGGGTATAAAAATATAGGCATATCCGATCTTTTTTCATATAAGCATATTTAGACGTTGACGCACTACGGTGAGTACATTCAAGGGGCCTTGTAATATTAGGCACGACCTTGTTTGGGATAGGTGTCAGTAGGCGCGATGGAGAAAAAAGAATACGAACATTACAGCGTACTGCCTGATTGTTAGCTTGCATCAAATGTCAGGATGTCTCCACTCTTACTCTCTTATTCCCGTCCTACTTAGACCCACGCACAGTGGTTCTCCCAAGGCAAAAAAAAACAAGGAGGTTTGCACTCCGGGATTGCAGGCAGAAGTGAAAACTTGAACTTATGGCGCATTGGGCACTTTTTTGGGTGAGCATTTTTAGATGCGCTCGCATTAAATGAAGGTGCATGCGAGATATACCACTATGTTTAGCACTAATGTTTCGAATATTGGTGATATATGTATTTCCCAATGCCATTCTAATGGACAAACAAAAATAATGGCTGCCGTTTATATTTCACCAAAACAGTCTTTTCTGCTTCCGCTCTATTTATGACGAAAATTAATATAAGATTTGATCATTATCCTATGATTTTGTGTGGAGATTATAAAATAAACTTAGCAGATGTCAAAAATCAATTAATAATATTTATATATTTATGTTATATTTTTATAAATATATATATAAGTTAACAGTGGAGCATACCCGGCCGCACCCTTCTCTCCCCGCACCATGATGGTTCAACCCGGTAACGGCCAACGGAGCGTTGACCGTCCGACTTTGCCTCTTCCCCGCACACCGCAACGACTTCTACTACTCTACTGCAATTGACCGCATGCAATTGGGCAATTGGAGTACGGTGACAACTTCCGCCTTACACAATTTCGAGCACTGACCGCTTGCCAAATACCGAGCACTGACCGCTTGCCATCGGAGCACGGTGGGAAGTGCAAGGCTAACAATACGGCCACGGGTCTCTGGCACCGCTGCCGGCGTTGACACAGTTACGATCGACTGCGAGGGTTTAAAGGTGGCGACTGGATCGAGGTGACGGCAGAGCGAGTGCGACTGGCAGACCAACTGGATTGATTCTTATAATTTAAACTTTAAGAATTTCAATAAAGAACTTATAGCGATTGAATCACGAATCTATCATTGACTGGAAGGAAGACCTACAAGATCGATCTCTTGTACCCATGGCTAGGTACGAAGACGAATCATGTTCTGTAGAAGGACTCAACAGTCCATCGGAAGGACTTAACTTATATGTATATTTATATATAAACGAGTAAATATTAGTAAATAGTAAATACAAAATTTATCAATTCTCATTTTTAATTTCAACAACTCTTACATCATCATAGGCATTATTAACAATAGGTTTATAATAACTAAAGTAAAAAATAAACAACTTTGATTTAGATCTATTTATATACACTGCCGCTCAACTGAATAGGTTCATGATCTCAGTGGTAGAAATTTATCTATAATTCCCAACTAGTTTTCCGATTTACATAATTTGTTTTTCTTTAATTCTTAAATCATATTTAAATTGAAATCTGAAGAAATTTTTTTTCAAAAACATATTGTTTATGCCTTATATATTTTTATACAATGTACCAAAGGTACACAGGTATTATATTTTGTGCGAGTGCGATTTTCTGTAACAGGCAGAAGGAGACGTAGCAGAAGTTACCAAAATATTGGTCAGGACCACTAAAGGAGTCGATATAGCCATGTCCGTCTGTCCGTCCGTCTGTCTGTATGAACAGGCGTTCAGATCTCATAGACTATAAGAGCTAGAGATTTAGACTTCATATACCTGCACGCAGATCAAGTTTGTTTTAAATTTTCGCTGCTCCCCTTTCCGGAGGAGCTATTTGAAAAAACGTATAGCTCCTAAATTAATAAAGTTATGTAAACCGTATTAAAAAGCTTGATGTATTTTATCAAAATACACAGATTGTCCAAATTTCATTGCGATCGTGCCATAGCATAGTGCAATAGCGGAGATATAGGCTTTTTACTTTATACACATTATGTGTACAAGAGGCAGCCCAGGCAGAGGGCTCCAAATAAATCAAAACGTTCATTATACATTTTAGCTTTGTTCACATTATTATGAAAATAAGATTACTCTTTTTGAATTGGTTAGGGTCCACCGTGTCTCCGCCCGCCCTCTCTGAAGACTTTAGAGTCCACAACATTCCCTCTCTCTCTGAAGACTTTAGAGTCCGCCCGCCCTCTCTCCCTGAAGACTTTAGAGTCCACAACATTCTCTCTCGCTCGCTACCGAAGACCTTAGGGTCCACCGTGTCTCTCACTGAAGACTTTAGAGTCCACAACATTCTCTCTCGATCGCTACCGAAGACTTTAGGGTCCACCGCGTTCTCTCACTGAAGACTTTAGAGTCCACAACATTCTCTCTCGCTCGCTAACGAAGACTTTAGGGTCCACCGCGTTCTCTCACTGAAGACTTTAGAGTCCACAACATTCTCTCTCGATCGCTACCGAAGACTTTAGAGTCCACCGCGCCTCTCTCATTGAAGACTTCAGAGTCCACCCTGTTCTCTTATTGAAGACTTTAGATTCCAAACCGTTCTCCTATTGAAGACTTTAGAGTCCAAACCATTCTCTTACTGAAGACTTTAGAGTCCACACCATTCCCTCTAAGTTTTTTCTTTCTCATCCTCTCTACAGGTTCCTGGGTTCCTTGGCTCTGTCCCGGATTAGCACCTCCGCCCCTGCCGACGACTGGCAGATCCCGAGCCAGCCAACCGAGCTAGCTTACCACGACGCGAGAAGTCCGGACAGCCGACGCCGCCGAGTTCCAGATCAGTAACTCAACTCTGTACCCGAAGTTTAAATAAAGAACCCCAATTGTTTCAATTTCACCGAATTCTCCGCAGCGTTCTCACTGGGAAACGGGCTTCTTCTCTTTTCAGCTACCACTCGGACTCATTATTGTAGGCGGACCGTGGCCGTCCCTGAGCTATCTGGGAAACTGGGGCGGCAGACCGTCACATTGGCACCCGAACAGGAAGAGTGGTAGCAAGAGAAACCCGAAACCAGAAGAGTATGTCCAGCTGGGTGTACATGGCAACGAAGTCCGACCAGGCCGAATACGCGGAAGAATTCGGGTTAGACCAAACAGGCAGATTGGAAGACCTAAGGAAAGAGCTGTCAGCGTTCTGTAAAAAGACGGATCACACGGAAAGCATAAGGCAGAGGCTGGCAACCTTGGCGGAGAGGTACAAAAGGGAAAAAAGCCCCGCAAGAACACCGGCGATCGTGGTAACAGGAACCAGCGAGATGGATAGCCCGAGAAAGGAGAAACAAGGAAGAAAGGTGGAGACGGAGATCATTGACCGGGTGCGAGGATGGGGGATTAGGTACCAAGGGACAACAAACCCACTAGAGTTCTTGGAAAAGATAGAACAATGGGCAAAGGGGTACGGAATGGCAATGGACCAGTTGATCCAGACCATGCCATTCATTCTGGAGGGACTCGCAGCAGATTGGCGGAACACAACACCAACCGAGATCACATCCTGGGGACAACTAAAGGAGGAATTACTAGAGTACTTCCTGACACGAAGGTACGAGGAACAGCTGGAACAACAGATCTCCCAATTGCGACAACGAGAGAACGAACCAGTGAGGGAGTATGCCACTGAATTACGGAAGTTGATGAGGTTCACGAAGCTTTCGGAAAACGAGAAATTGGACAGGGTGTACAAAAATTGCAGGAGCAAAATAAAATTGTACACCCGAAGGAACGAATTTAACACATTGACAGAATTTCTGAAACTGGCGGAAGAGGTAGAGGAGATTGAGGCAACAGAGGGCACAACGCAGCCAGCACCGCAGCATCAGATAAGACAGGAGATGTGCTTTAGATGCGGGGGCACGGGGCACGGGGCACGCGGCACGCTCATGTGGGAATCCACCGAGGCTGTTCTGTTGGGTCTGTGGGAAAAACGGCGTAAGGACTATACAATGCTGTAGGACGCCGACGGGAAATGCGTAAGGCCTGAGCAATTAAAACTGGCAGCTCAGGCCACACAGCGAATGCCAGACCCAAGAGACGATTTAACGTGCGACGGAGTCCAGATATTGGCACGGATTGGACTTTTTTTTTTTTTTTTTTTTTTTTTTATTTCTTTGCTTTATTTATTGAATCTTCTCTTAAGTTGAGACTAACAATAAGTTTACGAATCTTAATATTAAAATTCAACTAACAGTATATTAGGACTGCATTCTGGTTACGCGTTCCTCAGGTCAGTCATTGGGTGGGTAAGTCATTGCGACGAAGACGCGATTGGCTGCTCAACCCTGTTAGTCCTCTCGCCAGGTGGTTAGGGTGCAACGATAGCTTGGTGAAGTACTTTTCCTTCTGTTCTGCGATCACTTCTTTGACTAATGGAATGTTTAAGTCGCGATGTATGTTTTCGTTGCGAACGTACCACGGTGCCCCGGTGATTGTTCTCAAGATCTTCGACTGGGCTCGCTGGACTATGTCAATATTGCTATTGCTGGTATTCCCCCATAGCTGGGAGCCGTACGTCCATATAGGTTTTAGTACCGAGTTATACAGCAGGACTTTATATTCAAGGCTAAGAGGAGACCCGGCGTTGATAAGCCAATGAAGGCTGCTGGCTTTTAGCTTTAGATGTGTTCTCTTGGCTTCGATGTGCCGGCGCCATGTGAGTCTTCTGTCGAGGTGTACTCCTAGATATGTCACTTCGTTTGCTTGCGGAAGTAATGTGTTGTTTAGCATAAGAGGCGGGCAGTTTTGTCTGTTCAGGGTGAACGTAACGTGCTTGCATTTTTGTTCGTTCACTTTAATTCGCCAATCTGATAGCCATTATTCAACATCGAGCAAGTGAAGAGCTAGCTGCGCAGTTGCTTGCATCGGGCATTTTGAACGACTAAGAATAGCTGTATCGTCAGCAAACGTAGAAGTTGTTAGTCGTGTGCTTGTCGGGATGTCTGCTGTGTATAGGACATATAATGTTGGCCCTAGCACACTACCTTGAGGAACTCCAGCTCCAACAGTGAAATCATCAGATATAGCAGTGTTGCACCTCACCACAAATTTTCTGTCATACAGGTAAGACTCTAAAAGCTTATGGGTGTTGTAGGGGAGCATTGTCTTGATCTTGTACATTAGAACTTCTAACCAGACTCTATCAAATGCTTGAGATACATCTAAGAGAATGGCTGTGCAGTACTCTCGTTTTTCGAAAGCGTTCCGAATTTCTGATGTTATCCGGTTGACCTGCTCAATTGTTCCGTGCTTTTCACGAAACCCAAACTGATGTGACGGGATTCCTTCCTGTAGTCTTAGGTGTGTGTTTATCCGTGTTAAAACGCATTTTTCAAAGAGTTTAGATAAGCATGATAGTAGGCTTATAGGTCTATACGACGTGGGGATTGTGTGGTCTTTTCCCGGCTTGCTATCATTATTATAATTGACTTTTTCCATCTCACTGGATAGTGGCCAAGTTTCGCGATGGCATTGAAAAGCTGGGTGATAGTGCAAACGGCGCAATATGGGAGCTCAGAGATCATTTTGGGAGTTATGTGGTCGCATCCTGGGGATTTTTTCGGATTCAGTTGATTTTTGATTATCTTAACGATTTCGTTTGGACGAAACTCAATTGGCTCATGTTGAGGCTGAGGCTCATATGGTAAAGTGGGCAGAGTAAACGCACTAGTGGCAGGATTTGGTTGGAAGACATTTTTAAGGTGGTTGGCAAACGTGCTGGCTCTGTCTGCGTCGCTGCGTGCCCAGCCGCCTGTAGGATTTCTAATAGGCATCACGATTTCTTTTGGTGAGCTCAGAGTTTGGTGAGCTTTCCATAGTGAATGTTTTGTACTAGAAGTTGACAAGTGCTCTATGTAGCGACGGTGGACATTTGCTTCTTCTTGATGTAGACCTTTTGTAAGTTGGCGTGAGGCACGTCTAAAGCTTTGCTTAGCAGATGGCGATCTGTGGGATTGCCACTCTCGGCGTAAACGTCGCGTTTCAAGGACGAGCTGTTCGATTTGTAGATTTGTCTTCTTTTGATTGCATTGTGAATTTATAGTTTGAGGTGTTGAAGCTCGAGCTGCGGAGACGAGTACAGACTCCAGTGACTTTACAAAGCTGTCTACATCGGCTTCGTCATTGAGATGAGGACTTAGCTCAATGTGTGAGCTAATGTACTTTCGGTACTTAACCCAATTGGTTTTCTGTGAGGTCAATTTGAATGGTTGTTCGAATGTTCCTGGGTTACGGAGTAGAATAAACAGGATAGGCAAGTGGTCAGATGAAAGATCCGAAAGGCATTCGGCGCTTATCAGATTTTTAGGAATGTTTTTGATGATCGCAAAGTCTATTAAGTCGGGTAGTCTCTTTGGGTCTGCCGGCCAGCATGTTGGTCTGCCAGAAGAAACATAGTCGAGCTTGTTCTTGGGTTTGATAATTGCATTATAGAGCTGCTTTCCTTTTGGAGTCACGAGACGAGATCCCCAGTGTGTGTGCTTGGCGTTGTAGTCTCCTGCTGCTATGAAGTGGTCTCCTAGTGAGTTGAAAAACTGCATAAACTCGTCTTCAGATATAGTAAAGCGAGGGGGGCAGTATACGGCGGCTAGTGTAATTTGGTTGCCAGTGTTTAGTTGTATATTTATAGATGTGGCCTGTAGGTAGTTTTTAGCAAATTTGTTGTGGTAGTGGTGCTTAATACGGTTTCTGATTAGAATTCCGGTCCCTCCATGTGCTTTACCATCTGGGTGATTTGTTCCGTAGAATGTATATCCTCGTAGTTGAAAATTGTATTTGTTTGTAAGGTGTGTTTCTGAAAGAAGCATTACGTCGATATGGTTGTCAAGTAGGAATTGAGCTAACTCAAGTTTATGCTGCGAAACGCCGTTAGCGTTCCACGTAGATATCCGTAGGGAAGTCATTATTTGGATGATTGTGATTGTTTGATCATGAACTCCAGTAGAAGATTTTGGTTGCGCATAAGCTCCTTCATTGTTTGTTGTATAGCTACAATTGTATTTGTTAAAGTTGCCAGCATTGCCTCGATTCCATTAGGCAGTTGGTGTGAATTTTGATCGCTACGATGGGCAGTAAATGCGGGGTTTACTTTAAATGTCTGCGCCTGTTGTATGTCTTCAGTGGATTGTGAAGGCCCCGGATTAGAGACTGAGGCGTAAGTTTCTTTGTTGTATCGTAGCGCTTGAGCAAAAGAAACTCCTGGGGTCGTGGTTGATGGTGTATACGGCAAACTGTTTCGGCTGACTGGATTTCGAGCTATGGTAATTTTTTGGGTAAGGCGGACTCTTAAATCTTTATAGACGGGGCACCCCCTATAGTTGGCAGTGTGATTTCCCCTGCATTTTTTGGCAGATGGGACAGGCCTCAGTGGGATGCACATCTCCGCAAGCAACGCAGACTGCGCGGAGAGTGCAGTATGTTTTCGTGTGTCCGTATTCTTGACAGTTCGTGCATTGAACTGGTCCATTTCGTTTGTGCGGTTCCTCTACTATGATTCTGCGATGCAGCAGGTATTGAAGCTTATATATCGGGTGAACTTCATTTTTACTTAGGGTAGTACTGTTTGGCATTAGTTCTACCTTAAACATTGGTTGAAGAATTTTATTCCTGTTCATTATATTTATAGCTGTTTTTTATACCCTAGCAGGGTATATTAGTTTCAGTCAGAAGTTTGCAATGCAGTGAAGGAAGCATCTCCGACCCTATAAAGTATATATATTCTTGATCAGGATCAACAGCCGAGTTGATCTAGCCATGTCCGTCTGTCCGTTTCTACGCAAACTAGTCCCTCAGTTTTAAAGCTATCTGAATGAAACTTTGCAGTTAGGCTTCTATATACTCTCACTCGTACATATGTCGGAACGGGCCGGATCGGACCACTATATCATAAGCTGCCAGAGGAACGATCCGAAAATTTTTCAAAAAACAATTATAACTTTGTCAGTTTTCAACCAATTTTCACCAAATTTGATATTTGCCCATTTAGTATTATTTCCGAATTTCGGTTTTAATTTCATGAAAATCGGCTGACTATATCCTATAGCTTCCATAGGAAAAATCAGGAAAATTATAACTTTGTCAGTTTTCAACCAATTTTCACCAAATTTGATATTTGCCCATTTAGTATTATTTCCGAATTTCGGTTTTAATTTCATGAAAATCGGCTGACTATATCCTATAGCTTCCATAGGAACAATCAGGAAAATAAAAGAAAAAACCATAACTTTGTCAGTTTTCAACATATTTTCACAAAATTTGATATTTAGTCATATTTTATTATTCCTGAATTTTGATTTTAATTTCATGAAAATCGGCTGACTATATCCTATAGCTTCCATAGGAACAATCAGGAAAATAAAAGAAAAAACCATAACTTTGTCAGTTTTCAACATATTTTCACCAAATTTGATAGTTACCCATATTTTAGTATTCCTGAATTTCGATTTTAATTTCATGAAAATCGGCTGACTATACTCTATAGCTTCCATAGGAACAATCAGGAAAATAAAAGAAAAAACCATAACTTTGCCAGATTTCAACATATTTTCACCAAATTTGATATTTAGCCATATTTTAGTATTTCTGAATTTGGATTTTAATTTCATGAAAATCGGCTGACTATATTCTATAGCTTCCATAGGAACAATCAGGAAAATAAAAAAACCATAGCTTAGCCGTGTTTCAAACCATTGCCATCAAATTTTTAGATTTGGCAACAAATTATTATTTCAGAATTTCGTTTTTAATTGTTTGTTTAAAGTCTGCTAGGGTATACAAACTTCGGTGAGCCGAAGTTAGCTTCCTTTCTTGTTTTACTTTAAAGCCGTTGTCGGCTAGTCCATTTATTATCTCGTTAATTGGGACTGTTGGTTCTATCCCTTTGATTACTATTTGTAGACCCTTGCTACTTTTCAGTTGATAGGTGTAGTAGTTGAACTTTCCATTGTCAAGATAGTTGGTAACGGCTCGAAAATTGTGTTCGTCGTTGACCTGTATTTTTATTTCATTTATGTTGCCCCTTTTTATGGACGTTACATAAAATTCGTTTGCACCAATGGTAGCTGTAATTTTATTAACCAGTTCAGTACAATTGGCCTGACGCACGTATATAGGTGGCGGCCTTACTTTTTTGGCCGTCTGTGTTGGAGCAGTAAGACCTTCATCCAGGTCACGGAGAATCGCGAATCTATTGTTAGCGAGCGAATTTTTTGGCACTGTGTTTTCAGTAGTTTTCGTTATCTTGGGTGCATTGGCTTTCTTGTTTGGCTGAGGGCTTAATTTTCTCTTCGTTTGTATATATCGATCGAGCCCAGTTTGGATTAACTTACCATTAGCATTCTTTATAGTGCTTTGTTGGGAGAGCTTGTCGCAGATCGTTGTCATCACCGGGGTCTGAGAAACAGCAGAGGTTGTTGTTGTGGTAGTTGCAGTTTTTTATGTCGAAGATACGGTTTTAAGCGAGGGCGTTGTACTAGTTGTTGTTGTTGTTAGTAGATCGTTGACGTCGGGGGACGGGCACTGTGCACTCCACGATTGCAGAGTACCGCTTGAGCACAACAACGCAGGGGAGAGCGAGCGTGCTCTCTCCGTGTTTGCTTGCAGCGTTGCAGTTGTTGTTGGGACGGTTACATCGGGGGCGCGTATAGAGAAGTACGCGTTGTTTCGCAGCGACGACAGCCGACGCTCATGCCGAGCTTGGCTCATTTTTTCTTTGCTTGCCGAGCTTAAGCTCTTACACGTTGGCATTTGTATATATAACTTTTTATTAAATTAGCTAACTGTTGGTTAACTGTTAATTGTTTGATAATTTCCAAGGGCAAACCAAGCACAAGTACTCATGCCTGCCCTAAGCGTCTTTTCGCGAATTAATTGTAGTTAGATTCAGTGTATTTTGATTGACCGGCGGAGCAATACAAAAATACGTCTGACACTCACAGTTGGTAACAGCGCGTGATTTATGACTTGGATCGGACCGGATCGGACTTGGCGATAGAACAGTAGACGGAGTCATAGATACGGGAGCATCACGAAGCGCGATCAGCAAAAACTCGTATCAGGATCTCCAAGAACATGGGTACAAGTGGAAAGTGATGCCGTTTGGGCTCACTACAGCACCCGCAACGGTTCAGCGAGCATTGGTCACAATCATTGGGCCAGAAATGGAGCCCCATGCCTTTGCATACCTGGACGACATCATCGTAATAGGGCGGACTAAGGAGGAACACCTCCAGTGGTTACAAGAAGTGTTTAAGCGGCTGCAAAGGGCCAATCTCGGGATTAACCCGGATAAGTGCCACTTCTTCCAGGAGGAGCTGAAATACTTGGGGCACATGGTCAGCAATCAGGGTATTCGGACGGACCCGGAAAAGGTGGCAGCAATCCAGGAGTTACCAGCACCAAAAACTACGAAGGAGGTCCACAGCTTCTTGGGATGGCCTCGTGGTATCGAAGATTCGTGTCGAACGAAAGCGTTCGACGGGTTGAAGGAGAGTTTAACACAAGCACCAGTCTTGGCATGCCCGGACTTTTCAAAACGGTTCAAGCTTCAAACAGATGCGAGCGACTTCGGGTTGGGAGCGGTCCTGACACAGGAGGCAGAAGACGGGGAGCACGTAATATCCTTCGCGAGCCGGAGATTGAGTAAGACGGAGCAGAAATACAGCGCGACGGAGAAGGAGTGCCTGGCCATTTACTGGGGGGTAGATAAGTACAAGATGTACCTCGAAGGATATCCGTTTAGGGTAGTAACAGATCATATGGCACTGAAGTGGTTAAATTTGATCAAGAGCCCGGCAGGGAGAGTCGCCAGGTGGGCACTGGGGTTGCAGCCTTACCAATTCGATATACAATACAGAAAAGGGAAACTCAATATGGTGGCGGATGCACTGTCGAGGTTGCCGCGGGTGGAAATCAAGGGAGTGAGACACCAGGACGATTGGATACGACAGAAGATGGAGGAACTACGAAAAGAGCCACAAGCGGAGGAATACCAGATATCGGACGGGCGGTTGTACAGACAGGGGGAGCAAACGAGAGACCAACAACGATGGAAGCTGTGCGCAACAGCAGACGAGATTCCGCTGATCTTGCAGGAAAACCACAGCGCAGCCGAGGCGGGGCACCTGGGAGTATTTAAAACAATAAAGCGAATAAAGTCAAGGTATTTTTGGCCAGGATTGACCAGGGACGTAAAGAAGTTTGTTCGGGCGTGCGACAGTTGTCAGAGATATAAGGTCTCGCAGCAGAAGGCGGCCGGGAAAATGCTGACACGAGTTGGGGAGGCACCGTGGGAGACCGTATGTGTCGACTTTGTAGGGCCACTACCCCGCACGACGCATGGAAACTCAACCCTATTGGTAATAATCGACAAGTACTCAAGATGGGTGGAGTTGGCGGCAATCCGGCAGGCGACGGCGGACGCGTTCCAGAAGGTGTTTCGAGAGCGGATAATTGCTAGATTCCGCGTACCGAAGAAACTGATATCAGACAACGGGGTGCAATTCACGGGGAAAAAAAGAAACAGGCAATGGAGCGATGGGGCGTGAAACAGCAGTTTACGGCACCATATACGCCACAGGCAAACCCGACGGAACGGGCAAACAGGACGGTCAAAACCATGATTGCGCAGCTAACGGGAGAGGACCAGACAAAGTGGGACGAGCGATTGCCGGAGTTAATGTTGGCATTTAATAGCAGCACATCAGAGACGACAAAGTTCAGCCCCGCACAGTTGATACTGGGGAAAGAACTACCTCTGCCCGGGGCAACGTTCGTCAGGGCCACCGAAGGGTCCGGCATACAGGAGGAAACGGTGGAAAACCGGTGGAAGCGGATGGAGGAACAACGAGGGGAAGCGATCGGAAATATGCTAGACGCGGCGGAGCAGCAAAAGAGACGTTACGATTTAAGGAAAAGAGAGTGGAAGCCGAGGGTGGGCGAATGGGTGCTGTGCAGAACGCACCCGCTGTCCAGTGCCGTTGATAAATTTAACGCCAAGCTGGCTCCAAAGTTTGACGGCCCGTGGAAGATAAGAGAGTTCGTATCCCCAGTGATCGTAATGGTGAAGAACAGACGGACGGGAAAAATAAAACGGGCGCACATCGGGGACATAAAGCCGTATGTGGAAACAGCACAAATATCGGAAGATCCCAAAAACGATATATCGATAGGCAACCCTGTGCCAATATATCGGCACGGGTAGGACTGGTGGTCACACTGAAACGGACTTCTAACAATAAACGCCACCTGGCCACACATAGCTCACTTTTCAAGCGTAGTGTAAATAAGTGGAAGAACGTCCCAGTGCCCTATAATAATAAAGTTCATGGTCTCGTTACAGGAATAATTAACCGGTTTGAGGCAAGCGCGAAGCGCGAGGCAGGCGGTGGTGACAGCGGCAGTAAGCCGGGCCAAGCTCATCGAGGCACCGGCAGCACCAGGGACGGTAAGAAGAAGGACGGAGCCGGCCAGGATGGGGCGGAAGCAGGAGGCGTGCCGCGCACAAAAAAGGAATAAAATGTAAATAAATGAATAAATGCAAATAAATGCAAATAAATTGAAATAAATGGAAAAAGAAACATATATATAGGAAATATAAATAAATGAAATACAATGTAAACACAATTAAACAATTTCAATTCGAATGCGCGGGCGCGCCAACCAACGGCCACACTGACGGCAAAGGGTCACACCGGCAGGGAAGGGGCACACTAGGCGGCGATAACGGCGGGCACACTAGGCCACGCTAGGGCTATATAAAGCGGGCCGCTGGCCTAGGAAGATCACTTAGCCGCCGACAGCGATCGGAAGCAGTAAGCCTCTTAGGAGCACACTTCCAGTAGTCAGCAGCCAAAGTCATTTTTTGGGCGACCCGAATCTTTCGATTTGGGTTGCAATAAAAAGTCGATAGACTTTTGAGTCGCGGCTTCTAATTCGGCTTGCCGAATTATCTCTCTGAAGACTTTAGAGTCCGCCCGCCTCTCTCTCTGACGACTTTAGAGTCCGCCCGCCCTCTCTGAAGACTTTAGAGTCCACAACATTCCCTCTCTCTCTGAAGACTTTAGAGTCCGCCCGCCCTCTCTCTCTGAAGACTTTAGAGTCCATAGCATTCCCTCTCTCTCTGAAGACTTTAGAGTCCGCCCGCCCTCTCTCCCTGAAGATTTTAGAGTCCACAACATTCTCTCTCGCTCGCTACCGAAGACCTTAGGGTCCACCGTGTCTCTCACTGAAGACTTTAGAGTCCACAACATTCTCTCTCGATCGCTCCTGAAGACTTTAGAATCCACCGCGTTCTCTCACTGAAGACTTTAGAGTCCACAACATTCTCTCTCGCTCGCTACCGAAGACTTTAGGGTCCACCGCGTTCTCTCACTGAAGACTTTAGAGTCCACAATATTCTCTTTCGATCGCTACCGAAGACTTTAGAGTCCACCGCGCCTCTCTCACTGAAGACTTCAGAGTCCACCCTGTTCTCTTATTGAAGACTTTAGAGTCCAAACCGTTCTCCTATTGAAGACTTTAGAGTCCAAACCATTCTCTTACAGAAGACTTTAGAGTCCACCCCGTTCTCTTACCGAAGACTTTAGAGTCCAAACCGTACTCCTATTGAAGACTTTAGAGTCCAAACCATTCTCTTACTGAAGACTTTAGAGTCCACACCATTCCCTCTGGGTTTCTTCTTTCTCATCCTCTCTACAGGTTCCTGGGTTCCTTGGCTCTGTCCCGGATTGGCACCTCCGCCCCTGCCGACGACTGGCAGATCCCGAGCCAGCCAACCGAGCTAGCTTACCACGACGCGAGAAGTCCGGACAGCCGACGCCGCCGAGTTCCAGATCAGTAACTCAACTCTGTACCCGAAGTTTGAATAAAGAACCCCAATTGCTTCAATTTCACCGAATTCTCCGCAGCGTTCTCACTGGGAAACGGGCCTCTTCTCTTTTCAGCTACCACTCGGACTCATTATTGTAGGCGGACCCTGGCCGTCCCTGAGCTATCTGGGAAACTGGGGCGGCAGACCGTCACAAGCCTATGAAATCACTCTTTTAACTGTTGACAAACTGACTTTAACACCGAAAATGTCTTTTATTTTTCACTATAGCCTTGAATTTGGACTCTTTCAGACTCGGATAATTGTTCTCCGCGTCCCATTTTCCAATTAATTTAAAGAAAATATATGAAATTAAAAATTTGCATCAAAAATATGTCATGAAGTCTCTTAGTTCAATTGCAAACTAAAAACCTTTCAGCTGAACCTATTCAGTTGAACCAAAAAAAATCATTGATTTTGTTAAGCTTTCAGAAGAAAAAATAAATAAGGTGTAATATGCACATATAAATATATCCGACATACGCAACCAATTCCAAATAAACATATTTAAATACATTGAAGGGTTATACAACCCAAGGCCAGGTCATAAACCTCAGCCGAAATATGAATCCCTCGTTGCGCATTTGCACCGCACGCAGAAAGTGCATGTGCATGTGCATATACCTCCGCGCTCAGCCTAAGCGAGCATAGCTATGTATTTAAGAATATTATATATATACGTCTCTTCGCTGCCGCTGTTGGCAGCGCAGCTACACGACATAGCCTTCTTTAGTTTTAAATACATATAGATAAGATCATTATCAATTATGACTTTGGAGCGACAACAATGGTTGCTCTAAAGAACTGATGAATTCAAACAATAAAGAACTAAACACTACAACTAAATCCTGACTACTCACTTGGGACAAGCTGCCGGCGAATAAATTCTACTACATGGCGACCGTGACATCGTTGGACAACCAAATCTGCAAGTTGGAATATCCGAGGGAAGAATTATTAATGTAACCGTGACATCGTTGGACAATCAAATCTGCAAGATGGAATCTCCAAGGAAACTGCAAATCACAACAACAAAAAAAAAACAACAGGGAGAAACGTGAAGCCATCTACGGCAACAAATGAAGCAAAAGGCAACCGCAGTGAGTAGAGTGCGATGTGCGCTAAACGCAGTGGTGTGGTAAAAAGGCTAAAGGCAAGAAAAGCTGAATTACTGAAGCTACTGAGTAGCGGAAGTGAACTTAGCTGGAACAACTCGGTAAAAATACATGCCGAAGTTGAGCACATAAAGAATTTGCTAAGTGAAAGAAAAAGCCAAACCACAGCCACACACACATCGGCCTACCCTGCTATCCAAAGTCTTGCCAAATCTTATGAAAAACTAAATCCACCAGAGAAATCGGAGATCCCAAACCTGAAGAAGAAGTGCCCAAAGGACTGCGAGGGACCATTGTACTCGCCCTTTTGTGAATACACCTGTGCAGCCTGCACAGGCATCGCCTGAGCCCATAGGCCCAGGACAACAGCAGCCCAAAAAAAAAAAAAGTGTAAGGGGCAGGCCGCCTCTTACGCCAACGAGGGAGCGTCAGCATAGCCAGGAAGGCGACGACCAGCTGACGCAGAGGACTTTTGAAGAAGGAACACAACAAGCCTGTGCAGCCAGCACCGGCCACGTCTTGCCATCCCAGCAAGACCGCGGGAAAGGACCGACAACGCTTCCTAGAGCGTGTAATTTTTTAAAAACCATGCACTGCGTTGCATAATTTTTTTAATTGCACTGTGATGCATATTTTTTCATCTACCTTGTAAAAAGTATTGTAAAATTGAGCGACATAAAAGTTGCCCGATTAGCGCGTGGCCTGAAAACCATGCAAAAAACTAGGCAGGTTTCCATATGTTAAAAAAAAAAAATTTTTTTTCTTAACAAAATTTTTATGCTTTCTTTTTGAAATACATGAGCCAATATACATGGCAAGTTAATTATAAATTTGAAAACCCAATCACTGTTAGTAGAAAAACACCCAACATGGGATTAGTTGACGTTAAGGAAGTGGATTCCACTGCCAACGTTATAAATAAGATAGAATCAAAAACTATAAACAATGATTTAACAAATATCGTGCTGGCCATAATCGTATTTATTATGAGCGCATTTATATTATATAAGTTATACATATTTCACAATAAATGTGTATCGAAAAGAGCTATAAGCAAAAGCCAGGCCAATGATCTGGACAAAATATAAAAGCGCTTGTTGGGGGCGCTGCTGCCGCAAAAGATTCCAGAATGTTGTAGAAGGCACAAAGGAACAAATCCCACGTCGCGAACGAAAATAAACCCGGAGGCTCGAAAAGAAGAAGTCGGGGGCGTCGTGGGTAAAAATTCAAGGGCGCATTCGCGTCAGCTTTATTCTGCTGCATACATGGAACTGGCTTAGCTAGCTTAACATAAGGGAAACAGAAGCCGCTACAGCCAGAGCGGACGATCGGCGACGGCTGCTGCCGGCGAGAGAGAGAGGGAGAGTGCAAGATTGTGCATAGAGGGGCGAGCGCGGATGCGCTCTTCAGCGCGGATGCGCTCTTAAGCTTAGATGAGCGGCGGCACAACGGCCGCTCACCTAAACATCCCGCCCCCCTTGCAATCACTCGGGTTGCAACAGGTCCCTCGTCGTTACGGTTGGTGACAGGCTCCGGACACGACCCATCCAAACACGGTGCTCTGAGCCACCGGCAGTCCGTCCTGGATCTTCAGGAAGCCCGGTTGCATGATCCGCGGGTACATGTCCGCGCCCAAGACAACGGAGATCGTCGCCGGCAGATAGAACCGCTCATCCGCCAATGTCACGCCTCGGAAGTGGGCACGCACCGCCTCGCTCAGCTCACGAGACGGCGTACGCACGCGCACGTGAGGCTCGATTTTAAATACGACATCTAGCCGTACGCTATCATCGGTTTTGGACCCCACGGTGGCCGAACAAACTTGTTCGTCCCCCACGCTGGTAGTGGGCAGACGGAAACACGCCGCCAGCGATGCGTCGATGCAGCTCGAGGGCGTACATGGGTCGATGAGGGCCCCCGTGGCGAAGATCCGGTTCCCGGTGATAATGCGCACTAGCGCAGTCGGCAGCACGTTAACGCTGTTTCGCTGCAGCAGCGACGATAGGGTGGGCGCAGCGGTCGCGTCCTGCGGGGGCCCTTGACGAGAGGCGGAAAATTGCCTAGGCGCGGATGACGCGGGCGGACGAGCGGTGGACGGCACCCGATGAGTGGCGGACGAAGGCCGTGAAGCATCTGAAGCACCTGAAGAGCGCCGGGAAGTCGATGGCCGTGGATCGGCTTGTGAATGCCGGAAAGTGGCGGACGCAGGCCGAGAAGAACCTGAACCGCGCCGGGAGTTGGCAGATGACGGCCGAGCGCCAGCTGAGACACTCCGTGTCCTGTCTCCCGCGCTCCGTGACCGGTGCTCCTATTGACGCGGCTGGCGCCGACCCCGCGGCTTCTCCACGAGGTGCAGCAGCGAGTGGTGATCCTGACCGCACGTCCTACAGCCGTCTCCACGCCGACACGATCCGTCGGAGTGCTCGTGAGCCAGGCAGCTGGAGCAATACCGGTTCACGAGGACCGCCCGGACCCGCTTCTCGGCACTGAGTCGCAGAAAACGCCGACACTTCTTCAACGGATGGATCCCGCTGCAGACTCGGCATCGGTAGGACTGTGTACCTCGAGTACATCTGCTTTCCAGTGACTGGGCGCTGCGTGGACGGGGCGACATCGTGCTGAATATGACTGGCGGAAATATGATGAAGAAACAAAAACGTTATCAGAATTGGTGTGAATTTCGATTTGGAATTACGGGCAGAGCTACGAGACAGCACAATGGACAGGAACATTGGAGCAGAAGAAATGCATAATTATTGTGGGCAGGCGGACGCTTCCATCGGAAGAAGCACGACCTTCGCAACGGGCCGCTTGACGAGCCCTCGCGCGGTGCGGATGTCGATCACGCGGACATGGCCATCGGATCCTGGATACACCGCGTCAACCCTGCCTAATCGCCACTCATTGGACGGAAGGTTGTCGTCCTTGATGACCACTATATCCCCAACGCGGAGATTCCTCGTAGGGGCTCGCCACTTATTCCTCTTCTGGAGCTCCTTGAGGTACTCTTCCTTCCATCGCAGCCGAAATTGCTGCTGAAGAGCCTTCAGGTGCTGCCAGCGGTTAATAATGGACGTGGTGTCCCCCTTTAACTCGGGTTCAACAGTGGCGAGAAGTGGACCTCCCACAAGAAAGTGCCCGGGTGTAAGCGCCAACAGATCAGCAGGGTCTTCGGACATTGGCGCGAGCGGCCGCGAATTTAGGCACGCCTCGATCCTCGCCAGAAGAGTAGCCAGCTCCTCAAAGGTGTATTTCGGCGTTGCGGTGGACTTGTAGAACAAGGTCTTGAAGCTCTTGACGCCTGCCTCCCACAGGCCCCCCATGTGGGGGGCTCCCCGAGGAATGAAATGCCAGAGAAGCTGCTGGTGACTATATGCACCAGTCACAGCCCCTTTTAGGCTCTGGACAAAATTGCGAGATAGTAGGGCCGCTGCCCCCACAAAGGTCTTCCCGTTGTCCGACTGCACTTGACGGGGGCATCCTCTCCGGGACACGAACCGAGCGAAAGCAGCCAGAAATTTCTCGGTCGTGAGGTCCGACGTAGGCTCTAAATGGATGGCCTTAGTGGAGAAACACACAAACACCAACACATACCCTTTTGTGATGAGGCTGGCTCGCCCCGTATAGTTTTTGATTTCGAAAGAACCGGCATAATCCACACCGGTGTACGTGAATGGGCGCGAAAAGGACGTCCGTTCCTTAGGTAGCTCTCCCATAAGTTGCGTCTGCAACTTCTTCTTGTGGATGACACATACCTTACAAGAATAGACGACGGACTTGACCAAATTCCTCACCCTTGCAATCCAGAATTTGGCCCGGATCAAACGGATCATCAGCTGATTACCCCCTTGCAGCGTGATGCGATGCGTAAACTGAACAAGGAGTCGAGACAGATGGCAGTCGTACGGAAGGATTATAGGGTGCCGCTCGTCATATTGGAGGAGTTCAGAGGACGTGACCCGGCCACAGGCTCTCATAAGGCCTTGCGAATCCATGAAGGGGTTTAGATTTTGAATCGAACTGGATGCTGATACTGGACGCTTTTCGCTTAAGCAGCCCTGAGTGCAGCAGCCGCTGAGTGACGGAAACTAGAAGACGTTCAGCCGACGTAATCTCATTAGCTGTCAGATGCTCTTCGCACGGAGATCGAATCTTCCGCGCGCTCTGGATGAAGCGATAAACATAGGCAAGGACTCGTAATGCCCTGTCGAGCGTGGAAAACCGTTCAAGAAGATCTTCGGGGGGCGCCTTTGCGACATGGACCTTGACTGCTCGCTTCTCGAGTTCCGTCACAGGGGCATCATTGCCTTGACTGGGCCAATCGCTGCGAGGCCTTTGCAGCCAGTCAGGACCGTGCCACCACAACTGGTTGTCCGCAAGATCTTGGAGAGCTACGCCCCGGCTAGCGAGATCTGCAGGGTTGTGCTCGGATCGGACATGTGCCCATTTCTGCACGTCGGTGAACTGGGTGATTTTGGTCACTCGGTTGGCCACGAACGTCGTCCACTGACACGCTGGCTTCTGCAGCCAAGCGAGGACAATAGTCGAGTCCGTCCAACAGTATAGGGCGGACGCGGCCCCTGGCATCTTTGGCAGAACGGCGGTGGCCATCTCCGACAACAACAGGGCACCGCACAGCTCTAGCCGAGGGAGCGACACCGTTTTAACTGGGGCCACTCGAGTCTTTGCAGTCAGCAGGTTCACTATTACCGTAGACCCAATCTCGACACGGACGTAAATTGCTGCGCCGTACGCCTTTTGTGAAGCGTCGCAGAACCCGTGGTGCTCGATCTTTAGGTGTGGTCGGAACGAGACCCATCGAGGAACACGAATCTGATCGAGAACCGAGTAATTCTTCAGGAAGTCAACCCATCGCTGACAGAAATCTTGAGGGAGGGCATCGTCCCACCCTAGATCCAGAAGCCAAATGTCCTGCATGAACATTTTTGCCCGGACAATGAAAGGAGCAAGCCAACCTGCTGGATCGAACAATTTGGCGATTTGGGAGAGGACTTGGCGCTTCGTGAATGACGAGCCGGAAGTCAATTCTGGCGGAACAAAGAAGAACTCGTCCGTCGTCGCTTTCCACCGCACGCCGAGTGTCTTGGCCGTGCTCTCTGCATCGATATCGAGGAAATCAGCACGAAGGAGGTGGTCGCTCGGAATGTCGACCAGGATCGCCTTGCTATTCGACGTCCATTTCCTAAGAGGAAACCCTGCCGACTCGAGGGCCTCCTTTAGCTCCCGAATCGCAGCTTGGGCTTCGGCTTTGGAGTCTGCCCCCGCGAGAACGTCATCGACATACATAAATTGCCGGATAATTTGGCTTGCCTGCGGATACTTCAACTCTTCGTCGTCAGCGAGCTGCTGTAGGACACGTATCGCTAGGAATGGGGCACAATTGACACCGAAGGTGACCGTTTTTAATTCGTAGTCGCGGATATCCCCATCGGGATTGCGGAACAAAATACGTTGGAGCGGAGTATGCTTGGGGTCTACCCAAATTTGCCGATACATCTTCTCGATGTCGGCGTTGAAGACAAACCTAAAGTATCGCCACTTTAGGATTTAAATCGTCAGGTCGGATTGTAAGACTGGGCCCGCGTAAAGAATGTCGTTCAGACTGGTCCCGTTTGCGGACGGGCTCGAAGCATTGAAGACTACCCGCACCTTGGTGGTCGTGCTTTCGGGCTTGAAGACGGCATGATGTGGAAGATAGTAGGTAGCGGAACTGCTCGCGGGAGAAACCTCGGTCATGTGGCCTAAGTCGATGTATTCCTGGATTACAGAGTCATAGCGGGCCTTAAGGGGCGGATCCCTCTTCAGGCGCTGCTCATTACGCAGGAATTGAGCAAGAGCAAAGGACCGCGAAGCCGATAGCTCGGAACCCTTCTGCTCGGGGTCGCGTAAGGGGAGCGTCACAACGTACTTGCCACACTCATCCCTTCTCGTCGTCTAGACAAAAATGGGCTCGCAAACTGAATCCGATTCCGAACTGATCTGTGTGGGCACATCTTCCACCTCCCAGAATTTGGTGAGGAGCTGATCCAGTGAGTCACCGAGGCTACGGGCAACTCGTGTGGAAAAAACGGACACGCTGCGGGGGTTGGCTGGAGATAACAGGCCTGTCAGCACCCATCCAAAAATGGTCTCCTGACCGAGAAGCGACCCGCAGATATTAGCCTTGGAATTACCGAGGAGAATGGACGGAAGAATGTCAGCTCCTATTAACACATCGACTTGGGAGCTCTCAAAGAAGTTGGGGTCCGCTAGGGGAATGTTGGGCAGCCCCTTGAGACGATCCCGCGGAATCGGATATGATGGCAGATTTCCTGCCAACTGCGGAAGAACGTAAGCTGCAGTCTCTAACTGTAGCCCGGGTCTAGACGGCGACCGAATGGAGAAATGGCACAATTTAGTAGACTGCGCGGAAATGGTCTGATTGAGTCCGGAAACTTGGGCTTGAATCGTCTTGAAAGGAAGCTTGACAAGGTTGAACAGTCGTTCTGTTATGAAAGTGGCTTCGGACCCTGAGTCTATCAGTGCTCGTGCCTGGAAGCTGCACCCCAAATGGCACACGTTGATAAGGGCCGTGCCCAGTAGGACGGCTCCTGACCCGGAGGCGAAACACACCTGCACATCCGACTGATCCTCTGAGCCGTTTGTGCTTCTGGCAGTCTGTGCGGTTCGAGCCCTTGCTGGCGTAGGCGGACTTGGAGCGGTAGCGAACGGATTGCCGCGGTGCAGGAGGGTGTGGTGTCGGCTGTGGCATGTGAAGCAGGTATGGGCGCTCGTGCAGTCTCGCTGCTGGTGCCCTCGGGCAAAACAGTTTAAGCATAACTGCTTCCTCTTAATGTAGTCAGAGCGCCCATTTACGTCCATTTCTAGGAACCGCGGACATAAGCGAATGGGGTGGCTCTCCCTCGAACAGAGATCGCAGCCCTTTTGGCCCGGAACCACTCGAGTCTCGTATGAATTGAGTCTCCGAGCAGGGGCAGTAGGAAGTCCCGACCTTGGCGGAAATTGCCCGGAGCCACTAGGCCTGACGTCGTCGATGGCCTCCAGAGTGCGATGGCGCTCTGTCAGGAAGTTATCTAATTCCTTCCATGTTGGAATTTCGGCCTTGTTATGTACGGATTGCTCCCACATAGAAAGTGTGACTTTGGGGAGCTTTGAGGAAATCATAAACACCAGGAGACAGTCCCAAGCCTCAACATTGATGGAGGACATTTCTAGAGCTGTCAGACAACTCTGAATGGTGGCTTGCAGCTCCTTCAGCGCGACCCCGGACTCTTGAGAAATAGCCTGGATGTTGAAAAGGATCTTCAACTGGCTATTGACCAATAGACGCCGGTTCTCAAAGCGGTCTGTGAGGCTTTGCCATGCTGCGACAAACCCCTCATGGGTAAGCGGAGCCTTCGAAACAATAGCGTGTGCGTCACCACTTGTTTTGGACAGCAAGTGGAACAACTTCTCTACCGGGGTGAGCCGCGAGTTTTGGATGTAAATGGCCGTAAACAAGTCTCTGAAGGTGGGCCACCGAAGATAATCACCCGCAAAGACCTCGGTGTCCACTGGCGGTAGCCGGAAGCCTGAAGAAGCGGGCGTGTGGATATTAACGGAAGCCTGAGTGGATTGGGAGGCAATTTGCTCCCGAAGCTGGGCGATACACCTCGAATAAACGGAGTAGCAGTAGCTGTACTTCGATTCCAGCACTGTCGAGTTGGCCGTATTGTCGTCGGACACGGCAAGTAGATCGGAGCAGCTCTCATAGCTCTTCTCCACCTTCTCCCACAGGGCCCGAATTTGGTCCCGATGGACTTCGCACATATACTGGGTGCATCGTTCCGTTTCTGGGGCGCCCGGAGTATTTATGTTGGCCTCAAATTTGCTAATCCGATCTGTTGTGGCGATGAACTTTTTCAGCGCCACTTCGACCGCACTTTGAGCCATCCTTGCCACGGAGCGAGTCTGCCTTTGTGAGGGACCGGGAATGGTATTGACGGATTCGTCGCTCTTTGCCCTTGCAATGCCACTGGTTGCCTTAGGCTTTAAAAGAGGCGTCCGCGGAGATGCGGATTGAGATCTGTCCAAACGGATGGCTGGGATCGGACGCGGCTTTTTGTCGTCTCCCGTGGGCATTCTCAAAGTAAATTAGCTGGTCAGCGCTTGTCGATTGACTTGCGCAATAGGTGCCTCGTGCGAAGCAGTGGCTGGTCACACTACTGTGATGAGAATCGCGGATAAAATGCGACTACTAGGCGGCGACGTCGAAAGGACAGAATTTGCGGCACAATTCAAATGTGGAAAAACTTCAGGAGCCAAAAAACCCAAAAGGAGACGAAATTTGTTGAGATTGTAGGCGGATGTAGCCTGATGCGGAGTAAAATCAGCGTTGGAGGCACGGAAAATGGACAAGTACCGGGAAAGTCGCGCTCGTTCGGAAAACAAAAAATTATGACACTTTATAATTCTATATTTATATAAATGTGGCTCGTACGTAGATATTTTCGTAGATAATTCTCAACTATTTTTGAAATTAATTTTAGCGGATCCGGACAGGTGGACCTTGACCTCGGCTTCGATTTAATAACAAATAAATAATTATTAATTTTTTTGACTAATTGTCGTCGGATTTAATTATTATGGAGCCGGAAAGGTGGATTTGAAACCTCGGCTTTAGTTCGGACGGAAACTTGATAATTTAATAATTAATCAAAAATTAAATTTTTAATTAATCAATTAATTAATTGGCGGAATTACCTTTATGGAGCCGCACAGGTTGAATTGAAAACTTAATCGTTAAATAATTGGATTTAATTATCACGAAACCAGAAAGGTGGAATTGAAAACCGCGGTTTTATTCGATCAGAAAGTTGATGATTAAATTATTAATAATTTTCGACTTTAATTATTATGTGGCCGGAAAGGTGGAATTAAACCCTTGGCTTGGTCCCCGAGCGAAAATTAATTGTTAAATAAATTTAATAAATTTATTCAAAAGTTGCACTTTTGTTGGAACGGAAAATGTTGACTGGGTTACGCCGACGGCAGAGCAGTGCGTAAGTACTCAGGAGAAGCAAAAAAAAACACAGCAACAAAAACAACACGGCTGCTGCAGCGGCTGAGTTTAAAATTTTTTTGGAACACAATTTGCAGTGAGATGTCGTTTTATAATTGGTTGTTTGATTATAATTTTATTAGTTTCTGAAATCGGAGGCAGAAAATATATTGGAATATATATGGGCATGCATTTAATACGGATATATGTAAGGGCATGTAGGGCATACGTTGGCACAGTGGAGCGTTGATAAGTGGACTGTATAACTGGGGGAACAGAAAAGTTATGTGGTGTAAAAATAACACTGATTGGGAGAAAAAAATATTACGACAGCGGCGGACTGTTCGGTGAATTTGGAAATTTCCGTAACTAATTCACACCGGCTGGCCAATATTAATTGTGCCTTCTTTTTGTCACCACACAATTTCACTGTTCACTTGCTAAATTTTTGCGGATTAATTGCACCAAGGAAATATGTATGTTTGTATGTATGTATATGTCTGCACATATACCTCGACCGTTGGCAAGCGAATAGCGAAATAGCGAATAACGGAGAGGCCGAAAACGGCGAGGAATATGGCGAAGCACACAAAACGGAGACGGATGGAAAATTTGCAGAAATTGAAGACGAAGAAGAGTAGAAAATTCTCAAACTGCCGTTGTGTCGGAAAACTCGGACTTGGAGTTGACACGGAAGGAAAAAAAATCTTGCAGCAGTGTGAACGAAATTTAATGTTCGGACCACTGCTGAAGACCGGCAGAGAGACGGAGATGGAAAAATGTCGTACTTATCTTTTGGCGGAACAATGCCTGGAACTGCTGGTCGAAAATATCCAAAAAATATCCGGCTCGAAGGACCAAATGTTGGGGGCGCTGCTGCCGCAAAAGATTCCAGAATGTTGTAGAAGGCACAAAGGAACAAATCCCACGTCGCGAACGAAAATAAACCCGGAGGCTCGAAAAGAAGAAGTCGGGGGCGTCGTGGGTAAAAATTCAAGGGCGCATTCGCGTCAGCTTTATTCTGCTGCATACATGGAACTGGCTTAGCTAGCTTAACATAAGGGAAACAGAAGCCGACGGCTGCTGCCGGCGAGAGAGAGAGGGAGAGTGCAAGATTGTGCATAGAGGGGCGAGCGCGGATGCGCTCTCCAGCGCGGATGCGCTCTTAAGCTTAGATGAGCGGCGGCACAACGGCCCCTCACCTAAACAGCGCTAATAATAATTGATATCCAGATATATATATGTATATCCATATAATGATTTATCGTTAAAAAAAAAAAATATATATATAAATAAAAAGCTAAAATTAAATCAACTGTTGGTTATAATATCATGAATATATCAGGAGAAATTGAAACACTGGACGAGCGGTCCAAGCGTGTAAGACAGGAACATACTGAATTCGCAATTAAAGAATATTTAGCCGAATTTCCACCAGAATTCTATACAAATAGCGTTATAGAGGAATCAAATAGGAGGCACATGAGGAACATCCGTACCTAAAAGTAAAACGGGCAGTAGAAGCAGGGGATTTAGATTACCCGCTTGATAGTCTGAAAGAGAAAATATCCTCAATGTGCAGAGTCGGTAGAACCTATGCACCAAGAGATTTAGCCTTAGAAGCAATATCTATTAGGCCTAAAGCCGCTCGGTACAGACTGCTACGGAAAAATCCTATATATATAAGTTACATGAGACTGTAAAACAGGAAAAGATCTAATAACATATATGTCAGTGTCTGTATTGTAATGGACTGGAGTGAGATATATGACGAATTAAAGGCAATCAAAATTGAGTTTGATAAGTCATATAAGTCACTGACACAAAACCGTCAAATTCAATCAGCTACAGTAAAGAGACATGCAAGTGTATTAGTGGAGTGTTTTAATGAAGCACGAGAACTGATACATAACCAGAGAGAAAGATTAACTAACGATCATTGGTCTAAGGTATCAAAATTCCTTACCAAGCTTCGAGTAAATCTAATCTCGATCAAACAAAAATTTGATCTAGACATATATGTCCCTACTGTCCTTAATACTTCGGCATCCGTTGTAAATAATGACGAGCCAGCCGGTGACGAGGAAGTAGAAGAACCAGAATCAGCAGAAAACGACGCTGAAGAACTAGAACAGGAAGAATTAGGAGGTAAAGATTTTGAAACCGAAGAAATCGAACAGGGGGAATCTGAAGAAAAACCCCCTGATATCTTATTAAGCTCGTTAGACACAATAATCAGCATGATGGCCGATCCTGCCGTAAAGCGAGCCTATATAAAGGACATATCAAATGCCATACCCGAATTTAATGGACAAAAAATCCATTTACAAAGATTTGTAACTGCCTTAAAGCTAGTAGATTTAACGAAAGGAAATTTCGAAGAACTAGCCGTCGAAGTAGTTAAATCGAAAATAGTAGGATCAACCTTATATAAGGTCCAAAATGAAACTACTATTACAGCTATAATTGACAAACTTAATGCCACTATCGTCGGTGAAACATCCGATGTAGTTAAAGCTAAAGTGGCAAATACTATGCAAAAAGGGAAAACGGCAGAAAAATTTACCAATGAGATCGACAACTTACGAAAACTCCTCGAAGCTGCGTACATTGATGAAGGCCTATCAGCCGAACACGCTGACAGATTCAGCACAAAGGAAGCCATCGCCACAATGGTCAAAAATTCTGAACATGGCCGACTTAAAACAATATTAGAAGCAGGCAACTTCACAACAATGAACGAAGCTGTCACTAAGTACATACACTGTAGTATTGAAATGACAGGTAATGCCAATTCGATATTGTATACGCAGAGAAATCACAATAATAACTATCGCGGTAATAATTATAGAAACAATTATCGTGGTAGAGGTAATAGTAGAGGTAATTATCAAAATAACGGATATTACCAGAATAACGGATATAACCGAAACAATGGTTATAACCGAAACAACAATTACAGCAACAACAATAACCGTAATGGAAACAACCGCGGTAATGGAAATAGCCGCGGGGGAAACAACAACGGAAATTATAATAATAACAATAACAACAATGTCCGAGTAGCCCAAGGGAACTCGGGAAACCGACCGAACCCTTCAGATGTTTAGAGCCAACAACCAGCTCAGTAAACACGATCAACCTTAATCTAAGTATCTTTGTAAAAATTAATAATGAAAGAACAGGCAAATCTTATACTCTATTGCTTGATACTGGTGCAGACATATCTATATTAAAAGAAAACATAGATCAATTCGAGCATGTTAATTATAAAATTCACACCCAGATATCGGGAATTGGCGAGGGAACAAGTTCTTCAAAAGGCTTAGCCTCAATAGAACTCACTACAGGCAAATACATAATTCCACACGATTTCTATTTAGTCAATCAAAATTTCTCAATACCTAGTGATGGCATACTAGGATTAGACTTCATAAAAAAATATAATTGCCAACTAGATTTCACTCAGAGTGGCGACTCACTGATTCTTCGCCCAAATAACTTGAAATATCCAATTAAAATACAAATACTTCATACCTGTGAAAATAATGCCACAGTACTCCCAGCTCGTTCCGAAGTTGTCCGTGAAATACAAATTCCCTCAGTACAAAATCAAATTCTGATATTAAATCAAGAAATTGAGGAAGGAATTTATATCGCAAATACGATATCCTATCACACAAACACATATGTCCGTATAATAAACACAACAAACACAAATAAAATTGTGAATTTAAATAAAATCAAATACGAAACCATAAACAATTACGATATAATAAACGAAAGTAACGAAGGAAGAGATGAATTCGTTATGGAAAAGTTAATTAAAAATTTCCCGCCTTTGTTTAAAAACCAATTAAAAGATTTATGTACCAGATATACAGATATATTCGGACTGGAAACCGAATCGATAACAACTAATAATTTTTACAAGCAAAGACTTGGAATGAAGGATGATGAACCCGTATATATTAAGAATTATAGAAATCCTCACAGCCAAGTACAAGAAATTCAAGCCCAAGTTCAAAAATTAATAGATGATAACATAGTTGAACCATCAGTCTCAGCTTACAATAGCCCACTTTTATTAGTTCCAAAGAAGTCCCTTCCGGGATCTGATACGAAAAAATGGCTATTAGTAATTGACTATTGTCAGATTAACAAAAAACTCTTGTCTGACAAATTTCCGCTCCCTAGAATTGATGACATTCTAGATCAACT
This sequence comes from Drosophila anomelani, assembly GCA_035045905.1. Classification (NCBI taxonomy): domain Eukaryota; kingdom Metazoa; phylum Arthropoda; class Insecta; order Diptera; family Drosophilidae; genus Drosophila; species Drosophila anomelani. The sequence continues at coordinate 472,374 of JAWNOO010000028.1, read as the reverse complement.
AGGTAGAGCAAAATACTTCTCATGCCTTGACTTAATGTCAGGTTTTCACCAAATTGAACTTGAAAAAAGTTCCAGGGATATAACGTCATTTTCAACGAGCAATGGCTCGTATCGCTTCACGCGATTACCATTTGGCTTAAAAATAGCCCCAAATTCATTCCAGAGAATGATGACTATCGCCTTCTCCGGATTAGAGCCGTCACAGGCATTTCTTTATATGGATGATTTAATAGTTGTAGGATGTTCCGAGAAACATATGCTCAAGAACTTAACTGATGTCTTTGAGAAATGTAGGCAACATAACTTAAAGCTACATCCTGAAAAATGTTCATTTTTCATGCATGAAGTCACATTTTTGGGACATAAATGCACTGATAAAGGAATCTTGCCCGACGACAAAAAATATGACGTCATTCAAAATTATCCAGTCCCACACGATGCGGACAGTGCTAGAAGATTCGTTGCATTTTGCAATTATTATAGAAGATTTATAAAGAACTTCGCTGAATACTCCCGTCACATAACACGATTATGTAAAAAAGATGTAAAATTCGAATGGACAACTGATTGTCAAAACGCATTCGATCATCTTAAATCAGCCTTAATAAATCCAACTCTGTTGCAATACCCCGATTTTAGCAAAGAATTTTGTATAATCACAGATGCGAGCAAATACGCTTGTGGAGCAGTCCTAACTCAAAATAAAAACGGACTACAGCTTCCAGTTGCATACGCATCAAGATCCTTCACAAAAGGAGAAAGCAACAAAAGCACTACAGAACAAGAGTTAGCAGCTATTCATTGGGCAATAACTCATTTCAGACCATATATTTATGGTAGACACTTCACTGTCAAAACAGATCACAGGGCACTTACCTATTTATTCTCAATGGTAAACCCTAGTTCAAAACTAACACGTATGAGGCTTGAGTTAGAGGAATATGATTTTACGGTAGAATACCTGAAGGGGAAAGATAATTTTGTAGCTGATGCGTTATCAAGAATAACCATCAAAGAATTACAGAATATTACTGGCAATATACTAAAAGTCACTACGAGAAATCAGAGTAAACAGAAAACTTCCTGCGCAGGAAATAAATATGAAAAAGTAGATTTGCCACCGCAAAGTCTTACTAATGCTTCTAAGCCCAACGTATACGAAGTCATTGTAAATGACGAGGTACGAAAAGTAGTGACCTTGCGAATAACAGACTCTCTATGTTTACTAAAACAAGGAAAAAAAGTTATAGCAAGAATTGATGTTAGCGATATGTACACCAATGGAACCCTTGACTTAGGTCAGTTCTTCCAAAGGCTTGAAAAAGAAGCCGGTATACACAATATCAGCCAACTCAAAGTGGCACCGAGCGAAAAGATCTTTGATACAATCTCAATAGAATCTTTTAAAATTATGGGCAATAAATTATTACAATCTCTAAGAGTAGCGCTACTCAAGCCGGTGACCCTATTATCAAATGTTGATAAAAATAAAGAAGCAATACTGTTTACATTTCATGACGATCCAATACAAGGAGGTCACACTGGCATTACAAAAACCTTGGCCAAGGTCCAGAGACACTACTACTGGAAAAATATGTCTAAGGACATAAAAGAGTACATAAGAAAATGTCCAAAATGCCAAAAGTCTAAAACGACTAAAAATACAAAGACTCCATTAACAATTACAGACACCCCAATAAATGCATTCGACAGAGTGATAGTGGATACTGTTGGTCCACTTCCAAAATCAGAACATGGTAACGAATATGTAGTCACTTTAATATGTGATTTAACAAAATATTTAGTAGCCATACCAGTTGCAAACAAAAACGCAACAACTGTCGCAAAAGCAATATTCGAATCTTTTATTCTGAAGTACGGTCCAATGAAGACGTTCATTACGGACATGGGAACAGAATATAAGAACACTATTATAAATGACCTGTGCAAATATTTAAAAATTAAAAATATAACATCTTCAGCACACCACCACCAGACAGTCGGAACAATAGAAAGAAGCCATAGAACTTTAAACGAGTATATACGATCTTACATATCGGTAGATAAAACCGATTGGGACGTTTGGCTTCAATATTTTGTCTTTTGTTTCAACACGACCCCCTCTATGGCACATAATTATTGTCCATATGAATTAGTTTTTGGTAAGACAAGTAATCTACCAAAACACTTTAATAGTATAGATACCATAGAACCTATATATAATATAGATGACTACGCTAAGGAGAGTAAGTATAGATTAGAAGTAGCCTATAAAAGAGCTAGAATTATGTTAGAGGAAAATAAGAATAGAAATAAATTACTATACGATCAGAAGGTAAGGGATATAAGTATATCCGTGGGTGATCAGGTTTTATTAAAAAATGAAACTGGTCATAAATTAGATTTTAAATATACAGGCCCCTATAAGGTAGAACATATAGGAGATAGGGATAACATAACTATAATAAATAATAAAAATAAAAAACAAATAGTACATAAAGATAGATTAAAACAATTTATTTCATAATCAATTTTTCTATTTTCATATATATATATCATTCATGGAAATACATGAAATAAACACAAAAAAAAAAAAAAAAAAACAATAAAATAATAATAATATTAAAATTCGAAAAACTCAAAAAAAAAAAAATAAATCAAAATAAAAATTAAATTTAAGGTATTAAAATGCATAATTATATACTAGAAAACCAGATGGAAATACAGTCGGGTGTCCCGACAGTAGAATACCATGTACCATTACAAGGCGCGTCCCAAAATTATATAAAAGAAAGAGAATAAGAATAAAAAACTGAGACAAATTTACATATAATGCAAATGTCTTCCCATTCAAGAGCAAAGTCGATAGCTCAGTGGGTAAAGCTACACATACATTTTTGTAAGCAATTGGCCTGGGTTCGAATCAACCCCAGGCATAAGGAATTTTTTTATTTTCAAAACATTAAGTATAGTTCTTTGCTTGCATTCTTTTTATTTCTTAGTATTAAATACTGTATTTATTTTGATTTACTGGAAAAAAAAAAAAATTGCTAAAAATAAAAAAGTTTTCACTCGTCGCCGACGGGATTCGAACCCGTGACAACTAACATTTGAAAAAGACTTCAGCTTAGCCAGCTGCACCACCAACCAATTCAAAATGAGTAACCTTATTTTCATAGTAATGTGAACATAAGTAAAATGTTTAATGAACGTTTTGATTTATTTGGAGCCCTCTGCCTGGGTCTCTTGTACACGTAATGTGTATAAAGTAAAAAGCCTATATCTCCGCTATTTATGGCACGATCACAATAAAATTGGGACAGTCTGTGTATTTTGATAAAATGCATTAAGCTTTTTAATATGGTTTACATAACTTTATAAATTTCGGAGCTATACGTTTTTTTCAAATAGCTCCTCCAAAAAGGGGAGCAGCAAAAATTTAAAACAAACTTGATCTGCGTGCAGATATAAGAAGTCTAAATCCAAAGTTTGGTGTCTCTAGCTCTTATAGTCTCTGAGATCTAGGCGTTCATACAGACAGACGGACAGACGGACAGACGGACAGACGGACAGACGGACGGACGGACGGACAGACGGACATGGCTATATCGACTCCTTTAGTGGTCCTGACCAATATTTAGGTAACTTTTGGGGGTCTGCCACGCCTCCTTCTGCCTGTTACAGAAAATCGCACTCGCACAAAACTATAATACCTTTGTACCTTTGGTACATGGTATAATAACTTCATTATATTACGTTATTTTTCAAAAGGAGGGAGATGTAATATGCACATATAACCATACAACCAATTCCAAATAAACATATTTAAATACATTGAAGGGTTATACAACCCAAGGCCAGGTCATAAACCTCAGCCGAAATATGAATCCCTCGTTGCGCATTTGCACCGCACGCAGAAGGTGCAGGTGTCAGCATAAATGCACCACGAGCGGACCTTACGTATGCATGTGAATATACCTCCGCGCTCAGCCTAAGCGAGCATAGCTATGTATTTAAGAATATTATATATATACGTCTCTTCGCTGCCGCTGTTGGCAGCGCAGCTACACGACATAGCCTTCTTTAGTTTTAAATACATATAGATAAGATCATTATCAATTATGACTTTGGAGCGACAACAATGGTTGCTCTAAAGAACTGATGAATTGAAACAATAAAGAACTAAACACTACAACTAAATCCTGACTACTCACTTGGGACAAGCTGCCGGCGAATAAATTCTACTACAAAGGAATAAATATGTTTTTGAAAAAAACTTCTTCAGATTTCAATTTTAATATGATTTAAGAATTAAAGAAAAAAATATGTAAATCGGAAAACTGGTTTAGGAATTATAGATAAATTTCTACCACTGAGATCATGAACCTATTCAGTTGAGCAGCAGTGTATCTTGTGAATACTGCATCAATAGTAGTTTTGTATTTTGTTGTGCTAAGATTGCGATCATTGGACATCGTTAAATCAAATTCTTCATATAAAAATGCAATTAATGATTGATTTTTGACATCTGCAAAGTTTATGTGGAAATGTCCACTCAAAATTATAAGATATCTTTTATTAATTTTCATCATAAATGGTGCGGAAGCAGCTTTAGAATAAATTACTAAATTTGAATACAACTCTCGTATTGCTTGTAAAGACTGATTGGTGAAATATAAATGCCAACCATTATTATTGTTTGTCCATTAAAATGGCATTGTAAAATACATATATCGCCAATATTCGAAACATTAGTGCTAAACATTCTGGTATATCTCGCATATGATCTGTAGAATAACACAATAGTATAGCAGCAAAACAAGTCAAATTAAATATTTGAATAAATACATTTTCCGTTTAATATTCATTTATAAAATAAATATAATAAACTCTCAATCTCGTCTATCGCGAGAGGACGAACGAATGCTTATGCAAAGAGAGCGTATACACATGCAGCGCTAACGAGTACCTATACACTCTGAGTATACTTATACAGGAAGAGTATATTTGTGTAAAATATCATCTGTCGCGAAATCGCTAGAAAATGCTCTCCCAAAACGTGCCCAACGCGTCATAAAAAGTTCTCACTTCAAAAATTAACAAGTAAGAAAGCTACAGTCGAGTGAGCTCGACTGTGAGATACCCGCTACCCATAGTAAATAGTTATTACATTTTTGAACATAACGGACAAATGCAAATGCAAGTGTAATATAATCACATGCATACAAAAATGCATACACATGTATCTATGTGTGTAAAATCGCGTTGTTATTGCATTAAAGCGGCTAATAATTATTACCATTTATTAAAATTGCTTCTCGAATATCTTATAAGATTCTTTTCCGATCACAATCAAGAACTGGTAAGAATATTTAGTTGGTCTAATTGGTCAACCAAATGAGGCATGCTGCCAGCAGCCGTTTGTGGCCAAACAAAATTATTTCTTTAATAACTTCGAATTTTTTCAAATTTTCAGGAATCACTCAGACTATAGTTCTTAATGTGCATTCCTTTTTGATGAAGTGGGCGTGGTAAAAATTTTTTGTGTTCGTCTTTTTGTTTGTTTTGCTTTATTTGTTTTGTTGTTTTGAGATTGTGCATGCAACATGTGTTCTTTTGCTTTATGATGATATACTATTAATTTAAATCTATATTATTCTTTATTTGTTGTATAGAAGCTCCTTATGAATACGAATTTAGCCGCATTTTTATACCCGCTACCCATAGGGTAGAAGGGTATTATAACTTTGTGTCGGCAGGAAATGTATGTAACAGGTAGAAGGAAGCATTTCCGACCCTATAAAGTATATATATTCTTGATCAGGATCAACAGCCGAGTCGATCTAGCCATGTCCGTCTGTCTGTCTGTCTGTCCGTCTGTCCGTATGAAACACTGGATCTCAGAGACTATAAGAGATAGAGCTCTAATTCTTTTTCGACAGTATTTCTTATGCTTGCACGCAGATCAAGTTTGTTTCAAATTTTTATCACGCCCACTACCGCCCCCGCAAATCATAAAAAAGCGTATTAGGCGTATACTTTTAAAGCTAGAGTCGCGAGTTTTGGTATATATATTAAGAACTATAGTCTGTGGGATCCCTGAAAATTTGGTTGCGATCAGGTAAAAATTTTCGAAGTTATTAAAGAAATAATTTTGTATGGCCACAAACGGCTGCTGGCATCATGCCTCATTTGGTTGACCAATTAGACCAACTAAATATTCTTATCAGTTCTTGATTGTTTTCGGAAAAGAATCTTATAAGATATTCGAGAAGCATTTTTAATAAATGGTAATAATTATTGGCCGCTTTAATGTAATAATAACGCGTTTCTACACACATAGATACATGTGTATGCATTTTTGTATGCATGTGCTTAGAAATGTATTGACTGTGGGTAGCGGGTATCTCACAGTCGAGCTCACTCGACTGTAGCTTTCTTACTTGTTATATATAATTAGAGGACCCAGCGAACTTCATCTCGCCCCTAATTGATGTTTTTTTGTAAAAATTGTTTAGTAAAATTTTGACGTTCAGGCCCATATTCCTACACAGATAGAAAAAAACAATGCTGCAAACGACAGGAGTACATATGGAACTGGTGGCAACCAATCTTCCAAGCATGTTTACAAATCGCGCACGTACCGCTTCCAAGCAAAGGATTACAGGCCGATTAGCTTATTCCTCATGAAAACAATGGAAAGGATACTCGATATCCACATCAGGGGTAAAACGGAGAAAAACCTTTCGGAAGCACAGCAGGGTTACAGAAAAGGCAAATCCACAGAATCGGCGCTACACGACTACAGACTGGCTACCTTCTTAGATATATTAGAAGGCGAGTTTAACAACGTAAAAGCGGACTCCATCTTGAGCTCCCTCAACAAATTAGGAGTTGAAGGAGGCATCAGAGCAAATATGTTGCAAGTGAGGAGTGATTACATTCTCGAAAAGTTTGGGGATTGCCGATAACTTAGAGATACCTCTATAGTTACTGGCATCCGATTTGTGGAGAGGAATAACAAATGATTCCCTCCACATGAGGATTCTAAAAATAAGGTAAACAATTTAAGAAGGGGGTTACACAGCGCATCGGAGCAATACCTAAGCACATAGCCTGGTATTCCATCGGGACCTGGTGAATATACTGGCTTAACTCGTTGAAGATAATAGGACTGAAGATTAAGTACGAACTGGGTATAGCTGGAGAAAATGTATGATCTGGAGATGTTGAGGGAGAATAGGTAGTTTTAAAAAACTCAGCGAAGAGATTGGCTATTTCTTGATCAGAATTTACAGTGGTATTGTCAAATGACAGAGAGTGAGGGTACAACGTGGGTTTACGTTTAGAGTTAACAAAGTTATAAAACTTTTTAGGGTCCTGCGTGAACTGGACCTTGCAACGAGACAAATAATGTTTGTAACACTGAGCGTTAAGCACGGTAAAGCTAGATCGGGCACTAAGGTAAGATGAGAAAGCCATTCTTGAACCAGTGAGTTTATATTTATTATATAGCCTAGATTTTACGTTTTTTAAACGTGTCAGCTCTTTGGTAATCCAAAGTGGTTTATTAGAGACCGACGGATAGGCTTCAGCAACTCATAAGGAGAAGAATGAGTTCATGGCACTTTAAAAGATATCAACGGTTATTGCTATGTCAGAACTCATGTAAAGATTAGACCAATAAAATTCTGCTATTAAAGTGTTAAGCCTCTGATAGTTAGCTTTACAGAAACAGCGGACTCTGTTTAAACTACTACCAGGTGTTGTTGCTAAAACTGTCCCAGTGTCAATAGTCACATCGCGAGTAGGATGATAACAATCTTCAGGTTGTGTCATTAGAGGAACTCTAATAAGGTTTACGCCTGCAGGATCGGAGACAAAGCATAGATCCAGTAAGCGGTTTAAAGAATCAAAGACATGGTTAACTTGAGATAAAGATAAATCAAGCAAGCCATTTATGAGGTCATGCTGCGCCTCTGTATAAAGGACATTTGACCCACCATCAGAAGACCAGTGAGCTCCAGGTATGTTGAAGTCACCTAAAGTCACTAATTTGTCCCTATCAGAAAGCCTATTGGAAACTGTCTGAATTGCTGAAAGGTGTTTCCAATAACTTGGCTCTTCCGAAGATGGAGGGATGTAAGAGCAGGTTACAAAAATGCAACTACCTGTAAGAGATGGCTTTACGCAGATAAATTCGATGTCCAAAAAGTCATTAGATACCACTCGTTCCGAGATGAGGCAGGAGTCAACGGCAATTAAAACTATTCCACCACGCTGGAGAAGACGGTCTAATCTGTAAATTATGTACTTACTCGGAAGAATTTCGGAGGATCGAAGAGGATCTCCGGCTTCTACTGGGTTTCAGTAAATACAATCACCTGGAATACAAACGAAAGGCCATTCGAATACAATTTAGAGAGCTTACTGTGTAAGCCCTTAGTATTCTGATAGGAAAGTTGTAGGGAAAAAGTTAGTTTTTTGGGACATAAGATACAGCGGTGGATACTGAGGATTGTAACGACCTGGGCAGTTGTACTCCCGCAGGCCGTGTTCTCTTATTTCGAGCCTCGTACTCCTTGACTATAACGTACTCGGGCAAAAAGTCACCCAAGCGAATTGTGTCAAAGAGCTGGAATGAGACATTTATCTTGAATGACAAAATGTCTCTGGCATACGAAAATTTGAATTTTTACACCTTGATATTACCAACTTGGGTTTTGCCGTGTATATAGGCTAGAACATCTTCCGATGCGAGATTAGGGTCAAGCCTCGAAGAAAATATTGTTTTCGAATGTGGGACTACTGTAAGGGGCTTACGTAACGAATTGTTACGAATTGATGGACCCTGGGTAGATTTATTTACGGAAATTTGCAGAGCCAAAAGATTTGGGCTGTGTCTTACACAGTTGCCAGCAGCAGATTTTTTGCGGCTGCTGATACCCCAGCGTCAGATTCGGTTGCCGAATCTTTTTTCGTTCCAGATCTCAGCACCATTGGACCAGGACCAGGAGCTGTGGCGCAGGAAATCGGTTGCTGTGTCTCACACAGTTGCCAGCAGCCGATTTTTTGCGTTTCGGCGACTCATTTAACAGCTTCATACTATTGAATTAAGCGTTAAGCACGGAGAACAGGACATTCGCCTTGCGACATGATCTCAGAAAATCCACTCCTGGTCTGACGCATGAAGGATGATATCTCCTTCTCAACCGGTCGACTGGCCTCACAACAATAACGCAGGCCCTTTTTGCTGGACACTGCGTGAGCTATTCGACCTGTCTTTTCGATGCACTACTGCATCGCAAAGCCAGCAATGGATACTGGGCTGGTCTTCCAAAACATTTTTTGGCAGTTCTTTATATTGCAGACAATATTTTGAGACATTTTCACAGACCCTAGAATCACTGTGCACACTATCCGTACCAAAAAAGCAAAGAGAGAAAGAGAGAACAGAAAGAGCGCAAGGGTTAGAGTATGAACAGCATAAATCACAAGAGCGATGAGAGCTATGAACCGCTTACTATATATGCAGCTAACAGCAATCGACAACTCAAGCGGGAGAGAGAAAAATAAAACGGGATAAAGGAGAAAGAGGAAAAACATAACCGTCTTAGCACAAACTAAAAAGTGATTATTAATACAAACTAATTACACAGAAAAGTACATGCACGCGCGTTAGCGAAACGGTATTTAATTATGAATATTTAGGTGATAAATTTAGATAAAACCCCGGTGGTTTAAAGTGAAATACACACAAAAGTCGGAGCGCATAACAAAAACACGACCGTCCGCTACGAAGAGAATGATGGAATGCGCTCGTGAAATTGTCTTTTTTAAGATCAATATCAGTTACGATAGTTTTAAGGTATTACATCTGTTATACTGTGGGCTTGTTGGTGTCATGAACCATCCATTTGAATATATCAAATAATTGGCTTCATATGAGGAGATCCCCATCGAATTTCGGGTGCTGACTCTGGGCAAATGCAAGTGCAAATGTCAAAACAGTTTTAGGATTGGATTTAGGATTTTGTAGAAGATAAAAGCTTTAAAAGTTGATTTTTTTTTTCGTTTTTTGCAATATACAAAAAAAGTTAAATCAGTCGACTTTCAGATATTACACAAAACGATATGCATGCTTCATACTTTAAATTAGAGATGCATTCATAAATCAAGAAGGTTGTTGAAAAGTCTGCGCTGGAAGTTACAGATATACCTACTTGAAGTCCAAACAATGCTGATGGACCCGCTGTGTGGTACGAACGTCGCACAGTGGCGCCTCTCGTTGCAAAAATAAAAAAAGTCATAGTAGCAAAAAACGATTTAAAATATACTTAATCGACGGAGAATTTCACGACGATTTCAAATCCGTTGCCAAACACACTTTCTGAAGTTATGAGCATTTAAAGTTGAAAAATATTTCCGTTTTTGCAACACACAAAAAATAAGTGAAATTGGTTGACTTTCAGGTAATATTACACAAACTAGACAACCAATCGGAATGATTTTGGTTTTAAATAGATAAATAGATACATTCATAAACTGTAAATTAAACAGAAAAAACCGGGATTGTACAATAAATCGTTACCTGCTAGGTGTCCATTTTTAACACGTCTTTTTGCCTAGAGTCTAAACCTTCTGAAGTTGCCAAAAATCCACCACCTACACTGTCTATCAGTTGCATTTATTTTTCCTGAACAAGAATCCGTTTTGAAAGTCTGCGAGTCCACTGTTGGCTGCAAAACTAGTGAAGCAACTCAGGCTTAAAAAACAGGAAATATGGGTGAAAACGCTTCGGGGTTACGGGTAATGCAAGTACATTAAATTACATATATCTTAAATATGTTTGAGCTATTAAAAATTCCCTCAATATAGGTTTATTGTTAGTAATAATAGTCAAAATGTTAGAAAATGATTTTTATAATATTAAAATTAAAAAATTAACAATTTTTGTAAAGTATTTTTATTTGAGCAAATCAATAAAAGAAAAAATTAGATAACAACGGTTTTTTATAAATCGTTTTCTATGAGAAAATTTTTCACTTTTTTGTATAAATGGGCGTGGCACATTGGTCATTATATATGGGCAAGTCCCACGTGTCGAACGCTACATTCGCTCGATTTTAGCTAATGAAAATCAATTTTTATTTATTGAGAAAAATGGCAAATAGCTGCCATATAAGGCTGTACCCTTACCTCTGACCAAGAAGGGAGTGTTTTTTAAGGATGTGCTCTGACTCACATCAGGCGGTCGGAGGTAACGATAGGTATCGTAAAATTCAAGCTGAATTAAAATCTAAGGACATCTCAACATGTAACAAATGGTAATTCTCATTATACAAAGAACATAAAACACGAAAAGGCTCATACATATCGAAGTTTGTCCTACAGACCTCCAGGGCGATAGGTCGAAAGTGACGGGAAGGCCTTGTAGGAACCGAGATATCCTGATATTTCGCGTACTGGGGTGACCAAACACAAGAGCAGTATTCCAAAATAACAAGAACAAAAGAAACAAATAGGAGTTTGGTGGTATAGGGATCATTAAACTCCTTGGACCAGCGCTTAACAAAAGCGAAGACACCCTTAGCTTTACCAACAGTTAAACTAATGTGATCATTCAATTCAAGTTGTGGGTAAACAAAACTCCAAGGTCTGTAACTGAACTGATGCGTTCAAGAGCACCAGTCTCTAAGTAATAATTGGCAAGGAAACAGTTTTTCCGATAAAATGACATAGATTTGCATTTAGAGTTATTAAGAAACAGCAGATTGTTGATGCACCAAGATTGCATGTTATTCAGGTCAGTTTATAGAAGCAAATGAGACTCAGAGTTAGTCAAAGGCAAGCATAGTTTTACATCATCAGCGTACATCATTACCTGAGAATGAGCAACAACATTGGGCAAGTCATTGATGAAAATTGCAAAAAGAAGAGGTCCGAGATGGCTCCCTTGTGGAACACCTGAAGTCACGTAAACTAGATCCGAGAATGAGCCCTTGAAAGCAACTCTCTGAGTACGGTTAGATAAATATGTTGCAATCCAGTCAGTCAGTAAAGGGGGGAAGCCCAATAATGAAAGTTTTTTCAGCAAAAGCTTGTGATTCACTGAGTCAAACGCTTTGCTGAAATCTGTAAAGATAACGTCAGTCTGGGTATTGTATCTAAAAGCGTTTCGAATAACAGCACAGAACTCAAGAAGGTTTGTAGTGGTAGATCTTTGTTTCATAAAGCCATGCTGCGAGGAGGACAGAAATGAGCTACATTGGTGCTTCAGTTGAGCTGTAATCAGTAGTTCAAAAAGCTTGGGAATTTCACTAAGTTTTGCAATACCTCTGTAGTTCTCAACATTTGACTTGCTACCCTTTTTATGAAGCGGAAGTATAAAAGATACCTTCCAGCTACCGGGAAAGAAAGACATGTTAAGAGATAACTGAAAGAGCTTAGACAAGGGACTACATAACGCATTAGCACAGTTTCTCAATACACAACTAGGCACAAGATCGGGACCAGAAGAGAAGGATGGCTTGAGAGATTTTAAACTCCGAAGAACATCGTCCTCGTCGATTGTAGGCATAAAAATGCAGTTGGATTGCGGAAGAGAATTATAATACAACGACGTTACATCAAAAGTAGTAGTAGAATACGTAGACTGGAAAAATTTTGCGAATAAATTTGCTATATCAAACTCAGAGGAAGCAGACTCAGTTTTGAGATGAAGACGGGACGGGAAGAGCTGTGATTTTCGTTTAGAATTGACGAAAGCATAAAATTGCTTAGGATTCGTCTGAAACTCACTTCTGCACCGATTTAGGTGATTGTTGTAACATTCGGAATTGTGCGTCAAGAAATCAGATCGAGCTACTAAATATTTTTCTCGGTTGGCCTGAAGTCCGGTTCGGCTGAATTTTTTAAAGAGTCCGGACTTCACATTTTTTAGATACGAAAGACGACGGGAAAACCAGGGGGGTTTGTGTGAGCTAACAAGGGAGGGAAATGACGGGACAAATGTATCAAAACAAAAATATAAAATGTCATAGAAACGTTCAAACAGGTAAGAGGGATCGTCAGTATCATTTAAAAAGGTCCAGTCTATTGAGGATAAGTGATTATTTATATCAGTGAAATTGGCTTTGCGGAAGCAGCGAAAGGTAGAAGGCTCGGCAGGAGCACAAGGCAGTAATGGAGCCGAAGCCTCGAGTATTATCTCGATGGTAGGGTGGTAAGCATCTTTAGGACAAGAGAGAGGTTCGATTCTAGAGACATATGCATTGGCGAAGTCCGACACAAAAATAAGGTCTAAGATTTTATCACAGCAGTTTTTAATAGTATTTAATTGTCCTAAAGAGAGGTCAATAAGTCCGTGAATGAAGTCGTGAGGGACAGAGGGAATAAGAATATTAGAGTCAGGTGAGGGTATCCAGGATACGAAAGGGAGATTGAAGTCGCCAAGAACAATGAAGTATGACCACTGCACCCAGAGTAGAGTGGATGTTTTGAATTAGGGATAAGTGCTGAGAATATAAATCGAAGTCAGACCTAGGTGGAATATACGAGCCAGACACATAAACAACATAATCTAAAACTTGAATGCGAACAGCAACAAATTCCAAAGTGCAGTCGAGGTCAATTATAGGAGCCAAGTTAGCGACAAGATTTGATTTAACGGCGATAAGAACACCGCCGCCAATGCGTGTAGGACGGTCGTGCCTATAGACAACATAATTGCCTGCAAACAGTTCAGTATCACAGACAGAAGAGTTAAGCCACGTTTCCGTAAAGACAATTACGTCGGCATCAAAAGAAGCTCTATTAACGTGCAGTTTGCTGAGCTTCCCCAGTAAACTACGAGCATTCTGATAGTGGATGGAGAAAGAATCTATTAGTTTTTTGAAGGCAAAACTAGGGGAGTCTGAGGCGCACGAGTACGAGGATTATTTTTGTTAATAAATTCATGAACTATGGCATGTTCAGGCCAGACGGAAAGATCAAGAACCCTGTCCAAGAGACCATCAGAAAGTGCAATTTTAAACGAAGATATATCACGTCTTTGTTTAAAATTGAACTTTGAGACAATAAATTCGGTGCCAGAAACATTCAGCTTGCTGCTAAAATGGGTCTTAACGTCATTTTCGGAAGCACCAGGGTTCAGGCGGGAAACGAAGACAAACTTCCTGGGAGCAACGCCGGCAAGAGGCACCGGTTTACGCTGAGCAACTCCCGAGATTGCGGAGTGCTGTAGTCCGGGCGTGGTGAAAGGTGACAAAGAAACGGAGACCGCCGGTATCACAGGATGAGCGTCTCTGTTGCAATCCACCGCTGACACGTTAGAAGCGGCAGCCCTCGACGAGGAAGCCTGATTAAAACTAGCAGGCTGTCGATGCAAGGGTGCAGCGACATCGGCTAATAAAGGGCCAAGAGCCGCAGTTTTGGTTGGTCCAGGTGGAGCAGCCTCGCAATAGTCATCAGCCGCATCCGAGGTGTTGACCGCGGATAGGTTTCGCGGGCTGAACTGCATAAGGAGGCTCCCAGGGTTTGGAACTTGAAGAGAAATATTAGGGAGAGGTCTCGAGTTGATATAAGGCGAGCAACTTAGCAATTTTAGACTTTTGAAGTGGGACTCCGCCATTTGGAAACGACTGAAAAGCTCCTTGAAACCAGCCGCCACAGAGACTGAAACTCAAGATGAGTTTGCCTCATGAACGTCCTCATATCGGATTTGATATGTAGACAGCTTGGGCACGTCCAGTCCAATCCGACGTGATCTCGAAGGCGATCCGCAATCCGTGGGCCGATATGCCCAAGAGCGGCGCAGCCAGGGTGGGCGATATTGTCGCAGAGCCAGCAAAAAACAGTGGCCTGCCGCGGGGTGATTTTGCGGCCGTTTGGGCATTCAGTTGCACAACAGGTGGCCATAATTAGTGTAGTAAGAATGTTAAATAATAATAATTCGTAAAAAAGCGTACGAATTAAAAATTGAGGGAAAGATTATTTAATTTGCGGGGCGAAGGAAACGATCAAAACAGAGATCGAGCGAGAATGATCAAAAGCTTTTATCTAAGCGTTTAATTGAATGTTCGCGGTATGCAGAAACGCTTGCACCAACAACAAAGTTGAAACGGAATGCAGCGGTAAGCGGTAACAGCACAAGAAAACAAAAGGGAAAGAAATAGAAAAATAAAATAAAACCGAGTTTGTTTTCGCAGATTAAAAACACTATCTTTATACGAAAAGAACCAGATGTTTTGGGTAAACAAAGGCCGTCAAAACACGGATCGATTGCCAAAAATTTGGACTTTGAGAATAAGGAATAACAAGAAAAAATTTGAAAGAATGGAGAGCGATGGAAAACACGACCGACTCAAAGCTTGACTTTTTGGTGTTTTTTTTTAATTTACCTTAAACTTTTGTTATGTGCTTAGAGTGAATTGAGAGCACTTTCGGAGGATATAAGGTTCAATTTCACTGGAGTCACTGTTTTGAAAATAATTAATAAAATTGTGACGTGTCGCACGCTACACGACGCGGAAGTGTGTTTCAAAATTTTTATTTCAAACGAAATTTTTAACGAATTATGCAATATAAACCCTATGACATTTAATATCCTAAAGAAAGTTAAGAATATTAGAAAGCAAAAACCGATCGTTTGGTCTTAATAATGTTTACGGATTTTTAGCAAAGCCGTAAATTCATTGTGTCGCACGCTACGTGTCGCACGCTACATTTTTTCCATTGGACTTTGGACGCTGTTTTTTATTATTTAAATACATTAGAAGATCATATATGCATTTTATTTTGAATATTTGCAATCTTCTAGAGATGTTAGAAAATAAAAGTCAAAGCATAAGTCCTCTGTTTAGAAGAAATAAGCAAAACAAAACAGGCCTTTTTTGGCCGTTTTTTATCAAAATAATAACAAATTGCGATGGCGAGAATATGCTTTTGAATATTTTGAAATTTGCTTTAGAATATAATAAAGGCTATCAAATTTGATCAATTGGACCATATTTTAATGTAACTATGTTGACAAAAATCATTTAGAGGCGTTTTTCACTTTTGGCCGAGGTGGACCATTCCTGGGATTTGCCCATATATAAATTTTAGAACAATTCCCTGTCAAATGCCGTTTAAATTATTCGAATTTCTTGTTTGGTTCAAAAGTTATGATTTTTGCAACCTCAAATGAAAAAAGGCGCTACTGTGCGTCGTCGACAGATAGTAGAAGCACTAAGTGAGCCATTCTAAACTCTTTTAAAGTAAATAAATAAGCTCAAGAAAGTGAAGGCGAAAAACACAGAAAACGCTTTTTTTGAAGAGCAGAGCAGTCGCGGGTCCAAAGAAGTAACCAACGCCAGCTGACCCGCTCTCACACAGTACGGTGTGAACAGAAAGTGTTGAAACAAAGAGAAGGCTGTGCAGGCCCCCTTGCAATAGCTCGTCGGGAGGTTCAAACTTCTCCTGGCGGAATTATTGCCTCAATCGATGTATCGCTGGAGGAGAAATTTGTGACGCCCAGGTCGCACAAAAGAACGAAGTTTAAATTCAAAACATTAACTCACGCGTGCCAAGGAATGGGCACACTGGGAATATTGGATCAGTCACACTAATTAGGGCAAAAAAAACGGAGAAGCCACACTGAATCATGAAGATCCGCTATATAAAGCGGGTCCGATCCCTTTAAAATTTATTCAGTGCCAGCAGCATCACCTCCCAAGGACCGCCCAGGCCAAGGTAACTTGTCGACTAATTCCTGTCGGAGGACCAACCGATCAGGCATAAAACCTGTTTTCATTTATAGTAGACCTTAGAGGCCTGTAAAACCGTTTTCTCTAAACTGTTCTCATTACTTAGTAGACCTTAAAGACCTCTAAACCATTCTCAGTTATAGTACACTTAAAAGGCCTCTAAACTGTTCTCACTTGTAGTAGACCTTAAAGGCCTCTAAATCGATCACACTAACTAGCAGACCTTAAAAGCCTCTACTCGTCCCATAACGAGCAGCTCTGCACCCACCACAGACGGCCGGCACCCGCCAGAGGGACCAGCAGCGGGACCATAAGCCATTGGAATTTCTAAACCTTGTTAAGCTATAGTTTTCTTAAGCATCATTCTCCTTATTGTTTTTTATACGCATACGCAAAATAAACTTTGAATTATTAATTACTGTTTAATTCCTCTTGCCTTCACCTCTGGGACCGGGTCGGACTCTACTCAAGCAACTCTACCTAACTCAATATAAATTTCTGAGACGATCCCTGGTCACCCGCGAACCCTGGAGCATTGCCTGATCGTCACAAATTACAAAATGTTGTTTCTAATTACGTTACGTTAATCAACGAAACTTAATTCGGTCACCAGTCAAATAGAAGCCATCATCAAGTCTGAGAACGTCATGCTAAAAGAAGAACTAAAGAAAGTTAAGGAGGAACAAGTCAAGGACCACATAAATATACCAGGGAACGTAAATAATGATTATCGGTCAAATTTTGAAATGAAAAAATCAACCACTTAGAATCGACTTAAAAAAAAATCAAAATTCCTGTGAATCCTTGTTGTCTAACCTATCCATTTCCGGGATTATTATTTATTTTAGGAGTTTTATTATATATATCATTCATAATGATTAAAATTGAGTAATATTATATTAATCTATAATAATTATTATTTTTGATCAAAAATATACAAATCTATACATAATCATTATTTATAAACAAAAAAATAAAAATCAATAATTATTATTATTTTTGATTTAATAAAATAAAACTAAAAAATAATAATTATTTTCGATTTTTATTTTTTTAATCAATAATAAAACTCGTTTGATAATTTAAAGGGGTTAATGCATATTTTTTGCCAATTTTATTATATGCACTTCTAGAGCACAGCCAAAGGATCAATTGTGTGCTATGGGATTGACACGCCCCCCTCCGCTTCCCCGTGAAATTGGGAAAATGTATGGAGTGTGCACACACAAGCATCCATACTTACATATGCTTAGACGTATGTATATATGTATATACATATATACATATATTCATTAAAATTCTTTAAACCAATTAGTGTTCTGTTCATTTTGGCTTTACTTTTTTAAAATTAGAAATATAATGAAAATGTAAATATAAATACATTTTTGTTTATGAACACTCATATATTCTCATATATTCTATCCTTTTTTACAAATGTCAAACGGCCGGAAGGCTCTTTTTTGGTATTGAAGGGCTAAGTTCAAGTGCAGGGTGTACATAGCCGTTGAAGCTCTTAAAATTTGGGCAACACACAATGGAGATAATGAAAATCTCCAAATAATACATTATCCCAATTTCACGGGGGGCGTGTCAATCCCATAGCACACAATTGATCCTTAGGCTGTGCTCTAGAAGTGCATATAATAAAATTTGCAAAAAATATGCATTAACCCCGTTAAATTATCGAACAATTTTTATTATTGATTAAAAAAATAAAAATCAAAAATAATTATTATTTTTGAGTTTTATTTTATTGAATCAAATATAATAATAATTATTGATTTTAATTTTTTTTGTTTATAAATAATGATTATGTATAGATTTTTATATTTTTGGTCAAAAAAATAATTATTATAGATTAATATAATATTACTCAATTTTAATCATTATGAATGATCAAAAAAATACAAATCGATCTGTAATTATTATCATGTGATTTTTAAAATAAAACTTATAATTATTACGTTCCCTGAAATATACAGAGGCTCGTAGCATAGGCAATTGTATTGTATGTTTTGAACATCTATGAAGGCATAGAATTAAACTTGACAGAGAATGTATATTTTTTGATATTCTTCAGATGTCCAGGTCGCTTCGTGGTATAAGAGGTTACAAAGCTCAATTACCTCGATCTTACCCTGACCTGCAACATGTCCTTTAAATCTTATTTAAAGGAAAAGCTTAAGGATGCAAGAACTGCGGTCAGCAGTATCTGGAAAGGGTACTTGAGAAAACGCAACATACTCCCGAGTACTAAGTTTAGACTTTATGATACGACTATAAGATCCCTTTTGCGCTACGCGTCAGAAATCTGGGGAATCGCCAAGCACGATGAAGTCGACAATCTCCGCAGATCCTTCATTAGGCGTATCTTTAGACTCCCTCGCAACACACCAAACTACGCCATCCATTTGGAAACAGGCGTCTCTTCCAAGTTCACCTACTGCCTGGAAAATAATTTTAAATACGCAGACAAGGTATAGCACCTATGGACGATTATAGGCTTCCAAAGATTGTTTTGATGACGATGCTAGCCAGGAAATCGCAAATCAAATCGAGCAACGCCGGCAAGAGGCACCGGTTTACGCTGAGCAACTCCCGAGATTGCGGAGTGCTGTAGTCCGGGCGTGGTGAAAGGTGACAAAGAAACGGAGACCGCCGGTATCACAGGATGAGCGTCTCTGTTGCAATCCACCGCTGACACGTTAGAAGCGGCAGCCCTCGACGAGGAAGCCTGATTAAAACTAGCAGGCTGTCGATGCAAGGGTGCAGCGACATCGGCTAATAAAGGGCCAAGAGCCGCAGTTTTGGTTGGTCCAGGTGGAGCAGCCTCGCAATAGTCATCAGCCGCATCCGAGGTGTTGACCGCGGATAGGTTTCGCGGGCTGAACTGCATAAGGAGGCTCCCAGGGTTTGGAACTTGAAGAGAAATATTAGGGAGAGGTCTCGAGTTGATATAAGGCGAGCAACTTAGCAATTTTAGACTTTTGAAGTGGGACTCCGCCATTTGGAAACGACTGAAAAGCTCCTTGAAACCAGCCGCCACAGAGACTGAAACTCAAGATGAGTTTGCCTCATGAACGTCCTCATATCGGATTTGATATGTAGACAGCTTGGGCACGTCCAGTCCAATCCGACGTGATCTCGAAGGCGATCCGCAATCCGTGGGCCGATATGCCCAAGAGCGGCGCAGCCAGGGTGGGCGATATTGTCGCAGAGCCAGCAAAAAACAGTGGCCTGCCGCGGGGTGATTTTGCGGCCGTTTGGGCATTCAGTTGCACAACAGGTGGCCATAATTAGTGTAGTAAGAATGTTAAATAATAATAATTCGTAAAAAAGCGTACGAATTAAAAATTGAGGGAAAGATTATTTAATTTGCGGGGCGAAGGAAACGATCAAAACAGAGATCGAGCGAGAATGATCAAAAGCTTTTATCTAAGCGTTTAATTGAATGTTCGCGGTATGCAGAAACGCTTGCACCAACAACAAAGTTGAAACGGAATGCAGCGGTAAGCGGTAACAGCACAAGAAAACAAAAGGGAAAGAAATAGAAAAATAAAATAAAACCGAGTTTGTTTTCGCAGATTAAAAACACTATCTTTATACGAAAAGAACCAGATGTTTTGGGTAAACAAAGGCCGTCAAAACACGGATCGATTGCCAAAAATTTGGACTTTGAGAATAAGGAATAACAAGAAAAAATTTGAAAGAATGGAGAGCGATGGAAAACACGACCGACTCAAAGCTTGACTTTTTGGTGTTTTTTTTTAATTTACCTTAAACTTTTGTTATGTGCTTAGAGTGAATTGAGAGCACTTTCGGAGGATATAAGGTTCAATTTCACTGGAGTCACTGTTTTGAAAATAATTAATAAAATTGTGACGTGTCGCACGCTACACGACGCGGAAGTGTGTTTCAAAATTTTTATTTCAAACGAAATTTTTAACGAATTATGCAATATAAACCCTATGACATTTAATATCCTAAAGAAAGTTAAGAATATTAGAAAGCAAAAACCGATCGTTTGGTCTTAATAATGTTTACGGATTTTTAGCAAAGCCGTAAATTCATTGTGTCGCACGCTACGTGTCGCACGCTACATTTTTTCCATTGGACTTTGGACGCTGTTTTTTATTATTTAAATACATTAGAAGATCATATATGCATTTTATTTTGAATATTTGCAATCTTCTAGAGATGTTAGAAAATAAAAGTCAAAGCATAAGTCCTCTGTTTAGAAGAAATAAGCAAAACAAAACAGGCCTTTTTTGGCCGTTTTTTATCAAAATAATAACAAATTGCGATGGCGAGAATATGCTTTTGAATATTTTGAAATTTGCTTTAGAATATAATAAAGGCTATCAAATTTGATCAATTGGACCATATTTTAATGTAACTATGTTGACAAAAATCATTTAGAGGCGTTTTTCACTTTTGGCCGAGGTGGACCATTCCTGGGATTTGCCCATATATAAATTTTAGAACAATTCCCTGTCAAATGCCGTTTAAATTATTCGAATTTCTTGTTTGGTTCAAAAGTTATGATTTTTGCAACCTCAAATGAAAAAAGGCGCTACTGTGCGTCGTCGACAGATAGTAGAAGCACTAAGTGAGCCATTCTAAACTCTTTTAAAGTAAATAAATAAGCTCAAGAAAGTGAAGGCGAAAAACACAGAAAACGCTTTTTTTGAAGAGCAGAGCAGTCGCGGGTCCAAAGAAGTAACCAACGCCAGCTGACCCGCTCTCACACAGTACGGTGTGAACAGAAAGTGTTGAAACAAAGAGAAGGCTGTGCAGGCCCCCTTGCAATAGCTCGTCGGGAGGTTCAAACTTCTCCTGGCGGAATTATTGCCTCAATCGATGTATCGCTGGAGGAGAAATTTGTGACGCCCAGGTCGCACAAAAGAACGAAGTTTAAATTCAAAACATTAACTCACGCGTGCCAAGGAATGGGCACACTGGGAATATTGGATCAGTCACACTAATTAGGGCAAAAAAAACGGAGAAGCCACACTGAATCATGAAGATCCGCTATATAAAGCGGGTCCGATCCCTTTAAAATTTATTCAGTGCCAGCAGCATCACCTCCCAAGGACCGCCCAGGCCAAGGTAACTTGTCGACTAATTCCTGTCGGAGGACCAACCGATCAGGCATAAAACCTGTTTTCATTTATAGTAGACCTTAGAGGCCTGTAAAACCGTTTTCTCTAAACTGTTCTCATTACTTAGTAGACCTTAAAGACCTCTAAACCATTCTCAGTTATAGTACACTTAAAAGGCCTCTAAACTGTTCTCACTTGTAGTAGACCTTAAAGGCCTCTAAATCGATCACACTAACTAGCAGACCTTAAAAGCCTCTACTCGTCCCATAACGAGCAGCTCTGCACCCACCACAGACGGCCGGCACCCGCCAGAGGGACCAGCAGCGGGACCATAAGCCATTGGAATTTCTAAACCTTGTTAAGCTATAGTTTTCTTAAGCATCATTCTCCTTATTGTTTTTTATACGCATACGCAAAATAAACTTTGAATTATTAATTACTGTTTAATTCCTCTTGCCTTCACCTCTGGGACCGGGTCGGACTCTACTCAAGCAACTCTACCTAACTCAATATAAATTTCTGAGACGATCCCTGGTCACCCGCGAACCCTGGAGCATTGCCTGATCGTCACAAATTACAAAATGTTGTTTCTAATTACGTTACGTTAATCAACGAAACTTAATTCGGTCACCAGTCAAATAGAAGCCATCATCAAGTCTGAGAACGTCATGCTAAAAGAAGAACTAAAGAAAGTTAAGGAGGAACAAGTCAAGGACCACATAAATATACCAGGGAACGTAAATAATGATTATCGGTCAAATTTTGAAATGAAAAAATCAACCACTTAGAATCGACTTAAAAAAAAATCAAAATTCCTGTGAATCCTTGTTGTCTAACCTATCCATTTCCGGGATTATTATTTATTTTAGGAGTTTTATTATATATATCATTCATAATGATTAAAATTGAGTAATATTATATTAATCTATAATAATTATTATTTTTGATCAAAAATATACAAATCTATACATAATCATTATTTATAAACAAAAAAATAAAAATCAATAATTATTATTATTTTTGATTTAATAAAATAAAACTAAAAAATAATAATTATTTTCGATTTTTATTTTTTTAATCAATAATAAAACTCGTTTGATAATTTAAAGGGGTTAATGCATATTTTTTGCCAATTTTATTATATGCACTTCTAGAGCACAGCCAAAGGATCAATTGTGTGCTATGGGATTGACACGCCCCCCTCCGCTTCCCCGTGAAATTGGGAAAATGTATGGAGTGTGCACACACAAGCATCCATACTTACATATGCTTAGACGTATGTATATATGTATATACATATATACATATATTCATTAAAATTCTTTAAACCAATTAGTGTTCTGTTCATTTTGGCTTTACTTTTTTAAAATTAGAAATATAATGAAAATGTAAATATAAATACATTTTTGTTTATGAACACTCATATATTCTCATATATTCTATCCTTTTTTACAAATGTCAAACGGCCGGAAGGCTCTTTTTTGGTATTGAAGGGCTAAGTTCAAGTGCAGGGTGTACATAGCCGTTGAAGCTCTTAAAATTTGGGCAACACACAATGGAGATAATGAAAATCTCCAAATAATACATTATCCCAATTTCACGGGGGGCGTGTCAATCCCATAGCACACAATTGATCCTTAGGCTGTGCTCTAGAAGTGCATATAATAAAATTTGCAAAAAATATGCATTAACCCCGTTAAATTATCGAACAATTTTTATTATTGATTAAAAAAATAAAAATCAAAAATAATTATTATTTTTGAGTTTTATTTTATTGAATCAAATATAATAATAATTATTGATTTTAATTTTTTTTGTTTATAAATAATGATTATGTATAGATTTTTATATTTTTGGTCAAAAAAATAATTATTATAGATTAATATAATATTACTCAATTTTAATCATTATGAATGATCAAAAAAATACAAATCGATCTGTAATTATTATCATGTGATTTTTAAAATAAAACTTATAATTATTACGTTCCCTGAAATATACAGAGGCTCGTAGCATAGGCAATTGTATTGTATGTTTTGAACATCTATGAAGGCATAGAATTAAACTTGACAGAGAATGTATATTTTTTGATATTCTTCAGATGTCCAGGTCGCTTCGTGGTATAAGAGGTTACAAAGCTCAATTACCTCGATCTTACCCTGACCTGCAACATGTCCTTTAAATCTTATTTAAAGGAAAAGCTTAAGGATGCAAGAACTGCGGTCAGCAGTATCTGGAAAGGGTACTTGAGAAAACGCAACATACTCCCGAGTACTAAGTTTAGACTTTATGATACGACTATAAGATCCCTTTTGCGCTACGCGTCAGAAATCTGGGGAATCGCCAAGCACGATGAAGTCGACAATCTCCGCAGATCCTTCATTAGGCGTATCTTTAGACTCCCTCGCAACACACCAAACTACGCCATCCATTTGGAAACAGGCGTCTCTTCCAAGTTCACCTACTGCCTGGAAAATAATTTTAAATACGCAGACAAGGTATAGCACCTATGGACGATTATAGGCTTCCAAAGATTGTTTTGATGACGATGCTAGCCAGGAAATCGCAAATCTTCTGCCAATGGATACCTACGTTTAAAGAGACAGGAAATCTACCTTGAGGCGCACAATTCTTCCTCACATCGAAGCCTTATAGATGCCATTCTACAAAAAGAACATGGAGAATACCTATCCCAATCCGCCCAAAACGAAACCCACACACCTACAGACTCCTCGCGTACAACCTCAGACCATGTACCTATTTCCTTGAGCGACTTGACGCAAACTCCATCTCGCAGTTCTGCCAAGCCCGTCGCGAAATGTTTCCGCTTAATTACAGACGTCACATAAGCACACCAAACACTGAATGCACTTTCTGCAACCTTCGTGCTATAGAAGATGTGGCGCACTTTTTTGGAGCGTGCCCAATTCCGTCGAAAATAAGGATAGCATACCTGCACTCCCGCAGCCTGGTAGCTGGCAGAGACTGGTCCCTTGCTCCCTACCTGTACCATGCTTAAAGTTATAGACAAAATATTTGAAATGAATCCTAATTTTGTTTCTCATCTGACCTTTTGATTTTTGTAACTAGGATTTTTTGTTATATACAATCTATTTGTATACAATTAGATTATCTTTTAATATATGGGCAAATCCCAGGAATAGTCCACCTCGGCCAAAAGTGAAAAACTTCTCTAGAATGATTTCTATCAACATAGTTACATTAAAATATGGTCCAGTTGATTAAAGTTGATTGCCTTTATCGTATTCTAAAGCAAATTTCAAAATATTTGAACGCATGTTCTCACAATCGCAATTTTTCATTATTTTAATGAAAAACGGCCAAAACAAGAAAGGAAGCTAACTTCGGCTCACCGAAGTTTGTATACCCTTGCAGAGTTTAAACAAAAAATTAAAAACGAAATTCTGAAATAATAATTTTTTGCCAAATCTCAAATTTGATGGCAATGGTTTGAAACACGGCTAAGCTATGTTTTTTTTTTATTTTCCTGATTGTTCCTATGGAAGCTATAGGATATAGTCAGCCGATTTTCATGAAATTAAAACCGAAATTCGGAAATAATACTAAATGGGCAAATATCATATATAATTTGGTGAAAATTGGTTGAAAACTGACAAAGTTATAATTTTCCTGATTGTTCCTATGGAAGCTATAGGATATAGTCGTCCGATCCGGCCCGTTCCGACATATGTACGAGTGAGAGTATATAGAAGCCTAACTGCAAAGTTTCATTCAGATAGCTTTAAAACTGAGGGACTAGTTTGCGTAGAAACGGACAGACGGACATGGCTAGATCGACTCGGCTGTTGATCCTGATCAAGAATATATATACTTTATAGGGTCGGAGATGCCTCCTTCACTGCGTTGCAAACTTTTGACGGAAACTATAATTTCCTGCAAGGGTATAAAAAGGGCATGTTTTGTTTTGCCTATTTCTTCTAAACAGAGGACTTATGCTTTGAATTTTATTTTTTAACATCTCTAGAAGAATGCAAACATTTAAAATAAAATGTACATATGTATGATCTTCTAATGTATTTAAATAATAAAAAACAGCGTCCAAAGTCCAATGGAAAAAATGTAGCGTGCGACACGTAGCGTGCGACACAATGAATTTACGGCTTTGCTAAAAATCCGTAAACATTATTAAGACCAAACGATTGGTTTTTGCTTTCTAATATTCTTAACTTTCTTTAGGATATTAACTTTCATAGGGTTTATATTGTATAATTTGCTAAAAATTTAGTTTAAAATAAAAATTTTGAAACACACTTCCGCGTCGTGTAGCGTGCGACACGTCACAATTTTATTAATTATTTTCAAAACAGTGACTCCAGTGAAATTGAACCGTATACCCCCTGAAAGTACTCTCAATTCACTCTAAGCACATAACAAAAGTTTAAGGTAAATCTTAAAAAAAACCCCAAAAAAATTGATTTTCATTATCTAAAATCGAGCGAATGTAGCGTGCGATACGTGGGATTTGCCCATATATAACATGTCATGTGTTAGTCTTATACTCCTCCGAAATGGCTCTACCGATTTTCGTTAAAATTTGTGTACATATCCGTTAGGGTGAACGATCGGACAACAGCTATTTTCCATCCCCCTAAATGTTAAGTTTTTTTTTTAATTTTATTTTTTTTTTAATTACGCGGACGACACGGCCCTGCTTGCGTCCCACACGTCTCAGCTGACAGCTTCGGCTGCAGTTCAAGACTGGCTGCGTGCGATGGAGCGCTGGACCAAGCAATGGAACATAGCTATTAATTGCAACAAGTCGGCATGTGTCACTTTCTCTCTACGACTGCTGATCGACATCGTCCATACCTTCAAGGGCGACACCATTCGAAACGACACCTCTCACTGCTACTTGGGTGTGCACTTAGATCGCCGTATAATTTGGAACACGTCACGGCAATCAGAACAAAGTGCGTTCGCAAGCTACAGAAGCTCGACTAGCTCCTGGGCTCGCAAAGTCTCCAGTTGTCGACTAAGGCTTTGCTGCTCAAAGCAATTCTAACGCCAACCTGGACGTACGCGATACAAGTATGGGGCACCGCATCCAAGCATCAGCTGAACAGACTGCGGGTAGTGCAGGCACGTGGTGCTCGACGGGCATCCGGACTTCCCTGGTACGTGAGCAACCAGGCCATCCTTAACGATCTACGCCTGACTCCTGTGGGCGATCTATTAAATGAGCACAGCAGGCGGTACTCAGACAGGCTAATCGTGCACCCAAACCCTCTGGCTAGCAGTCTTGCCGACCCGCAATCTCTTAGAAGACTAAAGAGATTCCACCCCAGCGATCTGTCTTCCCGAATGATACAATAATGACTAGCTGATTAATCCCCATCCCCAACGTCCGGTTATGTTCAGATGGCACTGAACGATTCCGGCGAACATAATAAAACAAATGTAAATATTTAAATTTTAATTTAATATTTCTATTTTATTTTTTTCGACAAAATCAAACAATAACAGGCGATGTGGTGTTATTCTTACTGTAGTAATAATATAATGTACATATATTTAATTTTAGTCGAATTTGAAAGTTGAGTACTGCAATACAGTAAATTTCCGGAAGAATCCGGAAGAACAGATGAAGAAATACAACTAGAAAATACTAATGTTCGTATTAACACGGCCATATATAAAGACGATTAGAATAAAGATAATCAAGACGTTTCATAGACGATAGATGCCGATCAAATAACCAACAACGCGTCCAGGTAAGCAGAGCATTAACTGCAGACTCATTCCTACGCCTAGCATTCACACAACAACTGTTAGATATTAGTGATGGAAAAATTTCAAAAGATGTATACAATAATTTACTGCCGATTGAAGGCTGGATCACCGATTATTTGGCTTCGAAATTTAAAAACTTAATGCAAAACGTTATTGAAGCCAGAATTTTAAATGTTAAATTCAGAGGAAAAAATATATTCATACCACGAATTCATTTTATACCTACAGACGTACAAATTTAATTTAAACGTATTAAATTTCCAATTAAATTGGCGTTTGCAATGATAATAAATAAGTCACAATGTCAAACAATGTCTGTATGTGAATTGGACTTAAGCGAGCCATGTTTTTCACATGGACAACTTTACGGGGGTGTTCTCGACTGTGTTTTATTGTTTATTTGTGTTAGCGGAATATGAGAAAACAAAAAATATTGTACATTCAATAGCATCAAGATTTTTTCAGTAGCATTATATTTTTAATTTAAAAAGTATGCGTTTTTTATTACGTTTGCTAGACGAATTTTGTCGGGTCCGCTAAACAAAATTTTACAGACAAAAGACATCAAGTAGGGGTGAGACGAAGTTCGCTGGTTCCTCTAGTTATATTATATATATAATATATATATAATATATATATAATATATAATATATATTATATAAAGTATATAAAGTAAACATTCTGTAAAGTCAAAAAAGTTATGGCGGACGCATGGTTATAAACCATGACTATTTTAAATAAATACTACTACTACTACTAATACTAAATTTAATATTTGAATCGAGTCGTAACCTTTGAATAGATTTTGCGAGTTGAGAACGTTGAAAACTGTTGTGTTCTGTTTGTCATCTTGACAAATAAGGTTTTATCGAGAACCAGAATCAATAATGTGGAAAATGTTTGACCAACCGATTAGTAATTCAATCCATTCTTTACCCTCACAGCTCTCTGTTTTTAATTTCTTAGAAGAGGTAACCATTTCATCCTAGTTTTCAAATAACAATTGGAATTTTCTTTTAATATGTGTCCTACATTTCCGCCAAAACGAAAAAATAGATACGATTGCAGCGATTACATTTGTATTGTCGAGCTGGTCAGCTTATTTTTGGATAGCACGTCAACATCATACATACTCGAAATTTCGTCGGTATTCTTGGGTATTACTAGCTAAGAACTTATTTATCTATGTATTAATTGTCATCATCGATGATTTCTTCTTTATCTCCTTATTAACTTAAGAGGGTTCCATTATAAAGATGTACATAAGTAAAGTAAATGAAACTGAATCAAACAACTTATTTGTAATGTTTATTTTATTGTGTCATACAATAGTGCGAAGTTTCCTTTTTTTTTGGCGATATTAAATAAAGAGTGTGTTACACGAACCACGACAAAATTTAAATCGTGATCGAATAAACACAACCTGTCAAAATAAGCCGCTAAACCCAAAGTATTTGGCAGCCAACACGACTATCAGTGCTGTTGCAGTTTCCACTTTCACAAATCTAAAAGAAAATCGAATTTCGCAAACCAGTTTTAGTTTTCGCTTCAAAAAAATCCCTACAGATTTATATTTTCCCCTGTTAGGTCTTTGCTAACTTCTGAGCGAATCCGCAAGGAAGCTTGCCCTGGCGGATTCAGGTCATCATGACCACAAATTAATTATTTTAAAATACATTGCAATAATGTAAATTGCAAAGGATATTTGTATTTAATTCTATTATATTTCAGGAACAGTAATTCATAACTGAATTAGGTAAATGTAGAATCGGTGTAATTATCCGTCGTCCTAATTTCCAAAAGGAAAGTCTAATCTGAAATAAAAAATTAAAGGGTTGTCACAGTACCAAAAACAAGAGCCATATCCCAATGTTGAATTTAAAACAATCATTTTTGTTCTAGCTTTGATATTATTATAGAGCTACGAAATATACGCTGACTGCCTCCTTAAGTTTAATGCATTAAATTTGTACTTTATTAATGCTAATAGGTTGGAAACTAAATCGGTCTAGAATTGGATCAGCTCCTTATTATAAAAAACTTTCATAAAGCAACTCATTTGTAGGAAGCGGCCATCTGAAAGTATTTGGGAATTAAACACTTAAATCAAGGAGTGAATTCACTTACGTTAAATGAATAAACCGAAAATGTTATCAAATTCACTACCAAGTGGAAGCATGAATAGGCCTGTATATAACACAGGTCTACAAAAATTTACCTTACAAAAGTACGGAGAATAAAACCTTCAGATTGTGAAAGATCTCGGTCTGTATATTGCTAGTTCGAAACCCAAAAGTTTCCATCACGTCCCAATTTTGAGGAAATCGCCCTCAAAGTACCAAAAATTCTCTATTTTGGCACTTTTTAAACGCCAATAATACAGAAACCGCCCGTATATTAAAATTGAAATTTGGCTTGAATGAAAGGCTGATCTTTCCCCTTTCAGATTTCAGATGGATCCCAAATGTGGGACGTCAGGTTCATGAGCTATATCGCATTTTCTGAACAGCTTTTCGACCCCTTTTTTTTCTACTTTGTAGCCGTGGAATTTAGTACAAAATGTGGTGACTCAGATGTAACTCCCCAACATTTTGTACTAAGTTCCAGGACTACAAAGTAGCAAAAAAAGGGGTCAAAAAGCAGTTCAGATTCAAAGAATCCTGTTCCGAAATAAGGAAGGAGATATCCGAGACTACGAATTAAAAACAGTTACGTTCGAGGTCAACTGTGCGCCTTTCCTCGCTATTCGAGTGCTGCAGCAGCTAGCAGAGGATGTCCAAACGCCGTTTCTAAAAGCCAGTCACATTATTAAACAGCAGTTGTACGTCGATGACGTTCTGACAGGGGCAAATTCCATAAATGAGGCCCATAGTTCGATCCAAGAGCTACAAGCAGCTCTTAGCTCTGCTGGTTTCCCTTTGAGAAAGTGGACTTCAAACCAGCCGAACCAGCCGATTCCAGCCGAACACCTCCTTCATAGCGAGTTTCCCGATATCGATACCGAAAGCATGAACGCTCGGGATTCGACGGAGGGCGATGTCTGACGAATTCTATTTTATCCCACAAGAAATAGAGTTGGAACCCTCTTACACAAGGCACGAGGTGTTATCCCAAATCGCGAGGTTGTTTGATCCAGCCGGCTCGCTCGCTCCATTTATAATACGTTCGAAAATTTTCATGCAGGAGATGTGGCTGCAAGATTTAGGCTGGGATGATAAGCTTCCCAGCGAAATGAGTCAGAGGTGGCAGGCGTTTCTCCATGAGTATTCCAACCTCAACCAGATCCGCGTTCTGAGATGGGTATGTTATCAGCCTGAAATCAAAGTGGCGTATCATTGATTCTGCTATGCGTCCCAAAACGCTTTTGGAGCGGCGATCTACGTGCGTGTCGAGGTTGGTCAGGAAATCCTTTCTAACCTTCTCAAATGCAAGACACGAGGCGCTCCAGTAAAGACCGTGTCACTTCCACGCCTATAGCTCTGTGGGGCAGTGCTGTTTGCCAAAATGGTGACAGCTATTCTTCCCAATATGCTCACACCAAGTTCCGACATACGCTGCTGGACCAATATGACAATCGTTCTGGCCTGGTTAAGGAATCCTGCGTGCAACTGGACCACGTTTGTAGCCAACAGAGTGGCCAAGATCGAGTTGAGTCAAGCTTTGAGTCGGTCGTGTTTTCAATCGCTCTCCCTTCCGTCAAAGTTTTTCTTGTGTATTCCTGATTCTCAAAGTCCAAATTTTTGGCAACCGATTCGTGTTTTGACGGCCTTTGTTTATCCAAAGCATCTGGTTCTTTTCGTATAAAGATAGTGACTTTAATCTGCAAAAACAAACTCGGTTTTATTTTATTTTTCTATTTCTTTCCCTTTTGTTTTCGTGTGCTGTGCGTTACCGCTTACCGCTGCGTTCCGTTTCAACTTTGTTGTTGGTGCAAACGTTTCTGTATACCGCGAACATACAATCAAACTACTGCTTTTGTGCCGCTTAGATAAAAGCTTTTGATCATTCTCGCTCGATCTCTTTTTTGATCGTTTCTTTCGCCGTGCAAATTAAATAATCTTTCCCTCAATTATTAATTCGTACGATTTTTTACGAATTATTCTTATTTAACATCCTTACTACACTAATTATGGCTACCTTTTATGCAACTGATTGCCCAAACGGCCGCAAAATCTCCCCACGGCAGCCCACTGCTTCTTGCTGGCTCTGCGACAATATCGCCCACCCTGGCTGCGCCGATCTTGGGCATATCGGCCCACGGATTGCGGATCGCCTTCGAGATCACGTCGGATTGGACTGGACGTGCCCAAGCTGTCTACATATCAAATCCGATATGAGGACGTTCATGAGGCAAACTCATCTTGAGTTTCAGTCTCTGTGGCGGCTGGTTTCAAGGAGCTTTTTAGTCGTTTCCAGATGGCGGAGTCCCACTTCAAAAGTCTAAAGCTGGACAAAGCACTGCGAGTCCTGGCATATGTTTGGCGCTTCCTTAGTCGCTGCCGTAAGGGCACAATCTCCTCTACTTCGTGACCACGAGTGAAGAAATCCGAGAGGCAGAACGAGCGCTGATTTCCATTGCGTAGCGTAGAGCATACGGCCAAGAGCAGAAGCACTTGGCAGAGAAGAAGCCTCTTCCTCCTCTGCCAATTTTATACTTATTTCCGATGATGGACCAACACGGCCTTCTAAGTCGCATCACAGCTTCTAGAGCCCTCCAGTATGATGAACGCCTTCCCATAATTCTGCCTTATGGCTGTAGGCTGTCTCGCCTTCTTATCCAATTTACCCACCAGATTACTCTTTACGGCGGTAGTCAGTTGATCGTACGCCTGATCCGATCGAAGTATTGGATTCTTAAAATCAAGAATCTGCTCAAGGCTGTGGTGAATCCGTGTAAGATTTCCATGATTTACAAGAAGAAAATCCAAACACAGCTCATGGGCGATCTTCCAACTGTCTCCTTCTCGAGGGCTTTCACATACACGGGCATTGATTATGGCGGCCAGTTCGAAATAATGGGGGGGCTTCACATATGGGAGGGTCTGTGGGAAGCAGGGGTGAAAAGTTTCAAAACTCTTTTCTACAAAGCTACGGCTACCCGCAATTATACGTTTAAGGAACTAGCGACGCTTCAAGCCAAGATCGAAGCTTGCCTCAACTCCAGACTCCTCTCCCCGATGTCTGAAGATCCCTCCGATCTGCTAGCCCTCACGCCTGGCCATTTTCTGATTGGTGGGCGCTTGCTTTCCACGGCTGAGCCTGAGATAAAAGGCGAAGCCAAGTCGATACTCAATCGATGGCAACATTTGAAGGCCCAACATCAGCAGTTTAGTGCGCGGTGGAAAGAGGAGTATCTCAAAGAACTCTACAAACGCAACACATGGCAATTTCCGACCCGAAATATCCAAATCAACGATATGGTGGTAGTCAAGAAGGACAATTCGCCCTCGAACGATTAGCGGCTCGGCAGAATTTTTTCTGTTTTCCCCGGAGCCGATACCCGAGTTCAAGTGGCTGAAGTCCGTACGGCGCGCGGCACAATAAAACAGCTGTTTCCAGCAATTAATATATTTCCGTCTGCGAGATTCAATACTAAGCCAATTCTATTTTCTCTCCTTTCCTCGCAAAACAATTTCAACATAATGGTGTCGCGTCCTCGTACCGCCCAAAATTTGAATAGCAGACGTACCCGAGGTATTAAATCCTACCGTTGCCGAGTCTGCCGGGGCATCCATCCACTTCGCAGGTGCAAGAGGTTCCGCAAACTGAGCGCTGAAAAGCGCCTTCGGGCAATCCGTATTAATAAGTACTGCTCGAACTGCCTCGTTCATGAGCACTCAGGAGGGACCTGCCGCAGCACCGAGGGCAGCAAAACGTGTGGTGGGGATCACCACACTCTACTCCACGTGCACGAGGAGCCACCATCGCGGTCATCGTCGCCTCGGCCATCCTCGTCTCGCGCACGTTCTGAACGCACGGCGCGTCAGCCCGTCTCCAATAAGACCCCTCTCCATCTCCGACCGTGGCTGCGTATCTGCAGCGGAAGGTCGTACACATCCTTCCGACAGCCTGTGTTTTGCTGGACACAGGAACGACGACCTTCGAGATGGGGGCTATGATCGACCCGTGCATGCCGGTCAGCAGCATTGACCGGTCGCTGGCGGCCTGCATTAAGATCCGAACGCCCGTACCCCGCTCTTAGTTTAAAGTTTAAGTAATAAATTGAAGTTGTGCGAATAAAGTGATTATACTGTGAAGCCGAAATCGCCGCCCTATCTTCTTTTTGTTGACTTAGGAAAATTTCTAACCGCCACCAGATCCAACCACAAGCGATTCCCCGGCCACTGACGACCACTACCACGACAGCCAGCCTTATCCTAAAGGAAGTCCGTCCACTCCAGTTCACTAAGCTTTATCGGTGCAGTTGCACTTCTTATCTTATCTCTTGCTCTCAAGTACAGTGGTAATCATATAATGACTACTCAAATTGTTAGTGTCGCCAACACCTGCAAAAAGATAGTTACTTCAGACGGTATCACCATCGAATGCTGGTTGTGCGACAACCATTCTCATGATTTGAGAAAAAACATCGACCCCAATATTTTTAGATCGAATGTTAAAAAAATTTGTAATCCGGATGTGCCGCGACATTACCTGTACTCCCAGCAATAGCCGTTTTGTCTCCTGGGTGGTCGTAAATAATGACCCCGTTAATTTACCCGAACAAGGTGTCAGGCCCGGACTACCGGAGATGTAGCAGTATTACCTACAATACAGATTCTTGTTTCGCGGCTCTCTCCTGATCATACATCGAAAGATGAAATCGCCTTATACAAACCAAGAGCTGAAGAAGATCAAAATTAATGTCGAGGAATTCAAATTTTATTATGCTTGGAACAGTTTGGCAAGAGTTTGTTTAGCTAGGGTAGCGCCGCTGAGGCAACTCAAAGATCCTTAATATCTAACTTTCGATGTGACGCTCGACATTGGGCCTAATTAATAATTTTTTAATTTTGTTAACACTAGACGTAAGCCTATAACTCTTCCTTCCTCGCTTTCGTTTGAAAACACAACCGTAAATAATGATCAGGACATTGCCGATTTGCTTGTTTCTTTCAGTTTATTTATCACCACAGATTTAAATCTGACGTATTCCTTCATCATGTCCAAATCGGAATTTAATTCGAGTCCTAGTTTAAACGAAAGTAACCTTCTTTTGTTAAACCAGTTCCAACAACTATAGAGGAATCTCTTAGTTATCGGCTATCCCTAAACTTTTCGAAAATATCAATACTTCACATTTACAGTACCTTCGTAAATTAGTAATATCTCTATGTCAGCAAGGTTTTATTAAGACAAGATCAACAAATACTAACATTTTGGAAGGAAGTGAGGAAGTTAGCTCCTTCATTATAAGGGGCTTTCATAATAACCTTCAAACATATCTAATTTATACTGACTTTAGCAAAGAATTCGATTTCCGCCTGTCGATCATATTTTGTACGTGATTAATAAAGGCAGGTATGTGCTTGAAAAGAAAGAAAGAACTTAATTACTCCCCAAGTTACTAAAATCTTTTATATACTTCCTTAGTTCATACTTATTTAGAATATGAATCATGCGTTTCTAGTCCTATTATGGAGTCCACAGTAAACGGATTCGCTTTACCCATTTTAAACTAGGATACAGACCAGAGATGATGGTCTTATCGTAGTAGACTCCTCCTAATTAGGCAGCAACGGAGATTAAAGCCTTCAGATTGTGAAAGATCTCGGTCTGTATATTGCTAGTTCGAAACCCAAAAGTTTTCATCACGTCCCAATTTTTAGGAAATCTTCCTCAAAGTACCAAAAACTCTATATTTTGACACTTTTCAAAAGTCAATAATACAGAAACCGCCCGTATATCAAAATTGAAATTGGGCTTGAATGAAAGTCCAATCTTTCCCCTTTCAGATTTCAAATGGATCCCAAATGTGGGACGTCAGGTTTATGAGCTATATCGCTTTTTCTGAACTGCTTTTTGACCCTTTAATTTATTTCGCTTAATACCAAAAATAAATCATTTCAAACAAGAAAGGAAGCTAACTTCGGCTCACCGAAGTTGGTATAAACTTGCAGAATTTAAACAAAAAAATTAAAACCGAAATTCTGAAATAATAATTAGTTGCCAAATCTCAAATTTGATGGCATTGGTTTGAAACACGGCTAAGCTATGGTTTTTTTTTCCTGATTGTTCCTATGGAAGCTATAGGATATAGTCAGCCGATCCGTCCTGTTCCGACATATGTACGAGATAGAGTATATAGAAGACTAACTACAAAGTTTCATTCAGATAGCTTTAAAATAATAGCTTTGCGTATAATCGGACAGACGGACAAACGGGCATGTCTGGATCGACTCTGATGTTGATCCTGATAAAGAATATTTATACTTTTTAGGGTCGGAGATTTCTTCTTCACTGCGTTGCAAAGTTCTTGTAGTTTTTATAACCGCTACCCATAGGGTAGAAGAGTATTATAACTTTGTGCCAGCAGGAAATGTATGTAACAGGTAGAAGGAGGCATTTCCGACCCATCTTGATCAGCGTTAACAGCCGAGACAATCTAGCCGTTTGTCTGTCTGTCTGTCCGTCTGTCTGTCTGTCCGTCTGTCTGCCTGTCTGCCTGTCTATGAAACACTGGATCTCAGAGACTATAAGAGATAGGGCTCTAATATTTTTTCGACAGTATTTCTTATGCTTGCACGCAGATCGAATTTATTTCAAATTTCTCAGAGACTATAAGAGATAGAGCTCTAATTTTTTTTCGACAGTATTTCTTATGCTTGCACGCAGATCAAGTTTATTTCAAATTTTTACCATTCCCACTTCCGCCCCCGAAAATGATCAAAAGGCGTTTTTTAAAGCTAGAGTCGCGAATTTCGGTATGTATATTAAGAATTATAGTCTGTGTGATTCCTGAAAATTTGGTTGCGATCAGATAAATTAAAGAAATTATTAAAAAAATAATTTTGTATGGCCACAAACGGCTGCTGGCAACACGACTCATTTGGTTGACCAATTAGACCAACTAAATATTCTTACCAGTTCTTAATTGTGATCGGAAAAGAATCTTACAAGATATTCGAGAAGCAATTTTAATAAATGTTAATAATTATTAGCCGCTTTAATGCAATACACACATAGATACACACATTTTTATACACTTAGATACATGTGTATGTATTTTTGTATGCGTGTGATTATATTACACTTGCATTTGCATTTGTCCGTTATGTTCAAAAATGTATTAACTATTTACTATGTGTATCGGGTATCTCACAGTCGAGCTCACTCGACTGTAGCTTTCTTACTTGTTTCTATTGGCTGCACTGCGTGTAGAGAGAATTTCGTTAGCCACGCTTGACGTAAAGTTACATATATATTTGTTTGCTTATATTTATTTTTATTAATATTTTAAGACTGCACAAATTACACGGTAGAGTCTGCTAGGCCAATTATTAATTTACTTAAGTTTTCTACTTACTTTTGTGGAATCCTCTTGCATTTTTGTGTGCTCTGCAATAAAGCGAACACAAAAACAGCTTTTATGGATTTTTGGAGGACATTTAGAATGGGAAAAAGCTGGATTATTTAAGAGGGGACTTTTTATCTCTGAAGGTCCAATATTCAGGTCGGGGACTGCTGCCATTTCCTCGGAGCAATTTGTCAGCGGCGGCAATGGTCCATGAACTTGACAGCTTCCACCAAATGGGCCACTGGTAGTTAAGCTATAAATGATTAAAGCATACATCAAATTATAGTACACAAAAAAAAAACACAAACAAATTTGAAGCCATCGTGGGACGACCGAAAGAAACGCAGCTTTTACATATAGACCCATCCATTTGCAACATTTATGTCATGCCCATATATACTTATAAAACTACATATATGTTACTGTAACGTATATCAGGAAAAATCTTCTGTTGTTTAAGTTCAATTTATCTTTATTTTACGTAGTATTTGGCACATTATTTACATATGATTTTATTTAATCTAAAATCTGAATAATAAAATATGGCTAAATCTCAAATTTTACGAAAATATATTTAAAACTGACGAAGTTATAATTTTTTTTTACAAATTTTCAGGCCGATCCGCCCCGAAAAATTACATACTGGTATTAGTGTTCTTAACTACCCAACAGACAAAGTGCGGACTTAAGGCGGATGGATTTAAAAAATTTAATACGGACAAAGAATCCGAATTTCCGTTTAGGTTCGATAAATGCTCAAAAACTTACACTAAAACAAAGGGAAATCGGAAGATGCCACTCGGAATATCTCAGCAGTTTAACCAATGATATTGCAAAAGGTCTGCAAATGATATCTTTTTCGGGTTCCGAAAATGATAGCTATTCTGCCATAAAACCCATGCCAGGTTTACTTTTTTGTCGTTCTTGAGCCGAAATCTGACGTTTTGTCTGCCTGAAATCCGCAGAAGTATCATTTGCAATATTATAAACGAAGGTTTTTGTCTGCTGGGTATTTTTAGTTTAGAATCAACACGAACTAACCAAGTTATAACGAATCAAATTTAATACATTATATTTCCCGTTTATTTCCTATCTGCCTCTTACATACATACTAGACATCTGCCTGAATAGCCAAAGCCCTGCATAATGTAAAATGCTCAAAATTAATTTAATTGAACATGGATGAGAAGCTTCTCGGGCATGTGCAAAACAGAAGCCAATAAAGTTACCTTTACCCTCTGGTAAGATTCTACCTCTGGCGCTTCTATACGCAAGCTCTCAAGCTTTTGATTAACGGCATTGATTTGAGCCTTGAACTCGGCTTTGAGCCTCAGTTCTTGGTTAGCTAGTGCGGTCACAATTAACGTATCTATTTGTGCCGCGTTCATAGTTACTGTGCTATTTTCTAGTGGTTCCTGTGCTGGTTGATATCTACGGGTATCTTCTTCACTGTCACTGTCTCGTTTAGGTTCCCTATATGGGCCTTGAAAACTCATGAAGCCACTAATTCGTTGACACTAAACACAAGTGGGGCCGAATGTTTTAATTCGACGTAATTAATTTTGTATATTCTAATTTTTATACTAATAACCGGGTGCTCGGCGTCCGACAGAAAATTTAATTTAGGGATGGCCGATATTAATTAATTTTATTTGTAAGTCACCTTTACAATAGCTTTGTTAAAACTGTATATTTTGAATTTGGGTAAGTAATTTGTAGGGATTCTTGTTTTTTTTTTTCCTGTTTGAAGTTCGACTGTATAATGATATTGAATTATTGAATATTGAATTCGATATTGGAGTTGGGCGCCAATTATGTTTTAGTTATGCTGCCACGCGCTGTCCCTCGCCGCTGTCCGTGTGGGTGAGGTGGCGCGATACCAATGCCTACGTGGCTGGTTCGGGGAAGGGGTGATGACGCAATTGCCACCGTGGCTGCCTGCTATTG
This sequence comes from Drosophila anomelani, assembly GCA_035045905.1. Taxonomy (NCBI): domain Eukaryota; kingdom Metazoa; phylum Arthropoda; class Insecta; order Diptera; family Drosophilidae; genus Drosophila; species Drosophila anomelani. The sequence continues at coordinate 433,288 of JAWNOO010000028.1, read as the reverse complement.
CGGATGAACCGGGCGATTGCCACCGGCTCTCTTCTCTCTTCTTATGAAGATTATGTTGGGAGTAACTAACTCCGTTGCTAACGGCCCTTAAGGCTCGATAACCAATTTCAATTAATAAAGTAAATGATGACGGCTAATGCCGGAGTTTTAAATTCAAAGCCAATGCTCTTTATTGAATGTCCAAGTGAAAACTAAAAACTGTACGTAAGCTATGCGCGGCCGGCAAGCCGACCGCTCGTGCAGCAAAGTGCTGACACTAGCAAAACCAACATAACTCACCATACAATGCACCAATAAGAACCGGGCACGGCCCCTAAAGATGTTTACGCTGATTTTGCAACTAAACACTAGGGTGATACCATAATCCCCCCAGATCTGTATAGACTTATAATTACTCCTTAACAGTGTTAACATATATTCTTGCTCAGGATCAACAGCCGAGCCGATCTAGCCATGTCCGTCTGTCCGTTTGTCCGTCTGTCCGTCCTTCTGTCCTTCCGTCTGTGTGTCCGTCTGTCCGATTATACGCAAACTAGTCCCTCAGTTTTAAAGCTATCTGAATGAAACCCTGTAGTTAGTATTCTATATACTCTCACTCGTAAATAAGTCGGAACGGGCCGGATCGGACGACTATATCATATAGCTGCCATAGGAACAATCAGAAAAATCTTCGAAAAAAAATTATTACTTTGTCAGTTTTCACCTAATGTTCACCAAATTTGATATTTGGTCAATTAATAATATTTCAGAATTTCGGTTTTAATTTCATGAAAATCGGACAACTATATCCTATAGCTGCCATAGGAACAATCAGGAAAATATAAAAACCATAGCTTAGCCGTGTTTCAAACCATTGCCATCAAATTTGAGATTTGGCAACTAATTATTATTTCAGAATTTCGGTTTTAATTTTTTGTTTAAACTCTGCAAGGGTATACAAACTTCGGTGAGCCGAAGTTAGCTTCCTTTCTTGTTTTTTTTTTATTTATATAAATAAATTCTTTGCGCAACAACACAAGTCTTGTTATACCCTTGCAGGGTATTATAATTTCAGTCAGAAGTTTGCAACGCAGTGAAGGAGACATCTCCGACCCTATAAAGTATATATAAATTATGTTTTAGTTATGCTGCCACGCGCTGTCCCTCCCCTTACTAACTCCGTTGCTAACGGCCCTTAAGGCTCGATAACCAATTTCAATTAATAAAGTAAATGATGACGGCTAATGCCGGAGTTTTAAATTCAAAGCCAATGCTAAAAACTGTACGTAAGCTATGCGTGGCCGGCAAGCCGACCGCTCGTGCAGCAAAGTGCTGACACTAGCAAAACCAACATAACTCACCATACAATGCACCAATAAGAACCGGGCACGGCCCCTAAAGATGTTTATGCTGATTTTGCAACTAAACACTAGGGTGATCCCATAATCCCCCCAGATCTGTATCGACTTATAATTACCCCTTAACAGTTTTAACAACTCTCCCCTTTGGAATTTGTCAACGACTTCTTGGATCTCACGTGCGTCTCGTCTCCTCCTCAGCATCATGATGAGTAGGAAATAGCAGCTGATGAGAAGACTGGCTCCCAAGCCGACCGCGAACCAGGTGTCGATAGTTCCAGCCGATTTCACTTCTTCCTTAAGTCCTTGGATAACCTCCAAGTTTTGGTTGTTAATTCTATGGAGAAGTGGCATGCTTAGTGTGGGATCGTGGCAGATGATGTTGAGTAGCGGGGATGCCGCCACGCCCAGTGTTTTCCTTATGGCTTCACGTTGGTTTAAGTATTTGGTGCCATTGATGAAAGCCACTCGCTCGAACGTAATGAGATGTGTGCCGTTGGTGGCTATTTCAGGACCGTCGTCGGTGCTGACCTTAGCTGGGCACTCGTTGGTAATTATTACTCCGTCGTCTATTAACGTGATGGGGCTTAGGTGGCTGGGCTGCGTCTCGCATAGTGCGGTTCTCCCCGCTTGTAGGCCTCGAGCACAAGTATCATGGGTCGCCAGCTTGCAGAACGCCGCGTAGGTTGTTGTTACGCAATCAGTGACTGCTAAGACGTCGCTATCGCATTTGGCTACTGTTTTCTCCTTCAATTGCAGGATGGTATGTTGGTGTGATACAGGGAAGATCGTGACTTTCTTACAAATAGTTTTAATCTTAGGGTATGCGATTAGCACATGGACTATACTATCGGACTGAAGGACTCTAATGTTGGACGCCTCTAGTAGGCTAATGATGGGGACTTCTATGGGGTGATCAATAAATACAGACTTCAAATCATTTTGATTAAAAATTGCTGGGTTTATGATATTGCCTTTTGCAAGTGTGACTGTAAGCATTACGTTTTGAATCTCGGTAATTAGTATTCTATTTCTGGCCAAAAGTACCTCGTACAGGTGGGAAGTGTCAACTATATTATTTTGTTTTGCCTTGATAATTTTATTAACGGCCTCTGTTAATTCATTAATTTTATTCTGCGTCTGCGTATTTATTATAGCCTGCCGGTTATTTGACTCAATTAGACGTGCCTCGGACACTTTTAGCATATCGAAGTCGGCCGCATCAGGAGTGCCCGCAATTACTTTGAGTGCGGTGCCTAGGAAGTCTAGGCTCCTGGCCATCCTAACGTGTATTTTTAAGACAGACAATAAACTTCTAACATGTTCGGTATCAACGTCTAACAATTTCTTCATATGAGACTGTGGGAATAAATCGGACAACCTAGTAGTTTCTTCTACTATAATTGAAAATTCGGACAAATTACTTGAATGTCGAACCACGTTTCTCTGTTCCCATACCAACGCAGTTCCGTCCGTAATTGGGATATACTGAGCATGCGAATAATCCGTAACCCTAGCGTTAACTAAAGTTAACGTTATCAATAAAATTCCCGCGATCCTGTAAGAAGGCGAAAGGTTAAATCTACTGTGTATAAGATGGAGTAAGTATGCTAAGGGTTGTAGTGACCAGCTAAGCTTACACTTACAGAAACTTTTCGACCCAACCTCGCATTTAAAATTATAGGAACTTCTCCATAGCGAAATAGCTAGAGAATGGCTAAGACCAATCACGATTGACAACGATCGAACGATTGAACAGTTAGTCGAAGGAAAGCTCAGAACCTCTGAACTCCCGCCGTCAGCTTCCCCAAACTTAATTCATTCTTTTATAATAACCCTTGGGCCAACGTTATATTTCTCGACGCTGCCAAATTTAAGTCCAATTACACGTGACCATAAAATCGACTTTTTGATTAATTCGAGTGAACACCAGAGTGGTGTGTACACCTGTAATTGTGAATTGTGTGTGGAAAAGGTGATTAAGTGACAATTTAGTGAGTCTCAATGCTAACTCAATTTTCATAGGGATCCGACTCCGGAGGCGTGACGGAGGCCCAGACTACGGCGCCTTTAGCCAACTCCGCTGATCACCTGCAGTAGATCTCAAGTGATTCCCATATTGCTCCATAGTCAGGGCGTGGGCGGACTTAACCTCCGGCCACCGGTTACATAACCTTTCCGGCTTGGATGCCAGCAAGTGGAAGACCTGAGCACAGCCAACCAAGTCCGCTGTGCTGAGTTTTTTTATTCGACCGGATCAGGTGCTCCTCTAGTGGTTCCACCCTCGCCAAGCTGCAGTGGAAACCCCTCCACTCCCCTCTTATGGCGGGCGAGGGCCTGTGCTATTGATACTCGCTTATCATCAACCAGCAGTGGAAAACCCCTTCACCCCCCCTTGTGCTATTGATACTCGCTTATCATCAACCAGCAGTGGAAAACCCCTTCACCCTCCCTTGTGCTATTGATACTCGCTTATCGCAAGTGCAGTGGATGCTGCCTATGACCCTTGGGATCGCCAAGACGAACAACTACCGGTGTTGGAGTTAATTTTTCTTTCGTTTTGTTTTGATTATACTTTTCTTTTATATTCCTAAATATTAATGATTTAAATACTCGCAGAGCAACTGGAGTGGCATGTGATGGAAGTTTGACTTAGGGTTCTATAAAATTTTGACCAACAGCTCTTCAACGTCAATGTGAACTTGGGCCCAACTTTGCGCACGTAGCATGGAGTGATTATTTAAAAAGGTCGTGAGTACATAATAAACCAACAACAAGAAGAAATACCTAGCATAAACTATACTATCAAATGCCACACTACTGTTTTTTTGGAATTCTTGCTCTCTTTTATGATTATATTAACCTTCTTAATTGATATATAAATACTTATTACTATCTTTATTAACTATATTAGATACTATAAATTAAACAATGGGTTAAGGAATAAATAGGAAGGAATTGAAGATAGGTTAAGATTTATTATTTGTAATTTAAATTATATGAAGAATTAATGAAGATAAATTTGGAAAAATGTAATTACAATGAAATATAGATTTGTTAAAGATGAATGCTGAATAAATAAGTATAATGGTTTGTCGAGTACTCGAGTCGGACATTTTCTTTATTAGGTGGTAGGGTTATTTCAACTCGGCCAAGGGACAAGGAGGAACTTTAGCAACCTTGTCATGGTAGGGAGGGTAAAGATGTGGGGGAATTATTAACACCGTAACTCCCAACTCCTATCAGAATCCTTAGTACATATTCAACGCGAGTCGGCGTGCATCTACAGTAGGTTCCTGATTTCATTTTCTCACATTAATTCTCCAGTTAAGCTTTGATTATTATATATTGTTTTGAATAAGCCGCACTAATTAAATGTAGTAGCGTCGTACTATCCCTGGCTGAAAAGAACCCCGACATACGGCGAGCTAGACCCGAGCCTAGCAAGAGTGCGCATCCCAGCTAAGGATGTACCAGGTCCTCTTGTGTAGTAACCACCACCCACTATAAAAAGGCCAAATAGGAAAACCCTGCAAACTACGTACACTACAGGGTTAGTGTATATGAAGATAAAGTAAAAAAGGTAATAAAGATGATGGGTATTTTTATCTAAGGTTGTCCTTGTGGACCACCCTCCCTCTAATAAGGACAGACGTTCCCATGTCTGCTTGTACACGCTCTTCTGTGTACAGTGCGGTTAGTTTATTTCCTAACCTTTTGTTATTTTTGAGGTATACCTTTTCTCCTACCTCAAAAATTCTGTTTTGTCTAGTGGGGTTGCACCTTTCTAGATTGGCCTGTTGTGCCTTTTCAATGTTATTTATTATTGCCAATTTCTGCTGGGCATTAGCTGAGTGCAAGGCCTGCTTAGGTGGCAATCTTGTCACTGAATGTATGGTCTTGTTATATTCTACCGTGGATCCCATAATAAGCTCAACGGTATCGTCAACCTTTTGGTCGATTTTCATGCAGCTAGCTATCTCAGTTAGGGTACTGTGGAATCGCTCCACTTGTCCGTTTGAGCTGCTGTGTAGAGGGGGTGCATTAACAATGTCAATGTCGTATTGATTTTTCAATAATGAGGTTATAGTCTCAGAGTTGAAAGACGCCTCATTATCGCAATATACTGTTTTAATGTTTGGGAAAAAATTTATTAGTTGTAGTATTGGGCTGCGCACATCGACTATGGCCCTAGAAGGTAATGGCTGTACTACAGCGAACTTTGAAAATGTATCTATGCAGGTTAAAAAGAATCTCTTATCCGTAGAGTATATGTCAATATGCAGCATTTCGCCAGCATATGAGGGGGTTGGTGTGATACCCAACTCCTGCTTCTTGGGGTGTCTGTTGTACTTCCCCTTGGTGCATGTCTTGCAGTTTACAACCGCTTCGTTGGCGAGTTTGGACATATTTGGAAAGTAGTAATCCTGAAGGACTTGTTTAACATTTTCTGGGCTGCCCTGTGAGCGCGGTTGTGTTCACAGATAATTATTTCTTTTTGTTCATTTGCATCCGTGATGTCATTCAAGAACTTTTTGCAATGCCAAAACTTGGTTGCTGGGAATTCGGTTACCAAGGAATGTTGGATGCATGCTAGTGTGGAGAGGTCGCAGTGAATGGCGTTAACAACGTCTACGTTTACTACCTCTTTGACCAATCCGAGCAGCGAGTCCCTGTTATTGAACTGGATAATGTGTCGGTTTTTGGTCCTGAAAATTATGAAGTGTCGCCGTAAAGGCTGCTCTGCTTCCTCCAGGATTATTTGATTCCTGTAGCAGTTCAGGGGCTTATCGGTAGATTCGACCGTGTATGTTAAAGAAAGTTCCCTGTGAATAGTGGCTACATCAGATTGGGGTTCGTTTTGTATAGCGTTTATGCTTTGTCGTGACAAAGCATCGGCCACAAAATTTTCTTTTCCGGGTTTGTAGAATACCTTGGCGTTATGCTCTTCGATGAATGCTTTCCATCGTTTAATTTTGGCATTAGTATTTCGCTCGGATACAGCGAAAGTAAGAGGTTGATGGTCCGTAAAAATCCTGATCTCTTTTGTGCCGTATAGGTAGTTTTGTAATTTTCCTATAGCCCAAACAATTGCCAATAATTCTCTTTCGTTGGTTGCGTAATTGAGCTCACAGTCTTTCAACGTGCGAGATATCATTGTGATTGGCCTGCCTTTTTGGGACAGTACCGCACCGATACCGCTTGCTGAGGCATCGGTGGTGGTGAAATCGAAAGGAAGTTTAAAATCTGGATACGTTAGTATCACGTCTTCTGATGACAAAATGTCTCGCAAGCGCTCGAACGCTTTGCGCTGGGACTCATGAAATTCGATAGCCACTTTTTTCGACATGTGTTTATTAACCGTGCCCTTCTCTCCCTTAAGTATGGAGGTAAGGTAAGTGGTCTAGCTATGGTAGCGAAGTCCTTAACGAAACTTCTGTAGTAACTGGCCAACCCTAGAAAAGAAGAACAAATTTCTTGGTTCGGTGTACTCCTGAATGATTTTTACCTTTTCCGGGTCTGTTTTATCTTCGTTTGATGTAACAAGGAAACCCAAAATTTAACACTTCCTTTGAAGAATTTGGTTTTCTCTGGTGCCACTCTCATGTTGGCTTCGCACAGGTATTTAAGGACTGTGTCAATGTGTATAACGTGGTCGGCAGCGTTTTCGGAGAAAATTATCACATCGTCTACATAGACGTAACAAATTTTCCCGATCTGCTCACGTAGTACGTCATCGATCGCCCTTTGGAAGATGCTTCCCGCATTTTTAAGTCCAAAGGGTAGACGGCAAAATTCATACTTTCCTCCGTTTATGGAGAAAACAGTTTTTTCGCGGTCTTTTTCAACCAGATAAATCTGGTGGTACCCCGATTTCAAGTCTAGGGTAGTAAAAAATTTTGCCTTTCCTAGGTTCGGCGATGGTTCGATCATTCAGTTTCCTGAAATCGATCACCAGCCGTTTTTTCTTGTTGCCATCTGCATCAAGTCCCTTTTTGTCAACAACCCATGTTGGGCTGTTTAATGGCGACATAGAAGGCCGGATAATGCCATCCTTTAACAGCTGTTTGATTTCTGTGTTAACGAAATCTGCTGCTCCCATGGGATATAGCTTGGAATATACGGGTTCGTTAGTCTCCGTACGAATTGTGGCAATGATCGAGGTGTTAAAAGGTAGCGTCTCGTTACCTCACTTGTTTTCTCTTAAGGATCATTTTTTTAAATGCAGCTTTCACTGAATTTGGGACTATAAAGTCATCGATATTTGTGAAGTTCACGTTATCGCATTCGTGGTATTTGAGTTGTTCAGATCTGTTTCCATACCTGATTACGCTGTTATGTAAATCTAATGCCGCTCCGGCCCGCGTAACAAGTCGAAACCTATTATGGCATCAAAAGTGTTGATGGTATCAAGTAAAAAAAATTGAGCTTTTAAGCCGAATATGTGCATAAGGCATTTTTCTTTTATATTACTGGAGCCATGAATGGAACTCACAGTGATGGGGAGTCGACAGGCATTATGTTCTTCACCTCCTTTAGGGGCTTTACATAACTCTTTGCCGCTCCAGTATCTATAAGAATTTGTATAGTTCTCCCCGCCAGCCCTCGCTGAATGAAGGGCAAGCGAGACCTTCCTCTAAAAAATTGACGAGGTCGGTACCGTCAAATGAGTCATTGTCATCATCAATTGCATTTAGCGCGGCTGTGGCCGCGTTTTCATAATCTTGAGTGTCTTCCGCGTTTGCAGATTGTTCAATGTTGTTAACCCGCTGGCTCTTTTGGCCAGTCATTCTCTCCGCCCAGCAAGTTTTGATATTGAGTATTGTTTCCCTGTTTAAAACCCGTAGGCTGTCGGAATTTAGAAGATGATGGATCAATGTCCATAGGTTCCGGGGACTGATTTTGTTTATCCTGATCTACCCAGTTGTCCTGTTTACGCCATGGATCGTTGTTATGATACTTGTTTGGTTTTTTAAAAAAATGGGGATTTTTTTCTGATCCGCGGTCAGCACCAGAATTTTTTCCTTGATTCTCGGGCGCTCGGTGTTGACCCTTGTGAAAATCGGTATTCTGATTTCTTTGTTCAGCTACTTTGGCATATGTAGCCGCAAACATACTTCGTTCGATACTGGCCTCTGCCTCCCTAGCTAATGCCAGTGCTGCTGGCAGGTCTTTTGGCTGTGCTGGAAACACAACAGCCCTAAGAGATTTTTTTAAACCGGAAACGAATACGTGTAAGGCGTCCTCCCTTACTTCTGTATTGAGTAGTGAGGCCCTTTCGTCGTCATGTGTCATGACAATTTTGTTTGTAACGAGAGTCAATCTTCGTTCGACCTCATCGTAGTACTGCATAAGTGTTTGGTCGCCCTGACGGACCGACTCAAGTCCCTGTCTTAATAGGCGTAACGATGTTTTATCTGCGTAGGAGCAGTCTAATCTAGCTAGTATGGCTTTAAAGTTAAGCAATGTTTTATAGGAAACTAGCAGCGCGCGCGTTGGTCCCTTAATTTTGTTACTAATAATAGTAACGGCCTGGTAATGCCGGAACTGCCCTTATAAGACTCAAATAATTCATAGGCATCGGTGGCGGATTGCCTCCATGCCACGTACTCATCATGTACGCCAGTAAAATCTGGAATTGACTTCACTATATGTAATGGTATATCGCACTGTCGTGCTCCCTCTGTTACCTTTACCCTCTGGTAAGATTCTACCTCTGGCGCTTCTATACGCAAGCTCTCAAGCTTTTGATTAACGGCATTGATTTGAGCCTTGAACTCGGCTTTGAGCCTCAGTTCTTGGTTAGCTAGTGCGGTCACAATTAACGTATCTATTTGTGCCGCGTTCATAGTTACTGTGCTATTTTCTAGTGGTTCCTGTGCTGGTTGATATCTACGGGTATCTTCTTCACTGTCACTGTCTCGTTTAGGTTCCCTATATGGGCCTTGAAAACTCATGAAGCCACTAATTCGTTGACACTAAACACAAGTGGGGCCGAATGTTTTAATTCGACGTAATTAATTTTGTATATTCTAATTTTTATACTAATAACCGGGTGCTCGGCGTCCGACAGAAAATTTAATTTAGGGATGGCCGATATTAATTAATTTTATTTGTAAGTCACCTTTACAATAGCTTTGTTAAAACTGTATATTTTGAATTTGGGTAAGTAATTTGTAGGGATTCTTGTTTTTTTTTTTCCTGTTTGAAGTTCGACTGTATAATGATATTGAATTATTGAATATTGAATTCGATATTGGAGTTGGGCGCCAATTATGTTTTAGTTATGCTGCCACGCGCTGTCCCTCGCCGCTGTCCGTGTGGGTGAGGTGGCGCGATACCAATGCCTACGTGGCTGGTTCGGGGAAGGGGTGATGACGCAATTGCCACCGTGGCTGCCTGCTATTGCGGATGAACCGGGCGATTGCCACCGGCTCTCTTCTCTCTTCTTATGAAGATTATGTTGGGAGTAACTAACTCCGTTGCTAACGGCCCTTAAGGCTCGATAACCAATTTCAATTAATAAAGTAAATGATGACGGCTAATGCCGGAGTTTTAAATTCAAAGCCAATGCTCTTTATTGAATGTCCAAGTGAAAACTAAAAACTGTACGTAAGCTATGCGCGGCCGGCAAGCCGACCGCTCGTGCAGCAAAGTGCTGACACTAGCAAAACCAACATAACTCACCATACAATGCACCAATAAGAACCGGGCACGGCCCCTAAAGATGTTTACGCTGATTTTGCAACTAAACACTAGGGTGATACCATAATCCCCCCAGATCTGTATAGACTTATAATTACTCCTTAACAGTGTTAACATATATTCTTGCTCAGGATCAACAGCCGAGCCGATCTAGCCATGTCCGTCTGTCCGTTTGTCCGTCTGTCCGTCCTTCTGTCCTTCCGTCTGTGTGTCCGTCTGTCCGTCTGTCCGATTATACGCAAACTAGTCCCTCAGTTTTAAAGCTATCTGAATGAAACCCTGTAGTTAGTATTCTATATACTCTCACTCGTAAATAAGTCGGAACGGGCCGGATCGGACGACTATATCATATAGCTGCCATAGGAACAATCAGAAAAATCTTCGAAAAAAAATTATTACTTTGTCAGTTTTCACCTAATGTTCACCAAATTTGATATTTGGTCAATTAATAATATTTCAGAATTTCGGTTTTAATTTCATGAAAATCGGACAACTATATCCTATAGCTGCCATAGGAACAATCAGGAAAATATAAAAACCATAGCTTAGCCGTGTTTCAAACCATTGCCATCAAATTTGAGATTGGCAACTCATTATTATTTCAGAATTTCGGTTTTAATTTTTTGTTTAAATTCTGCAAGGGTATACAAACTTCGGTAAGCCGAAGTTAGCTTCATTTCTTGTTTCGTTTTAATTTAATTTATTTCGCTTAATACCAAAAATAAATCACTTAAAACAAGAAAGGAAGCTAACTTCCTTCCATATTTTCCTGATTGTTCCTATGAAAGCTATAGGATATTGTCAGCCGGTGTTCATGAAATTAAAACCGAAATTCAGTAATAATAAAATATGGCTAAATATGAAATTTGGTGAAAATATGTGAAAAACTGACAAAGTTATAATTTTTTTTTTTTAATTTTTCGGATCGTTCCTATGGCAGCTATATGATATAGTCGTCCGATCCGGCCTGTTCCGACATATGTACGAGTGAGAGTGGATAGAAGACTAACTACAGCGTTTCATTCAGATAGCTTTAAAACTGAGGGACTAGTTTGCGTATAATCGGACAGACGGACAGTCGGACGGACAGACGGACAGACGGACATGTTTAGATCGACTCGGCTGTTGATCCTGAGCAAGAATATATATACTTTATAGGGTCGGAGATGCCTCCTTCACTGCGTTGCAAACTTTTGACTGAAACTATAATACCCCGCAAGGGTATAAATATATAATTTATATTTATAAATTGACATAATTTTCAGCGTTTTTGCTTAGTATTAAGAATCAAGTAAACTAATTATCAACTGCAATAAAATACATGTAATATAAGTTCCAACAAGACAAACAAAAAAAACTATAAAGTCTGCATTGCAAAAAACATGTGTCACGCCCCCTCCAGGCACAAACAGCTTGCGTTTTCCGACACGGAGTCGGCGTTTATTTTTACTATATTCCATATTTACTGTATTCCATATTATTGAATTACTTAAGAGTGCAAAAAGTAGTTCATAAGATTGGGATTTAGGGATTCATAGTTGTAATCATTATTAAATTAAGTCCACGGTACAGAAGCCACATTGCAATGTTCTGAAGTTTATAACAAAAATATAGAAAATTTTCCATTTGACAGTGAATTACTGTAAAATTAAAATATCTATCCATTCGACCATTAAGAGGGTATCAAAGTGAAAAATCTAACTTTTTCATAGAAAACGATTACAAAAAAAAATTTTAATTTCTAGCTTTATTTTTGTCAATTTTCTCAGTTAAAAATATTAAAAATTTTTTGTACTTTAGGCAGAAAAAAGTGTTTAAAATTGACATCTGACGGGTAACGATTTACATGTACAAGCCACCCCCAAACTGCAGTTCTTATACCCTTGCAGGGTATATTAGTTTCAGTCAAAAGTTTGCAACGCAGTGAAGGAGTCATCTCCGACCCTATAAAGTATATATATTCTAGATCAGGATCAAAAGCCGAGTCGATCTAGCCATGTCCGTCTGTCCGTCTGTCCGTTTCTACGCAGACTATTCTCTCAGTTTTAAAGCTATCTGAATGAAACTTTGCAGTTAGGCTTCTATATACTCTCACTCGTACATATGTCGGAACGGGCCGGATCGGACGGCTATATCATATAACTGCCATAGGAACAATCGGAAAAATCTACGAAAAAAATTATAACTTTGTCAGTTTCAACCAATTTTCACCAAATTTGATATTTGCCCATTTAGTATTATTTCCGAATTTCGGTTTTAATTTCATGAAAACCGGCTGACTATATCCTATAGCTTCCATAGGAAAAATCAGGAAAATAAAAGAAAAAACCATAACTTTGTCAGTTTTCAACATATTTTCACCAAATTTGATATTTAGCCATATTTTATTATTCCTGAATTTTGATTTTAATTTCATGAAAATCGGCTGACTATACCCTATAGCTTCCATAGGAACTATCAGGAAAATAAAAGAAAAAAACATAACTTTGTCAGATTTCAAAATATTTTCACCAAATTTGATATTTAGCCATATTTTAGTATTTCTGAATTTTGATTTTAATTTCATGAAAATCGTCTGACTATATCCTATAGCTTCCATAGGAACTATCAGGAAAATAAAAGAAAAATTCATAACTTTGTCAGATTTCAACATATTTTCACCAAATTTGATATTTAGCCATATTTTAGTATTTCTGAATTTTGATTTTAATTTCATGAAAATCGTCTGACTATATCCTATAGCTTCCATAGGAACAATCAGGAAAATAAAAAAAACCATAGCTTAGCCGTGTTTCAAACCATTGCCATCAAATTTGAGATTTGGCAACAAATTATTATTTCAGAATTTCGGTTTGAATTTTTTGTTTAAACTCTGCAAGGGTATACAAACTTCGGTGAGCCGAAGTTAGCTTCCTTTCTTGTTTTTATTTAATTTACAGTTTATGAATGTATCTATAATTTAAAACCAAAATCATTTCGCTTGGTTTTGTGTGTTGGAAAAACGGAAATATTTGTCAACTTTGAATGCTCATAACTTCTACATCCGAAAATCCGAAAATTGTTTTGGCAGCGGATTTAGATCGGCTTGAAATTTTCTGTCGATTTACATCGTTTTTGCGACTATGACTTTTTTGATTTTCGCAACGCTATTTGTTCGAAAGGCGCCACAGTGCAGCGCAGTAGCACAAAAGGCAAAGATTCACCTTTGATATTTTTACTAGTAAGCACACATCTGCAAGTTTCTGCAGCTGACTTAATCACTTTTATTAATTCTTAATATATACATTTAAAGTAAATACCTTCAACTTAAAAATGCTTTTTGAATAATGAATATCGGATCACTATATCAAACGTTTGACCACTTTGAAGTGCAATTTTGGTTTGTAAAAATTCTTGCTAAGTACAACTGCGCTGCAAAAATGTACACATGATCACGCTTTGCATTCTATTTTTAGAAAGTCGCGTTAGATTTTTAAACAAAACCTGCTTGCCATTAAGAAGTTTGAGCATTTTAGAGACAATTTGCTTGCAATTTTTTTCTATTCGTTGTTACCACTGTGCATTGGTAAGGATTTTCATTAAAATCTAAAACTGAAACAATAGGCCTATGGGTCTATAGGTCTAAAGTATAAAATGAACAATTTTGATGTAAATTTATTTATATATCTTGTGACTACTGCAACAATAGTAGTTTTGTTGTACTAAAATTGCGTTCATTCATATAAAAATTCAATTATTTTGAATGTTTGAAATCTGCAAAATTGATGTTGAAATCTCCACTTAAAATAATAGGATAATGATCAAATCTTCTATTCATTTTCATCATAAATAGTGCGGAAACAGCATTTGACGCTGATCAAGAATATATATACTTTATAGGGTCGGAGATGCCTCTTTCTACTTGTTACATACATTTCCTGCCGGCACAAAGTTATAATACCCTATGGGTAGCGGGTATAAAACCTCTCAATCTCTTCTGTCGCGAGGGCACGAACGAATTTCCATGCAAAGACTCGCATACATATACACTCTGAGTCTACATATCAGTATGTATGCAATCTCGTCTGTCGCGAGAGCACGAGAGAGAGCCCATGCAATGAGAGCGTATTTATGTCTGTGTAAAATCTCATCTGTCGTGAAATCGTGGAAAAACCCTCACCCAAAAAGTACCAAACGCGCCATAAGAAGTTTTCACTTCAAAAAATTAGAGCCGTCGGGGGACGCCCGATAGAAGATCTACAAATATAGTGTTTTCTGAGTTTTTTGAAAGATGGGGTTCTTTTTCGAAGAAATTGTGTGCGTAATTTGAGTAATTTGTGATATTTGACGTTATAGGGTTTTTCCACACAGCACATCTGTTTGAAAAAGTTGGGATTTTTAACAGATGTGAAACTCGGATTTCTACAGAGCTACATCTCCATCCTCCATCTGATTTGACTGCTTTTCGAAAGCTGTCACTCATAATAATCTTAAAAATGTATTTAAAATTGGAAGATTTGGCTATTTTGGCTATGGTACAGCAGCGAAACCTGAAATTGGCCAACGCTCTTATATCAGTAAGCTCAGAAAATGGCGACGACTTCGAGGCTATTCAAAATATGTCCACTACAAATGAAAAGAGCAAATGCCAAGAAGCGTTGGTGGTGTGTAGCTTCCCATGGAAAAAAGGATTTCTATAGATCTATATACGTTGGTTTCATCCGCGGAAGACTATTTAGAGTTTCTCAAAATTCTAAAAATCTAGCCTGGCAAGAAAATTAAACTCCATTCCTTCAGGAAAAGGCCAAGGAGAAAGAATATAATAAGATCTGCAATTGCCCAATATACACAGATCGTAAAATTTAAATAAATGTTTAAAATTAAGAGCTAGTTCTTTTGAATTGTGTTAATGTTTTTATTGTTTTTTTTTTTTTAGTTTTGGAGGATGCTTATTATTTCTGCTCTGCCCGGCGCTGGCGAGCAATTTTTATATCTTGATTCGGAGCCTTCCATTTTTCAAATGCACCAATTCCATTGTGCCAACTGTCAATTTTGAACATTTTTCACAGGGAATAAGAATAACTCTAATTGGCGTTGAAAAACTATCGCGTAACCATCGCCATTTTGCTATGACGACCCATTTTTATCAGTTTTCTCCCCATATGTTTTGCAAGACCGTCCGTAAAAAAGCTTCACTGCATAAAAGATTTTGCCGATTTTAGCCGATCTTCCGAATTAAGTGAGTCAGAAAAGGAAAGGAAATCAAAAGGGGTTTCCGATCAGCAGCAGTTTGTGTGTCTATTTTAGGGGCGAGTAAAGGAAAAAAACTTAAATTTACGATAAAAAAGATTGGCGGGAACACTTTCGATCCTCGGCAGCGGAGCGCACAAGAAGTTCGCATTGGAGAGATTCCGTTTTGGAGCGGACGGCTAATGCTTATGCGACCTACAAGCGACGACAAACGAGCGAAAATCAACGCGAAGAAATTCGGCGGCTACCGGCGGATGAGTGTTTTTTTCTCTGTTAAATAGGCCGTCAGCCGATAGAGCACACAGGAGGATCAACGGATGGCTGTGTCATCTGCCGTAACTATGTGCACTATTGGTAGTGCGACTATACTCTCCAAGTTAGGGCAGCTGCAAGCAGGTCCTCGGTTTAAGCCCTGACTAATGGTAGTCGGGCGGACCTGTGAATGTCTTTAAATTGATTCCCCTCAAGTCAGGAGTGTTACTCGACCCTAGCCCTCTGACTTCTAGGTTCGCAGCTGAGGGGTTAATCCAGCTGCGTTTATACTGAGCCCTCATAGGGCCGGGCAACCTTAGGTCGAAAGATGCCTTATCGCAGCTTTGGGGCGAATTTGCGGTCCTTCCCACATGCCCTAACCTCCCTCTGGCCCGCCGCGCTTGCCTTGCCGAGCAAAGCGGGCAAGATAGCCAAGAACGAGGCTGAGGGCAAGACCGACCCCGAGACGCAGAAGATACGGCCTTATCTTCCTTGCGGAGATCGCGGAATTTGAAGCCTATAAGGCAGAGATTCCGGAAGCATTCCAGCCCTCTCAGGAATGCCGACCGGCCCCATCACCTTCTTCGACTCCTGGGACGTGGTCAGGGGGCACCGGGTAATTAAGTGCGATGATGGGTTCTCCAGGAGCTTGCTGGCGGAATGCGTGGCTAAGGTCAGCAACGCATGGGCCGGCCTTAAGATAAGGCTAGTCCACGCCAGGGAGATCCCGAGAAGACCCAGAGCTCGCATCTGGCTACCGAAGGGGCAAACTGACCATGCCAAGGTGATCGCCGGTCTGAAAGTTCAGAATCCTGATGTCCATACAGCGGACTGGACCAACCTCTAGGCGGAGAAGGAAATGAAGACGAGCCAGTGTTTCCTCCTTCTCATAAATCAACGCTGTCTGCCGCAGCTCGAAGCGAATGACCACAAGATCCGGTCCGGTACGGCATCAGGAAGGCTAAGATCAAGGTCTTCCTAGCAGAACCACACAGAACATAAAACTCCGGACACCACCAACAACGGACACCACCGACAACGATCGATGTCGAGCACAGTGCAGATTAATCTGAAGCGCAGCTCGCGCGCTTTAGCTAATCTCACGATCCTTCGGAGGGAGAAGGATATCGCCATCGGCCTGATACAGGAGCCTTGGACCAGGGACGGGCAAGGCACTGGACTAAGGATCCCCGGATATACACTACTTTGCACTAACTCGAATGGTAGGCCGAGAGCATGCATAGTAATAAAAAAACTCTTTAATGCCTTTATCTGTTCCAATCTTAGCACACTTGACCTAGCAGTGGCCAAATTCGTATCAGCGGAGTGCTGATCGCTATGGCATACATGGCTCATGACGAACCGGCTCCGCCTGAACCGGCAGTCAAGCTGCTGCAAAGGGCCGAAGACACTAAGACGGCCAGATACTAAGACGGCAAGGCACACGCTCTGGGGAAGCTCGGAAATAAATTAATGATCACTTTTTGATATTATTACCTGTCGTAATTTTACAATATATAACAAAGGTAGGACGCCAACGGTAATTTTTCCCAGCACTGGTAACTTCCAGGGTTGGGAAGAGGTGCTAAATATCACCTTGCAAATAGGTAAGTACAAGGTAGAGAACTGGAGAGTATCAAAACCATTTTTTTTGATTTAGCGGTACAGGTAAGCAAGCAGGTACCGAAAAGAAACCCACGCAAAACACGCAAATTCGTTAAAATTGTCCAATCAAAAGTTGATAGTAGAAAGATAAAGGTACAATCCGCCCCCAAGGCCCTCGACATACTAAACAATGCCTTTCAAGAAACATGTAAGGATTCATTCTCAAGGAAGAAATACCCACCATGGTGGACGAAAGAGGTCAGCGATCTCAGGAGAAGGACGCGGAAGTCCTTCAACATCAGCTATGGTACCAAGGAATGGGAACCATACAAGGAGGCGCAGAGGGCTTACAAAAAAGCGATTTTAGAGGCCAGAAAGGACTCGTGGCAGAGCTACTGCGAGTCACAAAAGACACTGCGAGACTAAGTAAGATTCTCGCCAAAGGACACACAAGCCCTTCCCTGATAAGGAGTCACTGCAGCTACTAGTCGACACTTACTTTCCAGGAAACTTGCGAGACAGGAAGGGGGAAGAACCTCTCAGGTAGAAACATATCATTACCATTGGGAGAATCCAAATACAAAAGTCCGGGCCCGAACTGCATTATACCGGCAATGCTACAAACAGCCAAGGATAGCATTTGCAGATGGCTAAAAGCCGTATACAAGCTTGCATTAGACCGACGTATATTCCACTCCAGTGGAGGGAAGCAAAACTCGTATTCATACCGAAACCACGCAGAAGAGGTCACATTCTAGCAAAGGATTACAGGCCGATTAGCGTCGCCTCCTTCGTCCTTAAGACACTATAGAGTCTCTTGGATGTTCACATCCGAGAGAAAATAGAGAAATGTGGATTTTCGGATGCTCAGCACGCATATCCGAAGGGCAGGTCGACGGAAACCGCACTATACGCAGTAGTGGGTTACATCGAAAAGGCACAATACACAATGGCCGCCTTCCTGGACATTGAAGGTGCGTTCAACAACGTGAACGCCGATTTCATCCTAAGCTCACTCAACTCGTTAGGCATTGGGGAAGGCATCAGAGAGTGGATCGGGGTTATGCTGACGAGTAGGATGATCACGGCTGAACGAAGTGGCACTTATCTTGCGCGAGCAGTGAAGAGAGGCACACCTCAGGGCGGAGTACTGTCATCTCTACTCTGGCTGATTAACATGAACAGCATATTGGAAGAGCTCAATATGGGAGGTATCAAAGCAGTAGCGAAGCTCACAATGATACAACAAGCAGCGTGCGCAGGAGCCGCAGGAGCGATGCGCTTATGACCTGCGGCTGCTCTAAATGCTATCCTCAACATAATGCCGATAGAACTGTTCGTTATGGACAGTGCCGCGCAGAGTGCAGTAAGACTGAAAGCAAGGTAAATTGAGGAGACCTTCAGTCTCTCGGCAGTCTTCCAGGCTGATCTGCTCGCCATAAGGGAAGCAGCCAGGATTTCAATAAGACGAGAACTCAGCGATACCACTATACGGATCTATTCGGACAGCCAGGCGGCTATCAAATCCCTACCTTCATTGAATACCACGTAGCGGCTTGTGCCTGAATGCAAGGAGGCCCTTAATAAACTTCCGGAGGACAATAAGGTACAAGTAACCTGGGTACCGGGACAGCCCGATAGTTGGAGTCACTGGACAGTGTAGGCAAGCTGAAGATATTAGCAATACTAAGCTGCCTTACTAAATCGAGATGGTAATAACACGACGACGAATAGAGAACAGAGGGAGTGGATCGAAAAGGAGCCTAGCTCTAATTGGAGGCCCCAGGCTGGGGCCTCACCACTTTTACCAACCTACCATAACTCTGTCCCTGACCCCCTTTTTGAGCGGTGAAAAATCCTAAGATAATCCTACAAAATGACGCCTTTAACCCGGAAAACTGAGGGGAACTAAAATAAAATTTACTCACAACGAGGAGGAGGAAAGTAGGAGGGGAACGAAAAGAACAAGACAAGCAAATGTGAAAATGAAGAGGAAGATGAGGAAGAGCATAAAGTGAAAGAGAAAAGAAAGATATCGTCAGAACCCCTTACGTCTCCGTCCCCAAAATCTATATCATCTTTTCAAAAAAAAAACGTTTTCTTCGATGGATGCTGTGAAATGATGGCTGAGCGTTTGTACAAATATATTTTTTCCATTTGGTGGGAGTTGCAGTTCTGGAAAAAACAAAAAGACAAAGAAACAAGAGAGAAAAAAATAGCAAATAAAATTTGGCGATATTACGGTTGTTTCTACGGCCGAATTGGATGCTGTCTTCTAATATTCTAAAACAAAAAGAGTTGAGCGTGAAGCTCACTCCACAGTGTTTGCGCTTGGACGGAGCCGCGGCCATAAATACTTCCCGTTGAGATATTTGTCTGAAAATTTCCCTAATAATCTAAAAAAATGTTTAAAACATATACTAAAAAATTGGCTCCTTCGGACAACTACATCCTATAGCTCCCATATTACCGTAGTAAGGCTTAAGGTGCGCAAAAATACTTCCAGTAGAGTTGAAGCGCTAAAATGTTATAATCGGCATCAAAGATATGTACTACACATATTTAAATTATCTTATGTATACATTTTTGAAAGTGGAATTCCTTTCTCTTCAGCCCCATCCCCCCCTCTCCGCCCGCCCCCACAAGCTTTTTAAAATATAAACAAAGAAATTCTCTAGTTTTTTAATCATATATAAGAAGTTATTTATTTATATTAATACAAGTAGAAAATTAAAGGATTTAAATTTAAAATAAGGGGTAACTCTTTATTTTGTACTGAATCCATGTTTCGCTTTACACTATTTCGCTTTACACTATGTTCGCAAAATTCAAAATTGGCAGCAAAACAATTTTTGTATTGTTCAAATTTGGTCTATTTTTTTTTTAAGTTTCATATATTTGTTCAAAATTAATCAAAAGTTTTTTGTGCATATGCCTTTAAACGCATAACATTCATACTTTCTAAAATAAAAGTTGGTATTAAATTAAAAAAGTTGCTTCATATAACTAGTTTTTATGCATATGCCTTTAAACGCATAACATTCATACTTTATAAAATAAAAGTTGGTATTTAATTAAAAAAGTTGCTTCATATAATTAATTAATAGGTTAAACTTTATAGAAACTTAAAAATGTTAAAAAGTAAGAAGATAATATGTTTCTATTCATATCAAATTTGAAATGCTTTTGCTTATTTACAGTTTAAGCCAGTTTGTTTCCACATTTTTTCTTTTTTAGTGTTTCTTTATCGTGTAAGAACGAGACTAAAAAGCTAAAAAGTGTTAAATGGGGGATGGCAGTAAATTTGTAACAATGTAAGACCTAGTTCGTGCTAAAAGAGTCCATGTGAAACGAGGGCCAAGTGTACTGCCAAAGTTTAGCCCTAATCATACAGGATCAGACGCAATATCCTGGTGTTCAATGGTCGACTACATTTTGTCTGAAAACCGTGGGCAGCGCTCTTGTAATGGCCCTCAGCAAATCACTGGAAGGCACCACATCTCACTGGCTTTCGCAGACATGTTTTCCCGGCATTACACGGACGCTGTTTTGAGAATTATTTTTGCAATATTTTTTTGACCGCTATGAATTTTCTAATGCACGCCTAAATGAATGAGAGTGCTTGTCGTTGTTTGGGAGCAGAATGGTCAGTTCACTTAGGCCCGCTGGATTTTGCTCAGCGTCAAGCTGATTGCAGCACGCAGCTTGGATAGATAAACGATTGCGCCGTTTGGTTTTTTCGGGTGACAACGCACCAGCACCAATCAACAATCTGGATATACTGGATATACTGTTACAAATGTGAAAAAGCTGGATATGTATCTACGGTCTGCCCGGATCGTCAGGAGCGTCCGCCAATTAAAGGCAACACCATCAAAGATGTGAACATATGCCCCGTACTTGAGCCCTTAGGAACGTTGCTGCTTCGCTGAGATTATCAGGGACTAGAATAAAGAACGTAGTGACATTAGGGGTATATCTAGTAACTCTGTTTGTAGCATTTTACAGATAATGCCAAATGTTTTGATTTGTGAGCTTTCTTTTAAAATCTTATTTCACATAGTTCTAGATAATCATATCAAAACGATGCTCTCTGTTTGTGTAAGGAGGCTTTGATGCCTGGCAGATAGTGCATAAACTATTGCCTTTTGTTGTCGCAACTAGCACTTGGAACTAGGTGGACAGTTGGGTTGGTTGAGGGTCTGAAGACACAGCTACAGCAGAGGCATCAGAGGATGCATGCATGAATAAAAGCTCGTGGTTGAGGTAGAACTCTTACTGACTTTATTAATGAAAGTTAACAATATTTATAGGTACAAAAGTGCTTATGCTAACAGAAATAACGTATAACAAATAGTGTGCGGTTACTGTGAATATGGGTTAGTGTTAGGAACTGAGACCATTGCCCCAGTTCATTTTCAAAATTTCCTCGTCTCAGCAGACTATGCACATTCGCTTGACCTGGTAATTGATACTTTATTTACAATAAATGCATGTCGCTGCGATTGACGAATTATTACATTACTACTGTGGGCAAAAAGTAAGGTGACTTTGTTTGTAACATGAAAATTCTTTATTTATTCTTCTGAATCAATTTTATTCCCTTTAAAGTAATCCCCTCCCGATAAAATACACTTATGCCAACGTTTTTCGAATCCTCGAAACAGGACAAATAGTCCTTTTTCTGTATAGCCTCGCCGATTCCGTTTTTATGTCCTCAATCAACTCGAAACGGGTTCCCCGGAGTGGATTCTTGAGTTTCGGGATTAGCCAGAAGTCCCACGGAGACAAATCAGGAGAATACGGTGGCTGCGGAAGAATATGCGTCGAATTCTTGGCTAAATGGTCACGAAGAACGAGTGCATTGTGAGACGCTGCACTATCGTGATGCAAAAACCAAGTTGTTGGCCAATAATTCTGGTCTTTTTATACGAATTTCTTCACGCAAACGACGCATAACGCTTAAATAATATTCCGTCTTAACAGTTTGGCGAGTTGGAAGAAAATTTTAGTGCCCCACACCACGAAAATTGAAAAAAACTGTCATCATGACCCTGATTTCTGACGTTCTCTTTTCGGAATTTTTTTGAAGTCTTTGTACCACTTATAAACATTTTTCTGGGACGTGGTAGAATCACCAAAGGCTTTCCGCAAAAATCCTTAAAGTTTCTGCAGCCGAAATTTCTATCCGCCAATCAAAATTTGATGGCACTTCTCAGAACAATTAAATCAGACATTGTAAAAATCCCCAAATGCACTCTTGAGCGTTTGGTAAAAACAAGCGTAAATATAGTACTGATTCTGACTTCGGCATGAAATTACCCCCAGATGTCATTAATAGTCCTGGCAACTCAAAAAAAAAGAACTAGTCCGCCATCTCAACCCTGCGAACTTTAAATTAAAAAGTCACCTTACTTTTTGCTCACAGTAGTATGTGTGTCGTGTCTTAAATATCATACTTATGACTACATACTGCTGCGACTGAACATTCTCCCGGCCGTTGAACAAGTGTTCAACCTTCGCTAAGGTCGAACATGAAACTTCGTGGGGTTCTGCCTGAGTTCGAGAGCCCGGCGTGTTGATGTCAATTTGCCGACCGTTCGTCTGAAAGCCCATGCCATGCCCAATAGTATTGACATCGCTAGGGTCATATAAGCGACTACTTGATGATGCTGAGTCGTGTTGGTCTGATCTTTCCAAGTGGTCTCCTTTAATTTGGCCAACTGGTGTTCCAATGTGCCCAGTTCCTCCAAGTTGACTTCCTTGGCTGCCGTTCCTTGATGTGGCTCAGGTGGGTTCTTACGGTCAATCCTTGTGATATTGCCAAAACGAATATATGTAGCCTTCGTTTCGCTGACTATGGTGCTAAATGTGCTCACGCTAATTTTTGAGTTGCGTGCAGGGCAGCCTGGGGCCAGTGACAATAAGACTGTTCCGTTAAGGTGCACTGCGAACGATGTTCCTTTGCACACCGCTTGAAGTTCAACGTGCCTGCGTGTGGCAAACATCCACCTGTTTTGCTGATGCGTTGCTGACCACCACAGCTCGGCCACAGCTTGGTCAATCCCATGAACTGATCTCTATGGGCATTGACGGCTATGATTTCAGTTTGTAGCCGGAATTGCTGCCAGCTTCCGGCCTTCCATGTCGGGATCGCCATAATGCTGAATATTTCCTGTTGTGTTACAGAAACCAGTGGCAGCAATATCTTGAAGATGACGTGGCTGCTCGTTGTGGTGCTTTCGGCATGCATAATTTTATAAAGCTGGTAACATTAGCCGAGGCTACTGGAAGCAGTTGGCCAATATTCCCATGTCGCTCCAATATGGCTTTATATATATATATGGACATTGATGCACTACGGTCAGTACACTCAAGTGGCCCTTATGAAACCAGGCACGTGCCTGTTAGGGTTAGGTATTAATAGACGCGATGGAAAATATAGAAAAGAAAAGGAGGAAAATTAACTACCGGCGTGCTGCCTGAGTGTTTGCTTGCAAGCGAGCAGAGTGGGTTAGGATTAAAGTTTTTAGCTTGGGAAGACTATCGACATGTGAAATTAATGAATACAAGTCATTATAACTTGCACACAGTACTCTAAAGGGTTCATGCAGTTCAAAGGAGGTTCTACAGTGGCGCAAAACTAAGGGTATATACTATCTAGTATTTCTACTCGGGACATGGAAATTGATAAGTCAGTGCTTTCCACGTCGCTGTGAATAAGGTTATATATAAAAGTAATGCCTAGCATAGTTCTATGATTGGCTAAGGAGGGTAAGTTAATTAGGAGAAGTCAACTATAATAGGAGGGTAATGACTGTTCAGCATCCCAGTTTAAACCGCGTAAAGCGAAAAGCAATAAGTTCTTTTGAACCGATTCGATGCGTTTACTGTGGACCCCATACTGGGGGCTCCAAACACACGATCCATATTCTAAGATAGGACGAACTAATGAAATATATAAAGTTTTAGTTACATAGGGGTCATCGAATTCCTTCGACCATCGTTTAATAAATCCCAGCATTCTGGCTTTGTTCGTTCGTAGAATATTCCTGGCTGGCTTGCAAACGGAGTTATGTTGACTGACTGCGTTTTCCTGTTCCCAGCACTCGACTTCGCTGGTCCAGGAAACTTAGTATCGTATCGAGCCCTTGAAGCTCTCTTGAGCCGTCTAACGATTGTTCGTATGGGGCTCTATTCGCAAGATCCAATTTTTGCTTTAAGATGGCAATTATGATTGTATCCCAGCTGGATACATCAATGCCTAGTCCCTTTAATGATGCTAGAGACTCAATTGCTGTAATATACTATTCCTTTAGTGACCTTGGGTCGTCACTTTTTGTTTGTTGTTGCAGGAGGCGATTGAGAATCGTATCTGCTACATGGCGGGGATCGTTGTATGCATCAACTAATATTTCCCATGCGCTCATGTAGTTCTCTGTTTTCAGATCGATATGCCTTAAAAATCTCCAGTCACAGTGGTTTTAAGGTACCACATCTTCCTGACTGTGGGCATGTTGGTATCATGTACCATGCATTTGAACAAATCAAAGAATTGCGTCCATTTGAGTAGATCCCCATCGAACTTGGGGATGCTGACTCTGGGCAAGTGCACATCTTCATTGCTTGATGTGTTGGTTTGTGCCCCCAGGACTTTCTGTACATCCCTTTCTAGTCGGAGGAACGACTGCTTGTCGTATCCCTCCCTGACCGGGTCTTCGTACTCTTCATGGATTGAGAAATGGATCTCTTGGTATTGGGACCACAATGAGTTTATTGAACTCCTTGATACGACCCTGACGGTCTCTGAACATTCTTTCAGAGCCCGTTTGATTGAGTCGGCGATTGCCTTTTGTCGCCGACATGCTGATATCAGCTTACGTGCAGGTTGCGCTAAGCTTGCAACGTCTGCAGTTTCCCGGCCATTGCTCGCGGTTGCCTGATTTGGGGCATTGCTTTAGCTCTGAGCCATTGAGTCGACTATAATATTCCTGTATTTGTCGTATGAATCACGACAGTCGACGTAGAACTTTAAATATTCTTCGGTTCTATATGTTGCGGGAATATTTTTGTCGTTCTCCGCAAATCGATTCCATACCTCATCGATTGCGACCACCTTTGTTTGGTAATATGTTGGATTTAATTTTCTATCCGCTGAATCTTTTCTAAAGTTGCGGATAAGCCTTGCGATCTCTTGACTGATCTCTTCCTGCAAGTCTAATGTCTCTTTGACCGCTTGCTCCTCCTTGTTAGACATATTGATAATTGTTTAATTTCCTGACCGTTGGGAGTGTTTTATTTGCTTTGACAGCTGGATACGCTCCTATTCGCAACCGTGGTGTGGTCGAAGGAATTAACAATTGGTCAATAGACTTGGAGGATCTAGAACTCTAGAAAGGATTTGAAGGCTCTTGACTGTGTAATGACAGTGTCAAAACAGAATCCCAAAAGTTACGGATTCTTTCCTGCGGGAGGTTCCCAAGCACTTTTTCTGTTGATCTCACCAATGTTCTATGGCAAGAGTGAAATTCTGGAAGATTCCCAAGAGTTACGGAATCTTTCCTGTGGGTTTGACGTATTCAGGACAATTTTTCTGTGAGTCAGGGCTCACCAAATGGTTTTTATGGTGAGTGAAAAGTTAGGAAAATCCCAAGAGTTACGGATTGTTTCCTGCGGGAGGTTCCCAATAGTTACGGAACTTTCCCAAGATTCCCAAGAGTTACGGAATCTCTCCTGTTGATTTGACGTATTCAGGACAATTTCCTGTGAGTCAGGGCTCACCAAATGGTTTTTATGGCGAGTGAAAAGTTAGGAAAATCCCAAGAGTTACGGATTGTTTCCTGCGGGAGGTTCCCAATAGTTACGGAACTTTCCCAAGATTCCCAAGAGTTACGGAATCTCTCCTGTGTAGCTTTGAGATCTCTTGAGTGATCTCATCCTGCAAGTCTAACGCCCCTGTGACTGCTTGCTCCTCCTTGTTAGACATATTGACAATTGTCAATAGACTTGGGGGATTTCCGCATAGAAAAGGATTGCAGGCTCTTGACTGCGGGAGGTTCCCAAGAATTACGGAACTTTCCCTGTCGGTCTCACCAATTGTTCTCTGGCAAGAGTGAAAAAATCTGGAAGACTCCCAAAAGTTACGGAATCTTCCTGGGGTTCTGACGTCTTCAGGACAATTTCCTGTGAGTCAGGGCTCACCAATGGTATTTATGGCGAGTGAAAATTAGGAAATCCCAAGAGTTACGGATTATCCTGCGGGAGGTTCCTATGAGCGGAAATTTCCCTACGTTGACGTCCACGGCTAGCGTGTTCGTCGGGCGAAAATGCATCAGAAGCTGTCGCTGAGACTTGAAGCGACGTGGAAAGATTCCCAAGAGTTACGGAATCTTTCCTGTTCGATGACAGTGTCGAGGAGGTTCCAAGAGTTACGGAACTTTCCCGTTCGATGACAGTGTCGAAGAAGGTTCCTAAGAAAGGATCAGGAAGATTCCCAAGAGTTACGGAATCTTCCCGGGGGTCCACGGCTAGCGTGTTCGTCGGGGTCACCAAAATGTTTTTTGGCGAGTGTGAAAAAATCAGGAAGATTCCCAAGAGTTACGGAATTCTTCCTGTTGGTTGACGTGTTCGTCGGGGTCACCAAAATGTAAAATGTAAGAAGGCTTCGATGCCTGGCAGATAGCGCATAAACTATTTGCCTGTTTGTTGTCGCAACTAGCACTTGGAACTAGGTGGACGGTTTGGAGTGTGTGAGTGCATGAATTGTTCTAGGGGAACGGTTTGGTTGGTTGAGGGTCTGAAGACACAGCGACAGCCTCTGATGCATGAATAAAAGCTCTCGGGTTGGCGTTAGAACTCTTACTGACTTTATTAATGAAACTTAACAATATTTATAGGTACAAAAGTGCTTATGCTAACAGAAATAACGTATAAGAAATAGTGTGCGGTTACTGCAAATGTGGGTTAGCGTTAGGAACTGAGACCATTGCCCCAGCTCATTTCCTCGTCTCAGCAGACCATGCATATTCGCTTGACCTGGTAATTGATACTTTATTTACGATAAATGCATGTCGCTGCGACTGACGAATTGTTACATTATGTGTGTCGTGTCTAAAATATCATACTTATGACTACATACTGCTGCGACTGAACATTCTCCCGGCCGTTGAACAAGTGTTCAACCTTCGCTAAGGTCGAACGCGAAACTTCGTGGGGTAGGTTCTGGTGGTAGCTGTTCCGTGTTCTGCCTGAGTTCGGGAGCCCGGCGTGTTGATGTCCATTTGCCGACCGTTCGTGTGAAAACCCATGCAATGCCTAATAACATTGACATTGCTAAGGCCACATAAAGAGCTATTTGATGGTGCTGGGGAGTGTTGATTTGTTTTTTCCAGGTGGTTTCTTTTAGTTTGGCCAGTTGGTGCTGCAAAGCGCCCAGTTCCTCCAAGTTGACTTCCTTGGCTGCCGTTCCTTCCAGTGGCTCAGGTGTGTTCTTAAGGTCCATCCTTGTGATGTTACCAAAACGAACATATGCCGCCCTTGTTTCGCTGACTACGGTGCTGAATGTGCTCACGCTAATTTTTGAATTGCGTGCAGTGCAGCCTAGGGCCAGTGATAGTAAGCCCGTTCCGTTGAGTTGGATTGTGAACGATGTTCCGCTGCACACCGCTTGAAGTTCAATTTGCCTGCGTATGGCAAACATCCATATGTTTCGCTGACGTGTTGCTGACCACCACAGCTCGGCCCTCGACTGAGAGACCTCGCAGATAGTTTCCGTCTTATTGTTGAACAGCTGGAATTCACACCGGTTTTCCACGCTGAATGTGGCTTGGTGATTGAAACAGATGTGTTCGTCGTGTGGCAGCTCTAGACACTGATTGAACTCCTCCTTGGTCAATCCCATGAACTGATCTCTATGGGCATTGACGGCTATGATTTCCGTTTGTAGCCAGAATCGTTGCCAGCTTCCGGCCTTCCACATCGGGATCGCCATGATGCTGAATATCTCCTGTTTTGTTACAGACACCAGTGGCAGCGATATTTTGAAAACGACGTGGCTGCTCGTTGTGGTCCCTTCGGCATGCATCATTTTATACAGCTGGATCACCTCAGCCGATGCTACCGGAAGAAGTTGATCCGGTGGAATGTGTTCCCGTATCTGATCTAGTTGCTCCCTCAGTTGCTTGGGAGACACTAGTATAGGACTGATGGTACGATGGCGCACGTCAGTGAGAACATTAGCTATCTCACTTTGCATTCGCTGCAATCCGGTTGCCACTAGAGTTAATTGAGCTGTCAGACCCATGAATGCTTGTTGTAAGTGCTCGCCTTGGTACATTCCCCTTTCCAGATTAATTGTACCTATTTGGTTCTCTAGTGTCTTGATCCGCTCGTTAGTGGCTGAGCTGCTCGTCCTGACTATGTTTATTGGCGAATCCAAGATTGATGTCTGGTTTTTCAAGAGCATAATTAGTACGTCTTCATTGGATTTGACCTCCTTGATCACCTTGGACATGTCATCGGCGTATCTTGAGTCTAAAACGCCGAATAGTGAGCTCGCTACATTTCCAACTATGTCCAGTGGTGCTCTTCGCTGCCGAGAATGATGGATCAATTCATTTCCTGATTGTAGTTCGCTGTACACATGTTGGAAATGCTCAGACACTGATCTACAAGCGTTGATGTTCCGTAGTTCTGAACATTTGTGTTTCAGCTCCGATATCCCGTTGGCCAAGATTCCCATGTCGCTCCAATATGGTTTCAAATCGTAATATACAATTATTTTCCATTCCGAGATTGCCATTCTGGATGTGCCGAGCCGTTCGTAGAATATTCCTGGCTGGCTTGCAAATGGAGTTATGTTGAATGCCTGTCCCATCGGAACGCTTTGCAGCACCAACTGGCCAAACTAAAAGAAACCACCTGGAAAAATCAAATCAACACTCCCCAGCACCATCAAATAGCTCTTTATGTGGCCTTAGCAATGTCAATGTTATTAGGCATTGCATGGGTTTTCAGACGAACGGTCGGCAAATGGACATCAACACGCCGGGCTCCCGAACTCAGGCAGAACACGGAACAGCTACCACCAGAACCTACCCCACGAAGTTTCGCGTTCGACCTTAGCGAAGGTTGAACACTTGTTCAACGGCCGGGAGAATGTTCAGTCGCAGCAGTATGTAGTCATAAGTATGATATTTTAGACACGACACACATAATGTAACAATTCGTCAGTCGCAGCGACATGCATTTATCGTAAATAAAGTATCAATTACCAGGTCAAGCGAATATGCATGGTCTGCTGAGACGAGGAAATGAGCTGGGGCAATGGTCTCAGTTCCTAACGCTAACCCACATTTGCAGTAACCGCACACTATTTCTTATACGTTATTTCTGTTAGCATAAGCACTTTTGTACCTATAAATATTGTTAAGTTTCATTAATAAAGTCAGTAAGAGTTCTAACGCCAACCCGAGAGCTTTTATTCATGCATCAGAGGCTGTCGCTGTGTCTTCAGACCCTCAACCAACCAAACCGTTCCCCTAGAACAATTCATGCACTCACACACTCCAAACCGTCCACCTAGTTCCAAGTGCTAGTTGCGACAACAAACAAGCAAATAGTTTATGCGCTATCTGCCAGGCATCGAAGCCTTCTTACATTTTACAGTAAGGTTGTTGGAGTTATTAAATAATATATAAAAAAAAACCCCACCCTGAAGTAACGGGGGAGTGTGACGAGCCTCACAGCTACATTATAAATATGTAAATAAGTAAGTCTTGTATATATCTCTACGCCTAAGTATATTCTAACACACAAACATACGGCACGAAGCAGCCGGCATTGAAGCCGCCCGGGAATACACCACGCGCCGGCATATTTATTTTAACACACACTCACACGGCCAGCAACATCGGCCAGTATTACCGGACAGCAACATTGGCACCGCCAAATGCCGACAACACTCCAGCAACATTGGGCTGTAACATGCCAGCAACATCGGCACCGCAACATCGGCCTGCAACATGCCAGCAACATCGGCACTACAGAGTCAAGGGCGCTTCCAGCAGCGAGCCGGACTTTGGCAGTTTTCCGCTTGTTGCTTTTCTTGGCTGCATTTAATGCAGTATTTACTCCTGTTCTTAGCGCTGCTACATCTGCTGGCGACCCTTCAACCTGCTAAGCTTGTAGATCGCTCCTGTCAATTCGCCCGGGATCGAAAAGGTGGCGACCAGGCTTCCGCTAACAAATGTGTGGACTTCTTTGACAAACGCAGAGTGCGGTGGAAGGTCCACCGTGAGCGCTTCTTCTAGCTCCTCTCTCGTCAGAAGCCTCCCTGGTTTCAGAATCCAGAGTTTCAAATCCAGAGTTTTTTAAAAATTCAGTCGAACCGGAATCACTTAAATCGATGAGAAGTGAATTTCAGACAAATCCGAAGAAATTTTATGTTTTCGTGAATTTAAGGCGTAAATCACAGCTTTTCCCTCCTGTCTTCATCTTAAATGTGAGTCCGCTTCCTCAGCGCTTGATAAAATTTTTTCAATCTACTTACTCTTCTACTAGTTTCGATTCTACGTTTTTGTACAAATATTCTCTTCCGCATTCCAACTTCATTTTTATGTCCACAATCGGTGAGGATGATGTTCTTCGGAACCTGAAATCCCTCAAGCCATCATTTTCTTCTGGTCCCGATTTTGTGCCAATGCGTTTTGTAGTCCTTTTTCAAAACTTTTTTAATTGTCTCTCAAGTTATCGTTCCTTCCTGGCAATTGGAAGGAATATTTTATAATTCCTCTACATGAAAAGGGGAATAAGTCCAATTAGTGCGATTCCCAAGCTTTTTAAACTTTTAATTACTGCCCAACTACAACACCACATGGTTTTACAGACATCTACCTCAACAAACCTTCTGGAGTTCTGTGGTGTCATTAGAATTCTTTTAAAGACAATACCCAGACTATTGTTATCTTCACTGATTTTAGCAAGGAGTTTGACTCAGTAAATCACCAGTTTTCATTACTGGGTTTCCCTCCCTTGTTGACTAGCTGGATTGCAACACATCTTTTTACCCGTGCTTTTAAGGGTTCGTCCTTTTTTTCGCGCGGGTCCCACGCCCACCTTCCGCCCAACCGACCGAGGGGCGCAGCCGTGTGATGCGTTCTAGATAGACGTGAGAGAAATTAGGATACAATACGGGCAAGTTCTACCAACAATACAGTTTTAAGTTTTTGAAGGCTTTCAATGCCTTGCAGATAGGGGCTCTTCACATCACCGTGAATAAGTTTATGTAAAAAGACGACGCCAAGCATCGTCCTACGGTTAGCCAAAGAAGGTAAATAAAGAAGGAGAAGTGTACTAGAGTAAGACGGTAATCTAAAGTTAGCATCCCAGGGTAGGCCACGGAGGGCGAAAAGCAAAAAGTTCTTTTGGACATATTCAATGCGGCTACTATGGACTCCAAATTGAGGACTCCAGACGCACAAACCATACTCCAATATAGGGAGAACTAACGAAGTAAAGAGAGTCTTCGTTACATAAGGATAATCGAATTCCTTCGACCACCTTTTAATGAATCCAAGCATGCCTCTGGCTTTGTTTACCATACAGGAAATATGTTCTGAGAACGAAAGTTTAGGATCTAGGCGGATACCCAGATCATCGACAATAGTAATTCTTTCCAAGGAGCAATCGTTTAGCATATAAGGGGCAAGCTGGGGAGTGATGCGTAAAAATGTCATCAGTTTGCATTTAGAGCTGTTAAAATGTAAATCATTGGCATGACACCACGCTTGGAAGTTATCGAGATCCGATTGTAGGTCTGATTGGCATGAACTGTCCCTATACTGCAAGCAAAGTTTACCGTCATCCGCATAATCATTGATAAACAATGTGAATAGCAGGGGTCCATGGTGGCAACCCTGTGGGACGCCAGAAGTGACACTGAGGCTATTGGATAGTACGTTTCTAGACAGAACCTTTTGGGTCTGTTACTTAGATAACTCGTTTCCACTTAAGAAGATCACTAGAAAACCCCATTGAATCTAGTTTCCTAACAAGAAGCGAATGATTTACCGAGTCGAATGCTTTATTAAAGTCCGTGTAAATAATATCGGTTTGAGAGTTTTGTTGGAAGCGCCTAATAACGAAAGAGGTAAGTTCCAGAGGATTGGTCGTGGTTGATCTTCGCCTCATAAAACCATGCTGACATGGAGAAATGATAACGGATCTGCAGAGATGTTGTAAGTGAGGAGTGATTACGGTCTTGTAGGAACCGTGAGCCTTATAAGGTTCAAGAGGTACTTCGAGGAAATGTGACCATGTATGAGTTTGTGTAAGAACATAACTCCATGGACGGTCCGACGGTCCTAAAGCGTGGGCAGGCCTAAAAGCCGCAGTCTGTCTAAGTAGGAAGGCAGATGATGTATGATCTGAATATGTTGAGAGAGAATATGTAGTTTTAAAAAACTCAGCGAAAAGATTGGCTATTCTTGATCGGAATTTACTGTAGTGTTTTTAAATGACAGCAAGGAAGGGGATAGCGTGGATTTACGTTTAGAGTTTACAAAGTTATAAAACGGGTTAGGGTCCTGCGTGAACTGGACCTTGCAACGAGTCAAATAATTTTTGTAACACTGACCGTTAAGCACGGTAAAGCTAAATCGAGCACTAAGGTAAGATGAGAAAGCCGTTATTGAACCAGTGAGTTTATATTTATTATAAAGACTAGATTTTACGTTTTTTAAACGTGTCAGCTCTTTGGTAAACCAAAGTGGTTTATTAGAGACCGACGGATAGGCTTTAGGAACACATAAGGAGAAGAATGTGTTCATGGCACTATAAAAGATATCAACGGCTGTTGCCATGTCAGAACTCATGTAAAGATTAGACCAATCAAATTCTGCTATTAAAGTGTTTAGCCTCTGATAATAAGCCTTTCGGAAACAGCGGACTCTGTTGAAGTCACCCAAAGTCACTAATTGGTCCCTATCAGAAAGCCTATTGGAAACTGCCTGAATTGCCGAAAGATGTTTCCAATAAGTTGGCTCTTCCGAAGATAGAGGAATGGAAGAGCAGGTTACAAAAATGCAACTACCTGTAAAAGATAGCTTTACGCAGATAAATTCGATGTCCAAAAAGTCATTAGATACCACTCGTTCCGAGATGAGGCAGGAGTCAACGGCAATTAAAACTATTCCACCACGCTGGAGAAGACGGTCTAATCTGTAAATTATGTACTTACTCGGAAGAATTTCGGAGGATCGAAGAGGATCTCCGGCTTCAACAGGGTTTCAGTAAATACAATCACCTGGGATACAAACGAAAGGCCATTCGAATACAATTTAGAGAGCTTACTGTGTAAGCCCTTAGTATTCTGATAGGAAAGTTGTAGGGAAAAAGTTAGTTTTTTGGGACATAAGGTACAGCGGTGGATACTGAGGATTGTCACGACCTGGGCGGTTGTACTCCCGCAGGCCGTGTTCTCTTATTTCGAGCCTCGTACTCCTTGACTATAACATACTCGGGCAAAAAGTCACCCAAGCGAATTGTGTCAAAGAGCTGGAATGAGACATTTATCTTGAATGACAAAATGTCTCTGGCTTACGAAAATTTGAATTTCTACACCTTAATATTACCGACTTGGATTTTGCCGTGTATATAGGCTAGAACATCTTCCGATGCGAGATCAGGGTCAAGCCTCGAAACAAATATTGTTTTCGAAGGTGGGACTACTGTAAGGGGCTTACGTAACGAATTGTTACCAACCATGGCTGGTATTCCGGGCATTGCGCAAAACAAAAGCACGACCGTCCGCTATGAAGAGAAAGATCGAATATCTGACATTGTTCACGATACTTCAGATGTTCCGCAAGGCAGCCATCTCTGACCTCTTCTTTTTGTAATTTTTATCAACGACTTGTCCGATGTTGTTGCTCATTCCCATGTGATGCTATACGCCGATGATGTAAAATTATGCTTGCCTCTAAGAAACTCTGCGTCTCATACGCTTCTACAATCTTATCTGAACAACATGCAATCTTGGTGCACCAACAATTTGTTGGTTCTTAACAACTCAAAATGCAAATCCATGTTCTCTTATCGGAAAAACGGCTTCTTCGCCTATTATTCCTTAGGGACGAGTGTTCTTGAACGCATCCATTCAGTTACTGACCTTGGAGTTTTGTTCACCCACAACATAAACTTGAATGATCATATTAGTGTAATTGTTGGCAAAGCTAAGGACGTCTTTGCCTTTGTTAAGCGCTGGTCTAAGGAATTCGACGAGGCGTACTACAAAACTCTTATTTATCTCTCTTGATTGGTCCATTCTCGAGCGTATGGTCTCCCGAGTACGCGAAGTATCAGTATCAGAAGTATCGGTACAGAAACAATTTCTTATGTTCGCTCTTCATGGCTTAAACTGGGATCCACATCGTCGTCTGCCGGCTTACTTCGATAGACTGCGGCTTTTAGGCCTGCCTTCGCTCAAGGACCGTCGGACGTGCCATGGTATAATGTTTATGCACAAACCTATCCATGGTCATATGTCCTCTAGCTACCTATTAAAACTCATAAGGCTCTCGGTCCATACTAGGCCATCCCGTCATTTTCGTCCCATTGCCCTGAAGATCTGGAGGACAAATTTCTAGATGGACGGGTCTTTTCGTGTTTTATGCTCTTTGTATAACGAATATTTTTTCTTGTTACGTGTTGAGATGTCCTTAGATTTTAGTACAAACTTTATACTACACAATCTATCCTTACCTCTGCCCACCTGATGTGAGTCGGAGCAAATCCATAAAAAACACAACCCCTTCTTCGGTCAGAGGTAAGGGTAGTAACTTTATATAGCAGTTATTTGCTATTTTTTCAATAAATAAAAAATGAAAGGGTATACAACATTGTTTCCCCAAAATTATTTTGCATTTAAACATACGCTTACAACTCAAGATACAGCTAATTTCTAAAATTTTAAGTGTTTACTAAATTACTTACATATTTATGGTTATTTTTACGATACGTTTTTTTAAATAATTGTGTTATTAATATATTGTGTTTTACATGATTGAAAATAAAGATTCAACTAAATAACAGTGACAAGTCCTTTCGTAATAACACCAATTAAATTAAAATGCAAGGGTATTATTTATATTGTACTTTCCTCTGGGTAAGCTCTTCCTTGGACTGACTGTATCTATATCCTGAAGACACAATCCGGTCAATATTGGTCGTTGAGAAATAAGGGTAAAAACAGGCGTGTGTGTCCTTTAATAGCAATTTACTATAAAGATAAACATTAATACTTGTTAAGTAAATTTATATTGATAGAACTAAGGATTGAGTTCAACAGAATATCATCGATGATGGAATTCTCATAATAGCTGCTGAATGAAAGTTTTCTTCAACACGCTTTCGTTATACGCAAAATTTGAAAAAAAAAAAATAAACACTGGGGTTTAAATCTTCTATTTTGTGTGAAAAAAAGGATCCGTTCTATCACGTGTTCATTAAGCTATTCTATTTTGTGTATTAATCCAATTTAAGTTTACAATTTAGTTTTAATATCAGTATTTGCTTTAGCATATTCCTACTTGTGCCTTTTTCGTTTATCAGATGTTTGCGCTATCACAACAGCTAAACGATTCTAAGCCAGCTTACTCATGGGCTCTTTTACTCTCCCGATCTCTCTGTGCCTTTCTTTTCGCCTTTTTAAATATGACTACAAAGACTAATCAAATTGTCTGTTTCGCTAAAACTAGCATAAAGGTAATTTCTGCAGGCTATCAGGATCACCACCGGCTGCTGGTTGTGCGGCAACATTGTGAACGCAAGTGCATGATGTTAAGAGAAAAAATATTGGCTTACGCTACGCTGTCGTGATTAGCTAGTACCTAGGATAAGCAGTAGGAAGGATTTAAGGCATAAATTAGTGGAATTGAATTATTTTAATTGCAGACGTGCGCGGTCCATTGACCGCGCTGCAAGGATCAACTCGACCTGGTAATAAATCTGCCTATTTTACTATATCACCGACCGATCCGACCGCCGATCAACACTTCTCCATACCTCGAAGATCTTAAGGCCTCTCAAACCTTCTCGTTAATTGAAAGACCTCAAAGGCCTCTAAACCCTTATCCATTGCTGAAAGATCTCAGGGCCTCTTAAACCTTCTTGATAATTGGCAAGCCTCAGGGTCTCTCAAATTGACCTTCATAATTGGACGACCTCAGGGCCTCTCAAATCCCACGCTTTAATTGGTAGGTTTCAGGGCCTCTAAATTGTTCCCACTCCACGTCACCAGATACGGAACGACATCCCACCCGACGCATCATATACCGGAAGCTGACTAGACGCTACTACCTAGTATAGCCACGGATGGCTGAACACATCTTATGCTCGTCTATCTATAGAGCTTCGGACCTCCCGGGAGAGGAAAAATCCCACAAACAGTCAATGATGGACGAGGAGGAGACACTGAGGCTGAGTCTGGTCTCAGGGTCTCACCAGAAATCGGGGACCGACGAAGAAGGGCCGTCGGTGTCTAGTCAAGACACCACGACTCAGTCGAGACCCGATGGGAGAGCAAGTAGCACTCCCCAATCAGAACACAACAGTGGGCCCAATAAAGGCACCACTAAAGACATGAGCAAGATGACTCATCAGCAAAGACGGGCGATGGTCGGTAGAGCCCGCTTCATTCTGCGCAAGATAGCCAAGAACGAGGCCGAGGGCAAGATCGACCCCCGCGATGCAGCAGACAAAGCCAAATTCCTTGCGGAGATCACGGAATTTGAGAGCTTCAAGGCGGAATACCCCGTGGTAGTCCAGCCCACCCAGGCAAAGCGTAATCGTTTGCAAGATGTGAGCGAGATCGCACCTAAGAGGGCGAAGGACCCGCAGGGCAAACCGAGAGTGACCAGCTTCGTCAGCAAGGCGAAGAAGTTCAGCGAGGTGGTCATAGACAGTCTGGCTATGGCTCTGGTGGATGAGAACCACGACGACGAGGTGATCGAGGCCAAGTTAGCCGACATGGTAACTGACAGAGTAGTCAGCATGCCGGCCGGCCCCATCCCCTCCTTCGACTCCTCGGACGTGGTCAGGGGGCACCGAGTAATCAGGTGCGACGATGGGTTCTCCAGGAACTTCCTGGCGGAGTGCGTGGCTAAGATTACCGACGCCTGGGCTGGCCTTAAGATTAGGCTAGTCCACGCCAGGGAGATCCCCAGGAGACCCAGAGCTCGTATCTGGTTACCCAAGGGGCAGACTGACCATGTAAAGGTGATCGCTGCTCTGAAGGCTCAGAACCCGGATGTCCATATGGCAGACTGGAGCATCCTCAAGGCAGAGAAGGAGATGAATACGAGCCAGCCTTTCCTCCTGCTGATAAACCAACGCTGCCTGCCGCAGCTAGAGGCCGCAGACCACAAAGTCAGGTACGGCATAAGGAAGGCAAAGATCAGGGACTTCCTTGCCGAACCAGACGAGCTACTGGAGGAGGTCGATGATACCAACAAGCTGTTGGACGATATGGTCATCGACGATAAGACCCCCGACACAACACCAAGTACGATCGATGTCGAGCATAGTGCAGATTAACTTGAAGCGCAGCACTCACGCTTTAAGCAATCTCACGATCCTTCTAAGGGAGAGGGATATCGACATCGGCCTGATACAGGAGTCTTGGACCAGGGACGAGCAAGTCACTGGTCTTTGGATACCCGGATACACACTACTGTGCACCAACTCGAATGGTAGGCCGAGAGCATGCATAGTAATAAAAAATCACCATAATGCTTTTCTCTGTCCCGATCTTAGCACACCTGACCTAGATGGTGGCCAGATTCGTGACGGTGGATGGGAGCGGAGTGCTGATAGCTTCGGCATACATGGCCCATGACGAACCGGCCCCGCCTGAGCCGGTGGTCAAGCTGCTGCAAAGGGCTGAAGACACTAAGACGACCCTAGTGCTTGGATGCCATGCCAACGCAAGGCACACGCTCTGGGGAAGCTCGGAAACAAATGAAAGAGGTGAGTCACTTTTTGATAACATAATTTGTCGCAACGTTACAATATGTAACAGAGGGAAGACGCCGACATTCATTTTTCCCAGCACAGGTAATTTCCAGGGCTGGGAAGAGGTGCTAGACATCACCTTACAGATTGAACAGGGCAATTAGTAGAGAACTGGAGAGTATCGACCCAACACTCCTTCTCTGACCATAGATATATCTTCTTCGATCTAGCGGTACAGGTTAGCAAACAGGTACCAAAAAGAAACCCACGTAAAGCGGATTGGGGCAAATTCAGTGAAATTGTCCAATCGAAAGTTGGCAGCAGGAGGATAAAGGTACAATCCTCCCCTGAGGCCCTTGACAAGGAAGTAGAGGACCTCACCAACATACTTAACAATGCCTTCCAAGAGACTTGTAAGATCACATTCTCAAGGAAGAAGTATCCAACATGGTGGACGAAAGAGCTCAGCGATCTCAGGAGAAGGGCGCGGATGTCCTTCAACACCAGTTATGGCACCAAGGAATGGGAACCATACAAGGAGGAGCAGAGAGCGTACAAGAAAGCGATTTACGAGGCCAAAAAGGACCCATGGCAGAGCTACTGCGAGTCACTAGAAGGCGTAAAAGATACTGCGAGACTAAGCAAGATTCTCGCTAAAGGACACACAAGCCCCACCCTGATTAACAGGGCAGACGGCACGGCAACAACGACGATAAAGGAGTCGATGGAGTTGCTAGTTGACACCCACTTTCCAGGAAACTTGCAAGAGATCAAGGAACCCGAAGGGGGAAGAACCTCACAAATAGAAACGTCAACAAAGGACATCATTACCACTGAGAAGATCCGGTGGGCAATAGATTCCTTCCTTCTCAGTAATGAGAAAGCGGATGAACTAGCGAGAGCAGGCTCCGCAGAGCCTAGCACTGATGCAGAAATACCAATATCCCTAAACTCGATCCAGACAAGAATCCACGACCATTTCAAGCAGACAGCCAACAAGGAATGGTCAAGGAGGACAGAGTGTAGAAGAGCAAGAAAATGTTGGCCGACTTTTGACAAAAATCGAACGAAAGAGCTGCTATCCAACAGCAAGAGGGATATCAGCAGGCTCACAGCAGTCACCACAGGTCACTGGGCGATTGGATCGCACGCAATGAAAATGGGACTGCCACACAACATGACCTGCAGAAGCTGCAAGCAAACAACGGAGCAAGAGACTCCGGAACACCTGCTATGTTTCTGCCCGGCACTAAACTCAAAAGATTACGCCATTTTGGAGCCCGACAGTTGGCGTCACTGGACAGTGTAGGAGAGCTGAAGTTGTCGGCAATCCTAAACTTCCTCACTGAATCGGGATGGTACTAGCGCAACAACAAACAGTGAACAGGGGGAGTGGACCAAAAGGGGCCTAGCTCTAATTGGAGGCCCCAGGGGGCCTCACCACTTATACCTACCTACCATCTATAGACCCACTGTTAAGTTTCCGTACCAATAAAAGCTAAACATTTCACTATCTCGCAATCTCTCATGCGTTCTATCCTGGGATCGGGCCGGCTTTCCTTTCAGCAACATTACATTAACAAAAACTAATATCTGAGAGGTATCCTGGCCACCCACGGAGCCACCAGAGCACTGACAGATCGTCACAACCGGACGAATTCGGCAATCCTTAATTGTATGAAGTCTGCCTTGGAGAAAGTTCTAATTACGGTACCTCCTACGAAACCGATTACGAACTCTTTGTCAAGGAGTACAAAGCTAAAATTTAAAAATAGGGGGCCTGTAATAATAGCTTTTTTTAGACCCGACCATTTACACAACTGCGCCCCTATGACTTCCAAATCTGCCCAAGTAAATCAATACACCTCTTTGTTGATTTAGGCTTAGGTAATGAGCTTCCTAAATTGTATTCTGATAGTTTCCGTTTTCAGTCAATCGCCTATGAGGTTATTTTGTTTACAGTAACGTGGTTAAAGCCTGAGATACTTATCTTTATCTTTTTTTTATTTTTTTTTTTAACGAAGTTTACGATTTATCGTTTAGATCGGGCTGTGAGACTTGGGGTGGTGTCCTCATAGCCATTGAATTCCTCCGTGTAATGCTTTTTGGCAATCGTAGTTCGCACTTTATTATATGTTCCTAATTTACATGTTCCCAAAGACTTTCGATGGGGACAATTTATTAGTTCTATGTGATTTTAACATCACTTTGGTTTTGGATCTTATCCGAAGAGAGCTAGTTTAGCTTGGGTGACACCGCACAGTGGCGCCTCTAGAATAAATATCGTTGCAAAAATCAAAAAAGTCAAACGATTTAATACTATACTTCATCGACAGAGAATTTCCCGACGATTCCAAATCCGCTGCCAAAATTCATTTTCGGACCATTTTTATAGAAGTTATGAGCATTCAAAGCTGAAAAATATTTCCGTTTTTGCAACATACAAAAAAAAAGTTTAATTGATTGACTTTCAGGTAATATTACCCAAAAACTTTACAACCAATCTGATAGATTTCGGTTTAAAATTATAGATGCATTCATAATCGTTAACTACACCAAAAAAACAACGGTTTATGTTCGGCTTCCATCTGATGCGAGCGCATCTAAAAATCCAAACCCAAGTTTTCACTTTTGCCTGCACTCCCGGAGTGCAACCCCCCTTGTTTTTTTAGCAAATCAATAAAAATAAAGCAAAAAAATTAATAAATTTTTTTATTTATCCCATGTACCAAAGGTACACAGGTATTATAGTTTTGTGCGAGTGCGATTTTCTGTAACAGGCAGAAGGAGGCGTGGCAGACCCCCAAAAGTTACCTATATATTGGTCAGGACCACTAAAGGAGTCGATATAGCCATGTCCGTCTGTCCGTCCGTCCGTCCGTCTGTCTGTCTGTCTGTATGAACGCCTAGATCTCAAAGACTATAAGAGCTAGAGACACCAAACTTTGGATTTAGACTTCTTATATCTGCACGCAGATCAAGTTTGTTTTAAATTTTCGCTGCTCCCCTTTTTGGAGGAGCTATTTGAAAAAAACGTATAGCTCCTAAATTTATAAAGTTATGTAAACCATATTAAAAAGCTTAATTTATTTTTTTCAAAATACACAGATTGTCTAAATTTCATTGCGATCGTGCCATAAATAGCGGAGATATAGGCTTTTTACTTTATACACATTACGTGTACAAGAGGCAGCCTAGGCAGAGGGCTCCAAATAAATCAAAACGTTCATTAAACATTCTAGTCATGTTCACATTATTATGAAAATAAGATTGCTCTTTTTGAATTGGTTGCTGGTGCAGCTGGCTAAGCTGAAGTCTTTTTGAAATGTTAGTTGTCACGGGTTCGAATCTCGTCGGCGACGAGTGAACACTTTTTTATTTTTAGCAAATATTTTTTTTATTTTTTCCATTAAATTAAAATAATTACAGTATTTAATACTAAGAAATAAAAAAATGCAAGCAAAAGACTATACTTACTGTTTTGAAAATGAAAAAATTCCTTATACCTGGCGGTTGATTCGAACCCAGGCCAACAGGCTTACAAAAATGTATGTGCAGCTTTACCCACTGAGCTATCGACTTTGCTCTTGAATGGGAAGACATTTTGCATTATATGTACATTTATTTCACTTTTTTATTCTTATTCTCTTTCTTTTATATAATTTTGGGACGCGCCTTGTAATGGTACATGGTATTCTACTGTCGGGAAACCCGACTGTATGTCCATCTTGTTTTAAATCCTTTTCTATGATAAATTAGACTTTTTCACTTTGATACCCTATATATGGGTGGGCGTTGCACATTGTCCATACATACATACATACATTTTACAGAATTCACTGTAAAAGGCCGTTAACATTTTTGGATTTTCTTATTTGGTTCAAAAGTTTTGATTTTCGCAACGCTAAATGAAAAAAGGCGACACGGTGCGCCGCTGACGCAAACCGAAGGTCCCTATTTACCAACTTTCAATAAGAATCTCGAAATTGGGACTGATTTTAAGAATAGCCAAAAAAGCTTTCGCAAGACGAACTTCGAACAGCTAAATAATTTTTTATCTTATTTTATACATACAT
This sequence comes from Drosophila anomelani, assembly GCA_035045905.1. Classification (NCBI taxonomy): domain Eukaryota; kingdom Metazoa; phylum Arthropoda; class Insecta; order Diptera; family Drosophilidae; genus Drosophila; species Drosophila anomelani. The sequence goes on along the minus strand of JAWNOO010000028.1, from coordinate 391,074 downwards.
ACATCGTTTTTGCAGAATGTGTTCTGTTATACTATGGATTAATCTCGAATAAGTTTATTCAAAATATGTAATTTATACTGATTTCAGTAAATCATTTGTCCTGATAACCATTTTCTCCTTGTGAGGAAACTCGATTTATCTATTATCGATTGATCTTATTGGATGAGCCTCAAGTTATCTGACTGGTAGGACGCAAAAAGTCCTTAAAATGAATTGTCTAATATTCTCCGGGTTACTTTTGTCATAATTTCTGTCTACCTAAAGCTCTGACTCTCTAGAGGTATAGAGTATCATCTAAGTACCATTTCCAAACATGGTGCCGCCTTAACGTATTTTACTTACTTATCTAAATGCAAGCTAATGACATACGCGCTAAACTGCTGTTTTTTGGAAAGAATTAATTTAGTTGATGATTTGGTTGTCCTGACACACAAACATTATTGAACTATTTCGTGTATGGTAAATAAATCCAGGGGTGTGCTTGGATTTATTAACGGTGAGCGAAAGAATTAATTAATTTATGGTAGTGCGTCCTATCTTAAAATGTAGATCTTGAGTTTTGAGCCCTTACTATGTGGTCCACAGTTAACGCATTGAATCGGTTCCAAAGAATTTTTTTACTTTACTCTTTTCAGGCTTAAATTGCGATGCAGACCACAGATTAACGCACTATTCTGGTAGACTCCTTTAAATTAACTTTGCTCTCTTAGCCGGAACCGTAGAACTGTGATGGGCATCACCTTTATTTATAACAAAATCCATGGTGACGTAAAAAGTTCTCGATACTTCCACGGGCGAGTAGAAACTCCTATTTACATTTAGACTTGCGCCACTTTTGAAACATTAACCATTTAGTTTGCAAATTATAATGATTTATACAAAATAACCCCAAACGTAGATGGCCTTTTAAAACTAAAAATTGTAATCCTTACCCATTTAGTACGCATTTAAACAAACAATTGGGCAGCAATTCAAGCACGTGCTTGGTTTTATAAGAACTTGATTGTAACATGCGTTGCAGTTTCGTTAAAAATGTGCCATGAATTACGGTATCAACTGCCTTGCTAAAATCCAGTAGGTTGAGTAATGTAACCTTACATTTATGCAGTTCTTCTAGAATATCCTCAGCAGCTTAATTTATTTCGGAAACCAGGTTATTTATTATTTAGCAGATTATTATTTAAAGAGATACATATATTTCTTTCATCCCCGAAAGGTATGGAAGTATCTGTCATTGGATTTTACAATTGGGATGATTTTTTTTCTAATTTTCCATGAATCAAGGTCATGAATCATGAGTAATTTTGTAAAGTTTTTGGGAGAACGATTTTTATAAATCTTGAAGCAGATCATCAGACCAATAAGCTTTGACTATATATTAAAAAAAGGCTCTAAGCATCACCTATCAAATTGGACATACCTGATAAGCAAATTATGAGCAATTAAAATAATAATAAGCAAATTATAAACAATTAAACAAAAAATTTTTCGGCACAGTTATAACACACAGGAAACATTGAATATTCTTTTGTCAAATGTACACTCAAGAAACTTATTTATTTATATTTTACTTGTTTAGTAACCCCTATTATTATATGTGTTGCTGGCGAAAATCCTCCATCCGAACCCTCCACGAGGGCGCCGGCTAGGCAATGGGCAATGTATTATCCCGGATAACGGGTAATGCATCGCTGCTTGCTCCATCCGAAGTAATACAGTGTCTAGCTAAGGCTTCGGTTCAACTCCTTCTTTCAACTAAACTTCGCCGCTCGGGTGCCGCCGTCGATACAGACACGGACCCGAAGAGCGAGCAGCCCAAAAAAAACACGGATGAGAGCCAAATCAACTCGCCGAAACCAGGCACCAGCTCCCAGCGTAGGGACGGGCCGAAACGGTCAAGCGAGGGGAGGAAGGCGAAGGCGCAGTATAGAGCTGCCTTCGCGATCCAGGGCCGGCTACGGGACAAAGCTTGCCTTGGCCGAGCAAAGGATCGAAGACGGCAGGTTACACGCCACTCGTCCTCACATGTCACCGGGTGGATTCGCCAACAAGGTGGAGGAGTTGCTTGCCAGCAAAAGGAAACGCTCAGCAGAGAGCGCCACCATGAAAGCTCCAGCGAGTAAGCGGAAACACGGGCTCAAAACAACGAAACCTTAAAAGAGGTCCGCAAAAGTCAGTGAGGTGACCAAACAACATCTGATCGTGGCACTCATTGACAGTAGTGATGACAACGCGAAGATGTCCGAAGCAAGGTGGAAGATGGTGCATGCACAGCTCGTCGAAGCGCTGTTTGCATGGTCGGCAAGCAGGCGAGATGGAGAAGAACCTAGGTCTTGAATCCATCATCGACGCTGCCCAGGAGGTGACTCTGGACGTCTCGGAGGAGGAGGAAGAGGACGGTGATGTGACAGTCATAGTCAACCCGTCCGGGGCTGGTACTCATGGCCCTGAGGGTACTGCAGCTCAACCTTCATAAAAGCAAGCTCGCGTCTGCGGAACTCCTGATAGCCATGAAGCAAGGGTACGTCGATATAGCTCTAGTCCAAAAGCCGTGGATTGCCTTGGGCAACTCCATTGCAGTACTAAAGTCCTCAACACTCGACGTGTTCTACACGCCGCCGGTAAACAGAAGCAGAACCGCCGTACTTGTACGGAAGAGTCTCCAAGCTAACCTTATGTCTCATTACAGCACGGATGATTTGACTGTGGTAATGCTTGAAAGCAAGAAGAAGCGCCTACTGGTAGCTTCCTCCTACATGGCTTACGACAGGACAGCCCCACCGGATGAGCCCTGACATTAACGAAAGAGGTGAGCCACTTTTAGACTTTATACTTTTTTCCAATCTTTACGTAGATAACGTAGGTGAAGTACATACCTTCGTGGGTCCTACCTCCTCTAACCTGCTAGACTTAAGACTAATAGCAGGCCATGGTACCATGGTATCAGAAAGGAAAGTCCTTGAGAGACCATCCTTCGCAGACCACTAGTACATCCGTTCCAATACGACTTCGAACCATCTCCAAAACCACCTGTCTTCAGGACACCAACTGGGGAAAGTTAAATCAGACGCTAGAGACGCTCTCCAAGGAATTACTAACTGCGCACTATCTGGTGCACAAATAAATATTGATGCCGGCTTTTCCACACGCGAATGTGAAAATCATTTTTTTTGTTTTATATATATATATATACATTTTTATACCCTTTCAGGGTATTATAGTTTCAGTCTGAACGCAGTGAAGGAGACATCTCCGACCCTATAAAGTATATATTCTTGATCAGGATCAACAGCCGAGTCGATCTAGCCATGTCCGTCTGTCCGTCTGTCCGTTTCTACGCAAACTAGTCCCTCAGTTTTAACGCTATCTAAATGAAACTTTGCAGTTAGGCTTCTATATACTCTCACTCGTACATATGTCGGATCGGACGACTATATCTTATAGCTGCCATAGGAACGATCGGAAAAATTTTCAAAAAAAAAGTATAACTTTGTCAGTTTTTCACATATTTTCACCAAATTTGATATTTAGCCATATTTTATTATTCCTGAATTTTGATTTTAATTTCATGAAAATCGGCTTACTATATCCTATAGCTTCCATAGGAACAATCAGGAAAATAAAAGAAAAATTCATAACTTTGTCAGTTTTCAACATATTTTCACCAAATTTGATAGTTACCCATATTTTAGTATTCCTGAATTTCGATTTTAATTTCATGAAAATCGGCTGACTATATCCTATAGCTTCCATAGGAACAATCAGGAAAATAAAAGAAAAAACCATAACTTTGTCTGTTTTCAACGAATTTTCACCAAATTTGATATTTGGCCATTTAATATTATTTCCGAATTTCGGTTTTAATTTCATGGAAATCGGAAAACTATATCCTATAGCTTTCATAGGAACAATCAGGAAAATAAAAAACCATAGCTTAGCCGTGTTTCAAACCATTGCCATCAAATTTGAGATTTGGCCACTAATTATTATTTCAGAATTTCGGTTTGAATTTTTTGTTTAAATTCTGCAAGGGTATACAAACTTCGGTGAGCCGAAGTTAGCTTCCTTTCTTGTTATTGGTGTGTTAAGATTGCTGCTCTACTTAAAATCCTACTTAACTATTATTAATTTAACAATTTAAAGCAGTGGTTATTTTGAATAAATGTAAATTAAATCATATGCCGGGTGGGAAGCTCCCAAATAGTCAAACGTTTTAGCCGTCTAAATGTGCGTGTCCTTGTTATTCGTCGAGCCAGGGGGTTAGGGTGTCTGAATAGTCTAAGCCGATGATTGGCAGCCAAAGAGTTTATCACATCACCAACTGCTGGTACTCCAAGTTCCCTTCTAATGTCAACGTTTCTAATATACTATTCCGCTTTGGCGATACTTCTCAAAAACTTCGCCTGAAACGCCTGAACTTTCCGCAAGTGCGACCTGGCTGCTGTCCCATATATAGCCACCCCATAGCGCCATATTGGGGCTAGGAGGGTTTGATACAGTCGAGTCTTACAACGCAGGCTTAGCTTAGACTTTGGACCTGTTAACCAGCTAATACGACTGGCCGTACCTTGCAGCTTCACCCAAGGGTGTCTGACATGCGAGGCAATGCCAGCCTCTTATCCAGAACTAATCCCAGATAGGTGTGTTCCAGTTGCTGCGGCAGAAGTTGCCCATGAAGGAAGTCTCCTGGGCACGTGTCCCTCCTGAGTGCGAATGTGACCACCACACACTTATCAGTGTTGATGGCCACATTCCACCTACAAGCCCTTGGTGCCAGACCCGGTCAAAGGCCTGCTGAATATCCAGAAAGGCCGCTACCACATACTGCCTGTTTTGGAACCCCTCAACAATAAAGTCCACCACGCGATTGAGCTGCTCCGGGGTACCATGACCTTTCCTGAATCCAAACTGATGCCTAGGTATCGCATCCCGTACCGCCGGTATCCTCTGCATCCTGTCAAGGATACATCTCTCAAAAATCTTCGAAAACGTGGGCAGAAGACTAATCGGCCTATAACTAAACACGTCATGGAACGGCTTTCCTTTTTTGTGTATCATCACCACATTGGCATTCTTCCAGGAGGACGGAAAGTGACCAATTCTGAGCGCTGCATTAAGCACAAAGACCAAGAAGAGAAGTGCTCTCTCCGGAAGGAGTTTAGCAACTCTATTAGAAATGCCATCTGCACCTGGCGACTTCCGATTTTTCAATTTCTTAATCTTGTCCCGCACCTCAGCAAGCCTGATTGGAGCATTGATATTCCAGATTTATCCCGCAGACTTCCAATGATTGGCCTTGCGATTTATTGATTGTCATCGCAAATGCCATCGAATTTCGTCGGATAAGAACTTCCTCTCATCAGTTTATTAACCGCGTACCGTTGCATAATCTCGGATGATTTAGATTCCGCAGCATTATAAAAATTGATCCCACCTTTAGTTGCAAATTATGCATTCCTGGCATATCCAGTCAATTCAAAAATTCTGTCGGATAGTTGATCGCTTCATCCTCGTCGGTCACGCTGTCAACGCATCTTTATGAATGCAGTTCTCCAGCGATTTGACTTTGAATAACGAAATTTAAACTATCTACGTCCTTATTCTTTGGTGCTAGTATTGCCCGTTCACTAATCCAATCTATATTTTTACAATTTTATGCAATGTCGGGAAACATTTTTGTGATGAGTTCCTCTTTCGATGATGTGAACCTGCAAAAATTTTGCGACTCTTATGTTCGTGGTCAATTTAAACTTCTTGACATATCGCCACAAAGAGGACGATTTTAGGCATGCATTAACTTCATCGTCAGCTGTAGATTTCGGGATGACGGGAAGCGTTTGATCGTAAATCCTTCATCGTTCAGTCAACTGCCTCTAAAGCTCGTTTATGCGCTATCGTGCATTCATCCCAAATGATGATTTTACATTCTCGCATCAATTTCGCTGTTGCTGAATTTTTGCTCATCGTGCACGTTGGCTGGTCAACCGTCAGAAGATTCATGGGTATCTTCAAAGCGGAATGTGCAGTTTGATCGCCTTCCAACAATGTAGCAGCAATGCCAGATGATGCAACAGCCAACGCAATTTGAAATCTTGACCGAATCGTTGCCAGAATCAACGAAATGACGAATGTCTTGCCTGTCCCACCAGCAGCATCGATAAAGTATAAGCCTTCCGTTTCATCGTCAAAAACCTTCATTATCGAATCGTACACTTCCTTCGGCTCGGCATTCAAAAGCGGCACATTTGTTCGAATATAAAATGGTGGGATACTCCGATAAGGCTAAATCATATTGATTAGTCAGTAAAGAAACCAGACCACTTTGTCAGCGATGAATATCCGGATCAAGTTTTAAGGCTTCAGAAAAGTATTTTCTCAAACAGTCGGGAAGAGTTTGGAACTTTACACTAGATACAATGTTGAAACACATGGGATTTGTGCCTACTATTAATATATCGTAAGCCAGGTAATCACATATGTCTATTAGCTGTCTATGTTGATGATATTATTTTGGCGTGCGATGACCTAAAAGTGTTTTTGGATATTAAGACAGAGATATTAAAGCAGAGTTTGACGTAGTTGAACTGGAACCTATGAATTATTACTCAGGCATGGAGGTGAAACTTAAAGATAATATTGGTGCAGTTTAAATCAGTCAACAAAAAATAAAATAGGAACAACTGTCAACAGACGTCTATGCCGACTAGATTGGAAGATATGCTACACGAAACCAGGAAAGGCAATTGAGTGTTTTGTCGATACAGATTGGGCAGGTGATACGACAAACCACAAATCATTCACTGGCTATGCATCTTGGAGGAGATCAGGAGGAGCAATTTCAAGGCAGTCAAGAAAGCACTAGAAAGTCGCACTCACTTCCACGGAGGCTGAGTATATTGCGATATCCTCTGCAGCAAAGGCGCTATATACTTTCACAATCTACTTATTGATTTGAACCTGATGTCCAAAACATATTGTGATGGTCTCCCACAGGTTCCCAGGTAGCGCAGGGATGGCCAGAGTCCGCTCAGTAAATTTGTTTAGTCCGAGTGGTTGCTGTAAGAGATCCCGAACCGTTTCCCAGGGAGAACAGCGAAAAGAATTCGGTTAAATTAAGTGGGTTTCGTTCTTTATTCAATGATTCGGTCACAGAGTTTCAGATGCGCTGCGTCGAAGCTCGGGAACGCCGTCTCATCGGACGTCTGGCCCTCTCGCGTCTAGGTGATCCGTCTGTGCTAGCGGCTGCTCTGGACTCGCAAGTCTTTCGAGAGGGAGTCGGACTCGAAAGTCTCCAGGGTAGCGACGGACTGGAAAGTCTTCGGGTGCGGACTCGAAAGTCTTCGGGCGGACTCGGAAGTCTTTAGAGAGAGACGCGGCGGACTCGAACGTCTTCAGAGAGAGAATTCGGCGGTCCGAATTATTGCCGCGACTCGGAAGTCTATCGGCTGCTGACTACTGGAAGGTGCTGCTAGAGGCTTACCGCTTCCGATCGCTGTCGGCTACTAAGTGATTTCCTATGGCCAGGGCCCCGCATTATATAGGCCCTGGCGTGTTCCAGTGCGCCCGTTGAGACCGTCGTCTTCCTCTTCTTCGCCGCCTTAGTGTGGCCCTAGCTGTCGGTGTGACCCTCCCTTGGCGCGCGCGCGCATTCGAATTTAAATTGTTCCTCCAATGTGCGCGGCACGCGTCACACTCCCCCCTCGTTTCGGAGACGGTGTGATACCGCACCGTAAGTCTTTTCCTATGTCGAACACTCTTCTCCTTGACACTGGCTTGTGTTCATCTGACCTCAGTGTCACCGGTGGGATCGTCCCCTTCCATCCGCTTCTGGCCATCTCCTGGGGTCTATTCTCGTCTGGGGTTGCTGGCTGCCCAGTCGTCCGCTGTGCCCTGGGTTGCCGCGTCTTCTTGTTGCCTTCTCTGCCGCCTCCGCTGTCTCGACGGTTCGTGGTCTCTTCCTGTTTCTCCTTCATGATCTGCTTCCTCTATGCCTGCCGTTATCTGCTCGTCTTCCTTGTTTTGAACGTCCTCCTCGTTGTCCTCCTCCTGCACCTCCGCGTCCGTGCCTTCCTTCCCAACGGCTGACCTCATGTATCCCACGGTCTCTCCCTCTTCCCGTGTACTATCCTGGTCCCGAACCCACAAGCTTGCCTGCTCTGGCGGGTTCTGGTGGGCCACTATCTTGGCCAATCCAAAGAACTCGGGCAGTGTTTTGAATGCCGTTCTTCGTGCAAACAGCTTCACACTGCTTCTTCAATTGGCGTAGATCTGGTCCAATTTCTTCTTCTCCGTCATGTCCGTAAACCTCATCATCTGCCGCAGGGTCATTGCGAATGCTCTCGTCGATTCCGCTTCTCCTTGCGCGATTTGCTCCCTATGCTGCTTCCGATACCCTAGCGGTAGGAAGTATTCGGCTAGCTCTCCCCTCAGCTTCTCCCAGCTGTCTACTTCGGTTGGAGTGCAGTTTCACCAATCAAGCGCGGCGTCCTCCAGAATGAATGGCATCGCTCGCACCAATCGGTCATGCTGGATTCCGTATCCCGTCGCCCAATCCTCCATCTTCCGAATGAACTCCAATGGGTTTGATGTTCCCTGGTACCGTATTCCCCAGCCTCAAACCCGGTCCAGGATCTCCACGTTTATCCGCTCCATATTTATTGTTGGTCGCTTGCTTCTTCGTTTTCGATCCCAATTTCTCTATGACCTTTCCCTTCCTGTATCTCTTTCTGTCTAACTGTCTAACATCAAGGTTGGAAGCATAGTTTTGCTGAAGGAGGACATCGTTCCACCTTTGAGATGGCAGCTTTGGTGCTACGGGTCTGATGAATAGAGCCGTCGCCAAACAATTCCATCGATTTCGATATAGTTGGAACTTTACCTCTTCCAACGGAAGAGCGTGTTCGGAGCAGATCGTCAGCGCCTAGTCAAGCGCACATAGGTGTGCGAAGGCACCTCCAGCGCTATTTGCTTATCTTGCCTTCTTTCTTGTACCACGATAAGCTGTCGCTTATCTATTCAGCAACTACATTGTGAGCCTGCATATGTATATATTGGAGCCAAGTTTTTGACACAGTCCGTCTGCCGCTCCAAATAAAGGCTATACATAATATAATCTATTCGTGCGTTTTTAATTAATTAAAACATAATTGTGGCATATTTGTTGTCTTCCCCATTAACAATTGTGTTTATTGAAACCTGCTTAATATTTTAATTGCCTTTGACTCTTGTCTCATCTCGGAACTGATTTTTTGAACCTAGAATTTTTATTCGTAAAACTATTTTTACAGGTATTTGTATTTATGTAACCTGCTCCGTCTTCGAAAGAGCCAACATATTGGAAACACCTTTCGGCAATTCAGGCAGTTTCCAACAGGCTTTCTGACAGGGATCAATTAGTAACTTTGGGTGACTTCAATATATCTGAAGCTCATTGGTCTTCTGATGGTGTGTCTAATGTCCTTTAGACTGCGGCACAGCATGACCTCATAAATGGCTTGCTTCATTTATCTTTGCCTCAAGTTAACAATGTATTTAATTCTTTAAGCCGCTTACTGGACCTATTCTTCATTTCCGATCCTGCAGGCGTAAATCTAATTAGTGTTCCTCCAATGACGCAACCTGAAGATCCTTATCATACAACTCTCAAAGTATCTATCGATACTAGGACAGTTTTAGTAACGAATCTGATAGTAGATTAAACAGAGTCAGCTGTTTCCGAAAGGCTGACTTTCCAAGGCTAAACACTTTAATAGCAGAATTTGATTGGTCTAATCTGACATGAGTTCTGACATGGCAACAGCCGTTGATATCTTTTATAGTGCCATGAACTCATTCTTCTCTTTACGTGTTGCTGAAGCCTATCCGTCGGTCTTTAATAAACCACTTTGGTTTACCAAAGAGCTGACACGTTTAAAAAACGTAAAATCTAGGCTATATAATAAATATAAACTCACTGGTTCAATAACGGCTTTCTCATCTTACCTTAGTGCTCGATTTAGCTTTACCGTGCTTAACGGTCAGTGTTACAAAAATTATTTGACTCGTTGCAAGGTCCAGTTTACGCAGGACAGTTGTATAACTTTGTTAACTCTAAACGTAAACCCACGTTGTACCCTCCTTCTGATCAAGAAATAGCCAATCTCTTCGCTTGAACATCTTCAGATCATACATTTTCTCCACCTATACCCAGTTCGTAATTAATCTTCAGTCCTATTTTAAACGAAAGCGCACCTATTCATGATCTTCAACGAGTTAAGGCAGTATATTCGCCAGGTCTCGATGGAATACCAGGCTCTGTGCTTAGGTATTGCTCCAAAGCGCTGTGCAACCCCCTTCTTAAATTGTTTACCTTATCTTTAGAATCCTCAGAAATTCCCCTTATTTAAAGGGAATCATTTGTTTTTCCTCTCCACAAAAAATGTAGCAAATCGGAGGCCAGTAACTATAGGGGTATCTCTAAGTTATCGGCAATCCCCAAACTTTTCGAGAATGTAATCACTCATCACTTGCAACATCTTTGCTGATCCGTCATTTCTCCATGTCAGCATGGTTTTGTGAGGCAAAGATCAACCACGACCAATCTTCTGGAACTCACTTCTTTTGTTATTAGGGGCTTCTAACAAAACTCTCAACCGACCTTATTTACACGGACTTTAGTAAAGCATTTGACTCGGTTAATCATTCTCTTCTGGCTAGGAAACTTGATTCAATGGGGTTTTCTAGTGATCATCTTAAGTGGATTTCGAGTTATCTAAGTGACAGGACCCAAAAGGTTCTGTTCAGAAACGTTATATCCAATAGCCTCAGTGTCACGTCTGGCGTCCCACAGGGCAGCCACCTTGGACTCCTGCTATTCACATTGTTTATCAATGACTTGACAACTAAATCCAGAGTACTCATGTATGCGAATGACATTAAACTTTGCTTGCAGTATAGGGACAGTTATATAACTTCCAAGCATGGTGTCATGCTATTTACATCTCAACAGCTCTAAATGCAAACTAATGACATTTTCACGTGTCACTCCCCAGCTTGCCACTTATATGCTTAACGATTGCTCTTTGGAAAGAATTTCTATTGTCGATGATCTGGGTGTCCGCCTAGATCCTAAACTTTCGTTCTCAGAACATATTTCCTGTATGGTTAACAAAGCCAGAGGCATGCTTGGATTCATTAAAAGGTGGTCGAAGGAATTCGATTATCCTTATGTAACGAAGACTCTCTTTACTTCGTTAAATCGCTCTATATTAGAGTATGGTTCGTGCGTCTGGAGTCCTCAATTCGGAGTCCATAGTAGCCGCATCGAATCTGTCCAAAGGAACTTTTTTCTTTTCGCCCTCCGTGGCCTACCCTGGGATGCCAACTTTAGATTACCTAGCTGGTAAGTCTACTAGAGTAAGAGACTTTTCTACTTAATTTACCTTCTTTAGCTAACCGTATTTACTATGTACTACATCCTATATGTTCACAGAATCAAGTGATATAAAAATATAATATTTATTTGGTCCGTTTGTAGTACTCACTTTTTGCTATATCCTTCCCCATATCCTATATTCTATATTCGATATTTCTCTTCATAGCAGACGGTCGTGTTTTTGTTTTGTGCTCTGACTTTTTGTGTTTATTTGACTTCAAACCACCGGGGTCTCCTCTAAATGTATCACCTAAATATCTATAATTATATACACTTTTCTGTGTAATTAATTTGTAGACGGTTATCTTATTATCCTCTTTGTTCTTATCCCGTTTTTATTTTTTTTTCACCCGCTTGAGTGTCGTTTGCTGTTAGCTGCATCTAAGCGGTTCATAGCTCTAATCGCTCTTGTGATTTCTGCTGCTCATATTCTAACCCTTGCGCTCTTTTGTTCTCACTCTCTTTTTCTTTGCTTTTTTGGTACTGATAGTGCGTACAGTGGTTCTAGAGTCTGTGAAAATGTCCCAGAATATTGTCTGTAATATAAAGAAAAATGTTTTGGTAGAACAGCCGAGTATCCATTGCTGGCTTTGCGATGCAGTAGTGCATGCTAAGTGCATTGAGATGACAGGTCCACAGCTCCGAATCAGGAAGTGTTTTTTAAAGATGTGCTCCGACTCACATCAAATGGTAGTACTCATTGTACAAAGAACATAAAACATGAAAAGGCTCATGCATTTCGAGGTTTATCCTGCAGACCTCCAGGGCAACGGGTCGAAAGTGACGGGAAGGCCTTGTAGGAACCGAGAGCCTTTAAAGGTTCAAGAGGTACTTCGAGGAAATGTGACCATGTATGAGTTTGTGTAAGAACATTACTCCATGGCAGGTCCGACGGTCCTTAAGCGTAGGCAGGCCTAAAAGCCGCAGTCTGTCTAAGTAGGAAGGCAGATGACGATGAGGATCCCAGCTTAAACCACGAAGAGCAAACAAGAGGAATTGTTTCTGTACCGATTCTATAAGATCCTGACACTTCGCGTACTGGGGTGACCACACACAAGAGCAGTTTTCCAGAATGAGACGAACAAGAGAGACAAAAAGAAGTTTGGTGGTGTAGGGATCATAAAACTCCTGGACCAGCGCTTAACAAACGCGAAGACACCCTTAGCTTTACCAACAATTAAACTGATGTGATCGTTGAAATTTAAATTGTGTGTAAACAAAACTCCAAGGTCTGTGACTGAGTAAATGCGTTCAAGAACACCAGTCTCTAGGGAATAATTTGCATGGAAACAGTTTTTCCGATAAAAAGACATAGATTTGCATTTCGAGTTATTAAGAAACAACAGATTTTTGATGCACCAAGTTTGCATGTTATTCAGGTCAGTTTGTAGATGCATATGAAACTCAGAGTTAGTCAGAGGCAAGCATAGTTTTACGTCATCAGCGTACATCATTATCTGAGAATGAGCAACTACATTGGGCAAGTCGTTGATGAAAATAACAAAAAGAAGCGGTCCGAGGTGGCTTCCTTGCGGAACACCTGAAGTTACGTAAACTAGATCTGAGAAAGAGCCCTTAAAAGCTACTCTCTGAGTCCGGTTACACAAATATATTGCAATCCAGTCAGTCAGCAAAGGAGGGAAGCCCAATAATGAAAGTTTTTTTAAGAAAAGCTGGTGATTCACAGAGTCAAACGCTCTGCTGAAATCTGTAAAGATAACGTCAGTCTAGGTATTGTTTTCAAAGGCGTTTTTTATAACAGCACAGAACTCAAGAAGGTTTGTTGTGGTAGATCTTTGTTTCATGAAACCATGCTGCGAGGCGGACATAAATGAGCTGCATTGGTGCTGCAGTTGAGCAGTAATCAGTGATTCAAAAAGCTTGGGAATCGCACTAAGATTAGAAATACCTCTGTAGTTCTCGATATTTGACTTGCTACCCTTTTTATGAAGCGGAATTATGAAGGACACCTTCCATGTATCGGGGAAAAACGACATGTTAGGAGATAACTGAAAGAGCTTTGACAAAGGACTACATAACGCATTAGCACAATATCTCAATACACAACTAGGGACAAGATCGGGACCAGAAGAGAAGGATGGCTTAAGAGATTTTAAGTTCCTAAGAACATCGTCTTCGCTAATAGTGGGCATAAAAATGACGTTGGAGTGCGGCAGAGAATAATTATACATCGACGTTATATCAAAAGAAGAGGTAGACTACATAACGCATTAGCACAATATCTCAATACACAACTAGGGACAAGATCGGGACCAGAAGAGAAGGATGGCTTAAGAGATTTTAAGTTCCTAAGAACATCGTCTTCGCTAATAGTGGGCATAAAAATGACGTTGGAGTGCGGAAGAGAATAATTATACATCGACGTTATATCAAAAGAAGAGGTAGAACACGTGGACTGGAAAAATTTTGCGAATAAGTTCGCAATGTCAAGCTCAGCGGAGGCAGACTCAGTTATTAGATGAAGACGGAAAGGGAAGAGGTGTGATTTTCGTTTAGAATTGACGAAAGCGTAAAATTGCTTCGGATTTGCCTGAAACTCACTTCTGCATCGATTTAAATGATTATTATAGCATTCTGAATTGTGCGTCAAGAAATCGGAGCAAGCTACTAAGTATCTAGCACGGTCTGCTTGTAGTCCGGTTCGGCTGAATTTTTTGAAAAGTCTGGATTTAACATTTTTTAGATACGAAAGACGACGGGAAAACCAAGGGGTTTGTGAGAGTTAACAGGAGAGGAAAATGAAGGGACGAACGTATAAAAACAAGAATATAAAATGTCGTAGAAACGTTCAACCAGCTAAAAGAAATCGTCAGTATCATTCAAAACGGTCCAGTCGATTGAGGATAAATGAGTATTCATGTCCGTGAAATTGGCCCTGCGAAAGCAGCGAAAAGTTGCAGGCTCGGCAGCAGCGCAAGGCAGTAAGGCAGGAGCCGAAGCCTCGAGTAATATCTCGATGGTAGGGTGGTAAGCATCTTCGGGACAAGAAAGAGGGTAAATTCTAGTGACATATGCATTAGAGAAGTCCGACACAAAGATGAGGTCTAAGATTTTATCACAGCAGTTTTTAATACTATTTAATTGTCCTAAAGAAAGGTCAATAAGTCCGTGAATGAAGTCATGAGGGACAGAGGGAATGAGAATATTAGAGTCAGGTGAGGGTATCCAGGATATAGGAGGAAGGTTAAAGTCACCGTAAACAATGAGGTGGCCATTAGCACCAAGAATGGAGTGAATGCTCTGAATTAAGGATAGGTGCTGAGAGTATATATCAAAGTCAGATCTAGGTGGAATATAGGAACCAGACACAAAAACAACATAATCAAAAACTTGATGCTCTCTGAATTGTATTCGGATAGCCTTTCCTTTGCATTGTGACGAAGTCACCTTTGTAGTTTAAGTAGTAGTTTTAAGCTGTATATAGTAGTTATAAGTAATAGAATTAAGTTGTAAATATTAGCTGTAGGGCATAGGGTAGGCGTTAGGGTTAAGGAAGCCCAGCACACACTGGCCACACACCGGCCGCGTGACGTCACCAGCAACATCGCCGTGACGTCACCAGCAACATCGCCGTGACGTCACCAGCAACATCGCCGTGACGTCACCAGCAACATCGCCGTGACGTCATTCGAAACACGGGACGAGGAATCAGGATGGGCCGGCAGAGCCGCATCCCAAGAAGAGAAACGCTGGACCAGCCAATCAGCGGCCAGCAGAGGGGCCCTCCGAGCCACGATCGCGGCAGAGGACCGATAGTGCCGGCAGCGGCAGAGCCCAGGAATGCAAGAATGCATGGAATGCGGAACGGCGCGTGTCATAAAGCGCGGCAGCGCGGCAGCGCGGCAGCGCAGTCGCGCGGGGACAATAGGAATTTGGGTCAAGATCAGATTGAAATCTGATATTCAAAATCACTCGCGGTGGACCCACCAAAGTAATAAGTTGAGTAGTGAAAAGTGATCTAGAAAGTGATCGAGGGACAAAGGCATCGACGATACAAGGACAACGAGGACCCCGACGCGCAAGGAAACAGAAGATCTTGGATACTCAAGAATATAATCACCAGTTACGGGTGAGCACGGCGCAGCAGCCCAATAAATCAAATCTTTGGTGGTGTGTGTGCGCTGGGACCAGCAGTACGAGCAGTACGGCCACTGGGACCTTCCCAAGCCTAGCCTAATCTCAGGGAGTCGCCGCAGGGGTTAGCCCGGGCGAATCCGCGGGCCACCGCGATTCACGGGGCATAGTTGGGGAGGCAGCCCGTCGGTGGACACACCAGGCGGAGCCGCCAGGCCGCGGCGTTTGGGTAAACCAAGCCGTGGTTGTGTAGGTCAGGGTTGCGGGCGCGGGAGCAGGCGGCTGGGATCACCAGAGCCTCGTTTCCCCAGTCTCTAAGGGAGACTGCCCCAGTCCCAGCGTGGGCAGATAGGAACCTGCAATTTTGTGGCCGTTGGCAAAAACCCACACCTAAAATCTCAAAGAAAACGGCGCCTTCATGTTCTGGCGTTTTCACTAAATAAATATTTTCTGGATGGGACTCTGGGTCGCTAAGGTTCATCTTGGCCGTAGTGCATCATTACAGAATGGCGCCCGAACAGGGACCGTCAGGACATAGAGGATGTAAGAATCCTTACTACGGCGGATTAAAGACCCGTCGGCCGAACACGAGATTTTTAGCGGGGGTATACATACATATATGCATGTACATAGAACGGTCAGAAATAGCCAGAAACGACGCACGTGCAGCCGCCATAATGGCACCTTGTTTTTCTCAAAAGTTAGCGAAGGAAAAGGGGAAGAGGAAAGGGCGATAGAAAAATTCCATTCAGTGAACAAAAACTACAGTCTCGACAAAAGCAGGCAGCGAGATTCGCATTTTTAGACAATAAGAAAAGCAACGCATCGCGGCCGCTGCCGACGTCGACAAAACCAAACGTCCATTCACTGCACGTGCAGATCGCGCGATATACACACATGTATATATGTACATGTTTTACATTTGACATATATATATACACGCTAATGCCTCCGCTCTTGGTTGCGCTGCCATCAGGGCAAATATATATATACTGGCCCTTTTGATTTAGGATGACACTCAGTAATACACTTTCGTAGCGATCGCATCGGGAAGATAATTCAAATTCAAAGCAAGGATAAAACAAACTCAAGCAAGGACACCAAGGATAAAACAAACGCAAGCAAGGATAATTATAACAGAGAACATCGCAAGGAATACAAAATATATAAATAATAAATCAAGGATACCCGGGCTGCGGGGAAATAAATAAATCCGGCTGCGGATAAAATAGTAAAAATGAAATCATGGGTAAATAAAACACAGCAAGGATATAATTGAATAAGACACATCGAAGTAATAACAATAAAATAATAATACACGGCGAGGATAATTAAATAAAACAAGTATCAAATAAAACATTAATTAATAAATACGCGGAGAAATAAAACAAATAAACTCGGCCACGAATCAAATAAAATAAATAAATAATATAACAAAGTTTAAAAATAAATAACCCGGCCACGGGACAAAAAAGAAAATAATAATAATAATAATAAATAATAATTAAATTAATTAAAACCCGAGGTACGATAGGAATAATCGAATTACACGACTAGAAAACATCGAATAGAAATAAAGAATAGGAATAATCGACTCAGCGAATAGAACTACCGAATAGAACTACCGAATAGAATTAAAGAATAAAATTAATCGAACCAACGAATAGGACCAATCAATCGGGTCATATTAGAAAATACTGTAAGCAACGATAAATACCAAATAAATTAAACGCCGCGGATAAACATAAAGGAGAACTAGAAATTAATAAATACCGATAAGAAAACCAGGCGAAAAAAATAATAAAATAAAATAAAATAATACCTTTAGATTACCGTCTTACTCTAGTAGACTTTTCCACTTAATTTACCTTCTCTAGCTAACCGTAGGACGATGCTTGGCGTCGTCTTTCTACATAAACTAATTAACGGCGATGTGGAGAGCCCCTACTTGCTAGGCCAGCTCAATTTCCATGTTTCCCGTCTTTCTTCCAGAACCTTTATTCCCTTAGTAGTTAACCACTGTAGGCGAGAGTTTGAAGTACATGAACCCTTTAGGGTTTTATGTACTGATTCCAATCGCCTCTTTAGTAGTATTGAAGGCATTAAAAGCCTTCAAAAACTTAAAACTGTATTGTTGGTAGAACTTGCTCGTAGTGTAACCTAATTTTTCTTCGTCCTATTATATTTTTTCTTCTCTCGCGTCTATCTAGAACGCGATCGTGCCGTACGTCACACGGCTGCGGCCCTCGGTCGGTTGGGCGGGAGGTGGGCGTGGGACACCGCGCAAAAAAAAAATAAATAAAAAAAAAAAATACTAATTAGTGATTTGAGTATCACTAACAAAAAGGAATTGATATATCATAATGAAGAGATTATGCGGAAGGCTTTCAGTTTAAGAAAATAAATATTGAAGAAAGCTAAGCAAATGCTAAATAAAAAGATTTATTTTATTGAGAATATTTAATACTCATTCTTTCGAAATAGTGCCTGAAAATGTTCATCAGTCAGGATAAAAAGCTATTGAATTTAGTCATTATAAAGCTACTAAAAAATTCTTGAGTATCCTATCTAACCTTGTGAAGTTCCTTCTATGTTTTAATATCTGGAGATCAGAAGATTATTTAAATGGGTCTAACTAATATCTAATCCATACATGTTTTTGCTGCTAGTACCTCCAAGAAAATTACTTTACTATGTACTACATCCTATATGTTCACAGAATCATGTGATATAAAAATATAATATTTATTTGGTCCGTTTGTAGTACTCACTTTTTGCTATATCCTTCCCCATATCCTATATCCTATATTCGATATTTCTCTTCATAGCACACGGTCGTGTTTTTGTTTTGTGCTCTGACTTTTTGTGTTTATTTGACTTCAAACCACCGGTGTTTCCTCTAAATGTATCACCTAAATATCTATAATTATATACCGTTTTTCTACCGCGCTTGCATGCACTTTTCTGTGTAATTAATTTGTATTAATAATAACTTTTTAGTTTATGCTAAGACGGTTATCCTATTATCCTCTTTGTTCTTATCCCGTTTTTATTTTTTTTTCCCCCGCTTGAGTGTCGTTTGCTGTTAGCTGCATCTAAGCGGTTCATAGCTCTAATCGCTCTTGTGATTTCTGCTGCTCATATTCTAACCCTTGCGCTCTTTTGTTCTCACTCTCCCTCTCTTTGCTTTTTTGGTACTGATAGTGTGCACAGTGGTTCTAGAGTTGTAATAATTGCGCTGGTCGCGGAGGCAGCCTGGAAGCACGCAACATAAACGTTAATAAATAAGGGCACAGCCGCGAGTCTTAGCTATCTACATTTAAAGTTTGTGTTCAGCAATGTATATAACTAACGCCTTAGTTACCGATTACTAGTTCATAGCTGAAATTAGATATAGCCATAGATTGTGACTATTGGGGCATAAGTGCATATAGCTACAAATCGCTGCTCGCTGTCAAAAAAAAAATTACATCTGAGATCAAAAAGAAACGGAAGTGAAGAAAAAAAAAGCTTCTCTCAGAGGGTATATAAGGCCATAAGCAGTGGGCGACCGGCCCTTTTCTTTATTCTTTCGCAAATTTTTCGCAACCTGTCCGCAACAGCGAAGGCTCGTCACGAGAGCATAAGCGTGCGGATTTCTATTGGTGCCGATCACAGGTGAATAAAAGTGGCCGCGCCGACTCAGTGTCAGTGAGATTAATAGTGAACAAAATATTCTTCACAGCATTGGCACCAAATTGGGAATTATTAATTACCCTAAAACGCTATCTACTGGACCCTATTGGTGACAAATGACGTACCTAACCTAGTTAGAGGAATGTTCGGCGGTGAACCTAGGAAAATCTCTGGGGATCTCTTCGCCCCTCTTGCCAGGGGAATCCTCATCAGCATCAGCAGCAGCAGCCTAGAGGAGCATCGTTTTGATTTTTGGATGGCGCAGCTGCCGAGCTTTTTATTATCAGTGAACAGAACAATTTGTTAGCAGGTGTGCCATGGGTACAGTGAACGCTCGTGAGCATAAGATTTTTGCAAGGCTTAGAGTGGACCCTAAGTTAGTAAAGGGCGATTAAATTGTGAATTAAGAAAATTAAAGCCACTAAAATTATGTGAGATCTCAAAACATTCCCAACTTAATATTCTATATTTTTGAATAAGTGCTACAAAAGTTGAAACCAAATTAAATGAACCGAAAGGAAATGAAATGGATTGCAATAGTTGAATTAGTAAAATTAACGTCGAACACTGAAGATAATATATATAAATAAATTAAATATTATTTTTTTTATTATTTAAGTTTAATTTAAATATGTACTAATTTGCTGCTAAATGTGCAGGATAATTGTTCCCAGTATAGCTGAGTGAAATAATATGAAGTCCATTTGAAATATCTAAATATAAAGTAAACTGAAGCTGCCCTCAGGCAGGAACAGCATAATGTAGAACGTAAAACATTAGGTCCTTCTTATTAGCTTCTACCATTATCTTTAAACACTCCTAACGCCAATTGTAGCTCTCTGCGTAAGATCTTTCGACGTGGGAATTACAGTCAGGTGAGTCTCTGTAACCAATATATTATCACCTGAACGTTTGCGAAGTTTTTCGTAAAGCCGAGATTAAACGTTGAGGGAGGAAGGCTGAGAAGCTCGATAAGGCAGTTCGTGTTGAATATTATGCTGGAGTATTACATATTATATACTTCCACACTACGTTATTAGCATTTTATATGCTTTTATATTTTACCTACCGATGTCTTGTCACCCATTCATATTATTAGCTCTAGCCTTACAATTTGCATAACTTCTCGCATATCATATATCTTTCATGGTTAGATTACCTATATTTCTGCTAAAATTATACTCTTAAGCTTATCTATTATATAAACATACACAACTTTTGTTTGTAAAATAAATATTGTGAATTCGAAAATGAACTAAATAAGTATATTGTTTGAATCCAGACGTGTCGGAATGCTGAGGCCCAATAGAGGTTAACCTTTCAAGGGATTTCTGACTAAGTTCGGTCGACTCAGAGAGCAAGGTAGGGTGGGCGTTTTTCGCAGCTATGCGAAAACCAGTAGGAAGGTTCTCCGTTGTCGAATACTTTTTGTTTCCTTTTAGCACCGTTCCTTCATTATGCAGACGTGGATAGTGGAGGCTACACCTCCCCTTCTGTAGTTTTTTTTAGTACGCGAATTTACTTTATATAATTATTGCTAACGCAAGAGAGCATAACTAAGCAGAACTTTATCTTACCCCCCAGAGCCGGAAATGCAAGCGCGTACTCTGTCTTAGTTAAACCACCAACTACTCTCTAGATCACAACGGCAACGTGATATGTTACAGTTAATAATATTATATAAATGGCGCCCAACGTGGGGCCGATGTTTGCGACAAATATAATCAAACATTGAGCAACTATTAAATAAAGGATTAGGACCGCTAGGTACTGCCTTCGCTGGATACCTAATAAACTTTATGAAACCCTTTTGTATAAGGTACGGGATGATAGACTAGTAATAGAAGAATAACTGTGTGGACAAAAAAAAAAAAAAAAAAGAAATCTTACCAGTTATTAATCCACGGGGTTATGCAAATTTCCATTGCTGATTTAAACTAGTAGATGTACAGATTGGGAGAGGACTTATTAGTGGACCAGATCTACGGTTAACCGACATTGTAATCCTACTAGGCTGAATTAAGCAACTGCACTCAAACGAGGTACCTGTGGGGAAGGAACAGTTGCAGAGACTCAGAGTCACGAACTGCCACCTACGCAGGATCGAATGAGCACTTGTTGTCTACTGCTATCAATTAATGAGGAAAATTAAACCATTTCAGCGTTAGCTATAAGGAACGGAAAATATCGACAGTTATACGAGCATTAGCAGGAAGATACGACTGAGATTCAAACAAGTTTTTTTATGAAGATAAATTTGGCAAAACTCAGCACTGAGAGAAAAAAAAATAAACACATGTATTTAGTGGCGTACAAATAGTTACATTAAAATTTTAGACAATATAAGAACTCTGCACATAGCATGTCTACTTCGCAACTTAGCAGGGAAGACGAAAATAGTCGAGTTAGTAAGGATATTTGCGGGATTTGTATCAGAAAAATTAAGGATCAAGCCCAAGAGTTTCGGACGAGGTGCAATCACAGATTTCACTCAGTCTGTTTTAATTCCCGTCGGGGAGAAAAAACTGTCTGTCCGGTCTGCAGTGAATACCTGCAAATTCCAGCACCTTCCTTAGCCGAAGAGTTGTCTGCATCGCAAATAGGAGCGCAAGATATGCCTCGACTACGATCACAGGGCCTGGAGGAGGCGCAACAAGCCGATGAAGCTCGTTCAAATAGGACTGCAGAACAAGAACACACAACACCAAGTGCAGATACTTCAATCTCCAATAGAGATTCAGAGGTTGTTGTCCGGTTGCATGATGGAATAGCCCAATTAAATATGTATCTAACCCAAACTATGGCACAAATTAGCCAAATGGCATAAGCCATGTCTCAGTTGCCAGCGGCAATAGAAGGAGGCTTCCGGAGGTTATCTACTCAAACGGTGCCCCCATCACAACCAGCGACAGGGCTCCAATCTTTTCAACAATTGTTTCAGATACCCCCTCGTACATCATTAGGTGCCCAAACAGTAGAGCCTCCTGTAAACAATAGAGCGAATACCCTTTTTCCGGGGATGTCGCATAAGTCAAATCAATCAATCAATCAATCGAATAAGTCAAATCATATCCAATTGGAAGATACGTTATTCAGGTTCGTCTTCCATGTCTGTAGACGATTTTGTATACAGGGTGGAAGCTCTCGCCAACCAAACTCTGGATGGTAATTTACAGGTGTTAGAGCGATACGCTAATAACCTTTTTGAAGGCAGTGCTTCAGAGTGGTTTTGGCGCTATCATAAGAGCGTCCCACTAGTTACTTGGGAGCAATTAAGCGCAGCTCTTAAAGCTCAATTTCAGGATGGTCGGAGTGATTTAGAAATCCGGACTGCATTGTCTCAAAGGAAACAAAAATCATCGGAGACCTTTGATAAATTCCATGACGAAATCCTTTCTATTGCGAGTAAACTTTCTATACCAATGACTGAACCCGCTTTATTAGAAGTCTTGAGAGCCAATTTATTGACAGAAATACAGCATGAAATTTTACACGTGCCGATATTTAGTATTTCCCAGCTCCGACACATAGTGCGAACAAGTTCCGCAAGTTCGCGAATTGGTAATACCTAATAATTCTACGGAAGATGAGTCTGAGCAAGAAGAAGAACTTTTACAAGACATTTCTGCAGTAACTCTTAGTTGTTGGAATTGAGGAGCACACGGTCATCGTTACCAGGAATGTGTCGGGGAAAGGAAAGTTTTCTGTTACGGGTGTGGCAAACCAGGAACTTATAAGCCCTCTTGTAAGCGGTGCAATACGTCAAACCAGATGGAAATACAGTCGGGTGTCCCGACAGTAGAATACCATGTACCATTACAAGGCGCGTCCCAAAATTATATAAAAGAAAGAGAATAAGAATAAAAAACTGAGACAAATTTACATATAATGCAAATGTCTTCCCATTCAAGAGCAAAGTCGATAGCTCAGTGGGTAAAGCTACACATACATTTTTGTAAGCAATTGGCCTGGGTTCGAATCAACCCCAGGCATAAGGAATTTTTTTATTTTCAAAACATTAAGTATAGTTCTTTGCTTGCATTCTTTTTGTTTCTTAGTATTAAATACTGTATTTATTTTGATTTACTGGAAAAAAAAAAAAATTGCTAAAAATAAAAAAGTTTTCACTCGTCGCCGACGGGATTCGAACCCGTGACAACTAACATTTGAAAAAGACTTCAGCTTAGCCAGCTGCACCACCAACCAATTCAAAATGAGTAACCTTATTTTCATAGTAATGTGAACATAAGTAAAATGTTTAATGAACGTTTTGATTTATTTGGAGCCCTCTGCCTGGGCCTCTTGTACACGTAATGTGTATAAAGTAAAAAGCCTATATCTCCGCTATTTATGGCACGATCGCAATAAAATTGGGACAGTCTGTGTATTTTGATAAAATGCATTAAGCTTTTTAATATGGTTTACATAACTTTATAAATTTCGGAGCTATACGTTTTTTTCAAATAGCTCCTCCAAAAAGGGGAGCAGCAAAAATTTAAAACAAACTTGATCTGCGTGCAGATATAAGAAGTCTAAATCCAAAGTTTGGTGTCTCTAGCTCTTATAGTCTCTGAGATCTAGGCGTTCATACAGACAGACGGACAGACGGACAGACGGACAGACGGACAGACGGACAGACGGACGGACGGACGGACAGACGGACATGGCTATATCGACTCCTTTAGTGGTCCTGACCAATATTTAGGTAACTTTTGAGGGTCTGCCACGCCTCCTTCTGCCTGTTACAGAAAATCGCACTCGCACAAAACTATAATACTTTTGTACCTTTGGTACATGGTATAAAAACGTATTAGGCCGTGCACCGATCGGTGCACGCAGACCGAACCCGTCTCCGGACGCGAACACAGAATAGAGGATAATTCAGAAATTCTTATTAACTCAAATATGTCAACCCCACCGGAAATACCAAATCGTACAAACGTACAACTACCAGATTGTGCTTTAAAGCAGTCGTTGAGTCTAAGCAGATCTCAACAACGGCTTTCCTCGTATAGGAAAAATTGTAAGATGGAGAAGCAAGCCCTCCTTTCGTCTATCATAAATAATACCCAAGACTGCAGGCCGTATGAAGCCGATGGCTCTTGGTCATCCCCGGTCGTTCTGGTACGTAAGCCCGGCAAGGTTCGGCTGTGCGTCGACTGCAGGAAAATTAACGAGGTAACCGTTAAGAACGCCTATCCGATGCCTCTAATTGAGGGTATTCTAAGCCGACTTCCCAAAGCTGAATTCATATCTAGTATCGATCTAAAGGATGCCTACTGGCAAATACCTTTAGAAGAGAGTGCCCGAGACAAAACGGCATTTACAGTTCCAGGCAGGCCTCTTTATAGATTCACTGTAATGCCTTTCGGACTAGCGAATGCCCCCCAAACCATGTGTAAGCTCATGGATAAAGTTATTCCGCCTTCATTGAACGAAGTCTTTGTCTATCTCGATGACCTGTTAGTGGTGTCATCTTCATTTGATAAACATCTCTCTGTCTTAGCAGAAGTAGCGAACAGACTAGCGCTAGCTGGTCTTACTATTAATGTGGGAAAATCCTATTTTTGCCGAAAAGAGGTAAAGTATCTTGGTCATGTAATCGGACACGGGACAATTCAAACAGATCCGGAAAAAGTAGAAGCTATTAAGGAATTCCCAGTGCCGCGTTCGGTGAAGCAAGTCCGAAGGTTTCTTGGTCTTACCGGATGGTATCACAAATTCGTGCACAATTATGCCGGCGTTGCCGCTCCGATAACAGATACTTTGAAACTTAAGCGGAAGTTTGAATGGACAGCAAGCGCTCAGAGTGCATTTGAGTTACTCAAGCAATTATTGTGCGAAAGTCCGGTTTTACACAGTCCCGATTTTAGTAAGCCGTTCGCTATTCACTGCGATGCTAGCAACACAGGTGTCGGAGGAGTATTGATGCAAGCAGACAGCGGGGGTAATGAAGTTCCGATTGCGTATATGTCACGCAAATTAAATCAGAGCCAACGTAACTATTCGGTTACAGAAAAAGAGTGTCTTGCCGCTGTTATGTGTGTGAAGAAATTTAGACCTTATGTGGACGGACAAGAATTCTCTATCATTACAGACCATGCTTCTCTAGAGTGGTTGATGTCTCAACCTGATTTGGGATCAAGGTTAGGGCGTTGGTCAGGGAAACTTGGAAGGTACACTTTTAAGATTGTCCATAGGAAGGGAGCGCGAAACATTGTGCCAGACGCTCTGTCAAGAGTCTTTACGGAAGATCTGTCAGCCATCCAATTGGATAACTTCGTAAACCTGGAGTCTGAACACTTCAAGGAGACAAAGTATCTGGAAATAAGGAATAACATTTTGAAAGATTCTTCTAGATTACCAGATTTGAAAGTAGTAGACCAATTGATCTATCGGCGAATGGAGCATGTAACAGGGGATAAGATAGCAGATGACCTATGCTGGAAATTGTGGATTCCTGAAGGGTTAATTCCGCACGTTCTTAAACTTTGTCACGAGCATCCACTTTCCGCTCACAGCGGTATAATTAAGACACTGGAGCGTATACGACGCTATTATTATTGGCCAAATCTTGTAACTGATGTAAAAGAGTTTATTAACAATTGCATTGTCTGTAAATGTAGCAAACACCCAAATTATACATTGCGACCAGTCATGGGAAAACCAACAGAAACCGTAAGGTTCTTCCAGAAAATATATATTGACTTTTTGGGACCATATCCCCGTAGTAAGTCCGGAAATATTGGTATTTTCGTGGTCGTAGACCATTTTTCAAAATTTCCGTTTCTAAAACCCGTAAAAAAGTTTACTGCCGAGGCAATCATTCCATACATGGAAGAAGAGCTGTTTCATTGTTTCGGAGTCCCTGAATCAGTTTTGTCTGACAATGGTGTACAATTCAAATCGGAAAAATTCAATGCGGTATTGCAGAAGTATCAGGTGCGACGTATCTATACGGCTGTTTATGCTCCGCAGGCCAATGCGGCCGAGCGAGTGAACCGATCGGTGTTAGCTGCGATAAAATCCTATATTAGTAGCGATCAAACTAATTGGGATGAACAACTTAGTTCTATTGCATGTTCTTTGCGTTCCAGCCTACATTCAGCCATTAACAACAGTCCATATCGTGTAGCTTTTGGTCAGCAAATGATCACTAGTGGAGCTGTCTACCCATTACTTCGAAATTTGGAGCTGCTTGACGATCGTCATATTGTATATGATCATGACGATTCTCTTAATTTGATTCGCAAAAATGCGCAAAAATCGATGCAAAAGCAACACCAGCGGAATGAAAACACATACAACTTGCGTAGCCGTGAAGTATCTTTCCAGGTGGGGCAGGAAGTGTTTCGGCGGAATCATCAACTAAGTAATTTTGCAAAAGGATTTAACGCCAAACTCGCTCCAACGTTCACCAAAGCCAGAATCAGAAAAAAAGTTGGAACTAACTGTTAGGAACTTGAAGATATGCAGGGAAAATTTATGGGAAAATACCATGCCAAGGACATTAAACAATAATCCTCATAACTTTCACTCTTCGCTCCAAGCGTTTAGCACCCTTAGGTGTCAACACCTAAGTGTGGTTTTGTTAAGGGGGAGTGTAATAATTGCGCTGGTCGCGGAGGCAGCCTGGAAGCACGCAACATAAACGTTAATAAATAAGGGCACTGCCGCGAGTCTTAGCTATCTACATTTAAAGTTTGGGTTCAGCAATGTATATAACTAACGCCTTAGTTACCGATTACTAGTTCATAGCTGAAATTAGATATAGCCATAGATTGTGACTATTGGGGCATAAGTGCATATAGCTACAAATCGCTGCTCGCTGTCAAAAAAAAAAATTACATCTGAGATCAAAAAGAAACGGAAGTGAAGAAAAAAAAAGCTTCTCTCAGAGGGTATATAAGGCCATAAGCAGTGGGCGACCGGCCCTTTTCTTTATTCTTTCGCAAATTTTTCGCAACCTGTCCGCAACAGCGAAGGCTCGTCACGAGAGCATAAGCGTGCGGATTTCTATTGGTGCCGATCACAGGTGAATAAAAGTGGCCGCGCCGACTCAGTGTCAGTGAGATTAATAGTGAACAAAATATTCTTCACAGCATTGCCACCAAATTGGGAATTATTAATTACCCTAAAACGCTGTCTACTGGACCCTATTGGTGACAAATGACGTACCTAACCTAGTTAGAGGAATGTTCGGCGGTGAACCTAGGAAAATCTCTGGGGATCTCTTCGCCCCTCTTGCCAGGGGAATCCTCATCAGCATCAGCAGCAGCAGCCTAGAGGAGCATCGTTTTGATTTTTGGATGGCGCAGCTGCCGAGCTTTTTATTATCAGTGAACAGAACAATTTGTTAGCAGGTGTGCCATGGGTACAGTGAACGCTCGTGAGCATAAGATTTTTGCAAGGCTTAGAGTGGACCCTAAGTTAGTAAAGGGCGATTAAATTGTGAATTAAGAAAATTAAAGCCACTAAAATTATGTGAGATCTCAAAACATTCCCAACTTAATATTCTATATTTTTGAATAAGTGCTACAAAAGTTGAAACCAAATTAAATGAACCGAAAGGAAATGAAATGGATTGCAATAGTTGAATTAGTAAAATTAACGTCGAACACTGAAGATAATATATATAAATAAATTAAATATTATTTTTTTTATTATTTAAGTTTAATTAAAATATGTACTAATTTGCTGCTAAATGTGCAGGATAATTGTCCCCAGTATAGCTGAGTGAAATAATATGAAGTCCATTTGAAATATCTAAATATAAAGTAAACTGAAGCTGCCCTCAGGCAAGAACAGCATAATGTAGAACGTAAAACATTAGGGCCTTCTTATTAGCTTCTACCATTATCTTTAAACACTCCTAACGCCAATTGTAGCTCTCTGCGTAAGATCTTTCGACGTGGGAATTACAGTCAGGTGAGTCTCTGTAACCAATATATTATCACCTGAACGTTTGCGAAGTTTTTCGTAAAGCCGAGATTAAACGTTGAGGGAGGAAGGCTGAGAAGCTCGATAAGGCAGTTCGTGTTGAATATTATGCTGGAGTATTACATATTATATACTTCCACACTACGTTATTAGCATTTTATATGCTTTTATATTTTACCTACCGATGTCTTGTCACCCATTCATATTATTAGCTCTAGCCTTACAATTTGCATAACTTCTCGCATATCATATATCTTTCATGGTTAGATTACCTATATTTCTGCTAAAATTATACTCTTAAGCTTATCTATTATATAAACATACACAACTTTTGTTTGTAAAATAAATATTGTGAATTCGAAAATGAACTAAATAAGTATAATGTTTGAATCCAGACGTGTCGGAATGCTGAGGCCCAATAGAGGTTAACCTTTCAAGGGATTTCTGACTAAGTTCGGTCGATCAAGGTAGGGTGGGCGTTTTTCGCAGCTATGCGAAAACCAGTAGGAAGGTTCTCCGTTGTCGAATACTTTTTGTTTCCTTTTAGCACCGTTCCTTCATTATGCAGACGTGGATAGTGGAAGCTACACCTCCCCTTCTGTAGTTTTTTTTAGTACGCGAATTTACTTTATATAATTATTGCTAACGCAAGAGAGCATAACTAAGCAGAACTTTATCTTACCCCCCAGAGCCGGAAATGCAAGCGCGTACTCTGTCTTATATAAACCACCAACTACTCTCTAGATCACAGCGGCAACGTGATATGTTACAGAGTCTGTGAAAATGTCCCAGAATATTGTCTGTAATATAAAGAAAAATGTTTTGGTAGAACAGCCGAGTATTCATTGCTGGCTTTGCGATGCAGTAGTGCATGCTAAGTGCATTGAGATGACAGGTCGAATAGCTGACGCAGTGTCCAGCAAAAAGGTCCTGCATTATTAATGTGAGGCCTGTCAACCGGTTGAGATCATGGCCAAGATCATGGCCACTTTTCGCAAGGCGAATGACCTTTTCTGAATCGGATGCTAGGATATCGGCAGCCGCTTAGCCAGCAGTTTCCGTGTTGTCCGTTGTATCCGCTGGGCAGCCAAAATCTTTGGCTCTGCAAATCTTCGTAGAAAAATTTATTTATTTACTTATTTATTTATTTAGAAAAATGGCAAATAACTGCCATGTAAGGCCGTACCCTTACCTCTGACCGAATCAGGGAGTGTTTTTTAAAGATGTGCTCCGACTCACATCAAATGGTAGTACTCATTGTACAAAGAACATAAAACATGAAAAGGCTCATGCATATCGAGGTTTGTCCTGCAGACCTCCAGGGCAACGGGTCGAAAGTGACGAGAAGACCTTGTAGGAACCGAGAGCCTTTAAAGGTTCAAGAGGTACTTCGAGGAAATGTGACCATGTATGAGTTTGTGTAAGAACATTACTCCATGGCAGGTCCGAAGGTCCTTAAGCGTAGGCAGGCCTAAAAGCCGCAGTCTGTCTAAGTAGGAAGGCAGATGACGATGAGGATCCCAGCTTAAACCACGAAGAGCAAACAAGAGGAATTGTTTCTGTACCGATTCTATAAGATCCTGACACTTCGCGTACTGGGGTGACCACACACAAGAGCAGTTTTCCAGAATGAGACGAACAAGAGAGACAAAAAGAAGTTTGATGGTGTAGGGATCATCAAACTTCTGGACCAGCGCTTAACAAACGCGAAGACACCCTTAGCTTTACCAACAATTAAACTGATGTGATCGTTGAAATTTAAATTGTGTGTAAACAAAACTCCAAGGTCTGTGACTGAGTAAATGCGTTCAAGAACACCAGTCTCTAAGTAATAATTGGCAAGGAAACAGTTTTTCCGATAAAATGACATAGATTTGCATTTAGAGTTATTAAGAAACAGCAGATTGTTGATTCACCAAGTTTGCATGTTATTCAGGTCAGTTTGTAAAAGCATATGAGACTCAGAGTTAGTCAGAGGCAAGCATAGTTTTACGTCATCAGCGTACATCATTATCTGAGAATGAGCAACTACATTGGGCAAGTCGTTGATGAAAATAACAAAAAGAAGCGGTCCGAGGTGGCTTCCTTGCGGAACACCTGAAGTTACGTGAACTAGATCTGAGAAAGAGCCCTTAAAAGCTACTCTCTGAGTCCGGTTACACAAATATATTGCAATCCAGTCAGTCAGCAAAGGAGGGAAGCCCAGTAATGAAATTTTTTTTGAGAAAAGCTGGTGATTCACAGAGTCAAACGCTCTGCTGAAATCTGTAAAGATAACGTCAGTCTAGGTATTGTTTTTAAAGACGTTTTTTATAACAGCACAGAACTCAAGAAGGTTTGTTGTGGTAGATCTTTGTTTCATGAAACCATGCTGCGAGGCGGACATAAATGAGCTGCATTGGTGCTGCAGTTGAGCAGTAATCAGTGATTCAAAAAGCTTGGGAATCGCACTAAGTTTAGAAATACCTCTGTAGTTCTCGATATTTGACTTGCTACCCTTTTTATGAAGCGGAATTATTAAGGACACCTTCCAAGTATCGGGGAAAAACGACATGTTAAGAGATAACTAAAAGAGCTTTGACAAAGGACTACATAACGCATTAGCACAATATCTCAATACACAACTAGGGACAAGATCGGGACCAGAAGAGAAGGATGGCTTAAGAGATTTTAAGTTCCTAAGAACATCGTCTTCGCTAATAGTGGGCATAAAAATGACGTTGGAGTGCGGCAGAGAATAATTATACATCGACGTTATATCAAAAGAAGAGGTAGACTACATAACGCATTAGCACAATATCTCAATACACAACTAGGGACAAGATCGGGACCAGAAGAGAAGGATGGCTTAAGAGATTTTAAGTTCCTAAGAACATCGTCTTCGCTAATAGTGGGCATAAAAATGACGTTGGAGTGCGGAAGAGAATAATTATACATCGACGTTATATCAAAAGAAGAGGTAGAACACGTGGACTGGAAAAATTTTGCGAATAAGTTCGCAATGTCAAGCTCAGCGGAGGCAGACTCAGTTATTAGATGAAGACGGAAAGGGAAGAGGTGTGATTTTCGTTTAGAATTGACGAAAGCGTAAAATTGCTTCGGATTTGCCTGAAACTCACTTCTGCATCGATTTAAATGATTATTATAGCATTCTGAATTGTGCGTCAAGAAATCGGAGCGAGCTACTAAGTATCTAGCACGGTCTGCTTGTAGTCCGGTTCGGCTGAATTTTTTGAAAAGTCTGGATTTAACATTTTTTAGATACGAAAGACGACGGGAAAACCAAGGGGTTTGTGAGAGTTAACAGGAGAGGAAAATGAAGGGACGAACGTATAAAAACAAGAATATAAAATGTCGTAGAAACGTTCAACCAGCTAAAAGAAATCGTCAGTATCATTCAAAACGGTCCAGTCGATTGAGGATAAATGAGTATTCATGTCCGTGAAATTGGCCCTGCGAAAGCAGCGAAAAGTTGCAGGCTCGGCAGCAGCGCAAGGCAGTAAGGCAGGAGCCGAAGCCTCGAGTAATATCTCGATGGTAGGGTGGTAAGCATCTTCGGGACAAGAAAGAGGGTAAATTCTAGTGACATATGCATTAGAGAAGTCCGACACAAAGATGAGGTCTAAGATTTTATCACAGCAGTTTTTAATACTATTTAATTGTCCTAAAGAAAGGTCAATAAGTCCGTGAATGAAGTCATGAGGGACAGAGGGAATGAGAATATTAGAGTCAGGTGAGGGTATCCAGGATATAGGAGGAAGGTTAAAGTCACCGTAAACAATGAGGTGGCCATTAGCACCAAGAATGGAGTGAATGCTCTGAATTAAGGATAGGTGCTGAGAGTATATATCAAAGTCAGATCTAGGTGGAATATAGGAACCAGACACAAAAACAACATAATCAAAAACTTGATGCTCTCTGAATTGTATTCGGATAGCCTTTCCTTTGCATTGTGACGAAGTCACCTTTGTAGTTTAAGTAGTAGTTTTAAGCTGTATATAGTAGTTATAAGTAATAGAATTAAGTTGTAAATATTAGCTGTAGGGCATAGGGTAGGCGTTAGGGTTAAGGAAGCCCAGCACACACTGGCCACACACCGGCCGCGTGACGTCACCAGCAACATCGCCGTGACGTCACCAGCAACATCGCCGTGACGTCATTCGAAACACGGGACGAGGAATCAGGATGGGCCGGCAGAGCCGCATCCCAAGAAGAGAAACGCTGGACCAGCCAATCAGCGGCCAGCAGAGGGGCCCTCCGAGCCACGATCGCGGCAGAGGACCGATAGTGCCGGCAGCGGCAGAGCCCAGGAATGCAAGAATGCATGGAATGCGGAACGGCGCGTGTCATAAAGCGCGGCAGCGCGGCAGCGCAGTCGCGCGGGGACAATAGGAATTTGGGTCAAGATCAGATTGAAATCTGATATTCAAAATCACTCGCGGTGGACCCACCAAAGTAATAAGTTGAGTAGTGAAAAGTGATCTAGAAAGTGATCGAGGGACAAAGGCATCGACGATACAAGGACAACGAGGACCCCGACGCGCAAGGAAACAGAAGATCTTGGATACTCAAGAATATAATCACCAGTTACGGGTGAGCACGGCGCAGCAGCCCAATAAATCAAATCTTTGGTGGTGTGTGTGCGCTGGGACCAGCAGTACGAGCAGTACGGCCACTGGGACCTTCCCAAGCCTAGCCTAATCTCAGGGAGTCGCCGCAGGGGTTAGCCCGGGCGAATCCGCGGGCCACCGCGATTCACGGGGCATAGTTGGGGAGGCAGCCCGTCGGTGGACACACCAGGCGGAGCCGCCAGGCTCCAAGCCGTGGTTGTGTAGGTCAGGGTTGCGGGCGCGGGAGCAGGCGGCTGGGATCACCAGAGCCTCGTTTCCCCAGTCTCTAGTGGAGGGTCCGGCCGCTGGTAAATTCCAGGGCCAGTAGCATTTTCCCGCCCCAGCGTGGGCAAATAGGAACCTGAAATTTTGTGGCCTTTGGCAAAAACCCACACCTAAAATCTCAAAGAAAACGGCGCCTTCATGTTCTGGCGTTTTCACTAAATAAATATTTTCTGGATGGGACTCTGGGCCGCTGAGGTTCATCTCGGCCGTAGTGCATCATTACAGAATGGCGCCCGAACAGGGACCGTCAGGACATGGAGGATGTAAGAATCCTTACTACGGCGGATTAAAGACCCGTCGGCCGAACACGAGATTTTTAGCGGGGGTATACATACATATATGTATGTACATACAACTGTCAGAAATTGACAGAAACGACGCACGTGCAGCCGCCATAACGGCACCTTGTTTTTCTCAAAAGTTAGCGAAGGAAAAGGGGAAGAGGAAAGGGCGATAGAAAAATTCCATTCAGTGAACAAAAACTACAGTCTCGACAAAAGCAGGCAGCGAGATTCGCATTTTTAGACAATAAGAAAACCAATGCATCGCGGCCGCTGCCGACGTCAGAACCAAACGTCCATTCACTGCACGTGCAGATCGCGCGATATACACACATGTATATATGTACATGTTTTATATTTGAGTACATATTTTACATACGCATATTTGACATATATATATATACGCTAATGCCTCCGCTCTTGGTTGCGCTGCCATCAGGGCAGGGACCAAATATATATATACTGGCCCTTTTGATTTAGGATGACACTCAGTAATACACTTTCGTAGCGATCACATCGGGAAGATAATTCAAATTCAAAGCAAGGATAAAACAAACTTAAGCAAGGACACCAAGGATAAAACAAACGCAAGCAAGGATAATTATAACAGAGAACACCTCAAGGAATACAAAATATATAAATAATAAATCAAGGATACCCGGGCTGCGGGGAAATAAATAAATCCGGCTGCGGATAAAATAGTAAAAACGAAATCATGGGTAAATAAAACACAGCAAGGATATAATTGAATAAGACACATCGAAGGAATAACAATAAAATAATAATACACGGCGAGGATAATTAAATAAAACAAGGATCAAATAAAACATTAATTAATAAATACGCGGAGAAATAAAACAAATAAACTCGGCCACGAATTAAATTAAATAAATAAATAATATAACAAAGTTTAAAAATAAATAACCCGGCCACGGGACAAAAAAAAAATAATAATAACAATAATAAATAATAATTAAATTAATTAAAACCCACGGTACGATAGGAACAATCGAATTACACGACTAGAAAACATCGAATAGAAATAATGAATAGGAATAATCGACTCAGCGAATAGAACTACCGAATAGAATAAATGAATAAAACAAGAAAGGAAGCTAACTTCGGCTCACCGAAGTTTGTATACCCTAGCAGAGTTTAAACAAAAAATTAAAAACGAAATTCTGAAATAATAATTTGTTGCCAAATCTCAAATTTGATGGCAATGGTTTGAAACACGGCTAAGCTGTGGTTTTTTTATTTTCCTGATTGTTCCTATGGAAGCTATAGGATATAGTCAGCCGATTTTCATGAAATTAAAATCGAAATTCAGGAATACTAAAATATGGGTAACTATCAAATTTGGAAGCTATAGGATATAGTCAGCAAATTTTCATGAAATTAAAACCGAAATTCGGAAATAATACTAAATGGGCAAATATCAAATTTGAAAATTGGTTGAAAACTGACAAAGTTATAATTGTTTTTTGAAAATTTTTCGGATCGTTCCTCTGGCAGCTTATGATATAGTGGTCCGATCCGGCCCGTTCCGACATATGTACGAGTGAGAGTATATAGAAGCCTAACTGCAAAGTTTCATTCAGATAGCTTTAAAACTGAGGGACTAGTTTGCGTAGAAACGGACAGACGGACAGACGGACAGACGAAAATTTGGTTGCGATCAGATAAAAATTGTCGAAGTTATTAAAAAAATAATTTTGTATGACCACCAAAGGCTGCTGGCAGCATGCCTCATTTGGTTGACCAATTAGACCAACTAAATATTCTTATCCGTTCTTGGTTGTGTTCGGAAAATAATCTTATAAGATATTCGAGAAGCAATTTTAATAAATGCTAATAATTATTAGCCGCTTAAATCAGTGGTCGGCGCGTCGCAACCACATGTGGTTGGAAGAGCCTCTGCCGGCAGCGCTGCCAGCACACAGACAGTACGCTCGAAGTATCAGTTACACTGCTCTGGCTAAATCTAGCCACTTTCAGCGGAAAATAGCTATTTTTATAGTAAGAGCTATTGATTTTGCATAGAAAACCAAATGCTAGCTATATTATTATATAGTTATATTATCATATCTGGACATAGAAGTCGTTTATTCACTCACACATATGCTATTTTGGATTGCAATTGTGATAGTGCCGACCACTGCACTATGGGGATTTTGCCCGATTTTGTGGAATAAATTAATAACTCGTGAACTATCTAAGATATTTTAGTGGGTTTTTTTTATAGTGTTCTACATAATTTTACACACCTTTTGGAAAGTGAAAAGTACCCCCCACCCCTATAATTTTAATTTTAAATTAAAATTTTTTATTTAAAAAATAAATAAAATTGTTTATACCCAATTTTAATTTATAATTTTATCATTTTGTTGAAAAACTGTAAATACCACAGCACCCAAATTTTTTATTAAAGAAAAAAAAAATGGTTTAATTAAAAAAATTTTTTTTTTATTTTTAAAAATAAAAAATTTTATACAAAATTTTACTTTATATGTTTTTAATTAACAATTTCAATGTTATAAAAAACATAAAATCATAAATACAGCATCTTTTTTTTCTGGGAAACCATTTTGCCTCGCCACACTTCCAGCAGGGCTGCGTTTCTGACCAAGAGGTTGGTTCCTAAAAAACGATATTACGCGAAAAGTCGCGCCCAGCGCACGATAAGACGATATGTCCTGCATTCACAATTAATGACTCTACAACATGGATATAGTCACTCACTGAACATTTTTGAACATTTTTTTAAAACTCTATTGAAAGTTGAACTTTCTTCCCAAAACGCAAACGAAAACATCACATGCTACATTTACAAATTGTTAAAATTTGTCGCACATAACAAGAAAAATATTTGTATTTACATAAAGTACATACTTGAAAAATTCAAATTCATTTTAAATTTCGCTTTTTTGCCGTGCCTTCTTCAAGAATTTTAGAATTGAAAATGAGCTTCAAATTTAAGCCGAATGCTATCGATATACATGCAGTTGCAACAGATTACTTTAACAGCTGGTATTTAAATACTAGACTGTTAAGTTAACATTTCCGATATGTTAAAAAATAGTTTGATGTTTTCTTAATACATAGAAATAAAAAAATTGAAAATCGGCATACTTTTATAAAATACATTTATTCCACAAAATCGGGCAAAATCCCCATAGTGCACTGGCTTAAATGCAATAATACCGCGTTTTTACACACATAGATACATGTGTATGTATTTTTGTATGCTTTTGCATTTGTCCGTTATGTTCAAAATTGTATTAACTGTTTTTTCTGGCGTCCTGACGCTTTTCTGGTTTAAGTATGGGTAGCGGGTATCTCACAGTCGAGCTCACTCGACTGTAGCTTTCTTACTTGTTTTTTTATTTTCCTGATTGTTCCTATGGAAGCTATAGGATATAGTCAGCCGATTTTCATGAAATTAAAATCAAAATTCAGAAATACTAAAATATGGCTAAATATCAAATTTGGCGAAAATATGTTGTAATCTGACAAAGTTATGGTTTTTTCTTTTATTTTCCTGATTGTTCCTATGGAAGCTATAGGGTATAGTCAGCCGATTTTCATGAAATTAAAATCGAAATTCAGGAATACTAAAATATGGGTAACTATCAAATTTGGTGAAAATATGTTGAAAACTGACAAAGTTATGAATTTTTCTTTTATTTTCCTGATTGTTCCTATGGAAGCTATAGGATATAGTCAGCCGATTTTCATGAAATTAAAATCAAAATTCAGGAATAATAAAATATGGCTAAATATCAAATTTGGTGAAAATATGTTGAAAACTGACAAAGTTATGGTTTTTTCTTTTATTTTCCTGATTGTTCCTATGGAAGCTATAGGATATAGTCAGCCGATTTTCATGAAATTAAAACCGAAATTCGGAAATAATACTAAATGGGCAAATATCAAATTTGGTGAAAATTGGTTGAAAACTGACAAAGTTATAATTGTTTTTTGAAAATTTTTCGGATCGTTCCTCTGGCAGCTTATGATAAAGTGGTCCGATCCGGCCCGTTCCGACATATGTACGAGTGAGAGTATATAGAAGCCTAACTGCAAAGTTTCATTCAGATAGCTTTAAAACTGAGGGACTAGTTTGCGTAGAAACGGACAGACGGACAGACGGACAGACGGACATGGCTAGATCGACTCGGCTGTTGATCCTGATCAAGAATATATATACTTTATAGGGTCGGAGATGCTTCCTTCACTGCGTTGCAAACTTCTGACTGAAACTAATATACCCTGCTAGGATATAATAAATAAAATACGAATCGAACGTAGCGGATAAAAGAAATTAATAAATAGACTAAGCGAAAAAAATAAATAAATAAGATTAGGTATACAAAAAAAACACAAGAGCTAATACATAGAATACCAACCGAGAATTCAAGGCGAAATGAAATAATAAATAAACATCCGCGGAAACCAAAGCATAAGACAAAAAAAAAAAATAATAAAATAATAATACAGATATATATCAATAAACAACCAAGGAAAATAATACACATCGAGAACTTAGTAAAATAATAATATCATTGGTGTTACATGGATCAGCTACCGGAAGAAGCTGGAGTTGAAGACCATTCTCCTCGAGTTCGGGTTGGAATGCGGAGGCACCGTGGAAGAACAGCGATCGCGGCAACCGGATCACGCCGAAGGAGTACGGGTTCGTCTCGAGGAATTAGAAAGAAACTTTGGAAATGCCCCTACCGGAGATGCGAAGTTACTTTCGCCGATGTACTTGGACTCGGAAGCTAATTCACCGGGATCTGCAGCGCCGACGGCACCACTTACACTTTTGCTGCCACGGAGCACTTCTCCATCCGCAGGACGACGACTGCCGACGAAGACCGAGGACCCGCCGCGTACAACGAATTATCAGGGAGACCCGGGAGCCGCTCTACTGGATCGAATGATGAAATGGGGACTCTCATTCAACGGGACCACGCATCCACTTAGCTTCATTGAACACATCGAGGAACGGGCCGATACCGGCCGGATCGACCGCAAGTATCTAGCCACGGCTTTGGTAGTGCTTCTAACTGGCCGCGCCGAGAGCTGGTATAGGACCAGTGGACTACGGGATGCCACTTAAACAGAAGTTCGCAAAGAGTTTTTGGATTTCTTCTTGCCGCCGCGCTATTACCAACGGCTGGACGACGAAATCAGAGCACACTTTCAGAGGCCCAACGAACCCTTCAAGGAGTACTTGGTGGACCTGCGCCTACAAATGCGCCGGGCAGGATTCACACCGGAGCGTGAACTCGAACGAGTCTACGACAACATGCTGCCGGAGTACCAACTTTTCACCAGGAGGCAGGATTTTCGTACCCTGAAGGAATTAACTCGCTTAGTGGTCGACTACGACAGCCGACGGCATCATCCATGTCAAGCAACGCCAGTAGGAACGCAAGCATGAGCTGAGCGACGGCATCATCATCAGGACAAGCACCGGTAAACGTACGGGAGGCGGAATGTCGAAACCCCAGGATAACCTTCTGTTGGGGCTGTGGACGCCGGGAGATCAGGACAATAGAATGTTGTCGACAACGGGCTTCGGGAAACGGCAACGGGCCTCGCGTGACCGGGAATCACCCGAGGAACCCAGCCAACCCGAACAACTAGAAGAAACAATACTCAAGCAACGCCGGGGGCGCATCCGAGCCGCCAACACCATGGAGGGACGACGATTCATGGCCACCCTGGACACAAGAGCTACTCATAGCTTCATCAGCGAGGACTTAGCAAATCAACTGGACAACAAACGGCAGCTGACAAAGGCCCTAGCAGAAGATATCTACTGTGACAATCGTAGCACGCCGACCATCTTACTAGTAATGACGGACGCGCTGGATGATGTGTTGGTAGGGATGAATTCCTTGTGCGGGATCGGAGCCACCATCCAGTGTGGGGGACAGGTCCTCAACTTGATGCCGGAAGAGCACACGATGCCGCCGTGGACTCAAACACAGACGATACAGGAGGGAGCAGAGATGCCGCCGTGGGCACGGATACGGACGACAACAGAAGGAGCAGCAGAGATGTCGCCGTGAGCACGGACGCGGACGATGTCCACCAGGACGAGAGACACAGCAGAGCCACGCTCTGAGCAACGGGAGCCACGCTCCACACACGACGAACAGCAACGGGAGCCACGCTCCACACACAAGGAACAGCGAACATCTGGCACGGTTACCCAGGAGGGGCCGGCTGCCACCCATCGAGGACATTCAGCAGAGCCACGCTCTGGACAACGAGGGTCATCTGGCGCGGTTACCCAGGAGGGGCCGGCTGCCACTCAGCAAGGACAACGACAAGCACAGAGGCCGATGCCACAGCTACGCACTAGGCCGAACCAACTACGAGAACAGACCTCGAGAACGCCCACGACAACAAGTCGGGATGCGCAAGCACCCACGACGACCAGCTGGAAACACGTCTTACCCGTGGCTGATGCCATCGACTACAGGCAACTCAACGAAAACTTTGTACCGGACGCATACCCGCTGCCAAGGATTCATCAGATCTTGGAGCGACTACGGAACGCGAAGTATATATCGACGCTGGACTTAAAGAACGGGTACTGGCAAATCCCGGTGGCTCATGAGAGCCGGGAATGCACAGCCTTCACGGTTCCGGGCCGAGGTTTATTCCATTGGCGAGTCATGCCTTTTGGACTTCACTCGGCGCCCGCAACCTTTCAACGGGCTTTGGATACGGTCATAGGGCCAGACATGGAACCGCACGCGTTCGCTTACTTGGACGACATCATTGTCATTGGGTCAACCCTGGAGGAACATGTAGCGAACCTGAGGGAAGTGTTTCGCCGACTACGAAGATCCAACTTACGGTTTAACAAGGAAAAGTGTCACTTTTTCCAGCGACACATCGCCTACTTGGGGCATGTAATAAGCGAAGAGAGAATTCACACGGACCCGGACAAAGTGGCCGCGATACGCGAGTTGCAGCCGCCAACTTGCCTGAAGGAACTCCGGAGATGCCTGGGAATCGCTTCCTGGTATCGTCGATTTGTTCCCAACTTCGCCGATATTGTGGAACCGATAACATCGCTGCTGTAGAAGCGCCAGAAGTGGGACTGGACATCGAGGAAAGATCAGGCCTTCCAGGAATTAAAGGCTAAGTTAACGGAACCACTCGTCTTAGTCTGTCCGGACTTCGAGCAGAAGTTCGTACTACATACGGCCGCCAGCGAATATGGCATTGGAGCCGTACTAACGCAGGCCATCGATGGACAAGAGCGAGTGGTGGCCTACGCCAACCGCCGTCTGAACAGCGCAGAGAGGAACTACTCGGTGACGGAGAAGGAATGCCTCGCCATTGTATGGGCAATACGGAAGATGCGGTGCTACATCAAGGGATACCGTTTTGACGTCATTACGGATCACCAGGCCTTAAAGTGGCTGAACTCCATCGACAACCCGACAGGCAGAATCGCCCGCTGGGCACTCGAGCTGCAGCAGTATCAATACGATGTTCACTACCGGAGAGAGGCCTATAATTTAGTGGCAGACGCCCTCTCACGCCAACCGCTGCCCGTAACGCAGCAAGCACAGGTACAAAGGAACAAACTGCAAGTGGGTCACAAGGATGTTGGAGAAAGTTCGGACTGAACCAGCCAAGTTCCCGGAGGACAGGGAAGAAAGCGGACAGATTTATCGCCGCATCGGGCTACGGCCACACCAGGAGGAGTACACACCATGGAAGCTGTGTGTAGGAGCGGATTATCGGCATCGGGTTCTACAGGAGAATCACGATACGCCCACCGCCAGACACTTGGGAATTCGGAAGACGAGCAATCGACTTTGACGCGATGTCGCCCGCTACGTACGCCACTGCCTGAGCTGTCAACGGTTCAAAGTCAGCCAGGAAAAGCCGGCGGGATGGATGTTTACCCAGCAAGTGGAGGAGCCATTCCTCGTTCTGTGCGCTGATTTCGTCGGACCTTTGCCTCGCTCGAAGCAGGGGAACACGATGCTCCTGGTCTTCTTGGACTCCTTCAGTAAATGGGTGGTATTAATACCATTACGCAAGGCCACAGGAACCAATCTGGAACGCGCATTTCGGGGACGGATCTTGA
Organism: Drosophila anomelani; assembly: GCA_035045905.1. Classification (NCBI taxonomy): domain Eukaryota; kingdom Metazoa; phylum Arthropoda; class Insecta; order Diptera; family Drosophilidae; genus Drosophila; species Drosophila anomelani. The sequence continues at coordinate 349,647 of JAWNOO010000028.1, read as the reverse complement.
GCCGATTCGGCGTGCCAAGGGCATTCGTCTGCGACAACGGTACCCAATTCACGGGTAGATCGATCTGGAACTTCTGCAAGATGCTGGGAATGGAACTCCAGCATACGGCCCCATACACACCGAGGCAAAATCCCACGGAAAGGGCAAACCGGACGATCAAGACAATGATCGCGCAGTATCTAGATGGACACTCACAGAACGAGTGGGACCAACTATTGCCCGAGACGACAGGATTCAGCCCTGCTTTCCTGGTTCAAGGAAGAGAACCACGACTCCCACACACACACTGTACGACGGGGTTACACCGGGACGAGGAACCCCCGAGATAACCCCAACGGAACGTGGCGAACGGCTGAAGAACATCTTCGAGGTGGTCAGGAACAACGCTGATCGCGCATCCGCGGATCAGAGTCGCCACTATAATCTCCGCCGATGGACTTGAACACCGCCGGTGGGATCACTGGTGTCGGTGCGGCGTCATCACTTATCAAACGCAGCAGAAGGATTCGCGGCAAAACTAGCAGCAAAGTATGATGGGCCGTTCAAATTGGCCGAGTTTCCATGACCTAACATTGTACAACTACACATCCCGGGCAGTCGTCGACGGCGGACCGCCAGTCTCAACCAACTGAAACCATATCACTACGAGACGGACACCGAGGATTACAATGAGGACGAGCACGAAAACTTCAAGGGAACCATTCGGGACAATGGAGAGGACTCCATGCCGGAAAAACAGGCATAGATGGCCCTTCAGCAGGCCAATGGCGAAAAATTCACGGAGTCACTTGTTTACAGGTGCGCCTGTCCAACACTCCGCCCGCCGCGGGAGAACCCGGGGAGAAAGACTTAGAGAAAGAAACACGCACGCGAGATATAGGGTGTTTAGGGCAAGAAAGACATCCCACAGATTGACCGAAGAAATGGACGCTGGACGAGGACGCGGCTTGCCAGTCTACTTATGGCCCGAGGACCGCCCGCTAACAAGAGTGGCGGTGACGGCGCACCTTATGCCGCCACCTCTGACATCGGCCATCTACGCCCGACAGGACGGGGTTCTCGCCTGGTTGGCAAGGGCGGTGGAAGAGCACTTCCAGGATCTGCACCTGGATAATCGAAGACGCCCGATGGAGGGGGATGACCCCTTAGTTCTGCCGCCACCCAACGACGTAATGCGGCCATTGGTCGTAGATGTGGGGCAGACCCCCCATGGCGACCCGCGCCTACGCGCCGGCCCACCTCTACTGGAGACCATATACCCCAGACTGGGTAGAGCCCGATGGGAGTTTCGGGGCCATGCGGTACGAGGCCACACCCCCACTACAGCAGAGCGAGAGGGAGCTCCTCGCACCGCCCCGACCGCCCTCACTCTCCGACAGCGAGCCCGGGGACTTCATCGCGCAGCAGAACTGCAAAACTGCTTCGAAGAAGTGTCGCGGATGCTTCGCGAAAGGTTTGGAGAGGTGCCTCCCCTCAGCCCTCTCGGCGCCGTCTATGAGGACATCTCAGGCGACGAGGCGCGCCCGAGACGTGCCCCGCGCCGGTACAGTCCGATGAGGGATGACTACCGGCCCTCGACACCGCGCTCGGACACGCCGAGCCCGGCGACCACCCGGCGATCACCGAGCCCGGAGGTGCGCGCGCTGGACCTCAGCGACTCTTCGCCCAGCCGACCACCAACACCGAACAGGCGCATACCCATTTTCGGGCCAGGGCCCCTTTGGACCACCACCTCGGCAGCACGAGAAATCCCTCGCCGTCGGAGTCATCCAGAGCGCCGAGCCGGACCCCTCGCGGCGAGCGGGACGTCGACGAGCCGCACCTTGGGAGGATTCGCGCAGCAGCTCGTCGGACGAGGAGGCAGCACCACCCAGGGACATCGTCCCCGTCCAGGAGCCGTGGGTTCCGACCCCACCGGGATGGATCACTCCAACGGGCCGACTACCGGATCTACAATCGACTGGCGGTCCGGGCACGACGGATATGGAGATACCTGGACGAGGAGCAAGAACAACGCTTCCGAGTTCAGATCAACCTGCGGGGGCAGGTAAGAGTCTCCCTTCGCCCCACCCGGACGTGAGAGGGGGGTGTGACGAAGTCACATTCCTAATGTAAGTAGTAGTTATAAGCTGTATATAGTAGTTATAAGTAATAGAATTAAGTTGTAAATATTAGCTGTAGGGCATAGGGTAGGCGTTAGGGTTAAGGAAGCCCAGCACACACTGGCCACACACCGGCCGCGTGACGTCACCAGCAACATCGCCGTGACGTCATTCGAAACACGGGACGAGGAATCAGGATGGGCCGGCAGAGCCGCATCCCAAGAAGAGAAACGCTGGACCAGCCAATCAGCGGCCAGCAGAGGGGCCCGCCGAGCCACGATCGCGGCAGAGGACCGATAGTGCCGGCAGCGGCAGAGCCCAGGAATGCAAGAATGCATGGAATGCGGAACGGCGCGTGCCATAAAGCGCGGCAGCGCAGTCGCGCGGGGACAATAGGAATTTGGGTCAAGATCAGATTGAAATCTGATATTCAAAATCACTCGCGGTGAACCCACCAAAGTAATAAGTTGAGTAGTGAAAAGTGATCTAGAAACAAACAACGACGACAACCCTAGCAACGAACGACAAAGGCATCGACGATACAAGGACAACGAGGACCCCGACGCGCAAGGAAACAGAAAATCTTGGATACTCAAGAATGTAATCACCGGTTACGGATGAGCACGGCGCAGCAGCCCAATAAAGCAAATCTTTGGTGGTGTGTGTGCGCTGGGACCAGCAGTAGGAGAGGGAGAACAAATACATAGAAATAACTTGGACAAACACGACAAAACATTGAAGAATAAACGCATAAGCTAGGCATACGAAATGGCACAGACTTTGTTATTTCCCTACTCTCTCTAGCCAACCACGACCCTCTGGGCCCCCTCCTCCCCACCTTGACCGCCGTTGGGTCTCCAAGACGGCGAGCTGGGCAGGACGGGACCAGGAGCGCCACGCTGCTGAGATTAAATCCGGGCGTTGGCGAGGCGATGGCCACTGGGACCTTCCCAAGCCTAGCCTAATCTCAGGGAGTCGCCGCAGGGATTAGCCCGGGCGAATCCGCGGGCCACCGCGATTCACGGGGCATAGTTGGGGAGGCAGCCCGTCGGTGGACACACCAGGCGGAGCCGCCAGGCTCCAAGCCGTGGTTGTGTAGGTCAGGGTTGCGGGCGCGGGAGCAGGCGGCTGGGATCACCAGAGCCTCGTTTCCCCAGTCTCTAGTGGAGGGTCCGGCCGCTGGTAAATTCCAGGGCTGGTAGCATTTTCCCGCCCCAGCGTGGGCAAATAGGAACCTGAAATTTTGTGGCCTTTGGCAAAAACCCACCCCTAAAATCTCAAAGAAAACGGCGCCTTCATGTTCTGGCGTTTCCACTAAATAAATATTTTCTGGATGGGAGTCTGGGCCGCTGAGGTTCATCTGAGCCGTAGTGCATCACTACAGCATCCCAGGTGATTGTATTTACTGAAACTTGGTTGAAGCTGGAGATGCTCTGCTCCGAAATTCTTCCCAGTAAGTACACCATTTACAGATTAGACCGTCTTCTCCATCGTGGTGGCGGAGTTCTAATTGCCGTTGACTCTTGCCTCATCTCGGAAAGAGTTCAGCTTCCAATAGGGTTTCTCATAGGGACCAATTAGTAATTTTGGGTGACTTCAACATACCCGGAGCTCACTAGTCTTCTGATGGTGTGTCTAATGTCCTTTAAACTGCGGCACAGCATGACCTCATAAATGGCTTGCTTGATTTTCTTCATCTCAAGATAACCGTTTATTTAATTCTTTAATCCGCTTACTGGATCTATTCTACATCTCCGATCCTGCAGGCGAAAACCTAACAAGAGTTCCTCCAATGACGCAACCTGAAGATCCTTATCATCCTACTTTCGATGTGACTATCGACACTGGGACAGTTTAAGCAACAACATCTGGTAGTAGTTTAAACAGATGTGACGCGTGTCGCGCACAATTAGTTAAAAAAGAAGAAGAAAACAACTTGAAATCGAAGGAGCGCGCGTGCCAAGGAAGGGTCACACCGGCAGCTAGGGGCACACTAGGTGGCGAAGAAGAGGAAGACGACGGGAGCTACGGGTACACTAGACTACGCCAGGGCATATATAATGCGGGGCCTGGCCATAGGAAATCACTTAGCAGCCGACAGCGATCGGAAGCGGTAAGCCTCTAGCAGCACCTTCCAGTAGTCAGCAGCCAAAGTCACTTTTTTAAGCAAACTGAATCTACGGATTTGGTTTGCAATACATTGTCCGACAGACTTCCGAGTCGCGGCAACAATTCGGCCCGTCGAATTCTCTCTGAAGACTTTCAAGTCCGCCGCGTCTCTCTCACTGAAGACTTCCGAGCCCAACCCCCTCACTCTCAAACTGAAGACTTTCGAGTCCGCATCTCTCTCCTTGGAAGACTTCCGAGTCCAACCACCTCTCTCTCAAACTGAAGACTTTCGAGCCCCCCCCCCCCACCTTTTTCCCTTTACAGAGCCGGCTCATCGAGGCGCGAGAAGCTCAGACGACCCCACGAAGCGGCGTTCCCGAGCTCTGTTACAGAATCCCTGAATAAACGATCCATCCTACTTAAGTCAACTGAATTCTTTTCACTGTTCTCATTGGGAAACGGGCAACTTCTCTTACAGCTACCACTCGGACTAACTTTACTAGGCGGACTCTGGCCGTCCCCGAGCTATCTGACAAGCTACGGCGGAAACCGTCACACAGAGTCCGCTGTTTCCGTAAGCCTGACTATTAGAGGCTAAACACTTTAATAGCAGAATTTAATTGGTCCAATCATTACATGAACTCTGACATGGCAAGCGCAGTGGATATTTTTTACAGTGACATGAACTCATTTTTTTCTTTATGTGTTGCGGTAACCTATCCGTTAGTCTTTAGTAAACAACCTTGGTTCAACAAAGACGCTTTTAAAATATAAAACCTAGGCTTTATAATAACATAAACCCACTGGTTATAAAACTGCTTTTCCATCTTATTGTACTGCTCGATCTAACTTTACCGTGCTTAGCGCTCAGTGCTGTAAAAATGATTTCACTCGTTGTAAAATCCAGTTCACGCAGGACCCTAAACAGTTTTTTAACTTCGTTAACTTTAAACGTAAACCCACGTGGTAACCTCATTTAACAATACCATTGTAAATTCTGATCAAGAATCTCTTCGTTGAGTTTTTTAAAACTACATCTTCAGATCATACATTTTCTCCAGCTATACCCAGTTCGTATTTAATCTTCAGTCCTATTTTAAACGAAAGCACACTTAATCATGATTTTCAACGAGTGAAGCCAGTATATTCGCCAGGTCCCGATGTTTACCTTATCTTTAGACTCCTCTGAATTTCCCCTTAGCAATCATTTGTTATTCCTTTCCACAAAAAAGGTAGCAGATTGGATGTCGTTAATGTAACCAATCCTCACTTGCTACATCTATGCAGATCCATCATCTCTCCATGTCAGCATGGTTTTATGAGGCGAAGATCAACCACGACCAATCTTCTGGAACTCACCTCTTTCGTTATTAGGGGTTTCCAACAAAACTTTCAAACCGATGTCATTTACACGGACTTTAGTAAAGCTTTCGACTCGGTTAATCATTCTCTTCTGGTTAGGAAACTCGATTCATTGGGGTTTCCAAGTGATCTTCTTAAGTGAATTTCGAGTTATCTAAGTGACAGGTCCCAAAAGGTTCTGTTCAGAAATGTTCTATCCAGTAGCCTCAGTGTCACATCTGGCGTCCCACAGGGTAGCCACTTTGGATCACTTCTATTTACACTGCTATAGATCAATGACTTGCCGCAGGCTCTAACCAAAGCCAGAGCACTTATGTACGCTGATGACGTTAAACTTTGCTTGCAGTATAGGGACAGTTCATGCCAATCAGACTTACAATCAAATCTCGACAACTTCCAAGCATGGTGTTATGCTAACGATTTATATTTCAACAGCTCTAATTGCAAACTGATGATATGGAAAGAATTTTTCTTGTTGACGATCTGTATCCTAAACTTTCGTTCTCCGAACATAATTCTTGTATGGTTAACAAAGCCAGAGGCATGCTTGGATTAATTAAATGGTGGTCGAAGCAATTTGATTCTCCTTATGTAACGACCACTCATTTTACTTCGTTAGTTCGCTCTATATTGGAGTATGGTTCGTGTGTGGCCGTCAGCCGATACGGTACACAGGGGGATCAACAGATGGCTGTGTCATCTGCCGTAACTGTGTGCACCATCGGTAGTGCGACTATCCTTGGTTTGGGCCTAGTCGGGCCCCGACCGAGTAATGGAAGTCGGGCGGACCTGGACATGTCTTTAAATTATCTCCTCTCAAGTCAGGAGTGTTACGTGACCCGTGCCCTCTGACTTCCAGGTTCGCAGCTGAGGGGTAAATCCAGCTGTGTTTACACGGAGCCTTCCTAGGGCCGGGCAACCCTATGTCGTAAGATGTCTTACCGCAGCTTTGGGGCGAAGTTGCGGTCGACCCTCCCACACGCCCCAACCCCCCTCAGGCCCGCTGCGCTTGCCTAGCCGAGCAAAGCGTGCGATCATGTATTAGTATGAACAACCAACGCCGAGCTTCGGACCTCCCGGGAGAGAAAAAATCCCACAAAAAGTCAATGATGGACGAGAAGGAGACACTGAGGCACAGTCTGGTCTCAGGGTCTCACCAGAAATCGGGGACCGACGAAGAAGGGCCGTCGGTGTCAAGTCAAGACACCACGACTCAGTCGAGATCCGATGGGAGAGCAAGTAGCACTCCCCAATCAGACCACAACAGTGGGCCCAATAAAGCCCAACTAGAGATATGAGAAAGATGACTTATCATCAAAGACGGGCGATGGTCGGTAGAGCCCGCTTCATTCTGCGCAAGATAGCCAAGAACGAGGCTGAGGGCAAGATCGACCCCCGTGATGACCCCCGATAAAGCCAAATTCCTTGCGGAGAGCGCAACTGTTCGTTAAGGACGCTGCCGCGCAGAGTGCAGTAAGACTGAAGGCAAGCTACTGCTGGAAGGAATACGGCACAGGTCACGGTAGGATACTTGAGAGCATTAGAATGGACACAAACGAAAGAATGGACTACATGACTACGGAGATGCACTTCGGAAATGGTTTCACAACCTTGTACCTAACGAGGGAAGACTGGAGCATGGGAAGAGTAACCGTAGAGAACGTGGTATCCCTCTTAACCGATGGCTCTAAGATGAGCTGTGGAGTAGGGGCTGGGATCTTCGCCGAGAACTGGGGGAGTGAAGAGACCTTTAGTCTCTCAGACTCGGCGACGGTCTTCCAGGCTGAACTACTCGCCATAAGGGAAGCAGCCAAACTTTCATTAAGACGATGACTTAGCGATTCCACCATACGGATCTACTCGGACAGCCAAGCGGCTATCAAATCCCTAGCTTCCGTGAAAACCACGTCAAAGCTTGTGGCTGAATGCAAGGTAGCCCTAAATAATCTTGCACACGAAAATACGGTTCAAGTAACCTGGGTGCCAGGACACAACGACATCCCAGGGAACGAGAAAGCGGATGAACTAGCGAGAGCAGGCTCCGCAGAGCCTAACACTGACGCAGAAATACCAATATCCCTAAACTCGATCCAGACAAGGATCCACGACCATTTCAAGCAGAGAGCCAACAAGGAATGGTCAAGGAGGACCGAGTGTAGAAGATCAAGACAATGTTGGCCGACTTTTGACAAAAATCGAACGAAAGAGCTACTATCCAACAGCAAAAGGGATATCAGCAGGCTCATAGCAGGCTCACAGCAGTCGCCACTGGTCATTGGGCGATTGGATCGCATGCAATGAAAATGGGACTGCCACACAACACGACCTGCAGAAACAACGGAGCAAGAGACTCCGGAACACCTGCTATGTTTCTGCCCGGCACTAAACTACAAAAGATTACGCCACTTTGGAGCCCGACAGTTGGAGTCACTGGACAGTGTAAGAGAGCTGAAGTTGTCGGCAATCCTAAACTTCCTCACTGAATCGGGATGGTACTAGTGCGACAACGAACAGTGAACAGGGGGAGTGGATCAAAAAGGAGCCCCCAGGGGGCCTCACCACTTATACCTACCTACCATGGTTCGTGTATCTGGAGTCCTCTATTCGGAGTCCATAGTAAATCTTTTTGCTTTTCACCCACCGTGGCCTATCCTGAGATGCTAACTACTTAATTTACCTTCTTTAGCTAACCGTAGGACGATGCTTGGCGTCCTACCCTACCCTACCCTACCTGCAAGGCCAGTTTAATTTCCATGTTCCCAGTCTTTCATCTAGAACTTTTATTCCATTAGTAGTTAACCACTGTAGGCGTGAGTTTGAAGTACATGAACCCTTTAGGGTTTTTAAAATTTAAGAAATTTTTGTAAGGACCTTTTGATTGTTGAAAAGTAAGAAATTATAGTTATTATTTCTATGCTTCATTCAGATATATTAGGCTTGTAGCGAATTTCATTAATATAATACAGATATTACAAATATTAAGTAAAGACACATTGGCGTTAAAAGCTTAAAACCTATTTAATAGTTTCATTCATCAAGCACGAATCCTCACTTTAGGGATAGGTTCACTTCGAAATATTAACCTAGGTTAAACCCAAACGGCGAAGCTGGCCATAAGAAATTATCTGCTTGAATTTTAGTTGCTCAGGTACTGCTCCCTCTTTACCTCAATGCCCCTTTTAGAGGGGTGCTCCTTCGATCTTACAAATTTTCACAGTAAGCACTGGATAAAAATTAACACCTTTTTGTAATATTTACCTTTAACACTGGCCAACACCAGACTACCGCCTTGTTGTCTCCACTGATACAAACATCGTGACCTGGGCAATAAAAAGTACCACATTGTATGTCTAGCAATTTAGTAGTTTTTTACTCACTTGAGCTGGTAAGCTTTTGCTGCCACTTTTCTAACCTCCAATTTTCTAAATATCGCGGAGGCAGTTGCACTGACTGCTGATTTTGGCTATTGTGAGCAGCCTTTTCATATGTTAACTTCACCGTTACTCAATTTAAAAGAAATGGAAAGAGTAAGTTCATACAAAATCAAGCCGTCCAAGTGTGTTTCTATCATTTAAAGTCTCTCTTTTAAAACAAATTATATTTCACAACTTAAGCTTCCGATTAGGAGCAATGTGGCACATTTCTTAAAATATTTGATGTAGAAATTTATTGCCAGATTAACTACGAGATCCAAAAACATTTGCATAATTTATTGTCAATATAGTGGTGCTACCGTATGTTCAACGTGGCATTTAAGGCAGCTGGAAGTAGATGCGGAGCTTGAATCGAATAAAATGTTTTGACACGGACATTGATTTGATAAACAAATGCTCGTCTTATATAACGTTGGCTTATCTAATTAGTAGCATATATAAATAGATTAATCCAGGGTAATTCAAGATAAAGAATTTGGTTGTACAAAAATTATAATACTGCTTCCAGTATTAGCCAAAGCTATCGAACCAAATTATAGGTAATTTACCTTTTGATAGAGTGTGCAAAGGTCGACCGTTAGCCTTAAAATCTATTGGAGAAATGATATGTAATACTCTATTTTGGATCGGCACTAATGGCATTGAACTAGCAAATTTTCGTTTTAACAAGCCCTCAAAAGTAGTATTCCTAATTGTCGCAGAATTTTTTTCGAACTTCTAAGCGTGAGTAAAAAAAAAATAGCTTCCAAACATCCATATGGGATCAAGAAAGTGGCAAAAGATTTAAAGCCTAGGGGGACGGACTGTTATAACTATTTAAGTAAGGAAAATTATTCTTTCAAATACGCTGCAAGGTTATAAAAAAAAAATAGCTTAAGAGGTAAAAAGGCTTTAAGCTTTAAATATTATGATATGTGTATTAGTTTATAATACTTACCTTGTTTCAAAGTTGTATGTGGGCCTTTTGATGAACAAAAATGACGGCAAAAAGTCTATGAATACACGCTTTACCCAAGGAGCCATTCTATGAGTTTGTGGTGAACGGAAATGCACGTTCAGAACGACAACCGTTACGCAGATACTTTAAAATAGTTATAGAATATATTATAAAACCAGAAAGGAAGCTAACTTCGGCTCACCGAAGTTTGTATACCCTTGCAGAATTCAAACAAAAAATTAAAACCGAAATTTTTAAATAATAATTAGTTGCCAAATCTCAAAATTTGATGGCTATGGTTTGAAACAAGGCTAAGCTATGGTTTTTTATTTTCCTGATTGTTACTATTGAAGCTATAGGATATAGTTGTCCGATTTTCATGAAATTAAAACCGAAATTCAGGAATACTAAAATATGGCGAAATATCAAATTTGGTGAAAGTATGTGAAAAACTGACAAAGTTATAATTTTTTTTTTTTAATTTTTCGGATCCTTCCTAGCTATATGATATAGTCGTCCAATCCGGCCGTTCTGACATATGTACGAGTGAGAGTATATAGAAGCCTAACTGCAAAGTTTCATTCAGATAGCTTTAAAACTAAGGGACTAGTTTGCGTAGAAACGGACAGACGGACATGGCTAGATCGACTCGGCTGCTGATCCTGATCAAGAATATATATACTTTATGGGGTCGGAGATGCCTCCTTCACTGTGTTGCAAACTTTTGACTGAAACTATAATACCCTGCAAGGGTATAATTATGAATATAGTTTAAGCTATATTACCTTATAGACACGAGAATCATTGCAAATATAAGATATTTTCCCAATAATGGCACAACCAGTGATGTAGGAGGTATAATTTCAACCACCAAAAGAAAGAACACATGAAGACTAATAAGAATTGAAATAGAGAGCGTAACCTTTAATAGAAGAAAAAATTATATTACTGTTATGATCGTCATAGCAACTACAGACCTTTTCTCCACTATCCGATGGTAAATAAAAAGTAAGAACGGTTAAAAAAGAAATTCCCATACACGGTATTATTATATTAACCGTATAAAAAAGAGTTTTTCGTCTCATGGTTATATTAAATGTTATGTCCAAATACGGTTCATCGCAACATGTGTAAAATTTTTCATTCCTGCAAAATATAAAAACCATTTAACCATTTAAAGTTATTACACCGATGATGCATTGATAAATATTTGTATAATTGTAAATACTGTAAATATTAAATATTAGGCTAAAGTGTTACCTTATGTGTTACCTATAAGAAGGAGGGCACTCGATATTTTGATCGACCGCCACGATCGAGGACGTAAGAACACTATGCGCCAAGACAGTGAAGACGTGAAACGATAATATAAAGAAAAATAAACATTTTGTAACGGAACTGCCTTTCCTTGGGCAACACCGGGCTAGCTCGATGCTCGCAGTTCGCACAAATATATACCAAAAAATATCGGACGTCTCGGAACTAACATATTACACATCACTAAGAGCTGAAAAAAGTAAACAACATAACACAATCTGGACGACATTGGACACAATTGGTGGCATTGTTAGACTCGCCACGACGCACCCACCCATCCTGTGGTGCCTCCTGGTTATCTCGGGGCACCACCCATCTCAGGCGGACCGGCTCATCTCCCCCAGATAAATATTTTACTCCGAGTTCATTTTAATATTTAATATTTATTTATTTATTTATTGAGAAAAGTGGCAAATAGCTGCCATATAAGGCTGTACCCTTACCTCTGACCAAGAAGGGAGTGTTTTTTAAGGATGTGCTCCGACTCACATCAGGTGGTCGGAGGTAAGGATAGGTATCGTAAAATACAAGCTGAATTAGAATCTAAGGACATCTCAACATGTAACAAATGGTAATTATCATTATACAAAGAACATAAAACACGAAAAGGCTCATACATATCGAGGTTTGTCCTACAGACCTCCAGGGCGATAGGTCGAAAGTGACGGGAAGGCCTTGTAGGAACCGAGAGCCTTATAAGGTTTAAAAGGTAATTTGATGAAATGTGACCATGGATGAGTTTGTGCATGAACATTACACCATGGCAGGTCCGACGGTCCTTAAGCGTAGGCAGGCATAAAAGCCGCAGTCTGTCTAAGTAGGAAGGCAGACGACGATGTGGATCCCAGTTTAAACCACGAAGAGCAAACAAGAGGAATTGTTTCTGCACCGATTCTATTAGATCCTGATATTTCGCGTACTGGGGTGACCAAACACAAGAGCAGTATTCCAAAATAGGACGAACAAGAGAAACAAATAGGAGTTTGGTGGTATAGGGATCATCAAACTCCTTGGACCAGCGCTTAACAAAAGCGAAGACACCCTTAGCTTTACCAACAGTTAAACTAATGTGATCATTGAAATTCAAGTTGTGGGTAAACAAAACTCCAAGGTCTGTAACTGAACTGATGCGTTCAAGAGCACCAGTCTCTAAGTAATAATTGGCAAGGAAACAGTTTTTCCGATAAAATGACATAGATTTGCATTTAGAGTTATTAAGAAACAACAGATTGTTGATGCACCAAGATTGCATGTTATTCAGGTCAGTTTATAGAAGCAAATGAGACTCAGAGTTAGTCAAAGGCAAGCATAGTTTTACATCATCAGCGTACATCATTACCTGAGAATGAGCAACAACATTGGGCAAGTCATTGATGAAAATTGCAAATTGAGTACGGTTAGATAAATATGTTGCAATCCAGTCAGTCAGTAAAGGGGGAAAGCCCAATAATGAAAGTTTTTTCAGCAAAAGCTTGTGATTCACTGAGTCAAACGCTTTGCTGAAATCTGTAAAGATAACGTCAGTCTGGGTATTGTATCTAAAAGCGTTTCGAATAACAGCACAGAACTCAAGAAGGTTTGTAGTGGTAGATCTTTGTTTCATAAAGCCATGCTGCGAGAAGGACAGAAATGAGCTACATTGGTGCTTCAGTTGAGCTGTAATCAGTAGTTCAAAAAGCTTGGGAATCGCACTAAGTTTTGCAATACCTCTGTAGTTCTCAACATTTGACTTGCTGCCCTTTTTATGAAGCGGAAGTATAAAAGACACCTTCCAGCTATCGGGAAAGAATGACATGTTAAGAGATAACTGAAAGAGCTTAGACAAGGGACTACATAACGCATTAGCACAGTTTCTCAATACACAACTAGGCACAAGATCGGGACCAGAAGAGAAGGATGGCTTGAGAGATTTTAAACTACGAAGAACATCGTCCTCGCCGATTGTGGGCATAAAAATGCAGTTGGAGTGCGGAAGAGCATAATAATACAACGACGTTACATCAAAAGTAGTAGTAGAATACGTAGACTGGAAAAATTTTGCGAATAAGTTTGAAATATCATACTCAGAGGAAGCAGACTCAGTTTTGAGATGAAGACTGGACGGGAAGAGCTGTGATTTACGTTTAGAATTGACGAAAGCATAAAATTGCTTAGGATTCGTCTGAAACTCACTTCTGCACCGATTTAAGTGATTGTTGTAACATTCGGAATTATGCGTCAAGAAATCGGATCGAGCTACTAAATATTTAGCTCGGTCGGCTTCACATTTTTTAGATACGAAAAACGACGGGAAAACCAGGGGGGTTTGTGTGAGCTAACAAAAGAGGGAAATGACGGGACGAATGTATCAAAACTGGAATATAAAATGTCATAGAAACGTTCAAACAGGTAAGAGGGATTGTCAGTATCATTTAAAAAGGTCCAGTCTATTGAGGATAAGTGATTATTCATATCAGTGAAATTGGCTTTGCGGAAGCAGCGAAAGGTAGCAGGCTCGGCAGGAGCACAAGGCAGTAATGGAGCCGAAGCCTCGAGAATTATCTCGATGGTAGGGTGGTAAGCATCTTCAGGACAAGAGAGAGGGTCAATTCTAGAGACATATGCATTGGCGAAGTCCGACACAAAAATAAGGTCTAAGATTTTATCACAGCAGTTTTTAATATTATTTAATTGTCCTAAAGAGAGGTCAATTAGTCCGTGAATGAAGTCGTGAGGGACAGAGGGAATGAGAATATTAGAGTCAGGTGAGGGTATCCAGGATATGAAAGGGAGATTGAAGTCGCCAAGAAAAATGAAGTGGTCATTTGCACCCAGAGTAGAGTGGATGTTTTGAATTAGGGATAAGTGCTGAGAATATAAATCGAAGTCAGACCTAGGTGGGATATACGAGCTAGACACATAAACAACAAAATCGAAAACTTGAATGCGAACAGCAACAAATTCCAAAGTGCAGTCGAAGTCGATTATCGGAGCAAAGTTAGAGACAAGATTTGATTTAACGGCGATAAGAACACCGCCGCCGATGCGTGTAGGACGGTCGCGCCTATATACAACATAATTGCCTGCAAACAGTTCAGTATCACAGACAGAAGAGTTAAGCCACGTTTCCGTAAAGACAATTACGTCAGTGAAAGGTGACGAAGAAACGGAGACTGCCGGTATCACAGGATGAGCGTCTCTGTTGCAATCCACCGCTGACACATTAGAAGCGGCAGCCCTCGACGTGGAAGCCTGATCAAAACTAGCAGGCTGACGATGCAAGGGTGCAGCGACATCGGCTAATAAAGGGCCAAGAGCCGCGGTTTTGGTTGGTCCAGGTGGAGCAGCCTCGCAATAGTCATCTGCCGCGTCCGAGGTGTTGACCGCGGATAGGTTTCGCGGGCTGGAACGCATAAGGGGGCTCCCAGGGTCTGGAACTTGAAGAGAAATATTAGGGAGAGTTCTCGGGTTGATAGTAGGCACGCAACTTAGCAGTTTCAGACTTTTGAAGTGGGACTCCGCCGTCTGGAAACGACTGAAAAGCTCCTTGAAGCCAGCCGCCAGAGACTGAAACTCAAGATGAGTTTGCCTCATGAACGTCCTCATATCGGATTTGATATGTAGACAGCTTGGGCACGTCCAGTCCAATCCGACGTGATCTCGAAGGCGATCCGCAATCCGTGGGCCAATATGCCCAAGATCGGCGCAGCCAGGGTGGGCGATATTGTCGCAGAGCCAGCAAAAAACAGTGGCCTGCCGCGGGGTGATTTTGCGGCCGTTTGGGCATTCAGTTGCACAACAGGTAGCCATAATTAGTGAAGTAAGAATGTTAAATAATAATAATTCGTAAAAAAGCTTACGAATTAAAAATTGAGGGAAAGATTATTTAATTTGCGCGGCGAAGGAAACGATCAAAACAGAGATCGAGCGAGAATGATCAAAAGCTTTTATCTAACCGGCACAAAAGCAGTAGTTTGATTGTATGTTCGCGGTATGCAGAAACGCTTGCACCAACAACAAAGTTGAAACGGAATGCAGCGGAAAGCGGTAACGCACAGCACACGAAAACAAAAGGGAAAGAAATAGAAAAATAAAATAAAACCGAGTTTGTTTTCGCAGATTAAAGTCACTATCTTTATACGAAAAGAACCAGATGTTTTGGGTAAACAAAGGCCGTCAAAACACGGATCGGTTGCCAAAAATTTGGACTTTGAGAATCAGGAATACACAAGAAAAACTTTGAAAGAAGGGAGAGCGATGGAAAACACGACCGACTCAAAGCTTGACTGGTTGAAGTTTTTTTACATTATACAAATTTCAGACTTCCTTATATCTAACAGTGGCAGATTTTGTTTCACTTACTTCGATCTGTCCTGGCAAAACACTAACCTAGCCGAATATGCGCTCGCACCGAGACTGCGGCAGCGTGGAAGAAGCGGATTCCCCTTAAACTGAGGGCTGGAGGATTGCGTTTCGGTAGCTTCAGGCTGGCATCGGAAAAGACTTCTGCTGGCGGCTCGTCGGCGACGGCGAGTGGCTCTGGGCGCCTCGTCGGTGACAAAAGGGGTTCGGCCTGGTGGCTCCCGGCACATCCACGACGCACACACAGACAAACGGCAGGTGACGTACACAGGAAAAATAACACAGGTGTTTGATCAATTCGGAGGATGTTTACTTTTGTTTATCAATGTAAATTAGTACCTAAGAGCTCTTGAAGCTCAAGCTGCGCTCTCGTATGAAGAAAGAGCTTTCGCTCTCTGTCTCTCTCGCGAAAAACCACTATTGTATCTAAAACTCAACTAATAGCTCTAGAAGAGCCTGAATAAATTTGGATTAAACACTTATTAATTTGGCAGTCCCCTTTAACCTAGAAACGTAAGTTGCCTTACCGGCGTTCGTTATTTGCACGAACATTTTGGCGCCCCCGGGTGGACTTGAGTGCCATATCGTTGGACATTTCGTCGTTGGATCCATTTGGATACATCTTTGTGAAGAACTTGAAAAGTGTTTGTGGATAAAACTGTCTGCATTTATTCGGAGATCACTCATATTTAGTGCGATTGGTTTTGACTTGATTTGGTTCGGAATTACAGTGGGAACAGTTTCGACAAATATAATTCAGCAGAATAATTTTAATTAATTAATTTTCTCTGAAATGCCAAAACGTCGTGGAGGTTCTGACAGCAATACTTCTATCGTAAAAGAAACCGATTTAGACAATAATGTGTGAAAATTGGATTCAGTTAAAAAGGATATAAATCGTATATCTAAAGCCGTGCAAAATAAAAAGATTTAGTTGAACCCTGTGCAGTTGGACTGTCGTTTGAGTATTTTAGATTCGTATATAGAGCGTGCGTTTTCGTGGTGGAGAATATCGAACCAGAGTTATCGTCGCGATCCGAACTTGAAGATTTATGCGTGATGACTAAGGCATTGTTGATGTCTTCAAAAACTCCAGCCCCGCTAAAAAATCTAAACGAGTCGTTACTAAATACTATCATCTCTTCCAAAGGAAAGCTCTCGTGCGCTCTCGTTTTTGTGTTATAACTTTGCGTTGAAACCACCGGGGTTTATTTAAAACTTCTACCTTGTGTTCTATATAGTTCCCGTTCACTTCGCGTGTGCATGCAGCTTTATTGATTTACTTATAATCATCTTTTTGCCATTAATTAATCGTGCTGCCAGTGTTTGCTTTTCTTTCCCTTTTTTATTCCTCTTTGTGTCTCTCCCGTTTAGCCGTTGTTGCGCCGTCGCGACAGCTAAACGTCTCTTGCTTACTTGCTCGCTTACTCCGACGCTCTCCCGCTCTCTTGCGCTTCAACTCTCTCAGTGCAGCTGCACTATTTCATATCTGTCGCCCGCTCTTCCTATTAACCAAGTACAGTGGTAAGTCATTAAAATGTCTTCCGATATTGTCTGCTTTTCCAAAACATCTAAAAAGGCTATTTTTCCAACTGATCTTACCATCGGCTGCTGGCAGTGTGACAACATTTAGCATGCTAAGCCGGACTGTCGATGACGTGAGAAAAAACATAAGCTTGCACTATTGTTGCGATGCCTGTCGTGACATTGAAAGGGAAATGAAGTGCTTCATGCAGCAAACCAAGGGCAGTTTTAAGGAGTTGTTATCGTGTTTTAATAAAACTCATAACATCTTCTTAGTGCTTGATAAACAATTTAATAGCCTTACGCTATTAAATGAGTCTCCAAGGCGCAAAAAAATGCAACTGGAGTGCAGCATCTAGACGGATCCCAACAACCTGCGGCGGGCTCTCAACAGCAGCCGCCTACGACACAGCCCTTGACCTCAGAATTAAATCCCAGAATTCTGAGATCAAGTGTCAGGAAAGAGTCGGTATCTGAATTTGCTGGGGGACTGATCGTTCCCCCGTTAATTTCCTTTACGTCCCCTACACTGATAGAAAAAATCAAGAATTTTGGTCATAAAATTGAGAATTTTCGGTCGTGATAGTAGCGTTAGAATGTTTCGATCTTGTTTTGAGATTATTGTTCATTACATCAAGAATTTTTGCATTCTAAATTCAAGACTTTTTAAATCTTATTTAAAACGGTAAAAGAGTTTAAAATAAGAATATTAAACGTTGAATTGTGAAAAAAAAATCTTAAAACATTACCAATTCAAAAAAAAAAAAAACAAAATTTTTTTAAAGCATTTTTGTTTCTTATTTTTTTATTTATATATTTTCAATTAATTAATTACTTAATTTTTATCTCCATATTTTTTTTCTGGACTGGGTGAGGTTCGTACCTGGGACTATGTGTCTCTCAGACCAGGCGCTTACACAACGCGCCAAGTAGCTAACCTGGAATAGTACGCCGATGTGTACATATGTACTCCCTCTGTACTCCCTCTGTAATCCCACTGTAAAACTAAGAATGCAAAAATCTTAATTTAAGACATTTTTTTCTTGATATTAATCTTTTTTTGGTATTGTTTTACGAATATTTCTTATTGTTTTGAGAATATTTTGTATTCTTTTAAGCTTTTTTTTTTAAGAATGTGAAAAATCTTAAATCTAGGTTCTTTTGGGCTTGAATAAACCATAAAGAAACTTATTTATAGAACTTTCGTACTTATATTAAGAATAAACGTTAAGAATGTACAAAATCTTAAAAGACGACTTTTTTTTTTCTATCAGTGTATGGGATCACAAACTCCGACCCCCCATAGCCCCATAAATATATCCCCCCAGGGATTACCGGCCGACAATTGCACGGCAGGCACTCAGCCTGTCTTGCCACAAGCCCTCATTGCTATTCCACCTACGAAACAGATATTTGTTTCGCGGCTCTCCCCTGGTCAAACATCTGAAGATGTGACTGCCTTTATACGAGGCAAAGAAAAATAAACGGCCTGTGGGTATAACTCTTCCCAAGCCCGATCTGAGCACTGTGCCTCCTACACCCTCTAACTCTGCCCAAAAAACTAAATACTTCCCTGATAATCTCCTATCAGAATGCAAGAGGCTTGCGTAGTAAGCTGCCTAAATTGTATTCTGATAGTTTTGCATTCGCCTTCCATGTTAATGTGTTCACAGAAACCTGGCTAAAGCCGGAGATTCTTAGCTCCGAAGTTTTCCCAGCTGAGTTCACGATTTATCGGCTAGATCGGCCTGTCAGGCGCGGGGGTGGGGTCCTCATAGCGGTCAACTCCACTCTCACGTCAGAATTATTAACTTTTGAGGAAAGCTACGAAGTTGAATTCCTTTTTGTGAAGCTATCATTTAATGGTCGCTTTGTTTTTATTACATGTTCCTACATTCCTCTACTGTCGGAAATGCCTATTTTTTGGAACCACCTTTCCGCAATTCGGTTGGTTTCCATATTGGAAATTGTGCTTTCTGATAGAGATCATTTAGTAGTCTTGGGTGATTTTAATATCTCTGGGGCTATTTGGTCCCTAAATAACTCCTCTAACACACTTCAATCCTCAAAACAACATGATTTTATTGCTGGCTTGCTAGACATTTCTCTGTCTCAAGTCAACCATGTACAAAATTCCTTAGAGCGCTTGCTTGATCTTTGTTCTGTCTCTGATCCGGCGAGTGTTAGTTTAGCAAAGGTCGCGCCGCTGACGCAACCGGAAAATCCCTATCATCCTACTTTCGATGTGACACTAGACAGTGGTGCTGATATACAGAAAATATCTGATAGACCAGCAAAAAGATTTTACTGCTTTCGCAAGTCAGACTTCGACCGTGGACATTTTTTACAATGCGATGAATTCATTCCTCTCGGAATGTGTTCCATTATATTATCCCTCTATTTCAAATAAACCACCTTTGTTTACTAAAGAATTGAGTCGCATGAAAAATGTAAAGTCAAGGCTGTAAACCTCTCTAACTATATATCGGCTCGGTCAAACTACACCGTACTCATTATTTGACTCGTTTATAATTTTTTTAATACTAAACGTAAGGCGGTAACCCATCCTTCATCGCTTTCTTTTGAAAACGAAACTGTAAAGGGCGATCAGGCAATTGCCGATCTCTTTGCCCAGTTTTATCAAACTACAAACTCTACTTCCTCTGACCTAAATCAGACGTATTCTTATAGCTTGCCCAGATCGAATCTAATTTTCGGTCCATGTTTAAACTCAAGCTCTCTCCATTTAGATCTTCAACGTGCAAAGCCAGTTTATTTGCCAGGTCCGTAGATCAACAACTACTAACCTTCTGGAGCTCACTTCTTTCATCATAAGGGGCTTCAATAATAACTCTCAACCGGATGTAATTTATACTGACTTCAGCAAAGCATTTGATTACGTTAATCATTCCCTTCTCCTTAGGAAACTCGATTTAATGGGATTTCCAATTGATCTTCTTAGGTGGATCTTTAAAAACTTTATAAATCGTATATCTAAAGCCGTGCAAAATAAAAAGATTTAGTTGAACCCTGTGCAGTTGGACTGTCGTTTGAGTATTTTAGATTCGTATATAGAGCGTTCGTTTTCGTGGTGGAGAATATCGAACCAGAGTTATCATAGCGATCCGAACTTGAAGATTTATGTGTGATGACCAAGGCATTGTTGTTGTCTTTAAAAACTCCAGCCCCGCCAAAAAATCTAAACGAGTCGTTACTAAACACTATCATCTCTTCCAAAGGAACGCTCTCGTGCGCTCTCGTTTTTATACCCTTGCAGGGTATATTAGTTTCAGTTAAAAGTTTGCAACGCAGTGAAGGAGACATCTCCGACCCTATAAAGTATATATATTCTTGATCAGGATCAACAGCCGAGTCGATCTCGCCATGTCCGTCTCTCCGTCTGTCCGTTTCTACGCAAACTAGTCCCTCAGTTTTAAAGCTATCTGAATGAAATTTTGCAGTTAGGCTTCTATATATTCTCACTCGTACATATTTCGGAACGGGCCGGATCGGACTATATCATATAGCTGCCATAGGAACAATCGGAAAAATCTACGAAAAAAAACTATAACTTTGTCAGTTTTCAACCAATTTTCACCAAATTTGATATTTGCCCGTTTAGTATTATTTCCGAATTTCGGTTTTAATTTCATGAAAATCGGCTGACTATATCCTATAGCTTCCATAGGAACAATCAGGAAAATAAAAAAAAGCCATAGCTTAGCCGTGTTTCAAACCATTGCCATCAAATTTGAGATTTGGCAACAAATTATTATTTCAGAATTTCGTTTTTAATTTTTTGTTTAAACTCTGCAAGGGTATACAAACTTCGGTAAGCCGAAGTTAGCTTCCTTTCTTGTTGTGTTATAACTTTGCGTTGAAACCACCGGGGCTTATTTAAAACTTCTACTTTGTGTTCTATATAGTTCCCGTTCACTTCGCGTGTGCATGCAGCTATATTGATTTACTTATAATCATCTTTTTGCCATTAATTAATCGTGCTGCTTTTCTTTCCCTTTTTCATTCCTCTTTGTGTCTCTCCCGTTTAGCCGTTGTTGCGCCGTCGCGACAGCTAAACGTCTCTTGCTTACTTGCTCGCTTACTCCGACGCTCTCCCGCTCTCTTGCGCTTCAACTCTCTCCGTGCAGCTGCACTATTTCATATCTGTCGCCCGCTCTTCCTATTAACCAAGTACAGTGGTAAGTCATTAAAATGTCTTCCGATATTGTCTGCTTTTCCAAAACATCTAAAAAGGCTGTTTTTCCAACTGATCTTACCATCGGCTGCTGGCAGTGTGACAACATTTAGCATGCTAAGCCGGACTGTCGATGACGTGAGAAATAACATAGGCTTGCACTATTGTTGCGATTCCTGTCGTGACATTGAAAGGGAAGTGAAGGGAATGAAGGGAAATGAAGGGAATGCCAGGTCCGTAGATCAACAACTACTAACCTTCTGGAGCTCACTTTCTTTCTTGGGTCCCTTATTGCTTACATTATTTATAAATGATCTGCCCAAAGTTCTGATAAACTCTAGAGTACTAATATACGCTGATGGCGTCAAACTTTGTGTGCAATACAAGGACGTCGCTTACCAGTCTGATTTACAAACAGATCTTGATAGCTTCCAAACCTGGTGCCGCATAAACCTACTAAACTTAAATGGCTCTAAATGGAAGCTAATGAAATTCTCTCGTGTCGTTCCAAAGCCCGCAATTTACACGCTTAACTGCTGCTCTTTGGAAAGAATTAACTCAGTTGATGAATTGGGTGTCCACCTGGATCCCAAACTTGACTTTGTCGATCATATTTCGTGCATGGTGAATAAAGTCAGGAGTATGCTGGGATTTATTAAATGGTGGTCGAAGGAATTCGATGACCCCTATGTAACTAAAACGTTATATATTTCATTAGTTCGTCCTATCTTAGAATATGGATCTTCCGTTTGGAGCACCCAGTATGTGGTCCACAGTAAACGCATTGAATCGGTTCGGAAGAACTTTTTGCTTTTCGCTTTACGCGATTTAAACTGGGATGCTGAACTGAGATGACCCTCCTATCATAGTAGACTTCTTCTTATTAACTTACCCTCCTTAGCCAATCGTAGGACTATGCTAGGTATTACCTTTATTTATAACCTTATTCACGGTGATGTGGAAAGTGCTGACTTGTTAGGCCAGCTCAATTTCCACGTCCCGAGTAGAAAAACTAGATCGTATATACCCTTAGTTTTGCGCCATTGTAGAACTTCCTATGAACTGCATGAACCCTTTAGAGTACTGTGTGCAAGTTATGATGATTTGTATTCGGTAATCTCACATGTTGATAGTCTTAATAAACTAAAACAACTAAAAAAGCTACAGTCGAGTGAGCTCGACTGTGAGATACCCGCTATCCATAGCTAAACCAGAAAAGCCTCAGGATGCCAGAAAAAACAGTTAATACAATTTTAAACATAACGGACAAATGCAAATGCAAGTGTAATATAATTACCTGCATACAAAAATATATACGCATTCAAGCGGCTAATAATTATTACCATTTATTAAAATTGCTTCTCGAATATCTTATAAGATTCTTTTCCGAACACAATCAAGAACTGATAGGAATATTTAGTTGGACTAATTGGTCAACCAAATGAGGCATGCTGCCAGCAGCCGTTTGTGGCCATACAAAATTATTTCTTTAATAACTTCGACAATTTTTATCTGATCGCAACCAAATTTTCAGGAATCACATAGAGTTCTGTTCTTAATGTACATACCGAAATTCGACTCTAGCTTTAAAATTATACGCTTAATACGTTTTTTTATGATTTGCGGGGGTGGAAGTGGGCGTGGTGAAAATTTGAAACAAACTTGATCTGTGTGCAAGCATAACAAATACTGTCGAAAATTAGAGCTCTATCTCTTATAGTCTCTGAGATCCAGTGTTTCATACGGACAGACGGACAGACAGACAGACAGACAGACAGACGGACATGACTAGATCGACTCGGCTGTTGATCCTGATCAAGAATATATATACTTTATAGGGTCGGAAATGCTTCCTTCTACCTGTTACATACATTTCCTGCCGGCACAAAGTTATAATACCCTTCTACCCTATGGGTAGCGGGTATAAAAATAATAGCCAAACTGTCTAGCAGAATTATTTGATTCCAATCTTAATCAATCTAAATTTACTTCCGGTAACTTATCCACGTGACACCCATTACGCGGGAGTGGGTGTAGTGTTACTAGAATTCGGACCCCAAATGACTTTCATGTCAGCCTTATTTAATTTATTTGACTAACTTTATTTATTTCCTTTATTGTATTTATTTATTTAAATTTATTTTAATCAATTTATTTGATTTGTTTATTTTATTCGATTGGTTTTATTTGATTAATTTAAATAAATTTAGTTGGTTTATTGAAATTTATTTGATTTATATTATTTTGTTAAATTTATTTTGGTTTTATTTGGTTTATTTAAATTTATTTGATTTATTTTATTTTGCTAAATATATTTTAATAAATTTTATTTGGTTTATTTAACTAATGACTAGGGCACTGACCAAACTGAACTCATGGGCTAAAGCCTGCGGACCTGCGAACTGGGGCATACACCCCAAGATCATAATATGGCTCTACACAGCGGTGGTGAGACCCATACTCACATACGGAGCACTAGTATAGTGGCCAGCACTAACTAGGGCGTACAACAGACAAAAACTCACAACGATTCAGAGATCGGCATGCGCAGGTGCCACGGGCGCACTACGTTCAAGCCCCGCCGCGGCGCTGAATGCAATATTAAACCTGATCCGAATAGAACATTTCATAAGGAATACAGCAGCCCAAAGCGCGGTACGACTGCAAGCAAGCCAAATTTGGAAGGACTATCATATTGGGCACTGTACGATCCTGAACAAAATAGACTATGTGGGTACAACAGGAACAGATTATTTGACAACCGAACTACTATTCGGCAACGCATTTACAACCATATACCCCACAAGGGAAGAATGGAGACGAGGGAGTGTATCCGAACAAGACGAAGTATCCCTCTACACCGACGTCTCGGAAATGAGACGCGGGGTAGGGGCCAGACGTTTTCGCAATTCTGAAAGCTGTCGAACTCTTAGAAGATTGAGACCTCAAGAATACCAAAGTGAGGATATACCCAGACAGCCCAGCGGGCATTAAATCACTCGCACCAGCAAGGACAACATCGACTCTAATGGCCAAATGCAAAGAGGCGCTAAATAGACACGCTGAAGACAACACGGTACAAATAGTATGGGTACCAGGACACAACAATGAGATGAGAAAGCTGACGAGCTGGCCAGACAAGGGTCAGAGGAAAGCTCTAATACATCACATATTCAAATCTCCCTGAACTCTGTTCAGACGGAAATCTTCGACCATCTCAAACTACTAGCCAACAAAGAATGGTCGAGAATGACTGAGCAGATCAGATCAACAGAAGATTAAAGTTATGCTGGCCAGAATTCAATAGGAGAAGGAGAGCAGAGCTGATCTCCAAAAGCAAAAAAGATATAAGAAGAATAACAGGTAAATCGTTACTTCTGAAGCTACTAAAAGCCACCGCCTACACTATGTCTATCAGTTGCGTCTATCTTTCCTGAATCAGAATCCGATGCATTTGCATCGGTAATATCCTTAATATCCTTGGGCTATTGAAAATTCCCTCAATAAAGGTTTATTGTTATTAAAAAAAAGTCAAGATGTTCCAAAATTAATTAATGTTAGAAAATAAATTAAATTAAATAAAAAATGTTTTAAATTTTTTTTTATTTTGATACCCTATGGGTGGGCGTGGCACATTGTCCACTACATATATACATTTTATAACAATATACTTTCGAACGAAAGTTATGACTTTTGCAACCCCAATTGAAACAAGATGGACATACAGTCGGGTGTCCCGACAGTAGAATATCCTGTACCATTACAAGGCGCCGCTCAATTTCGTTACCGATTATATTTAATTCAGTATCCAGGGAACACCACGTGAAGGTCATTGCAGATCCAAAGAATGTGACAATTGCAAATGTATTGGTTCGTGTTTTGGCGCGTGCCAAAATTCTATGAAAGAAAAAGAATAAGAGGACCCTAAGTTTTAATGCATGTGTCTTCAAATTTAGTAGCAAAGTCGATAGCTCAGTCTTCTAGGCGTTCATATTGACAGACGGACGGACGGCCAGACGGACATGGCTATATCGACACCTTTATTGGTCCTGACCAATATTTAGGTAACTTTTGGGGGTCTACCACGCCTCCTTCTGCCTGTTACAGAAAATTACACTCGAACAAAATTATAATACCTGTGTACCTTTGGTATAAGGTATAAAAAGGCTCTATAGTGTGGCGTCTGGAGAAGTTCTTCTTCGTTTTCTGGAGACAATAGATACATTGTGCTCAAGAAGATGCCGGCTCAAATTTTAACGACGGAGGAGCAAACTAAGGTGCTAATGAAAAAGTCCGTGTGTCCACTCGTTGCTTTTATTGTCGGCAATACATGGCCGGGTGGGGACCGTATCTAGTGTTTCGGCGTGGACCATAAGTATCAGCAATGTCCCAAGCAAAAGCCGGGTGGCTCTGTTGCAGGATAAGGAAGAATGTAGATCAGAGGACTTGACAGCGGCTCAACAAATTTGAGAAACTCGCATCCATACTCGCAAAAGTCGAATTAAATTTCTGTAGTAAGTTTATTTGATACCGACCGCCCGGTAAACTTTATTCGCAAGTAATTGATACCGAAAAATATTGTTTTGGGATCAACAAAATCCAAATACGCTGGTTAAGGAGGACCTCGGCTTAAAATTTTAGGTTTTTTGAAGGAATCTTTTAGATTTTATGCAAAACATATTCTCTTTTATTAAATATAGTTTATGACAATATATTAGAATTCCCTATGTTAATAGTTCAATTAGTTAATAAAAAACAGTAATGCTGATTACAGATTAATAAACACTGATACTGATAAATCTAAGATTAGTTATATTATTATATTATATATTATGTAGAATAGATACATTACTTGTAGCACTTATATCTGCAATGAAATAAGCAGAAATAAGCCCTACATGTAATCTAAATCACAACATTCGTAAAAGTTTTAATTTTAGTCATAAACAAAACTTTGGTTTAGGTAATGAGAATTATGAAAAAATTTTCAATAATGAAAGTGGTGCTCAAGGATTTTTGGCCGGTATAGAACCGATGCACAGTGGTTCCACCAGAGGCCAATAAATCAAAAAAAGTGATAACAACGAATAGAAAAAAATGGCAAGCAAATTGTCTCTAAAATGTTCAACTGATGGCAAGCCGGGTTTGTTTAGAAATCGAACGCGACTTTCAAAAAATATAATGCAAAGCGTGATCATTTTTGCAGCGCAGTTGTACTTAGCAAGAATTTTTACAAACCAAAATTGCACTTCAAAGTGGTCAAACGTTCAATATAGTGATCCGATTTTCATTATATAAAAAGCATTTTGAAGTTGAAGGTATTTACTTTAAATGTATATATTAAGAATTAAATAAATCTAACAAATTTTTTAGTGAAATTAACAAAATCGATTTAATATTTTTTGTGTATTTTGTGAACGTCTTTTTTATGTTTACCTAAACTTTTAGTTGTGTTCCCGTCCGCGATTCTTCCATAGATATTATGTTCATTGTATTAATCAGAGTTTTTACTTAATAAAAGTGTTTAAACCAGGTGCAGAAACTTGCAGATGTGTGTTTACTAGTAAAAATATCAAAGGTGAGTCTTTGCCTTTTGTGCTACTGCGCTGCACTGTGGCACCTTTCAAACAAATTGCGTTGAGAAAATCAATAAAGTAATAGTCGCAAAAAAGATGAAAAATTAATCGACAGAAAATTTCAAGGCGATTCTAAATCCGCTGCCAAAACAATTACGGATTTTCGGATGTAGAAGTTATGAGCATTTAAAGTTAAAAAATATTTCCGTTTTTGCAGCACACAAAACCAAAAGTGCAATTGGTTGATTTTCAGTTAATATTACATAAAAACTAGATAACCAATCGGAATGGGTTTGGCTTTAAATTATAGATACATATATAAATTGTAAATTAAACTAAAAACGAGCATTTTTAGTAGCTTTATCTCTAGTCGGCTTGACTTAATCTAAAACAAGAAAGGAAGCTAACTTCGGCTCACCGAAGTTTGTATACCCTTGCAGAGTTTAAACAAAAAATTAAAAACGAAATTCTGAAATAATAATTTGTTGCCAAATCTCAAATTTGATGGCAATGGTTTGAAACACGGCTAAGCTATGGCTTTTTTTATTTTCCTGATTGTTCCTATGGAAGCCATAGGATATAGTCAGCCGATTTTCATGAAATTAAAATCAAAATTCAGAAATACTAAAATATGGCTAAATATCAAATTTGGTGAAAATATGTTGAAATCTGACAAAGTTATGGTTTCTTCTTTTATTTTCCTGATTGTTCCTATGGAAGCTATAGGGTATAGTCAGCCGATTTTCATGAAATTAAAATCAAAATTCAGGAATACTAAAATATGGGTAACTATCAAATTTGGTGAAAATATGTTGAAAACTGACAAAGTTATGAATTTTTCTTTTATTTTCCTGATTGTTCCTATGGAAGCTATAGGATATAGTCAGCCGATTTTCATGAAATTAAAATAAAAATTCAGGAATAATAAAATATGGCTAAAT
This sequence comes from Drosophila anomelani, assembly GCA_035045905.1. Classification (NCBI taxonomy): domain Eukaryota; kingdom Metazoa; phylum Arthropoda; class Insecta; order Diptera; family Drosophilidae; genus Drosophila; species Drosophila anomelani. The sequence continues at coordinate 321,809 of JAWNOO010000028.1, read as the reverse complement.
ATCAAATTTGGTGAAAATATGTTGAAAACTGACAAAGTTATGGTTTTTTCTTTTATTTTCCTGATTGTTCCTATGGAAGCTATAGGATATAGTCAGCCGATTTTCATGAAATTAAAACCGAAATTCGGAAATAATACTAAATGGGCAAATATCAAATTTGGTGAAAATTGGTTGAAAACTGAGAAGGTTATAATTTTTTTTTGAAAATTTTTCGGATCGTTCCTCTGGCAGCTATATGATATTGTCGTCCGATCCGGCCCGTTCCGACATATGTACGAGTGAGAGTATATAGAAGCCTAACTGCAAAGTTTCATTCAGATAGCTTTAATACTGAGGGACTAGTTTGCGTAGAAACGGACAGACGGACAGGCGGACATGGCGAGATCGACTCGGCTGTTGATCCTGATCTAGAATATATATACTTTATAGGGTCGGAGATGCTTCCTTCACTGCGTTGCAAACTTTTGACTACAGCTACAGCTACAGTCGAGTGAGCTCGACTGTGAGATACCCGCTATCCATAGCTAAACCAGAAAAGCCTCAGGACGCCAGAAAAAACAGTTAATACAATTTTAAACATAACGGACAAATGCAAATGCAAGTGTAATATAATTACCTGCATACAAAAATAAATACGCATTCAAGCGGCTAATAATTATTACCATTTATTAAAATTGCTTCTCGAATATCTTATAAGTTTCTTTTCAGAACACAATCAAGAACTGATAGGAATATTTAGTTGGACTAATTGGTCAACCAAATGAGGCATGCTGCCAGCAGCCGTTTGTGGCCATACAAAATTATTTCTTTAATAACTTCGACAATTTTTATCTGATCGCAACCAAATTTTCAGGAATCACATAGAGTTCTGTTCTTAATGTACATACCGAAATTCGACTCTAGCTTTAAAATTATACGCTTAATACGTTTTTTTATGATTTGCGGGGGCGGAAGTGGGCGTGGTGAAAATTTGAAACAAACTTGATCTGCGTGCAAGCATAACAAATACTGTCGAAAATTAGAGCTCTATCTCTTATAGTCTCTGAGATCCAGTGTTTCATACGGACAGACGGACAGACAGACAGACAGATAGACAGACAGACAGACAGACAGACAGACGGACATGGCTAGATCGACTCGGCTGTTGATCCTGATCAAGAATATATATACTTTATAGGGTCGGAAATGCTTCCTTCTACCTGTTACATACATTTCCTGCCGGCACAAAGTTATAATACCCTTCTACCCTATGGGTAGCGGGTATAAAAATAATAGCCAAACAGTCTAGCAGAATTATTAGATTCCAATCTAAATCAATCTAAATTTACTTCCGGTAACTTATCCACGTGACACCCATTACGCGGGAGTGGGTGTAGTGTTACCAGAATTCGGACCCCAAATGACTTTCATGTCAGCCTTATTTAATTTATTTGACTAACTTTATTTATTTCCTTTATTGTATTTATTTATTTAAATTTATTTTAATCAATTTATTTGATTTGTTTATTTTATTCGATTGGTTTTATTTGATTAATTTAAATAAATTTAGTTGGTTTATTCAAATTTATTTGATTTATTTTATTTTGCTAAATTTATTTTAATAAATTTTATTTGGTTTATTTAACTAATGACTAGGGCACTGACCAAACTGAACTCATGGGCTAAAGCCTGCGGACCTGCGAACTGGGACATACACCCCAAGATCATAATATGGCTCTACACAGCGGTGGTGAGACCCATACTCACATACGGAGCACTAGTATAGTGGCCAGCACTAACTAGGGCGTACAACAGACAAAAACTCACCACGATTCAGAGATCGGCATGCGCAGGTGCCACGGGCGCACTACGTTCATGCCCCGCCGCGGCGCTGAATACAATATTAAACCTGATCCGAATAGAACATTTCATAAGGAATACAGCAGCCCAAAGCGCGGTACGACTGCAAGCAAGCCAAATTTGGAAGGACTATCATATTGGGCACTGTACGATCCTGAACAATATAGACTATGTGGGTACAACAGGAACAGATTATTTGACAACCGAACTACTATTCGGCAACGCATTTACAACCATATACCCCACAAGGGAAGAATGGAGACGAGGGAGTGTATCCGAACAAGACGAAGTATCCCTCTACACCGACGTCTCGGAAATGAGATGCGGGGTAGGGGCCAGACGTTTTCGCAATTCTGAAAGCTGTCGAACTCTTAGAAGATTGAGACCTCAAGAATACCAAAGTGAGGATATACCCAGACAGCCCAGCGGGCATTAAATCACTCGCACCAGCAAGGACAACATCGACTCTAATGGCCAAATGCAAAGAGGCGCTAAATAGACACGCTGAAGACAACACGGTACAAATAGTATGGGTACCAGGACACAACAATGAGATGAGAAAGCTGACGAGCTGGCCAGACAAGGGTCAGAGGAAAGCTCTAATACATCACATATTCAAATCTCCCTGAACTCTGTTCAGACGGAAATCTTCGACCATCTCAAACTACTAGCCAACAAAGAATGGTCGAGAATGACTGAGCAGATCAGATCAACAGAAGATTAAAGTTATGCTGGCCAGAATTCAATAGGAGAAGGAGAGCAGAGCTGATCTCCAAAAGCAAAAAAGATATAAGAAGAATAACAGGTAAATCGTTACTTCTGAAGCTACTAAAAGCCACCGCCTACACTATGTCTATCAGTTGCGTCTATCTTTCCTGAATCAGAATCCGATGCATTTGCATCGGTAATATCCTTAATATCCTTGGGCTATTGAAAATTCCCTCAATAAAGGTTTATTGTTATTAAAAAAAAGTCAAGATGTTCCAAAATTAATTAATGTTAGAAAATAAATTAAATTAAATAAAAAATGTTTTAAATTTTTTTTTATTTTGATACCCTATGGGTGGGCGTGGCACATTGTCCACTACATATATACATTTTATAACAATATACTTTCGAACGAAAGTTATGACTTTTGCAACCCCAATTGAAACAAGATGGACATACAGTCGGGTGTCCCGACAGTAGAATATCCTGTACCATTACAAGGCGCCGCTCAATTTCGTTACCGATTATATTTAATTCAGTATCAAGGGAACACCACGTGAAGGTCATTGCAGATCCAAAGAATGTGACAATTGCAAATGTATTGGTTCGTGTTTTGGCGCGTGCCAAAATTCTATGAAAGAAAAAGAATAAGAGGACCCTAAGTTTTAATGCATGTGTCTTCAAATTTAGTAGCAAAGTCGATAGCTCAGTCTTCTAGGCGTTCATATTGACAGACGGACGGACGGACAGACGGACATGGCTATATCGACACCTTTATTGGTCCTGACCAATATTTAGGTAACTTTTATGGGTCTACCACGCCTCCTTCTGCCTGTTACAGAAAATTACACTCGAACTTTTAGTTGTGTTCCCGTCCGCGATTCTTCCATAGATATTATGTTCATTGTATTAATCAGAGTTTTTACTTAATAAAAGTGTTTAAACCAGGTGCAGAAACTTGCAGATGTGTGTTTACTAGTAAAAATATCAAAGGTGAGTCTTTGCCTTTTGTGCTACTGCGCTGCACTGTGGCACCTTTCGAACAAATAGCGTTGAGAAAATCAATAAAGTCATAGTCGCAAAAAAGATGAAAAATTAATCGACAGAAAATTTCAAGGCGATTCTAAATCTGCTGCCAAAACAATTACGGATTTTCGGATGTAGAAGTTATGAGCATTTAAAGTTAAAAAATATTTCCGTTTTTGCAGCACACAAAACCAAAAGTGCAATTGGTTGATTTTCAGTTAATATTACATAAAAACTAGATAACCAATCGCAATGGGTTTGGCTTTAAATTATAGATACATATATATAAATTGTAAATTAAACTAAAAACGAGCATTTTTAGTAGCTTTATCTCTAGTCGGCTTGACTTAATCTAAAACAAGAAAGGAAGCTAACTTCGGCTCACCGAAGTTTGTATACCCTTGCAGAGTTTAAACAAAAAATTAAAAACGAAATTCTGAAATAATAATTTGTTGCCAAATCTCAAATTTGATGGCAATGGTTTGAAACACGGCTAAGCTATGTTTTTTTTATTTTCCTGATTGTTCCTATGGAAGCTATAGGATATAGTCAGCCGATTTTCATGAAATTAAAATCAAAATTCAGAAATACTAAAATATGGCTAAATATCAAATTTGGTGAAAATATGTTGAAATCTGACAAAGTTATGGTTTTTTCTTTTATTTTCCTGATTGTTCCTATGGAAGCTATAGGGTATAGTCATCCGATTTTCATTAAATTAAAATCGAAATTCAGGAATACTAAAATATGGGTAATTATCAAATTTGGTGAAAATATGTTGAAAACTGACAAAGTTCTGAATTTTTCTTTTATTTTCCTGATTGTTCCTATGGAAGCTATAGGATATAGTCAGCCGATTTTCATGAAATTAAAATCAAAATTCAGGAATAATAAAATATGGCTAAATATCAAATTTGGTGAAAATATGTTGAAAACTGACAAAGTTATGGTTTTTTCTTTCATTTTCCTGATTGTTCCTATGGAAGCTATAGGATATAGTCAGCCGATTTTCATGAAATTAAAACCGAAATTCGGAAATAATACTAAATGGGCAAATATCAAATTGGTTGAAAACTGACAAAGTTATAATTTTTTTTTGAAAATTTTTCGGATCGTTCCTCTGGCAGCTATATGATATTGTCGTGCGATCCGGCCCGTTCCGACATATGTACGAGTGAGAGTATATAGAAGCCTAACTGCAAAGTTTCATTCAGATAGCTTTAAAACTGAGGGACTAGTTTGCGTAGAAACGGACAGACGGACATGGCGAGATCGACTCGGCTGTTGATCCTGATCTAGAATATGTATACTTTATAGGGTCGGAGATGCTTCCTTCACTGCGTTGCAAACTTTTGACTGAAACTAATATACCTTTGTTTTTATATCCACCCACTGCAAATTTGCTAGAAAATCATATTTTAGAAATCAAAGTTTTTTGCTGTGCTGAAATGTCAACATTTAACAAAAGTTCAAGTTTTTCAAGTGAATCCGTCTCTCATTAGTCTCCAGAAAGCCAAACATTACCAATAATAGCCAATAGCCAAAATATCTCTAAAACCTTATTCTTCTTCTCCAACTCAATAAATACTTCCAATTCCAATTATGTACAAGATCCATTAGAAGAAATAAATAAATGTGTAAAAGAATAAGTGTAATTTTCTGCAAATTTTGAGGCACTTCAGTAGTGGAAGAATAAAGAGAAAGGTTACCCGCTTTTATCAAAGTTGGCATTGAATTTTGTCAATACCAGCAAGTAGCGCAGCAACTGAGAGGGTGTTTTCCTCAGCAGGTAATATAATTACCGAAAAGCGAAACAGACTGTGCCCGAAATCAGTAGACAGCCTCCTGTTTTTATACCCTTGCAGGGTATATTAGTTTCAGTCAAAAGTTTGCAACGCAGTGAAGGAGGCATCTCCGACCCTATAAAGTATATATATTCTTGATCAGGATCAACAGCCGAGTCGATCTAGCCATGTCCGTCTGTCCGTCTGTCCTTCTGTCCGTCTGTCCGTTTCTACGCAAACTAGTCCCTCAGTTTTAAAGCTATTTGAATGAAACTTTGCAGTTAGGCTTCTATATACTCTCACTCGTACATATGTCGGAACGGGCCGGATCGGACGACTATACCATATAGCTGCCATCGGAACAATCGGAAAAATCTACGAAAAAAATTTATAACTTTGACAGTTTTCAACCAATTTTCACCAAATTTGATATTTGCCCATTTAGTATTATTTCCGAATTTCGGTTTTAATTTCATGAAAATCGGCTGACTATATCCTATAGCTTCCATAGGAACAATCAGGAATATAAAAGAAAAAACCATAACTTTGTCAGTTTTCAACATATTTTCACCAAATTTGATAGCTACCCATATTTTATTATTCCTGAATTTTGATTTTAATTTCATGAAAATCGGCTGACTATATCCTATAGCTTCCATAGGAACAATCAGGAAAATAAAAAAAAACCATAGCTTAGCCGTGTTTCAAACCATTGTCATCAAATTTGAGATTTGGCAACTAATTATTATTTCAGAATTTCGGTTTTAATTTTTTGTTTAAGTTCTGCAAGGGTATACAAACTTCGGTGAGCCGAAGTTAGTTTCCTTTCTTGTTTTACATTCATATTACAAATATTTTAACAAAACATTATAATAAGCATTGTTTATATATATATATATATTTTGTATTCCTTTCTATACCCTTGCAGGGTATATTAGTTTCAGTCAAAAGTTTGCAACGCAGTGAAAGAGGCATCTCCGACCCTATAAAGTATATATATTCTTGATCAGGATCAACAGCCGAGTCGATCTAGCCATGACCGTCTGTCCGTCTGTCCTTCTGTCCGTCTGTCCGTTTCTATGCAAACTAGTCCCTCAGTTTTAAAGCTATCTGAATGAAACTTTGCAGTTAGGCTTCTATATACTCTCACTCATACATATGTCGGAACGGGCCGGATCGGACGACTATATCATATAGCTGCCATAGGAAGAATCGGAAAAATCTACGAAAAAAAATTGCAACTTTGTCAGTTTTCAACCAATTTTCACCAAATTTGATATTTGGCCATTTAGTATTATTTCGGAATTTCGGTTTTAATTTCATGAAAATCGGCTGACTATATCCTATAGCTTCCATAGGAACAATCAGGAAAATAAAAGAAAAAACCATAACTTTGTCAGTTTTCAACATATTTTCAACAAATTTGATATTTAGCCATATTTTATTACTCCTGAATTTTGATTTTAATTTCATGAAAATCGCCTTACTATATCATATAGCTTCCATAGGAACAATCAGGAAAATAAATGAAAATACCATAACTTTGTCAGTTTTCAACATATTTTCACCAAATTTGATAGTTACCCATATTTTAGTATTCCTAAATTTCGATTTTAATTTCATGAAAATCGGCTGACTATACCCTATAGCTTCCATAGGAACAATCAGGAAAATAAAAGAAAAAACCATAACTTTGTCAGATTTCAACATATTTTCACCAAATTTGATATTTAGCCATATTTTAGTATTTCTGAATTTTGATTTTAATTTCATGAAAATCGGCTGACTATATCCTATAGCTTCCATAGGAACAATCAGGAAAATTATAACTTTGTCAGTTTTCAACATATTTTCACCAAATTTGATAATTACCAATATTTTAGTATTCCTGAATTTCGATTTTAATTTCATGAAAATCGGCTGACTATACCCTATAGCTTCCATAGGAACAATCAGGAAAATAAAAGAAAAAACAATAACTTTGTCAGATTTCAACATATTTTCACCAAATTTGATATTTAGCCATATTTTAGTATTTCTGAATTTTGATTTTAATTTCATGAAAATCGGCTGACTATATCCTATAGCTTCCATAGGAACAATCAGAAAATAAAAAAACCATAGCTTAGCCGTGTTTCAAACCATTGCCATCAAATTTGAGATTTGGCAACAAATTACACAGGTCTACAAAAATTGACCTTACAAAAGTACGGTGAATAAAACCTTCAGATTGTGAAAGATCTCGGTCTGTATATTGCTAGTTCAAAAATCAAAAAAATTTCTCACGTACCAATTTTGAGGAAATCGCCCTCAAAGTACCAAAAATGACCTATTTTGGCACTTTTCAAACGCTAATAACACAGAAACCGCGCGTGTACCAAAGTTGAATTTGGACTTAAATGAAAGGCCAATCTTTCCCCTTTCAGATTTCAGATGGGTCCTGATTTTAGGACGTCAGGTTCAGGAGCTATATCGCTTTTTCTGAACTAACTTTTGAGCCGTTTTTTTGCTATGTTGTAGCCCTGGAACTCAGTACAAAATGTGATGACTCAGATGTAACTCCCAAAAAATTTGTTCTAGTTTCAGGGCTACAACATAGCAAAAAAACGGCTCAAAAGTTAGTTCAGAAAAAGCGATATAGCTCCTGAACCTGACGTCCTAAAATCAGGACCCATCTGAAATCTGAAAGGGGAAAGATTGGCCTTTCATTTAAGTCCAAATTCAACTTTGGTACACGCGCGGTTTCTGTGTTATTAGCGTTTGAAAAGTGCCAAAATAGGTCATTTTTGGTACTTTGAGGGCGATTTCCTCAAAATTGGTACGTGAGAAATTTTTTTGATTTTTGAACTAGCAATATACAGACCGAGATCTTTAACAATCTGAAGGTTTTATTCACCGTACTTTTGTAAGGTCAATTTTTGTAGACCTGTGTTATTATTTCAGAATTTCGATTTTAATTTTTTGCTTAAACTCTGCAAGGGTATACAAACTTCGGTGAGCCGAAGTTAGCTTCCTTTCTTGTTTAGGTTAATTTACAGTTTATGAATGTATATATAATTTAAAACCAAAATCATTTCGATTGGTTGTCTAGTTTTTGTGTAATAGTACCTGAAAGTGGGTTCCCGGACGGACTGTTGATGGTGTGAGCAAAAACATCGGCTTGGGCTACTGTTGCGATGCCTGTCGTGACGCTGAAGGCGAAATGTCTTTTATGCGGCAAACCAGGGCAGTGTCAAGGAGTTTTTATCGAGTTTTAATAAAACTCATAACGTTTTCTTAGCGCTTAATAAGAGTCTCCAAGGCGCAAAAAAATTGCAACTGGAGTGCAGCACTGCGACGGATCCCACCAACCTGCGGCGGGCTCTCAACAGCAGCCGCCCACGGGACAGCCCTCGACCTCGGAATTAAATCCCAGAATTCTGAGATCAAGTGTTGGAAAAGAGTCGGTATCCAACTGCTGGGGGACTGATCGTTCCCCCGTTAATTTCCTTTTCGTCCCCTATGGGAACACAAATTCTGATTCCCCTTAGCCCCATAAATATATCCCCCAGGGATTACCGGCCGACAATTGCACGGAAGGCACTTGACTGAAAATTTAAAATGAATGGTGGAAAAATTCTAATTTCCTTATCCTTGGGATATTACATCTTTCAAAATAAATGTGCCAAATGAATTCTTTGGCACGATATGCTGAACCAAATTCTGGCCTGAGTATGTTGTCGTCAAAGAATATAAAGCTAAGAAAAAGAAACGGCCTGTGGGTATAACTCTTCCCAAACCCGATCTGACCACTGTGCCCCCTACATCCTCCAACTCTGCCTAAAAAAACGAAATACTTCAAGCTGCATTAGTTCTATTCTGATAGTCTTGCATTCGCCTCCCACGTAATTGTGTTCACAGAAACCTGGTTGAAGCCGGAGATGCTTAGCTCCGAAGTTGTCCTGGGACAATTTCGTTCACGATTTATCGGCTAGATCGGCCTGTCAGGCGCCGGGGTGGGGTCCTCATAGCAGTTAACTCCACTCTCACGTTACAATTATTAATATCCCTGGGCAGGCCAGTCGAAAGGAAATACGAGCCGGGGGGGAAACACACCGCCCCCCCGCCCAGTCGGACTTTGACGTAGGAAATCTATATGGTTTTCCTACCGAATCGTTCATGGGGGATGCCATCCCCGTTCCTGAAAAGCCTCATTCGCTTTTATACATGGGCGGCCGGGGTAATTCATGATACCCACGCCGCTGCTCGTTTCAGTTTGAAATTCATGTGCAACGTCCATGGGGAAATGGCAGTGCAAAAAAAAAAAAAAATAAAAAGAAAAAGTTTCGGCTGGACTGTGGTTTGAACCCGGGACTCTGCGGTTCTCAGTCCAGTCGCTTACACAATGCGCCACGCAGCCAATTTGATTAACAACGCTTATATGCAGATAGATGCATAATGCTATTTTATCAGCGCGCTGCTTGGTAACTGCTTGGAAAACAAAAATTCCGAAAGAAAAAAGGGGAATTTCCCTTTTGGGAAAAAAAATAAAATGCAATCCCCGCTGCTGCAGAATTTCTTGGTGAGCAGTTCATAGGCATGAAGCGAAGTCCGACTGGGTGATTACTAATATTACTACCGAAATTGAAATATTTGGAATTATCAATGATAGTTTTCAGCCTCAACATCAGAAAAAAACATAGCTTTTAATTTTTTTTCTAATATATGTTGTACATAATTTTATTTTTCGCCAAAAAACCGGGCCCCTCCCAGGAGTCCGGGCCCGGGGGAAAACACCTGCTTTCGCAAGTTTGACTTCGACCGGCTGAATACTTTTATTTCTGACTTTAACTGGTCGGATTTATACACGTGCACTAACATGGCTGATGCCGTGGACATTTTTTACAATGCAATGAATTCATTTTTCTCCGAATGTGTTCCGTTATATTATCCGTCTATTTCAAATGAACCACCTTGGGTAACTAAATAATTAAGTCGCTTGAAAAATGTAAAGTCAAGGCTGTATTCCCAACGCACGGAAAGTAAAGATCGAGTGGTTGGCCACAGAGATTATTTACTTTGAGCGAGAATGTGATGGGATCTGCATCCTTGCCGTCAATCCACTCCTCAGCGCTAATGGCAGCATCCTCAGCCAGCGTGTCGGGATAAAGATCCTCCTGGAAGAGATCCGATTTGCGCGGCACAGTCATCGAAATAATAGGGTATTCCCACACAGCTACATCTAACATCCCACATCCGTTTGACGGATGTTCTATATGTATTTCTCGTTCCAAATAGTTTCATTTCGTTCCACATCCGGTGTACATACGTTGTACATCAAAATTTGATGTACTCGTTTTGGCGATAGTCACGCGATAGTTACGCAATAGTTTTCCAAAGCCAATTAGATTTATTCTTATTCCCTGTGAAAAATGTTTAAAATGAACAGTTGGAACAATGGAATTGGTGCATTTGAAAAATGGAAGGCTCCGAATCAAGATATAAAACTGGAGCCAGAACATTCTCCCTTCTCAAGGGGAACTCAGGCCTCCGATAATGTGCCGCTTGCAAAGCGCGCTAAGCTGGGCAACGACAAGAGGCTTGTGGAAATTGCTCGCGAAGTGGCAGACATTTGTGTATAATAAACATCCTACAAAACTCCAAAAAACAAAAGAACAGCTGCCAATTATCTCTTCTTAGCTTCTTGGCATTTGCTCAATAGCCTCGAAGTCGTCGCCATTTTCTGAGCTTACTGATGTAAGAGCTTTGACCAATTTCAGGTTTTGCTGCTGTACCATAGCCAAAAAAGCAAAATCTTACTTATTTAAAGACCGTTACTTATGAGTGACAGCTTTCGAAAAGCAGTGAAATCGGATGGAAGATGTAGATGTAGCTCTATGGGAATACGAGTTTCACATCTGTTAAAAATCCCAACTGTCTCAAACGGATGTACTGTGTGGGAAAAGCACATGAGCCGGCTGGCTAGGTCGGCGGTAGGTTGCTGCCAGGTTGGGTTGTGGGGACCACCAAGGTTGGCAGCCACTGGAGAGTCGGGTGATCGCTTCGACTTCCTTCCTTCTTCCGAAGTTTACGGTGGGAGATACTTATCTCCGTTGTTACGGCCCTTAAGGCGCGATAACCAAATTCAATAAGTAGAATAAATATAACGGCTAAAGCCGGAGTTTTATGATCGAGCTAATGCTTTTTATTTCTAATCCAAATAAAAATTAAAACTTAAGAATTGACAAAAGCTAATGTCTAGCCGGATGCCCGTGGCAGACCGCTGACCTTGCACATTTTGCAGAAGTCATACGATCGCTGTGTAGACTTCTCCTACTTAATTTACCTTCTTTAGCTAACCGTTGAACGATGCTTGGCGTCGTCATTCTACATAAACTAATTAACGGCGATGTGGAGAGCCCCTACTTGCTAGGCCAGCTCAATTTCCATGTTCCCCGTCTTTCATCCAGAACCTTTATTCCCTTAGTAGTTAACCACTGTAGGCGAGAGTTTGTACATGAACCCTTTAGGGTTTTATGTACTGATTACAATCACCTCTTTAGTAGTATTGAAGGCATTGAAAGCCTTCAAAAACTTAAAACTGTATTGTTGGTAGAACTTGCTCATAGTGTATCCTAATTTTTCCTCGTCCTATTCTATTTTTTCCTCTCTCGCGTCTATCTAGAACGCGTAGAGGACACCCTGCGGCCCCTAGTAGGTGGGGAAGGCTGGATCCTGGGCCAAAATCAACGCATGCGCTCGGCGCCGATACCCGGTTATACGGGGTCGACGCCGGCCCCCCAATGCACTATGGAGATTTTGACCATTTCCGTGATATTTAGTTATTTTATCAAACTATTAATATATGGTTTTTTTCATGTAAACATATTAAAAATATATGGCTCAACATAATTCAATAACAGAAAAGTTAATTAACAGCGCACTGTTAAATATATCCACTGTTAAACTCAGCTGTTGCAGCCAAAAACAACTCTTGCTTGAAAATAGGCAATTATTTGTTAGTACTTGGAAAGTTCACAACTCAAAAAGGACACAACTTTTCGCTTCAACTTTTTAAGGACACCAATCATACGGGTTTCTATTATGTATTGTGTGTAATAATATTTCCCTTCATACGTGTCATATTAATATATACCCAATTTTGTAAATACCTATTGTCGTATATGTGTAAGTCAAAGTGTATGTCGTAGAGCCATTAATTAAGGCAATTTGTCTCTATGTGCACAAATCCGCACAATTTGAGTAAATTCGTTTTTTGTGAGGTAATTTTCATTTTTTATGGGCCCAGCTCTTTGTATGTATGGCGCATAGAAACGGACAACTCCAACCAAAAAAAGCAATTGTTGACTTTATAGATATTATAACCCATAAGAACTATTTAAAAAGCCCAAGCAATTTTTTTCAAATTTACATGCTAAAAAATACAATATGAAGCAATTAATTATTAATTTGTTGATCGTTTCTATGGTTTAATGAAATTAAAATCGAAATTCTAAAATAATACAACATGACTATATCTTAAGTTAGATGAAAATATGTTAAAAAATTACAGTTATAATTTTCTTTTTCGTCAGAGAAGGGCGAAGCCACGCCCACTTTTCCAAAAATATTTCTATCGGTGTTAATAAAAATAATACAAAAACCGTTCTGAAAAATCTTACTTAGTTTAGAAGTTATTAATAAATACCACGGAAATGGGCAAATTCCCCATAGTGCAATGGCCAGGCCAATTCAACGATTGATCGTCGTGATCCTCCTTTTTCCACCCCTCTCTGCCTAAATGTGGCCATCGCGGCCAACGAACGTGCCTGTCCCGTAAATATAAATGTTTCTATGGAGGGCCCTAGTCCGCTGAGTATGTATCCTGGCCCATGAATTAGCATCCTTACAATCTTTACTCGTGCAAGTGCTACATGACAAATGAAGAAACTCTATTTTAACGGCGGATTCGACAAGGTTTATAAGCGTTGAATATTGAACATTGAACATATTACATTCCATAATTTTAACACAATTAAACATATTTAACATCCTTACCTTACAGCTGGAACTTCTAAAATATCCCATTCAACAGACATATAAAATTCGGATAAATCGACACCAACATCAACTACGTTGCTCCCCAGCTGTTCATCCATGTGTCGCAGATCAACCTACAAAAGGGATAGAAATACGGCGTATATTACTATTTATATGTTTTTTAAAATTATCAGTCATAAAAATTACTAAATTAATCTCATAAAAAAAAATACACATTTTACTGTCAGTTCACTGATAATTACACTTATTACAGTTTTTCTTTTCTTATATATTGATAATACATGCAAATTATGTAAATTAAAAAAATGTTTATACAAAAAATAACAGTTCCAATTTCTACAAATTTGTCGCAAATACCATTTAGAGAATTTATTTGAAAATAAGATTCAATGAAAAAGACTATTTTTCGAGCAGAAACTTATTTTTCTTTAAACTCTTAACAATCTTATTTTAGTTATATATGTATATAGTTTAACATATGAAATTCTGAGTTTGAACTTATATCACTTTAAAGGTTGTTCGGTATACGTATTAAAAAAAAAAATATATATATATATTTACAAAAACAAAACCAAAACAAGAAAGGAAGCAAATAAAAAAGAAACCGCGCTTGAATGAAAGCCCAATCTTTCCCCTTTCAGATTTCAGAACCTAAATGTGGGACGTCAGGTTCAGGAGCTAAATTGCTTTTTCTGAACTGCTTTTTGACCCCTTTTATTCTATGTTGTAGCCCTGGAACTTAGAACAAATTGGGTGGGAGTTACATCTCAGTCACCACACTTTGTACAAGTTCCAAAGCTACAACATATCAAAAAACAAGAAAGGAAGCTAACTTCGGCTCACCGAAGTTTGTATACCCTTGCAGAATTTAAACAATAAATTTAAACCGAAATTCTGGAATAATAATTAGTTGCCAAATCTCAAATTTGATGAAAATGGTTTGAAAAACGACTAAGTGATGTTTTTTTTTTATTTTCCTGATTGTTCCTATGGAAGCTCCTATGGAAGCAAACTCAGGAATACTAAAAAAACGGCTAAATCTCAACTTTTATGAAAATATGTTGAAAACTGATAAAGTTAAAAATTTTTTCTAACTATTTTCCGATTGTTCCTATGGCAGCTATATGATATAGTCGTCCGATTCGGCTCGTTCCGACATACTATGTACGAGTGAGAGCATTTAAAAGACCACCTGCATAGTTTCATTCAGATAGCTCTAAAACTAAGGGACTAGTTCGCGTAGAAACGGACAGACGGACAGAAGGACAGACGGACAGACGGACATGGCTAGATCGACTCGGCTGTTGATCTTGATCAAGAATATATATACTTTACAGGGTCGGAAATGTCTCCCTCACTGCGTTGCAAACTTTTGACTGAAATTATAATACCCTGCAAGGGTATAACAAGATGGGCTATTACCTTGGGTAGCACAATCGCATATTCTTTTAGGTTATGGGTTTACTGAATCTATTTATATATTTATATGGAGCAATACAAAATATTTGACGACTTTTTTAAATCTTTATTTAAATTTTCAAATTGCAATTGGATTGTATAAAATTGATTAATTTCAGTTAAATACAAAGGGACCAACATAGAAGACATATAAAATTCCCAAACATTTTGTTTTTTGATCCGGCTATACCAGGACTGAACCTTCTTAGTGGCGATCAACCGCAATTTAGAAGTAACCTTAACGTGGCTTTGCGACGTAATCACGGTCGATATTTCCATAACTCTTGTGGCCCGATGTACTTTCCTTGGCCACATTGAAAACCATCAAGATCTAAAACCAGAGCCACAAAGAAGAGCCCTTACGCCAAAAAATATAGGCGGGATTGGGTGAACAAAGCCTGCTCCATTCTCAGACAGACTAAAAATGACGCCAGGGCAAGGAAGATCAATATTAGAAACCTCCTTCAATCGTGTGAAGAAGTTCAGCTAGGTGGGCAGACACAGTTTGCCAAAGCTTTATATGTTTTGTATGTTTGATGTGATTTGCAATTGTTTCTTGCCTGACTGTTTTGGTACAGTAGGAAACGGTTAGTGGATGCCAAAGAGATATCGAGGAGACCCAGAATTCGGACCTGGTTACCGAAGGGGTAATCTGATGAGGGTAATCAAGTACAAAACACAGATACAGTGGCTTGCAAGTTTGAGTACATGATCAACAGTTTCATGTTTGACCGCACATACAAATTGAACGAATAAAGTAAATTACAAAAACTAAGAACTGTATTGCTTGCAGTACTTGCCCGTAGTGTATCCTAATTTTTCCTTGTCCTATTATATTTTTTCTTCTCCCGCATCTATCTAACCCTAAGGGATTCATGTACTTCAAACTCTCGCCTGCAGCAGTTAACTACTAAATGAATAAAAGTTCTAAATGAAAGACGGGGAACATGGAAATTGAGCTGCCCTAGCAGGTAGGGGCTCTCCAGATCACCGTGAATAAGTTTGTGTAATAAGACGACGCCAAGCATCATCCTACGGTTAGGTAAAGAAGGTAAATTGTAGGTCTCATTGGCATGAACTGTCCCTATACTGCAAGCAAAGTCTAACATCATCCGCATACATGAGTACTCTGGATAGCTAGATAGCTAGAGAAAATGTATGATCTGAAGAAGTTGAGGGAGAATATGTAGTTTTAAAAAACTTAGCAAAGAGATCGGCTATTGCTTGAACTGAATTTACTGTGGTATTCTTTAATGACAGCGAGAGAGGGTATAACGTGGGGTTACGTTTAGAGTTAACAAAGTTATAAAACGTTTTAGGGTCCTGCGTGAACTGGGCCTTGCAACCAGTCAAATAATTTTTGTAACATTGAGTGCTCAGTCGCAGACATGGGAATATTGGCTACCGGGATAGCGGAACTAAAACACAAATGTTCAGAACTACGAAACGTCAATGCTTGTAAATCAGTATATGAACATTTTCAACATGTGTATGGCGAGCTACAATCAGAAAATGAGTTAATGTATCATTCCCAACAACGAAGACCACCACTTGATATAGTCGGAAATGTAGCAAATTTAAAGTACGCCGACGACATGTCCAAAGTGATAAAAGAGGTCAAGTCAAACGACGACGTACTAATGATGCTCTTGAAAAAAAAAACATCAATACTGGATTCGACGATAAATATAGTCAGAAAGAGCAGTTCAGCCACCAATGACCGGATCAAAGCGCTAGTGGGCCAGATAGGTACGATCAATCTGGAAAGAGGAAAATACCAAGGCGACCACCTCCAGCAAGCGTTCATGATTCTGACGGCTCAGCTAACTCTGGTGACAACTGGATTGCAGCAGATGCAGAGTGAAATAGCTAATGTGCTCACTGACGTTCACCATCGAAAGATTAGTCCAATATTAGTATCTCCCAAGCAACTAAGGGAGAACTAGATCAGATTCGCGAACATTTCCCACCGGATCAGCTACTTCCAGTAGCGTAAGTTAATGTTATCCAACTCTATAAAACTATGCATGCCGAAGGCACCACAACGAGCAGCCACGTCATCCTCAAAATATCGCTACCGCTGGTCTCTATAACACAACAGGAAGTGTTCAGCGTCATGACTATCCCAACATGGAAGGCCGGAAGCTGGCAGCAATTCACGCTAAAAACCGAAATCATAGCCGTCAATGCCCATAGGGATCAGTTCATGGGATTGACTAAGGACGAGTTCACCCAGTGTTTAGAGTTGCTAAAAGACGAGCACATATGCTTTAACCACCAAGCCACATTCAGCGTCGAGAATCGGTGTGAATTTCAGTTATTTAATAACAAAACTGAAACTATATGTGAGGTCTCTCAGTCGAGGTCCGAGCTGTTGTGGTCGACAACGCATCAGCGTTGATGGATTTTTGTCATACACAGGCTCATTGAAGTGCAAGCGGTGTGCAAAGGAACATCGTTCGCAGTGCAACTTAACGGAACGGGCTTACTGTCTTTGGCCCCAGGCTGCACTGCACGAAATTCAAAAATTAGCGTAAGCAGCACCGTAGTCAGCGAAACAAAGGCTACATATGTTCGTTTTGGCAATATCACAAGGATTGACCTTAAGAGCCCGCCTGAGCCACTTCAAGAAACGGCAGCCAAGGAAGTCAGCTTGGAGGAACTGGGCGCTTTGCAACACCAGTTGGCCAAATTAAAGAAGACCACCTGGAAGGATCAGACCAGCACTCTGCAGCATCATCAAAAAGTCGCTTATATGGCCTTAGCGATGTCAATCCTATTAGGCATTGTAATGGCTCTCAGACGGACGATCAGCAAATGGACACCACTACTCCAGCCTATGCGACGCCGGACACCCGAGCCCAGGCAGAACACGGGACAACCAGCACCAGAACCTACCCCACGAAGTTTCTCGTTCGACCTTAGCGAAGGTTAAACACTTGTTCAACCGCCGGGAGAATGTTCAGTCGCAGCAGTATTTAGTCCTAAGTAATAATATTCCAGACACAAACACAAAGTATGTAATAACTCCTCTGTCGCAGTGACATGCATTTATCGCAAATAAAGTATCAATTACCAGGTCAAGCGAATATGCATAGTCTGCTGATACGAGGAAATGAACTGGGGCAATGGTCTCAGTTCCTAACGATGAAACACTTTCACAGTAATCGCACAATATTTAATATACATTATTCCTGTTAGCATAAGCATTTTTGTACCTATAAATACTGTTAAGTTTCATCAATAAAGTCAGTAAGAGTTCTACCTCAAACAGAAGCTTTACTCATGCATCAGAGGCTGTCGCTGTGTCTTCAGACCCCCACTCACCCAACCAAACCAATCAAACCGTCCACCTAGTTCCAAGTGCTAGTTGCGACAACCAAAGGCAATAGTTTATGCACTGCCAGGCATCTAAGCCTCCTCACAAACACTAAGCGTTAAGCACGGTAAAGCTTGATCAAACACTAAGATAAGATAAGAAAGCCGTTCTTGAACCACTTAGTTTATATTAATTATTAAACCTAGATTTGATGTTCTTTAAACGTGTCAGCTCTTTGTTAAACCAAAGTTGTTTATAAGAGACTGAAGGATAAGTTTCAGGAACACATAAGGAGAAAATGAGTTCATGGCATTATAAAAGATATCAACGGCGGTTGCCATGTCAGAGCTCATGTAACGATTAGACCAATAAAATTCTGCTATTCAATTTTTTAGTCAGCCCATCGGAAACAGCGGACTCTGTTTAAACTACTACCAGATGTCGTTGCTGAAACTGTCCCAGTGTCGATAGTCACATCAAAAGTTGGATGATAAGGATCTTCAGGTTGCGTCATTTGAGAAACTCTAATTAGGTTTACGCCTGCCAGATCGGAGACAAAGCATAGATCCAGAAAGCGGTTTAAAGAATTAAAGACATGGTTAAATTGAGATAAAGATAAATCAAGCAAGCCATTTATGAGGTCATGCTGTGCCGCAGTCTGAAGGACATTAGACACACCATCAGAAGACCAGTGAGCTCCAGGTATGTTGAAGGCAAAGTTACTAATTGGTCCCTATCAGAAAGCCTGTTGGAAACTAAATTGCCGAAAGGTGTTTTTAATAAGTTAAAGCTACCTGTAAAAGATAGTTTTACGCAGATAAATTCGATGTCCAAAAAGTCATTAAATACCAACTGTTCTGAGATGAGGACAGAGTCAACGGCAATTAAAACTATGGCACCACGCTGGAGAAGACGGTCTAATCTATAGATTATGTACTTACTCGGAAGAATTTCGGAGCAGAGGATCTCCGGCTTCAACCAGGTTTCAACAATCAAAGGAAAGGCTATTTGAATACAATTTAGAGAGCTTACTGCGTAAGCTCCTAGTATTCTGATAGGAAAAATGGAAGGGAAGAGGTTCGTTTTTTGGGACAGAAGGTACAATGACGAAATGAGTCTCCCAAGCACAAAAAATACAAATTTGTGGTCAGCAACCCGCAGCAGGCTGTTAAATAATGACCCCCAGAGCCTCGTCAAGTTATTCGCTCCGGGTGTCAGGCCCGGACTACCGAAATCGGCAATTCATGCAATCAGGCCCTTTTTACACCAAGCCGCATTGATGCAATATTTCTTTATCAGGGCAAACTCGGATTTTTTACGTAGACTTAGCATAGGGCCTATATTTTTTTGATTTTTGGACTATCAAACAAGTTTCACAGCGAAATCTAAAACATAACTTAGCAACTGACAGTAATGCAATGCTGGCCTTGGGGTACTTCTGGGGAAAAGGAACATGACAGGATTCAGGGGAGTTCGGTAGAGCTCCCACATATTTAGTAAGATAAAGAATAATACAAACTAGGATCAAAGCCAGTTGACCGATTAGATGAGTTTTTTTTCTAAGTCACAATATAGCGTGGTTTGGAAAACAGAAAACAAAATTTTTTATTAAAAAAAAAACTATAAATATAAAATAAATATTTAAATCAAGAAGTATAGGTGTCTTTGCCTTTTGCGTTCAGCGGCTTCGTTTGTTTTACCTATGAAAGTTTCTGAAATAGTTTGCTGCCAATGCAGTGGGAAGCATTGCAATGTCTTTAATTCTTTAACTGTTCCCGTTAACTTATAATTAGTACGAAATCCTGGTGAATGCTTGCCAACTTCAAAACTCCAATAAAACCCGGCACAATATTGCTCTGGATACGCCAAAGAGACTGCCGTTTAACCAATCACAGCGACAAGGCCCAATGTTTTTCAGGTCCTTAAAGGTTAGACATCCCTTGGCAGCCCATGCACTTCATCATTGTAACTTTATGTTGCTTCATACTTGATCTAATTGCCTACTATTTTACAAAAACAAAACGCAATAACTCGAGTTATGTTAGTTTAAACATACGTTCATCACTGCGTTAACTTCCTTATTTATAGGTAACGAACGTAGGAGTAATTACACTACCAGCCCTAATTGCTGTACAAAACAAATAATCAATTTTGCGTCAAGGAGTACCAAGGTAAAACAGCAAAAAAGACGGGAAGTAGGAATTACTCTTCCTAGACTCTCTAGACCACTGAGCCCCCAGGCCATTGCGCCCTCTAGACTACAGCGCCCTTTGCCGATTCTACCCAAAATAAACTGAAGGCCTTTCTGTGGCTTACCTATCAGAATGCCAGAGGCTTACGTAGGAAGCTTTCTAATTGTATTCTGTTTTTTATCCGCCTACAAGGTAATTGTGCTAGCTCCGATTTATCGCCTAGATCGGCCTGTCAGACGGCGTGGTGTCCTCATAAAAATAAAATAAAATTACCAATATTTCGTTTTTTTTATACCATGTACCAAAGGTACACAGGTATTATAGTTTTGTGCGAGTGCGATTTTCTGTAACAGGCAGAAGGAGGCGTGGCAGACCCCCAAATGTTACTTAAATATTGGTCAGGACCACTAAAGGAGTCGATATAGCCATGTCCGTCTGTCCGTCCGTCCGTCCGTCTGTCCGTCTGTCCGTCCGTCTGTATGAACGCCTAGATCTCAGAGACTATAAGAGCTAGAGACACCAAACTTTGGATTTAGACTTCTTATATCTGCACGCATATCAAGTTTGTTTTACATTTTTACTGCTCCCCTTTTTGGAGGAGCTATTTGAAAAAAACGTATAGCTCCTAAATTTATAAAGTTATGTAAACCATATTAAAAAGCTTAATGCATTTTATCAAAATACACAGACTGTCCAAATTTTATTGCGATCGTGCCATAAATAGCGGAGATATAGGCTTATTACTTTATACACATTACGTGTACAAGAGGCAGCCCAGGCAGAGAGCTCCAAATAAATCAAAACGTTCATTATACATTTCAGCTTTGTTTACATTATTATGAATTGGTTGGTGGTGCAGCTGGCTAAGCTGAAGTCTTTTTGAAATGTTAGTTGTCACGGGTTCGAATCTCGTCGGCGACGAGTGAAAACTTTTTTATTTTTAGCAATTTTTTTTTTTTCCAGTAAATAAAAATAATTACAGTATTTAATACTAAGAAATAAAAAAATTCAAGCAAAGAACTATACTTAATGTTTTGAAAATGAAAAAATTCCTTACGCCTGCGGTTGATTCGAACCCAGGCTAATTGCTTACAAAAATGTATGTGCAGCTTTACCCACTGAGCTATCAACTTTGCTTTTCAATGGGAAGACATTTGCATTATATGTAAATTTGTCTCAGTTTTTTATTCTTATTCTCTTTCTTTTATATAATTTTGGGACGCGCCTTGTAATGGTACATGGTATTCTACTGTCGGGACACCCGACTGTATGTCCATCTTGTTTTTCAATAGAATATCGGACATTGGCGATTGGTTACGCGACTTCGAAGTCTTTGAAGATCTCTGTATTTGGCGAAGGCAAGTATCTCGCCTAGCTTCCTCATAGACCCATCTACTACTAATATCAGTACTGGGGCGCTTAGGTAACTTATTCTGAGCTGCGTTAGTTTCGGTTGCCTAAGATTCATCACATCTTCTGCAGTTGCCATGGTCGGTTAAGCCTTCATTTGTCGCAGTCAGGCAGTGTCCTGTGAGAATTCCCAATAATAGTCTGCAGTCTTTCCGTGGTAGGAGCAGCCCATAGTGCATTAGTTAGTCATTGCGCTTTTTACACATAATTTTTTAATTTTATTTTTTTATACATTTTTTTTTAATATTGTTTATTTGAGATATAATTACTGCTGTTTTGTAATGAGCTATTTTTATTATTTTTTAACAATTTGTAAATAGCGTATATGGATATATTTATCTATATATTTTAGTGTATCTTCCGGGCCAACAGCTGCCCAAACGTGACCTTTTTCAGTCGGATTCTAGTGATTCTGCGGCAGCATTTCCTCGTCAGAGGGTTGACAGAAGCCTCATTGAGAACGTCGCTAATCAGTCGAACATCAAGGTCGCAATGGATATCTCATTTTCGGATATACCAGTCCGCTCCTGTGATAAGCCGTATTTTGCTAACGTTGACTTTGCGAGGATAGCCTGATAAATCCATCTCTTGTTTGTCAAGCGGCTACGTGTAAGCACATTAAGTCGAAATTTAACAATAATGTAACGTCAAAACAAACATGGAGGGATTTAGGTAGCGTAGGCATAGGGAAGAGTAGGCCGAGAGTAGACCCCAACTTCGATGTGGAAAATCTGTGTCGATCGTTCTCACAGATTGATGTATCTGACGCAACATCTAACCAGAACCTGAATAATGCAACTAACAGTGATAGTAGTTTTAGCTTTGTGTGTGTCGATCAATGTGACGTGATGGAATGTATAATTAAAATTAAGTCAACTGCTGAAGGCCTAGACAATGTCAATTGCTGCAAATTCAGAAGTTTCTGGAAAGGAACTCGCTGTGGTCGCAGAAGCAGTCGGGGTTTAGGATAAAGAGAAGTTGTGTCAGTGCAATTACTAACATCGTGGAAGACATTCGTAAACAACTTGACAATAATTGTGTGACTATTTTGACCCTTCTTGACCATAGTAGAGCATTTGACTCGGTTAACCACCATATTCCCAGTACTAAACTAAAAACCCGTTTTAACTATTCAAGTACCGCAGCTCGGTTTATAGAATCATATCTTTCTAATAGACTACAGGCGGTTGTTGCAGATGATCGAATTTCAAGTTTCAGTGAGCTCATGCGTGGCGTTCCCCAAGGATCAGTCCTGGGCCCTTTGTTGTTTACTATGCATGTAAATGATGTACCTAGTCTCTTGTCTGATTGTGAAGTTCATGTTAGTTTATGTTAGTAGTCGTATTAATCAGTTAAACGTTTGTGTTAGTGTCAGTAATAGAATGCTAGATGTAATTGATAATTGGGCAAGAAGTAATGGCTTGAGTGTTAACCCGACTAGGTCAAAGTGCGTGGTTTTTGCCAAAAAACCTATTAATACAAGAAATATACCAAATTTATTAATCAATGATAAACAATTTGAAGAGCACGCAGAGCACATATCTCCAAAGCTACAGGGCGAACATACGGGTTGCTGCGACAGCTCTCATATTCAAAGACTTCTTTTTCAACTGAAATTATACTTTTGGTAGCAAAGTTCATTTTTATTCCAACCATGTTCTACGGGGTCGAAGTTTTTTGGACACTGTGACTCGCGGGATATGCTCATGCCGTAAACTCTATTGTTAGATATGCTTTTAATTTAAATCGACTTGACTTGACTTGACTTAATTTAAATCGACATCTTACTCTGGAAGCCATCGAGGATGTATTTTCCGACACGGTGTACCTGTTCCGGGGTACCATGCTGCTTCCTAAAGCCAAACTGGTGATTTGGAATTGCTTTACTGACTTCCGGTTCCCTTAGCACACTTTCCACTAGCTCCACTTTGCAGATTGCAATTGAATCAAAACATTAAAAATGAAATAATAACAACACAGGCCGACCTTTTTTACAGAGAATAAAACCTGCAAATTGTAAAAGATCTCGGTCTGTATATTGCTAGTTCGGGACCCAAAAGTTTCCTTTACTTTCCAATTTTAAGAAAATAGCGTTTAATTTCCCAAAATAACCTGTTTTGGCACTTTTCAAATGCTAATAAAACAGAAACCACGCGTTTACCAAAATTGAAATTGGAACTTGGAACAAATTGTGAGTGACTTACATCCGAGTCACAGACAATATCTTCTAAATTCCAGGGCTACAACAAAAAAGAGTCAAAAAGCAGTTCAGATCAAATAAGAAAGCTACAGTCGAGTTAGCTCGACTGTGATATACCCGTTACCCATAGTAAGTAAATAGTTAATACATTTTTGAACATGGCGGACAAATGCAAATGCAAGTGTAATATAATCACATGGTAAGAACTGGTAAGAATATTTAGTTGGTCTAATTGGTCAACCAAATGAGGCATGCTGCCAGCACACAGTGGACGGCCAAAAATAAAAAAAAACAATTTCAACAAAAATGCACGAATAGTAAAATAATTAACAGATTTTTGATTAATCTAACGATGCATTCTAAAAATAGAATTGAAGATGTAAACAAATGTTCATTTTCAGTGCGCAGCCGCGCCGATCGCGAATTTCTCACAACAAAACCAAACTTTAAAGTGGTTAGATCAATTGTTACGCGTCCAAATTAAAATTGTTTGTTATGGATTTTGTAGTTGAAGGTATTTTCTATAAAATGAGATATTGATTGATAATAACATTTATTGTTTTTATTATGTCAATGTGGAAAATACATGTTTTTTGACTATATTTTGAACTCTTTTATGTGTTTAGCTATAGTTGTGACCCCACAAAAATCCACACTTCGTTTGAGTACCAATGTGTTTGTAAAGCTTTAAAGGTAAAAAAAATGCAAAAAAATTCTGCCGAAATTTGCCTATTTGCTTAACATGATAAAAACACCAACAACACCTTAAGAGGGGGGGCTAAGGGTAATTTGGTGAAAAATATATTTTAAAATATAAGAAAATTATTTTTAAAAAATTGCACTATGTAAGTATTTAAAGGATCAGTTACAGAAGTCATCTTAAAAATTTCAAAATGATCGGTGCAGTAGATTTTGTGTAATTGGGTAAACCGATTTGGAAAATTTAATTTTTCAGGAGGGCGCTTTAAAGTTTTTGATGCTCATGTGTTTGACACCAAACGACCCCCGTTTAACTACCCATATCTTCGTTAATTTAGATATGATCAATGTTAAACTTTTACACAATATTTTTAACATAGTTGACATTGAAAATACAAAGAAAAAAAAAAAAAAACTAAAAAAAAAATGGAATACCCCATTAACATTTTTTAGAGTCCGTTTTGCTGTTATTTATTAGTTGTGTTATTGCTCTGTCTTCGAGTGGCATGCTTGTGTTTAAGCTATATGCTTATTTATTAATAGTTTTATTATTTTTTATTTCATTGCATTTTATCTAAATAGGTTCGTCTTAAAGTGTGTGTGGGTGGAGGAAGTGGAACTTCGAATGAAGGTAATACGGGAAAAAAGTTTTTTAGCGATTTAAGATTGTCTGCTGCTATAACTGGATTGGATGAGGATGTTTTAAATAGGTGTGCAGTAATATTACAATGCATGGCATCTGGGTATAAAATAAAAGCAGAAAAATTTGGAAGTTTTGCCCTTGACACCGCAAAAATTCTGATCAAATTATATCCACGGTATTGCTCCCACCTTCAGTACACAAAGTTTTAGTCCACGGTCCTGAAATTATAAGCCATGCCCTTGTTTCCATAGTGTAATGATCTAAAGAAGCTGCTGAATCAAAAAATAATGATTTATAAAATTTAGAGAGCATTATACAACAAAAACGTCACGAGTTGACACTAATATTGGTCTTCATAGATTACTCCTAACTTCAGACCCTTTCATAACTGGGCAAGGAAATCTGCAAGCGGCGTTCATTTATTGTTAGACGAATAAAATATTTAATATAATTATTTTCTCATTGTTTTCATTTTTGGGGACTAAGATTCCACCAACTTTCTCATTTAAGGGTCAAATATTTAAGATATGTAGGTATTGGAAAAAAATAATTTTATTTAAAATTTGACCATCTTTTGTATGGGAGCTATAGGATATAATTCTCCGATTTTACACAAAATTGGTAGGAATATATAAACCTACACAGAACACATAACCTGTTATGTCGGTTATGATACCTTGAAAAACCAAAAAGTTTTTCCTACTAGATGTCGTTCCCATGACAGCTATATGATATAGACGATCTATGAAACCAATTTTTTTACAGTGTACTTAGAATATTTTTTTAGATTTTTGGTGTAAATTTCATAACGATATGACCACTAAAAGTATTTTTGGCCGCGTCTCCATACAAACCCGACCACTGTGCAGCAGCCGTTTGTGTCCATACAAAATTATTTCTTTCATAACTTCGACAATTTTTATCTGATCGCAACCAAATTTCCAAAATTCGCGACTCTAGCTTTAAAATTACACTTTTTGTGCAATCATAACAAATATTGTCGAAAAAAACTAAGAGCTCTATCTCTTATAGTCTCTGAGATCCAGTGTTTATACGGACGGACGGAGAAACAGACAGACGGACAGACGGACATGGCTAGATCGTCTTGGCTGTTGACGCTGATCAAGAATATATATACTTTATAAGGTCGGAGATGCCTCTTTCTACGCGTTACATACATTTCCCACCGGCACAAAGTTATAATACCCTTCTACCTTATGGGTAGCGGGTATAAAAAGCGATATAGTTGCTGAACCTTACCTCCCACATTTAGGATTCATCTTAAATTTTAGAGGGGAAAGATTAGCCTTTCAAGCCCATTGTTTTGCCTACCTGATCTGTACTTGTTGTATTAAGTAGTCTTTCTGTAGTGGAATTTTCGGCAGTATCTTATAATTTTTTTATAACTGCTTTAATTGTTTTGTCATTTTTTACCTTGTTCGGTTGGATTTTATACCCTCAACAGCTGTCTTTTCGAATGTGCTTTTTATGAAGTTTATTAACTTCAAAGCTCATACGTGTCTTTTAATGTGTAGTCCTTGTCCATAGAATTCTGGAAAGACATTCGAAATGTCATTTATGTATGCCCTTAGAGCAGCTACCAAGTCTGTCATTATATTATCTTGTATCTAAATCTAATTTTTCTTCTCCTTTTTTCGGTAATGTTAGTACCTCAGGAATTGTCGGTATTGATATTGCTTCGAGCAGGTTATCTCTATATCTTCTCTTTATTGTACCACTGAAGCTGTCGCTTATCTTTCAGCAACTACATTGGGAGCCTGCATATGTTTTATAAAGATCTTGAAGCTGAGTTTTTACACAGTCCGTCTGCCGCTCCGAATAAACGCTATACCTAATATAACCTACTCGTGCGTTATTAATTAATTGAAACATAAGGGTAGCATATTTGTTATCTTCCCCACAAACAGATATATTTAAATTATTCCCCTCTTTGACAGTTATTAAATTGAAACGTAATTTGATCAATAATTTTGATATTTTTGACCGTTTCGTTTATTATTGCCCTATTTTCATGAACAAGAGTCTTGCTGACTAACACATTTGTAAGATTTATCGAAAGATTCTTTGATTTCGCGAATAATAGTTATTTATTACTGTGTTTTGTATATCATATTCCAACTCGGAGATTGAAAAAGGCTCTTTTAAATTACTATCTGTGACAGTAATAATTAAATTGTATTATTCTTTTGTTTAATTATTCACTTTATTTCGGATCTCTTATTTTCAGTTCACCTTTTTTATGACTTGCTTCTTTAACAGCTTTTCCGAGAGTGCTGCTCGCAGGCAGCTCCTAAATCAACCGTTGCTAACTCTCGATCTTACTCACTCGCTCTCTTGTTCTCTTGAGAGCGTAATCTCAAAGAGACCAGACCGTCCCAATCCTAATAGGCCTGCTACAACTCTGCCGTCCTGCCTTTAAGATAGCCCTCTATCTCTGATATGTACAAATTCTTAATAGTTAGTTTCTTTATTATATTAGATTTCAATATCTATCTTCTATATATATCTATATATATAAAAATGGTGGCAAAAATGTTCGCATTATCATCACAAGAGAACGGCTGGACCGATTTGGATCAAATTTTTTCCAGTTGTTTGTAATTGCCAGAATAAGGCAAATACATAAGAAAATTTTGGTAAAACCTTCTGGAAAAGTCGCTAGAGGCTCAAGAGTTATACACAGTTGATGTAAAACTGTTATTAAACAATAGAAGGCGATGTGGTGTTATTCATAATATAGTGTACATATATGTTTAATTTAAGTCGAATTTTAAAGTTGAGCATTGCAAGACAGAAAATTTCATGAAATAAAATTGCGCATCAGATAAGTAATTTTGTCACTTCGGAGTGATGGTTATACGTATTATTTATATGTTCTATACCTACAGTCAGCAAAATAATGCCTGCTGTTAGACGATCAAGACTTGGACGGCGTTCGCGCAATGCAATAAGTAGTCGGAATTTCCGTAATAGTCGGACGCAAGAGGAAAGTGGAGTTTTGAATGCATCGGCACGTGCTCGAATGGCACACCATCGCGCTGCACAAAACCCACCTCAAGCCCGACAAAATAATAGAAGAAGTCGAACCGCAAATGAAAACTTGAATCGCGCTGCATTCGCATACAATTCTGAAACACCCTACAAGGATCATAGCTGCGTTGTTATTGGTTCATTGTCTGTGGTATGTCAGCATTGTAATGCACTGAAGTTTCGATTGGAAACCCCCGGCTTATGCTGTGCAGGTGGTAAAATTAAATTGCCCGTTTTGGCTCATCCACCAGAGCCATTGTATTCGCTACTTTATGGAAATTCAGCCCAATCAAACAGTTTCCTAAAGCTTGCACAAAAATATAACGGATGCTTTCAAATGACGTCATTTGGAGCCGAGGTTGTTCATCAACCAGGCTACAATCCAAGTTATAAGGTAATGGCGTCTCTCTATTATCAAAATGAACAACTCCAATTTTTTTTAAAATTGCATCCCATATTCAGATTCATGGGCAAATTCACCACCGAGCGGGCGCTTTGTTACCACCACAAAACAAAGATCATAAATTCCTTCAGATCTATTTCATTGGTGATTCGGTAGTTGAACTAAATCACCGCTGTGCAATTTACACTGCAACTAAACGTGAAATTATAGAACAATTGCAAAATCTTCTCCATGAGCATAATGAATTGGTCAGGTTGTTCAAAACTGCATTGGATATAATGCATAATGACGAACATAAAATCATTATCAGCGCTGACAAAAGACCCACTGGTAGCCATGCAAGACAATTTAATGCTCCCACTATCAATGAAGTCGCAGTGGTGATTGTTGGTGAGAATGTGGAATCACGCGATATTGTTCTTAAGCGTCGGGATGATGGCCAATTGCAGAGAGTTTATGAGACTCATCGGTCATATGATGCTCTTCAATACCCGTTAATGTTCTGTCGTGGAGAAGATGGGTATCACTTCAACATAAAGATGGTCAATCCAATGACAGGTTTGTATACATTTCTTACATCACTTCTTTTTGATTCTACAACTAAGTTTGGAGAAGGTTAGCTCTATGAATTTTTATGCGTATCGATTGATGATTCGACAAGATGTTGACAATCATCTGTTAAGATACCGCCGTTTGTTTCAACAGTACTGTGTCGACATGTACGTCAAAGTAGAAACGGAACGTCTAAATTTTATTCGTTTTAATCAGTCGAAGTTGCGCTCAGACGAGTACATCCACTTGCGTGACGCAATCGCTACTGAAGGACACGCGGCCAACATCGGTTGTTTGACCATTCTCCCAGCTACTTATGTTGGAAGCCCGCGCCATATGCATGAGTATGCACAAGATGCGATGACGTATGTCCGAAATTACAGGCGCCCGGATTTATTCATAACGTTCACGTGCAATCCAAAATGGCCCGAAATTATCAATCTATTGCTTCCAGGACAAACATCAAGCGATCGACCTGACATCACTGCACGAGTATTCAAGCAAAAGATCACAGTGCTTATGGATTATATTGTAAAGCAGAAGGTTTTTGGCGCAGTTCGTTGTTGGATGTACTCGGTTGAGTGGCAGAAGCGTGGCTTACCACATGCGCACATTCTGCTCTGGATGTTCGACAAGATCCGACCAGATCATATTGATACGATTATTTCAGCCGAAATACCAGATATACAAACTGATCCCGAGCTGTATTCCATTGTGACAACGACCATGATCCATGGCCCTTGCGGAGTCCACAACCCAGAATCAATATGCATGGAAAACGGAAAATGCACAAAACGATTTCCCCGTCCGTTGACGGCTGAAACCATCAGTGGAAACGATGGATATCCATTGTATAGGCGTCGTTCTCCAGATGATAACGGCAAATGGATTGAATTAATGGTGAAACGTAACGAAACAAACTTAACAGTAATCGTGGATAACCGCTGGATCGTTCCATATTGCCCGCTTTTGTCGAAAACATTCTCAACGCATTGCAATGTTGAGTACTGCAACTCTATCAAATCCATCAAATACGTTTGCAAATATGTGAACAAAGGGAGCGACATGGCGGTGTTTGGCATTGCTGATCCGAATGCAAACGACGAGGTGACGAAATTTCAACTTGGACGCTACGTTAGTTGTAACGAAGCCATTTGGAGGATATTTTCATTTCCGATTCATGAACGTCACCCGACTGTCGTGCACTTATCTATTCACTTAGAGAACGGCCAGCGTGTCTACTTTACGGACGCGAACGCAGCGCAAAGAGCAGAACGGCCACCAGCGACAACGTTGACAAATTTCTTTTCGACATGCGAAAGCGATCCGTTCGCAAGGACTTTACTATATTCTGAGATGCCACGCTATTATACATGGAACGCTGCATCGAAGAAGTTTCAACGCCGGAAAAGAGGTGATACTGTTGCTGGCTTCGCTGATGTCTATTCGACTGATGCGCTCGGACGAATATACACAGTTCATCCAAGTCAAGATGAATGCTTCTATCTTCGCTTGCTTTTGGTGAACATTAGAGGTCCTACATCCTTCGACTCGCTGCGTACTGTGGATGGTGTGCTGTGCGCCACTTTTCGGGAGGCTTGCCAACGTTTGAACTTGCTTGAAAACGATACTCATTGGGACTCAACGCTCGCCGATGCCACTGTATCTGCGTCAATGAATCAAATCCATACATTATTCGCAATAATCATAGCTACGTGTCATCCGTCGAACCCGACCGCATTGTGGGAAAAATACAAGGACCAAATGGTGGACGATATTTTGAACAGAGTACGAAGGACAAGTTCTAATTTCAATATTGGCATTAACGAAGATATGTACACCGAAGCATTAGTACGGATCGAAGACATATGCATGCTCATGTGCGGCAGTCTACTATCGACATTGGGAATGCCAGCGCCAAATCGTTCAGTGCACGATACATTCAATCGGGAATTTCTACGGGAGCAACACTACAATCAGGATAACCTGGCCGAAAGAGTTCGAACAAATGTGCCGCTTTTGAATGCCGAGCAGAAGAAAGTGTACGATTCGATAATGAAGGTTGTTGACGATGAAACGGGAGGCTTATACTTTATCGATGCTCCTGGTGGGACAGGCAAGACATTCGTCATTTCGTTGATTCTGGCAACGATTCGGTCAAGATCTCAAATTGCGTTGGCTGTTGCATCATCTGGCATTGCTGCTACACTGTTGGAAGGCGGTCGAACTGCACATTCCGCTTTGAAGATACCCATGAATCTTCTGACGGTTGACCAGCCAACGTGCACGATGAGCAAGAATTCAGCGACAGCAAAATTGATGCGAGAATGCAAAATCATCATTTGGGATGAATGCACGATGGCGCATAAACGAGCTTTAGAGGCCGTTGACCGAACGATGAAGGATTTAAGAGGTGATTCGAGACTATTTGGTGGGGCTTTGATATTGCTGTCCGGAGATTTTCGCCAAACGCTTCCCGTTATCCCGAAATCTACGGCTGCCGATGAAGTTAATGCATGCCTAAAATCGTCTTCTTTGTGGCGATATGTAAACAAGTTTAAATTGACCAGGAACATGAGAGTCGCATTGCAGAATGATCCATCCGCTGCTGAATTCTCGAGACAACTGCTGGCGCTCGGAAATGGTGAAATTCCTGTTGATGTTTCGACTGGACTAATATCGTTCCCAACAAATTTTTGCGAGTTTACATCATCGAAAGAGGAACTCATCACAAAAGTGTTTCCAGACATTGCAGAAAATTATAAAAATATCGACTGGATTAGTGAGCAGGCAATACTAGCACCGAAGAATAAGGACGTAGATAGTTTGAATTTCTTTATTCAAAGTCAAATCGCTGGAGAACTTCATTCATACAGATCCGTTGACAGCGTGACCAACGAGGATGAAGCGACCAACTGTCCGATAGAATTTTTGAACTCACTGGATGTGCCAGGAACTCCACCGCATAATGTGCAACTGAAGGTGGGATCAGTTATTATAATGCTGCGGAATCTAAATCATCCGAGATTATGCAACGGTACGCGGTTGTCCGTTAAGAAACTAATGAACAACGTGATTCAAGCGACTATAATCAAGGGCAAGTTTAAAGGAGAGGAAGTTCTTATTCCACGAATTCCGATTATTCCAACAGATCTTCCATTCCAATTCAAGAGGATTCAGTTCCCAGTTCGATTGGCATTTGCGATGACAATCAATAAATCGCAAGGCCAATCGTTGGAAGTTTGCGGGATAAATCTGGAATATCAATGTTTTTCGCATGGACAGTTATACGTAGCCTGTTCACGTGTGGGAAAGCCGTCATCATAATATATTTTTGCACCAGATAACAAAACAAAAAATATTGTTTATCAGATCGCTCTTCACTGATTTCGAGTCAAAAAAAAATTTAACAACAAATTTGAATAACCAGTGTTCTATTATTACTATGGGGTTATATGAAGTCGTGAAATTGGGCCGAGACAAAGTTCGCAAGGTCCGCTACAAAAAAATTTAACCAAGACAAAAAACATCAATTAGGGGCGAGACAAGGTTCGCCGGGTCCGCTAGTTTCTTATAATTACATTACAATATTTCTTAAAACTATTATTTACAATTTATATACTAATTATTTCACCCTAATGTTATCTTATCTTACTTCATCCTCTTCTTTCATCCAGTGCCTAATATTGTTCGCACTCCAAGCTCCCTTGTATGGGTTTCGAGATAATTGAAACCCATCAATGTCTTTTAATAAAAATCTATCATTTTTCAATACTTTTCCAATAACGTAGTATGGTCATTTCCTTTTCGGTACTAATTTTCTACAAATGCCAGCCGTACTATCAAAATACTTTACAATAACATAATAACCTTCTTTGAAATCAACATTGCTCTTCTTCCTTGCATTGTAATAGTTCTCATAACTCAATTGTGACTTTATTTGATTTCCCTCTGCCCTTTGTCTAAGTCGTTCCAATTTTTTTCTATTTTCCTCAAATAGTTGTTCATCCTCATCGAACCTTTCCTTATCTAATCTTTCCTCATCTGATCTTTCCTCATCTAATATTTCCTTATCTAACTTCTCTCTAAGTTCGTCACTATCCTCTTTCCTTTGTGCCATTCCAAATAAAATTTCACTGGGCAATTGCTTAATGCTACTATGAAGCGTATTATTTAACGAATATTCCACTTTTTCTATGATTACATCCCAATGTAATCCTTTTTCAGGCTCAGTTAGTTTCGCAATCATCGGTCCCAAACTTCTATTTACTCGCTCGACTTGTCCATTGGCTTGTGGTGATCCTGTAGCAATCTTTATGTGTTTTCTATTTCTTTCCTCCTCAAAGTTTGCAAAATCCGCAGATGCAAAACAACTACCTCTATCTGATATAATGCATCGCGGTTTGCTATAATCAGTTAACGCGCTCAGCACTTCATTTGTATATGTTGTTTCTGTCGTGTACAGCCTAACAAATTTTGTAAATCCATCTATCACCACTAAAATGTGTTTCTTCGCTCTGCTATTGCTCACTAGCCCATAGTGATCAATATGAATAACCTCAAACGGCTGTTTCCTTTTGGTATGCTGCGTAGCCATCCATCTCCTTTTCCTAATTTAAGCGAAAATGCTATACACTTTAAACAATTCAGAATGTGATCACAAACTTTCTCCTTTGTGGCATCTAACATTTTATCCCTTCCAATATGACCTAATTCGTCATGATACTTGAACATCACATGTCGCTCCATCCGACTTGGTACATAAAAACGTAACTCGTTGTTATTACCGTTTCTCATCTCAAACCAATTATGTTCCCTCTTTTTTTAAATATTCCTAATTTCCTTTAGCTTGCTATCACTTGGCTGATAAATTATTCTCAAACGTGTTTGCATCTATTATCATTATGCTATTACACCTCTACATGCTGCATCTGTTTCCGTGCCCTATGCTTAAATTCATAATCATACTCTTGTAACTCTAACGCCCACCTCGCAATTCTTGGGTTTAAATCTATTTTGTTCAATGTTAGTGTTAATGAATTACAATCTGTTACGATTTGATATAGGATAAATATGGGATATTAAAAAAAAAATTAAAAAATAAATTCTGAAATTATAAAACGTGGCAAAATTTCAAAAGTGATGAAAATATGTTGAGAAATATGATTTTATAATTTTTTCTTTTATTTTTCTGATTATTCCTATGTCAGCTATAGGATATAGTCGTCCAATTTTTATGAAAATAAAATCAAATTCTAAAATAATAATAAGTTGCCAAATCTTAAATTTGGTGAAAATATGTTGAAAACTGTTATAGTTATAGTTATGGTTATCATTTTTTTTTCGAAAAATTTTCCGATCGTTCTTATTTTATCTATATGATATAGTTGTCCGATTCGGCCCGTTCCCACATAAGTACGAGACTAACTGCAAAGTTTCATTCAGATAGCTTTTAAACTGAGGGACTAGTTTGCGTATAATCAGACAGACGGACAGAAGGACAGACCGACGACAGCCATGGCTAGATCGATTTGGGTGTTGAACCTGAACAAGAATATATATACTTTATATATATAATTAAATGTGACCTTTACTGCGTTGCAAACTTCTGACTGAAATTATAACACTCTGCAAGGTTAAAAATATATAGGCAGGCTTCACAATCATGAAAATAATTTAGCCCTAGCTCTAGTATACAAAAGTCTAACACTAAGAAAACTCCAAATATTTGACATTTTTATGTCATCCTGTTCGGTAAACTTAACTAACGAGATGTTAGATTTAATGGTAGTTTGCACTGGCAAAGTTCTTCCTATGTTAATATTCTTCCTTCTATGTTAATATTAGTCATAAAACTTACTTATTGTCACAAGACAAATTCTAAATAAATAAACGAATACAAAAAATTCATTGAAACCTTTTTAAATGCAGTGTTTCAACTTTAATATCAGAGGATGATTGATGATAATAAGATTAAATAAAGATGAAAGTATTGACTAAACGTTCGAAATTTCGTTGGCTAGTGGCTAATGTTCAATATTTGTGTCTAAATACTAAATAAATACATTTCTGCAGAAATTTAAAATATTTGTTTTTTGACCTTATTTTTGAGTACAACATAGCCGAAAATGTTTTGACTTATTTTTTGCCTCTACTTTTAAAATATATATAGATATCCGAATTATTGTGAGACAAGTCTTTATTGCAACACTGTGTCAGGCATACAGATACAGCTAGATTCATTAATCAAATATATATATGGATATATACATGGGATAGAACTCATTCTTATTGCAAATATTTCATTTAAATATAAAATCAATGTACACTCCTAATATGAAATAAATAAATTTATGAATTTTAAAGAGTTGATCGGTATTCGGATTTCCTGGTTTCATGCATATTATCTAATAGTGCGGCTTTTAAAAATTCAAACAAATATCTCCTTTATCAATTCAATAATTGTTTTGTGTGCTGTATACTTGCTTTCTATATTTTACTTTCTTTTCTTTACTTGATTTACAAATTGATTAAACAAATGTGCAATGTCTTTATTTAATTATCACACACAGGCATCTTAAGGTCGCACAGACAATTAAACCTCCAAAAGAAGTCAATTAAAGTGCAATACCTAAAGGTATGTACATATACATAAAGGCAGTGCATAATATATGTATGTTCAACGTTTTATTATCATAACCAAAGAACCAAAAAGGAAAAATTTATTTAAATTTTGTTTTAAAATGTTATAAAATTTGTGTCTTAATTACTAAACATTTCAGTAAAAAAATATAAATTGAAATTATCATTTAGTTGTGTAATTAATTCAGGCAGTGCAAAATTGAAATATGAAGAACCATGTAAGATGTAGTTCTGTCAAACTTTTAGGATCATATCAAGGGATCAACATAAACGAAATTTATAAAAAAAGGAAACCAACTTTTTTTCATCAGACATTTTTATTTGAATAATTTTGAAAATATGAAATTTGTGGTCATGCTTTAAGTTTATTTTTTTCTATGTGAAAAATACAAAATGTAATGGGATTTTATAATAATAATAATAATATAATAACTCGTCAGTCAATTTCCCTTTTAATAAAACGTGCAAAATAAAATATTTATTCAATTATGTTATGCATTTTAAGTACGATACTCAACCTGAATAAATGTTTCAATTAAAACATATTTCCAAAATCATGATAGGTTGCCAATAAAAAACAAGATAACTTCATGCTATATAAACTTAAAATAAATAATAAAATTATGTAAATATTATTTATTATATAAAGGGGGATATTTAACATTAAAAAATAGCATTTCCAAACGACTACGATTTTAGTAAAATTTGAGTAGCACCTTAAAACCATCATAGGTCCAACTTCCTAATTTTAAGATGCAGGTTTGTACGTCATATGGAAAATATTCAACGTCGATGGAACAAGAGGATTTATAGACGGCAGGTGGTTGCCAAATCACCAGTCCATTACTATAGACTATTGCTTTTGTCATAAGTGTCACTTCATAGTGACCATCAGCACTGAAAAAAATATATTTTAACACAACTCCTGTTACAATGAGATTGCAGGCGCATCTGCTGTCAACTTAAATTAAAAATGACATAGGCTTATTTCTATTTGCTGATTGCAGTAAATGATTTTATTTTATTTTTATACTTATTCTTGATCTTTTTTTCTGTACGTCTAATCTTATTTTTAAAAGTATCTACATACCATACCAATATTTTGAAGGCAAATATATATTGCTTGATTTAAAATGGGTAATGGGTACTTACTCTTACTATTTTGAATATTTGTACTACAGTTAGGATAATAAGATCATATGCAGCTCAATAGGCAAAGACTGTGCATAAATTTTATCACAACACAAAAGTCGTCTGAGCATGGAATTGTCGATTTGTGTAAATTATTTGTGTAAGTTCAAATTGTACCACTTAATAACTTTACTTTTAAGCCAAGCTTTTATTAAATCAAGACATTATTTTCATAAATTAAATATTTAAATCACGCTGGTTAACGCATTTGAAAAAAATCGAATTTTCCCATAGAAAACGATTTTTTAAAAGAAAAATTTATTTAATTTTTTAGCTTTATTTTGATTGATTTGCTCAAATAAAAGTATTTTGAAAAATCTAAAAAAATATTTTACAACAATTTTTCTTAAAAATATCTATTTTCTTTATTTCTTGATAATTTTTTAACAATAAACAATGACTAACAATAAACCTTTATTGGGGGAATTACCAATAGCTAAAGCATTTCTGTACTATAAACATTTGATTCCGCATCCTTTCGCGTCTTAAAATCATTCAAAACAAAAAACATCAAAAAATTCACGTTTTTAACCCTGCAAATGTGCTTGCGCGCACGGGAACCCCTGAAGCGTTTTCACCCATATTTCGTGTTTTTTGACCCTGAGTTGTTTCACTAGATGTGCTCTCAAAGGTGGAGATGCAGACTTTGTAAACGGATTCTGGTTCAGAAAAGATACACGGACCAGACCTATATAGTGTAGTTGAGTGCTTTGTAGGGCGTTAGAAGTTATAGACTACTTTAGGTAGAAAAATATGTTAAAAATAGACACCTGGCAGGTAACGATTTACCTGTACAGCCGAACCCAAACTGCCGTTTTTTTGGTTTAATTTACAGTTTATGAATGTATATATAATTTAAAACCAAAACCAGTCCGATCGGTTGTATAGTTTTTGTGTAATATTACCTGAAAGTCAACAAATTGCACTTATTTTGTTGTATGTTGCAAAAACGGAAATATTTTTCAACTTTGAATGCTCATAACTCAAGCAGAATGGTCCGAAAATTATTTTCTCAACGGATTTGGAATCGTTGCGAAATTCTCTGTCGATTAAGTATAGTGTAAATCGTTTTTGCGACTATGACTTTTTTGATTTTAGCCATGATTTTTGTTCTAGAGGCGCCACTGTGCTGCGTTAGGAAAATAGCCAAGAACTTTATCGACCTCCGACATCAGAATTGGAATCAGGGCGATGCCTAATAACGGATTATGGTGAATTCTAATGGAAATAAAACAAAATATAAGTGATTTTTTGGTAAATGAGTCAACAATTATGTAGCGTTTAATTGACAAATGCAGATGTACTAGAGCATACTTATGCAGCAGAAAAAATAGCGCAGGCTGTTTGCGAGTTGTTTCTACTGTAATTTAACGTTAGAAAAGTATGATGTACGGCTTCCAATAAGTTGGTTAAATTAAAATATTCATGAAAATTCTTTGAAAATATTGTTTCATATGTAAATTACATTATAATTGATGGAGAAATATTAAGTCAAAGATATACATTTTGGTTAAACCTAATGAAATTATAATGTAATGGAACTCTTTGCACAAAAGTAATTTCAGACGAATTTAATATTTGGTCATAACAAATTACGTCCCCCAGACTCCGTAAATTTATCCGCCCAGGGTATAAGGCCCGGACTACCGGCTGATAAAGGCATGGCAGATACTCCGTCTACCTCGCCAAAAGCCTTAATTTCTATTCCACCCATGGAACAGATATTTTTTCGCGACTTTCCCCTGCTCAAACATTGTAATATGTCATTGCCTTTATACGAGGCAAACAGAGAGCAGAAAATATAAAATTAAAGGTTACTTGATATGCTTTTCCAAAGTATGTAGTTTTAAAAGAATACGAAGCTAAGAAAAAGGAAAGGCCTGTAGGAATAACTCTTCCTAGGCCAGATCAGAACACTGTGACCTCTAACTCCGTTCCTATCAGAATGAAAAAGGCTTACGTAGTAATCGCTTAAATCCATTACTCGTCAGAACTATTAACTTTGGTGGCTCCATTTTTATCTCATGTTTTTACATTACCCCACTGCCGGAAGTCACCCAGTTTTTGGAACCACCTTTCCGCTATTCGGATGGTTTCCAATAGACTTTTAGTAGTTCTAGATAGGGAACCTAATCATTATAAGTGAAAATGTACAAATTTTATTATCTTTGGATTTTTAGATGTTTAGCATAATAATAATTAAAATTTTATGTATTTTATCAATCAAAGAATAATTATTACTCAAAATATGTTAAAAATACTACAATGGGATATTAAAGGCTATAGGAACAACTTCCCAGAATTACAAATCCTTATTAAACAATACCACCTCAAAATCATAATACTTTAGGAAAGCCATCTCAACAATATAATTTCCTAAACTTCCAATACTGCAGATAGCACCAATGCATGCGGAGAAGCAGCACTTACTCTCCCACTCCCAAAAACACCCTCAGCAGAGACATTGTTTCCGCTGAAATTACTATTAACCAGAGCTCGCAAATAACAGTTGATCGTTTTTAGTGTTGCGGTTTGCACTCTAACAGAACCGAAAAAGGCGATGCGCGTGTGCCCTTGCTCTGAACAGAATTTTTCGTTTGCTTTTGGTTAACTGTTCTCAGCTTCGGGGTTGTTGTTATACTCACTCAACAAAAACTTAGAGCGATCGAACTGAACGCTCGCTCATTGAGTGTCAGCAGATGAGCGAGAAAACGAAAGACTCATCGAAAACGTTCTTTTGTCTTCAGTCCTTTTAAAAAAGTTTATAAACAACTTTAACATAATAAGATCTTAACATTTTAATTATTTATTCCGAATTTAGCTTTACAACCAGTAGAGAATTTAAAGTTTTTGCACTTAAAGAGCTTCGTCGGTTGCTTCGAAACGCAAAATACTTTTTTTCTTCGCTCGTTGCCAAATACTGAATTTTTGCTCAATTGGTGCGTAAAAAGCATTTTTTTTTTGGCGACTGCAAGAAACGTTCAATTGCTATTTGCGAGTTCTGCTATTAACTCAAAAACAACAAGAAAGGAAGCTAACTTCGGCTCACCGAAGTTTGTATACCCTTGCAGAATTAAATCAAACAAGAAAGGAAGCTAACTTCGGCTCATCGAAGTTTGTATACCCTTGCAGAGTTTAAACAAAAAATTAAAAACGAAATTCTGAAATAATAATTTGTTGCCAAATCTCAAATTTGATGGCAATGGTTTGAAACACGGCTAAGCTATGGTTTTTTTATTTTCCTGATTGTTCCTATGGAAGCTATAGGATATAGTCAGCCGATTTTCATGAAATTAAAATCAAAATTCAGAAATACTAAAATATGGGTAACTATCAAATTTGGTGAAAATATGTTGAAATCTGACAAAGTTATGGTTTTTTCTTTTATTTTCCTGATTGTTCCTATGGAAGCTATAGGATATAGTCAGCCGATTTTCATGAAATTAAAACCGAAATTCGGAAATAATACTAAATGGGCAAATATCAAATTTGGTGAAAATTGGTTGAAAACTGACAATGTTATAGTTTTTTCTTTTATTTTCCTGATTGTTCCTATGGAAGCTATAGGATATAGTCAGCCGATTTTCATGAAATTAAAACCGAAATTCGGAAATAATACTAAATGGCCAAATATCAAATTTGGTGAAAATTGGTTGAAAACTGACAAAGTTATAGTTTTTTCTTTTATTTTTCTGATTGTTCCTATGGAAGCTATAGGATATAGTCAGCCGATTTTCATGAAATTAAAACCGAAATTCGGAAATAATACTAAATGGGCAAATATCAAATTTGGTGAAAATTGGTTGAAAACTGACAATGTTATAGTTTTTTCTTTTATTTTCCTGATTGTTCCTATGGAAGCTATAGGATATAGTCAGCCGATTTTCATGAAATTAAAACCGGAATTCGGAAATAATACTAAATGGCCAAATATCAAATTTGGTGAAAATTGGTTGAAAACTGACAAAGTTATAGTTTTTTCTTTTATTTTCCTGATTGTTCCTATGGAAGCTA
The DNA here is from genome assembly GCA_035045905.1 of Drosophila anomelani. Classification (NCBI taxonomy): domain Eukaryota; kingdom Metazoa; phylum Arthropoda; class Insecta; order Diptera; family Drosophilidae; genus Drosophila; species Drosophila anomelani. The sequence continues at coordinate 280,638 of JAWNOO010000028.1, read as the reverse complement.
TAGGATATAGTCAGCCGATTTTCATGAAATTAAAACCGAAATTCGGAAATAATACTAAATGGCCAAATATCAAATTTGGTGAAAATTGGTTGAAAACTGACAAAGTTATAATTTTTTTTCGTAGATTTTTCCGATTGTTTCTATGGCAGCTATATGATATAGTCGTCCGATCCGGCCCTTTCCGACATATGTACGAGTGAGAGTATATAGAAGCCTAACTGCAAAGTTTTATTCAGATAGCTTTAAAACTGAGGGACTAGTTTGCGTAGAAACGGACAGAAGGACAGACGGACAGACAAACAGAAGGACAGACGGACATGGATGGATCGACTCGGCTGTTGTATCATTATTTACGGTCCCTGCTATTTTGTAAGACGCGCATATACCATTCCCTGTTTGCCCCGATCTGGCGGTATGGTGTGGCCATTTATGGCACAGCAGCAAGGACTCATCTGAAAAGGATACAGGCGTTTCAGGCTAAGTTTTTGAGAAGAATCACCAATGGTACATCCGGAACAAGGACATAAGGCGTGATCTCAAGGTCTAAGCAGTTGGAGACACCATCAACTCCCTTGCTACAATGCACAGGATTCGGCTGCTGAGTCACCCCAACCCGCTGGCCAGGTCGCTGGCCAGAAATAGATCCAGAAGGAGGCTCAAGAGGGTCACAATCCGGGAGCTGCCCGCCCGGCCTATGGGCTATGAGGTGCGAGCTGAAGAAAAACTATGTCTAGCGTAAGCTAGTTAGTTGGATTGTCGTTTTATTTTCGAGAATTTGTACCTAGGTTTTCTCAGATCATGAAATCAATATATTTACTAACTTTGAGTATGGGTACTTTTGACTGTAGTGACGATTTGAAAGAAATTGGAAGAAAAGTGATAACATTTCTTCACAGGTGAGTCTGTACTTCTGATGCAAATGCACCGAATCAAGGGTGATCCTTTTGTAGTGGTGTACTTTAGTGGAACCATTTCCCCGCCGAGTCCAAGACCATTCTTACGAATCAGAACATTGGCTGTCGTAGGATTTGTTAAATATTTTCGGCACTGTTTGCTCGGGTGAGAGTTCATGGTCCATACTAGTTGTAATTCCTTCAATTTGCATTTAATTGGTATTAGTGCAAGTCAAACCAACGGGCAAGTTAAAAGGATTATGAGTATCCTTAAAACTTTTCACATGAGTTGAGACAAGCTCCAAGTCGTGGCAAGATTCACTAGGCGATGTACAGCAGGCTCTTAATTTCACTGGTAATCGAAGTACTGTGATGGCCAGTCGGAAAATCGAAACAAGAATAATGAAAATCAACTAACATTGCGAATATTCAAATTTCATCGAAATTCGCACATGCCCTTGAGCAAAGTGCGAAGAATAGGTTAGAGCGCTGAGGAAAGTTATCTGATCTACTCTCGCACACGGCATATCTGTATAGCGCTAACCCTTTCGTCTATGCACCGAATGCGTGTGGTGACGAAAAGCGAGAAGAGCGACTGGAAGCATTCCGTTAGGTGAAGTTTGGCAACGCCGTGGCGTACAGCTAATTTCTCGAAACAGAGTTTTCGGTCATTTTGTTTTGCACTTGAAAGCGCTCGCATGCAAATCGCCGTCGATCGTCACAATAAGAGTGGAAAGTTTTCATTCCGCGTGGCCGGAATTTCCGAAGTGTTTTTGGCCAAGGAAAAGGAGTTCCAAGTGCAAGAATAGTGTCGAGAAACGTCTCAGCCAGAGGGGTAAATATTTCAGTGTAATAACAAACAAAAAGACAGTGTTTAAGTGCAAATTTTATAGGAGCGGGTCTTGGACAACGGCTGGAGGAGATTAGTGGAGCCTGCTGGCTAAGATCAAAGCAGCAGCCGCATTTATAAACCGTTGCCGCGTGCATCGCTTGCTACCTGCGGCACGTTTGAGCGAGGCCGGTAGACGTCGGAATTAACCTCAAATTTCGCTCAAATATCACCGCTTGCCACATGTGGATGCGAATTAATTAATGTAACCACGAATTGCGATTCTGTTCCGCCAACCCATGCCATGCGTGACATCAGAGTACTCACGTCGCTGCTAGAAGAAAGAGACGAATAGGGACAGATGTGAGACGCCGCTGGTCGAGTCGAGCGCGCACGTGCCACGTGCGGCACCATGTTCTGGAGAGGGACAAAATAAAGGAGACGCAGAACCCTCCGTATATGGAAAACTGGACAGGAGACGCGGAGAGAGATGCTATAAGGAGGCATCACAGTATGCAGAATTACAGTTTGTCGGCCATGCGTGCTGCGGATTCCTATAGTAATTTAATCGGTAAAATTGCGAGGACTAAGGTGTTAATTCGATCTTTCTCTTCGTAGCGGATAGTCATGTTTTTGTTTTGTGCTCAGACCTTTATATTAATTTCACTTTAAACCACCGCGGTTTAATCTAAATTCATCATGCGTGCATGCACTTTTCTGTGTAATTAATTTGTGCTAAGACGGTTATCTTTTTCGTCTTTCTTCTTTATCCCGTTTTATTTTTCTCTCCCCCGCTTGACTGTCGGTTGCTGTTAGCTGCATTTAAGTGGTTCATAGCTCTCATCGCTCTTGTGATTTCTGCTGCTTATACTCTAACCCTTGCGCTCTTTGTTTTCCCTTTCTTTCTTTGCTTTTTTGGTACTGATAGTGTGCACAGTGATTCTAGGATCTGTGAAAATGTCTCAAAATATTGTCTGCAATATAAAGAACTGACAAAAAAATGTTTTAGCCCAGTATCCATTGCTGGCTTTGCGATGTAGTAGTGCATGCTAAGTGCATCGAAATTACAGGTCGAAAAGCTTACGCAGTATCCAGCAAAAAGGGCCTGCGTTATTGTTGTGAGGCCTGTCACCGGTTGAGAAGGAGATATCATCCTTCATGCGTCAGACCAGGAGTGGATTTTATGAGATCATGGCCACTTTTTGCAAGGCGAATGACCTGTTCTCCGCGCTTGACGTTCAATTTCATAGTATGAAGCTATTAAATGAGTCGCCGAAACGCAAATAATCTGCTGCTGGTCGGCTGGAACTGTTTTAATTGCCGTTGACTCCTTCCTCATCTCGGAACGAGTGGTATCTAATGTCTTTTTGACATCGAATTTATCTGCGTAAAGCTATCTTTTACAGGTAGTTGCATTTATGTAACCGCTCTTACATTTCTCCATCTTCGGAAGTGTCAACTTATTGGAAACGCCTTTCAGCCATTCACGCAGTTCCCAATAGGCTTTCTGATAGGGACCAATTAGTGACTTTGGGTGACTTCAACATACCTGGAGCTCACTGGTTTTCTGATGGTGGGCCAAATGTCCTTCATAAAGAGGCGCAGCATGACCTCATAAATGGCTTGCTTGATTTATCTTTATCTCATGTCTTGAATTCTTAAAACCGCTTATTGGATCTATGCGTTGTCTCCGATCCTGCTGGCGTAAACCTAATCCGCCAATGACGCAACCTGAAGATCCTTATCATCCTACTTTCGATGTGACTATCGACACTGGGACAGTTTTAGCAACAACATCTGGTAGTAGTTTAATCAGAGTCCGCTGTTTACGTAAGGCTAACTATCAGAGGCTTTAATAGCTGAATTTGATTGGTCTAATCTTTACATGAGTTCTGACATGGCAACCGCCGTTGATATCTTATATAGTGCCATGAACTCATTCTTCGCCTTATGTGTTCCTGAAGCCTATCCGTCGGTCTCTAATAAACCACTTTGGTTTAACAAAGAGCTGACACGTTTAAAAAACGTAAAATCTAGACTTTATAATAAATATAAACTCACTGGTTCAAGAACGGCTTTCTCATCTTACCTTAACGCTCAGTGTTACAAAAAATTATTTGACTGGTTGCAAGGTCCAGTTCACGCAGGATCCTAAACAATTTTATAACTTTGTTAACTTTAAACGTAAACCCACGTTGTACCCTCCCTCTCTGTCATTTAAGGGGGGGGGGTAAGGTTTGTAATTTTTTTTTTTCGAAATTTTTTTTTTATTTTTTATTACAATTGCACAAAATGTAAAGAATATTGTGTAAAAGTTGCAAGTCAATCAAATTAAAATTAACAAAGTTATAGCCAATTTAATGGAGGTCGCTTAGTGTGCACTGCATGTGCTCACAAAACTTTGAAGCGCTCTCCTGAAAAGTAGCATTTTCCAAGTCGGTGAACACGATTACAGAAAATCAACTGATCCGATCGATTTGAAATTTTGCACAAATTCTACAGGTACTCACGTGGCCCTTTTTTTAATTTTTTTTTTAATTGTATTTTTTTTTTAACAATGTATCTTTTTTTTTAGTAAAAAATCTGACTTTTTGCTTCAAAATGGCATAAAAAATCAGAAAAAAAATTTAAAAAAAAAAACGCTTCGGTGTTACCTCGGGACATTTATCCCTTAAGTAATGCAATTTAGTTTTTTTTAATCGCGTGATCCTGTAGGCTGTAAGGATGTTCACCGCAAACCACAATTTTTCGATGGCGGCTTAGGAAATTCTTAATAGCTCTTAATTCTCTAATTGTTTTTTAACAAAAAAATACTAATTAAATAGTAGAAATATTGTGTTACTTTATGGTGTTTAAATTTTTACGCTAACCAAATAGAAATAGCCAATCTCTACGCTGAGTTTTTTAAAACTACGTATTCTCCCCCGACATCTTCAGATCATACATTTTCTCCAGCTATACCCACATCGTACTTAATCTACAGTCCTATTTTAAACGAAAGCTCACTTCTTCATGATCTTCAAAGAGTTAAGCCAGCATATTCGCCAGGTCCCGATGGACTAGCAGGCTCTGTGCTTAGGTATTGCTCCGAGGCGCTGTGTAACGCCCTTCTTAAATTGTTATTTACACGGACTTTAGTAAAACTTTCTACTCGGTTAATCATTATCTTCTGGTTAGGAAACTTGATTCTCTTACAGGTAGTTGCATTTTTGTAACCTGCTCTTCCATTCTTCCATCTTCGGAAGAGTCAACTTATTGGCAAAACCTTTCGGCAATTGAGGCAGTTTCCAATAGGCTTTCTGATAGGGACCAATTAGTGACTTTGGGTGACTTCAACATACCTGGAGCTCACTGGTCTTCTGATGGTGGGTCAAATGTCCTTCATACAGAGGCGCAGCATGACCTCATAAATGGCTTGCTTGATTTATCTTTATCTCAAGTTAACCATGTATTTAATTCTTTAAACCGCTTATTGGATCTATGCTTTGTTTCCGATCCTGCAGGCGTAAACCTAATTAGAGTTCCTCCAATGACACAACCTGAAGATCCTTATCATCCTAATTTCGATGTGACTATCGACACTAACTATCAGAGGCTAAACACTTTAATAGCTGAATTTGATTAGACCATCTTTACATGAGTTCTGGCCTTTGATATAGTGCCATGAACTCAATCTTCTCCTTATGTGTTCCGGTAACCGATCCGTTGGTCTCTAATAAAACACTTTGGTTTAACAAAGAGCTGACACGTTTAAAAAACGTAAAATCTAAGCTTTATAATAAATCTAATCTCACTGGTTCAAGAACAGATTTCTCATCTTATCTTAGTGCTCGATCTAGCTTTACCTACTTAACGCTCAGTGTTATAAAAAGTATTTGACTGGTTGCAAGGTCCAGTTCACGCACGACCATAAAAAATTGTATAACTTCGTTAACTTTTAACGTAAACCCACGTTATACCCTCCCTAACTGTCATTTAAGAATACTACAGTAAATTCTGATCATGCAATAGCCAATCTCTTTGCTGAGTTTTTTAAAACTACAAAATCGCCCTCAACATTTTGAGATCATACATTTTCTCCAGCTATACCCAGTTCGTAATTAATCTTCAGTCCTACTTTAAACGAAAGCTCACTTATTCTTGAGCTTCAACATGTTAAGGCAGTATATTCACCAGGGCCCGATGGAATACCGGGCTCTGTGCTTAGGTACTGCTCCGAGGCGCTGTGTAACCCCCCCTCTAAAATTGTACATCTTTAGAATCCTCAGAATTTCCCCTTATTTGGAGGGAATCATTTGTTATTCCTCTCCACAAAAAAAGGTAGTAAATCGTATGCCAGTAACTATACATAGGGGGACCTCTAAGTTACCGGCAATCCCTAAACTTTTCGGGAATGTAATCACTTCTCACTTGCAACATCTATGCAGATCCATCATCTCGCATGTCAGCATGGCTTTATGAGGCGAAGATTAACCACGACCAATCTTTTGAAACGTACCTCTTTCGTTATTAGGGGCTTCCAACAAAATTTTCAAACCGATGTTATTTACACGGACTTTAGTAAAACTTTCTACTCGGTTAATCATTCTCTTCTGGTTAGGAAACTTGATTCAATGGGGTTTCCTAGTTATCTAAGTGACAGGACCGATAAGGTTCTGTTCAGAAACGTTCTAATAGCCACAGTGTCACATCTGGCGTCCCACAAGGTAGTGACCTTGGAACACTGCTATTCACATTGTTTATCAATGATTTGCCGCAGGTTCTAACTAAATCCAGAGTACTCATGTATGTGGATGACGTTAAACTTTGCTTGCAGTATAGGGACAGTTCATGCCAATCACACTACAATCGGATCTCGATAACTTTCATACTAACGATTTACATCTCAACAGCTTTAAATGCAAACTGATGACATTTTCATTAGCATTATTATATGCTTAACGATTCCTCTTTGGAAATAATTACTATTGTCGATGACCCCGATCATCCGCCTGGTTGCTACTTTAAAACTACTTGGCGTACATATATATAATATTTTAATGATTAATGCATACAAATGGGACTCTAATTATTATTTTTTCTATATTATTTTCTGTTCAATATTTCCCAATGAATATATATTTTTTTTATAATTTATATTTACTTGTTTAGAAATCTAATCCTCGAGTTCTTTATCTATTCGCAGCTGTCGCGGTTAACCTATACTAAGTAGTGTTTAGAGGCAAACAGAGAAAGGGATACTGACTTGGGCAGGGCTAGAGCCAGGATAGGAGAATGTTAGGACCGTGGATAACGCCCCATACTTGCCCCTGAAATGGGACTCAGCCGGATGGATATTCGGTCGAGTGAATAAAACTCCAATCCAAATTTTCGTTTTACATAAGCAAAAGTATTACACACACACACACACATGTATAATTAGTTAATTTAAGTTTTTTTTACTGTACTCGTAATCGTTTTTTGTGTGTCTAGAGTTATTTAGAGAGCAATTATTTGTAGGATGCTCTTTGTATTTTGAACAAGCAACGTAATATTGGAAGGAAAGATCTCGAAAATGCTAAATACCTTACACCTTACGCAGATTGTAAAATCAAGAGAAATAAATATAAAACAAACGGAAAATATAGTTGCAAGCAATTTGTTCAATTTAGCACAAAAATCAAAAAACAGATGAAAAAAAAAGAATATATTATAATTATACATTTTAAAAATTACTGTAATTAATAGAAGGGTTCTTATACATACGCTTTTTTATAATTTCGCATTGTTTTCCTAACATATAAAATATATACAAATATATATTAAGAACATATTTCCTGTATGGTTCGGAGTCCATAGTAACCGCATTGAATCTGTCCAAAAGAACTTTTTGCTTTTCGCCCTCCGTGGCCTACCCTGGGATGCTAATTGTAGATTACCGTCTTACTCTGGTAGACTTCTCCTACTATCCTATATCCTATATCCTATATTCTATATTCTATATCCTATATCCTATATCCTATATCCTATATCCTATATCCTATATCCTATATCCTATATCCTATATCCTATATCCTATATCCTATATCCTATATCCTATATCCTATATCCTATATCCTATATCCTATATCCTATATCCTATATCCTATATCCTATATCCTATATCCTATATCCTATATCCTATATCCTATATCCTATATCCTATATCCTATATCCTATATCCTATATCCTATATCCTATATCCTATATCCTATATCCTATATCCTATATCCTATATCCTATATCCTATATCCTATATCCTATATCCTATATCCTATATCCTATATCCTATATCCTATATCCTATATCCTATATCCTATATCCTATATCCTATATCCTATATCCTATATCCTATATCCTATATCCTATATCCTATATCCTATATCCTATATCCTATATCCTATATCCTATATCCTATATCCTATATTCTATATCCTATATCCTATATCCGAACCTATAAAGCAGGCGGTAAATTTATTTATTTATTTAATTTTTTCACAAGTGTCTTATAAAGAAACTAGAGATAAGATTTATACTAAAAATTTTCGTCAACATTGCTTTCATTAATGTTATATTAATTTTTTGTAATAGCAATATCGGCAGTGTTATAACTTAATAAAAAATTCGAATAAAAAAGCTATAGTTTAAATTGTTGTATTAATACGGGTACCAAAAATATAGAAGACGCAAAACTTCAATGCAATATCAGACCTAATTCAAGCTCAGCAAATTCCAAGATGAGGAATTTTGAAAACTCAACTTTGAATTCTACATATGTTTTTTTTTTTTATTTTTTACCTTATGCATTATAGAGAAACGATTAGATTCTCTGCAAGTGTATTTATTATTATTTCAATTGTAAATATATGTACATATTTATTTAAAAAGTTTACTAATAAAAATACAAAGAAAAAATCAATTAATACAAAATAATAAAGTAAAAAAATGTCTAAAACTATATTCGAAGTCCTACCATACTCAAAGTCGTGTAAAGCAGCAAGTTTTTGCAGCGGTTTAGGACTTGTCTTAAAACTCGGACATTATTATGTACCAAGTGCATTGTTTTTTATAAGATTTTACCCATACGACGGCCCCTGTCGAATTATTCGATTTTTATGCCGAACTTCACTACAATAGCTTAGTTAAGCTGTTTTAACATATTATGATAGGTAAGGGAAGATCTGTTGTTTCATACGGACGAATACGGATAGACAAACGGACATAACTTGACTTGGCTGAAGATGCTGATAAAGAATATATAGATTGTACTTCATGGGGTATGAGATGTCTCCTTCTGCTTCTTACATACAATATTGGTTGGCACTATTCTATAATGCACTATGTACCCCACGTATACAGATATTTCAAAATGGTTATGTGCATTATGAATGTCGCTTCCTAATATACAACGAAAAAAAATATAAAAAGAATTATACAATAGTTTTGTAGAGATTTAGATTTTTATATCATTGAACCTTAAATAAAGTAACAAATGAAATTCGAAAATAAAAACAGAATTTAAAAAACTTAGAACGACACAGAACTAAAAAAAAATAGCCATGTGCAAATTCGTACAAATAAACGTAACTCAGATTTGGACAGACCTACCTTAAACCCATCATAAGTCCAACTGCCAAACTTTAGAACACAGGTCTGTTCATCAAATGGGAAATATTCTACATCTATCTCACAGGATGATTTGTATATGGCTGGTGGCTTCCATTCAACTAATCCTTCAGAGTAAATTGTGGCTTTTGTCGCAAGAGTCACTTCGAAGTTACCATCAGCACTATACGATATTTTGCAATATCCGTACAAATTATAATTATTTGCATAATCTTTAGAGAATTTATTATACATAATAAGATGGAAGTTACTTAATGGTAGTTAGTAAAATTATTTTATTACAAAAAATACATACCAAAAATATTCTAAGTTGCTTCCGTTCAGTCAAAATAAATCAAAGGGCTTAACTAAATATTTATAAAACAAGAAAATAGGCTAATTTCGGCACGCCGAACAGTTTACAAATAATACGATTTGATCAATTGAAAAGAGTAGTATTGAAATGAAATCACAGTATTGCATTTCCATTTACATTTAAAACTTTTCTATGGTAACAATATGATTAGATTTATCCGATTTAATAATATAAATAATAAAGCTTAAATTCTGAAATAATACAATATGCTTATATCTAACAGTAGAAGATGACATGATAAAGTTATGATTATACCCAGGGTATTATAATTTTAGTTAGAAGTTTGTAACACAGAGAAGGATACATTTCCGTTCCTATAAAGTATATATATTCTTGATCATCAAAAGCCGAATTTATATGGCTAATATCCGTGCGTTTTTAACCTATCTGAATGACATTTTACAGATAGTATTCTATATGTTCTCACTCGTGTATAAGTCGGAACGGACCGGATCAGACAACTACATCATAAGGCTGCCATAGGAACGATCGGAAAATTTTTAGAAAATTTCATTATAATTTCAACCATTCTCAAAATACATATGAATTTATGTATCCACAAAATTCAGTAAATTTGTGTGCTAAAATTGGTGTGTTAATATGTACATATGTATGTATATGGACCAACTATTGTGCCTTTTTGTTGTTTTCGTTTTACCGAATTTGGCACCGAACCCGGTCACTGTTTTCCTTGATATTTTTTCCGCCGTTTTCTTGAATACATTTATTCCACCATCCATCTACATTAAATCTGAATCTTTCGTATATTTTGAAAGTTTTGTAAAGTTTTTTTTTTTATTTGGTTGTTGAGAAAACACATATTTATTCTAAATTTAATAGGATTGTTGATAATTGATCAAAATATAAATATAGTATATCGTTATATATATCGTTAAGTACAGTATCCAGACAGTGAAACGTTTCGTTTAAAATGTCTATAAAAAATAAACAAGAAAATAAAAATTACTATTGCCATGGCTGTAATTATTTTCGTAATAAATAAGGAAGATTCTCAACCAAATAATAAGCGATTCAAGTATTGGGTGACCCCATACCTCCGAGATCAATTAAAGGGCGATATTGTACGTATTGTTTACATATTTTTATATCAATAATACGCTCTCTCACCTCCTAATATCAACTAACTTGCCTTCTTCCCTCAAAATACATATATATCTGCAGTATCTCATCCAACACCAGAAAATATAAGTAATATTTTAAAACTTATTAAACATATTAATATATATTATCAGATCTAAAAATTAGATAATTAAAAATAAATCAATTCAATCCTATTGAATAGTATGTAAACAAAGTTAAAACTAACTGAAAACAATACAGCCGAAGGCCCCAGATGCCATAGTAGATTTAACTTTTGTAAAACGAAGTCTACGATGTAATAATCATAATAATATATCAATAATTTACATTCTTATCATTAGCTTTTGTTAGTTTTATAGTTAGTACATCTGCAACAAACTCCTGTGATGATTTTTTGAAAATTTAACGGATTTACGGAACTGAAGAAGGTAGACAGAGAGGCAATCGAGGGTCGAGAATCCAACCCGCTCGGAATATACTAAAGAGTGACCCACTCCATTCTAGTATATTTGTTTTCTTGTCAGGATACCAACCTTTAAAACGGCCACTGACGAACAGCCGTTTTCAACTATTTGCCTCTCGCTCTCTCTCACTGCTTAAAGACGGTATTTTACTGTCTGGATACTGTGCTTTATTTAAAAAAAATATATAAATATTTCTATAACGATGTATCGAACACCGATATATTTTTGAAATGTATTATTGTCATTAGTCGTTATTTTCCTGGGAAAGTTATCGAATATGATTTTGGATATCTCTTTGCTTAATGCTATTAAAATAAGCATTAACATACCTTATCATGCCAGTTAGTTCTGTACCACCCGAGAGGCTAGGCTCAGAAATAAAATTAGTTTTTGGTTTGTGTAATGTGAAATTGGAATTAATTCCAACGGATTGGATGTTGGAAGGATGTATGAAGGCGAAATGAGACGTTTTCCCACCCGATAACCGATTATATGTATACTGAAAATGTTAAATATTTATTAAATCTAACCTTTTGTTACGAAACTGCTTCCTCCGGGCTACCGATAAATATAGGACGTTTTGGAACTACAGCACTACACATCACTAGGAACTGAAGAGGTAATCAACAAGATTCACATAATTCGCCACGACGCATCCATCCATGCAATGGTGCCTACCACTTATCTTCGGGTACCACCCATCTCCGGCGATTTCACTTCCTTTAAGCTTATCCTATCCAGGCGAAAGCGTAGCATCAGTCATCTGCTTCAACTTTCCAAGAACTCGTGGCCACAACCGGGCCTCGAAGGACTCTCTATTTCCTAAGTAGTAGCTCCAAGAAAATAAAAGGGGAGTGGGTTTTTTAAAAACGACGTACGTGCTATGCAGCTTCTAATCCGATTCCTTCTCGATGGAGCACTCGTGTTGCACAAATCCTGGACAAAAGGCTACGACAACGCGGAGAGCAGATAAGTAAATTAATGATAAACCTAAAGAACTGACTAACTAACGAAAGGCTCGTCGACGGCGGCAACGTGACCCTTGGCGTCGGCAAAGTGTCTGCCGATCGGCGGCTCTGAGCGACGGCAAAGTGGCTCTGGGCTGTCGGCTCGCCGGCGGTTCCAGGCGACAGGCGAAAACACACCGAAAACAAAAAGAACTACCGACGGCGGCCACACGAATATCACCGAGGAGAGAAAAGCCACGCTGAAAAGAAACTTCCTTTTATTAGCATCTTTCGTTTTTCCTCACTTTCACTTTATTTACGCTCACGGTTTTATTTTTTTCTTTATTTTCCGAAAATTAAATGGGTTCCTTCTTCTACTGCTCTAGTCGGTTGTTTCTGACCTTCCTATAGTATATGGCCTCGGACCGCTTCCAAAGTTACGGCATTGATACCGTTGCTTTTTTTGGGGCAACGACCGAGGCACAAGGGTAAAAACCCTTTTGATTTAAAGCACTCAGTCGGACTTCCCAGTGACCAGTGAAAACCCAAAGCCAAGATCAACGACAAGGACCAGGACACCACGAGTTCCGGAGGACAACGAGGAAAACAGGATCACGAGCCGGACACCGAAGACAAGGACAACCAAACATCAACAAGCAGCATAATAAATAATATTAAACTACGCGTGTGTGTGTGTGCTAGGCGGAGGAGAATTAGAATACAAATACATACATGGAAACAATAGGAAAACCTAAAGAAATAAACACGAAAACTTACTAAAACACCCCATCATGTTATTTCCCAAATCCGCCTAAACAAATCACACGACTCACTGCTCCCCTCCTCTCCACTTCGGCCGCCGTTGGGCTATTCCAGGCATCGATCTAGGCAGGACGGGAACAGGAGCGCCACGCTACTGAAATTAATTCCAGGCGACGGCGCGGGCGGCGGCTGTTGGGACATTCCAAGCTGTCGGTCCCATCTCAGGAGATTAGCCCAGGCGTGGCCACGGGCTACTGCGAGCCACGAGACAGTAGTTGGGGGAAGCAGCCCCGCCGCTGGGTACTCCAGGAAGAGATGCAGGGCCGCGGCCGTTGGGTTAGGCCTGGGTTGCGGGCACGGGACAGGCTGCTGGGCAATCCCGGGCCTTTTCTCCAGTCTCTAGAGGGGGGTCCGTCCGCTGGGTAACTCCCAGCGCGGTGGCGCTTTCCCGCCCAGAGTGGGCATTTAGATTCTGCAGTCTCGTAGTCCCCAAAACCCACCCTTAAATAATTTCGCCAACAACGGCACCTCCATATTCTGGCCTTTCCAAAAAGAAATATTTTCTGGAAAGGGACTCTGGGGATCCTCCTGGCCAGAGGCATCCTTACACCCTTTAGGGATATTTTTTTGCCACAAATAACGCTCATGCAATAGCGTTATGCATGTATTTGCATATCGGCGTCGTAGTTCAACTTGGCTACGTGGCGCGTTGTGCAAGCGGCTGGTCTGAGAACCAGCCGAAAAATATAAAGATAAAAATTAGGATAAATTCAATTAAAATATAAATAAAAAATAAAATAAATACAAAATTCATAAAAAAATCGTTTATTTTTTTTTTTAATTGAACTTTTTTGTGACATCACAGCATGAATTACCCGATGAAAGTTGCACGTGAATTTCACAGTGGGACAAGCAAAGACATCGGCATCAAGAATTACCCCGGCCGCCCATGTATAAAAGCCAATTAAAACTTTACATGAACGGTGGGCACCTCATGAGCGCATGTAGATTTCATAGTGAAAAGCCTGTTAATTTCACCGGTTTGCTATCGAACTATCTCACTCCCCCTTCCGGCCCGGCCGATCCTACCCTTATCGATATATCGATTATCCCTCTAGCTCATTCCGACTGGAAATACGCCACTGTTCTTGTGGGTTAGAAATGCGCAATTCGCAAACTGAAAAACGTTTTTTCACTTTTCAGTCAGATAGGAAAGAAACTCATGTAACTTAGTATTTTTTTGTAAATATTTACTTTGAATTACATTAAAAACAAGAAAGGAAGCTAACTTCGGCTCACCGAAGTTTGTATACCCTTGCAGAATTTAAACAACAAATTCAAACCGAAATTCTGAAATAATAATTAGTTGCCAAATCTCAAATTTGATGGCAATGGTTTGAAACACGGCTAAGCTATGGTGTTTTATTTTCCTGATTGTTCATATGAAAGCTATAGGATATAGTCACCCGATTTTCATGAAATTAAAATCGAAATTCGGAAATAATATTAAATGACCAAATATCAAATATGGTGAAAATTCGTTGAAAACTGACAAAGTTATAATTTTTTTTCGTAGATTTTTCCGATTGTTTCTATGGCAGCTATATGATATAGTCGTCCGATCCGGCCCTTTCCGACATATGTACGAGTGAGAGTATATAGAATAAATAATTTAAATATATAAATAATTTAAATAATTAAAATAATTTAAATAAATAAATAAATATGTTGAATAAGTAAGCAAATAAATTAAATAAATAAGTTTAATAAAATTATATAATCGTCGCTGGCCAGTCTCGTTTTATATGGCGGTCGACCACTCAGGGGATTTGGCGGATTATTTTAAGTTGGAACCCTCTTCTACCGGGCAGAAAAAAGGGTTTTCCCGGGTCCAAAACTGGGTTTCCCGGGATGAGGCGTTTGCCCTGTGGAACCCGCCAGACTGACAATTAAAACATTCAATGTCCCACTCGGAACGGACTCACGTTTTCTTTTCCTCGCCTTCCCTGCCTGGTCCACTCCTTGAGCACCTTCAGTCTCCGGATCGGGGTTTCCTCCTATTTGGGTTTATTTTTTACAATTAATTCCACTGCACCTTCTCTACCAGGACACCACACTCACGTTGGCTAATCTGTTTTTTTTCTATGTTTATCTAATTCAACTACGCGAGTTCGACCACGGGATTCAACGCACTGGCTCGGTTTTTTGCCAATGGCCGTCACCTTGCCCTATTTATGGGCTCGGTTCCCGTCGATTCCCTTTCCTCTTGCAAGCTCTCCACTCTTTCGAGGTCGAGAGCCGCTTTCAAGGCCAGAGCCCCGCTTCTGCCTTGGTATGGGTGGAGGCACTCGCTCCGGGCTCTCCTCCCCTAATCCTTACCTACCATCCACTTTCTCATTATCCGGGTGTGGACGGTAGGTGGCGTCTTGCCTTCCACTCTTCCCCTCATCCGAGTGGCCCTGCCAACCTTCTTCCAGTGTGCATCCCAGGCGATAGTTGTTTCGCCTGCGGCTATCGATCACCGCCAGAATGCAACAGGATATATTCTTCCGCTATGCCCAGTTCAAACGAAATCTCCAGTTCTATCTTAATCGAAATCTCTCTTAGTCTTCATCTTCAACGCGTTAAGCCAGTATATTAACCAGGTCTCGATGCTGTGGTATTGTGCCCAGGCTCTGTGTAACCCCTTCTTAAATTTTTTAACTCACATTTAGAATACTCAGAATTTCCCCTTATTCGGAGGTAATGATTTGTTATTCCTCTCCACAAAGAAGGTAGCAAATCGGATGCTAGTAACTATAGGGGAATGTCTGAGTTATTGGCAATCCCTGAACTCTTCGAGACTATAATCCCTCCTCATTTGCAATCTATGCATCTATGCAGATCCGTCCATTCTCCATCTCAACGTGGTTTTATAAGGCGAAGATTAACCACGACCATAGTTTGGAACTTAACTCATTTGTTATTAGGGGCTTCTAACTTTAGTAAAGCTTTTGACTCTTCATTCACTTCTGGTAAGTAAACTAGATTCAACGGGGTTTCTTACTGATGCATTTCGAGTTATTTCAGGAACAGGTCTAAAAAGGTTTTGTTGAAAGACGTTCTATTTAACAAGACTAAAACGATAAGAGAGATCGCTCAATGTTGTCAGTAACAACAGATCACCAAAACAAATGGATGTTTCCCATTAACTGTTCCATAGACCTTCAAACTGTGCGCAGAGAATACCCTACACTGTATATTACCACACTGCACGCAATTCAAAAATGAGCATAAGCACATTCAGCAGATCAGTGAAGCGAAGGCTACATACGTTCGTTTTGGCAATACCACAAAGATTTACATAAAAGAGAATTACGAGCCAGCTAAAGGAAATAAAGCCAAGGAATCCAACCTAGACGCTCTACAACATAAGCTGGCCAAAGGAAATGCGACATACTGTGAAAATCAAATCAGCACTTCGCAGCATTATCAAATAGCTGCCTAGATGGCCAAGCAATTTCAATCAATATCCTGAGTTCTAAGACGGAAGCCCATCAAATGGTCACCCCTACGCTGAACCGCTGAACCGCTGAAACCGCTGAACACTTAACACCGGAATCTACCCACGAAGTTTTTCGTTCGACGAAGATTGAACACCTGTTTAACGGGCGGGAGAATATTAAGTCGCGACAATAGTTATAAACAATAATATTGAAGACACAAGATATATTATTTAATGACGTTTAAGTCGCAGCAATTTTTATTTGCCATAAAATAAAGTCTCAATTACCAGGTCAAGTGCATATGCACATTCCGCTGACATGAGCGAGTGGAGTGGTCCAATGGTTTCAGTTCCGGCTATATCTAGCTGTTTATGAGAAAGACA
Organism: Drosophila anomelani; assembly: GCA_035045905.1. NCBI lineage: Eukaryota > Metazoa > Arthropoda > Insecta > Diptera > Drosophilidae > Drosophila > Drosophila anomelani. The sequence goes on along the minus strand of JAWNOO010000028.1, from coordinate 263,775 downwards.
AGAAGCTTAGAAAGGTACTTTGCTAAATAGATTACATGACAGCTTTAGCGAAAAAAGACGATATGAGAGAACGAAAAAACGCTGCAGGTGCAGTCGTACACCTATGCGCGCATGAGTAGGCGCTTGCGATCCGTAGATGTATGGACCATAGCTACTCTGATGACACCATCCCCATGTATAACTTCCTGGATGCACTGAAGCTGCCATCTCAAGTGTAAGGATGCACTACGGCCGAGCTGAACCTCAGCGGCCCAGAGTCCCATCCAGAAAATATTTATTTAATGGAAACGCCAGCACATGAAGGCGCAGTTTTCTTTGAGATTTTTAGGGGTGGGTTTTGCCGGCGGCCACAAAATTGCAGATTCTTATTGCCAACGCTGTGCGGGCAAATTCTACCTGCCCTGGATTTGCCCTGCGGCCGGACCCTCCACTAGAGACTGGGGAGACAAGGCTCTGGCGGTCCCAGCAGCCTGCTCCCACGCCCGCAACCCTGACCTAGTACCACGGCTTGGTTCACCCAAACGCCGGCGCCTGGCGGCTCCGCCCGGTGTATCCACCAGCGGGCTGCCTCCCTAACTAGGCTCCGTGACTCGCGGTAGCCCTGCGGATGCGCCTGGGCTAATCCCTGCGGCGGCTTTCTGAGATTAGGCTACAGCTTGGGAAGATCCCAACGGCCGTCGCCTCGCCAACTCCCGGAATTAATCTCAGCAGCGTGGCGCTCCTGGTCCCGTCCTTCTCAGCTCGCCGTCTTGGAAACCCAACGGGGGTCAAGGTGGGAAGAAGGGGGCCCAGTGGGTCATGGTTGGCTAGAGAGAGTAGGGGAATAATAAGACCGATGCCATTTCATATGCCTAGCTTAATATTTTATTCTCCATTTTTGTCAACGTGTTCTATGTCTAAGTTTCTACTTGGTTTTATTTTTTATTCTATTTTTCCCTCCTCTACCGCTGTTCCCTAACAAACCCACATACACCGCCAAATGATTCCCGTACGTAACGGCGCAGGCGCCTCGCTCACCCGTAGCCAGTTGATATTGACTTGTACGTCCAAGTCTTCGTATTTCCTGCTCATTTGAGGGGTCCTCGTTGTCCTTTTCGTTATCCTGAGTCCTGTTTTCGTCGTTGCTGGGGTCGTCGTGAATCACTTTTATTACTTGTCACACTAAGTTAAACTTGGTTGTTTGCTGGTTCTACCGCGAGTGATTTGAATATCAGATTTCAATCTGATCTTGACCCAATTTCTTTTTGTCTCCGCGTGTTGTTGCCGCGCTTCAAGGTACGCGCCGTTCCGCATTCCATTCTTGACTATCTTTCTTGAATATAAATTCCGTCTCGCATTCCTGGGCTCTGCCGATGCCGGCGCTATTTACCCTATGCCACGATCGTGGCTCGGCGGGCCCCTCTGCTGGCCGCTGATTGGCCGGTCCAGCGTTTCGTTTCCCGGGATGTGGCTCTGCCGGCCCATCCTGATTCCTTGTCCCATGTAGCGGGTGTCGTCAGCGGTGATGTTGCTGGTGACGTCACGGGGCCGGTGTGTGGCCAGTGTGTGCTGGGCGTCCTTAACCCTAACGCCTAACTATCCTATGACTATCAAACTTGTGAGAGTTACGTAATCGAGTGATATTAACTGGAACCACAAGATAAGAGGACAACGTCTGTTCGGTTTAGAGTCATTTAATGTAGTGAATCAGATAAAGCTTAAGACTAATACAAGAGAGTTATACAGAAAAGCTCTATCAGCTGTTACATTCTAGTTGACATGAACATGGCAATGTTCTAACAAACTCCGGCTCAACTCGAATGTATAAATTCAAAAATACAATTTCATTAATTTACAAAATTTTAAGTGTTTCTCTTTAGATAAAGCCTTCGTAAATACATCTGCAACGTTATCCGATGTAGAAACATAGTCAATCGTGATCTCCTTATTTTGGACTTGTTCTCGGACGTAATGAAATCGGATGTCGATGTGTTTACTTCGCTTATGCACCATTGGGTTGCTGGCAATGGCAATTGCAGCTTGGTTGTCGGACCTCAAAGTAGTTGCTTCTTTGACGAGATCCAAAAAACCCATTTCTTTGAGAAGACTTCGCTGGAAAGCAATCTCCTTAGTCCCCTGACACATAGCAATATACTCGGCCTCCATCGAACTAAGGGCCACGACGCTCTGCTTTTTAGATTCCCAAGCCACTGGTGCATCTCCTACCATGACTACATAGCCGCTGTATGACTTACGATCAGATGATTCTGCTCCCCAGTCCGCATCTGTGTAACAAACAAGATTGTTAAAATTATAACGATATTTAGTGATACCTTTAGGAAAGCCTTTTAAGTATCTTAGTACGCGTTTTGCAGCTATAACTTGTTCCTTGTGCAGGTGGTTGTTATACTGCGACAACTTCGATACCGTGTGAGTTATGTCTGGCCGCGATACCATAGACAAATAGTTTAGAGCTCCAATTAGCGACTGATATTCGGTTTCTGGTAGTTTCTGACTGCAGTTCTCGTTCGTGCATTTTTCCAATGTAGTTCCCGTTGCAAATGGTGTGGGTGCCGCTTTACACTGGTCCATCTGCCATTCTGATAACAAACTCTGAGTATACCGATGCTGGTGAATAGATATGTCTCCTGTCAAGCCGTCTCGCTCAATCTCCAATCCCAAGTAATAGCTTACGGGTCCTCGGTCAACGGCTTCAATGTGCTCGTTCAATCGCTTAATGATCGCCGCCATTCTGCTGTGGTTTAAACATGCCACTAACATATCGTCAACATATAGGGCAATTATATTGATATCGCCATCCGTTTTTCGATCTATGTACACGCAGCTATCTGTCGAGCATTGTTGAAATCCTATATCGGCCAAAATCGTAGATATTTTTAGATTCCATTCGTATCCTGCCTGTTTAAGGCCATAAATCGACTTTTTCAGCTTACATATTGCATTCGGTCTTGTCTCATCGATAAATGTCTCCGGCTGTCGCATGTATACATCTTCTTGTAAGCTTCCGTTTAAATACGCCGCCACGATATCAATGTGATTGACATATAAACCAAATTTTGCAGCAATTGCAAGAATTATCCGAATAGTAGGGTATCTGACTACCGGCGCATATGTATTTTTGTAATCAATATCTCTCCTTTGACCACATCCTTGTGCTACAAGTCGAGCTTTATGCTTTTCTATGCTGCCATCGGCATTTCGTTTCGTGGAAAAAACCCATTTACACCCTAAAACATTGTGTTTCTTGCTTGGGTCCACGAGCTCCCATGTTCCGTTTTTTAGGAGATTTTTGTATTCGATACTCATTGCCTTTCGCCATTCGTCCTTATTCGTGCTCTCCAATGCCTCTGACACTGTGTTTGGATCAGCAGCGTTTATTTCCAATAAATTTGCCGTGGATTCAACTACGAATACTTTTCGTGGCCTGCCTGGCCGACCTGTACGTAGGGTTCTAGGACGTCCTCGTTTTTTCGCTATTGGTGATGCGACTTCTTCTACGCTCTCCTCCTGTGAATCCTGGTCCCGTTGATCTGCATCTTCCTGCGGATTTGCGTCTTCCTGCGGACTTGCGTCTTCCTGCGGACTTGCGTCTTCCTGCAGACTTGCGTCTTCCTGCGGACTTGCGTCTCCTAGCACGCTTCCATCGAAGAAATATGAATAACCAGATTTATCGCATTGTACACTCTCTGCATTATTTCGGCCAATTGAAAACGATTCCTCCAGGAAAATAACGTCTCTGGACACGACGATACATCTTTTGTGGACATCGTAGAGCCTGTATGCCTTGGATTGTTCTGAGTATCCTACAAAAATAAGTTTTAGACCTTTTGTTTCAAACTTTCCTTTACCTGGCTTTTTGTTTAGGCTGATGCTATCGCACCCAAACGTTTTGAAATGCCTGACACTTGGCTTCCGATTGAACCAACATTCATATGGAGTCTTGTCATCCAGCTTCTTGGTAATGGTCCGGTTACGTACATAAGTGGCAGTATTTATTGCCTCGGCCCACAGAAATTGTGGTTGAGTCGCTGCTTCTAGCATACACCGTGCCATCTCGACTAAAGTTCGGTTGGCCCTTTTAGCTACTCCATTCTGCTGGGGCGTATAGCTGGCTGTAGTTAAATGTATAATTCCTTTGTCTCGAAGAAATTCCTTAAAATCCGCATTGACATATTGCAAACCATTATCGCTTCGCATACGTTTCACCTTGCCTCCCGTTTGTCGCTCCGTCTGTGCCACAAACGCCTTAAAGGCATTTAACGCCTCCGACTTTCGTCGCAAAAAATATGTCCAAACATATCTCGTATAATCGTCGATAAAAGTTATTACATAACTCGCACCAGATATAGAAGCCACTCGCGTGGGGCCGCAAATATCCGTATGTATCAGTTCCAGTTTCCCTTTTGTGAATATGCTATCGAACCGATCAAATGGCTTTCTCGTAATCTTACATGTTCCACATGTTACACAATTAAAGTCTCTTGGACTTTTTAATTCTAATCCGCGAACTATATTTTTGCTTGCAATTTTTTGTAAATCTCTCAGGTTCAGGTGTCCAAATCTATCGTGCCAAATTTCAAATTTGGACTTTTTCGCTGCTTGCGCACAGTAAATCTTTTGTTTACCTTTGCTCGACACTCTAGCCATGAAAATACCGGCATCTAACTTCGCCTCAAACAATTTCACATTTTTGTCGTTAATAACACAAGCCATTTTATTTGTAAATTTTACTGAGTGTCCATAACTAATTATTTTACCAACAGATAAAAAATTGTGGTTCAACTCCGGAACAAATAATACTTCGCGTAGCAAAATGTCACTGCAAAATTGTGATTTTATTTTTACATCTCCTACGCCTTGTGCTTTAACTTTATCGCCTGATGCCATCGTAATGCTCTCATTGCTGTCTCTCAAAGTTTCGAAGTCTGACATTTCTCTGCACATATGAGAAGAAGCGCCGCTGTCCAAAATCCAATTGTTGTCGCCAATTCCTGACTTTCCAATATATGCACTCATTGCTGCATTCGCCTCTCTCTCTCTTTTGCATTGCGCTCTCATGTGACCACGCTTACCACATGCATAACACTTTACGTTTCGTCTTCGATCGTAATCCGTTGTCTTCTTTGTGCCCTTCGCTGAAAAAACTTGCTCAGTTCCGTTATTTTTTCCAGGCTCTCTATCATCTCTTCGTGATTCCTCTTCCAATATCTTGACCTTCAGTTGACTTAGAGTAGGTAACTGATCTCTGCATTCCATTGCAACAACAAAATTATCCATATCGTCCGGCAAACTACACAACAGTAAAATGGAGAGTAATTCCTCAGGCACTTGTACATCGATTTCGCTTAGATTCTGCGCAATCGAGCAAAATTTGGTGACTTGCGGAGATATCCTATCAGTGTTTTTAATTTGAAACTTAATCAATTGCTTAAACAGACTGACTTTTCTTGCTGGTCCATGGGCAAAATATACATCATGTAACTTTTTCCATGCTTCTTGTGCGGTCTTGCAGGTTCTGATGTGAATAAGTTCACTTGGCTTCACACACATGATAATCGTTGCTAAAGCCTTCTCATCATTTCTCGGCCATAACAATTGTTCTGTGGCGGTCATTGTTGATGTATCCACCTTACCAATAACATACTTCCACATCTCGGAGGTAACTAACAGACTTTTCATTTGAAGTGACCAACTTTCGTAGTTGTCGCCCGACAATTTTTCGATGTTCATCATTCCGTGCGACATTCTTCGTTTGTTTTGACCACACTTCTATGCCGAATTATTAGAAAAACACTACCACAAATTAGCGGTACCGTGCCGACGTACTTCTCTATTAAATATGATTCCTAGTTAACAGGCTCTGGGCCCATAACCATGTGAGAGTTACGTAATCGAGTGATATTAACTGGAACCACAAGATAAGAGGACAACGTCTGTTCGGTTTAGAGTCATTTAATGTAGTGAATCAGAAAGCTTAAGACTAATACAAGAGAGTTATACAGAAAAGCTCTATCAGCTGTTACATTCTAGTTGACATGAACATGGCAATGTTCTAACAGTATAAAATTTAAATAAAACAAGAAAGGAAGCTAACTTCGGCTCACCGAAGTTTGTATACCCTTGCAGAGTTTAAAAAAAAAATTAAAAACGAAATTCTGAAATAATAATTTGTTGCCAAATCTCAAATTTGATGGCAATGGTTTGAAACACGGCTAAGCTATGGTTTTTTTTATTTTCCTGATTGTTCCTATGGAAGCTATAGGATATAGTCAGCCGATTTTCATGAAATTAAAATCAAAATTCAGAAATACTAAAATATGGCTAAATATCAAATTTGGTGAAAATATGTTGAAATCTGACGAACTTATGGTTTTTTCTTTTATTTTCCTGATTGTTCCTATGGAAGCTATAGGGTATAGTCAACCGATTTTCATGAAATTAAAATCGAAATTCAGGAATACTAAAATATGGGTAACTATCAAATTTGGTGAAAATATGTTGAAAACTGACAAAGTTATAAATTTTTTTTTTATTTTCCTGATTGTTCCTATGGAACCTATAGGATATAGTCAGCAGATTTTCATTAAATTTAAAATCAAAATTCAAGAATAATAAAATATGGCTAAATATCAAATTTGGTGAAAATATGTTGAAAACTGATAAAGTTATGGTTTTTTCTTTTATTTTCCTGATTGTTCCTATGGAAGCTATACGATATAGTCAGCCGATTTTCATGAAATTAAAATTCGGAAATAATACTAAATGGGCAAATATCAAATTTGGTGAAAATTGGTTGAAAACTGACAAAGCTATAATTTTTTTTTAGAACATTTTTCGATTGTTCCTATGGCAGCTATATGATATAGTCGTCCGATCCGGCCCGTTCCGACATATCTATGAGTGAGAGTATATAGAAGTCGGAGATGCCTCCTTCACTGCGTTGCAAACTTTTGACTGAAACTAATATACCCTGCAAGGGTATAAAAAGGAACAAATTAATCTGGGATTCCATGGATCTTCTATAGGTTTTCTTTTGCGATTCCTCTGGGAAAATTGTTGAAAACTGACAATGTTGCAAACTTTTGACTGAAACTAATATAATGAATTTATAGTCCGCCTGAATTGTCTATTTACAATTTATTCATATACTTAATTTAAAAGTATATCACATTTTTATACCGTTTATATTTTTATATTTTTTTATGTGTTCTGGTGTTTAAGGATGGGAAGAAGTGCAATAGACCCCCTAAGTTAGTTTTGTTCAATTTCCGTAGTCAGGCTAAAATATGTAGAGTTCCCGGAAGAGAGGGCAGCCAGCCTGCTGGATCGAACAATTTGGGACAGGACTTGACGATCTGGAAGTCAATTCTGGAGGAACGAAGAAAAACTCGTCAGTCCCCGCCTTCCACCGAACGCCGAGTGTCTTGGCCGTGTTCTCTGTATCGATTTCAAGGAAGTCAGTGTGAAGGAGATTTACGAAGTGAGAACCCTGTGGAACCATTTAGATCCCGAATCGGCACTTTCGCCTCGGCTTAGGAGTCTGCCCCGGAAAGAATCTCGTGGACGTACATAAACTTCCGGATAATTTGGTGTACCTGCGGATACCTCGACTCTTCGTCGTCGGCGAGCTGTTGCAGGACGTAGATCCCTAGGAACGGGCACAATTGATACAGTTTTCAGCTCATAGTCGAGGATTTCCTCCTCGGAATTGCAAAACAGGTCACGTTGAAAATGAGTGTGCTTGGGGTCTACCCAAATTTGCCGGGCTGGGGTTATTCATATTAATCAATATGGGCCAGTGAGCAATAGCAGAGCGAAGAAACACATTTTAGTGGTGATAGATGGTGTTGGGACGCTCCCGGGTCCCGAGTAACCACGTACGACTAGCCTCTGGTTGTTGTATACAAATAGGCTGAAATCTTTATTAAATTTCGTTATAAACATAGATATTTTTACATTTTCTTCTGCTTACACTTGTGGTTTGCCGCTCTTCAATTTCACAATGACGCTAACATATAGAGTTGTTTCTTTCTCGCAAAAAATAATGACAGTGTGGCTTTACTTCAGCACAAATCAAATCAAATTCAAATCAAACTGTATTCTTAAACTAAATAAGTCTGGCATCTAGCGCTGGGCAGCACCGCTTTCGCCAGCCTCGCAACATTCCCCACCTCGTAATTCATCTGCGTGGCCACGTTGAGTATTACCATTCCTGATGATGTCCAATTTGGCTATCTTGACCGCAGGACGGGTAACAAATCCTTCGGTAGTTCGTACTACTGCGCTTCTCACTTGACCATCTTTTCCGCAATGAACGTCCACAACGATTCCTTTCGGCCAGGAGTTTCGTTTGCTCGTCTCATCCACAACAATGACTACGTCATTAACAGCAATCGGTTTCGGGTTCGGCTGGAACCATTTCGTTCGTCTTGTAAGAGTGGGTAAATACTCTCGAATCCATCTTTTCCAGAAGCGGTCCGCTAGTTGTCCAGCTATCCGGAAGTTTTTAGCCAGTCCTATACCAGTGCACTCCATTGTTCCATGCTCCCGCAGTCCACTTGAGTTGCCGACCAAAAAGTGGTTTGGTGTTAGGGCTTCGGAGTTCTCGGATTCCAGCGGAATATATGTCAGAGGTCTCGAGTTTAACGTATATTCAGCATCAGCCAGAGCCGCCCCTAATACTTCTTCTCGCAGTCCGGCATTCGCCAAGATTTCTGTCAGGATTGACTTAGTAGAACGCACCATGCGCTCCCAGGCTCCGCCCATGTGAGGCGATCCGGGTGGGATAAAGGCAAACGACATTTCCGGAAACTTGCGTTCTACTTCCGAAGTTGATATGCGCTCGATCTCATTTGCCAACACTCTGCTTGCACCACGAAAATTAGTCCCGTTGTCTGACAGCATCTTAACAGGTACCCCTCGGCGAGCAGTGAACAGTTTTAAGGCCAGTAAGAAGGAGTCTGTCGATAGAGATGGAACGATCTCTAAATGTACAGCACGAACTGTCAGACAGGTAAACAATACTCCCCATCTTTTCTCCCGTCGTCTTCCCACGGCGATTTCCATTGGTCCGAAATAGTCTACTCCCGTATATGTGAAAGGCAAAGTGAACGGTGAGAGACGTTCCTTAGGTAAGTCTCCCATTATTGGTGGCTTCGGCTGAGCGCGCCTGATGCAGCAAGCTGAACAGTTTTTAACTACGTCCTTTACAAGAGCTCTCAGTCCTGATATCCAATAATTTTGCCGAATTTCGTTGACAACGATCTCTCCGTGCAGATGATGATATTTGCGATGATAATATTCAACTATTAGATACGTTATTCTGTGGCTTCGTGGGAGAATAATCGGATGCTTCATGCTCATCCTTACATTTTCAATGGCTTCGATCCGACCTCGCATTCGAAGCACTCCGGCTGCGTCAATATACGGTGAGAGTTTGAAAATAATGCTTTTCCGGTTAGTTACGCCGTCGCCTTTCTTTAGACATCGTATTTCATCAGAAAACGACTCTTCTTGGCATCCCCGTATAAAAACAGTATCCATCTCTACATAGCGTTTTAGTTCAAATAGTTTCACCAGCTCGGGCCCACGCGGTTTCTTGTGTATACAGCGTAAGAAATCCAGCACTCGTCTTTGGGCAGCACGTAGACGCTCGAGACTACTGAAACGCACCGGGTCCGGCATAATTGAATTTATAGGTGAAGTGTTCTCCCGCTTTTCCTCCTCATGGTACATAAGTTCACAATCAGAACTAATGGCCACTCCAGTTCGCATTGGCCACTGCGACTCGTTTTGCAGCAGGAATGCCGGTCCAGTAAACCATCTCGCTGAGCTATTTATCTCGCATTTTTTCGTCCATTTGGTTCCTTCATCCGCTACATTCTCTTCCGAAGGTACCCAGCGCCAATCTTCAATCTCTGATCCCTCAAGAATCTCTCCAATACGTAAGGCCACAAATTGAGGGTACTTACGGGCGTCGGATTTTATCCAGTACAACACGTCTTGAGCGTCAGTCCAAAATATGCGTTTTTCAATATGAGTTGACAGCTCAGACTCCAAAAATTTGGCCAAGCGCAGACCCAAAACAGCTGCCATCAATTCCATTCGGGGCACTGATATTGGTTTTAATGGGGCAACTCTGTTCTTTGACGCCACTAAAGAACATCGGATCTCGCCGTCAAGTTCAACACGCAGGTACGCCACTGCAGCATAAGCATCCAGGCTGGCATCGACAAATACATGCAACTGCGCCCTTTTAATAGAACTTGAACAGGACATATAGCGTGGAATGCGAAGATCACTAAGATTAGCCAGTAGGGCCTTCCATGCTATCCAGTCGTTTTCATCCGGTTCCTTAATTGCATCATCCCAGCTCACTCCAGATCTCCATATATTTTGTAGGATGATTTTTGCGCGGATGTTGAAGAATCCAAGTAACCCAAGCGGATCAAAAATGGACATTACGATGCTCAACACTCGGCGTTTTGTGTGGGTTGCTGACCTCTGCAACAGATCGGGTCTGATGACGAACGTAAGCATGTCTGTCTCTGGTAACCACCACATGCCTAAAACTTTCTCCTGGAGTTCTTGCTCTACGCCAAGATATTTCGGTGACGCTACACGTGGGCAATTTAAGGATTGGAGGACTTTCTTGGAGTTTGAAAGCCAATTCCTCATTTCAAATCCTCCCTTGGTGTGGATATTTTTCACGTCTTTTGCTAGTTGAATCATCTGATCTTCCGTATCAACTGACTCCAGCCAGTCATCAACAAAAGTGTTTCGGAAAATCGCCTTTATCGCGCTTGGATGTTTCTCGCCGAATCGCTCCGCATTACGCCTCAATACGAAGTTGGCTACTGACGGCGAGCAAGAAGCCCCAAAAGTCATTACTTGCATTACATATGTATCCGGCGGACGATTAACTACTCCCTTTCGCCATAAGAACTTCTGTGAAGATTGGTCGGAATCACGAATTTTAATTTGGTGAAACATCTCTCGTATGTCGCCGGTTACAGCTACAGGTCGCTCTCGGAATCGCAGCAGCACTCCCATTAACGATACCAACAAATCAGGTCCTTTTAAAAGTGTATCGTTCAAAGACACGCCATTGACCTGTGCTGCAGCGTCCCAGACCAATCGTTTCTTTCTTTTGTTGGGATTTTCCACTACAAAGACAGGCAGATACCAAGAACGTTGATTATTTGGCAACTCACAAATGTCCAGTTTACGAATATAACCCTTCTTCTCGTAGTTCCGCATGGTATCACTCAAAAATTCATTTAGCTCCGAATCCTTAAGCATTTTCGATTCGAGACATTTGAGGCGTCTAAGAGCCATGGGATAGGAGTTAGGCAGTTCAACATTCTCGTATTTCCACAATAGTCCAGTTTCCCAACGATTTTCATTAGGTATATACTGTGTTGTTTCGTTCATAATTTTCAGCGACTGTTCATCCTCCTTCGATCGCAGCGGTTTTGCAGGAACGCTCACACCAATAGCCTCCAACGAAAAGTGCGCCTTCACTGCCTCGTCAAGTGCTCGTGTAGCACATGTACACTGGCAGACATGCAGCACACGTGGCGGCATAGCCTCATCCGGACCATACCGGCCATAAGCCGACCAGCCTAGTTGGCATCGAACCGCAATAAGATCGTCATTGTCAGCTTCTTGTACCTCTAATGGCACACAGATCTTAATGTGGTCCAGACCAATAATCATTTGGGCTTTAGCATTGGAGTACGTCGAGACAGGAACAGATCTTAAGTGTCCGTGCTCATTGAGCATTTGATCATCGATACTTTGCAATGGCAGATCAAGTTTGCTCACAGTGCGCACTCCTTTCAACAAATATTTCAAATCTGGACGGCCGGCAGCGGAAACATTGGTACAGACGAGCTTGGATTTGGCTTCAGTCTGCGTCATATCGCCGGTCCACTTCAAACAAAGCTGCTCTTCAGGCCCGTCTAAGCCCAGCTCATCAGCTAACTTGCGTTCCATTAGCGTACAGGATGATCCCTCGTCGATAAGAGCCAAAATATCCACGGATCTTGACTTATTATGCAAGGTGACTGGTATATATCGGAACAGTGCCTTCATTGTCGTTTTGTCATGGAAGAAAACAGTAGACTCACTGGATACTATATCGCTAGTTTTCTTCTCTGGCTCAATCTCGTCTTCGTTCACAACTCGCTCAGAATGTAGAAGCTTATTGTGCTGCAACTTGCATCCATTGACATTGCAAGTCTTCTTCACTCTGCAGTTCCGAACAATATGCTTTCCAAAGCAGGAGAAGCATAGTCGTTTTGCCTTTATTAAGTCCAATCTAGATTTGATTGACATGGCCAAAAACACTTTACATTTTCCTAGTTCATGGTCTCCGTCACATCCTGGGCACGATGATTCTTGTACATCCTGCAAGTTTTGCTTGTTCTTGTCATCGCCTACCACCGCATTGTGGACTAATAAGCGTTCTTTCACATGTCTGCCACCTTTATCTTTCTCCACTGGCTGATAATCATAAGGTGTCACCATCGTTGCACACATTGCTACGCCAAATAACCAATTATCAAAGGCGGCCAAATTTCCGCCACCTGCTGCCAAACGATGTCTGCCCCAATCTAGCTTCAAATCGTTTGACAACTTGGCTACCAAATCACTCAGCAGGGATGAATCGTTCAGATATTCATGTAGCCCCATTGACAACATGGTGGCACAATAATTCTGCACCGCAAGTGCTAAACGGATTACTGATTCCAAATTGTTCGGTTTGATTCCTGGTTCATCTCTGAGTTTACGTTGCAGGCTAGCGTGCACTATTTCCGATCGTCCATACAGCATTCTCAACGTTCCGATCGCATACGGCACCATAGCCGGAACCATAAGCTTGCCTCTTACAGCATCTAGAGCTGATCCTCTAAGGCACTTTTGGAGTCTGATGAGATTCTCCTCGTTGCTGAATCCACATCTTTCTGTTGACTGCTCATAGTTGCTTATGAATAACAGCCACTCCTCGGGCTTACCGGAGAAAACAGGTAATTCTCTCGATAAGACGTGGCGCGCAGCTATCTGTGTCTGCGTCAGGATAACTGCGTTGTTCCCTGCTTGCGGAAACTGTGTGCTGGCAAACTGCGGCATGTGTCCACCTGCACCGGCACCATTAAGTCCAGAGCTGTAGGGCTGAGAAAGGTTCGCAGTGTTGGGGTTAAATTGTGGCATGAAGCCACACCCACTAACTGGAGGAACAAATCCAACTGAACCTCCTTGATGTCCAAATCCTGCTGAACCGCCTTGGTATCCAAATCCCGCGGAACTGGCATGATGTCCAAATCCTGCTGAACCGCCTTGATATCCAAACATGGCTGGGTTATTCAATATGAATCCCGCGGTATTCCCTGGCAGTACTGGTTGCTCTGCTCCTTTGGGTATGAATCCTCCTGTATTCCTTGGTGGTGCGACTTGTGCTCCATTATTTGCCATTATGCCAACAGCATTCCGTTGGGGAACCGTCAGCGTTGCACTGATCGGTAAAGGTCCAACCGCGCCATTTGATGATGCGGCTTGCGCTACGATATTACTTTGGACTTGACCATAGGAAACAGGCGTCAAGATTGGACCAAGTGCAGTCCTCTGATGCATATATGGAGCCGTTGCCCACTGGATACTTCCGTTTGCAGTATTATTTTGTTGTATAGGAAACTCTATAGTCCCATTTGGATGTGATATGTCATGACTTGTTGGGTTCACATTGATCGGGGTGCTCCGATTTTGAAGTGGCACGCGCTTGTTCGATCCCATCACGGTCTGTGCAGTCGAATTTCCATCGAAGAATCCCTTAAATGGTCCAGTGTAGCTACACTCAGAGCTTCCAATAGAACCGTCCTCGACGCCTCCGGCTTGGGCATCCTGATCGCCTAACTCACGATCAGTTACTTCATCCATGACGTCACTCTGCACAGGCCAGCAATTCGTAACCCTTGTGCGTTTTACTGGCTTCTGACGTCCGAATCTGGACTCTGATTGTCTATATTGTATACTCCTCCTCACTCCTTCACACCCTTGGTAAGAGGTGCTTTCCAGAAGCTGTGCACCCTTGGCGCAGAATTCTGGATGGCAAAGTATTTCAGATTGTTGGGACGCTCCCGGGTCCCGAGTAACCACGTACGACTAGCCTCTGGTTGTTGTATACAAATAGGCTGAAATCTTTATTAAATTTCGTTATAAACATAGATATTTTTACATTTTCTTCTGCTTACACTTGTGGTTTGCCGCTCTTCAATTTCACAATGACGCTAACATATAGAGTTGTTTCTTTCTCGCAAAAAATAATGACAGTGTGGCTTTACTTCAGCACAAATCAAATCAAATTCAAATCAAACTGTATTCTTAAACTAAATAAGTCTGGCATCTAGCGCTGGGCAGCACCGCTTTCGCCAGCCTCGCAACAGATGGATTTACAAAATTTTTTAGAAATATAAAACACTTAAAGATTGCTACAGGATCACCACAAGCCAATGGACAAGTCGAGCGAGTAAATAGAAGTTTGGGACCGATGATTGCGAAACTAACTGAGCCTGAAAAAGGATTACACGGATGTAGTCATAGAAAAAGTGGAATATTCGTTAAATAATTCGCTTCATAGTAGCATTAAGCAATTGTCCAGTGAAATTTTATTTGGAATGGCACAAAGAGGAGAGGATAGTGACGAACTTAGAGAGAAGTTAGATGAGGAAATATTAGATGAGGAAAGATCAGATGAAGAAAGGTTAGATAAGGAAAGGTTAGATGAGGATGAACAACTATTTGAGGAAAATAGAAAAAAATTGGAACGACTTAGACAAAGGGCAGAAGGAAATCAAATAAAGTCACAATTGAGTTATAAGAACTATTACAATGCAAAAAAGAAGAGCAATAATGAATTCAAAGAAGGTTATTATGTTATTGTAAAGTATTTTGATAGTACGGCTGTAGAAAATTAGTACCGAAAAGGAAATGACCATACTACGTTATTGGAAAAGTATTGAAAAATGATAGATTTTTATTAAAAGACATTGATGGGTTTCAATTATCTCGAAACCCATACAAGGGAGCTTGGAGTGCGAACAATATTAGGCACTGGATGAAAGAAGAGGATGAAGTAAGATAAGATAACATTAGGGTGAAATAATTAGTATATAAATTGTAAATAATAGTTTTAAGAAATATTGTAATGTAATTATAAGAAATATTGAAATCTAATATAATAAAGAAACTAGTTATTAAGAATTTGTACATATCAGAGACAGAGAGCTATCTTAGAGTTAGGACGACCGAGTTGGGTCGTCCTATTAGGATTGGGAGGATCTGGTCTCTTTGCAATTACGCTCTCAAGAGAACAAGAGAACGAGTGAGAAAGATCGAGAGTTAGCAACGGTGGTTGATTTAGGAGCTGCCGGCGAGCAGTACTGTCAGAAAGCTGTTAAAGAACCAAGACATAAAAAAGGTGAACTGAAAATAAGAGATCCGAATAAAAACAATTAAACAAAATAATAATACAATCTAATTATTACTGTCACAGATAGTAATTTAAAAGAGCCTTTTTCAATCTCCAATTTTTTTAATTTTTTTGTTTTTTTCCCCGTTAATAAGTTAATAAGAAAGACGACGCCAAGCATCGTCCTACGGTTAGCTAAAGAAGGTAAATTAAGTAGGAGAAGTCTACTATAGTAAGACGGTAATCTAAAGTTGGCATCCCAGGGTAGGCCACGGAGGGCAAAAAGCAAAAAGATTTTTGACCGATTTTATGCTCCGAATTGAGGACTCCAGACGCACGAACCATACTCTAATATAGAGCGAAATAACGAAGCAAAGAGAGTCTTCCTTCGAGTCTTCCAATTCCTTCGACCACCTTTTAGTGAATCCAAGCATGCCTCTGGCTTTGTTAACCATACAGGAAATATGTTCTGAGAACGAAAGTTTAGGATCTAGGCGGACACCCAGATCATCGACAATAGAAATTCTTTCCAAAGAGCAATCGTCAAGCATATAAGTGGCAAACTGGGGAGTGACACGTCAAAATGTCATCAGTTTGCATTTAGAGCTGTTGAGATGTAAATCGTTAGCATGACACCATGCTTGGAAGTTATCGAGATCCAATTGTAGGTCTGATTGGCATGAACTGTCCCTATACTGCAAGCAAAGTTTAACGTCATTCGCATACATGAGTACTCTGGATTTAGTTAGAACCAGCGGCAAGTCATTGATAAACAATGTGAATAGCAGGAGTCCAAGGTGGCTGCCCTGTGGGACGCCAGAAGTGACACTGAGGCTATTGGATAGAACGTTTCTAAACAGAACCTTTTGGGTCCTGTCACTTAGAAATCCACTTAAGAAGACCACTAGGAAACCCCATTGAATCAAGTTTCCTAACCAGAAGAGAATGATTAACCGAGTCGAATGCTTTGCTAAAGTCCGTGTAAATAACGTCGGTTTGAGAGTTTTGTTGGAAGCCCCTAATAACGAAAGAGGTTAGTTCCAGAAGATTGATCGTGGTTGATCTTCGCCTCATAAAAACATGCTGACCTGGAGAAATGACGGATCTGCAAAGATGTTGCAAGTGAGAAGTGATTACATTCTCGAAAAGTTTGGGGATTGCCGATAACTTAGAGATACCCCTATAGTTACTGGCCTCCGATTTGCTACGTTTTTTGTGGAGAGGAATAAAAAATGATTCTCTCAAAATAAGAGGAAGTTCTGAGGATTCTAAAGATAAGGTAAACAATTTAAGAAGGGGGTTACACAGCGCCTCGGAGCAATACGTAAGCACAGAGCCTGCTATTCCATCGGGACCTGACGAATATACTGGCTTAACTCGTTGAAGATCATCAATAAGTGAGCTTTCGTTTAAAATAGGACTGAAGGTTAAGTACGAACTGGGTATAGCTGGAGAAAATGTATGATCTGAAGATGTCGAGGGAGAATATGTAGTTTTAAAAAACTCAGCGAAGAGATTGGCTATTTCTTGATCAGAATTTACAGTGGTATTGTTAAATAACAGTTAGGGAGGGTACAACGTGGGTATACGTTTAAAGTTAACAAAGTTATAAAACTGTTTAGGGTCCTGCGTGAACTGGAACTTGCAACGAGTATAATAATAAAAAATAAAAAATATAAAATAATAAAATAATTTTTGTAACACTGAGCGTTAAGCACGGTAAAGCTAGATCGAGCACTAAGGTAAGATGAGAAAGCCGTTCTTGAACCAGTGAGTTTATATTTATTATAAAGTCTAGATTTTCCGTTTTTTAAACGTGTCAGCTCTTTGTTAAACCAAAGTGGTTTATTAGAGACCGACGGATAGGCTTCAGGAAGAATGAGTTCATGGCACTATAAAAGATATCAACGGCTGTTGCTATGTCAGAGCTCATGTAAAGATGGTCTAATCAAATTCAGCTATTAAAGTGTTTAGCCTCTGATAGTTAGCCTTACGTAAACACCGGACTCTGATTTAACTACTACCAGATGTTGTTGCTAAAACTGTCCCAGTGTCGATAGTCACATCGAAAGTAGGATGATAAGGATCTTTTGGTTGCGTCATTGGAGGAATTGTAATTAGGTTTACACCTGCAGGATCGGAGACAAAGCATAGATCCAGTAAGCGGCTTAAAGAATTAAAGACAGGGTTAACTTGAGATAAAGATAAATCAAGCAAGCCATTTATGAGGTCATGCTGCGCCTCTGTATGAAGGACATTTGACCCACCATCAGAAGACCAGTGAGCTCCAGGTATGTTGAAGTCACCCAAAGTCACTAATTGGTCCCTATCAGAAAGCCTATTGGAAACTGCCTCAATTGCCGAAAGGTGTTTCCAATAAGTTGACTCTTCCGAAGATAGAGAAATGGAAGAGCAGGTTACAAAACTGCAACTACCTGTAAGAGATAGCTTTACGCAGATAAATTCGATATATAAAAAGTCATTAGATACCACTCGTTCCGAGATGAGGCAGGAGTCAACGGCAATTAAAACTCCGCCACCACGCTGGAGAAGACGGTCTAATCTGTAAATTGTGTACTTACTTGGAAGAATTTCGGAGCAGAGGATCTCCGGCTTCAACCAGGTTTCAGTAAATACAATCACCTGGCATACAAAAGAAAGGCTATCCGAATACAATTTAGAGAGCTAACTACGTAAACCCCTAGTTTTCTGATAGGAAAGTTGTAGGGAAGAGGTTCGATTTTTGGGACAGAAGGTACATCGTTGGACACTGAGGATGGTGACGGCCTGGGCAGTTATACCCGCAGGCCGTGTTCTCTTCATTCTAGCCTCGTACTCCTTGACTATAACGTACTCGGGCCAGAAATCCCCCGAGCAAATAGTGTCAAAGAGTTGGGATGAGATATTTATCTTGAATGACGAAATGTCTCTGGCATACGAAAATTTGAATTTTTCCACCTTGATATTACCGGCTTGGGTTTTGCCTTGTATATAATCTAGAACATCTTCCGATGCGAGATCAGGGGCAAGCCGCGAAACAAATATTGTTTTCGAAGGTGGGACTGCTACAAGGGGCTTACTTAACGAATTGTTACCAACCACGGCCGGTGTTCCGGGCATTGTTGGACCCTGGGTAGCTTTTTCTACGGAGATTTTCGGAGCCAAAGATTTGGGCTCCACAGCGGACACAGCAGACGACGCGGAAATTACTAGCTAAGCGGCTGCCGATACCCCAGCGTCCGATTCGGTTACCGAATCTTTCCTCGTTCCTGATCTCAGCACCATAGGAGCTGGGAGCTGCGCCTCAGGCGCAGGAGAGTGGCAGGAAATCGGATGCTGTGTCTCACACAGTTTCACACAGTCTCGCAGCCGACCAGCAGCAGATTTTTTGCGTTTCGGCGACTCATTAAATAGCTTCATACTATTAAATTGAGCGTCAAGCGCGGAGAACAGGTCATTCGCCTTGCGAAAAGTGGCCATGACCTCAGAAAATCCACTCCTGGTCTGACGTATGAAGGATGATATCTCCCTCTC
This sequence comes from Drosophila anomelani, assembly GCA_035045905.1. Lineage (NCBI taxonomy): Eukaryota > Metazoa > Arthropoda > Insecta > Diptera > Drosophilidae > Drosophila > Drosophila anomelani. Next base: position 244,772 of record JAWNOO010000028.1, on the reverse strand, counting down.
AACCGGGAGAGAGAAAAATAAAACTGGATAAAGAAGACAAAGGAAAACAAGAAAGGAAGCTAACTTCGGCTCACCGAAGTTTGTATACCCTTGCAGAGTTTAAACAAAAAATTAAAAACGAAATTCTGAAATAATAATTTGTTGCCAAATCTCAAATTTGATGGCAATGGTTTGAAACACGGCTAAGCTATGTTTTTTTTATTTTCCTGATTGTTCCTATGGAAGCGATAGGATATAGTCAGCCGATTTTCATGAAATTAAAATCAAAATTCAGAAACAATAAAATATGGCTAAATATCAAATTTGGTGAAAATATGTTGAAATCTGACAAAGTTATTTTTTTCTTTTATTTTCCTGATTGTTCCTATGGAAGCTATAGGGTATAGTCGTCCGATTTTCATGAAATTAAAATCGAAATTCAGGAATACCAAAATATGGGTAACTATCAAATTTGGTGAAAATATGTTGAAAACTGACAAAGTTATGAATTTTTCTTTTATTTTCCTGATTGTTCCTATGGAAGCTATAGGATATAGTCAGCCGATTTTCATGAAAATAAAATCAAAATTCAGGAATAATAAAATATGGCTAGATATCAAATTTGGTGAAAATATGTTGAAATCTGACAAAGTTATGGTTTTTTCTTTTATTTTCCTGATTGTTCCTATGGAAGCTATAGGGTATAGTCGTCCGATTTTCATGAAATTAAAATCGAAATTCAGGAATACTAAAATATGTGTAACTATCAAATTTGGTGAAAATATGTTGAAAACTGACAAAGTTATAAATTTTTTTTTTATTTTCCTGATTGTTTCTATGGAAGCTATAGGATATAGTCAGCCGATTTTCATGAAATTAAAACCGAAATTCGGATTCATTCAGATAGCTTTAAAACTGAGGGACTATTTTGCGTAGAAACGGACAGACGCGTTAGCGAAACGAATTTGGATAAAACCCCGGTGGTTTGAAATGAAATAAACACAAAAGTCGGAGCGCAAAACAAAAACACCACATTAAGAGAAAGATTGAAGATTTGGAATATGATATACAAAACACAACAATAAATAACTATTATCCGCGAAATTAAAGAATCTTTCGATAAATCTTACAAATATGTAAGTCAGCAAGACTCTTGCTCATGAAAATAGGGCAATAATAAATAAAACGAAATGGTCAAAAATATCAAAATTATTGATCAAGTCACGTTTCAATTTAATAACTGTCAAAGAAAGGAATAATTTAAATATATCTGTTTGTGGGGAAGATAACAAATATGCCACCCTTATGTTTCAATTAATTAATAACGCACGAGTAGGTTATATTAGGTATAGCGTTTATTCGGAGCGGCAGACGGACTGTGTAAAAACTCAGCTTCAAGATCTTCATAGAACAAATGCAGGCTCCCAATGTAGTTGCTGAAAGATAAGCGACAGCTTCAGTGGTACAATAAAGATAAGATAAAGAGATAACCTGCTCGGAACAATATCTATACCGACAAATTTTGAGAATAAATACTAGTGTATAACAACAGTTAACAAAAGAGGTAAAAATAGATTTAACGGAAGGCGAAGATTCCGAATTAAGCGAAGGAATTGAAATAAAGAGATCTACAAGATCTGAAAATTCCTAAGGTACTAACATTACCGAATCAAGGAGAAGAAGAATTAGATTTAGATACAAGATAATATAATGATAGACTAAGTAGCTGACCTAAGGGCAGACACAAATGACATTTCGAATGCCTTTCCAGAATTCTATGGACAAGGACTACACACTCAAAGAAAAGTATGAGCTTTGAAGTTAATAAACTTTATAAAAAGCACATTCGAAAAGACAGCTGTTGAGGGTATAAAATCCAACCGAACAAGGTAAAAAATGACAAAACAATTAATGGAATTAAAAAAATATTATAAGATACTATAATTAGTGAATTTGGTAAAAACTACACAGAAAAGAAGAACTGCCGAAAATTCCACTACAGAAATCGGCAATTTCCGGATATTGATGAAGGCATTCCGGCAGAACAAGGTGATAAATTCGGCACCAAAGAAGCCACAATGAATACATCCAAAATAATTATATAATCAATATTCAGGGAATAAGTCAAAAAGTTACCAAATCAAAAGGACTTACTTGTATTGAAATACAAACTTTTAAATATATAAGGATTATCACATAGTAAAACGCTATTCCTTGTGATGGAATACTTGGAATCGATTTTGTTAAAAAATACAACTGTCAATTAGATTTAAAGCCATCTGAAGACTGGCGTATAATTTGAACAAATAACCTAAAATATCCGATTTACATTCCAATAAAATACAGTTCTGGCAACAACTCCAACATTCTACCAGCAAGATCCCAAGTTGTCCGAAAAATTGAAATAAATTCATCAGATTCCAAATCAGAAAATTCTGCCTGGTATTTATATAGTAAATACCATGGCAACAGTTCAAAATGCATTCATAAGACTAAATAAATACAACAAATACAGATCAGGTAGGCAAAATAATGGGCTTGAATGAAAGCCTAATCTTTCCCCTCTAAAATTTAAGGTGAATCCTAAATGTGGGAGGTAAGGTTCAGCAACTATATCGATTTTTCTGAATTGCTTTTTTACCCTTCTTTGTTGTAGCCCTGGAATTTAGAAGATACATACTGTGGGTGACTCGGATGTAAGTCACTCCCAATTTGTTCCAAGTTCCAATGGCATTTGAAAAGTGCCAATACCGGTTATTTTGGAAATTTAAACGCTATTTTCTTAAAATTGTATAGTAAAGGAAACTTTTATACAGACCGAGATCTTTTACAATCTGCAGGTTTTATTCTCTGTAAAAAAGGTCGGTCTGTGTTGTTATTATTTCATTTTTAATGTTTTGATTCAATTGCAATCTGCAAAGTGGAACTAGTGGAAAGTGTGCTAAGGGAACCGGAAGTCAGTAAAACAATTCCAAATCACCAGTTTGGCTTCAGGAAGCAGCACGGAACAGATACACCTTGTCGGAAAATACATCCTCGATGGCTTCCAGAGTAAGAAGTGTACAGTGGCGGCTTTTCTTGACATCCAGCAAGCGTTTAACCGAGCTTGGCATCAAGGTCTGCTTTCAAAGGTCAAGGGACTGACCAGCTTTACGACGGCATCAGCAGCTTCCTGAAGGGCTGGACGTTTTAAGCTCCTCCTCAAGCACGATCAGGTCTGGAGTACCACAATGCAGTGTGTTGGGTCCAACTTTATACAGCTTTTTTACGCATGACACTCAGCTAATAGCCTCGGAAGGCATGAAGGACGTATGTAGTTCCACCTACGCAGACGACACCGCCATATTAGCAAGGTCGGAGTGCGTATATGAAGCTACAGATCGCATTCAGCAACTGCTCAAAAAATTTAAGAACTGGGCATGCAGGTGGCACGTGGCTATCAGTCCTGACAAGTGTGCAATGGTCACGTATGCGCAGAGGAAGGATACTAGTCCCGGTGTTTTCCTTTACGAAAAGCTACTTCCACAATACAAGGAGTATGCTTACCTGGGACTAATTTTTTATTGCCGTCTCACATTTACCTAGCACTTCAGGCAAACAAGAGGCAAACTTGAGGTAGCTTTAAGGCGCATACGTTGGCTAACGGGCTCGTCTAGCAAGCTTAGCTTAATTTTAATTTTTATTAAGTTATCATCCTAGTGCAACAAGTTTATACTTATAATTATAGCACAAGAAACATTTACTTAGAAGACTTATAACTTACCTGATATTAACCGATTTTCCTCTTTTCCATTATTTTAAATAATACTTGATTTATAAACTGAGTTGCGACCCTAATTGTCTTATATCTATGCGGTAGATTGTTCCACAGACGGATAGCGTTTATAAAAAATTTGCTTATTCCAGTACAATACAGTATATTTTGAGCAAAATTTTTTTTCTCTCTTCCAAGTGAACGGTCGTGTTTTTTTCTTGCGCTCTCGTTTTGTGTAATTAAATTGCGTAAAAACCATCGGGGTTTATTTAAACTTATACATTGTGATCTGTATAGTTCCCGTTCACTTCGCGTGTGCATGCAACTTTATTATTTTAGGATCTAATCCCTTTTATTTGCATTATTTTACTTGTGCTGCCAGTGTTTGTTTTTCTTGTTCTTTTGTATTCCTCTTTTTGCCTTCTTCGTTTAGCCGTTGTTGCTCTGTTGCGACAGCTAAACGTTCTCTAAGCTCGCTTAATCTCACGCTCTCCCCCTCTCTTGCTCATCAACTCTCTCTGTGCAGCTGCACTGTTTTTTCATTATCTATCACCCCCGCTCTCTTAAGTTTACAAGTACAGTGGTAAGTTGAAATAATGTCTTCTGATATCGTCTGCTTTTCCAAAACCTGTAAAAAGGTAATTTTGTCCAGCGATCTCACCATCGGCTGCTGGTTGTGCGACAACATTTTGCATGCCAAGTGCATTGGGGTTGCCGGCCGGACTGTCGATGATGTGAGAAAAAACATTGGCTTGCGCTACTGTTGCGATGCCTGTCGTGACGTTGAAAGGGAAATGATGTCTTTCATGCGGCAAACCAAAGGCAGTTTTAAGGAGCTATTATCGAGTTTCAACAAAACTCATAACATCTTCTTAGCGCTATAGGATATAGTCAGCCGATTTTCATGAAATTAAAACCGAAATTCGGAAATAATACTAAATGGACAAATATCAAATTTGGTGAAAATAGGTTGAAAACTGACAGGGTTATAATTTTTTTTTGTAGATTTTTCCGATTGTTCCTATGGCAGCTATATGATATAGTCGTCCGATCCGGCATATGTACGAGTGAGAGTATATAGAAGCCTAACTGCAAAGTTTCATTCAGATAGCTTTAAAACTGAGGGACTAGTTTGCGTAGAAACGGACAGACGCGTTAGCGAAACGGATTTGGATAAAACCCCGGTGGTTTGAAATGAAATAAACACAAAAGACGGAGCGCAAAACAAAAACACGACATCGAAGATTTGGAATATGATATACAAAACACAACAATAAATAACTATTATCCGCGAAATTAAAGAATCTTTCGATAAATCTTACAAATATGTAAGTCAGCAAGACTCTTGCTCATGAAAATAGGGCAATAATAAATAAAACGAAATGGTCAAAAATATCAAAATTATTGATCAAGTTACGTTTCAATTTAATAACTGTCAAAGAAAGAAATAATTTAAATATATCTGTTTGTGGGGAAGATAACAAATATGCCACCCTTATGTTTCAATTAATTAATAACGCACGAGTAGGTTATATTAGGTATAGCGTTTATTCGGAGCGGCAGACGGACTGTGTAAAAACTCAGCTTCAAGATCTTCATAGAACAAATGCAGGCTCCCAATGTAGTTGCTGAAAGAACAATATCTATACCGACAAATTTTGAGAATAAATACTAGTGAATAACAACAGTTAACAAAAGAGGTAAAAATAGATTCAACGGAAGGCGAAGATTCCGAATTAAGCGAAGGAATTGAAATAAAGAGATCTACAAGATCTGAAAATTCCTAAGGTACTAACATTACCGAATCAAGGAGAAGAAGAATTAGATTTAGATACAAGATAATATAATGATAGACTAAGTAGCTGACCTAAGGGCAGACACAAATGACATTTCGAATGCCTTTCCAGAATTCTATGGACAAGGACTACACACTCAAAGACACGTATGAGCTTTGAAGTTAATAAACTTTATAAAAAGCACATTCGAAAAGAAAGCTGTTGAGGGTATAAAATCCAACCGAACAAGGTAAAAACTGACAAAACAATTAATGGAATTAAAAAAAACTATAAGATACTATAATTAGTGAATTTGGTAAAAACTACACAGAAAAGAAGAACTGCTGAAAATTCCACTACAGAAATCGGCAATTTCCGGATATTGATGAAGGCATTCCGGCAGAACAAGGTGATAAATTCGGCACCAAAGAAGCAACAATGAATACATCCAAAATAATTATATCATCAATATTCAGGGAATAAGTCAAAAAGTTACCAAATCAAAAGGACTTACTTGTATTGAAATACAAACTTTTATATATATATAAGGATTTTCACATAGTAAAACGCTATTCCTTGTGATGGAATACTTGGAATCGATTTTGTTAAAAAATACAACTGTCAATTAGATTTAAAGCCATCTGAAGACTGGCGTATAATTTGAACAAATAACCTAAAATATCCGATTTACATTCCAATAAAATACAGTTCTGGCAACAACTCCAACTCCCCATAAATATATCCCCCCAGGGATTACCGGCCGACAATTGCACGGCAGGCACTCAGTCTGTCTTGCCACAAGCCCTCATTGCAATCCCACCTACGAAACAGATATTTGTTTCGCGGCTCTCCCCTGGTCATTGCCTTTATACGAGGCAAAGTCAGAGCTGAAAATTTAAAATTAAAGGTGGAAAAATTCAAATTTTCTTATGCTAGGGATATTTCATCTTTCAAAATAAATGTCCCAAATGAATTCTTTGGTACGATATGCTCAACCAAATTGTGGCCTGAGTATGTTGTCGTCAAAGAGTATGAAGCTAAGAAGCCCGACCTGACGACTGTGCCCTCTACATCCTCCAACTCTGCCCAAAAAAACTAAATACTTCGCTGTTAATCTCCTATCAGAATGCAAGAGGCTTGCGTAGCAAGCTGCATAAACTATATTCTGATAGTCTTGCATTTACCTCCCATGTTATTGTGTTCACAGAAACCTGGCTAAAGCCGGAGATTCTTAGCTCCGAAGTTTTCCCAGCTGAGTTCACGATTTATCGGCTAGATCGGCCTATCAGGCGCGGGGGTGGGGTCCTCATAGCGGTCAACTCGACTCTCACGTCAGAACTATTAACTTTCGAGGAAAGCAACGAAGTTGAATTCCTCTGTGTGAAGCTATCATTTAATGGTCGCTTTGTTTTTATTACATGTTCTTACATTCCTCCATTGTCGGAACTGCCTATTTTTTGGAACCACCTTTCCGCCATTCGAAAGGTTTCCAATATGCTTTCTGATAGAGATCATTTAGTAGTCCTGGGTGATTTTAATATCCCTGGAGCTACTTGGTCCCTAGATAACTCCTCTAACACACTTCAATCCCCTACACAACATGATTTTATTGCTGGCTTGTTCGACATTTCGTTGTCTCAAGTCAACCATGTACGAAATTCCTTAGAGCGCTTGCTTGATCTTTGTTTTGTCTCAGACCCGGCGAGTGTTAGTTTAGCGAGGGTGGCGCCTCTGTCGCACTTTCGATGTGACACTCAATATTGGTACTGATATACAGAAAATACCTGATAGACCAGCCAAAAGAGTTTACTGCTTTCGCAAGTCTGACTTCGACCGGCTAAATAATTGTATTTCTGACTTTAATTGGTCTGATTTATATATGTGCACTGACATGGCTGCTGCCGTGGACATTTTTTATAATGCGATGAATTCATTCTTCTCTGAATGTGTTCCATTATTTTATCCCTCTACTTCAAATAAACCACCTTGGTTTACTAAAGAATTGAGTCGCTTGAAAAATGTAAAGTCAAGGCTGTACACGAAATTTAGAAAAACCAGTTCTAGTTCTGACCTCTCTAACTATATATCGGCTCGGTCAAACTTCACTGTACTGAACGCACAGTGTTACAAGAACTATTTGACTCGTTGTAGGGTCCAATTTTCTCAGGATCCTAAACAGTTTTATAATTTTGTTGATACTAAACGTAAGGCGGTAACTCATCCTTCATCGATTTCTTTTGAAAATGAAACTGTAAAGGGCGATCAAGCAATTGCCGATCTTTTTGCCCAGTTTTACCAAACTACTTACTCTACTTCCACTGACCCAAATCAGACTTATTCTTATAGCATGCCAAGATCGAACCTAATTTTCTGTCCATGTTTAAACGAAAGTTCTCTCCTTGTAGATCTTCATCGAGTAAAGCCAGTTTATCTGGCAGGTCCCGACGGAATACCGGGCTGCGTGCTTAGGTATTGTGCCGATGCCCTGTGCTCGCCCCTTCTGAAATTGTTTACCTTATCCTTAGAAACATCGCACTTTCCCCTTATTTGGAAAAAATCATTCATTATTCCTCTCCACAAAAAAGGAAACAAATCGGAGGCCAATAACTATAGAGGAATCTCTTACTCCACATTTGCAGCACCTTTGTAGATCAGTAATTTCTCCATGTCAGCATGGATTTGTTAAGCGAAGATCAACAAATACTAACCTTCTAGAGCTCACTTCCTTCATTATAAAGGTTTTCCATCAAAACCTTCAAACAGACGTTATTTATACTGACTTCGGTAAAGCATTTGACTCCGTTAATCATTCCCTTCTCCTCATGAAACTCGACTTAATGGGTTTTCCAATTGATCTTCTTAGGTGGATCTCTAGTTATCTGACTGGCAGGACGCAAAAAGTCGTCTTTAAAAATAATTTTTCTAATGTTCTCCGGGTTACCTCTGGTGTCCCGCAAGGGAGCCATTTGGGTCCCTTATTGTTTACATTATTTATCAACGATCTGCCCGAAGTTTTGACAAACTTTAGAGTACTCATGTACGCTGATGATGTCAAGCTTTGTATGCAATACAAGGACGTCGCTTACCAGTCTGATTTACAAACAGATCTTGTTAGCTTCCAAGCCTGGTGCCGCATAAACCTACTAAACTTGAATGGCTCTAAATGCAAGCTAATGACATTCTCTCGTGTCGTTCCCAAACTTGCAACTTACACGCTAAAATGCTGCTCTTTGGAACGAATTAACTCAGTTGATGACTTGGGTGTCCGCCTGGATCCCAAACTTGACTTTATCGATCATATTTCGTGCATGGTGAATAAAGCCAGAAGTATGCTGGGATTTATTAAACGGTGGTCGAAAGAATTCGATGACCCCTATGTAACTAAAACTTTATATATTTCATTAGTTCGTCCTATCTTAGAATATGGATCGTGTGTTTGGAGCCCCCAGTATGGGGTCCACAGTAAACGCATCGAATCGGTTCAAAAGAACTTTTTGCTTTTCGCTTTACGCGGTTTAAACTGGGATGCTGAACTGAGATTACCCTCCTATCATAGTAGACTTCTCCTAATTAACTTACCCTCTTTAGCCAATCGTAGAACTATGCTAGGCATTTCTTTTATATATAACCTTATTCATGGCGACGTGGAAAGCACTGACTTATTAGGTCAGCTTAATTTCCACGTCCCGAGTAGAAATACTAGATCCTATATACTCTTAGTTTTGCGGCATTGTAGAGCCTCCTTTGAACTGCATGAACCCTTTAGAGTACTGTGTGCAAGTTAAAATGACTTGTATTCACTAATTTCAAATGTTGATAGTCTTCCCAAACTAAAAACTTTAATCCTAACCCACTTAGCTCGCTTGCAAGCAAACACTCAGGCAGCACGCCGGTAGTTAATTTTCCTCGTTTTCTTTTCTATATTTTCCATCGCGTCTACTAATACCTAACCCTAACAGGCACGTGCCTGGTTTCATAAGGGCCACTTGAGTGTAGTGACCGTAGTGCATCAACGTCCATATATAAAATTATTAGTTCGTGTTGAAGTGGCAGATACGAGTTTGTCAAAAAAATATTTTGGTTCCTGGGACGTTACAATTTTGTGTAAATATACTAAAGTCCTATATTAAATCCACAAAGTCAAGTTTAGGTTTTATAAGTCAAGTGCGATACATGGTCAAGTCGATTTAAATTAAAAGCATATCTAACAATAGAGTTTACGGCATGAGCATATCCTGCGAGTCACAGTGTCCAAAAAACTTCGTAGAACATAGTCGGAATAAAAATGACCTTTGCTACCAAAAGTATAATTTCAGTCGGAGAAGAAGTCTTTGAATATGAGAGCTGACGCAGCAACCCGTATGTGCGCCCTGTAGCTTTAGAGATATGTTTGCTCCAACTAAGGGTATTACTGAAAGTAAATCCTAAATTAACTGCGTGCTCTTCAAATTGTATCGGTTTATCATTGATTAATAAATTTGGTATGTTTCTTGTATTAACAGGTTTTTTTGGCAAAAACTACGCACTTTGACCTAGTCGGGTTAACACGCAAGCCATTACTTCTTGCCCAATTATCAATTACATCTAGCATTCTATTACTGACACTAACACAAACGTTTAACTGATTAATACGACTACTAACATAAACTAACATGAACTTCACAATCAGACAAGAGACTAGGTACATCATTCACATGCATAGTAAACAACAAAGGGCCCAGGACTGATCCTTGGGGAACGCCACGCATGAGCTCACTGAAACTTGAAATTCGATCATCTGCAACAACCGCCTGTAGTCTATTAGAAAGATATGATTCTATAAACCGAGCTGCGGTACTTGAATAGTTAAAACGGGTTTTTAGTTTAGTACTGGGAATATGGTGGTTAACCGAGTCAAATGCTCTACTATGGTCAAGAAGGGTCAAAATAGTCACACAATTATTGTCAAGTTGTTTACGAATGTCTTCCACGATGTTAGTAATTGCACTGACACAACTTCTCTTTATCCTAAACCCCGACTGCTTCTGCGACCACAGCGAGTTCCTTTCCAGAAACTTCTGAATTTGCAGCAATTGACATTGTCTAGGCCTTCAGCAGTTGACTTAATTTTAATTATACATTCCATCACGTCACATTGATCGACACACACAAAGCTAAAACTACTATCACTGTTAGTTGCAATATTCAGGTTCTGGTTAGATGTTGCGTCAGATACATCAATCTGTGAGAACGATCTTTTTTTTTAATATTTACATTTGATTTATTATGTTCGCCGGAATCGTTCAGTGCCATCTGAACATAACCGGACGTTGGGGATGGGGAGGTGGGTATGGCACATAGGAATATGGGCCTGGACGATGAGAACGATCGACACAGTTTTTCCACATCGAAGTTGGGGTCTACTCTTGGCCTACTCTTCCCTATGTCTACGCTACCTAAATCCCTCCATGTTTGTTTTGACTTCACATTATTGTTAAATTTCGACTTAGCCGCCCTGATCATTTTTGTAACAAGAACTCTTGCATCCTTGTACTGAAAATAGAAGTAGTGAGTTTTATATCGCTTCCACTTGAAATGGGCTACATCTCTCTGCGTAATGTATTTTTGTATCTAATTGTTAAACCAAGGATTTGGTCTCAGCTTAATTACTTTAGACTTAATGGGGACGCATTTATTAAATTTATATACAGCAAATTTTCGTTTAGGACATTCAGTTGGGACTCAACACTACAACATTGATAAATAGGGCGTCAATCACATGCATTAAATTCACATTGAAGTTCTGAACAGAATGAAATCCGTATAGGTAAAAGACTCTTCCGTATCGTAAAAAATTATATCACAGGTGAGAAATATAAGATCATGTCTGGAAAATACTGGTACGGAGACCTGGTCGTATAGTAAAATCTTTCTAGAGTCATTAATGAAAAAAAGTCAAGTAGCGTATCACAGTCTTTACTAAAATGCGTGGGCGTAGTTGTATTGACAGCGTACAGCCCCAAAGTCTCAAAGCCATATAATAAGGTCTCCTGCAATGATGATGTCCCTATATGAAGCAGATATCTCACTAATAATCTCGATTAAGGGCTCAAAGTATATGATTCGGTTTGGGCGATAAATGCAACCAATTAGCACTTTACTGCCTTAAAATTTATTTGAGACTTCCAAAAAAAGATATTTAATAAGACTGTCTCTAGGCTGGTTACATTTAACACTACAATTTAACGAACTTATAACATATGGGAAAATCCCACGTGTCGCACGCTATATTCGCTCGATTTCAGATAATGAAAATCAATTTTTTGGGTTTTTTTTTAAGATTTACCTTAAACTTTTGTTATGTGCTTAGAGTGAATTGAGAGTACTTTCAGAGGGTATACGGTTCAATTTCACTGGAGTCACTGTTTTGAAAATAATTAATAAAATTATGACGTTTCAAAATTTTCATTTGAAACGCAAATTTTAGCGAATTATGCGAATTATAAACCCTATGAAAGTTAATACCCTAAAGAAAGTTAAGAATATTAGAAGACAAAAACCGATCGTTTGGTCTTAATAATGTTTGCGGATTTTTAGCAAAGCCGTAAATCCATTGTGTCGCACGCTATGTGTCCCACGCTACATTTTTTTCATCGGACTTTGGAGGCTGTTTTTATACCCTTGCAGGGTATTATAGTTTCAGTCTGAAGTTTTCAAGGCAGTGAAGGAGGCATCTCCGACCCTATAAAGTATATATATTCTTGATCAGGATCAACAGCCGAGTCGATCTAGCCATGTCCGTCTGTCCGTTTCTACGCAAACTAGTCCCTCAGTTTTAAAGCTATATGTCGGAACGGGCCGGATCGGACGACTATATCATATAGCTGCCATAGGAACAATCGGAAAAATCTACGAAAAAAAATTATTACTTTGTCAGTTTTCAACCAATTTTCACTAAATTTGATATTTGTCCATTTAGTATTATTTCCGAATTTCGGTTTTAATTTCATGAAAATCGGCTGACTATATCCTATAGCTTCCATAGAAACAATCAGGAAAATAAAAGAAAAATTCATAACTTTGTCATTTTTCAACATATTTTCACCAAATTTGATAGTTACCCATATTTTAGTATTCCTGAATTTCGATTTTAATTTCATGCAAATCGGCTGACTATACCCTATAGCTTCCATAGGAACAATTAGGAAAATAAAAGAAAAAACCATAACTTTGTCAGATTTCAACATATTTTCACCAAATTTGATATTTAGCCATATTTTAGTATTTCTGAATTTTGATTTTAATTTCATGAAAATCGGCTGACTATATCCTATAGCTTCCATAGGAACAATCAGGAAAATCAGTACATTGGAATATTGGACTGGTCGAGGTACTATATACAATTATTTACAAATATTTACATTACATTGCATTACAAGAGAACGGCTGAGCCGATTTGGCTCAACATTTGGTCCAGTTATTTGTAATTGGCAACAGGAGGCCATAGCATAAGAACATTTTGGTAAAACTTTCTGGAAAAGTCGCTAGCGGCTCAAGAGTTGTACACAGTTGTAAGTAAAACTGTTACTCTATAATAGTAGGCGATGTGGTGTTATTCATAATATAGTGAACATATATTTTTAATTTAAGTCGAATTTTAAAGTGCAGCATTGCAAGACAGTAAATTTCATAAAATAAAATTGCGCATCAGACTTGGAGTAACTAATTACCCATCTCAAACAGATAAGTAATTTTGTCACTTCGGAGTGACGGTTATACGTATTATTTTTATGTTCTATACATACAGTCAGCAAAATAATGCCTGCTGTTAAACGATCAAGTCTTGGACGGCATTCGCGCAATGCAATAAATAGTCAGAATTTCCGTAATAGTCGGACGCAAGAGGAAAGTGGAGATTTAAATGCATCAGCACGTGCCCGAATCGCACAGCATCGCGCTGCACAAACCCCACCTCAAGCCCGACAAAATAATAGAAGAAGACGAACCGCAAAAGAAAACTTGAATTGCGCTGCATTCGCATACAATTCTGAAACACCCAAAGATCATAGCTGCGTTGTTATTGGTTCATTGTCTGTGATATGTCAGCATTGCAATGCAGTGAAGTTTCGATTGGAAACCGCTTTCAGGTCCGCTAAACAAAATTTAACTAAGACAAAAAACATCAATTAGGGGCGAGATAAAGTTCGCCGGGTCCGCTAGTTATTGTATAATTCGGGAAGACAGATCGCTGGGGTGGAATCTCTTTAGTCTTCTAAGAGATTGCGGGTCGGCAAGACTGCTAGCCAGAGGGTTTCGGTGAGCCGAAGTTAGCTTTCTTTCTTGTTTATTATTTAAATACATTAGAAGATCATATGTGCATAAAGCATAAGTCCTCTGTTTAGAAGAAATAAGCAAAACAAAACATGCCCTTCGTTTTCCCGTTTTTCATCAAAATAATTAAAAATTGCGATTTCGAGAATATGCCTTCGAGTATTTTGAAATTTGCTTTAGAATATGATAAAGGCTATCAAATTTGATCAATTCGGCATTATTTCAATGTAACTATGGAACAATGTATCCTGGGATTTGCCCATATATAGCTACACCACCAGCATGACCAACACGATCAAAACGAAACAAAACATAACCCTCACAATAAATTAACAAGCTAGACAAATCAGACGTAAACCAAGTTTCGTATACACATTCAAAAAGTAACCTGAACTCTTCGATCTTCTTGTATAGGCTCTGGGCATTTATGTGAACTAATTTTATCTCCTTTTTTTTGTTTTCATAAAACTCGAATAACGCTTCCAACTGTGGTAATTGCAACATTATCCGGCATAGAAATAATATTGACATTTTAGCATCGCAAACTCAGAATTATAAAGTCCATTAAAAACAGAAGATGTTTACATATAAACAGTTATATACAGTTAACAAATCCTACAAATTTTAAAATTTTAATTACACAAATATAGATATATTTAAGAGAGAAAGCTATCCGTGGCAGCAGTAGTAAGAGTTTAACGACGGAAAATAGTTTCTGAGTTCTGTGCGGCCGGCGCGGCCATCAGGCAGCCGCGGCGATCTAAAGACTCTGAGGTTTAAACGGGGTGTGATCGTAAGGTCAGTAATTTGGTACTAAACCTTTTGTGCACCCCTCACTACGCAGCGGTTATTCATATTTTATCGAGGCTCAATCGCAGCAGCAGCAGCAGCCTTCGTATATACCTATGGTGCCTGTGCAGCACTGCAGCAGATCAGCAGCAGCAGATAAAAGAACGTGTAAACAGATGCATTAAGGAGGAACCAACTTCGGGTTTGATTAGATTTTGATTTAGCTAAACCAGGAACAAAGAGGAAAATTTAAGCCGCCAACAACAAGAAGTGAGGTGGAAAATGTAGGAAAACACGCGTGCACTGCGAGAAATAATGTCGGCGAAAAATGCGAAAAGTTTTAAAACAAATTTGTTAAAGTAAATTATAATTAAAATAATTTATAATTGTGCGCACGTGTACACCGAGAAATATAATAACTCATTTTTGTGCAAAATGAATATGTACTAATGGATCTTGGTTAATATATAAAACCGATCAGCCTACACTGAAGAAGATTTTGTGAACAAGTTTAAATGTACTTAATAAAAACAGTCTCTTTGTAAAAAAATGTTGCTACTTGCTTTTAGGTTACTTAGCCTATTCCTTTAATTTACCTAAATTTATAATACTATAAGAATCACCGAGTGCGCAGAGTGCCGGAATCTTGGCGGAATTAATACAATTTTAATTTGTTTTAGTTTCAACAGTGAAAGAAAATATTATGTATTCATTTCCAATTATTTGGTAAGAAAGGCTTAACATTCTTTTCAGTTCTTCTAGGCCGGGAGATCGATCTTTCGTCAAGGAACAACGAGTGGTTTAAACCCTTTATTATACAAGCAAAGTATTATCTCTAATTTATATAATATTTAATTTAAATTAAATTGGAATCGAATGATCAAGAAAATATAGGTTTAATTGAAAAGAGAAAAATTGATTTGAAAAACTATTATCCTTTTTGATTTGAATCACACTTAGGCAATTATACCATATTTAATCTAAAGCTATATAAAGCTATATTATTTAAGCTTAAATTTTACATTTTAGCAAACAAATAATTTTTTATTTAATATGTTTATATTACTTTCCTCTATATTACTTTTAATATTTTTTTAAGATTATCCAAAGGAATAAAAAAGTTAAATGAAAACTAATATACCCTGCAAGGGTATAACGAGAAGAAAATAACAATACCTTAATAACTAAAACTTGAACTCGGTTGATGTATCTACGGTCTTAGGGGACATGAGGGGCCACTATCAACACCAAACCAAAAATGGTCTCATGCCCGAGAAGCGACCCGCAGATGTTAGCCTTGGAGTTGGAAGAATCATGACTCCTATTAAAACATCAATTTGGGAGCCCTCAAAAACCTTAACTAAGCCAGGGGAATATCAGGAAGCCGCTTAAGAAGATTTCGTGGAATTGGATACGAGGGCAGACTGCCGGTCAGCTGCGGGGGCCGGGCCCAGCTGGCGATCGGATGGAGAAATGACAACACTTCGTAGACTGTGCTGAAACAGTCTGATGAAGACCGCAAACTTGAGTTTGGATCGTCTTGAAGGGAAGCTTTACTAGATTGAACAGCCGTTCCGTAATAAAACTGCCGACCCGGAGGCGAAACATACTTGTTTGTCTGCTTGGTCCCTTGCGGCGCCCGCACTTTTGGAAGTCGGCGCCACGTGATGCAGGTATGGCCACTAGTACAGTCCCTTTGCTGGTGACCTCGGCCAAGCAGTTCAGGCAAAGCTGCTTTCTTTTATTATAATTGAAGCGGTCATTTACGTCCATTTCAAGGATGCGCGTACATAAGCGAATGGGGTGGTTCTCCATCGATCAGAGATCGCACCCCTTTGGGCCTGGAACCACTCGAGCCTCGTACGAATACGAGCTGGCAAGAAAAATTCATAACTTTGTCAGTTTTCAACATATTTTCACCAAATTTGATAGTTACCCATATTTTAGTATTTCTGAATTTTGATTTTAATTTCATGAAAATCGGCTGACTATATCCTATAGCTTCCATAGGAACAATCAGGAAAATAAAAAAAACCATAGCTTAGCCGTGTTTCAGACCATTGCCATCAAATTTGAGATTTGGCAACAAATTATTATTTCAGAATTTCGTTTTTAATTTTTTGTTTAAACTCTGCAAGTGTATACAAACTTCGGTGAGCCGAAGTTAGCTTCCTTTCTTGTCTTTTTTAAGATCAATATGCCTTATTAATCTTTCTGCTTCTCCAGTTACGGTGGTTTTGAGGTACTACATCTTCCTGACTGTGACTTGTTGATATCATGAACCATGCATTTGAATAAATAAAAAAACAGTCTATTTGAGTAGATCCTCATCGAATTTTGGGATGCTGACTCTGGGCAAATGTACGTCTTCATTGTTTGATGCACATTGATTGCACATCCCCTTCTAGTTGGAGGAACGAGTGCATGTCATATCCTTTCCTAACCGGGTCATCGCATTCTTCATGAACCGAAAAATGGATGTCTTGATATTGGGACAATAATGAGTTTACTGAATCCCTTCCGGTCTCTGAATATTATTTCAGAGCCCGTTTGATTGAGTCGTCATTCGCTCTTTGTCGCCGACATGTTGATATCAGCTTGCTTGCAGGTTGTTGTAAGCTTGCAGCGTCTTCATTTTCAGGGGCATTGCTCGAGGTTGCCTCTCCGGGGCATTGCTCGAGGTTTGAGCCAATACATCGGTTATGATGGTTCTGTATCTGTCGTATGACTCACGACAGTCATCGTAGAACTTTCAATATCGAATCCATATTTCATCGATTGCGGCCAACTTTGTTTATATAAGTTGGATTAAGTTTTCTTTACCGTGAGTCCTTTTTAAAGTTATGGATGAGCTTCGATATCTCTTGACTGATTTCTTCCTGCAAGTCTCTGTGACTGCTCGCTCCTCCTTGCTAGAAATATTGAAAATTGTTTTTTAATTCCTGACCGTTGGGAGTGTTTTATTTGTTTTGACAGCTGGATACGCTCCTATTCGCAACCGTGGTGTGGTCGAAGGAAGTAACAAATGTTCAACAGACTTGGAGGATTTCTAGAATTCAGAATTCTAGAAAATGATTCTTCAGCTTTAATAAAAATGTCCAGGAAAGTTCCCAAGAGTTACGGAACTTTCCCGGTTGGTCTCACCAATTTTTATGGCAAGAGAAAAAATTCAGGAAGATTCCTAAGAGTTACAGACTCTTTCCTGTAAGTTTTACGAATTCAGGACAATTTCCTGTGGTCAGAAAAAATCAGGAAGATGCCAATAGTTACGGATTCTTTCCTGTGGTTGACGTATCACAGTTGACGTATTCGTCGGGGTCAATAAAATGTTTATTTGGCGAGTGAGAAAATCAGGAAGATTCCCAAAAGTTAAGCAATCTTTCCTGTGGGTTGACGTATCACGATTGATGTGTTCGGCGGGGTCACCAAAATGTTTCTGAGGGGGCTTAGATGCCTGGCAGATAGTGCATTAACTATTGCCTTCAGTTGTCGCAACTAACACTTGGAACTAGGTGGACGGGTTTGGCTGATGAGGGTCTAAAGACACAGCGACAGCCTTTGATGCATTACTAAAGCTTCTGTTTGAGGTAGAACTCTTACTGATTTTATTAATTAAACCTAACCGTATTTATAGGTACAAAAATGGTTATATAAACAAAAAATAATGTATAAGAAATAATGTGGGTGAATGTGGGTCCCAGTTAATTTTCTCATACTTTATTTACGATAAATGCATGTTGCTGTGATTGAAGAGTTGTTTTATTATAATTATAATTTATTATAATTATACCCGCTACCCATAGGGTAGAAGGGTATTATAACTTTTTGCCGGCAGGAAATGTATGTAACAGGTAGAAGGAAGCATTTCCGACCCTATAAAGTATATATATTCTTGATCAGGATCAACACCCGAGTCGATCTAGCCATGTCCGTCTGTCTGTCTGTCTGTCTGTCTGTCTGTCTGTCTGTCTGTCCGTCTGTCCGTATGAAACACTGGATCTCAGAGACTATAAGAGATAGAGCTCTAATTTTTTTTCGACAGTATTTGTTTTGCTTGCACGCAGATCAAGTTTGTTTCAAAATTTTACCACGCCCACTTCGGTGTGTATATTAAGAACTATAGTCTGTATGATCCCTGAAAATTTGGTTGCGATCAGATAAAAATTGTCGAAGTTATTAAAGAAATAATTTTGTATGGTCACAAACGGCTGCTGGCAGCATGCCTCATTTGGTTGACCAATTAGACCAACTAAATATTCTTATCAGTTCTTGGTTGTGTTCGGAAAAGAATCTTATAAGATATTCGAGCAGCAATTTTAATAAATGGTAATAATTATTAGCCGCTTTAATGTAATAAAAACGCGTTTTTACACACATAGATACATGTGTATGTAAATTTGTATGCATGTGATTATTACACTTGCATTTGCATTTGTCCGTTATGTTCAAAATTGTATTAACTGTTTTTTCTGGCGTCCTGACGCTTTTCTGGTTTAAGTATGGGTAGCGGCTATCTCACAGTCGAGCTCACTCGACTGTAGCTTTCTTACTTGTTTTTATTGTGTCTGAATATTATTGCTTATAACTAAATGCTGCAGCGACTGTTCTGGAGGGTGCTGGCTTTAGCTGAAAATCACTCGGAATAAGAACACGGAAAAACTTTGCGGGGTGTTACGCGACGAGCGTCGTGGATCTTTATTTAGGTGTAGTTAAATTATAACTAACATACATAAATAATTCCCCTAGGAGACGAAGCAGAAAATACTGAGGGGATACGGCTTTACAGGAGTCAATGGTTTTATTGTGTTGGGAAATCTATATTTTCTTGTTGTATGCTGGGGAGTCGTGAGAGTGGATTATTAGTTGCAAGTGTGCCTGAAAGAAGTTTCCAACTGATTTAAATCGTGATTGATTTTTGTATCGATCAAAAGAATGTTTCTTGGGGTTGTTCTGACTGCCCAGAGAGCGGAGTTTTGATAGGATTTGAGACAGTAAAGCATGGACGTTGAGGCTTTCCCGTAGATGGCTAGAAAGTAATATATTTTTGAGATTAGGAGGGACCTAGTAATTTGTATGAGGGAGGTTGTGTTACAGTTGTATTTTCTTGGGAAGAGGTGTTTTATAATGTTGAGGATCTGGAGAGGGATGTTTTCATGTTGTTTATATGGGGGGTTCCAGTTATAACGATGGGTTATTGTCAGGCCTAAGAGTTTTGTAGAGTCGGTGGCAGGGATATTCCAGTTTCTTTTCATGCATATCTGTAGAAGTTGGAACCAATCTCCAATTTACTGGAAGATTAAGATTGTAAGATTATGTTGGGGGTTTTTGATTATAATTTACCTGTTGGATATGAAGTTACGGACGTATTTTATTATGCGAGAGTCAAGTTTTCATTCTTCAAGCTGGTGGAAGAGGGTGTGGATACCAATGTGATCAAAAGCTTTAGCGAAGTCTAGGGATAGGATTGATCTATGTTTTCTTACAGACAAAGATCTGGTTTCAAGGTGGTCTACATATAGTAGACTGTCTTAAACAGATTTGCTTTTATTTGAAGCCAAATTGGTTGCAATGCATGAGTTTTTTTTGTTAAAACAAACCACCATAACCTTTTCGCTAGGCTTTTGTCGAGGACTTTGGCCATGACCCACGGTAGGGGTCGAGGATGGTTTGGGGTTTATTGGGTTTGAGGACGGATATTTTCAGGCTAGGTTTATAGGATTGTTGGAGTGGAATTCGGTGGAAAAGTGGGAGTTTTTTTTACCTCTTTTCACCATAGGTCTCCGAGGGTGGTGCCAATTTCAGAGAGCCGCCAAAGGACCAAACGCAAATATACATCCATGCTACGATAAGCTGCGTTGTGCAAAAGAAAAAAAAACTGCTAACAGGGGCATCACGGTCACGAATAATTTTGCTGAAGTAGTATTACAAAACCTAGTGGACCATACGATTGCTAGGATTATTGAAGCACACCCAGAAAGTTTTCCAAGCCATTTTAAAAATAAGAAGAAAGGAAGCTAACTTCGGCTCACCGAAGTTTGAATACCCTTGCAGAGTTTAAACAAAAAATTAAAAACGAAATTCTGAAATAATACTTTGTTGCCAAATCTCAAATTTGATGGCAATGGTTTGAAACACGGCTAAGCTATGGTTTTTTTTATTTTCCTGATTGTTCCTATGGAAGCTATAGGATATAGTCAGCCGATTTTCATGAAATTAAAATCAAAATTCAGAAATACTAAAATATGGCTAAATATCAAATTTGGTGAAAATATGTTGAAATCTGACAAAGTTATGGTTTTTTCTTTTTTTTTCTTTTTAATTAAAATAAAAATTCAGGAATAATAAAATATGGCTAAATATCAAATTTGGTGAAAATATGTTGAAAACTGACAAAGTTATTGTTTTTTCTTTTATTTTCTTGATTGTTCCTATGGAAGCTATAGGATATAGTCAGCCGATTTTCATGAAATTAAAACAGAAATTCGGAAATAATACTAAATGGGCAAATATCAAATTTGGTGACAATTGGTTGAAAACTGACAAAGTTATAATTTTTTTTCGTAGATTTTTCCGATTGTTCCTATGGCAGCTATATGATATAGTCGTCCGATCCGGCCCGTTCCGACATATGTACGAGTGAGAGTAT
Organism: Drosophila anomelani; assembly: GCA_035045905.1. NCBI lineage: Eukaryota > Metazoa > Arthropoda > Insecta > Diptera > Drosophilidae > Drosophila > Drosophila anomelani. The sequence continues at coordinate 223,519 of JAWNOO010000028.1, read as the reverse complement.
ATAGAAGCCTAACTGCAAAGTTTCATTCAGATAGCTTTAAAACTGAGGGACTAGTTTGCGTAGAAACGGACAGACGGACATGGCTAGATCAGCTGTTGATCCTGATCAAGAATATATATACTTTATAGGGTCGGAGATGCCTCCTTCACTGCGTTGCAAACTTTTGACTGAAACTAATATACCCTGCAAGGGTATAAAAATTACATGAGCGCATGCGAAATATTGGTTTTTAACAGAGCCCGCAAATAACAATTGACCGTTTCTTGTAGTCGCCAAAAAAATGTTTTTTGCGCACCAATTGAGCAAAAATTCAGACAAGAACCGTTTACCAGTGTCTCATGAACGAACGACTGTGCTTAACCAAACACCAATTTCGTGCTTCCTTTTTGCTCTGCTCGTTCGCTGAGTATTTTGCGACGAGCGAAAAAAGATCTTTAAACTTTAAATTCTCTACGGAATAAATAATTAAAATGTTAAGATCTTATTATGTTAAAGTTGTTTATAAACTTTTTTAAAAATACACTGAAAACAAAAGAACGTTTTCGATGAGTCTTTCGTTTTCTCGCTCATCTGCTGACACTCAATGAGCGAACGTTCAGTTGGATCGCTCTCTCTAAGTTTTTGTGGAGTGAGTATAACAACAACCCCGAAGCTGAGAACAGTTAACCAAAAACAAAAACAAAGAGCAACGAAAAATTCTGTTCAGAGCAAGGGCACACGCGCATCGCCTTTCTTGGTTCTGTTAGAGTGCAAACCGCAACACTAAAAACGATCAACTGTTATTTGCGAGCTCTATAAAGCGCATGTGGATAATATTGCCCGCATTAGCAATGACTTGGCCTACTCCCAGTCCATCTGTGTATTCGGCGATTTTAACCTTTCCTCGCTGGTCTGTGTGCAAGATGCTTACTCTTTAGCAATGGTCCCTAGCAACCTGCATCAGCCACATGAAATGTTAGTCATTGATGATCTTTTTAGTTTGGGATTCGCTAAGCTTGGTAATATATCCAAGATGTTCGAGCGAGTAGTGGCGAAGGATATCGGGGAGATGCCGGGGAGATCGACTTTCACAAACTTAGCAGTACTTTATCGCTACTGTATTAACGCCTTTGCGTCAAATGCCAAAGCATTTGACAAAGTTAGCCATGTTATACTTTTGGCGAAACTAGAGAAAATGGGCTATCACTCGTCTGTGCCTAGCTGGGTATGTTCTTATCTTAACGGCCGCATATATAGAGTAGGTTGTAATGATCAGTTCTCCATTCCCTATATAGCGACTTCTGCGGAAGTGCCTTGAGCCCATTTCTTTTTATTCTTTTCATCAATAATATCAGATCTTGCTTCAAGAATGCGGAATATTTATTGTTTGCCGATGAAAATATTCAAATCTGTGAGATCGGTTGTGGATTCAGAATGACCTATATAGTGTCGGTGGTTGGTGCTTACTTAATAAGCTGCCTCTAAACCTGGCTAAGAGTTTTTCAATCACATATAGCACGCGGCTCAATAACTCCATGTTTCCTTACTCGATTCATTCGAGTATGCTGCCCACTAGAAACGAAGCTCTTGATTTGGGTGTTCTATTTGACGCAAAGTTTCTATTCACTGAGCAACTATAAAATCCAAAAGGCATACGCCATGTATGGGTTTTATTTTATTTTTTTATTTTATTCTTCCAAGTGAACGGTCGTGTTTTTTTCTTGCGCTCTCGTTTTTGCGTAATAACTTTGTGTTGGAACCACCGGGGTTTATTTAAAACTTCTACATTGTGTTCTATATAGTTCCCGTTCACTTCGCACATGCATGCAGCTATATTGATTTACTTATACTCGTAAGTATCTAGCACGGCCTGCTTGTAGTTCGGTTCGGCTGAATTTTTTCGAAAGCCCGAAGTCCGACACAAAGATGAGGTCTAAGATTTTATTACAGCAGTTTTTAATACTATTTAATTGTCCTAACGAAAGGTCAATAAGTCCGTGAATGAAATCATGAGGGACAGAGGGAATGAGAACATTAGAGTCAGGTGAGGGTATCCAGGATTAGAAGGGAGGTTAAAACAATGAGGTGGTCATTAGCACCAAGAGTGGAGTGAATGCTCTGAATTAAGGATAGGTGCTGAGAGTATATATCAAAGTCAAATCTAGGTGGAATATAGGAACCAGACACAAAAACAACATAATCGAAAACTTGAATGCGAACAGCAACAAATTCCAAAGTGCAGTCGTAGTCAATTATCGGAACCAAATAAGAAACAAGATTTGATTTAACGGCTATAAGATAACCGCCAATGCGTGGCGGACGGTCACTCCTATAGACGACATAATTGCCTGCAAACACTTCAGTATCACAGACAGAAAAGTTTAGCCACGTTTCAGTTAAGACAATAACGTCGGCATCGGAGGAAACACTATTGACGTGTAGTTTGCTGAACTTTCCCAGTAAACTACGAACGTTCTGATAGTGTATGGAGAACGAATCGGTTAGTTTTTTGAAGGCAAAGCTAAGGCAGTCTGAGGCATGAACTCATGAACTATGGCATGTTCAGGCCAGACGGAACCATCAAGAACCCTATCAAAGAGGCCGTCCAAAGTGCAATTTTAAACAAAGATATATCGCGTCTTTGTTTAAAATTGAACTTAGAGACGACAAATTCGGTACCAGAAACATTCAGCATGCTGCTCAAGTGGGTCTTAACGTCGTTTTTGGAAGCACCAGGGTTCAGGCGGGAGACGAAGACAAACTTCCTGGGATCAGCATGATTCCGAAGGCGATCCGCAATACGTGGGCCGATATGCCCAAGATCGGCACAGCCAGGGTGTGCGATATTGTCGCAGAGAAAACAGTGGCCTGCCGCGAGGAGATTTTGCGGCCGCTTGGGCATTCAGTTGCACAACAGGTAGCCATTATTAGCAATAATTCGTAAAAAGCGTACGAATTAAAAATTTAAGGGAATGTCAGTTAATTCGCACAAAGAAGGAAACGATCAAAACAAAGATCGAGCGAAAGCAAACAAAAGCAGTAGTTTGTTTATATGTTCGCGGTATGGAGAAACTCTTGCACCAACAACAAAGTTGAACGGAGTGCAGAGGTAAGCGGTAAACGCGCAGCACACGAAAACAAGGGAAAGAATAGAAAAGTAAAACCGAGTTTATTTTCGTAGATTAAAGTCACTGTCTTTATACGAAATAATCCGGTAAATAAAGAGCGCCGAAACACGGAAACAGTTGCCAAAAAATTTGACTTTGAGGATCAAAAAGTCACAAGAAAAACTTTGAAAGAAGGGAGAGCGATGGGAAACACGACCGACTCAAAGCTTGACTCAGAAGCAACGACCAGCCAAAACAGTTTACTGCTTTCGCAAGTCTGACTTCGACCGGCTGAATACTTTTATTTCTGACTTTAACTGGTCGGAAATATACATGTGCACTGACATGGCTGATGCCGTGGACATTTTTTACAATGCGATGAATTCATTCTTCTCGGAATGTGTTCCGTTATACTATCCCTCTATTTCAAATAGACCACCTTGGTTTACTAAAGAATTGAGTCCTTAAAAAATGTAAAGTCAAAGCTGAACACAAAATTTTAAAAAACCAGTTCTGGTTCGGACCTCTCTAAATATATCTCGGCTCGGTCAAACTTCACCGTACTTAACGCACAGTGTTACAAATATTATTTGACTCGTTGCAGGGTCCAATTTTCTCAGGATCCTAAACAGTTTTATAATTTTTTAATACTAAACGTAAGGCGGTAGCCCATCCTTCATCGCTTTCTTTTGAAAACGCAACTCTAAAGGGCGATCAGGCAATTGCCGATCTCTTTGCCCAGTTTTTTCAAACTACATACTCTACTTCCTCTGACCAAAATCAAACGTTTTCTTATAGCTTGCCCAGATGGAATCTAATTTTCTGTCCGAGTTTAAACGAAAGCTCTCTCCTTTTAGATCTTCATCGTTTAAAGCCAGTTTATTTGCCAGGTCCCAACGGGATAATTGTTTACCTTATCCTTAGAAACCTCGCACTTTCCCCTTATTTGGAAGGAATAATTCATTATTCCTCTCCACAAAAAAGGTAACAAATCGGAGGCCAACAACTAAAGAGGAATCTCTAAACTTTTGGCCATCCCTAAACTTTTTGAAAATATTATTACTCCACATTTGCAGCGCCTTTGTATATCAGTAATTTCTCCATGTCAACATGGATTTGTTAAGCGAAGATTAACTACTACTTACCTTCTGGAGCTCACTTCCTTCATCATAAGGGGCTTCAACAATAACTCTCAAACGGATGTAATTTATACTAAGTTCAGCAAAGCATTTGATTCCGTTAATCATTCCTTTCTCCTTAGGAAACTCGATTTAATGGGATTTCCAATTGATCTTCTTAGGTGGATCTCTAGTTATCTGACTGGCAGGACGCAAAAAGTCCTCTTTAAAAACTTTTTATCTAAGGTTGTCTGGGTCACCTCTGGTGTCCCGCAAGGGAGCCACTTGGGTCCTTTATTGTTTAAATTATTTATTAATGATCTGCCCGAAGTTCTGACGAACTCTAGAGTACTCATGTACGCTGATGATATCCAGCTTTGTGTGCAATACAAGGACGCCGCCTACCAGTCTGATTTACAAACAGACCTTGATAGCTTTCAAACCTGGGGCCGCATAAACCTACTAAACTTAAATGGCTCTAAATGCAAGCTAATGACATTCTCTCGTGTCGTTCCCAAGCTTGCAATTTACACGCTTAACTGCTGCTCTTTGGAACGAATTAACTCAGTTGATGACTTGGGTGTCCGCCTGGATCTTTTGATCTTTTGACTTTGTCGATTATATTTCGTGCGTGGTGAATAAAGCCAGGAGTATGCTGGGATTTATTAAACGGTGGTCGAAGGAATTCGATGACCCCTATGTAACTAAAACGATATATATTTGATTAGTTCGTCCTATCTTAGAATATGGATCTTGCGTTTGAAGCCTCCAGTATGGGGTCCACAGTAAACGCATTGAATCGGTTAAGAAGAACTTTTTGCTTTTCGCTTTATGCGGTTTAAACTGGGATGCTGAACAGAGATTTCCCTCCTATCATAGCAGACTTCTACTTATTAACTTACCCTCTTTGGCCAATCGTAGAGCTACACGTTCCGTGTAGAAATACTAGATCGTATATACCCTTAGTTTTGCGCCACTGTATAACTTTCTATGAACTGCATGAACCCTTTAGAGTACTGTGTGCAAGTTATAATGATTTGTATTCGGTAATCTCACATGTTGATAGTCTTCCTAAACTAAAAACTTTAATCCTTACCCACTTAGATCGCATGCATGCAAACATTCTGGTAGCTCGCAGGTAGTTTATTTCGTCGTATTCATTTCTATATTTTCCTTCGCGTCTACTAATACCTAACCCTAACAGGCACGTACCTGGTTTCATAAGGGCCACTTGAGTGTACTGACCGTACTGACGTCCACATATAAGGCGCAATGCAGCTCAATTCACCGACCCTTCATTGTATTCGTCAGGTCTAAGTTGGAACCCGGCAGGGTCCACACATGCAGGCCGTATTGAGCGTGTTCAGAAAAAATTCCTTACATTCGCCCTCTCATCCCTCAATTTCCTTGACCCTGTTCCTTTCTATCCTGCCAAATGTCGTCTTGTGCATCTGTACGATAGAAGGCACATAGCGTTTGTTTGTTTGTCTTTGATTTGGTTACGGTTGAATTGGAAAAGGCCGGGGGCGTCGCGACGCGTCGTGGGCAATTTAAAGGGCACAGAATAGCGTCAGCTTTATTCAGCTTCATAAATGGAACTGTTTGAACTTAACATAAGGGCCGCGGTCCCGACTGATAAGCTGAGCGAAACAGTGCGGGAGTGGGCCCGAGTGGCGAAAAGCGGGCCAACCATCCAGCCTTACAGCAAGCGCAGATCGGGCATGCCGAGGAGCGGAGAGCGGGAGAACATAGGTTCGCTCAGATGTTGGTGCGCGGAGCAGTGCTGCCAACTTAGCCTTTTACCGGCCATAAATGGCACTTTTCAACCGTCAAATGCAGGAAAAATTTTTAGTTAGCTGCTGGCAGGAAATTTGGCATTTTTGAAAATCAAATTGGCCACTTATAGAATTATTTAAATATCTCCAAGTACTACAGCAAATCGACATGTTTTCTGTTGAGAAAATTTTGAATACTAAAATGGGCTCTGATTTTGAAATCGCAGAGCATTTCAAACTGTCTGTCATTGAAATTAAACAGATTATTCTGCAGTACAATAATGTACAAGTTAACTAAGTTAACCGGGCGACGGCAATGACCGATCGTCCGAAAGCTCGCTCCGGCCAAATTGCTGACACAGCGTCTGGCCGGAAGCTCGTGCATAGCCGGCAAACACTGCCCATTGGAGTGGCCGCTATGAGTCCCTTTTTATGTTAGCTTTAAGTTCAGTTCCATTCTGATTTCAATAAAGAGCACACATGCTTGAGAATAACTCCGGCCACCGCCGTTAACTCATTTATTATTTTGAACACTGACTGAGTCTCTAGGCCAGCAGTGAAAGGAGGGCAGTTACCTTCCCAGCATAATCTTCGTAACTCATCAGTTAATGAAGAGCTGAACACCAGCCAACCGGCTACTCATACGGAGGACCTGAAGTTGGCAACCTTCCTTCAAATACGAGACAGCAGCGTGGGACCAGCAGCCGCCGAAGATCACTAGGAAGACTTGTCCGGCACACCCCCTCCCGCTGCCGCTGCCCGCTGCATACAGACTTTTACTAATTGGCGCCCACGTTAAAGTACCCACCTAGGTCGGGGAATCATGTAAGTGAGCTCTTCAGTTCCATAAAATTTTCCGGCATCTGCACTGGTAAATTTTTTAAAAAAAATTTCGCTATATTTTCTGGAGCTCTATACTAGAGTTTTGTGTTAACATTTAAAAAAAAGAAAATATATATAATAAACATAATAAACTCACTAATTGTTTGACAAATTTATCAAGTGATATTATTTATGTTTGTCATTGTTTGCATTTTTTAAATGAAGTAAATTTATTAATTGTGCATTTAATTTACCCCTTATATGTAGTTGTCTTTTTGCTGATACTTAAATTCTTTGTGTTAGCTTCGCAACAATCTTGGGTTTGTTTTTTTTCATTGCCTACCCACTCCACTACGAACTCGACACCGCGACGTTTGTATTTTTCCATTTTATTTAGCTTCGCTTCTTTGTCTTTCAGAACGGCAGCTTAGCCACCACGGATCTTTACTGTGTCAATTTTTGTTGTTTATATCTTTGTTTGCCATAGCGGAGACCCGGTCCCGCGATCCCCTTACCCTTGTCATTGCCTGGCAAGGCAACAGCTCGGTTTTTCAACGAGCTCCCGTCCATCGTTACTGAGCGGCATTTCAGCCCCCGCGGCCCCCTCGCCATATCCATGGGCAAGACTGCTTGAACATGCATTAAACCGCTAGGGCGAATTAGCTCGCACAGCTCCATATGAGCAACTCATTCCAGCAGTACAGAAACAACAAGCAGATCTCCGGCGACTCGGAATCCGAGACCGAAGGGCCTGCAAGAACTCATACACCAAAGAGTGTAAACCTCGGCACTTCCTCAGCCATAAACATGGCATTTAGCGCAGAACAAATACAGGCGGTAGTAGAAGCTGCCGTCAACCATGCCCTCCAAGCAGCGGCCACTGAGAGCCAGCGCAGGGAGAATGAGTTGCGCCAGACGATTCAACAACTGGCCAACCAAGTGGCGGCGATACAAGTCGCCCCCGCCCCAACAGTAGCCCCTCAAATTAAAGTTTATACCCCCATAGACATTGATAACACCGTCATTTGTAATGAGCCACTAGACGCCGTCAAATGCCTGCCCGAATTTTCGGGTGCCCAGGAAACATACGTCTCCTGGCGACAGGCGGCAGTAGGCGCATACTATATTTTTAAAGATTACGTAGGAAGTTTACGCCATTATCAGGCGGTCATTATAATTAGGAGCAAAATAAGGGGCCCGGCCGATTCAGTGCTATCCTCATTTGGCACAGTGCTTAATTTCGACGCGATTATAAATCGACTCGACTTTACTTATAGTGACAAGCGGACAATGCATGTCGTAGAGCAGGAGATGGGTACCCTCAGACAGGGAAGCCTCTCGCTTCTACAGTATTATGACGAGGTTGAAAGAAAGCTCACCCTCCTCACCAATAAGGCGACCATGTCATATGAAGCCACGGCTGCACAAGTTTTATGCGAAAAATTCCGGGATGACGCCCTTCGCGTATTTATTTCCGGATTAAAACGTAGTCTCACTGATGTCCTCTTCGCGGCGAAGCCCAAGGACATGCCATCGGCACTCGCCTTGGCCCAAGAGGTGGAGTCGAACCATGATAGGTACACCTTTGCATCATCATTTGCAAAGAGCCAGGAAGATAGGGAGAAAAAACAATTTCCTAAGGGGCAAGAGCGTCAGCAGGCCGCCCCTAATGCTAATTCCCAATATAGTGGCGGTAAAAATCCCCATTTTACTAAGCAACACAAGGCACAGGTGCACCCTGCTCCACGCAGCGATAGGCACCATGGAGATACTCCAGAACCCATGGAGGTGGATCCATCAATGTCTAGGATGCTTAAGCCATCACAGGCCCCGGCATACCAGAATAGGAAGCCGGCGGCGTCCGATAGAACGCTCCCACAAAAAAGGCAAAGGGTAAACCACATTGCCCAGAGCTCTGACAAAACTGGTGATACGTACACCACAGCGGCCTCTAGCGCGGCACAAGAAATCGATGACGACGCTATCAACGAGTACGACTCGGATGCCATAAATTGTTTAGGGGAAGATCCCTGCTACCCGTCATCAGACGAAGAGTAGCGGGGATTGACATGAGACTTCTAGTCGATACGGGCGCGGCCAAAAATTTCATCCGACCATACGAAGGATTGAAAGGCGTCCGCCCGGTAGAATCTCCATTCAAGGTTCATTCGATCCATGGAGTCACCACTATCACGAAGAAATGCTTCGTGTCAATTTTTAACTTGAAGGCCACATTCTTCATTTTACCAGATTTGTCCTCTTTTGATGCAATCATCGGCCTTGACCTTTTAAAACAGGCAGGGGTGTCACTTTGTCTGGCCTCCGGCCAGCTCAAATGGGGCACGGAAGTAGAGAACATCGATTTCCATACATGTCCCGATGTAAATTTTACTGAGGTGGACTGCTCAGACGCACCACCTTTGGTCAGAAAAGCATTTTTGAAAATGCTCAGCGATAGGAAAAAAACCTTTGCAGACCCCAATGAGGCCCTGTCCTACAATACGTCGGTGGTTGCCACCATCAGAACCATTGATGAGACGCCCATTTATGCCAAACTTTACCCATATCCGATGGGGGCAGCTGATTTTGTCAATGGCGAAATACAAGATCTGCTAAAAAATGGCATCATCCAAAAGTCGAAATCCCCCTACAATAACCCAATATGGGTTGTAGACAAAAAGGGCACCGACGAAACTGGCGGGCGGAAAATGCGTTTGGTATTGGATTTTCGCAAACTAAACGAGAAAACAATACCCGATCGATACCCCATGCCGAACATCTCGATGATATTAGGAAACTTAGGCAAGGCCAAGTATTTCACAACCCTGGACTTGAAGTCCGGTTATCATCAAATTACGCTGGCAGAATGCGACCGTGAAAAAACTTCCTTTTCCGTTAACGGAGGAAAATACGAGTTTCGCAGAATGCCATTTGGATTAAAAAATGCAGCCAGCATTTTCCAAAGAACAATAGACGACATACTGCGAGAGCAGATTGGCAAATTTTGCTACGTCTATGTTGATGATGTTATCGTCTTCTCGGAGGACGAAAACTCCCACATCCGGCACGTGGATTGGGTTCTCAAGAGCCTACATGATGCAAATATGAGGGTATCAACAGAAAAATCACGATTTTTCAAGAAAAGCGTTAGCTTTTTAGGGTTCATAGTCACCAATAACGGGGCTACCACAGACCCAGAAAAAATAAAAGCCATTCAGGAATTCCCAGAGCCTAAGAACATATTCGAGGTCAGATCATTCCTTGGCTTGGCCAGCTATTATCGATGCTTCATAAAAGATTTTGCATCCATAGCTAGGCCCATCTCTGATCTTTTGAAAGGGGAACTTGGAAGTGTCAGTAGACACAGATCCAGGAACATCCAGGTGCAGTTCAACGAGCCCCAACGGTTGGCTTTCCAAAAACTGCGTAACATTCTGGCTTCCGAGGATGTCATCCTCAGATACCCCGACTACCAAAAGGCATTTGATCTAACGACAGATGCCTCAGCGTACGGCATTGGCGCAGTCCTATCCCAAGAAGGGAGACCCATAACGATGATCTCTAGAACCTTAAAGGACAGAGAAGTTAACTACGCTACCAATGAAAGGGAGCTGTTAGCTATAGTTTGGGCACTGGCCAAATTACGCCACTATTTGTATGCAGTCAAAGATATAAATATCTTTACTGACCACCAACCGTTGACCTTCGCAGTGTCGGAATCCAATCCGAATGCGAAAATCAAGAGGTGGAAAGCCCGCATCGACGAGTCCGGCGCTAAAATGTTTTACAAGCCCGGCAAAGATAACCTCGTTGCGGATGCCCTCTCAAGACAGCAACTTAACGTTGTGGAAGAGGAAGAAGCTTTTTCTAGCGCGGCCACAATTCACAGTGAGCTGTCGCTAACCTATACCATTGAAACCACGGACAAGCCTTTGAATTGTTTCCAGAACCAGATAACTCTGGAGGAGGCACGCTTTCCGTTAAAACGCAGCTTCGTCCTGTTTGGAAACAAGAGACGGCATGCGATTAACTTTTCCTGCAAAGAGTCATTACTTGATGAACTCGCAGACATAATCGTTCCTAAAGGCGTAAACGCTATTCATTGTGACTTGCACACGCTGGCAATGATACAGGACGAATTGGTCCGGCAATTCCCGGCCACCAAATTCTGGCATTGCAAAAACCGAGTGACGGACATTTTTGCAATCGGGGAGAGACGGGAAATCATTACTGCCGAGCATAATAGGGCACACAGATCGGCACAGGAGAATGTCAAGCAGGTGCTCTCCGAATATTACTTTCCTAAAATGACTAATCTAGCCAACGAAGTTGTCCAAAACTGCAAGACCTGCGCGAGGGCAAAATATGATAGGCATCCCAGAAAACAGGAAATCGGAGAGTCACCGATCCCTCCCCATGTAGGGGAGATGTTACACATTGACATCTTCTCAACGGACAGGAAATACTTCCTGACGTGCATCGACAAATTCTCAAAGTTCGCAGTCGTGCAGCCCATTCCCTCTAGAACAATTGAGGACCTCAAACCAGCGCTGTTGCAGCTAATGAACTATTTTCCAAAAACCAAAACGATCTATTGCGACAACGAACCTTCGTTGAATTCGCATACGATCTCGGCCATGCTGACTAACCACTTTGGGGTTGGTATCGCAAATGCACCACCCTTACACAGTGTATCTAACGGGCAGGTTGAACGCTTTCACAGCACCCTGCTAGAACTCGCTAGATGCATTAAGATTGACAAAGGTATTACCGATACCATAGAATTGATTTTACTAGCCACTGCAAAGTACAACAAATCAATTCACTCGGTCATTAACAAAAGACCAGCTGATGTTGTACAGACGAACTCGGAGGACTTACAAATTAAAATCCGAGAGAAAATAAAAAACGCCCAGGACGCGTTAAGAAGCCGAGAAAACGCATCCCGGCAGAATAGGGTCTTCGAGGTTGGGGAAAAGGTATTGGTAAAATCCAACAGAAGGCTAGGAAATAAACTCACACCCTTATGTGAGGAGAGAGCCGTAGAAGCGGACCTGGGGACCACGGTCCTCATTAAGGGGAGGGTGGTCCACAAGGACAATCTTAGATAATACAACCAACGATGTCCTTTAAGTTTTTTATTCACTCTTTATTATTTTTTCCATTTTTTCACCTAGCCACTTGGCGTAAGTTTTTCTATATGTTCTCACCCATATCCACTTGGTATAAGTTTTTGTTATAATTGTGCTTTATTCTTTATGCTTTGGTGGTGGGCTACCCTGTTTTAAAATAAAAATAAAAACAATCATTACAATACTCCAATATTACAGGTTCGCATTCGCATCCCTGCTAGTCCTGCTTACCGTAACATCGGGGCGCATCACGGACTACTCGCAGGCCAAATATATTCCCATCATTGATGGTAAAATTTTAGTTTGGGAAGAATTCGCGTCCGTTACACACTCGGCGAATCTCTCGGAATATAGGCGCGTGGTGGAAGAAACGAATGGCATGATCAACATGTTTCCTCAGTCACACATGCAGAAACTTTTGAGTGTCGATGTCGCTCATCTGCGTGACCTGCTCGACTCGCTGAGCATCCACCACAGAGTAGCTAGGAGTTTAGATTTCCTAGGAGCGGCGTTAAAAGTAGTGGCGGGAACGCCAGATGCAGAGGATTTCGAAAACATTAAACTTAATGAATTTCAGTTAATAAATGCAAACAATAGGCAGATAAACATCAATAGTAAAGTACAGGATCAAATTAATAATATTACTACCACCGTCAACCAACTTCTGAGGTCAGCCAAGGGAACCCAAGTCGACTCGGGGCATCTTTATGAGATGTTATTATCCCGGAATAGAATGATTAGTATGGAGCTGCAAAATTTATTACTAGCGATAGCTCTAGCTAAGGCCAACATTATGAGCCCTAGTATACTAGATCGTGCAGACCTAGAAGACATATGGATAAAAGAGCCCACGGATACCCCCATCAAGGATTTGTTGTCCGTTTCTTCCGTTAAGATATTACAGTCCGCTAACCTTTTGTACTTTGTTATCAAATTTCCAATAATCAAGTCGTCGTGTATTAGAGTCACTGTTTTTCCCGTGTCCCATCACGACACGATGCTCCGGCTGGAGGACAGGATAATAGCAGATTGCAATGGAGCAATCCACACGGTCAACAATTGCTCCACAACACCTGGAGCCACATTTTGCCAGCTGGCGTTAAGAAGGTCGTGCGCGCAAGAGCTCCACGCTGGAGGCGTAGCGCACTGTGACATCCAGCACAGCGATCTACACCCAATTACTCACGTAGATGAAGGCATCATAATTGTAAACGATCGTCCGGCACGTGTGAGTGTGGATAATGGCACTTACACCCATATACGAGGCACGCATCTCATCACCTTTACCGAGAGTGCCATGGTTAATGAAACCCGTTATGTCAACAATGACAGGACCCAGAAAAGGGTCCCAGGAGTAGCCAGCTCGCCCTCCCTGAATATTACTATGGAGCACAACATCCTGAGTCTTCCATACCTTCACCGCTTGAGTGAGCGTAACCTGGAACACATTAAGAGAGTCGGGGAGAACATCAACGATTACCATTCACACCAGATGGTACTGGTGGCAGCAGCAATATGCTGCGCGTTGATCTGCGTCGGCTTCACCTATAGGCGAGTCATCCAGGCCAGGAGAACTACGGTCCAGATAGCAGATATGATCGCCCAAATAGGGTCGGCCGAGGGCGGCCTTAATCCTGAGGGGGGAGTAGTTAACTAAGTTAACCGGGCGACGGCAATGACCGATCGTCCGAAAGCTCGCTCCGGCCAAATTGCTGACACAGCGTCTGGCCGGAAGCTCGTGCATAGCCGGCAAACACTGCCCATTGGAGTGGCCGCTATGAGTCCCTTTTTATGTTAGCTTTAAGTTCAGTTCCATTCTGATTTCAATAAAGAGCACACATGCTTGAGAATAACTCCGGCCACCGCCGTTAACTCATTTATTATTTTGAACACTGACTGAGTCTCTAGGCCAGCAGTGAAAGGAGGGCAGTTACCTTCCCAGCATAATCTTCGTAACTCATCAGTTAATGAAGAGCTGAACACCAGCCAACCGGCTACTCATACGGAGGACCTGAAGTTGGCAACCTTCCTTCAAATACGAGACAGCAGCGTGGGACCAGCAGCCGCCGAAGATCACTAGGAAGACTTGTCCGGCACACCCCCTCCCGCTGCCGCTGCCCGCTGCATACAGACTTTTACTAATTTACATTTCATAAAATGGGAAAATATGGATTGCACTTTAAAATTTTGGGCTGAAGAAAACCTTTATATGGGTTCGGGAGGTAATCACCGATTTAAAGCGTTAGCTTCGGTTGCAATTAACTTACTATCGCTGGTCAAAAGCGGAAGTCGAACGAGTTTTTAGCCAGATGAACATAGTAAAATCAAAACTGAGGGACTCAATGAACATTGGTACTCTTAATTCGACAATATTAATAACTTTAATTTCTAATTATACATAAATTAATTCATATTCACAGTTATGGATTGCGACAGGCAAATAAATGTTGCCACAATTTCGAAGTGCCTCAAAAGTACTTAAAAATGACTGGCACAAACGACTCGTACACTGCTGAGGGGAATACAAATTTCATGGAGCTCGATTATTGCCTATCAATTTTTTTTAATTTGATTTAGCCTTTTCTAGCAGGTTCGGAAGGTTACTTTAGCATTTAATTGTCCAGAAAAGTTGGCAGCACTGGCGCGTAGAGCAGAGGCGGAGCTGAGCGCGACGCAGAGGGCTTCCTGGCATGAACAGTAATTAAGTTTCAATCTTAAGTCTTGTAGTAGCCAGTTAAGGTATTTCGTTGGCGAATAAATAAATTAATTAATTAATTAATAAATAATACTTTACTTTATATTTTTTGGTATGCGCGCGAAAGCAATAAGTGTAGTTTCAATTATCAAATACCACCCAGCTGCTTAACCACAAAAAAGGACTATTATACACACGACGAAGGAAAAAATATGAATGTTTTAAATATTCTTTAAATATAAATTTAAAATTAATAATATCCATATACATAGTATTTATATAATAGTGAATTTTTTTATTAAATATGTATTTACTGTTAAAAAATGTACAAAAAATTATTTTACAAAAATTAAATCTTTTCAGTTTTTTATCCGTTAAATTCAGCGTTTTTTGGTAATACAGCTTATATTGATAAACAGAAAATAACATCACATATTTATGCTAAAAAATTAAGTAATACCTAATTTCATTACACGTACTGCGACGCGTGCCGCGCACATAGTAGAAACGATTTAAATTCGAATGCGCGCGCGCGCCAAGAAAGGGTCACACCGGCAGCTAGGGGAACACTAGGCAGCGAAGAAGAGGAAGAATACGATCGCGGCGGGCACACTAGGCCACGCCAGGCCTATATTATGCGGGGCCCTGGCCTTTGGAAATCACTTAGCAGCCGACAGCAATCGAGAGCCTCTAGCGGCACACTTCCAGTAGTCCGCAGCCAAAGTCACTTTTTTGGGTGAACTGAAAACTTTCGAGTCCGCCTCTTTCTCTGAAGACTTTAGAGTCCGCAACGAAGACTTGCGAGTCCGCCTCTCTCTCTCTGAAGACTTTCGAGTACGCCTATCTCTCTGTGGGCTTTCGAGTCCCGTGCGATCCGCTAGTGCCGAGACGAGGACCATCTAGACGCGAGAGGGCTCCAGACGACCGAAGAGACGGCGCTCCCGGGTCCCGACGCAGTGCATCCGAAACTCTGTTAATTAATCGTTTAATAAAGATCTGAAACTACTTAATTTAACCGAATTCTCTTCGCTGTTCTCTCTGGGAAACGGGTCGGGATCTCTTACAGCAACTACTCGGACTTAACAAATTTACTGAGCGGACTCTGGCCATCCCTGCGCTACCTGGGATTCATTCATATTTTAGTGCTAGTGAGAACATATAAAAGACTATATGCAAAGTTTCTGTTAAATAGGCTCAGAACTGAGGGACTAGTTTGCGTTGGATCGACTCGGATGTTCACACGGATCAAAAATATATATACCTTATAGGGCCGGAAATAAGTATTACACAGCACTATTCGGAATTTGACCAGTTTCCGTGGCCAAATCTCATTTTTCGTGAGTATGCTAAAACTTTGTGCTATGCTCTGCTCCGAGATTTCTGACTTGCTACGTACATCCAAATGCTATAGCAGAAAATTTTAGAAAATGCTCTGGGACTAGTAGCCTTAGTCAAAATTTTAGAGCAAGAGCAGAGCAAATATAATTTTCATATGTGCTACGGCTCTCACATGTATTTGTTTTTGTTAATTGTTATACCATGTACCAAAGGTACAAAGGTATTATAGTTTTGTGCGAGTGCGATTTTCTGTAACAGGCAGAAGGAGGCGTGGCAGACCCCCAAAAGTTACCTAAATATTGGTCAGGACCACTAAAGGAGTCGATATAGCCATGTCCGTCTGTCCGTCCGTCCGTCCGTCTGTCCGTCTGTCCGTCTGTCCGTCTGTCCGTCTGTCTGTATGAACGCCGAGATCTCAGAGACTATAAGAGCTAGAGACACCAAACTTGGGATTTAGACTTCTTATATCTGCACGCAGATCAAGTTTGTTTTAAATTTTTGCTGCTCCCCTTTTTGGAGGAGCTATTTGAAAAAAACGTATAGCTCCGAAATTTATAAAGTTATGTAAACCATATTAAAAAGCTTAATGCATTTTATCAAAATACACAGACTGTCCAAATTTTATTGCGATCGTGCCATAAATAGCGGAGATATAGGCTTTTTACTTTATACACATTACGTGTACAAGAGGCAGCCCAGGCAGAGGGCTCCAAATAAATCAAAACGTTCATTATACATTTCAGCTTTGTTTACATTATTATGAATTGGTTGGTGGTGCAGCTGGCTAAGCTGAAGTCTTTTTGAAATGTTAGTTGTCACGGGTTCGAATCTCGTCGGCGACGAGTGAAAACTTTTTTATTTTTAGCAATTTTTTTTTTTTCCAGTAAATAAAAATAATTACAGTATTTAATACTAAGAAATAAAAAAATTCAAGCAAAATTAATGTTTTGAAAATGAAAAAATTCCTTACGCCTGCGGTTGATTCGAACCCAGGCTAATTGCTTACAAAAATGTATGTGCAGCTTTACCCACTGAGCTATCAACTTTGCTCTTGAATGGGAAGACATTTGCATTATATGTAAATTTGTCTCAGTTTTATATTCTTATTCTCTTTCTTTTATATAATTTTGGGACGCGCCTTGTAATGGTACATGGTATTCTACTGTCGGGACACCCGACTGTATGTCCATCTTGTTACATTTTATTATTATGCAACGTTACTTTTATTTTCCTTGGTTGTTTTCTTCATAATTAGCTTGGCACTATTCCTCTTCGAGCAAGGCCTCCAATCCTAGACTTCCTTATTGACTCAGGTTGGTACTGACTACTAGTAGACTACAGAAGGAGTGGACCAAAATGGAGCTCAGCTCTAATTGAGGGCTCTAGGGCGAACCACCACTTGAACCTACCTACCGTCCACTTTAAAGCAGCATTAAAAATCGTTAAAAATATAATACATTTAAGAGCCGTAGCACATATAAAAATTATATTTGCTCTGCTCTCATCTTGCTCTAAAATTTTGACTAAGGCTATTAGTCCCCATTTTCTAAAATTTTCTGCTATAGCATTTGGATGTACGTAGCAAGTCAGAAATCTCGGAGCAGTGCATAGCACAAAGTTTTATGTACATCAAGTTAGCAGGACAACTTTGGAAAATCAAACTTTTGATTATACCATAATTTGCCGTTAATTATTCGTAAAAGAAGAAAATTTGCCGTTCAATTTTTTAACTTAATTTTTTAATTTTTAAGTTGATATCAAGTTAGCAGGACAACACCGGAAATCCTTCACATTTCCAAAATCTTTTTTAGCCATAATTGGCCGTTAATTATCCGTTCATTATTCGTGAAAGAATTAAATTTGTTGCTTAAGTTTTTATTAATATTTTTTAAAACAAAAAGTTGCCCTGCTAAGTTGATATCAAGTTAGCAGGACAACACCAGAAATCCTTCACATTTCCAAAATGTTTTTTAGCCAGAATTTGCCGTTAATTATCCGTTCATTATTCGTGAAAGAATTCAATTTGTTGCTCAAGTTTTAATATTTGTTATTTATTTTTTTAAAAACCTTAATGTGCCCTGCTAAGTTTATATCAAGTTAGCAGGACAACACCAAAAATCTTTCACATTTCCAAAATCTTTTTTAGTCAGAATTTGCCGTTAATTATCCGTTCATTATTCGTGAAAGAATTAAATTTGTTGCTTTTCTTTTTATACCCTTGCAGGGTATATTAGTTTCAGTCAAAAGTTTGCAACGCAGTGAAGGAAGCATCTCCGACCCTATAAAGTATATATATTCTAGATCAGGATCAACAGCCGAGTCGATCTCGCCATGTCCGTCTGTCCGTCTGTCCGTATGAAACACTGGATCTCAGAGACTATAAGAGATAGAGCTCTAATTTTTTTTCGACAGTATTTCTCATGCTTGCACGCAGATCAAGTTTGTTTCAAATTTTTACTACGCCCACTTCCGCCCCCGCAAATCATAAAAAAGCGTATTAAGCGTATAATTTTAAAGCTAGAGTCGAATTTCGGTATGTATATTAAGAACTATAGTCTGTGTGTCGACATCCAGGGCTGCATTATGTTTGTCGACTGTCGATCTTATTTAACGTTGCCATCCTTTCCAACAAAACGGAAGCATATGCAGTCTAACACTAATACATGCATGCATGGCCATATAATATTACAAATTTTCGTCGAGAAAAGATTTAAGCCATTAGAAGTATTTCTAATCTTAATTTTTATATAATTGTATTAAAATGTTCAAACGTCAAATAAAATGAGACGCTGAATGTCGACTAACTCCAGCCGAACACTAATGCATGCATAACTATACAAACGCATATCGGCGTTGGCAACGATTATGTATGCCATAAATCAAAACATTTATTTTAAATTAAAACTAAAAATAAAAGCAACAAATTTAATTCTTTCACGAATAATGAACGGATAATTAACGGCAAATTATGGCTAAAAAAGATTTTGGAAATGTGAAGGATTTCCGGTGTTGTCCTGCTAACTTGATATCAACTTAGCAGGACATTAAAAAATTAAGTTAAAAAATTGAACGGCAAATTTTTTCCTTTCACGAATAATTAACGGCAAATTATGGTATAATCAAAAGTTTGATTTTCCAAAGTTGTCCTGCTAACTTGATGTACACCAAAGTTTTCAATTTCATTGCTACGGCTCTGCTACTGCTCTCGTCAAAGTGACATCGCCTGCTATAGCATAGCAACATTTTTATGAATCTCGCTGCTATGGAGTAGTAAATTCATACCCTGGTTAAAATAACACTTTTGGAAAGAAAGTTGAACTTTCCGAAGTGTTTTAAAAAAAAGGTTCAAATTGTATCAGTGTCCATATACATTTAGTAGATTTGTCAATTCTGAATACAGAATAAATAAGCTCATTTTGCGTTTTTTCGGTTAACAGGTTCAAAGTCTAAGCTAAGCCTGCGTTGTAAGACGCGACTGTATCAATCTCTCCTAGCCCCAATATGGCGCTATGGGGTGGCTATATATGGGACAGCAGCCAGGTCGCACTTGCGGAAGGTTCAGGCGTTTCAGGCGAAGTGTTTGAGACGTATCGCCAATGCGGAATGGTATATTAGAAACGTTGACATTAGAAGGGAACTTGGAGTACCAGCAGTTGGTGATGTGATAAACTCTCTGGCTGCCAATCATCGGCTTAGACTATTCAGACACCCTAACCCCCTGGCTAGACGGATAACGCACATTTAGACGGCTGAAACGTTTGACTATTCGGGAGCTGCCCACCCGGCATATAATTTAATTTACATTTATTGAAAATAACCACTGCTTTAAATTGTTAAATTAATAATAGTTAAGTAGTATTTTAAGTAGAGCAGCAATCTTAACACACCAATAAAAATGTATATGTATATGTAAAAAAAAAAAAAATAAGGAAGCAACATTTTGATCAGCAATGCAGAATTACTAGAAGTGTGGCGTAAGCATCAAATTTTTTCTTCCCAAATAACTTCTATATTTATTATCCGATCTAGACCAAATGTACAGGAAATAGGATATTCATTCTGTGTTCCAAATTTGTGGTCTCTAACTTGAAATGTTACCGCCGTAATTTAAAAACCAATCGGCCAGCTGGGCGGGAGACAGTGAAACCATAGGAGATCTCTTTCTCTTACCACTTCGGTAACACTGATGGCCACTTGAGAAAGCACCGGCCTGGCAGCAAGACAAAGTTTTTTAAAGCTGCGCATTCTTTGTATTATTAAACGATTAAATAAAGTGACTGATACATGAATTTGTCCTATGTCCTATTAATTACCCACGCCGATCATCCGTGCTCTCAACATTTCTTTAAAAAACTTTATAAATGCTCAATATCAACCGCAATTACAAGTGACGCCAACCAATTGTGAAATTCACTTGGGACGCACGCATACATATAAGCCAACTTACACACATACACGTATAAAGGCTATGTATGTGAAGGAACTCTGGTGAAATAGATCACGCCAGGTACATACAAGCGGACATCGAAACCTCGGAATTGTGAAGTAAAAAATCGGATACGAATTAAATTAACAATTTCTCAACTTGTTCTGCGCTATGGAGAAAGATAGAAGAGTATGCAGATCATGCAAGAAGAGCTGCCTATCCAGTGGCGTTAAAAACTGGGTGCAGTGCGACGTCTGCAAGGAATGGTACCACTTCGCCTGCGTTGGAGTCGACAGCTCTATTTCGAAGTTACAATGGACGTGTGACTTGTGCAAACATGTCGACGCTACCCCCTATACATCAACGCGAGCCGCTGGCCAGCCAAAAGCATTGGAAAATGCCTTACCCAATAAAAATGCCGCCATATCACAAATCGAATCCAGTTCCAATAAGCCGGCTGAAACATCACCTTTATCTTCATTTACTCAAAACTCAAACAACTTGATGATAGCGATGCTAGAAGAGACACGCGAAGCTGAAAGGAAATACTTCGAGCAGAAGTACGCAATACTTGCACAGCAGCAGGGGACACAGGAAAGGCCCATCCTATCATTTGGACCAACTGCATCTAAACTACCAGCAAGGCAAATATTACCTGCAGATCTACCGATCTTCAATGGTACTCACATCTCGACAACCCAATGCTTCTTCGCGAGCTAGTTGACAAGATGCCCATTCAACATAAATTAAGCCATGCATCCGGGCAGTGCTTCCATTCCTGTTGTCAAATCATCCATCATCGCTTCTACAGTCATACCTGGACAAAACTCATGGAGCGTGAACAGTAAAACGCCAGACCGAATCTTTCATGCGTCATGTGCAACTCCACCGAACATTACGCCGCCCAATGCTAGAAGTTTCAAAGTTTGATCGTTCTGGAGAGACATCTTATAATCAACGACGCCAAGGCATTCTACAGATGCCTGAAGGTGCATCGACGTAAATGCTTCTCCAAACGGGATTGTGGTGTTGATAACTGCCAATCAAAGCACCACCCTCTTCTTCATAAAGACGCACCTAAGCCCGAACTCGTCAGCGCCCACCATAACGAAGCTGGCATCGAAGAACAATACTTCCGAATTTTGCCAGTAACACTGTATGGGAACGGAACAAGGATCAACACATATGCTTTCTTGGATGAGGGCTCATCCGTAGCACTCATCGACGAGGGAATTTTGAAACTCCTCAAAGTTTCCACTTCATCCGAATCACTTTGCCTGCAGTGGCAAAGTACGGAAGAAACGTCTCTCAAGGCCCAGGTCCAAATCTCGGAGATGGGGAGTGGAAGAAAACTGTGGCTCAACAACGTTCACTCAGTCAAGCACCTTGCGCTACCCAAGTAAACCGTTGATGTAAACCAGCTCGCCAGTAAATACAATCACCTACATGGATTGCCCATAAAAGCATACTACAACGCTGAGCCGATGCTCCTAATTGGCACAAACAACTGGTTCTAGCAATTCCCCGAAAAATTTGTGAAGGAAGACGCAATGAACCCATAGCCTCAAAATGTACGATAGGATGGAGTATTCAAGGCGCAAGAAATACCACTCAAAATTATTCCTTTCATCAAAAAGGTAAACGGGCGCTATCAAATTGGCTTGCTCTGGCGGGACAACCATGTAATTCTCAACTGCTCTGAAACGCCTCGAATGCCTTGACTTCAAATTAACAAAAATCCAGAGCTATTCGACAAAATACAAGGCCAAATTACTAACTTGATCGAGAAAAACTACGCGTTTGAACGGCAACCCAAAGATATGCCTGAGGACACAAAACGTGTATGGTACCTCCCTATATTCATCGCACTTCATCCAAACAAGCCTAATAAAATAAGATTGGTTTGGGATGCAGCTCCAAAAAGCCACGGCAAATCGCTCAATGACCTATGGCCTACAGAGTAGGCCGTATAGGCGTGTGCGCGGACATCGCCGAGATGTTCCATCAAATAATCATCCAGCAGAGCGATATGCACGTTCAACGATTTTTGTGGCTTCGCAAGGACGACAAAACTTCAAGCATATTCGTCATGCGCGCAATGACCTTTGGTATTTGCTGCGCGCCCTGTTTTGCCCACTATGTACGTGATAAGAACGCACAGGAGTTCAGAGATCGGTGTCCTCGAGCTTTCGAGTCCATCACAAGGGCTCATTACGTGGACGATCTCATAGACAGCTATAACGACGACTCTGAGGCGATCGCAGTAACATCAATGGTCCGGGACATCCATGCTGAGGGAGGTTTCACCATAAGAAATTGGATCTCAAACTCCACCGCCATCCTCAAACATTTTATGGAGCACCAAGCAGCCGAACAACACCCCAAAGAGCTTGGTGGCTCAATTCCACGCATGGAACTACTGGCAGCTGTAATAGGAGTGGGCATTGCCAAAAGGGCCATGAATGTTAGAAGACTGGACATTAATTCAAGCAGACAGACTCGAAAACCGTCTTACAGTGGCTGGATATGAACCCCCGGAAATAACAAGCCTTCGTCATGCATAGAGTTTGGGAGATAATCGACAACACGAACCAAAATCAATGACGTTGGATTCCCACGAAGGAAAACGTTGCGGACTTAGCTACCAAATTCTTCAAAACTCCTGTCTAAAAGGTCCTCAGGTCTTAACCAAGCCAGAAAACGAATGGCCAGAACAAGACGTTGTCCTCGATAGCAGCGAACCAACGGAGCTGCGTAAGCATGTCTTCATTGTAAACAAACTAAAGTATTTTGATTTTGCAGTGGACTACTTTTCTGATTGGAGACGACTATATAGAGCTGTAGTTCTAAGCTGTAGTTCTAAGACACGGACTCTTTGAATGTATAGCACGAAAGTTGTCGTGCTATACATTCAAAGAGTCCGTGTCTTAGAACTCCACTGCCGACTACTTTAGACCCCGAAATCATAAAAACAGCAAAGTCGTGGCTATATAAACAGGCGCAATCCAGAACGTGTTATGCTGAAATTACCGATCTCAAAAATAACTCAGTTTTGTAAAAGTCAAGTCCTTTGATTGCTCTAAATGTTTACCTGAACGAAGACGGCATTCTACGCGTACAGGGACATAACAAACATAACAACGCCATCGTTTTGCCAAAGAAGTCCCAAATCGCATTTCTGATTACGAAAGATTACCATGAAAAATCACATCACAAGATGCACGAATCAACGATAAATCGTATTCGAAGCGACTTCTATATTTCTCGTCTACGAGTGCTGTATAAAACAGTTCGAAAGTCTTGTCCAAAGTTCAAAATTCAAATCAAGGCCCGAAGTGCCTGAAATAGCTCCAATACCAGCCGCCCGACTAGTCTGCTTCGAGAGGCCTTTCATATGTTGTGAATGAATGTTACCGCCGTACTTTAAAAACCAATCGGCCAGCTGGGCGGGAGACAGTGAGACCATAGGACATCTGTTTCTCTTACCACTTCGGTAACACTTGAGAAAGCACCGGCCTGGCAGCAAGACAAAGTTTTTTACAGCTGCGCATTCTTTGTATTATTAAACGATTAAATAAAGTGACTTCTACATGAATTTGTCCTATGTCCTATTAAATACCTACGCCGATCATCCGTGCTCTCAACATGAAAACTGCGTTAAATATTCGGTTTCTCCAATTTCTGTGGGCGAAGAGGGGCGTTGGCCCACTTTTCAAAAATACCTTCCTATAGTCATACCCATCATTATAAAAAACATCTGCATTCAAAAATATTGTTAATTTCAAACATTTTAATTTTGGCCCTGGAAACCGGTAAAATCCCACATAGTGCATTTAATGTAAAGTTTTATAAATTTCTTTATATTAAAATATATGGATACTTAAGAATTAAATTTCAATGTTTTGCATTTTAATAATGATATAGAAAATTTGTAAACAGTTTAGAATTTTGCCTTCGTCAGGAATTTCCAAAATAAATAACTAAGAGATTTATAGTTAATCTCATGAGATTGAATACTTACTTATTCCACTATTTATTGTATATTATTATATTTAATCTATATAATTCTCGTTTAAAAATAATAAGTTTTTCTGTACGTCTTAATCGATTAAAATCAATTTGCATTTTGTAACATGACGGAATTTAAATTTCATAATTATTTTTATAAGTTTTTAAGAGACATAATCGACCTAGGCTTTAGCAATATTTTATTTATAATATCTTTCTAATAAAAATACATAAGGATTCAATATTGAAAGAATCAGTGTTTACTTACTTGTTATAAAGAACAATGTCCGGTCTCCATATATGATCCGAAGGAACATGTAGCATATGAACACCCCCGTATTCTTTAGGTTCCCATCGAAGCTTGTAATCATACCAAGACTGTAAAAAAGGAAATAAAATAAATATAAATATACAATAAAAAGATACAATTTATCAATTTAATTAGATATATAACCAAAAGTCTTAAAAAGAAAATCAGGGAAGGAAGTAATCTTCGGCACGCTAATGTTTGCATAAGCTTTCAGTTTGCATTAGGGATTAGGTATAAATAACATTATGCCTAGCATAATTCTGCGTTTGGCTTATGATGGAAACTTAATTAGGAGGGTTTTGCTAGAGTAGCGCGCATCCTGCATCCTGGCCTGCATCCCCGTTTAAACCGCATAAAAGTACTGAGGGCTCCAAACGCAAGATCCATATTCTAAGATAGGACGAACTAATAAAGTATATAAGGTTTTTAGTAACATAACGGTCATTCAATTCCTTTGACTATTTTATGAATCGAAGCACAAACCTGGCTTTATTTACCATACACAAAATTGTACTTATTTGTTTAATTATTAAGAAAATAGAAAATGTGTGCAATATTGAGCCGTACCCTTACCTCTGACCGATGAAGGGGGTGTTTTTTAGAAATTTGCTCCTGCTCACATCAGGTTGCCCACCTGATGTGAGCAGGAGCAAGGAAAGGTGATAAATTAGAATTGTTTAAATTAGAATCAAAGGACATTTCAACATGTAAGAAGTAAAGTAGTAGCCCTAAGCATATTGCTTTATATATATTATAACAGCCGTAAGCAACTCTGTAATTTACAAGTACTAGGTGTGGCGGTTAATAATTCTTTATTTTTTTTTAAGTAAATTGTCAATTGTGGAATGAGTGAATGAGATCGTTTGTTCAAAGTAAGCTCTATCGCTTGATAAACACTTCTCATCATTCTGGTAGATTTTGAATTTCCTTCCAAAAAAAAAAACTGTTTATCCTGCGAATGGATCCCTTCATCGATCTTTTTTTCACTTCTTCGAAGTTTTTAAACTGCTGGCTAGAGAGCGCGAGCAATATCGATTAAAAAAATGGTTAACTGATAGCCAGGTTCTGTGAGGAGGATGGGGGAGTAAAAAGTTTCCAGTCATACGTGAAAATCGTGTATTTGGTTTTCCCTGTATGCGAGGCGGTTTTGGCATGCTGCAGAATAACCTTTCAGTGACTTGATGGCCATTCTAGTCTCTTTTCTATCAACATATGGTTCAAATTGACCATTTGTTGATTGCTAAGAATAGTATGAATGGGTTACCTGATTTCAAAAGGTCATCCGCCTCTGGACCCACCAGATGCAAAATTTTCTTCATTTTTTCAAAAAGACTTATGATTGATGTGGATGTTGATGATTGACCTGGGTCAACTCATATTTTTTATAATTTGGAGTTCTCAAAATAGACATTTTATTCGTCTTCAGTCAAAAAACTTTTTTTGGTGGGGGCCGAGAAAGCAAAATTTCGAGCAGTGCTTTTCGCTACACCGCAAATGCTCTTGATACGCCTCGGAGGTTGGCACTTTAAAAACACAAACAAACTAAGACGCTAACGCGAAATCAAAAAATAATTTATGTCGATTGAAAGTGAATACACTTACCTGTAAAACGACCTAAGATTGAAGGGTGTGAACCAATGGGTGCACTCAGCGCAATCCCCGGAAAAATTAAGAATTATTAACCACCACACCTTATTAACATATGTACACACTTTAGGTCTTAAGAATATCATTAGAGAAGAGTAAAAACGGAAGACGGAGTCACTCTTGTGAGTGATCCCGAAGAGTACAGACGCCGATAAAAAACTATTCGGGATGCTCTCTCTCTCCGAAGTGTCTTTCAGCCAAACCCTGCCTCAAATTCATTTCTCCTGCCAGTAATTCAGCCAGAGGCTACCCCTCACCCAACTGCACCTTCATTCCGGCCGAATGAAATCGAAAAAGTCATGAGGGCTAAAACCCAAAAAGACTCTTGGTGGTGACCTACTGACACCAAAGATGCTGATCGAACTTCCAAAATACGCTATAGAGGTTGTCTGCAAACTATTTAATGGGATCATAAATCTTGGCTATTTCCCAATAAAGTGAAAGAAATGTATCATTATAATGATACCGAAGCCTGGAAAAGACCACACAAATCCGTCATCGTACAGATCAATAAGCCTCCTCTCTTGTTTGTCTAAATTGTTTAAAAAATGCTTGTTAACTCGCATAATACCACATCTGGAAGCCTGCAATACCATACCGGCACACCAATTTGGTTTGCGCAGAAACCATGGAACCATCGAGCAAGTGAACAGATTAACATCCGAAATACGCTCTACGTATCTCAAGCTTTCGACCGAGTTTGGCTTAATGGGCTCATGCATAAAATTAAAACGTATTTGCCAACATACACCCACAAGCTACTGGAATCATACCTCTACAATAGGGCATTTTCCGTGAGATGCAACGCAGCTACTTCGGGCGACTACATCATCGAAGCTGGAGTTCCACAAGCGCACTCGACCCAAGTCTATATGTTTTGTATACTGCGGATATTCCTACGAACGCACAACTAACAACGTCAACGTTTGCCGACGATACCGCTATCCTTAGTCGCTCCAGATGCCCAACGCAAACATAAAAACCAACTGGCTAATCATCTAATAGCAGTGGAAAGGTGGCTGTCCGACTGGCGCATTAAAATAAACGAACAAAAGTGTAAACATGTAACGTTTACTCTTAATAGATTAACATGCTCTCCGTTTTCACTAAATGGTACGCAGATTCCTCAAGCTAACGAAGTAACGTACCTTGGCGTCCACCTTGACAGACCTGGCGTAAGCACATCGAATGCAAGAAGATGCACCTAAACCTGAAAGCCAGCAGCCTCTATAAACTCACGATCGCCACTGTGCCTGGACTACAAGTTACTACTCTACAATTCAGTCCTAAAGCCAATCTGGACGTATCACAGTAGGCAATTTGGTCCCACTAGCGGCATTTTATTAATAACTTATAAACTAAAATAGAATCCGGAATCTTCGGAATCAGAGAGAGGCTTATCCAGATCCTTTATTTAAAGCTTCTTATTTAAAGTTCTTAACTTCATCCATAATAACCGTTTTTGCTGAAGAAATCGGGTACGCATTTGACAATGAAGGTATTAAATGGTCAGAAGATACTAAGAGAGCATTTAAAATATCTTCCATTGTATTTTTCCTGCTATTTTTTCTCGTATTGCTCTCGCGAATGTTTCGGAAGTCCTTGTTCCTGGCTTCAAGAGCTTCCTCGGACATCATACAAATTGGAAGGCAAAAATGGCTTATTATGTCTGTTCCATGAATTAAAATTCAGTGAACAGGCAATGGCATATAAAACCAGGGGTATGCGTTCACAAACAATTCGGCATTTCAAATGCGTAAGAACCGAAAGCCTCCGAATTTATTTTGTGGCAACAAGCTTATTATACCCTTGCAGGGTATATTAGTTTCAGTCAAAAGTTTGCAACGCAGTGGAGGCATCTCCGACCCTATAAGTATATATATTCTAGATCAGGATCAACAGCCGAGTTGATCTAGCCATGTCCGTCTGTCCGTCTGTCCGTTTCTACGCAAACTACTGCCTCAGTTTTAAAGCTATTTTAATGAAACTTTGCAGTTAGGCTTCTATATACTCTCACTCGTACATATGTCGGAACGGTCCGGATCGGACGACTATATCATATAGCTGCCATAGGAACAATCGGAAAAATATACGAAAAAAATTATAACTTTGTAAGTTTTCAACCAATTTTCACCAAATTTGATATTTGCCCATTTAGTATTATTTCCGAATTTCGGTTTTAATTTCATGAAAATCGGCTGACTATATCCTATAGCTTCCATAGGAACAATCAGGAAAATAAAAGAAAAAACCATAACTTTGTCAGTTTTCAACATATTTTCACCAAATTTGATATTTAGCCATATTTTATTATTCCTGAATTTTGATTTTAATTTCATGAAAATCGGCTGACTATATCCTATAGCTTCCATAGGAACAATCAGGAAAATAAAAGAAAAATTCATAACTTTGTCAGTTTTCAACATATTTTCACCAAATTTTATAGTTACCCATATTTTAGTATTCCTGAATTTCGATTTTAATTTCATGAAAATCGGCTGACTATACCCTATAGCTTCCATAGGAACAATCAGGAAAATAAAAGAAAAAACCATAACTTTGTCAGATTTCAACATATTTTCACCAAATTTGATATTTAGCCATATTTTAGTATTTCTGAATTTTGATTTTAATTTCATGAAAATCGGCTGACTATATCCTATAGCTTCCATAGGAACAATCAGGAAAATAAAAAAACCATGGCTTAGCCGTGTTTCAAACCATTGCCATCAAATTTGAGATTTGGCAACAAATTATTATTTCAGAATTTCGTTTTTAATTGTTTGTTTAAAGTCTGCTAGGGTATACAAACTTCGGTGAGCCGAAGTTAGCTTCCTTTCTTGTTTTTAAAATGGTTTGGAAAACTTTCTGGGTGTGCTTCAATACTCCTAGCAATCGTATGGTCCACTAGGTTTTGTAATACTACTTCAGCAAAATTATTAGTGACCGTGATGCCCCTGTTAGCAGTTTTTTTTTCTTTTGCACAACGCAGCTTATCGTAGCATGGATGTATATCTGCGTTTGGTCCTTTGGCGGCTCTCTTTGACAAATTCCATATGTTCTTAGTATGTCCAAAATCTACAAATAGGGCCAGTGCTTTTTCATCAGAAAATTTTGTCGGTAGAGGCTGTTGGGTAGTAATAGTTTTCATTACCTTACCGACAAACCCTTCGTCGGCGTTTATCATTGACACCAACTGTGAAGCACTGTGTTTTCCAGCTGTATACAGGCTGCAGATTGCAGCTACCAACAATGCATCTGATGGACCATCTTCAGTAAGGTCTGACAATTTGTTGACTTGGGTTTTTTGCAATAATCGGAAATATCTTTTCGTGGACGTCTAACCAAACTGGAAGATGAGCTTGCAATCAATACAAGAGGCGCATCTAGCCATTCCTGGGTTTTGTTTTCGAAAAAGGCCGTATTCCTTCCACT
The DNA here is from genome assembly GCA_035045905.1 of Drosophila anomelani. Lineage (NCBI taxonomy): Eukaryota > Metazoa > Arthropoda > Insecta > Diptera > Drosophilidae > Drosophila > Drosophila anomelani. The sequence goes on along the minus strand of JAWNOO010000028.1, from coordinate 193,727 downwards.
GTCTTTCCACTTTACTATACTATACTAAGCCTACTAGTGAAATTTCGCAGATTTTTGCTAGTCTCGCACTGCTCCTCTACAGTATATGTAACATTTTTAAGAACAGTACCAAATACAAAGTTTTCCATGGCTCCAAACTTCTTGGTTGGAATCGCTTCTGAATGCCATACTAAGAAAAGGATCAGTTTTTTTACTGACATTGTGCTTAAAAGTGACATAGTTTGAAGATTAGCAGGTAATAGCAGTTCATATTACACATTTTGGACGCACAATGATTCACATTTCCGGATAGTAAAAGAGTTAGACTGAATCCAGGTGAATATAGTAAGTTCTACTCCACGAATAACAGGTGTTTAGTACTGCGGTTTCGTTGTTAATACACTTAATTACCACTACTTTTTATAAGCTAAATATTTATAGACAGGTAACAAACATTGATTTTTTTATATTGCCCACTGTGCGTATGGCTCCCAGCTGTGGGGAACGCGACAACATAGACATCATATAGCGCGCACAATCAAAAATCTTGAGAACCATCACTGGGGCACCTTGGTATGTTCGCAACGAAAACATCACCCGGGATCTGGGCATTCTCGCAATAAAAGACGAAATCCAGAAGCAAACAAACAAAGAAAAACTGTCTTCGCACCCAAATATCCTCGCTCAGGGATTTACTCGGATTTCTAGCAGACCCCGGCTGCGACGCCACGACCTCCCAACCCAGCAATCGATTTTTAGGGCCGTCTAACTCTGTATCAGCCAATACGACTGTTAGTTAAGTTAATATAAGATTTGATACACATCTTGTTAGTCTCGCAAAGAGAAGATTCAAGAAATAAAAGCAACGTTTAATAACAAAATATAAATATGGTCTAGTTGGGATCACACAGACTATAGTTCTTAATATACATATGTAACTTTAAAATTACACTTTTTGATTATTTGCGGGGGCGGAAGTGGGCGTGGTAAAAATTTGAAACAAACTTGATCTGCGTACAAGCCTAACAAATACTGTCGAAAAAAATTAGAGCTCTATCTATAGTCTCTGAGATCCAGTGTTGTTACAGACGGACAGACCGACATGGCTAGATCGTCTCGACTATTGACGCTGATCAAGAATATATATATTTTATAGGGTCGGAGATGCCTCCTTTTACGTGTTACATACATTTCCTGTCGGCACAATGTTATAATACCCTTCTACCCTATGGGTAGCGGGTATAAAAATTGTGTAATAACTCTTCAGTCGCAGCAATATGCAGTTATCGTAAATAAAATATAAATTACCAGGTCAAGCCATTATGCATAGTCTGCTGATATGAGGAATTTAACTGGGGCAATGGTCTCAGTAGCTAGCAATAACTAACATTCGCACATTATTTCTTATACGTTATTTCTGTTAACTTAAGCAGTTTTGTACCTATAAATACTGTTAAGTTTCATTAATAAAATCAGTAAGAGTTCTACCTCATACCAAAGATTTTTTTTTTTATCAGAGGCTGTCGCTGTGTCTTCAGATTCTCATCAATCAAACCAACCCGTCCAACTAGTTCCAAGTGCTAGTTGCAACAATTTAGGGCAATAGTTTATGTGTCAGGCATCTACTATAAGCCTCCTCACAAACATTTTGGTAACACCGACGAACACTTAACTCTTGGGAATCTTCCTGATTGTCTCACATTTTGGTGAGTCCGATGAACCCGTCAACCGTGATACGTCAATTACAGGAACGAATCCGTAACTCTTGGGATCTTCATTTCTTACTCGCCAAAGACACATTTTGGTGAGCCCTGACGCACAGGAAATTGTCCTGAATACGTCAAACTCACAGGAAAGATTTCGTAACTCTTGGGAATCTTCCTGAATTTTTAGTGTTGCCATAAAAACATTTGGTAAGACCAACCGGGAAAGTTCCGTAACTGTTGGTAATCTTCCCGGGATCTGTCATCGAAGCTACACGTTGATGAACAATCCATATCTAGAACTCTGAATTCCAGAAATCGCCCAAGTCTATTGACAATTTGTTGATTCCTTCGACCACAATTTTCAATATGTCTAGCAAGGAGAAGCAAGCAGTCGCAGAGGCGTTAGACTTTCGAGATCAGTCAAGACATCTCGAAGCTCATTCGTAACTTTAAACAAGGTGAACATACAGTCAGGTGTCACGACAATAAAATCCCCTTTACCATTACAACGCGTGTGCCAAAATTGTATGAAAGAGAATAAGAGGACTAAAATATTGAGACAAATTTACATTTAATGCAAATGTCTTCCATTTCAAGAGCAAAGTCGATAGCTCAGTAGGTAAAGATATTACAAATATATTTAAAATTTCTTTGGTAAAGCTGCACATGTGTATTTGTAAGCAATTGGGCTCGATTCTGCCGCAAGGCATAAGAAAATTTTTTAAATTAAAAAAATTAAGTATAGTTGTTTGCTTGCCTTTTTTTATTTCTTAGTATTAAATACTGTAAATATTTTAATTCACAGGGAAAAATTAAAAAAAAAAAACAAGAAAGGAAGCTAACTTCGGCTCACCGAAGTTTGTATACCCTTGCAGAGTTTAAACAAAAAATTAAAAACGAAATTCTGAAATAATAATTTGTTGCCAAATCTCAAATTTGATGGCAATGGTTTGAAACACGGCTAAGCTATGGTTTTTTTTATTTTCCTGATTGTTCCTATGGAAGCTATAGTATATATTCAGCCGATTTTCATGAAATTAAAATCAAAATTCAGAAATACTAAAATATGGCTAAATATCAAATTTGTTGAAAATATGTTGAAAACTGACAAAGTTATGGTTTTTTCTTTTATTTTCCTGATTTTTCCTATGGAAGCTATAGGATATAGCCGATTTTCGTGAAATTAAAACCGAAATTCGGAAATAATACTAAATGGGCAAATATCAAATTTGGTGAAAATTGGTTGAAAACTGACAAAGTTATAATTTTTTTCGTAAATTTTTCCGATTGTTCCTATGACAGTCGTCCGATCCGGCCCGTTCCGACATATGTACGAGTGAGAGTATATAGAAGCCTAACTGCAAAGTTTCATTCAGATAGCTTTAAAACTGAGGGACTAGTTTGCGTAGAAACGGACAGACGGACAGACGGACAGACGGACATGGCTAGATCGACTCGGCTGTTGATCCTGATCAAGGATATATATACTTTATAGGGTCGGAGATGCCTCCTTCACTGCGTTGCAAACTTTTGACTGAAACTAATATACCCTGCAAGGGTATAACAAGAAAGGAAGCTAACTTCGGCTCCCCGAAGTTTGTTTGCAGAGTTTAAACAAAAAATTAAAAACGAAATTCTGAAATAATAATTTGTTGCCAAATCTCAAATTTGATGGCAATGGTTTGGAACACGGCTAAGCTATGGTTTTTTTTATTTTCCTGATTGTTCCTATGGAAGCTATAGGATATAGTCAGCCGATTTTTATGAAATTAAAATCAAAATTCAGAAATACTAAAATATGGCTAAATATCAAATTTGGTGAAAATATGTATGTTGAAATCTGACAAAGTTTTGGTTTTTTCTTTTATTTTCCGGATTGTTCCTATGGAAGCTATAGTATATAGTCAGCCGATTTTCATGAAATTAAAATCAAAATTCAGAAATAATAAAATATGGCTAAATATCAAATTTGGTGAAAATATGTTGAAAACTGACAAAGTTATGGTTTTTTCTTTTATTTTCCTGATTGTTCCGATGGAAGCTATATGATATAGTCAGCCGATTTTCATAAAATTAAAACGGAAATTCGGAAATAATACTAAATGGGCAAATATCAAATTTGGTGAAAATTGGTTGAAAACTGACAAAGTTATAATTTTTTTTCGTAGATTTTTCCGATTTGTCCGACAGATTCGTCTACAAAGATCTATTGGAGACGGTGATGCTACCATATGCCGAGGATAACATCCACTTTTATGGAAGTTCCAGCAGGATAACGACCCGAAACACGCCTCTCAAGTAGTAAAGAATTGGTTCCGAGAGCAAAATGTGGATGTTATTGAGTTGCCAAGTCAATCCCCGGACCTCAATCCTACCCAGAATCTCTGGGGTGAACTCAAAGGAGAGGTCGGAAAGACTTTCTGCCAAAATAACGGGATATTGTCCAAAGGACATGGTATAACATTCCAATTGGAAGAGATGGCTTAGAAATAACAAGTTAAAAACGAAAAAAAACACACCTATTATATTGTCAATGAGTGTAAGTAGATTATTTCTATCACTATAAATAATCCGAAGGCCTTGTCGCTATGGCTTTAGTCATAAATTAAGTTATAATATAAGCTGCAGGGTATTATAATTTCAGTCAGAAGTTTGCAACGCAGTGAAGGAGACATCTCCGACCCTAAAAAGTATATTTATTCTTGTTCGCAATACCTTTAAAGAAGCCTTTAACATTACAATACCCAATCTACCAAAGCGAGTACGGTTTGAGTTGAGCTTCCTTTGCCCGAGCTCCGGTAAAACTGCAACATAATAATTTTTTAATAAAATAATAAAACAGTCAAACAAACAAAAAATATGGGGTAACCCAATATAAGCGAAAAGACGCTGAACCACAATTTATTAAAAGCAATAGACAAGCTATTTATAACAGTTGTGATGTGCTAAAACAAAAACTAGTGCATTGTTTTTAATAAATAAGTCTCACGCAATGAGCTCATTGAGCAACGATCAAAAGAACGAGCGTAGAAGCTCAGTGAATTAAAAAAACGGCTTCTACTCTTACTTTTCAACCCGCGATACCGAAATGGAAAAATCTGCGATTAAGAGCAACCCAGCTCTACTGACCGCTGAAAGAAAAAGGGCGGAAACAAATTTCGCACCAACAACAAGCAGTGCTACAATTTCTACAACCACAGCAACAACCACTGCAATTCAAAACACCGCGACGTCAACGACTACAGCGAGTACAAAAACAACAATTTCGTAAAGTGCCAAAGCGGCCCCGGCCACACAAACTGGATTGGATAGCTACATCCAAATTAAGCGCAAGCTTAGTCCGCAGAGTAATCCGACAGGCAATAAAAAAAAATTAACCGATTCCAGAAGATCGACGAAGAACCAGGCAGAAGAGTCGTTCCACCTCCCAGCGTCAGCGACAGTGAAATGATTTTGGAAAGAAAAAATGCACCGCATTACGGTCCGGAGGACACTGCAAGAAGCTGACTACAAGAGTTGTGTGGCAAGACGTAAACCACTCATGCCTATAGAACAGTGTGATATTTTCCAAGTCATTTGCTTAGACTTCGGACCTGTTAACCAACTAATACGACTGGCCGTACTTTGCAGCTTCGCCCAAGTCTGTCTGACATGCGAGGATACAGTATACACAGGGCGGACTTCCCGGGTGCGATTTATAGGGGCGGAGCAGCTATTCTAGTTACGCAAGGCCTGACCTATTACCAGCATAACCCGATACGTTTGGGTCTGCTACAGATGGCGAGGATTGCTCTCAGCACTGACATGGGTGAACTGGATGTGGCTGCGGTTTACTTGCCGCCTGGTCCTGCATGGACAAGTGATGGCTTTGAGGCCATGCTAAACATTGGTGGAGACAAAGCTATTATCGGAGGAGATTTTAACGCTAAGCATCGCAGATGGGGCAGTGTCAGAGCGGATAGGAGAGGAGCTGCAATTGTGGAAGCTCTGGACAACTTGTGAGCGGATGTGTTGGAAGACCCACCTTTTTCCCCTTTAATGACGGTACTCCTTCAGCTTTAGACTTTGCGCTCTTGCAAGGCTTACATGCCCATGACGACTCCTTTGAGCTCAGCTCGGATCACATTCTGCTCATTATCAGCCTACACTTAGCGGGGTGTGTTGCTGTGCCTAAAAGGACGCTGCTTCCTTTTGGATCTGATGTCTTGAGGTTTAAGAGGTTGCTGGAGGACTCCATTCACCTAGAAATGGAGATTCACACTGCGGGTGATGTGGATGATGTTGTCTTGCTTTTGGAGCAAAAGGTCATTGCTGAAGCGGAGATTGCTGCGCCCAGCAGCAGTCTCTCTTCCAGGTCCTCCCTTCCACTTCCCCCGGAGCTTAGGGCTCTCATTGAGTTCAAACACAGGCTCAGGAGGATGTATGCAAGGTCCCATGATGTAGCTGTACTAAGGGTCTATCGAAGGTTGGGCAACAGGGTGAAGTAGTTGTTAAATCTTGTGTGGCAGAAACGGTTGGATAAGGAGTTGGAGGAGGCAACACCGGACAGGGACACCAACTATGCTCTTTGGAAGATTGTTGGTCAGAGTAAGAGGCAGGCTTTTCCGAAGTTTCCTGTAAAAAGAGCGGATGGGACTTGGGCCAAGTCCCCTTTGCTACCTCCTCTGCGGCGAGGGTTGAGAGGGTCAATGCCTCGTTGGCAGTTCCTCATCAAATGGTCCCCCCTGTTGCTCCTATTCTGCTCCCGGAAGTGAGAAACAGGATCAAGAAGTTGAAAAACCGGAAGTCGCCAGGTACAGATGGCATTTCTAATAGAGTTGCTAAACTCCTTCCGGAGAGAGCACTTCTCTTCTTGGTCTTTGTGCTTAATGCAGCGCTCAGAATTGGTCACTTTCCGTCCTCCTGGAAGAATGCCAATGTGGTGATGATTCACAAAAAAGGAATGCCCTCCCATGACGTGTCTAGTTATAGGCCGATTAGTCTTCTGCTCACGTTTTCGAAGATTTTTGAGCGATGTATCCTTGACAGGATGCAGAGGATACCGGCGGTACGGGATGCGATACCTAGGCATCAGTTTGGATTCAGGAAAAGTCATGGTAGCCCGGAGCAGCTTAAGCGTATGGTGGACTTCATTGTTGAGGGGTTCCAGAACAGGCAGTATGTGGTGGCGGTCTTTCTGGATATTCAGCAGGCCTTCGACCGGGTTTGGCACCAGGGGCTCTTATCCAAGATCAAAGGGCTTCCGTCTCCTCAGCTCTTTGAGGTTATCAAGAGCTACCTTTTAAATAGGACCTTTCAGGTTGTCCAGGATGGAGTTGTGTCGTCCACCAAGAGGATTCTTGCTGGCGTGCCACAAGGAAGTGTGCTGGGCCCAACGCTTTATAATTTGTCCGCTCATGATGCCCCGCTGCACCTGAGCTCTCATAGCACTTGTGTTGCCACGTATGCGGACGACACTGCGGTGTTGGCTAGATCCAGCTGTGTTTACAGCGCTACTGACAAGCTTCAAATTCTTTTGAACTGGTGCGAGAACTGGGTTTGTAGATGGAATGTGGCCATCAACATTGATAAGTGTGCGGTGGTCACATTCGCCCTGAGGAGAGACTCATGCCCAGCAGTCTTCCTTCATGGGCAGCTTCTGGCGTAGCAACTGGAACACACCTATCTGGGATTAGTTCTGGATAAGAGGCTGACATTTGCCTCGCATGTCAGACCGACTTGGGCGAAGCTGCAAGGTACGGCCAGTCGTATTAGCGGTTAACAGGTCCGAAGTCTAAGCTAGGCCTGCGTTGTAAGACTCGACTGTATCAATTCCTTCTAGCCCCAATATGGCGCTATGGGGTGGCTATATATTGGACAGCAGGCAGGTCGCTCTTGCAGAGGGTTCAGGCGTTTCAGGCAAAGTTTTTGAGACGTATCACCAAAGTGGAATGGAAACGCTGACATTAGAAGGGAACTTGGAAGACCAGCAGTTGGTGACGTGATTAACACTCTGGCTGCCAATCATCGGCTTAGACTGTTCAGACACCCTAACCACCTGGCTAGACGGTTAGCTAGGACACGCACATTTAGACGGCTGAGACGTTTGACTATCCGGGAGCTGCCCTCCTGGCGCATTGTTTAATTAATACCGCCGCCGAAATAAAAACCGCCCTCAAAAAAAGGGCTTAGCCGCAAAGAATGTTATTAACATTCTAAATAAAGATAAAAAACAGCAACCCCCCTTCAAGGTCGAGCTCGAGCCAGATAGCAGGTCGCTGAAGAAGAACAAAGTCCACCCCATCTACAAGCTGCAATATCTCTTGCATCGGAGGATCACTGTTGAAGAGCCACATAAACGCAACGATCCAGTGCAACGCACTAATTGCCAAGAGTATGGACACACTAGGTCATACTGCACATTTCGGGCTGTCGGTGTAGTCTGCGGGGACGCCCACAACTCCGCTCACTGCACTACAAACAAGGACAGTCCCGTGAAGTAATGTGAAAACTGGGGAGGCAACCATACTGCAAACTATAGAGGATGTGTGGTGTACAAGGAGTTTGAGAGTCGCATCCGTCAAGAGATTGCAACGCGCAACCAGAATGCGTCCATTGCGTCAAAAGCTACGCCAGACGTCTTCTTCGCCAAAGCTTCGAGGTCCTCATTCGATCCCCTAAACACCACCAACGGCTTCTCCTATGCCGATGCTCTACGATCTTTAATTTAATTTAATTCAGACTTACTCACAAAGCGCTCAACAGGCCCCAGAACAGCAAAACGGAAACTATAATGCTTACCCTCCAACACTGTATGATTGAGTTTATATTATTCATGAAAACGACCATGCAAACACTAGTTCAAAACCAGAACATGGTAATACAGCTGCTTGTAGCACAACAGTCTAAATAATCTATGCAGACTCTACGAATATCCATGTGGAACGCCAATGGTGTCTCACGGCATAAACTAGAATTGTCACAATTCTTGACAGAAAACCATATTGACGTTATGCTACTGGTGGAAACGCATCTTACAAGCAAATACAACTTTCAAATAAGAGGCTATACAATCTAAAGCACAGATCATCCAGATGGGAAAGCCCACGGCGGAACTGGAGTCCTAATCAGAGAAAGCATTAAACACAATTTTCACAAAAAGTTTGCAACAAACTTTTTGCAGGCCACATCGATACAAATTCAGTCAAGTAACGGCAGCCTTTCAATCGCTGCGGTTTACTGCCTCCTCGTTTCTCAGACTCGGAAGGATAATTTATGGACTTCTACAATTCACTTGGGGATCGTTTTATAGCCGCAGGAGACTACAATGCCAAACATACGCACTGGGGATCACGCCTAGTGACTCCCAAAGAAAGGCAATTGTACAATGCATTTATAAATGTGAGAAATAAACTGGACTATGTTTCCCCTGGAAGTCCCACATACTGGCCAACCGACCCACGTAAGGTCCCAGACCTTATTGATATTGCGGTGACAAAAAACATACCTCGCAATCAGACTACTCGCCTGTGCTTTTAACGCTTCTTCGAAGCCCAGAAATAATCGAACACCCCTTCAGCCTGACGTCGCCAAAAACGAACTGGCTTAAATACAAAAAGTACGTGAGTGCCCAAATAGAACTCGCCCCGGAGCTTAGCATGGAATCGGACATCGACTACACTACGAGCGCCCTGGAAGATGTACTCGTTGCGGCAGCTAAAGTCTCAACTCCTCTAGGGAAGGAATTCAGCCAAAGGCTACTCCCAAGTCAACCGCACCTTCATTCCGGCCGAACGAAATCGAAAAGTAATAAGAGGGCTAAAACCAAAAAAGCCTCCTGGTGTTGACGTACTGATACCAAAGATGCAGATCGAACTACCAAAATGCGTTATAGAGGTTGTCTGTAAACTATTTAATGGGATCATAAATCTTGTCTATTTCCCAAAAAATTGAAAAAAAACATCATTATAATGATACCGAAGCCTGGAAAAGACCACACAATTCCGTCATCGTACAGACCAATAAGCCTCCTATCTTGTTTGTCTAAATTGTTTGAAAAATGCTTGTTAACTCGCATAATAACCAACTGGCTAATCATCTAATAGTAGTGAAAAGGTAGCTGGCGCATTAAAATAAACAAACAAAAGTGTAAACATGTAACGTTTACTCTTAATAGACAAACATGCCCTCCGCTTTCCTTAAACGATATGCTTACGAAGTAACGTACCTTGGCGTCCACCTTGACGGACGACTAACCTGGCGCAAGCACATCGAATGCAAGAAGGTGCACATGAAACTGAAAGCCAGCAGCCTCCACTGGATCATAAACTCATAAACTTACTACTCTACAATTCAGTCCTGAAGCCAATCTGGACGTATGGCTCCCAGCTGTGGGGGAACGCGAGCTGCAGCAACATAGACATCATACAGCGCGCACAATCAAAAATCTTGAGAACAATCACTGGGGCACCTTGGTATGTTCGTAACGAAAACATCCACCGGGATCTGGGCATCCTCGCAGTGAAAGACGAAATCCAGAAGCAAAAAGAGTCCTACAAAAAAAAACTGTCTTCGCACCCAAATATCCTCGCTAGGGGATTGACTCGGATTTCTAGCCAATCCCGCCTGCGACGCAACGACCTCCCAACCCAGCAGTCGATTTTTAGGTCCGTTTAACTATGTATCAGTCAATACGACTGTTAGTTAAGTTAAAAATATAAGATTTGATGCACCTCTTGTTAGTCTCGCAAAGAGAAGATTCAAGAAATAAAAGCAACGTTAAAAAAAAGGTACGACTATTTTCCTTACCCGTCCGTGGTCGCCAGATTCCTTTTTCCAACGGCGCACAGTGCACAGTGGTTTCGCCCATAGGCCAGAATTCAAAAAATCAACAACAACAAAAATTTGCGAGAAGTAACCAAATCGCCTCTAAAAATACCAAACTTCCTCATGGCAAACCGGTTTTTTTTAGATATCTAACGGGACCTTCTAAAAATAGAATTAAAACTGTGAATGCATGTTCATATGCAAAGCGCAGTTGCACGCATCGCTAATATTTCACAACAATAGCAAGCTTCAAAGTGTTCAGTCAACTAATTACGCTGCCCACTTTAAATTATAAAAATGGATTTTGAAGTTAAAGGTATTATTTTTAAGTTTCAATATTAATAAAAGCTAACTTGTGTTGTCGTTATTTTTAAATTAATTCTTTACTTTATCATATTTTAGGCATCTTTTGTATTCGTCTTTTAACTTTTAACTAAGATCCCCAGAAATCCCCCCATTAATTTTTTATTCAGTGTATTTGTTTATATCTTAAGGTTTAAAGAAATTTTTTATGCATCTTCAGTAAGGTCTGACAATTTGTTGACTTGGGTTTTTTGCAATAATCGGAAATATCTTTTCGTGGACGTCTAACCAAACTGGAAGATGAGCTTGCAATCAATACAAGAGGCGCATCTAGCCATTCCTGGGTTTTGTTTTCGAAAAAGGCCTTATTCCTTCCACTGTCTTTCCACTTTACTATACTATACTAAGCCTACTAGTGAAATTTCGCAGATTTTTGCTAGTCTCGCACTGCTCCTCTACAGTATATGTAACATTTTTAAGAACAGTACCAAATACAAAGTTTTCCATGGCTCCAAACTTCTTGGTTGGAATCGCTTCTGAATGCCATACTAAGAAAAGGATCAGTTTTTTTACTGACATTGTGCTTAAAAGTGACATAGTTTGAAGATTAGCAGGTAATAGCAGTTCATATTACACATTTTGGACGCACAATGATTCACATTTCCGGATAGTAAAAGAGTTAGACTGAATCCAGGTGAATATAGTAAGTTCTACTCCACGAATAACAGGTGTTTAGTACTGCGGTTTCGTTGTTAATACACTTAATTACCACTACTTTTTATAAGCTACATATTTATAGACAGGTAACAAACATTGATTTTTTTATATTGCCCACTGTGCGTATGGCTCCCAGCTGTGGGGAACGCGACAACATAGACATCATATAGCGCGCACAATCAAAAATCTTGAGAACCATCACTGGGGCACCTTGGTATGTTCGCAACGAAAACATCACCCGGGATCTGGGCATTCTCGCAGTAAAAGACGAAATCCAGAAGCAAACAAACAAAGAAAAACTGTCTTCGCACCCAAATATCCTCGCTCAGGGATTTACTCGGATTTCTAGCAGACCCCGGCTGCGACGCCACGACCTCCCAACCCAGCAATCGATTTTTAGGGCCGTCTAACTCTGTATCAGCCAATACGACTGTTAGTTAAGTTAATATAAGATTTGATACACATCTTGTTAGTCTCGCAAAGAGAAGATTCAAGAAATAAAAGCAACGTTTAATAACAAAATATAAATATGGTCTAGTTGGGATCACACAGACTATAGTTCTTAATATACATATGTAACTTTAAAATTACACTTTTTGATTATTTGCGGGGGCGGAAGTGGGCGTGGTAAAAATTTGAAACAAACTTGATCTGCGTACAAGCCTAACAAATACTGTCGAAAAAAATTAGAGCTCTATCTATAGTCTCTGAGATCCAGTGTTGTTACAGACGGACAGACCGACATGGCTAGATCGTCTCGACTATTGACGCTGATCAAGAATATATATATTTTATAGGGTCGGAGATGCCTCCTTTTACGTGTTACATACATTTCCTGTCGGCACAATGTTATAATACCCTTCTACCCTATGGGTAGCGGGTATAAAAATTGTGTAATAACTCTTCAGTCGCAGCAATATGCAGTTATCGTAAATAAAATATAAATTACCAGGTCAAGCCATTATGCATAGTCTGCTGATATGAGGAATTTAACTGGGGCAATGGTCTCAGTAGCTAGCAATAACTAACATTTGCACATTATTTCTTATACGTTATTTCTGTTAACTTAAGCAGTTTTGTACCTATAAATACTGTTAAGTTTCATTAATAAAATCAGTAAGAGTTCTACCTCAGAGGCTGTCGCTGTGTCTTCAGATCCTCATCAATCAAATCAACCCGTCCAACTAGTTCCAAGTGCTAGTTGCAACAATTTAGGGCAATAGTTTATGTGTCAGGCATCTACTATAAGCCTCCTCACAAACATTTTGGTAACATCGACGAACACTTAACTCTTGGGAATCTTCCTGATTGTCTCACATTTTGGTGAGTCCGATGAACCCGTCAACCGTGATACGTCAATCACAGGAACGAATCCGTAACTCTTGGGATCTTCATGATTTTTCTTACTCGCCAAAGACACATTTTGGTGAGCCCTGACGCACAGGAAATTGTCCTGAATACGTCAAACTCACAGGAAAGATTTCGTAACTCTTGGGAATCTTCCTGAATTTTTAGTGTTGCCATAAAAACATTTGGTAAGACCAACCGGGAAAGTTCCGTAACTGTTGGTAATCTTCCCGGGATCTGTCATCGAAGCTACACGTTGATGAACAATCCATATCTAGAACTCTGAATTCCAGAAATCGCCCAAGTCTATTGACAATTTGTTGATTCCTTCGACCACAATTTTCAATATGTCTAGCAAGGAGAAGCAAGCAGTCGCAGAGGCGTTAGACTTTCGAGATCAGTCAAGACATCTCGAAGCTCATCCGTAACTTTAAACAAGGTGAACATACAGTCAGGTGTCACGACAATAAAATCCCCTTTACCATTACAACGCGTGTGCCAAAATTGTATGAAAGAGAATAAGAGGACTAAAATATTGAGACAAATTTACATTTAATGCAAATGTCTTCCATTTCAAGAGCAAAGTCGATAGCTCAGTAGGTAAAGACATTACAAATATATTTAAAATTTCTTTGGTAAAGCTGCACATGTGTATTTGTAAGCAATTGGGCTCGATTCTGCCGCAAGGCATAAGAAAATTTTTTAATTTAAGAAAATTAAGTATAGTTGTTTGCTTGCCTTTTTTTTATTTCTTAGTATTAAATACTGTAAATATTTTAATTCACAGGGAAAAATTAAAAAAAAAAACAAGAAAGGACGCTAACTTCGGCTCACCGAAGTTTGTATACCCTTGCAGAGTTTAAACAAAAAATTAAAAACGAAATTCTGAAATAATAATTTGTTGCCAAATCTCAAATTTGATGGCAATGGTTTGAAACACGGCTAAGCTATGGTTTTTTTTATTTTCCTGATTGTTCCTATGGAAGCTATAGGATATAGTCAGCCGATTTTCATGAAATTAAAATCAAAATTCAGAAATACTAAAATATGGCTAAATATCAAATTTGTTGAAAATATGTTGAAAACTGACAAAGTTATGGTTTTTTCTTTTATTTTCCTGATTGTTCCTATGGAAGCTATAGGATATAGCCGATTTTCATGAAATTAAAACGGAAATTCGGAAATAATACTAAATGGGCAAATATCAAATTTGGTGAAAATTGGTTGAAAACTGACAAAGTTATAATTTTTTTCGTAGATTTTTCCGATTGTTCCTATGACAGTCGTCCGATCCGGCCCGTTCCGACATATGTACGAGTGAGAGTATATAGAAGCCTAACTGCAAAGTTTCATTCAGATAGCTTTAAAACTGAGGGACTAGTTTGCGTAGAAACGGACAGACGGACAGACGGACATGACTAGATCGACTCGGCTGTTGATCCTGATCAAGAATATATATACTTTATAGGGTCGGAGATGCCTCCTTCACTGCGTTGCAAACTTTTGACTGAAACTAATATACCCGCAAGGGTATAACAAGAAAGGAAGCTAACTTCGGCTCCCCGATGTTTGTATACCCTTGCAGAGTTTAAACAAAAAATTAAAAACGAAATTCTAAAATAATAATAATTGGTTGCCAAATCTCAAATTTGATGGCAATGGTTTGAAACACGGCTAAGCTATGATTTTTTTTATTTTCCTGATTGTTCCTATGGAAGCTATAGGATATAGTCAGCCGATTTTCATGAAATTAAAATCAAAATTCAGAAATAATAAAATATGCCTAAATATCAAATTTGGTGAAAATATGTATGTTGAAATCTGACAAAGTTTTGGTTTTTTCTTTTATTTTCCGGATTGTTCCTATGGAAGCTATAGTATATAGTCAGCCGATTTTCATGAAATTAAAATCAAAATTCAGAAATAATAAAATATGGCTAAATATCAAATTTGGTGAAAATATGTTGAAAACTGACAAAGTTATGGTTTTTATACCATGTACCAAAGGTACAAAGGTATTATAGTTTTGTGCGAGTGCGATTTTCTGTAACAGGCAGAAGGAGGCGTGGCAGACCCCCAAAAGTTACCTAAATATTGGTCAGGACCACTAAAGGAGTCGATATAGCCATGTCCGTCTGTCCGTCCGTCCGTCCGTCTGTCCGTCTGTCCGTCTGTCTGTATGAACGCCTAGATCTCAGAGACTATAA
This sequence comes from Drosophila anomelani, assembly GCA_035045905.1. NCBI lineage: Eukaryota > Metazoa > Arthropoda > Insecta > Diptera > Drosophilidae > Drosophila > Drosophila anomelani. The sequence goes on along the minus strand of JAWNOO010000028.1, from coordinate 178,663 downwards.
GAGCTAGAGACACCAAACTTTGGATTTAGACTTCTTATATCTGCACGCAGATCAAGTTTGTTTTAAATTTTTGCTGCTCCCCTTTTTGGAGGAGCTATTTGAAAAAAACGTATAGCTCCGAAATTATAAAAGTTATGTAAACCATATTAAAAAGCTTAATGCATTTTATCAAAATACACAGACTGTCCCAATTTTATTGCGATCGTGCCATAAATAGCGGAGATATAGGCTTTTTACTTTATACACATTACGTGTACAAGAGGCAGCCCAGGCAGAGGGCTCCAAATAAATCAAAACGTTCATTAAACATTTTACTTATGTTCACATTACTATGAAAATAAGGTTACTCATTTTGAATTGGTTGGTGGTGCAGCTGGCTAAGCTGAAGTCTTTTTCAAATGTTAGTTGTCACGGGTTCGAATCCCGTCGGCGACGAGTGAAAACTTTTTTATTTTTAGCAATTTTTTTTTTTTTCCAGTAAATCAAAATAAATACAGTATTTAATACTAAGAAATAAAAAAAATGCAAGAAAAGAACTATACTTAATGTTTTGAAAATGAAAAAATATTCCTTATGCCTGCGGTTGATTCGAACCCAGGCCAATTGCTTACAAAAATGTATGTGTAGCTTTACCCACTGAGCTATCGACTTTGCTCTTTACATTATATGTAAATTTGTCTGAGTTTTTTATTCTTATTCTCTTTCTTTTATATAATTTTGGGACGCGCCTTGTAATGGTACATGGTATTCTACTGTCGGGACACCCGACTGTATTTCCATCTTGTTTCTTTTATGTTCCTGATTGTTCCGATGGAAGCTATATGATATAGTCAGCCGATTTTCATGAAATTAAAACGGAAATTCGGAAATAATACTAAATGGGCAAATATCAAATTTGGTGAAAATTGGTTGAAAACTGACAAAGTTATAATTTTTTTTCGTAGATTTTTCCGATTCGTCCGACAGATTCGTCTACAAAGATCTATTGGAGACGGTGATGCTTCCATATGCCGAGGATAACATACACTTTTATGGAAGTTCCAGCAGGATAACGACCCGAAACACGCCTCTCAAGTAGTAAAGAATTGGTTCCGAGAGCAAAATGTGGATGTTATTGAGTTGCCAAGTCAATCCCCGGACCTCAATCCTACCCAGAATCTCTGGGGTGAACTCAAAGGAGAGGTCGGAAAGACTTTCTGCCAAAATAAGGGGATATTGTCCAAAGGACATGGTATAACATTCCAATTGGAACTTGTTGCAAGTTAATATCCTCCAGGCCAAGACGAATAGAAAAAGTTCTGCCAAAAATGGCGGATATACCGGCTATTAGCTGCCAAATACTTTATTTAATGTAAAACATGACCAAAAATAGTGAAATATGGATTTTATTTAAACATTTCCCTTTGTGCACCTATTATTATGACCAGCCGAAATTGGCGGATTTAAGAATATATTTAATTTAGTTGAATATTAAGGAGTTTGTGAAACTGTTTGTACGTTTCGAAAAAGCTTTGATTTGTTGAGGTTGGAGAAGAGATGGCTTAGAAATAACAAGTTAAAAACGGAAAAAAACACACCTATTATATTGTCAATGAGTGTAAGTAGATTATTTCTATCACTATAAATAATCCGAAGGCCTTGTCGCTATGGCTTTAGTCATAAATTAAGTTATAATATAAGCTGCAGGGTATTATAATTTCAGTCAGAAGTTTGCAACGCAGTGAAGAAGACATCTCCGACCCTAAAAAGTATATTTATTCTTGTTCGCAATACCTTTAAAGAAGCCTTTAACATTACAATACCCAATCTACCAAAGCGAGTACGGTTTGAGTTGAGCGTCCTTTGCCCGAGCTCCGGTAAAACTGCAACATAATAATTTTTTAATAAAATAATAAAACAGTCAAACAAACAAAAAATATGGGGTAACCCAATATAAGCGAAAAGACGCTGAACCACAATTTATTAAAAGCAATAGACAAGCTATTTATAACAGTTGTGATGTGCTAAAACAAAAACTAGTGCATTGTTTTTAATAAATAAGTCTCACGCAATGAACGAGCGTAGAAGCTCAGTGAATTAAAAAAACGGCTTCTACTCTTACTTTTCAACCCGCGATACCGAAATGGAAAAATCTGCGATTAAGAGCAACCCAGCTCTACTGACCGCTGAAAGAAAAAGGGCGGAAACAAATTTCGCACCAACAACAAGCAGTGCTACAATTTCTACAACCACAGCAACAACCACTGCAATTCAAAACACCGCGACGTCAACGACTACAGCGAGTACAAAAACAACAATTTCGTAAAGTGCCAAAGCGGCCCCGGCCACACAAACTGGAATGGATAGCTACATCCAAATTAAGCGCAAGCTTAGTCCGCAGAGTAATCCGACAGGCAATAAAAAAAAAATTAACCGATTCCAGAAGATCGACGAAGAACCAGGCAGAAGAGTCGTTCCACCTCCCAGCGTCAGCGACAGTGAAATGATTTTGGAAAAAAAAAATGCACCACCGGAGGACACTGCAAGAAGCTGACTACAAGAGTTGTGTGGCAAGACGTAAACCACTCATGCCTGTAGAACAGTGTGATATTTTCCAAGTCATTTGGCTGCTACAGTCGAGTCTTACAACGCAGGCTTTGCTTAGACTTCGGACCTGTTAACCAACTAATACGACTGGCCGTACCTTGCAGCTTCGCCCAAGTCTGTCTGACATGCGAGGATACAATATACACAGGGCGGACTTCCCGGGTGCGATTTATAGGGGCGGAGCAGCTATTCTAGTTACGCAAGGCCTGACCTATTACCAGCATAACCCGATACGTTTGGGTCTGCTACAGATGGCGAGGATTGCTCTCAGCACTGACATGGGTGAACTGGATGTGGCTGCGGTTTACTTGCCGCCTCGTCCTGCATGGACAAGTGATGGCTTTGAGGCCATGCTAAACATTGGTGGAGACAAAGCTATTATCGGAGGTGATTTTAACGCTAAGCATCGCAGATGGGGCAGTGTCAGAGCGGATAGGAGAGGAGCTGCAATTGTGGAAGCTTTGGACAACTTGTGAGCGGATGTGTTGGAAGACCCACCTTTTTCCCCTTTAATGACGGTACTCCTTCAGCTTTAGACTTTGCGCTCTTGCAAGGCTTACATGCCCATGACGACTCCTTTGAGCTCAGCTCGGATCACATTCTGCTCATTATCAGCCTACACTTAGCGGGGTGTGTCGCTGTGCCTAAAAGGACGCTGCTTCCTTTTGGATCTGATGTCTTGAGGTTTAAGAGGTTGCTGGAGGACTCCATTCACCTAGAAATGGAGATTCACACTGCGGGTGATGTGGATGATGTTGTCTTGCTTTTGGAGCAAAAGGTCATTGCTGCAGCGGAGATTGCTGCGCCCAGCAGCAGTCTCTCTTCCAGGTCCTCCCTTCCACTTCCCCCGGAGCTTAGGGCTCTCATTGAGTTCAAACACAGGCTCAGGAGGATGTATGCAAGGTCCCATGATGTAGCTGTACTAAGGGTCTATCGAAGGTTGGGCAACAGGGTGAAGTAGTTGTTAAATCTTGTGTGGCAGAAACGGTTGGATAAGGAGTTGGAGGAGGCAACACCGGACAGGGACACCAACTATGCTCTTTGGAAGATTGTTGGTCAGAGTAAGAGGCAGGCTTTTCCGAAGTTTCCTGTAAAAAGAGCGGATGGGACTTGGGCCAAGTCCCCTTTGCTACCTCCTCTGCGGCGAGGGTTGAGAGGGTCAATGCCTCGTTGGCAGTTCCTCATCAAATGGTCCCCCCTGTTGCTCCTATTCTGCTCCCGGAAGTGAGAGACAGGATCAAGAAGTTGAAAAACCGGAAGTCGCCAGGTACAGATGGCATTTCTAATAGAGTTGCTAAACTCCTTCCGGAGAGAGCACTTCTCTTCTTGGTCTTTGTGCTTAATGCAGCGCTCAGAATTGGTCACTTTCCGTCCTCCTGGAAGAATGCCAATGTGGTGATGATTCACAAAAAAGGAATGCCCTCCCATGACGTGTCTAGTTATAGGCCGATTAGTCTTCTGCTCACGTTTTCGAAGATTTTTGAGCGATGTATCCTTGACAGGATGCAGAGGATACCGGCGGTACGGGATGCGATACCTAGGCATCAGTTTGGATTCAGGAAAAGTCATGGTAGCCCGGAGCAGCTTAAGCGTATGGTGGACTTCATTGTTGAGGGGTTCCAGAACAGGCAGTATGTGGTGGCGGTCTTTCTGGATATTCAGCAGGCCTTCGACCGGGTTTGGCACCAGGGGCTCTTATCCAAGATCAAAGGGCTTCCGTCTCCTCAGCTCTTTGAGGTTATCAAGAGCTACCTTTTAAATAGGACCTTTCAGGTTGTCCAGGATGGAGTTGTGTCGTCCACCAAGAGGATTCTTGCTGGCGTGCCACAAGGAAGTGTGCTGGGCCCAACGCTTTATAATTTGTCCGCTCATGATGCCCCGCTGCACCTGAGCTCTCATAGCACTTGTGTTGCCACGTATGCGGACGACACTGCGGTGTTGGCTAGATCCAGCTGTGTTTACAGCGCTACTGACAAGCTTCAAATTCTTTTGAACTGGTGCGAGAACTGGGTTTGTAGATGGAATGTGGCCATCAACATTGATAAGTGTGCGGTGGTCACATTCGCCCTGAGGAGAGACTCATGCCCAGCAGTCTTCCTTCATGGGCAGCTTCTGGCGTAGCAACTGGAACACACCTATCTGGGATTAGTTCTGGATAAGAGGCTGACATTTGCCTCGCATGTCAGACCGACTTGGGCGAAGCTGCAAGGTACGGCCAGTCGTATTAGCGGTTAACAGGTCCGAAGTCTAAGCTAGGCCTGCGTTGTAAGACTCGACTGTATCAATTCCTTCTAGCCCCAATATGGCGCTATGGGGTGGCTATATATTGGACAGCAGGCAGGTCGCTCTTGCAGAGGGTTCAGGCGTTTCAGGCAAAGTTTTTGAGACGTATCACCAAAGTGGAATGGAAACGCTGACATTAGAAGGGAACTTGGAAGACCAGCAGTTGGTGACGTGATTAACACTCTGGCTGCCAATCATCGGCTTAGACTGTTCAGACACCCTAACCACCTGGCTAGACGGTTAGCTAGGACACGCACATTTAGACGGCTGAGACGTTTGACTATCCGGGAGCTGCCCTCCTGGCGCATTGTTTAATTAATACCGCCGCCGAAATAAAAACCGCCCTCAAAAAAAAGGGCTTAGCCGCAAAGAATGTTATTAACATTCTAAATAAAGATAAAAAACAGCAACCCCCCTTCAAGGTCGAGCTCGAGCCAGAAAGCAGGTCGCTGAAGAAGAACAAAGTCCACCCCATCTACAAGCTGCAATATCTCTTGCATCGGAGGATCACTGTTGAAGAGCCACATAAACGCAACGATCCAGTGCAACGCACTAATTGCCAAGAGTATGGACACACTAGGTCATACTGCACATTTCGGGCTGTCGGTGTAGTCTGCGGGGACGCCCACAACTCCGCTCACTGCACTACAAACAAGGACAGTCCCGTGAAGAAATGTGGAAACTGCGGAGGCAACCTACTGCAAACTATAGAGGATGTGTGGTGTACAAGGAGTTTGAGAGTCGCATCCGTCAAGAGATTGCAACGCGCAACCAGAATGCGTCCATTGCGTCAAAAGCTACGCCAGACGTCTTCTTCGCCAAAGCTTCGAGGTCCTCATTCGATCCCCTAAACACCACCAACGGCTTCTCCTATGCCGATGCTCTACGATCTGGTACGGAAAATTTAATTCAGACTTACTCACAAACCGCTCAACAGGCCCCAGAACAGCCTGTCAGAACAGAATTGTCACAATTCTTGACAGAAAACCATATTGACGTTATGCTACTGGTGGAAACGCATCTTACAAGCAAATACAACTTTCAAATAAGAGGCTATACAATCTAAAGCACAGATCATCCAGATGGGAAAGCCCACGGCGGAACTGGAGTCCTAATCAGAGAAAGCATTAAACACAATTTTCACAAAAAGTTTGCAACAAACTTTTTGCAGGCCACATCGATACAAATTCAGTCAAGTAACGGCAGCCTTTCAATCGCTGCGGTTTACTGCCTCCTCGTTTCTCAGACTCGGAAGGATAATTTATGGACTTCTACAATTCACTTGGGGATCGTTTTATAGCCGCAGGAGACTACAATGCCAAACATACGTACATATATACATACGGGGATCACGCCTAGTGACTCCCAAAGAAAGGCAATTGTACAATGCATTTATAAATGTGAGAAATAAACTGGACTATGTTTTCCCTGGAAGTCCCACATACTGGCCAACCGACCCACGTAAGCTCCCAGACCTTATTGATATTGCGGTGACAAAAAACATACCTCGCAATCAGACTACTCGCCTGTGCTTTTAACGCTTCTTCGAAGCCCAGAAATAATCGAACACCCCTTCAGCCTGACGTCGCCAAAAACGAACTGGCTTAAATACAAAAAGTACGTGAGTGCCCAAATAGAACTCGCCCCGGAGCTTAGCATGGAATCGGACATCGACTACACTACGAGCGCCCTGGAAGATGTACTCGTTGCGGCAGCTAAAGTCTCAACTCCTCTAGGGAAGGAATTCAGCCAAAGGCTACTCCCAAGTCAACCGCACCTTCATTCCGGCCGAACGAAATCGAAAAGTAATAAGAGGGCTAAAACCAAAAAAGCCTCCTGGTGTTGACGTACTGATACCAAAGATGCAGATCGAACTACCAAAATGCGTTATAGAGGTTGTCTGTAAACTATTTGTTCGCGCCAAAAGGGCGCTTATTTTCTAGAGGCAGTGTAATTCCACCTACACCCTCAAAGTACACTCCGTACACTCTCTCTCTCCCTCTTCCTCCGGGCTTCCAAGACATCGAGCTTCCAATCCGCTCTCCAAGCTAGGTTTAAGTCTCATGTACTTTAGTTCTAATTTCCCTACGAAACAATAAAGATCTCCGACGCTCGTCGCGTAACACCCCGAAAAGATTTCCCGTGTTCTTTATTCCGAGTGAATTTACAGCTAAAGCCACACCCCTCCAGAACATGGTCCTACAGAACCGGATAGCTCCTTCTCCAGCAGCTCCGGTGGCTTTAAAATCACTCAGATAAGTTGTATTTACATTATTGCTGCCGGTCATACAAAGAGGTTACTGCGAAGCTCAGTTCGCCAAACTTCTCTGTATGATTGTCTAAATCCAAGTCCGATTAATCCGACACTCCGGCAGCTTCCATATCCACATCCAATTCATTTCCAAATTTGTATTATTTAGCAATGTATTGTTTTTCCGACTTCCAAAAGTTAATTTCTAAATAAATGCCATAAGCCACAGTTCAACATTCAACTCCGATTAGTCCGAGGCTCCCTTTCGTTGACTGTGTTTCGCTTGCATTTATTTACACTTATATACATATGTCCAATACAGTCCACTCCAGTGATATCAGTACATTTCCCGCAAAACATATTTTACAAATTTATGTAAATATGTACACACTTATGTACATACACTCATATTTAATATAAATTAGCTAAATTTATACAAACATAAATATACCACCCCGGGTTTCTAAATAATTAACTAATTTGAAAAAAAAAAAATATAAATAAAATTTTCGAATTAATTTCGATACAATTTCTGTGAGTTCCGAAATTCAAAAGTGTGTGTTTAAATAAAGGCAAATGCCACAGTGAAATTCCATCAAGTGGTTCTTACTTAGTTTCTTTTCGTTCACTGTGTTCCAGCGCTTGCATTTATTTTCACTTTTATACTCACATAATCGATACAGTCCACTCCACTGAGTACATACCCTTATATTTACTACAAATATTCAAATATAAATAATTGGCATAAACAAATACATTTCCACATAAATACAAAACGACAAACATAATTACAAGAGTCGGCAGCAACGCCACCGATTTAATTTACATATGCATACCTATTAACTCGCCTTTGCTCTATTCTGAGCTGGGTTACATATTTACACACATATTTACTAGCATAATCGTCGGTAAGGCGACGCTCCGATCTTTGGCAATTTTTCCGCCTCTTGTTATCTCCGCTATTCTGCATTGACTCCGAAAACAGTACCGCTACAAATACAGCAGCGGTCAACGAAATAAGTCCGGACACAGAAAATAATTGTTGAATTATTTTTTATAAAATTCCAACTAACTAATTCAGTTAGAAATTTGCATGCGCTTTCATTTCCGCATTAGTGTGACCGTACTACCGTTTTCCTACTGACATAAATTATTGAGCTATTTCCAACGCTTCCGCGTGCATCCACTAAAATTGACAAATTAAGAAAAATATATTCAGAAAATTTGTTCTGTTTCCGATTGGTTCCTAAATTCCAATCTAGTTTCTACTTTCTATATATAAAAACTCCATATTTTCGAAAACATAACAAAATATATATACATATATATTCAATATGGCTCCATCCGCTTTAAAGAAATTTATATTCACTTCTGACCGTCTGAGTCACTTCGAATCCAATTTCTGCAATCCAGCAGAGCCCATCCAATCTCAGTATACGTGCAAAATTCATCTTGATCAAGTCCGAGCTATATGGGCAAAGGTCGAGAAAGAATACGAAGCTTGTTCTGAGCTAATTTCAGTTGATGACGAGGGCACGGCGGACACCTTGCCCACGCTTAAGGCAAAATACGAGGATGCCTATTTTACCTACGAAAGGTGTGCTGCCCGGCTCATGGAACAGATCGAGACGATCTCTTCTAAACCCGTTCCGCCCCAAAATTCTTTTCCGTCTGGCTGTCGGCTTCCTCCGTGCGATACGGAAGTTTTCTCGGGAGATTATCTTCGCTGGCCGACTTTCCGAGACCTTTTCACAGCGGTCTATATAGATAATCCTGCGCTGACCCCTATTGAAAAGTTATTCTATCTAAACGCCAAGACAAGTGGTGAAGCTCATTCCATAGTTTCCAAGTCACCACTCACCAACGATGGTTTCCGCTCAGCCTGGGAAAACCTAACAAAGCGTTTCGAAAATAAACGATCGCTGGTGAACAATCAACTGAAAGGGTTATTGAACATGCAGTCCATCGTGCACGAATCTTCGGCAGCCTTAAGGGAGCTGCAGGATACCATCCACAATTACCTTACGGCCCTTGAACTGTCCGGCCTTTCTACTGAGAATTGGGATTGTCTTCTGGTTTATTTGTGCTCCACGAAACTTCCAAAGTTGACGCTCGCATTATGGGAGCAATCCATCCCGAATAAAACCGAAATTCCTACGTGGCAAGAAATGGATTCGTTTCTAACGGAGCGCAATAGAACTCTAGAGTCCATAGATTCTATTCAACCTCCTACGTTCAGCCTCCGGCCATCCAAATTGACAACTTCCAGCGTGTCACCCCGAGTACTAAAATCCTTTAGTACCAAGATTGTTTCACTATCAAAAATATGTGATTTGTGCCCAAAAGAGAGCCATCCACTGCGGTTCTGTCCACGCTTCCTACAGATGACGATAAACGATCGTACATCTTATATCCAAAGAAAGCAGTTGTGCTTAAATTGCTTTGCAAGAGGTCATCCACTTCACGATTGCACAAGCGCCCACAACTGTTTTACGTGCCACGGTCGACATCACACCTTGCTGCATCCAAGCAATTCCGTTAGTGTTCCGGTTCCTCCCAAAGCTTCAAGGCCAGTATCCGCCCCGATCCAAAGGATTTCCTCGTTCTCCACGCGAGTTACGACTCATCCCGAGTCCTTCAATTACTGGGTTCCATACGAGGACATCAACAGCAGACGTTCCCGAGGTATTTTATCCTACCCATGCCGAGTCTGCCAAGGAAACCATCCTCTTCGGAAATGCCACCGATTTCTTAGGCTTAGTGCTGAGAAACGGCTCCAGGCAGTCATCGAGAAGAAATACTGCGTAAACTGTCTGGCCCACCACCATTCTGCAGGATCTTGCCGCAGTAACGACCGATGCCAGTCGTGTGGGCAGGATCACCACACTCTTCTACATGTCGACGAACGCTCAGCATATCCAATGCTTTCCCGAGCGAAGCCCTCTTAATATTTTTTGCTGCGTATCCTCGCAAGGGGGGGGAGAATGTTCGCGCCAAAAGGGCGCTTATTTTCTAGAGGCAGTGTAATTCCACCTACACCCTCAAAGTACACTCCGTACACTCTCTCTCTCCCTCTTCCTCCGGGCTTCCAAGACATCGAGCTTCCAATCCGCTCTCCAAGCTAGGTTTAAGTCTCATGTACTTTAGTTCTAATTTCCCTACGAAACAATAAAGATCTCCGACGCTCGTCGCGTAACACCCCGAAAAGATTTCCCGTGTTCTTTATTCCGAGTGAATTTACAGCTAAAGCCACACCCCTCCAGAACACTATTTAATGGGATCATAAATCTTGGCTATTTCCCAAAAAATTGGAAAAAACATCATTATAATGATACCGAAGCCTGGAAAAGACCACACAATTCCGTCATCGTACAGACCAATAAGCCTCCTATCTTGTTTGTCTAAATTGTTTGAAAAATGCTTGTTAACTCGCATAATAACCAACTGGCTAATCATCTAATAGTAGTGAAAAGGTAGCTGGCGCATTAAAATAAACAAACAAAAGTGTAAACATGTAACGTTTACTCTTAATAGACAAACATGCCCTCCGCTTTCCTTAAACGATATGCTTACGAAGTAACGTACCTTGGCGTCCACCTTGACGGACGACTAACCTGGCGCAAGCACATCGAATGCAAGAAGGTGCACATGAAACTGAAAGCCAGCAGCCTCCACTGGATCATAAACTCATAAACTTACTACTCTACAATTCAGTCCTGAAGCCAATCTGGACGTATGGCTCCCAGCTGTGGGGGAACGCGAGCTGCAGCAACATAGACATCATACAGCGCGCACAATCAAAAATCTTGAGAACAATCACTGGGGCACCTTGGTATGTTCGTAACGAAAACATCCACCGGGATCTGGGCATCCTCGCAGTGAAAGACGAAATCCAGAAGCAAAAAGAGTCCTACAAAGAAAAACTGTCTTCGCACCCAAATACCCTCGCTAGGGGATTGACTCGGATTTCTAGCAAATCCCGCCTGCGACGCAACGACCTCCCAACCCAGCAGTCGATTTTTAGGTCCGTTTAACTATGTATCAGTCAATACGACTGTTAGTTAAGTTAAAAATATAAGATTTGATGCACCTCTTGTTAGTCTCGCAAAGAGAAGATTCAAGAAATAAAAGCAACGTTAAAAAAAAGGTACGACTATTTTCCTTACCCGTCCGTGGTCGCCAGATTCCTTTTTCCAACGGCGCACAGTGCACAGTGGTTTCGCCCATAGGCCAGAATTCAAAAAATCAACAACAACAAAAATTTGCGAGAAGTAACCAAATCGCCTCTAAAAATACCAAACTTCCTCATAGCAAACCGGTTTTTTTTAGATATCTAACGGGACTTTCTAAAAATAGAATTAAAACTGTGAATGCATGTTCATATCCAAAGCGCAGTTACACGCATCGCGAATATTTCACAACAATAGCAAGCTTCAAAGTGTTCAGTCAACTAATTACGCTGCCCACTTTAAATTATAAAAATGGATTTTGAAGTTAAAGGTATTATTTTTAAGTTTCAATATTAATAAAAGCTAACTTGTGTTGTCGTTATTTTTAAATTAATTCTTTACTTTATCATATTTTAAGCATCTTTTGTATTCGTCTTTTAACTTTTAACTAAGATCCCCCAAAATCCCCCCATTAATTTTTTATTCAGTGTATTTGTTTATATCTTAAGGTTTAAAGAAATTTTTTATGCGTTACTTCTTTATTAATTTAATTTTGGTAGGGGACTTTTCTCAATGTTTCATCACTCGCTTGTACATATTTGCTGGTGTACAGCAATCGGCATCGACGCAGAAAAATTACGGAAGGCCATCGATCTTGTGAACAGCAGTATTGAAAACATTGGCTACGTGTGCGAGATGAGCGTGTTATCGAAATGTATTAATTATATATACTCTCACTCGTACATATGTCGGAACGGGCCGGATCGGACGACTATATCATAAGCTGCCAGAGGAACGATCCGAAAAATTTTCAAAAAACAATTATAACTTTGTCAGTTTTCAACCAATTTTCACCAAATTTGATATTTAGCCATATTTTATTATTCCTGAATTTTGATTTTAATTTCATGAAAATCGGCTGACTATGTCCTATAGCTTCCATAGGAACAATCAGGAAAATAAAAGAAAAATTCATAACTTTGTCAGTTTTCAACATATTTTCACCAAATTTGATAGTTACCCATATTTTAGTATTCCTGAATTTCGATTTTAATTTCATGAAAATCGGCTGACTATACCCTATAGCTATAGGAACAATCAGGAAAATAAAAGAAAAAACCAAAACTTTGTCAGATTTCAACATATTTTCACCAAATTTGATATTTAGCCATATTTTAGTATTTCTGAATTTTGATTTTAATTTCATAAAAATCGGCTGACTATACCCTATAGCTTCCATAGGAACAATCAGGAAAATAAAAGAAAAAACCATAACTTTGTCAGATTTCAACATATTTTCACCAAATTTGATATTTAGCCATATTTTAGTATTTCTGAATTTTGATTTTAATTTCATGAAAATCGGCTGACTATATCCTATAGCTTCCATAGGAACAATCAGGAAAATAAAAAAACCATAGCTTAGCCGTGTTTCAAACCATTGCCATCAAATTTGAGATTTGGCAACAAATTATTATTACAGAATTTCGTTTTTAATTGTTTGTTTAAAGTCTGCTAGGGTATACAAACTTCGGTGAGCTGAAGTTAGCTTCCTTTCTTGTTTTTAAAATGGTTTGGAAAACTTTCTGGGTATGCTTCAATACTCCTAGCAATCGTATGGTCCACTAGGTTTTGTAATACTACTTCAGCAAAATTATTAGTGACCGTGATGCCTCTGTTAGCAGTTTTTTTTTTCTTTTGCACAACGCAGCTTATCGTAGCATGGATGTATATCTGCGTTTGGTCCTTTGGCGGCTCTCTTTGACAAATTCCATGTGTTCTTAGTATGTCCAAAATCTACAAATAGGGCCAGTGCTTTTTCATCAGAAAATTTTGTCGGTAGAGGCTGTTGGGTAGTAATAGTTTTCATTACCTTACCGACAAACCCTTCGTCGGCGTTTATCATTGACACCAACTGTGAAGCACTGTGTTTTCCAGCTGTATACAGGCTGCAGATTGCAGCTACCAACAATGCATCTGATGGACCATCTTCAGTAAGGTCTGACAATTTGTTGACTTGGGTTTTTTGCAATAATCGGAAATATCTTTTCGTGGACGTCTAACCAAACTGGAAGATGAGCTTGCAATCAATACAAGAGGCGCATCTAGCCATTCCTGGGTTTTGTTTTCGAAAAAGGCCTTATTCCTTCCACTGTCTTTCCACTTTACTATACTATACTAAGCCTACTAGTGAAATTTCGCAGATGTTTGCTAGTCTCGCACTGCTCCTCTACAGTATATGTAACATTTTTAAGAACAGTACCAAATACAAAGTTTTCCATGGCTCCAAACTTCTTGGTTGGAATCGCTTCTGAATGCCATACTAAGAAAAGGATCAGGTTTTTTTCTGACATTGTGCTTAAAAGTGACATAGTTTGAAGATTACAAGGTAATAGCAGTTCATATTACACATTTTGGACGCACAATGATTCACATTTCCGGATAGTAAAAGAGTTAGACTGAATCCAGGTGAATAAAGTAAGTTCTACTCCACGAACGACAGGTGTTTAGTACTGCGGTTTCGTTGTTAATACACTTAATTACCACTACTTTTTATAAGCTACATATTTATAGACAGGTCACAAACATTGATTTTTTTATATTGCCCACTGTGCGTATGGCTCCCAGCTGTGGGGAACGCGACAACATAGACATCATATAGCGCGCACAATCAAAAATCTTGAGAACCATCACTGGGGCACCTTGGTATGTTCGCAACGAAAACATCACCCGGGATCTGGGCATTCTCGCAGTGAAAGACGAAATCCAGAAGCAAAAAGAGTCCTACAAAGAAAAACTGTCTTCGCACCCAAATATCCTCGCGCAGGGATTTACTCGGATTTCTAGCAGACCCCGGCTGCGACGCCACGACCTCCCAACCCAGCAATCGATTTTTAGGGCCGTCTACCTCTGTATCAGCCAATACGACTGTTAGTTAAGTTAATATAAGATTTGATACACCTCTTGTTAGTCTCGCAAAGAGAAGATTCAAGAAATAAAAGCAACGTTTAATAACAAAATATAAATATGGTCTAGTTGGGATCTCACAGACTATAGTTCTTAATATACATATGTAACTTTAAAATTACACTTTTTGATTATTTGCGGGGGCGGAAGTGGGCGTGGTGAAAATTTGAAACAAACTTGATCTGCGTACAAGCCTAACAAATACTGTCGAAAAAAATTAGAGCTCTATCTATAGTCTCTGAGATCCAGTGTTGTTACAGACGGACAGACCGACATGGCTAGATCGTCTCGACTATTGACGCTGATCAAGAATATATATATTTTATAGGGTCGGAGATGCCTCCTTTTACGTGTTACATACATTTCCTGTCGGCACAATGTTATAATACCCTTCTACCCTATGGGTAGCGGGTATAAAAATTGTGTAATAACTCTTCAGTCGCAGCAATATGCAGTTATCGTAAATAAAATATAAATTACCAGGTCAAGCCATTATGCATAGTCTGCTGATATGAGGAATTTAACTGGGGCAATGGTCTCAGTAGCTAGCAATAACTAACATTTGCACATTATTTCTTATACGTTATTTCTGTTAACTTAAGCAGTTTTGTACCTATAAATACTGTTAAGTTTCATTAATAAAATCAGTAAGAGTTCTACCTCATACCAAAGATTTTTTTTTTATCAGAGGCTGTCGCTGTGTCTTCAGATCCTCATCAATCAAATCAACCCGTCCAACTAGTTCCAAGTGCTAGTTGCAACAATTTAGGGCAATAGTTTATGTGTCAGGCATCTACTATAAGCCTCCTCACAAACATTTTGGTAACATCGACGAACACTTAACTCTTGGGAATCTTCCTGATTGTCTCACATTTTGGTGAGTCCGATGAACCCGTCAACCGTGATACGTCAATCACAGGAACGAATCCGTAACTCTTGGGATCTTCATGATTTTTCTTACTCGCCAAAGACACATTTTGGTGAGCCCTGACGCACAGGAAATTGTCCTGAATACGTCAAACTCACAGGAAAGATTTCGTAACTCTTGGGAATCTTCCTGAATTTTTAGTGTTGCCATAAAAACATTTGGTAAGACCAACCGGGAAAGTTCCGTAACTGTTGGTAATCTTCCCGGGATCTGTCATCGAAGCTACACGTTGATGAACAATCCATATCTAGAACTCTGAATTCCAGAAATCGCCCAAGTCTATTGACAATTTGTTGATTCCTTCGACCACAATTTTCAATATGTCTAGGAGAAGCAATATGTCTAGGAGAAGCAAGCAGTCGCAGAGGCGTTAGACTTTCGAGATCAGTCAAGACATCTCGAAGCTCATCCGTAACTTTAAACAAGGTGAACATACAGTCAGGTGTCACGACAATAAAATCCCCTTTACCATTACAACGCGTGTGCCAAAATTGTATGAAAGAGAATAAGAGGACTAAAATATTGAGACAAATTTACATTTAATGCAAATGTCTTCCATTTCAAGAGCAAAGTCGATAGCTCAGTAGGTAAAGACATTACAAATATATTTAAAATTTCTTTGGTAAAGCTGCACATGTGTATTTGTAAGCAATTGGGCTCGATTCTGCCGCAAGGCATAAGAAAATTTTTTAATTTAAGAAAATTAAGTATAGTTGTTTGCTTGCCTTTTTTTTATTTCTTAGTATTAAATACTGTAAATATTTTAATTCACAGGGAAAAATTAAAAAAAAAAACAAGAAAGGACGCTAACTTCGGCTCACCGAAGTTTGTATACCCTTGCAGAGTTTAAACAAAAAATTAAAAACGAAATTCTGAAATAATAATTTGTTGCCAAATCTCAAATTTGATGGCAATGGTTTGAAACACGGCTAAGCTATGGTTTTTTTTATTTTCCTGATTGTTCCTATGGAAGCTATAGGATATAGTCAGCCGATTTTCATGAAATTAAAATCAAAATTCAGAAATACTAAAATATGGCTAAATATCAAATTTGTTGAAAATATGTTGAAAACTGACAAAGTTATGGTTTTTTCTTTTATTTTCCTGATTGTTCCTATGGAAGCTATAGGATATAGCCGATTTTCATGAAATTAAAACGGAAATTCGGAAATAATACTAAATGGGCAAATATCAAATTTGGTGAAAATTGGTTGAAAACTGACAAAGTTATAATTTTTTTCGTAGATTTTTCCGATTGTTCCTATGACAGTCGTCCGATCCGGCCCGTTCCGACATATGTACGAGTGAGAGTATATAGAAGCCTAACTGCAAAGTTTCATTCAGATAGCTTTAAAACTGAGGGACTAGTTTGCGTAGAAACGGACAGACGGACAGACGGACATGGCTAGATCGACTCGGCTGTTGATCCTGATCAAGAATATATATACTTTATAGGGTCGGAGATGCCTCCTTCACTGCGTTGCAAACTTTTGACTGAAACTAATATACCCTGCAAGGGTATAACAAGAAAGGAAGCTAACTTCGGCTCCCCGAAGTTTGTTTGCAGAGTTTAAACAAAAAATTAAAAACGAAATTCTGAAATAATAATTTGTTGCCAAATCTCAAATTTGATGGCAATGGTTTGAAACACGGCTAAGCTATGGTTTTTTTTATTTTCCTGATTGTTCCTATGGAAGCTATAGGATATAGTCAGCCGATTTTCATGAAATTAAAATCAAAATTCAGAAATACTAAAATATGGCTAAATATCAAATTTGGTGAAAATATGTATGTTGAAATCTGACAAAGTTTTGGTTTTTTCTTTTATTTTCCGGATTGTTCCTATGGAAGCTATAGTATATAGTCAGCCGATTTTCATGAAATTAAAATCAAAATTCAGAAATAATAAAATATGGCTAAATATCAAATTTGGTGAAAATATGTTGAAAACTGACAAAGTTATGGTTTTTTCTTTTATTTTCCTGATTGTTCCGATGGAAGCTATATGATATAGTCAGCCGATTTTCATGAAATTAAAACGGAAATTCGGAAATAATACTAAATGGGCAAATATCAAATTTGGTGAAAATTGGTTGAAAACTGACAAAGTTATAATTTTTTTTCGTAGATTTTTCCGATTCGTCCGACAGATTCGTCTACAAAGATCTATTGGAGACGGTGATGCTACCATATGCCGAGGATAACATCCACTTTTATGGAAGTTCCAGCAGGATAACGACCCGAAACACGCCTCTCAAGTAGTAAAGAATTGGTTCCGAGAGCAAAATGTGGATGTTATTGAGTTGCCAAGTCAATCCCCGGATCTCAATCCTACCCAGAATCTCTGGGGTGAACTCAAAGGAGAGGTCGGAAAGACTTTCTGCCAAAATAACGGGATATTGTCCAAAGGACATGGTATAACATTCCAATTGGAACTTGTTGCAAGTTAATATCCTCCAGGCCAAGACGAATAGAAAAAGTTCTGCCAAAAATGGCGGATATACCGGCTATTAGCTGCCAAATACTTTATTTAATGTAAAACATGACCAAAAATAGTGAAATATGGATTTTATTTAAACATTTCCCTTTGTGCACCTATTATTATGACCAGCCGAAATTGGCGGATTTAAGAATATATTTAATTTAGTTGAATATTAAGGAGTTTGTGAAACTGTTTGTACGTTTCGAAAAAGCTTTGATTTGTTGAGGTTGGAGAAGAGATGGCTTAGAAATAACAAGTTAAAAACGGAAAAAAACACACCTATTATATTGTCAATGAGTGTAAGTAGATTATTTCTATCACTATAAATAATCCGAAGGCCTTGTCGCTATGGCTTTAGTCATAAATTAAGTTATAATATAAGCTGCAGGGTATTATAATTTCAGTCAGAAGTTTGCAACGCAGTGAAGGAGACATCTCCGACCCTAAAAAGTATATTTATTCTTGTTCGCAATACCTTTAAAGAAGCCTTCAACATTACAATACCCAATCTACCAAAGCGAGTACGGTTTGAGTTGAGCGTCCTTTGCCCGAGCTCCGGTAAAACTGCAACATAATAATTTTTTAATAAAATAATAAAACAGTCAAACAAACAAAAAATATGGGGTAACCCAATATAAGCGAAAAGACGTTGAACCACAATTTATTAAAAGCAATAGACAAGCTATTTATAACAGTTGTGATGTGCTAAAACAAAAACTAGTGCATTGTTTTTAATAAATAAGTCTCACGCAATGAGCTCATTGAGCAACGATCAAAAGAACGAGCGTAGAAGCTCAGTGAATTAAAAAAAACGGCATCTACTCTTACTTTTCAACCCGCGATACCGAAATGGAAAAATCTGCGATTAAGAGCAACCCAGCTCTACTGACCGCTGAAAGAAAAAGGGCGGAAACAAATTTCGCACCAACAACAAGCAGTGCTACAATTTCTACAACCACAGCAACAACCACTGCAATTCAAAACACCGCGACGTCAACGACTACAGCGAGTACAAAAACAACAATTTCGTAAAGTGCCAAAGCGGCCCCGGCCACACAAACTGGAATGGATAGCTACATCCAAATTAAGCGCAAGCTTAGTCCGCAGAGTAATCCGACAGGCAATAAAAAAAAAATTAACCGATTCCAGAAGATCGACGAAGAACCAGGCAGAAGAGTCGTTCCACCTCCCAACGCAGGCTTTGCTTAGACTTCGGACCTGTTAACCAGCTAATACGACTGGCCGTACCTTGCAGCTTCGCCCAAGTCTGTCTGACATGCGAGGATACAATATACACAGGGCGGACTTCCCGGGTGCGATTTATAGGGGCGGAGCAGCTATTCTAGTTACGCAAGGCCTGACCCATTACCAGCATAACCCGATACGTTTGGGTCTGCTACAGATGGCGAGGATTGCTCTCAGCACTGACATGGGTGAACTGGATGTGGCTGCGGTTTACTTGCCGCCTCGTCCTGCATGGACAAGTGATGGCTTTGAGGCCATGCTAAACATTGGTGGAGACAAAGCTATTATCGGAGGTGATTTTAACGCTAAGCATCGCAGATGGGGCAGTGTCAGAGCGGATAGGAGAGGAGCTGCAATTGTAGAAGCTCTGGACAACTTGTGAGCGGATGTGTTGGAAGACCCACCTTTTTCCCCTTTAATGACAGTACTCCTTCAGCTTAAGACTTTGCGCTCTTGCAAGGCTTACATGGACATGACGACTCCTTTGAGCTCAGCTCGGATCACATTCTGCTCATTATCAGCCTACACTTAGCGGGGTGTGTCGCTGTGCCTAAAAGGACGCTGCTTCCTTTTGGATCTGATGTCTTGAGGTTTAAGAGGTTGCTGGAGGACTCCATTCACCTAGAAATGGAGATCCACACTGCGGGTGATGTGGATGATGTTGTCTTGCTTTTGGAGCAAAAGGTCATTGCTGCAGCGGAGATTGCTGCGCCCAGCAGCAGTCTCTCTTCCAGGTCCTCCCTTCCACTTCCCCCGGAGCTTAGGGTTCTCATTGAGTTCAAACACAGGCTCAGGAGGATGTATGCAAGGTCCCATGATGTAGCTGTACTAAGGGTCTATCGAAGGTTGGGCAACAGGGTGAAGTAGTTGTTAAATCTTGTGTGGCAGAAACGGTTGGATAAGGAGTTGGAGGAGGCAACACCGGACAGGGACACCAACTATGCTCTTTGGAAGATTGTTGGTCAGAGTAAGAGGCAGGCTTCTCCGAAGTTTCCTGTAAAAAGAGCGGATGGGACTTGGGCCAAGTCCCCTTTGCTACCTCCTCTGCGGCGAGGGTTGAGAGGGTCAATGCCTCGTTGGCAGTTCCTCATCAAATGGTCCCCCCTGTTGCTCCTATTCTGCTCCCGGAAGTGAGAGACAGGATCAAGAAGTTGAAAAACCGGAAGTCGCCAGGTACAGATGGCATTTCTAATAGAGTTGCTAAACTCCTTCCGGAGAGAGCACTTCTCTTCTTGGTCTTTGTGCTTAATGCAGCGCTCAGAATTGGTCACTTTCCGTCCTCCTGGAAGAATGCCAATGTGGTGATGATTCACAAAAAAGGAATGCCCTCCCATGACGTGTCTAGTTATAGGCCGATTAGTCTTCTGCTCACGTTTTCGAAGATTTTTGAGCGATGTATCCTTGACAGGATGCAGAGGATACCGGCGGTACGGGATGCGATACCTAGGCATCAGTTTGGATTCAGGAAAAGTCATGGTAGCCCGGAGCAGCTTAATCGTATGGTGGACTTCATTGTTGAGGGGTTCCAGAACAGGCAGTATGTGGTGGCGGTCTTTCTGGATATTCAGCAGGCCTTCGACCGGGTTTGGCACCAGGGGCTCTTATCCAAGATCAAAGGGCTTCCGTCTCCTCAGCTCTTTGAGGTTATCAAGAGCTACCTTTTAAATAGGACCTTTCAGGTTGTCCAGGATGGAGTTGTGTCGTCCACCAAGAGGATTCTTGCTGGCGTGCCACAAGGAAGTGTGCTGGGCCCAACGCTTTATAATTTGTCCGCTCATGATGCCCCGCTGCACCTGAGCTCTCATAGCACTTGTGTTGCCACGTATGCGGACGACACTGCGGTGTTGGCTAGATCCAGCTGTGTTTACAGCGCTACTGACAAGCTTCAAATTCTTTTGAACTGGTGCGAGAACTGGGTTTGTAGATGGAATGTGGCCATCAACATTGATAAGTGTGCGGTGGTCACATTCGCCCTGAGGAGAGACTCGTGCCCAGCAGTCTTCCTTCATGGGCAGCTTCTGGCGTAGCAACTGGAACACACCTATCTGGGATTAGTTCTGGATAAGAGGCTGACATTTGCCTCGCATGTCAGACCGACTTGGGCGAAGCTGCAAGGTACGGCCAGTCGTATTAGCGGTTAACAGGTCCGAAGTCTAAGCTAGGCCTGCGTTGTAAGACTCGACTGTATCAATTCCTTCTAGCCCCAATATGGCGCTATGGGGTGGCTATATATGGACAGCAGGCAGGTCGCTCTTGCAGAGGGTTCAGGCGTTTCAGGCAAAGTTTTTGAGACGTATCACCAAAGTGGAATGGAAACGCTGACATTAGAAGGGAACTTGGAAGACCAGCAGTTGGTGACGTGATTAACACTCTGGCTGCCAATCATCGGCTTAGACTGTTCAGACACCCTAACCACCTGGCTAGACGGTTAGCTAGGACACGCACATTTAGACGGCTGAGACGTTTGACTATCCGGGAGCTGCCCTCCTGGCGCATTGTTTAATTAATACCGCCGCCGAAATAAAAACCGCCCTCAAAAAAAAGGGCTTAGCCGCAAAGAATGTTATTAACATTCTAAATAAAGATAAAAAACAGCAACCCCCCTTCAAGGTCGAGCTCGAGCCAGAAAGCAGGTCGCTGAAGAAGAACAAAGTCCACCCCATCTACAAGCTGCAATATCTCTTGCATCGGAGGATCACTGTTGAAGAGCCACATAAACGCAACGATCCAGTGCAACGCACTAATTGCCAAGAGTATGGACACACTAGGTCATACTGCACATTTCGGGCTGTCGCTGTAGTCTGCGGGGACGCCCACAACTCCGCTCACTGCACTACAAACAAGGACAGTCCCGTGAAGAAATGTGGAAACTGCGGAGGCAACCTACTGCAAACTACAAGGAGTTTGAGAGTCGCATCCGTCAAGAGATTGCAACGCGCAACCAGAATGCGTCCATTGCGTCAAAAGCTACGCCAGACGTCTTCTTCGCCAAAGCTTCGAGGTCCTCATTCGATTCCCTAAACACCACCAACGGCTTCTCCTATGCCGATGCTCTACGATCTGGTACGGAAAATTTAATTCAGACTTACTCACAAACCGCTCAACAGGCCCCAGAACAGCCTGTCAGAACAGAATTGTCACAATTCTTGACAGAAAACCATATTGACGTTATGCTACTGGTGGAAACGCATCTTACAAGCAAATACAACTTTCAAATAAGAGGCTATACAATCTAAAGCACAGATCATCCAGATGGGAAAGCCCACGGCGGAACTGGAGTCCTAATCAGAGAAAGCATTAAACACAATTTTCACAAAAAGTTTGCAACAAACTTTTTGCAGGCCACATCGATACAAATTCAGTCAAGTAACGGCAGCCTTTCAATCGCTGCGGTTTACTGCCTCCTCGTTTCTCAGACTCGGAAGGATAATTTATGGACTTCTACAATTCACTTGGGGATCGTTTTATAGCCGCAGGAGACTACAATGCCAAACATACGTACATATATACATACGGGGATCACGCCTAGTGACTCCCAAAGAAAGGCAATTGTACAATGCATTTATAAATGTGAGAAATAAACTGGACTATGTTTTCCCTGGAAGTCCCACATACTGGCCAACCGACCCACGTAAGCTCCCAGACCTTATTGATATTGCGGTGACAAAAAACATACCTCGCAATCAGACTACTCGCCTGTGCTTTTAACGCTTCTTCGAAGCCCAGAAATAATCGAACACCCCTTCAGCCTGACGTCGCCAAAAACGAACTGGCTTAAATACAAAAAGTACGTGAGTGCCCAAATAGAACTCGCCCCGGAGCTTAGCATGGAATCGGACATCGACTACACTACGAGCGCCCTGGAAGATGTACTCGTTGCGGCAGCTAAAGTCTCAACTCCTCTAGGGAAGGAATTCAGCCAAAGGCTACTCCCAAGTCAACCGCACCTTCATTCCGGCCGAACGAAATCGAAAAGTAATAAGAGGGCTAAAACCAAAAAAGCCTCCTGGTGTTGACGTACTGATACCAAAGATGCAGATCGAACTACCAAAATGCGTTATAGAGGTTGTCTGTAAACTATTTAATGGGATCATAAATCTTGGCTATTTCCCAAAAAATTGGAAAAAACATCATTATAATGATACCGAAGCCTGGAAAAGACCACACAATTCCGTCATCGTACAGACCAATAAGCCTCCTATCTTGTTTGTCTAAATTGTTTGAAAAATGCTTGTTAACTCGCATAATAACCAACTGGCTAATCATCTAATAGTAGTGAAAAGGTAGCTGGCGCATTAAAATAAACAAACAAAAGTGTAAACATGTAACGTTTACTCTTAATAGACAAACATGCCCTCCGCTTTCCTTAAACGATATGCTTACGAAGTAACGTACCTTGGCGTCCACCTTGACGGACGACTAACCTGGCGCAAGCACATCGAATGCAAGAAGGTGCACATGAAACTGAAAGCCAGCAGCCTCCACTGGATCATAAACTCATAAACTTACTACTCTACAATTCAGTCCTGAAGCCAATCTGGACGTATGGCTCCCAGCTGTGGGGGAACGCGAGCTGCAGCAACATAGACATCATACAGCGCGCACAATCAAAAATCTTGAGAACAATCACTGGGGCACCTTGGTATGTTCGTAACGAAAACATCCACCGGGATCTGGGCATCCTCGCAGTGAAAGACGAAATCCAGAAGCAAAAAGAGTCCTACAAAGAAAAACTGTCTTCGCACCCAAATACCCTCGCTAGGGGATTGACTCGGATTTCTAGCAAATCCCGCCTGCGACGCAACGACCTCCCAACCCAGCAGTCGATTTTTAGGTCCGTTTAACTATGTATCAGTCAATACGACTGTTAGTTAAGTTAAAAATATAAGATTTGATGCACCTCTTGTTAGTCTCGCAAAGAGAAGATTCAAGAAATAAAAGCAACGTTAAAAAAAAGGTACGACTATTTTCCTTACCCGTCCGTGGTCGCCAGATTCCTTTTTCCAACGGCGCACAGTGCACAGTGGTTTCGCCCATAGGCCAGAATTCAAAAAATCAACAACAACAAAAATTTGCGAGAAGTAACCAAATCGCCTCTAAAAATACCAAACTTCCTCATAGCAAACCGGTTTTTTTTAGATATCTAACGGGACTTTCTAAAAATAGAATTAAAACTGTGAATGCATGTTCATATCCAAAGCGCAGTTACACGCATCGCGAATATTTCACAACAATAGCAAGCTTCAAAGTGTTCAGTCAACTAATTACGCTGCCCACTTTAAATTATAAAAATGGATTTTGAAGTTAAAGGTATTATTTTTAAGTTTCAATATTAATAAAAGCTAACTTGTGTTGTCGTTATTTTTAAATTAATTCTTTACTTTATCATATTTTAAGCATCTTTTGTATTCGTTTTTTAACTTTTAACTAAGATCCCCCAAAATCCCCCCATTAATTTTTTATTCAGTGTATTTGTTTATATCTTAAGGTTTAAAGAAATTTTTTATGCGTTACTTCTTTATTAATTTAATTTTGGTAGGGGACTTTTCTCAATGTTTCATCACTCGCTTGTACATATTTGCTGGTGTACAGCAATCGGCATCGACGCAGAAAAATTACGGAAGGCCATCGATCTTGTGAACAGCAGTATTGAAAACATTGGCTACGTGTGCGAGATGAGCGTGTTATCGAAATGTATTAGATACATTTGCAAAAAAATTTCTTCGTTTTGGACACAATATAAACGCAAAGAGGCATCAAATCTTGAATTCCAATCTAATTGGCTTAAGAAAAAGGAAACAATTTTAATGAAACGCACTCCAACTAAGCCTCAAGAAATGATCAAAACTGCTAAGCGTGGACGTCCAAAAGTAGACTTTAGTGAGTCATCAATAAGAACTAAGAGACGAAGAATTGCTGAGATTTCATTAACTAATGAATCTGCAGCTTGTGACTTACGATCGTGCAATTTTCAATCAAACACCATGTGTAGCAAAGCTAACATCGATGAAGTTCTATCGCTGCTCATGGAGGCAAACTTGAGAAAGCATCAATATTTTCTTATTCGAAGCTTTGTAAACTCAAAGACGTCCTGTATCCTTTTTCCAAGCTACAGTCAACTATTAAAGGCTAAGAAATTGACCTATCCACTGCAATGGCGCCTTTTTGCATTTTGCGTTGCTAAAATCATAACTTTTTAACCAAATAAGATAATCCAATAATTTAAACGGCATTTGACAGATATTAAAAAAAAATTTTTTTTTGAAAATTTTTTTTTTTTTTTTTTTTTGATCATTTTTCTAACATTTTGACTAACAATAAACCTATATTGGCGGAATAGTTCAAGCATTTATGGACTATAAACATTTAATTCCTCTTCCTTTCGCGTCTTAAAATTATTCAAAACAAAAAAGTAAAGATTTTAACGCTGCAAATGCCTTGCGCGCTACGGGTTCTCCTGAAGCGTTTTTACACATACTATATTTTGACCCTGAGTTGTTTCACTAAATTTACTCTCAAAGGTGGAGTCGCAGCTCACCGCAGACTTTCTAAACGGATTCTGGTTCAGCAAAGATACCCGGAACAGTCATACATCAATAATTTTTTTTGGTTCAACTGAATAGGTTCAGCTGAAAGATTTTTAGTATGCAATTAAACTAGGAGGCTAAATGACGAGTGGACGGACCCGATGGATGCAAATATTACTATCACGTCTTCCTTTGGTGTTTTTTTTTTGTTTTATTTGTTTTAGATGATCAGCCAATGAAATCAGTCTTTTAACTGTTGACACACTGACTTTAACACCGAAAATTTCTTTTATTTTGGGTGCTGAGAGATGCGAATTGGACGCAAGCTCGCACAATATGCTTCCTGTCTGCCGCAGAGGTGGGGTGTTTGACTCCGCCTTTCAAGTTTTTGCCATTTTCCTATTTGTTTCTTAAAAAATTACCCAAAAAAATTTGGCTTCGTCCAATTTCTTGAGCGATTTTGCGATTGCTAAGACCATTTTCACTATAAGCTTAAATTTGGCCTTTTTCAGACTCGGATAATTGGTCCCCGCGTCCCATTTTTTAATTAATTTAAAGAAAATATATGAAATTAAAAATTTGCATCAAAAATATGTAATTTAGCCTCCTAGTTTAATTGCAAACTTAAAACTGAACCTATTCAGGTGAACCAAAAAAAATCATTGATTTTGTTAAGCTTTCAGAAGAAAAAATATATAAGGCATAAATAATATGTTTTTGAAAAATTTTTCTTCAGATTTCAATTTTAATATGATTTAAGGATTAAAGAAAAAAAATTATGTAAATCGAAAAATTGGTTTAGGAATTTCTACCACTGAGATCATGAACCTATTCAGTTGAGCGGCAGTGTATATATGGTATATGATACATCATATTAAACAAAATTTATTTTAAATATTGTTTTTTAAAAACTCTATGATTTTTCTCTGAACAGATCTAAAGGAACGAATCTACTTTATTTTAAAAGTTAATTAATTAAATGCCGCTAGCTAGAACAAATCGCCCACCATCCCATTTCGTCAATCGTGTTAGATGTAACGCTCGTAGCGGGACAGGGTAATATGGTATCGGAATGGAGAGTCCGCGACCATCCTAAGTACATACAGTTTCAATACAACTTCGAACACACCTCTAAGCAAACTGTCTTCAGAAACCCCCGGAATAATAACTGGGGAAAGTTCAAGAAGACAATCACAACAAGACTCGCGATCTGTCCGAGCACGGTAAGATCTGCTGAAAATATTAAGAAGTCTTTAAAGACCCTCTCTAAGGAACTAAAAGACGCGTACCATGCAGCATGCCCAATATTAAGGAATAGGAAGAGAATAAAGCCACCGTGGAACCTCTCAATCCGACGCAAAAATCTCAGGCAATTTTAAAAAATAGCAAAACATTTTAAGGATATAATTAACGTAGAATGCAAAATTCTACTCAGGGATTACAAGAAGGAAATACGCAGAGCGCAAATAAACTCGTGGAAAAACTATAGCTTTAATAGCTAGACTACGGTAGCATCTTCCATAAAGCAACCTACAATTCAGAGTCAGCTCAAACGCGATGACAGACCGTGGACTGAGGGCAGTGAAGAGGCTCTTACAGCACTATGGAAAGCTAACTTCCCAGGATACACTGAGGACCCCGACACCAATAAGCACAATAACCTAGAAGAATCCACTGGGCTATAGACTCATTTGCGGGGATAAAAGCACAAGGACTAGATGGAAAATCCCCGGCAATACTACAGATGACCAAAAAAAAGGGATCACCCCATACATAGCTTACATAAACTAGGGCTATATAGTATATACCTATCCAATGAAAAGCCTCATGGATTGTGTTCCTGCTAAATGCAGGAAAAAGCAGCCATGTGAGCTTCAAGGATTACTGGCCGATAAGCCTCACCTCATTCTTACTTAAGGTGCTAGAAAAACATACAACAACCCCCACGAAAGCAATCGAAACCATAATTGGAATTGATACTTAGAATTTTCCCGGATGTTAAAACCTCAACATTCATGGACATACTCACCGACGGCTCCAAGATGGAAGGAGGAGTTGGAGCGGGCATATACTGTACAGACACCGAGACGAGGCTGTCGTAGAAGCCTGCAAACCCAATGCAGAATATTCTAGGCGGATGTATTCCCCACCAGGAAAGCGGCGGAGCTTGCAAATAACAACCGTCCACACGTGGCAGTCAATCAGTTCATAGACAGTCAAGCAGGGATAAAATCCATTAAAGCGTCAGCAGTGAATTCCAAAAATGTACTAGCAAGCAGTGAGGCACTAGATATCCTCAGCACGACTAAGTCAGTGCGGATCT
This sequence comes from Drosophila anomelani, assembly GCA_035045905.1. Taxonomy (NCBI): domain Eukaryota; kingdom Metazoa; phylum Arthropoda; class Insecta; order Diptera; family Drosophilidae; genus Drosophila; species Drosophila anomelani. Next base: position 150,902 of record JAWNOO010000028.1, on the reverse strand, counting down.
ACTGTGTTCCCAGCCACCAGGAAATCGATGGTAACGAGATCACGGACGAACTTGCTAAGGAAGGCGTCTGGCTGGCAAGTGATAGAATAGAAAACGTCCCTGTCTCCCTAAGAACGCTCCAAAGCGAGCTGGTGAGACCGGAAGACGTTTTAGCAAAAAGCAAATAAAGGCATCACTAGAAGATTCCTCCCAGAGGACACCAGGTGAAATACTTGCCTTCGCCAAAACGACCCTGACCTTCAAGAGCTTCAAAACCGCGAAAAATCTTCAGGTCCATACAAATAACATCCGGATAACTACGGGCCATACTGGACTATGCGTGGCACCCACCTAAGTGCAAAATACTTCATAAATAAATAATTATTTTGTGGATGCACCTCAGAATGAATTTGATTCCAGCATTATTACAAATCTGCCAACAATGTTTTAGTTTTGAACGAAGAGTCAAAATTTAAAAAGACTAAAGAGTTATCAGCGTACCAAAGCAATAAAGACATATCCCTGAGATGAATTTTTAACAATAGCTTTTTTGGTAGTTTTGATATTATTATAAAGTGTTTGAATTCATGTATAAGACAAAACATTTTCATTGTTTAAGCTAATAATATCTATAAACAGTACGTAACATGATGAACACTTTACTATTTTCTCGGAAACTATTTTGGCATATCTGCACATTTGAAAATATTTTAAATTGCTTACTTTTGACCGGGAATGCTTCTGCATAAGATTTTATGCATTAAATAACAACTTTAATAATGTCCATAGATTGGAGACTACAGCCGGAACGGAAAGTTGACTAAATTAACATAAAAAATCGTTTTAGGAGAAATGTGAAATTTTATCAATTTCACTTTCGAGAGAAAACTAATAATTATCTAATAACCTTACAAATATCAAATAAGCTATATATTCCTTTTTTATTAATTTCCCAATCGTTCCGTTAGCATCTAAAATATTACAAAATGGGCAGTTTGCGACTAGTTTACTCATACTCATTATTTACTAATATTTACTCATTTATATTAGTAAATAGTAAATACAAAATTTATCAATTCTCATCCATAATTTCAACAACTCTTACATCATAATTATCAGCATTTTAATCATTATTATCAGGATTTTCATTAAACTTTAAAACAGTAACAATAGGTCTATGGGTCTATAGGTCTAAAGTATGAAATTAACAATTTTGATTTAAATCGATTTATAGATCTTGTCAATACGGCACCAATAGTAGTTGTGTATTTTGTTGTGCTAAGATTGCAATACAATTACAAATACAATGCACAATTATTCATGAACTCTTGTAACTTACCTGTTCAACCCAAAGATTGGTCGTCATGATTTGATTTTTGAGGTTCTATAATAAAAACAGTACAAATTATTTACATAAAGAACGAAACGGTTTTTTTCGGTGTAATAAGGTCATATGTTTACATATATTATTAATGTACGTATTGGGTATTTTTAAGGTAGTACTAAACTTAAATTTGTTTAATATGTAAAGAAGCTATTCATAGGCCAGGATACATATCCCAGATCCGGCATGGCCGCTTGTAACCGGTTACACGCCGGGGTCAGGCAAGTGGTGCCTTCGGCCGACGCGGCCCCGTTATGACCGGGAACCGCGTCGGAGTCAGGCGTTGGGTAGGAGGCGGAGGAAGGTATGTTGCGGGAGGATGAGGGTAAGAAAACAGTGGCGACAATGTGTTTAAGCTGCGTTTATTTTATGTCGTACTTCCCTATCCTATTACCTAATGCACTACTATGCCCCGCGTGCTCCTCATGGAGGCACCGATACCGGCTCACCGCACTATTCCGCCATGCTGCTCAGTGGGCTAGCCTATCCAGGCGGCGGGGCTCCAGGGTCTTCTCGCTGCTTCTCGCTGCTTTTGGATCCTCGCCTCTGCCGCCAATCTCCTTCGGCAGTCTCGTGCTTGTTACGAGTACAATACCATTGCAGGTGTTAAAGTGTGTGAAGGAGATAGAAAGAAAGGCGATAGCTGGCTCGAGGTGGAAAGGCGGCTCCAAGACCTACTGTCTAGTGGTCAAGCTAGATATAAGGAACGCCTTCAAAACCGCCGGTTGGAACTGTACGCTGCAGTCTCAACATCCCTAGGTACCTGCTTCAGATCGTGATAGCTATTTCAGCGAGAGGTTTGTACTCACCGTTGATACGGACATGGGTTCCAGAGTATAAGAAGATTCAGTCGGGGTCCCGCAGGGCTCGCTGCTGGAACCCCTGCTCTGAAACATCATGTACGATTGTGTGCTGCAGCTCGCAATGCCCAGCGACACCGTAGTCGTAGGTCTTGCCATTGCCATAGCTATGGTCGTAGTTACGAAGCAGCGGAGAATAAGGGCAACGTAGCTATCAAGGATTTAGAAACGTAGCTTTCGCGCGCTAGCCTAGAGCTAGCGGCGCACAAGATGGAGGCGGTTCTTCTTTCGAGCCGAAAGTCGGTGGAAACGGCGGAGGTGTATAAAATATTTTGATGTTCTCTTTGACATACGACTTTCGTTTAAGCAGTACGCAAAAAAGAAGGCCAGCGGTGTGGAATGCGAATTAGCATCTCCCTCTCTCATCCGCTGCCGCTGGCCCAACGATCGATATTCAGCTCTGACACACACGCGCACATACATAAATAAAGGTATAAATAAAGATAATAAATATATAAATGTATATAAATAAAGGAACAAGAAAACAATAGAATGACACAGCAGAATAAAACCGAACCAACAGTGGGCACACTACCCCGGGACGAGCCCTCTATGTAGCGGGCCACAAACCGTAGGAGGACACACAGCAGCCGACAGCGATTAGGTAACCCTCCAAGTAGTCAGCAGCCAAGTCATTTTTCGGGGCAAGATCACAAGGTCCCATGAGCAAACCATTCTATCTCTCTGCAGAGCGTGGTCGGAAAACGACAGAGGTCAAACAGCAAAACCAGAGCCGGCTGAAGGTATAATTAGCAGGAGCAGGTATCAAGACCTAAGAAAGGAGTGAAATAGCATGGAACCCGAGCAGAAATAACATTGGCCAAGGGAGCAAAGCAGGGAACGGTTGGGAAGGGCTTTCTAGCCGGGGTCCACAGCACATAAAGGTGCATGAATTTGGAGTTGGAGATCGTAACGGCAGACGAAGGAGAAGGTGAAGAAATCCTAACCAAGAAAAAACGCAGAGGAACCATCAGAGGAAGATGTGCAGCGCTTTCTAGACGAACAGAGGCAGGTATTCCAACAGATGCAGGGAGTCAGTAACATATCGACGTATAGAATATACCTGAAGGATAAGAAGCCAATAAAGCAACACTATTACCTGCGAAATCCAAAGCACATCATAGACAAAGCACAGTCATAGACGAGTTACTAAATGAATTGCTAGCTCTGGGACTGGTAGAATCCTCACGCAGCCCGTACAGCGCACCAATGGTGTTGATACGGAGGAAAAACAAGGAATGGAGAAAGTCTATTGATTGCTGAACGAAGAGACAGAAAAGGACTCCTACCGGGTACCGAGGATGAATTTCATCTTAGACCAGTTAAGGGAGGCAAAGTTCATAAGCACAACGGATCTCAAGTCAGTTTGGCGGCAACATTCCATTCGGCGATAAACACAATAATAGGACCGAAATGGAAACATTTGCGTTTACTATGACGATATAAGTCATTGGTCGGAGTAAAAGAAAGCACTTGGAGAACCTAAGTGCAGTGTTCAGGAGGTTGCAAGATGCGAATTTACGGATAAATCCGCACACATGCCACTTCTTCCACAAGGAATCGATATACCTGAGTCTCACAAAAGCACCGGTTCAAGCATTTCCCGACATTACTAGGCAGTTTAAACTGCAAACAGATGCCAGAGATTTGGGTACTGGGACGGCCGAGGAGCATGTGATCTCATTCGCTAGCAGATAACTAAGTAGGGCGGAAAAAAACCACCGTGCAACCGTGCAAGGTCCCCTAAGCAACCGATTCTCTCTTTGGACGGCTCAGAGTCACCCAAGGCAATCGTTAGCGTTTATTCCATTTCAGATAACCTGTTAGTTAAAAGCAGAGCTCTCAAATTTGGAGAAAATTGGTTGAAAACTGACAAAGTTATAATTTTCCTGATTGTTCCTATGGAAGCTATAGGATATAGTCAGCCGATTTTTATGAAATTAAAGCCGAAATTCGGAAATAATACTAAATGGGCAAATATGAAAACTGACAAAGGTCTAATTTTCCTGATTGTTCCTATGGAAGCTATAGGATATAGTCAGCCGATTTTCATGAAATTAAAACCGAAATTCGGAAATAATACTAAATGGGCAAATATCAAATTTGGTGAAAATTGGTTGAAAACTGACAAAGTTATAATTTTTTTTCGTAGATTTTTCCGATTGTTCCTATGGCAGCTATATGATATAGTCGTCCGATCCGGCCCGTTCCGACATATGTACGAGTGAGAGTATATAGAAGCCTAACTGCAAAGTTTCATTCAGATAGCTTTAAAACTGAGGGACTAGTTTGCGTAGAAACGGACAGACGGACAGACGGACATGGCGAGATCGACTCGGCTGTTGATCCTGATCAAGAATATATATACTTTATAGGGTCGGAGATGCCTCCTTCACTGCGTTGCAAACTTTTGACTGAAACTAATATACCCTGCAAGGGTATAAAAATTACATGAGCGCATGCGAAATATTGGTTTTTAACAGAGCCCGCAAATAACAATTGACCGTTTCTTGTAGTCGCCAAAAAACTGTTTTTTGCGCACAAATTGAGCAAAAATTGAGACAAAAACCATTCACCAGTGTCTCTTGAACGAACGACTGTGCTCAACCAAACACCAATTTCGTGCTTCCTTTTTGCTCTGCTCATTCGCTGACCATTTTGCAATGAGCAAAGAACATAAAAGTATTTTGCGTTTGTATGAGTGTATATGCGAATGATCATTCTAATTGTAAACCACACTTGCTTTTGTGGTTGTAAAGCTAAATACTGAATAAATAATACATATAATGTTAAGATCTAATAACAATGATAAAATTGTTTCTAAACGTTATTTTCTCGCTCTTCTGCTGTCACTCAATGAGCGAGCGTTCAGTTGGATCGCTCTCTCTAAGTTTTTGGTTGAGTGAGTATGACAACAACCCCGAAGCTGAGAACAGTAAACCAAAAACCAAAACAAAGAGCAACGAAAAATGTTGTTCAGAGCAAAGGCACACGTGCATCGTCTTTATCGGTTCTGTTAGCGCGCAAACCGCAACACCAAAAACGATCAATTGTTATTTAGATCAATTATTTAGATCAATTGTTGTTAGACGCCGACAATATTGGAATCAAGCCATTTTTAAGAACCCTACAATAAAGACTAAGATTCCTAATTAGCATGTAATTCTCACTACTTCTCTCTAAAACGGGTTGGAACTTCTTTACAGCTCGTTCAGTCTCCACTGCTGGAGAATATCGGGCGGGGACTCTGGTGTCGGCCGTTAGAGAGTTCCGGGCAGCTTGACTTCGTTTTCTTATAGCCGGTTTCCGCGCGGAATGAAGGATGAGTTGGCTATAGGGTACCTAATGTGTAATGGAAACGTACTACGAGAATCCTCCGTACCTAAGAATCCTCTGACTCCCATCCCACTCTATGACCCGGGCAACGTCCTCGAAACGTCCTCTCCTCAAGTCAGGTGTGTGAAGACACCCAGAGCCTTCCCAGAGCCGGGCGTTGGACAGGCGCACCAGTCATCAAGTGGCTCCGAGAAACCTAGCCGGCTTCGCTAGACGCTGCTGGCTTAGATATGGCCCCTTGGCGTAGAGTGGCTTTCACCGCGCTTGGCGGTCTTCTCTGGATCCTAGTGGGCGTTGTCCTCGATGAAAACCTCTCATCGCCGTGGTCCGGTTTCAGCTGTCTTAAACTAATCGCCCCCGGCGACTGACGGGAACTTGGCCACTCGAAACGGTCCCTCGTACTTCACATCAAGTTTGGAAGGGAATCCCTTGGCGGCATTGGATAAGGTGTGGCGCCGCACTAGTAGTAGTAATCCCCCTGGTGGTCACGATGACCCCCCGGCGAAGATAATAGTTGCGGCCTTGACTACTACTAACTACTCGCTCCAATCAGTTGGAGTTACCTCGGGGGTGCCGCGTCCAGGTTGGATAAGGAAAGCTGGGCTGATTTCCATCGTCTCGGACACACCGGTGTTATAAGCTAACGATATTTCTGATAATACTTGATCTCATTCGGTCTGAGGGCTCCCGTCCAGGATCGCGAAAGGCGACTATCGTCATGATCGTCGGCGGCGTGTGCTGGAGCTCCATTCCCAGAGACTTGCAAAAGTTCGGGAAGGATCGGCCCGTGAACTGCGTACCTTTGTTGCAGACAAATCCGTTCCCTGAACTCGTGTTCCAGCTGGGTTCCCATGGCCTTGCGTGGGGGAACTAGCTCCACACATTTGCTTCGAGCGTGGAAGTGGGCCGACGAAGTCCGTACAGAGAAAGGGCGTCGGCCACCAGATTCTGGGCCCCTTTCCGATAGTGGACGCCGTATTGGTACTGCTGTAGCTCGAGCGCTCATCGGGCGGTACTGCCGTTCGGATTATCGATGGCGTTCAGCCACTTCAATGCCTGATGGTCCATCAGGTCTTTAAAACGGTATCCCTCGATGTAACACCCTTTCTTTCGAATGGGCCAGACGATGACGAGGCACTCCTTCTCGGTCACCGAGTAGTTCCGTTCAACAGTGTTCAGACGGCGGCTAGCCTAGGCTACCGCTCGCCCCTGTCCCTACATGAAGGTGTGAGTACGACTCCGATGCCGTTTACAGCATAAACTTCCGGCCAAAGTCCGGGCACGCTTCTGTCAACAGATCCTGCCGCGGTGTTCAGTCCCACTTTGGCTCTTCTTTAGCAGAGATGTCATGGGTTCTACCACATCGGAACGAAGCGGCAATACCAGGAAGCGACGCCCAGGCACCTCAGGAGTTCTTTCAGGCAAGTCGGCGGCTGAAGCTCGCGTATCGTCCGGGTCCGCGTGGATTCTTGCCTCGCTGATCACGTGCCCCAAGTAGACAATGCATTGTCACATTGCAATGGAAATTGAATTGAAAGAAATGGCACTTTCCTTGATTAAGTCGTAGATTCGCTCGGCGCAACCGGCGAAACACTTCTCGCAGGTTGAAAACAAGCAACTCCAACATTGAGCCGATGATGATAATGTCATCTAGGTAGGCGAACGAATGCGGGTTCATGTCTGGCCCTATGACCGTGTCCAGCGCCCCTTGAAACTTCAAACTTGATAATCCAATAATTTAAACGGCATTTGACAGTGAATTGCTGTAAAATTTATATATCAAGTGGACAATGTGCCACGTCCACCCATTCGCCCATTTATAGGGTATCAAAGTGAAAAAATCGAATTTTCTCATAGAAAACAATTTTTTAAAAGAAAAATGTATTTAATTTTTTATTTTTATTTTGATTGATTTGCTCAAATAAAAGTATTTTGAAAAATCTAAAAAAATATTGTACAAAAAATTGTCTTAAAAATTTATATTTTCTTTATTTTTTCATCATTTTTCTGAGATTTTAACTAACAATAAACCTATATTGGCGGAATTACTAATAGTTCAAGCATTTATGGACTATAAACATTTAATTCCACTGAAAAAAATATATTTTAACACAACTCCTGTTACAATGAGATTGCAGGCGCATCTGCTGTCAACTTAAATTAAAAATGACATAGGCTTATTTCTATTTGCTGATTGCAGTAAATGATTTTATTTTATTTTTATACTTATTCTTGATCTTTTTTTCTGTACGTCTAATCTTATTTTTAAAAGTATCTACATACCATACCAATATTTTGAAGGCAAATATATATTGCTTGATTTAAAATGGGTAATGGGTACTTACTCTTACTATTTTGAATATTTGTACTACAGTTAGGATAATAAGATCATATGCAGCTCAATAGGCAAAGACTGTGCATAAATTTTACCACAACACAAAAGTCGTCTGAGCATGGAATTGTCGATTTGTGTAAATTATTTGTGTAAGTTCAAGCTTTTATTAAATCAAAACATTATTTTCATAAATTAAATATTTAAATCACGCTGGTTAACGCATTTGAAAAAAATCGAATTTTCCCATAGAAAACGATTTTTTAAAAGAAAAATTTATTTAATTTTTTAGCTTTATTTTGATTGATTTGCTCAAATAAAAGTATTTTGAAAAATCTAAAAAAATATTTTACAACAATTTTTCTTAAAAATTTATATTTTCTTTATTTCTTGATAATTTTTTAATAATAAACAATGACTAACAATAAACCTATATTGGGGGAATTACTAATAGCTCAAGCATTTCTGGACTATAAATATTTGATTTCGCATCCTTTCGCGTCTTAAAATCATTCAAAACAAAAAACATCAGAGCAGCCAGAAACAACAACGGCAACTGCGGCTATATCTAACTTCAAATAACTAGTTTACATAAAATAAATTATTATCACTTAAGAATCAATTTAAATTGGAACATATTGTTAAGCACTCTTAATTCATTGTAAGTAAAACGCATATTGATTGATTGAAAAATACTCATATTTCTTAATAAAATATTTGTGCAAAGAGTATTGACGACAAAAACACATGAGCGACTGTGAAAACATTTTAGACGACCTCTTGTTAAGTTTGAATAAGTGGTCAGCGCATCAAACAAGGCGGCTGGACAGTGCAAGAGAAAACAACTCGTCAGGAAATAATTGGTGGTCAAAAACAAATAGAGTTAGTGAAATGGAGTTAAGTGAAGCTCAGTTGAAAAAGATCGTAGAAAGTGCTGTTGCCGGTGCGCTCGCAGTTCAAAAACAATCATTTGAAAAGCAGTTACAGGAGATTAGTGAGCAGATACAAAAGTTTACAGTTGAAACCCCAAAGGTGGAAACTTACACAGATGCCGAGATCATAGAGGGTGTTGTGTGTAAGGAACCTTTAGATATAATAAAGTCTCTCCCAGACTTTGAGGGCAAAAGTGAAACATATTTGTCGTGGAGGAAAGCAGCTCATATCGCTTTTAAAGTTTTTGAAAAACACGAGGGCAGTTCAACATACTACCAAGCTCTTGGCATTATGCGAAATAAAATAAAAGGCTCGGCAAACACGGTGTTGGCTTCTTTCAATACACCGTTAAATTTTAAAGCAATGATCAGCCGTCTTGATTTTACATATGCCGACAAAAAACCGATCTACCTAATTGAACAAGAGCTATCCACATTAAGGCAGGGTGACATGACGCTTACCAAATTCTACGACGAGGTCGAAAAAAAATTGACCTTACTTACTAACAAGACGATAATGCCTTGGCGATGTCACTGAATGAAAAGTACAGGGTGGACGCGTTACGTGTGTTTATAACTGGAGTAAAGAAAACATTGAGCGATATTCTTTTTGCGAAAAGCCCAAAGGACAGCTCTTGCTTTAGCGCAAGAAGTCGAGTCTAACCATGAGCGTTACCAATTTGCCCTTAATTACTCGAGAAAATTAGAAGACAGAGGTCAGAGAACCGATCATAGACACAATGATAGGGATAAATCATGATGTATCTATGCGCACTATTCGAACGGGTCAAAATCAACTTAGGCAAGCACCATTTCCTACTCTGGGAAATGTTTGGCCACCTCCGCAACAAAATGTTTGGCCACCTCCGCAGCAAAATGTTTGGCCACCTCCGCAACAAAATGATTGGCCATCTGAACAAAAAAATACATGGCCAACACAAAATCAAAACGCATGGCAACCTTAACAACAGAACGCACGTCAGGCTCAGGCACAAGCTAATTATGCACAGACATCAAAAAGACCAAATAGTGGCACTGCAAGGTTTACAGGACCAAAACAACAAAGAATTAATCACTTAGCCCATAGGGAAGGTCAAGGAAGGGAAGAAGCCGACGATTATATCAGGAGGCTGAAGCGACGGTTGAAGACTTTGAAGACGAACTCACAGGTTATGATCATGTTAAATTTTTAGCCACAGGTCCCTGCTACCGTACATAGAGAGAAAGATAGCAGGGCGAACCATAAAACTTCTGATCGATACCGGGGCTTCAAAAAACTACATACAGCCAATCTCTGAACTAACATACACAACCCCGGTACAAAAAGAATTCACGGTCGCTACACGGTTGCGAAACCATAAAATATAAATGCTTTATTAAACTCTTTAATGCAGATGTTCCCTTCTTCATTCTCCCAGACCTTTCTAGTTTTGACGCCATAATAGGACTAGACTTACTGACGCAGACAAATGCAATCCGAGATTTTAAGACCAAAACTCTAAAAGTCAACAATGAAGTCGAGCCAATTAAATTTTTGAGGTGTAACAGCGTAAATTTATATTGGTGATATAAATGATATCGTGGTACCAAACCAGATATCCAATAAATTTCACACAATCCTTAGAGACCGAATGGCTGTCTTCGCAGAACCAGAAGAAGCACTGCCTTATAATACCAATATTATTGCTACAATACGTACCGAAGACGATCAACCCGTGTACTCGAAACTTTACCCGTACCAATTGGGCGTAGCAGATTTTGTAAATGAGGAGACAAAACATCTGTTAAAAGACGGAATTATCAGGCCCTCGACGTCACCCTACAATAATCCAGTTTGGGTAGTCGACAAGAAAGGTACAGATGAAAAGGGAAATACGAAAAAAAGGCTGGTCATTGATTTTAGGAAGCTTAACTTGAAGACGACAAGTACCCTATACCAAACGTAGTATCCATTCTGTCAAATTTGGGGAAAGCCAGGTTTTTTACAACCCTGGACCTTAAATCGGGATTCCATCAAATACTGCTGGCGGAAAAGGATAGGGAGAAAACAGCCTGCTCAATTGGAAATGGAAAATACGAGTTTTGCAGATTGCCGTTTGGGCTGAAAAATGCTCCAAGTATTTTTCAACGTGATATAGATGATGTTCTTAGATATCAAATAGGGAAGTCATGTTACGTTTACTTTGATGACGTAATAATTTTTTCGAAAGATATTGGGGACCACGTAAAAAACATTGCTTGGGTACTGGATAGACTGTTTGAGGCCAATATGAGGGTCTCTAAAGATAAATCTGTTTAGGTTAGCAAGCTATTACCGCTGCTTTATCAATGACTTCGCCTCGGTTGCTAGACCCCTGACTGACATTTTGAAGGGAGAAAACGGGAAAGTCTCCGCCAGCCAGTCTGAAAAGATTCCATTTACCTTTGATGAAAAACAATGTTTTGCTTTTGAGAAGCTTACGAATGTCCTTGTGTCTGAGAATGTAATGTTACTGCACCCCGATTACAAGAAACCCTTTGACTTAACTACAGACGCTTCGGCGCTTGGCCTGGGTGCAGTCCTTTCTCAGGATGGCAAGCCTATTACAATGACTTCGAGAACTTTACAGGATAGAGAGCTTCATTTCGCGACAAATGAGCGAGAACTTCTGGCCATCGTTTGGGCCTTAAATTCTCTAAGAAACTATCTGTATGGTGTCAAAGACTTAAAAATTTATACTGATCACCAACCATTAACATTCGTCGTATCTGATAGAAATCCCGCAACCCGCACTTTTGTTATTTTCGGGAGAAAGTCAAGGCATATCATTCAATTTTTAAACAAGGAAACTTTACTAGGGAGAATTCGTGATGTGATCAAGCAAGATGTTGTAAATTCACTACACTGCGAATTGCCCGTACTTGCTTTCATTCAAAACAATCTCGTAGATGAGTTCCCAGCAACAACTTTTCGACAAAAAAAATGGTCATCGACATTTATAATAACGCAGAACAAAAAGAAATAGTAGCTACGGAGCACAACAGAGCACACAGGGCAGCGCAGGAAAACGTTAAGCAAATACTTCAGTATTACTTTTTCCCTAAAATGTCACAATTAGCTGCTAGTTTCGTAGCTAACTGCTTGGTTTGTCAAAAAGCCAAATATGAACGCCATCCGCAAAAGCAAATCCTTGGAAGAACACCTATTCCTTCACACGTAGGCGAGACTTTGCATATTGATATTTTTTCCACGGACAGAAAACTTATTGACATGTATTGACAAATTTTCTAAATTTGCTATTGTGCAACCAATAGCTTCTCGTACAATAACCGATATAGAACCTGCAATAATGCAATTGATGAACTTCTATCCTCATTCAAAGACAATATTTTGTGACAATGAACCGTCTATAAATTCCGAGTCAATCAGGTCACTTCTATCAAATAGATTTAATGTTGAGATATCAAACGCACCACCACTCCATAGTACCTCAAATGGGCAGGTCGAGAGGTTCCACAGCACGCTTTTGGAAATAGCACGCTGCCTGAAACTTGAAAGAGGCATGACTGATACGGTCAACCTCATACTTTTGGCAACTATACAGTACAATAAAACAGTTCATTCAGTAACAGATAAAAGGCCGATAGACATCATTCATTCAATTTCTCCCGAATTTGCAAACGAAATCAAAGGAAAGGTTAAAGAAGCTCAGGAGATACAGCTAAGAAGAATAAACGAAACAAGACGAAACAGAACTTTTGAGAAACCGTTCTAGTCAAATTGAATAAACGTTTGGGAAACAAACTTACCCCACGATATAGGACAGAAACGATCGAAGCAGACCTTGGGACAACGGTCCTCATAAAAGGGAGGGTCGTTCATAAAGATAATTTACGTTAAGATCATTGATCACCAATCAATCGTTTAAATTCTTTAGTCTTTTTGTCTTTTGGGTTGACCACCGTCAAAAAAGCAGGCTACACGAATGCAGACTAAACAATGGCAACAAGGTTGGCAAACGTTTATTAATTAAACGTTTGACAAGTCTTACTATTTACTTCAACACAAATTAAAATAAACTTTGGTATAATTTTTTCGCGTCATCCTCTTTAGCATCATTTAAAGGTAGTTAATGAAATGCTACAGAACCAGAAAACAAATTTAATATAAATCGCTTTTATATTTTTTAATATATAAAATAATTTTTGAATTTACTAGTATTTAAAGCCTAAAATATCTAATATGTAGCATTTAAGAAGGATCTTCAATCTATAAACTTAAAAATCAGACATTACAAAGCCTCAACCAGGTTCTTGCGTTTAAGTGCTACAGCGCCGCAATGAATACTTTCTGCTATCAGCTGTTTAATGCAAGATGCTTACAAAAACTACGCTCCAGCGGTGTTGACTTCGACACGACCATCTCCAGGACCTCGCCTCCCACCTACAACTACGAGAATCAGCGATGAAATACGTTACCAATGCTATCCACAGAAACAGTTTCCAAATAGATCACCGTTCAAGTCGTCACGGCCAATTTTAAGAAGTCTTCGGACAGCCTTCGACTTAGAAAGGGAGGAGTTAACACAATCACCCGGCTGGCAAAATTAATAAAAACAAAAAAGGAAGCTAACTTCGGCTCACCGAAGTTTGTATACCCTTGCAGAGTTTAAACAAAAAATTAAAAACGAAATTCTGAAATAATAATTTGTTGCCAAATCTCAAATTTGATGGCAATTGTTTGAAACACGGCTAAGCTATGGTTTTTTTTATTTTCCTAATTGTTCCTATGGAAGCTATAGGATATAGTCAGCCGATTTTCATGAAATTAAAATTAAAATTCAGAAACACTAAAATATGGGTAACTATCAAATTTGGTGAAAATATGTTGAAAACTGACAAAGTTATGAATTTTTCTTTTATTTTCCTGATTGTTCCTATGGAAGCTATAGGATATAGTCAGCCGATTTTCATGAAATTAAAATCAAAATTCAGGAATAATAAAATATGGCTAAATATCAAATTTGGTGAAAATATGTTGAAAACTGACAAAGTTATGGTTTTTTCTTTTATTTTCCTGATTGCTCCTATGGAAGCTATGGGATATAGTCAGCCGATTTTCATGAAATTAAAATCAAAGTTCAGAAATACTAAAATATGGCTAAATATCAAATTTGGTGAAAATATGTGAAAAACTGACAAAGTTATAATTTTTTTTTGAAACGATATATCCATGGTCGTAGTTGCAAAGGAGTGCACCGCAGCGGAGGAAAAGGCCAACGCTATCAAGGCTGTAGAAACGTAGCTTTCGCACGCTAGCCTAGAGCTAGCGGGGCACAAGATGAAGGGGTTCTTCTTTCGACCCAGAAGTCGGTGGAAACGGCGGAGGTCAACGTCGGTGGATCAGAGGGGTATAAAATAGCTTGGTGTTCTCCTTAACACACGGCTCTCATTCAAGTACTCCAAAGTCCTAGAGGACCGTTCCGGAGGTATGGAAGAGGCAAAAGCTGCTGCAGCTCGCTAAGCCGTCATTTTCCTTCCGGCCTATCTGCGTCATCGAAACCATTGGCAAGGCTTTTGAGAGGATAATAGCAACAAGTCTGATTGCCGGTCAACGCTAAACGTCTTCGAGACTGTGAAGGATATAACAGAAAGGCAATTACCGGTTCGGTGAAAGGTTGGTTCCAAGAACTACTGTCTAGTGGTAACGCTAGACAACGCTGCAGACTGGAACCAAACGCTGAAGTCTCTCGTTGCCTTGAACATCCTAGGGTACCAGCGTTGTAACTTCCTAGTTGCTGCATGTGGTACCAATTTGATCCAAGACGGCTACAACGAGTCGAGCCATCCGAGTAGCGAGTGCGTTCCGTACCATTTCGGACGACGCAGTGCTGATGCTAGCCGGTCAAGTCTTACTGAGGGAGCTGGTCCACGAAAAGGCGTACATTCGTAATACGCTCCGCGGTTACCAAGGACCCGATGGTGTTGCCTCAACTCAACTGAAGAGAGCTGCAAAAAGAAGGAAATACTGGAGCTGGCAGGCCAGGTAGAATGCCTCTTCCAAATGTTGATAGATATACAGGCATCGAGGACTGGACGGAGCGGACTTTTACTTGTCTCATGTGTTGTGCGGCTGCTTCCGTAGCTACCTCAAAAGGTTTTGACACGACGAGAAATACTGCTGGCCGGAGTGCGGATCCGGGATAATTGAAGATGCTGAACACGTCATCTTTGAATGTCAAGTTTGTTTGACGAGGAGAGAGACGTGTTGGACGCGGTAGCAGGGTAGGCGATCAGGTGACGCTAATGCTAGCAGACTCAAGGATATGGGAAACGGAGCTAGGGAGGAAGAAGCGGACGGATTGATCGGCCTTCCTTGTATGAAGCATTGCTTTACGGCCGTACCGCACAATGCGGGCTTCTGCCCCGTCATGTCATAGCTCGGTCCTTATAATATATTAAGTAAAAGGTGTAAATAAATAAAAGGGAATACAAAAAAAAACACATGCACACACTGCCAGGTATTGGTAAAGGCAAGCAATGGGCAGGTGGCCACATTCCGAGCCTTGCTGGATTCAGGATCACAAATCAATCTGATCTCTGAACGAATGGCCTCCAAGCTCTCTCTGAAACTACACAATGCATCATTACGCATCGAGGGCATTGGAGGAAATCCGAAAACAAGTCGGGCCAGAGCAAATGTGCTCATGAAATCAATGAACAACGATTTTACTCAACAGGTAGAAGCCTTTGTTCTGCCGCATATCATAGCTGACCAACCAGCTCATGATTTGACTACATCCCACATACGCATTGCAAATAATGTCATCTTGGCCGATCCAAATTTTGACAAACCAGGAAGAATTGACATGCTTATCGGCGCAGAGCATTATTATTCTTTGCTACTGCCAAATCAAATGACGATAAGACCAGAAGGTCCAATCCTCCAGAATACAAAGCTGGGATGGATTGTGGCCGGAAGAATCTCTGCTGATCACGATCCAGCAGCACTGTGTGTGGCGGCAACCACTGAAGAGGAGGTTGACACGCTGTTAGAGCGATTTTGGACACTAGAAAATCTAGACACCAAAGATAAGGCTCGAGCGCCAGCTGAAGCACACTGCGAAGCTCATTTTGCAGCAAACCTACAATTCGCAATTGATGGGAAGTTCATTGTCAAGCTGCCATTTGCTGAGGAAACGACAGCCCTGGGGTCATCGCAGACAATAGCAACCAATAGGTTCTTGGCACTGGAGCGACGAACATCACCAGAAGTCTGAATACGAACGTCTCGGACACATGAAGCTGGTACCTCCCTCACACATACCATCGGATCATTACTTCATTCCACATCACTGTGTTTTGAAGCCCGAAAGCAGTACCACGAAACTGCGGGTAGTGTTCGATGCGTCCTGCAAAACGTCAAGTAATAAATCATTAAATGATATATTATATGCTGGACCCACGGTACAGAGCGAACTTTTCGCTATTCTGCTGCGATTCACACCCATAGATACGTATTTACCGCGGACATAGAGAAGATGTATCGCCAAGTATGGATGCATCCTGATAATCAGTTTCATCAGATGATCGTATGGCGAAAAAGGGCGTCAGATGATCTGAAATTCTACAGGCTAAAAACCGTCACATACGGTACCACATCAGCGCCATTCCTTGCTACAAAATGCTTGGACTATTTAGCAGAGAAGAATAAGAAACAGTTACCGCTTGGGTCAGCTATACTCAAGCATGATTTCTATGTGGACGACTGTCTCACAGGAGCAGACAGCATTCCAGAGGCAATCCAGATTCAGCAGGAATTGAACAAAATTCTGCTACCGTCCGGATTCAAGCTTCGGAAGTGGTGCTCAAACAACAAAGAAATACTGAGCAAAATTCCGCGAGAAGACATTGTACCCAACGTCAACTTAGATGAAACACTTCAGCATTACAGTGTTAAGACATTGGGATTAATTTGGATGCCTCAAAGGGATCAGTTGTGTGGGCGATCTCAAAAAAGCGAAGCCTCAACCATCACAAAACAGGTGGTCAGCTCAGAATCCTCACAAATATTCGATCCTCTGGGATTATTTGCTCCAGTGGTCGTCAAGGCGAAAATTTTCATGCAAACGCTTTGGGAATTAAAGATGGGCTGGGACGACGAGTTACCTCAGCACCTTCAACTGGACTGGAAAAACTATCGTTCTGATTTGCAAGCTCTAAATACCATGCAAATACCAAGGCATATATTTGAAGGAAGAGTGCCAGTCACGCAAGAGATGCACACGTTTGTGGATGCCTCGGAACGAGCATATGGAGCGGCAGTGTATATCCGAGCAACATACAAAAACAATCAAGTATCAGTTCGGCTGCTGTGCTCAAAATCGAGAGTGGCGCCATCCGCCAAGGAGACGTTACCGCGGCTAGAACTATGTGCCGCAGTCCTGGGAGCTGAATTGACCCATAGAGTCAGAAAGGACCTACGGTTGCCTGAGGAGAAGGCATTGGGTTACTTCTGGACTGACTCAACAGTAGTCCTTTCCTGGATAAATGCATCGGCCTCCTCATACCACACGTTTGTGGCCAATCGGATAGCAAAGATCCAAGCAGTGTCACATCAAGCACAATGGCGACATGTGTCATCCGCAAACAATCCAGCAGATGTATTGTCAAGAGGAATTGCCGCAAGCAAGTTGGCAGAACATAACCTGTGGCTATATGGCCCCCTGTTTCTGCACGGCTCTCGAGACAAATGGTCAAAAATACCGACCATTGATCCCATCGATCTGGAGCGTAAAATAAAGCAAGTCAGCTTGCCAGTCTGCCAGGATCAACTAGGAAGCGAGTTATACAATTGCAAGCACAGCAACTCCTTCCACAAATTGCAACGCATTGTAGCATATATGATGCGTTTTTGTCGTAAGCAGAACCGATCTCCAACGACCACACTAAGTGCAGGCGAGCTGGCTCAGGCCAAACATCAAATCTTGCTCCCGTACAATTTTACGATTGTGAAAATGCTGCTACGAGAAATGCATGAGGAAAACATGCATTGCGGGGCACAAGCATTGAGGGCCATAGCCAGACAACAGTACTGGGTTCTGAATGACAAGACGATGGCCAGGAGCATCATCCACAATTGCGTCAAATGCACAAGAGCACGGCCCAAATTAATGCATCAAATCATGGGTAACTTGCCAGCGGATCGAGTAACACAAGCGCGGCCGTTCTCCAATTCAGGAGTCGACTATTGCGGCCCCTTTTTGGATTCACCACAAAATCCGTGGAAAACGGCCAGATAAAGCATACATTGCAGTATTCTGCTGTTTCGCAACAAAGGCAGTACATCTGGAGTTAGTAAGCGATCTAACAACGGACGCATTCCTAGCCGCTCTCCGGCGTTTCTTGGGCCGACGAGGAAAGTGTCGGACCATTCACTGTGATAACGCCACGAACTTTGTTGGTGCCAACAACCAGTTAAAAATACTGGAGGAAACAATTTTCACAGAGCAAGCCCAGAGCAGGATCGTAAATCAATGCAATAAGCAGCAGGTGGAGTTCAAGTTCATCCCACCGCGAGCACCGTCGTTTGGCGGATTATGGGAGGCTGCTGTAAAATCTGCGATAAGGCTGCTAGTATCAGTCACGGCCACAGCATCTTTAACATTTGAAGAGCTCAACACGGTGGTCATTGAGGTCGAGGCGATACTCAATTCAAGACCCCTCACCCCGATGTCAGCAGATCCAACAGATACTGCAGCGCTCACACCAGGCCATTTCTTAATTGGCGAACCTTTAGTGGCACCGCCCGATGCAAATCTTGCCCGACCAGAAAAATCACTGTGTTTTGAAGCCCGAAAGCAGTACCACGAAACTGCGGGTAGTGTTCGATGCGTCCTGCAAAACGTCAAGTAATAAATCATTAAATGATATATTATATGCTGGACCCACGGTACAGAGCGAACTTTTCGCTATTCTGCTGCGATTCACACCCATAGATACGTATTTACCGCGGACATAGAGAAGATGTATCGCCAAGTATGGATGCATCCTGATAATCAGTTTCATCAGATGATCGTATGGCGAAAAAGGGCGTCAGATGATCTGAAATTCTACAGGCTAAAAACCGTCACATACGGTACCACATCAGCTCCATTCCTTGCTACAAAATGCTTGGACTATTTAGCAGAGAAGAATAAGAAACAGTTACCGCTTGGGTCAGCTATACTCAAGCATGATTTCTATGTGGACGACTGTCTCACAGGAGCAGACAGCATTCCAGAGGCAATCCAGATTCAGCAGGAATTGAACAAAATTCTGCTACCGTCCGGATTCAAGCTTCGGAAGTGGTGCTCAAACAACAAAGAAATACTGAGCAAAATTCCGCGAGAAGACATTGTACCCAACGTCAACTTAGATGAAACACTTCAGCATTACAGTGTTAAGACATTGGGATTAATTTGGATGCCTCAAAGGGATCAGTTGTGTGGGCGATCTCAAAAAAGCGAAGCCTCAACCATCACAAAACAGGTGGTCAGCTCAGAATCCTCACAAATATTCGATCCTCTGGGATTATTTGCTCCAGTGGTCGTCAAGGCGAAAATTTTCATGCAAACGCTTTGGGAATTAAAGATGGGCTGGGACGACGAGTTACCTCAGCACCTTCAACTGGACTGGAAAAACTATCGTTCTGATTTGCAAGCTCTAAATACCATGCAAATACCAAGGCATATATTTGAAGGAAGAGTGCCAGTCACGCAAGAGATGCACACGTTTGTGGATGCCTCGGAACGAGCATATGGAGCGGCAGTGTATATCCGAGCAACATACAAAAACAATCAAGTATCAGTTCGGCTGCTGTGCTCAAAATCGAGAGTGGCGCCATCCGCCAAGGAGACGTTACCGCGGCTAGAACTATGTGCCGCAGTCCTGGGAGCTGAATTGACCCATAGAGTCAGAAAGGACCTACGGTTGCCTGAGGAGAAGGCATTGGGTTACTTCTGGACTGACTCAACAGTAGTCCTTTCCTGGATAAATGCATCGGCCTCCTCATACCACACGTTTGTGGCCAATCGGATAGCAAAGATCCAAGCAGTGTCACATCAAGCACAATGGCGACATGTGTCATCCGCAAACAATCCAGCAGATGTATTGTCAAGAGGAATTGCCGCAAGCAAGTTGGCAGAACATAACCTGTGGCTATATGGCCCCCTGTTTCTGCACGGCTCTCGAGACAAATGGTCAAAAATACCGACCATTGATCCCATCGATCTGGAGCGTAAAATAAAGCAAGTCAGCTTGCCAGTCTGCCAGGATCAACTAGGAAGCGAGTTATACAATTGCAAGCACAGCAACTCCTTCCACAAATTGCAACGCATTGTAGCATATATGATGCGTTTTTGTCGTAAGCAGAACCGATCTCCAACGACCACACTAAGTGCAGGCGAGCTGGCTCAGGCTAGAACAATCATCTTCAGCACGATTCAAAAAACTGAATTCAGTGCTGAGTATAAACAGCTTCGCATCCACAAAGCAGTGGACAAGAAAAGCTCAGTCATATCGTTGTCTCCAATAATAGGAACTGATGCACTCATTAGAGTCGGAGGCAGATTGGAAGAATCCAACCTTCCATATGCTGCCAAACATCAAATCTTGCTCCCGTACAATTTTACGATTGTGAAAATGCTGCTACGAGAAATGCATGAGGAAAACATGCATTGCGGGGCACAAGCATTGAGGGCCATAGCCAGACAACAGTACTGGGTTCTGAATGACAAGACGATGGCCAGGAGCATCATCCACAATTGCGTCAAATGCACAAGAGCACGGCCCAAATTAATGCATCAAATCATGGGTAACTTGCCAGCGGATCGAGTAACACAAGCGCGGCCGTTCTCCAATTCAGGAGTCGACTATTGCGGCCCCTTTTTGGATTCACCACAAAATCCGTGGAAAACGGCCAGATAAAGCATACATTGCAGTATTCTGCTGTTTCGCAACAAAGGCAGTACATCTGGAGTTAGTAAGCGATCTAACAACGGACGCATTCCTAGCCGCTCTCCGGCGTTTCTTGGGCCGACGAGGAAAGTGTCGGACCATTCACTGTGATAACGCCACGAACTTTGTTGGTGCCAACAACCAGTTAAAAATACTGGAGGAAACAATTTTCACAGAGCAAGCCCAGAGCAGGATCGTAAATCAATGCAATAAGCAGCAGGTGGAGTTCAAGTTCATCCCACCGCGAGCACCGTCGTTTGGCGGATTATGGGAGGCTGCTGTAAAATCTGCGATAAGGCTGCTAGTATCAGTCACGGCCACAGCATCTTTAACATTTGAAGAGCTCAACACGGTGGTCATTGAGGTCGAGGCGATACTCAATTCAAGACCCCTCACCCCGATGTCAGCAGATCCAACAGATACTGCAGCGCTCACACCAGGCCATTTCTTAATTGGCGAACCTTTAGTGGCACCGCCCGATGCAAATCTTGCCCGACCAGAAAAATCACTGTGTTTTGAAGCCCGAAAGCAGTACCACGAAACTGCGGGTAGTGTTCGATGCGTCCTGCAAAACGTCAAGTAATAAATCATTAAATGATATATTATATGCTGGACCCACGGTACAGAGCGAACTTTTCGCTATTCTGCTGCGATTCACACCCATAGATACGTATTTACCGCGGACATAGAGAAGATGTATCGCCAAGTATGGATGCATCCTGATAATCAGTTTCATCAGATGATCGTATGGCGAAAAAGGGCGTCAGATGATCTGAAATTCTACAGGCTAAAAACCGTCACATACGGTACCACATCAGCTCCATTCCTTGCTACAAAATGCTTGGACTATTTAGCAGAGAAGAATAAGAAACAGTTACCGCTTGGGTCAGCTATACTCAAGCATGATTTCTATGTGGACGACTGTCTCACAGGAGCAGACAGCATTCCAGAGGCAATCCAGATTCAGCAGGAATTGAACAAAATTCTGCTACCGTCCGGATTCAAGCTTCGGAAGTGGTGCTCAAACAACAAAGAAATACTGAGCAAAATTCCGCGAGAAGACATTGTACCCAACGTCAACTTAGATGAAACACTTCAGCATTACAGTGTTAAGACATTGGGATTAATTTGGATGCCTCAAAGGGATCAGTTGTGTGGGCGATCTCAAAAAAGCGAAGCCTCAACCATCACAAAACAGGTGGTCAGCTCAGAATCCTCACAAATATTCGATCCTCTGGGATTATTTGCTCCAGTGGTCGTCAAGGCGAAAATTTTCATGCAAACGCTTTGGGAATTAAAGATGGGCTGGGACGACGAGTTACCTCAGCACCTTCAACTGGACTGGAAAAACTATCGTTCTGATTTGCAAGCTCTAAATACCATGCAAATACCAAGGCATATATTTGAAGGAAGAGTGCCAGTCACGCAAGAGATGCACACGTTTGTGGATGCCTCGGAACGAGCATATGGAGCGGCAGTGTATATCCGAGCAACATACAAAAACAATCAAGTATCAGTTCGGCTGCTGTGCTCAAAATCGAGAGTGGCGCCATCCGCCAAGGAGACGTTACCGCGGCTAGAACTATGTGCCGCAGTCCTGGGAGCTGAATTGACCCATAGAGTCAGAAAGGACCTACGGTTGCCTGAGGAGAAGGCATTGGGTTACTTCTGGACTGACTCAACAGTAGTCCTTTCCTGGATAAATGCATCGGCCTCCTCATACCACACGTTTGTGGCCAATCGGATAGCAAAGATCCAAGCAGTGTCACATCAAGCACAATGGCGACATGTGTCATCCGCAAACAATCCAGCAGATGTATTGTCAAGAGGAATTGCCGCAAGCAAGTTGGCAGAACATAACCTGTGGCTATATGGCCCCCTGTTTCTGCACGGCTCTCGAGACAAATGGTCAAAAATACCGACCATTGATCCCATCGATCTGGAGCGTAAAATAAAGCAAGTCAGCTTGCCAGTCTGCCAGGATCAACTAGGAAGCGAGTTATACAATTGCAAGCACAGCAACTCCTTCCACAAATTGCAACGCATTGTAGCATATATGATGCGTTTTTGTCGTAAGCAGAACCGATCTCCAACGACCACACTAAGTGCAGGCGAGCTGGCTCAGGCCAAACATCAAATCTTGCTCCCGTACAATTTTACGATTGTGAAAATGCTGCTACGAGAAATGCATGAGGAAAACATGCATTGCGGGGCACAAGCATTGAGGGCCATAGCCAGACAACAGTACTGGGTTCTGAATGACAAGACGATGGCCAGGAGCATCATCCACAATTGCGTCAAATGCACAAGAGCACGGCCCAAATTAATGCATCAAATCATGGGTAACTTGCCAGCGGATCGAGTAACACAAGCGCGGCCGTTCTCCAATTCAGGAGTCGACTATTGCGGCCCCTTTTTGGATTCACCACAAAATCCGTGGAAAACGGCCAGATAAAGCATACATTGCAGTATTCTGCTGTTTCGCAACAAAGGCAGTACATCTGGAGTTAGTAAGCGATCTAACAACGGACGCATTCCTAGCCGCTCTCCGGCGTTTCTTGGGCCGACGAGGAAAGTGTCGGACCATTCACTGTGATAACGCCACGAACTTTGTTGGTGCCAACAACCAGTTAAAAATACTGGAGGAAACAATTTTCACAGAGCAAGCCCAGAGCAGGATCGTAAATCAATGCAATAAGCAGCAGGTGGAGTTCAAGTTCATCCCACCGCGAGCACCGTCGTTTGGCGGATTATGGGAGGCTGCTGTAAAATCTGCGATAAGGCTGCTAGTATCAGTCACGGCCACAGCATCTTTAACATTTGAAGAGCTCAACACGGTGGTCATTGAGGTCGAGGCGATACTCAATTCAAGACCCCTCACCCCGATGTCAGCAGATCCAACAGATACTGCAGCGCTCACACCAGGCCATTTCTTAATTGGCGAACCTTTAGTGGCACCGCCCGATGCAAATCTTGCCCGACCAGAAAAATCACTGTGTTTTGAAGCCCGAAAGCAGTACCACAAAACTGCGGGTAGTGTTCGATGCGTCCTGCAAAACGTCAAGTAATAAATCATTAAATGATATATTATATGCTGGACCCACGGTACAGAGCGAACTTTTCGCTATTCTGCTGCGATTCACACCCATAGATACGTATTTACCGCGGACATAGAGAAGATGTATCGCCAAGTATGGATGCATCCTGATAATCAGTTTCATCAGATGATCGTATGGCGAAAAAGGGCGTCAGATGATCTGAAATTCTACAGGCTAAAAACCGTCACATACGGTACCACATCAGCTCCATTCCTTGCTACAAAATGCTTGGACTATTTAGCAGAGAAGAATAAGAAACAGTTACCGCTTGGGTCAGCTATACTCAAGCATGATTTCTATGTGGACGACTGTCTCACAGGAGCAGACAGCATTCCAGAGGCAATCCAGATTCAGCAGGAATTGAACAAAATTCTGCTACCGTCCGGATTCAAGCTTCGGAAGTGGTGCTCAAACAACAAAGAAATACTGAGCAAAATTCCGCGAGAAGACATTGTACCCAACGTCAACTTAGATGAAACACTTCAGCATTACAGTGTTAAGACATTGGGATTAATTTGGATGCCTCAAAGGGATCAGTTGTGTGGGCGATCTCAAAAAAGCGAAGCCTCAACCATCACAAAACAGGTGGTCAGCTCAGAATCCTCACAAATATTCGATCCTCTGGGATTATTTGCTCCAGTGGTCGTCAAGGCGAAAATTTTCATGCAAACGCTTTGGGAATTAAAGATGGGCTGGGACGACGAGTTACCTCAGCACCTTCAACTGGACTGGAAAAACTATCGTTCTGATTTGCAAGCTCTAAATACCATGCAAATACCAAGGCATATATTTGAAGGAAGAGTGCCAGTCACGCAAGAGATGCACACGTTTGTGGATGCCTCGGAACGAGCATATGGAGCGGCAGTGTATATCCGAGCAACATACAAAAACAATCAAGTATCAGTTCGGCTGCTGTGCTCAAAATCGAGAGTGGCGCCATCCGCCAAGGAGACGTTACCGCGGCTAGAACTATGTGCCGCAGTCCTGGGAGCTGAATTGACCCATAGAGTCAGAAAGGACCTACGGTTGCCTGAGGAGAAGGCATTGGGTTACTTCTGGACTGACTCAACAGTAGTCCTTTCCTGGATAAATGCATCGGCCTCCTCATACCACACGTTTGTGGCCAATCGGATAGCAAAGATCCAAGCAGTGTCACATCAAGCACAATGGCGACATGTGTCATCCGCAAACAATCCAGCAGATGTATTGTCAAGAGGAATTGCCGCAAGCAAGTTGGCAGAACATAACCTGTGGCTATATGGCCCCCTGTTTCTGCACGGCTCTCGAGACAAATGGTCAAAAATACCGACCATTGATCCCATCGATCTGGAGCGTAAAATAAAGCAAGTCAGCTTGCCAGTCTGCCAGGATCAACTAGGAAGCGAGTTATACAATTGCAAGCACAGCAACTCCTTCCACAAATTGCAACGCATTGTAGCATATATGATGCGTTTTTGTCGTAAGCAGAACCGATCTCCAACGACCACACTAAGTGCAGGCGAGCTGGCTCAGGCTAGAACAATCATCTTCAGCACGATTCAAAAAACTGAATTCAGTGCTGAGTATAAACAGCTTCGCATCCACAAAGCAGTGGACAAGAAAAGCTCAGTCATATCGTTGTCTCCAATAATAGGAACTGATGCACTCATTAGAGTCGGAGGCAGATTGGAAGAATCCAACCTTCCATATGCTGCCAAACATCAAATCTTGCTCCCGTACAATTTTACGATTGTGAAAATGCTGCTACGAGAAATGCATGAGGAAAACATGCATTGCGGGGCACAAGCATTGAGGGCCATAGCCAGACAACAGTACTGGGTTCTGAATGACAAGACGATGGCCAGGAGCATCATCCACAATTGCGTCAAATGCACAAGAGCACGGCCCAAATTAATGCATCAAATCATGGGTAACTTGCCAGCGGATCGAGTAACACAAGCGCGGCCGTTCTCCAATTCAGGAGTCGACTATTGCGGCCCCTTTTTGGATTCACCACAAAATCCGTGGAAAACGGCCAGATAAAGCATACATTGCAGTATTCTGCTGTTTCGCAACAAAGGCAGTACATCTGGAGTTAGTAAGCGATCTAACAACGGACGCATTCCTAGCCGCTCTCCGGCGTTTCTTGGGCCGACGAGGAAAGTGTCGGACCATTCACTGTGATAACGCCACGAACTTTGTTGGTGCCAACAACCAGTTAAAAATACTGGAGGAAACAATTTTCACAGAGCAAGCCCAGAGCAGGATCGTAAATCAATGCAATAAGCAGCAGGTGGAGTTCAAGTTCATCCCACCGCGAGCACCGTCGTTTGGCGGATTATGGGAGGCTGCTGTAAAATCTGCGATAAGGCTGCTAGTATCAGTCACGGCCACAGCATCTTTAACATTTGAAGAGCTCAACACGGTGGTCATTGAGGTCGAGGCGATACTCAATTCAAGACCCCTCACCCCGATGTCAGCAGATCCAACAGATACTGCAGCGCTCACACCAGGCCATTTCTTAATTGGCGAACCTTTAGTGGCACCGCCCGATGCAAATCTTGCCCGACCAGAAAAATCGTTGGTCAGAAGATGGGAACTTGTGTCCAGACTCAAACAATCATTCTGGAATCAGTGGTCCACGGAATACCTACAAGAGCTCCAGATGCGCACCAAGTGGAAGACTATGGCTCAGAATGTCGAGGAAGGATTGCTAGTGCTGGTAAAGGAAGACAACGTACCGGTAATGAGCTGGCCAATGGGATGGATAGTGAAGACATATCCAGGCAAGGATAACCAAATACGGGTCGTAGATGTAAAGACCGCATCAGGAATCTACAAAAGGGCAGTCACTCGTCTAGCACCACTGATAACAGAAGAAGTAGCCACAAAACGGCCGCACAGCAGCAGCACGGACACAGCGCAGGCAGAAGAGAGCCCTGCGCAAAAAAGGAAAGCATCATTTCCAATCCTCCCAACATTACTAGCAATGCTACTGATCCTTCCGTTAGCGATGGGACAGGCATTCAACATAACGCCATTTGCAAGCCAGCCAGGAATATTCTACGAACGGCTCGGCACATCCAGAATGGCAATCTCGGAATGGAAAATAATTGTATATTACGATTTGAAACCATATTGGAGCGACATAGGAATCTTGGCCAACGGGATATCGGAGCTAAAACACAAATGTTCAGAACTACGGAACATCAACGCTTGTAGATCAGTGTCTGAGCATTTCCAAAATGTGTACAGCGAACTACAATCAGGAAATGAATTGATCCATCATTTTCGGCAGCGAAGAGCACCACTGGATATAGTTGGAAATGTAGCGAGCTCACTATTCTGCGTTTTAGACTCAAGATACGCCGATGACATGTCCAAGGTGATCAAGGAGGTCAAATCCAATGAAGACGTACTAATGATGCTCTTGAAAAACCAGACATCAATCTTGGATGCGACAATAAACATAGTCAGGACGAGCAGCTCAGCCACTAACGAGCGGATTAAGACACTAGAGAACCAAATAGGTACAATTAATCTGGAAAGGGGAAAGTACCAAGGCGAGCACTTACAACAAGCATTCATGAGTCTGACAGCTCAATTAACTCTAGTGGCAACCGGATTGCAGCGAATGCAAAGTGAGATAGCTAATGTTCTCACTGACGTGCGCCATCGTACCATCAGTCCTATACTAGTGTCTCCCAAGCAACTGAGGGAGCAACTAGATCAGATTCGGGAGCACATTCCACCGGATCAACTTCTTCCGGTAGCATCGGCTGAGGTGATCCAGCTGTATAAAATTATGCATGCCGAAGGGACCACAACGAGCAACCACGTCGTTTTCAAAATATCGCTGCCACTGGTGTCTGTAACAAAACAGGAGATATTCAGCATCATGGCGATCCCGATGTGGAAGGCCGGAAGCTGGCAACGATTCTGGCTACAAACGGAAATCATACCCGTCAATGCCCATAGAGATCAGTTCATGGGATTGACCAAGGAGGAGTTCAATCAGTGTCTAGAGCTGCCACACGACGAACACATCTGTTTCAACCACCAAGCCACATTCAGCGTGGAAAACCGGTGTGAATTCCAGCTGTTCAACAATAAGACGGAAACTATCTGCGAGGTCTCTCAGTCGAGGGCCGAGTTGTGGTGGTCAGCAACACGTCAGCGAAACAGATGGATGTTTGCCACACGCAGGAAAATTGAACTTCAAGCGGTGTGCAGCGGAACATCGTTCACAATCCAACTCAACGGAACGGGCTTACTATCACTGGCCCCAGGCTGCACTGCACGCAATTCAAAAATTAGCGTGAGCACATTCAGCACCGTAGTCAGCGAAACAAGGGCGGCATATGTTCGTTTTGGTAACATCACAAGGATGGACTTTAAGAACACACCTGAGCCACTGCAAGGAACGGCAGCCTAGGAAGTCAACTTGGAGGAACTGGGCGCTTTGCAGCTCCAACTGGCCAAACTAAAAGAAACCACATGGAAAAATCAAATCAACACTCCACAGCACCATCAAATAGCTGCTTATGTGGCCTTAGCAATGGCAATGTTATTAGGCATTGCATGGGTTTTCAGACGAACGATCGGCAAATGGACACCAACATGCCGGAAACCCGAAGCCCGGCAGAACGTGGAAGAACCACAACCAGAACCTACCCCACGAAGGTTCTTGTTCGACGTAATTGAAGGTTGAACACTTGCTCAACGGCCGGGAGAATGTTCAGTCGCAGCAGTATGTAGTCATAAGTAATAATATTTCAGAACACAATACACGTTATGTAACAACTCTTCGTCACAGTGACCTGCATTTATCGTAAATAAAGTATCATTTCCCAGGTCAAGCGAATATGCATGGTCAACTGAGACGAGGAAATGGACTGGGGCAATAGTCTCAGGTCGCAACACAACCCACATTCACAAGTAACCGCACACTTTTCTTATACGTTATTTCTGTTAGCATAAGCATTTGTGTACCTATATATATTGTTTAAGTTTCATTAATAAAGCCAGTAAGAGTTCTAACGCCAACCTGAGAGCTTTTATTCATGCTATTCCCTTAGAACAATTCATGCACTCACACACTTCATACACGTCCAACTAGTTCTAAGTGCTAGTTGCGGCAAAAAAACAGGCAAATAGTTTATGCACTATTTGCCAGGCATCTAAGCCTTCTTACACTTTACACATATCATCGAACGCGCGCATAAACTGCCATATACATACACACTCATTGCCGTACACAACATGCAACCCATAGCTCGCGCACAAACACAGTCATACATACACATTCAACCACATCACGTACACACCACCCACACGGCGAAAAGACCGATTAATGTTACAATTGTATCATCTGTGAGGGATCCTTCTGCACCCCCACGACGCATGTACATATTGTCGTAGGTTAGACATAAGTAAGGGGTAGAGACGCGGAAGAAGACCTATGAAGGGTATATAGCAGGGTTCGTAAATAAAAATTATCGGTCAAATTTTGAAATGATAAAATCAACCACATAGAATCGACTTAAAAAAAAAATTCCTGTGAATTCTTGTTGTCTAATCTATCCAACTTCGGTATTATTATTTATTTTAGGAGTTTTATTATATATATCATTAAAAATGTTTAAAATTGAGTAATATTATATTAATCTATAAGAATTATTATTTTTGACCAAAAATATAAAAGTCTATACATAATCATTATTTATAAACAAAAAAATAAAAATCAGTAACAATTATTATTTTTGATCTAATAAAATAAAACTCAAACATAATAATTATTTTCGATTATATATATATTATTATATATTATTATATACTATATTGTTAGGATAGGAGGGGCTTATCACCATTTTTGACATGGCCGGGTACCAACGACGCACAGTGGCGCCTCTTGAACAAAAGTCGTGGCTAAAATCAAAAAGTCATAGTCGCAAAAATGATTTAGATCGACAGAGAATTTCACGATTCCAAATCCGTTGAAAAAATAATTTTTGTAAAAGATATGAGCATTCAAAGTTTAACAAGAAAGGAAGCTAACTTCAGCTCACCGAAGTTTGTATACCCTTGCAGAGTTTAAACAAAAAATTAAAAACGAAATTCTGAAATAATAATTTGTTGCCAAATCTCAAATTTGATGGCAATGGTTTGAAACACGGCTAAGCTATGTTTTTTTTATTTTCTTGATTGTTCCTATGGAAGCTATAGGATATAGTCAGCCGATTTTCATGAAATTAAAATCAAAATTCAGAAATACTAAAATATGGCTAAATATCAAATTTGGTGAAAATATGTTGAAAACTGACAAAGTTATGGTTTTTTCTTTTATTTTCCTGATTGTTCCTATGGAAGCTATAGGATATAGTCAGCCGATTTTCATGAAATTAAAATCAAAATTCAGAAATACTAAAATATGGCTAAATATCAAATTTGGTGAAAATATGTTGAAATCTGACAAAGTTATGGTTTTTTCTTTTATTTTCCTGATTGTTCCTATGGAAGCTATGGGGTATAGTCGTCCGATTTTCATGAAATTAAAATCGAAATTCAGGAATACTAAAATATGGCTAAATATCAAATTTGGTGAAAATATGTTGAAAACTGACAAAGTTATGAATTTTTCTTTTATTTTCCTGATTGCTCCTATGGAAGCTATAGGATATAGTCTGCCGATTTTCATGAAATTAAAATCAAAATTCAGAAATACTAAAATATGGCTAAATATCAAATTTGGTGAAAATATGTGAAAAACTGACAAAGTTATAATTTTTTTTGAAAATTTTTCGGATCGTTCCTATGTCAGCTATATGATATAGTCGTCCGATCCGGCCCGTTCCGACATATGTACGAGTGAGAGTATATAGAAGCCTAACTGCAAAGTTTCATTCAGATAGCTTTAAAACTGAGGGACTAGTTTGCGTAGAAACGGACAGACGGACAGACGGACATGGCGAGATCGACTCGGCTGTTGATCCTGATCTAGAATATATATACTTTATAGGGTCGGAGATGCTTCCTTCACTGCCCAGAGCACCCAGAGCAGGATCGTAAATCAATGAAATAAGCAGCAGGTGGAGTTCAAGTTCATTCCACCGCCAGCACCGTCGTTTGGCGGATTATGGGAGGCTGCTGTAAAATCAGCGAAAAGGCTGCTAGTATCAGTCACGGCCACAGCATCTTTAACATTTGAAGAGCTCAACACGGTGGTCATTGAGGTCGAGGCGATACTCAATTCAAGACCCCTCACCCCGATGTCAGCAGATCCAACAGATACTGCAGCGCTCACACCAGGCCATTTCTTAATTGGCGAACCTTTAGTGGCACCGCCCGATGCAAATCTTGCCCGACCAGAAAAATCGTTGGTCAGAAGATGGGAACTTGTGTCCAGACTCAAACAATCATTCTGGAATCAGTGGTCCACGGAATACCTACAAGAGCTCCAGATGCGCACCAAGTGGAAGACTATGGCTCAGAATGTCGAGGAAGGATTGCTAGTGCTGGTAAAGGAAGACAACGTACCGGTAATGAGCTGGCCAATGGGATGGATAGTGAAGACATATCCAGGCAAGGATAACCAAATACGGGTCGTAGATGTAAAGACCGCATCAGGAATCTACAAAAGGGCAGTCACTCGTCTAGCACCACTGATAACAGAAGAAGTAGCCACAAAACGGCCGCACAGCAGCAGCACGGACACAGCGCAGGCAGAAGAGAGCCCTGCGCAAAAAAGGAAAGCATCATTTCCAATCCTCCCAACATTACTAGCAAAGCTACTGATCCTTCCGTTAGCGATGGGACAGGCATTCAACATAACGCCATTTGCAAGCCAGCTAGCTACCTCAAAAGGTTTTGACACGACGAGAAAGACTGCTGGCCGGAGTGCGGATCCGGGATAATTGAAGATGCTGAACACGTCATCTTTGAATGTCAAGTTTGTTTGACGAGGAGAGAGACGTGTTGGACGCGGTAGCAGGGTAGGCGATCAGGTGACGCTAATGCTAGCAGACTCAAGGATATGGGAAACGGAGTTAGGGAGGAAGAAGCGGACGGATTGATCGGCCTTCCTTGTATGAAGCATTGCTTTACGGCCGTACCGCACAATGCGGGCTTCTGCCCCGTCATGTCATAGCTCGGTCCTTATAATATATTAAGTAAAAGGTGTAAATAAATAAAAGGGAATACAAAAAAAAAACACATGCACACACTGCCAGGTATTGGTAAAGGCAAGCAATGGGCAGGTGGCCACATTCCGAGCCTTGCTGGATTCAGGATCACAAATCAATCTGATCTCTGAACGAATGGCCTCCAAGCTCTCTCTGAAACTACACAATGCATCATTACGCATCGAGGGCATTGGAGGAAATCCGAAAACAAGTCGGGCCAGAGCAAATGTGCTCATGAAATCAATGAACAACGATTTTACTCAACAGGTAGAAGCCTTTGTTCTGCCGCATATCATAGCTGACCAACCAGCTCATGATTTGACTACATCCCACATACGCATTGCAAATAATGTCATCTTGGCCGATCCAAATTTTGACAAACCAGGAAGAATTGACATGCTTATCGGCGCAGAGCATTATTATTCTTTGCTACTGCCAAATCAAATGACGATAAGACCAGAAGGTCCAATCCTCCAGAATACAAAGCTGGGATGGATTGTGGCCGGAAGAATCTCTGCTGATCACGATTCAGCAGCACTGTGTGCGGCGGCAACCACTGAAGAGGAGGTTGACACGCTGTTAGAGCGATTTTGGACACTAGAAAATCTAGACACCAAAGATAAGGCTCGAGCGCCAGCTGAAGCACACTGCGAAGCTCATTTTGCAGCAAACCTACAATTCGCAATTGATGGGAAGTTCATTGTCAAGCTGCCATTTGCTGAGGAAACGACAGCCCTGGGGTCATCGCAGACAATAGCATCCAATAGGTTCTTGGCACTGGAGCGACGAACATCACCAGAAGTCTGAATACGAACGTCTCGGACACATGAAGCTGGTACCTCCCTCACACATACCATCGGATCATTACTTCATTCCACATCACTGTGTTTTGAAGCCCGAAAGCAGTACCACGAAACTGCGGGTAGTGTTCGATGCGTCCTGCAAAACGTCAAGTAATAAATCATTAAATGATATATTATATGCTGGACCCACGGTACAGAGCGAACTTTTCGCTATTCTGCTGCGATTCACACCCATAGATACGTATTTACCGCGGACATAGAGAAGATGTATCGCCAAGTATGGATGCATCCTGATAATCAGTTTCATCAGATGATCGTATGGCGAAAAAGGGCGTCAGATGATCTGAAATTCTACAGGCTAAAAACCGTCACATACGGTACCACATCAGCGCCATTCCTTGCTACAAAATGCTTGGACTATTTAGCAGAGAAGAATAAGAAACAGTTACCGCTTGGGTCAGCTATACTCAAGCATGATTTCTATGTGGACGACTGTCTCACAGGAGCAGACAGCATTCCAGAGGCAATCCAGATTCAGCAGGAATTGAACAAAATTCTGCTACCGTCCGGATTCAAGCTTCGGAAAAATCGTTGGTCAGAAGATGGGAACTTGTGTCCAGACTCAAACAATCATTCTGGAATCAGTGGTCCACGGAATACCTACAAGAGCTCCAGATGCGCACCAAGTGGAAGACTATGGCTCAGAATGTCGAGGAAGGATTGCTAGTGCTGGTAAAGGAAGACAACGTACCGGTAATGAGCTGGCCAATGGGACGGATAGTGAAGACATATCCAGGCAAGGATAACCAAATACGGGTCGTAGATGTAAAGACCGCATCAGGAATCTACAAAAGGGCAGTCACTCGTCTAGCACCACTGATAACAGAAGAAGTAGCCACAAAACGGCCGCACAGCAGCAGCACGGACACAGCGCAGGCAGAAGAGAGCCCTGCGCAAAAAAGGAAAGCATCATTTCCAATCCTCCCAACATTACTAGCAATGCTACTGATCCTTCCGTTAGCGATGGGACAGGCATTCAACATAACGCCATTTGCAAGCCAGCCAGGAATATTCTACGAACGGCTCGGCACATCCAGAATGGCAATCTCGGAATGGAAAATAATTGTATATTACGATTTGAAACCATATTGGAGCGACATAGGAATCTTGGCCAACGGGATATCGGAGCTAAAACACAAATGTTCAGAACTACGGAACATCAACGCTTGTAGATCAGTGTCTGAGCATTTCCAAAATGTGTACAGCGAACTACAATCAGGAAATGAATTGATCCATCATTTTCGGCAGCGAAGAGCACCACTGGACATAGTT
The DNA here is from genome assembly GCA_035045905.1 of Drosophila anomelani. NCBI lineage: Eukaryota > Metazoa > Arthropoda > Insecta > Diptera > Drosophilidae > Drosophila > Drosophila anomelani. The sequence goes on along the minus strand of JAWNOO010000028.1, from coordinate 116,711 downwards.
GGAAATGTAGCGAGCTCACTATTCTGCGTTTTAGACTCAAGATACGCCGATGACATCTCCAAGGTGATCAAGGAGGTCAAATCCAATGAAGACGTACTAATGATGCTCTTGAAAAACCAGACATCAATCTTGGATGCGACAATAAACATAGTCAGGACAAGCAGCTCAGCCACTAACGAGCGGATCAAGACACTAGAGAACCAAATAGGTACAATTAATCTGGAAAGGTGAAAGTACCAAGGCGAGCACTTACAACAAGCATTCATGAGTCTGACAGCTCAATTAACTCTAGTGGCAACCGGATTGCAGCGAATGCAAAGTGAGATAGCTAATGTTCTCACTGACGTGCGCCATCGTACCATCAGTCCTATACTAGTGTCTCCCAAGCAACTGAGGGAGCAACTAGATCAGATTCGGGAGCACATTCCACCGGATCAACTTCTTCCGGTAGCATCGGCTGAGGTGATCCAGCTGTATAAAATTATGCATGCCGAAGGGACCACAACGAGCAACCACGTCGTTTTCAAAATATCGCTGCCACTGGTGTCTGTAACAAAACAGGAGATATTCAGCATCATGGCGATCCCGATGTGGAAGGCCGGAAGCTGGCAACGATTCTGGCTACAAACGGAAATCATACCCGTCAATGCCCATAGAGATCAGTTCATGGGATTGACCAAGGAGGAGTTCAATCAGTGTCTAGAGCTGCCACACGACGAACACATCTGTTTCAACCACCAAGCCACATTCAGCGTGGAAAACCGGTGTGAATTCCAGCTGTTCAACAATAAGACGGAAACTATCTGCGAGGTCTCTCAGTCGAGGGCCGAGTTGTGGTGGTCAGCAACACGTCAGCGAAACAGATGGATGTTTGCCACACGCAGGAAAATTGAACTTCAAGCGGTGTGCAGCGGAACATCGTTCACAATCCAACTCAACGGAACGGGCTTACTATCACTGGCCCCAGGCTTCACTGCACGCAATTCAAAAATTAGCGTGAGCACATTCAGCACCGTAGTCAGCGAAACAAGGGCGGCATATGTTCGTTTTGGTAACATCACAAGGATGGACTTTAAGAACACACCTGAGCCACTGCAAGGAACGGCAGCCAAGGAAGTCAACTTGGAGGAACTGGGCGCTTTGCAGCTCCAACTGGCCAAACTAAAAGAAACCACATGGAAAAATCAAATCAACACTCCACAGCACCATCAAATAGCTGCTTATGTGGCCTTAGCAATGGCAATGTTATTAGGCATTGCATGGGTTTTCAGACGAACGATCGGCAAATGGACACCAACATGCCGGAAACCCGAAGCCCGGCAGAACGTGGAAGAACCACAACCAGAACCTACCCCACGAAGGTTCTTGTTCGACGTAATTGAAGGTTGAACACTTGCTCAACGGCCGGGAGAATGTTCAGTCGCAGCAGTATGTAGTCATAAGTAATAATATTTCAGAACACAATACACGTTATGTAACAACTCTTCGTCACAGTGACCTGCATTTATCGTAAATAAAGTATCATTTCCCAGGTCAAGCGAATATGCATGGTCAACTGAGACGAGGAAATGGACTGGGGCAATAGTCTCAGGTCGCAACACAACCCACATTCACAAGTAACCGCACACTTTTCTTATACGTTATTTCTGTTAGCATAAGCATTTGTGTACCTATATATATTGTTTAAGTTTCATTAATAAAGCCAGTAAGAGTTCTAACGCCAACCTGAGAGCTTTTATTCATGCTATTCCCTTAGAACAATTCATGCACTCACACACTTCATACACGTCCAACTAGTTCTAAGTGCTAGTTGCGGCAACAAAACAGGCAAATAGTTTATGCACTATTTGCCAGGCATCTAAGCCTTCTTACACTTTACACATATCATCGAACGCGCGCATAAACTGCCATATACATACACACTCATTGCCGTACACAACATGCAACCCATAGCTCGCGCACAAACACAGTCATACATACACATTCAACCACATCACGTACACACCACCCACACGGCGAAAAGACCGATTAATGTTACAATTGTATCATCTGTGAGGGATCCTTCTGCACCCCCACGACGCATGTACATATTGTCGTAGGTTAGACATAAGTAAGGGGTAGAGACGCGGAAGAAGACCTATGAAGGGTATATAGCAGGGTTCGTAAATAAAAATTATCGGTCAAATTTTGAAATTATAAAATCAACCACATAGAATCGACTTAAAAAAAAAAAATTCCTGTGAATTCTTGTTGTCTAATCTATCCAACTTCGGTATTATTATTTATTTTAGGAGTTTTATTATATATATCATTAAAAATGATTAAAATTGAGTAATATTATATTAATCTATAAGAATTATTATTTTTGACCAAAAATATAAAAGTCTATACATAATCATTATTTATAAACAAAAAAATAAAAATCAGTAACAATTATTATTTTTGATCTAATAAAATAAAACTCAAACATAATAATTATTTTCGATTATATATATATTATTATATATTATTATATACTATATTGTTAGGATAGGAGGGGCTTATCACCATTTTTGACATGGCCGGGTACCAACGACGCACAGTGGCGCCTCTTGAACAAAAGTCGTGGCTAAAATCAAAAAGTCATAGTCGCAAAAATGATTTAGATCGACAGAGAATTTCACGATTCCAAATCCGTTGAAAAAATAATTTTTGTAAAAGATATGAGCATTCAAAGTTTAACAAGAAAGGAAGCTAACTTCAGCTCACCGAAGTTTGTATACCCTTGCAGAGTTTAAACAAAAAATTAAAAACGAAATTCTGAAATAATAATTTGTTGCCAAATCTCAAATTTGATGGCAATGGTTTGAAACACGGCTAAGCTATGGTTTTTTTATTTTCTTGATTGTTCCTATGGAAGCTATAGGATATAGTCAGCCGATTTTCATGAAATTAAAATCAAAATTCAGAAATACTAAAATATGGCTAAATATCAAATTTGGTGAAAATATGTTGAAAACTGACAAAGTTATGGTTTTTTCTTTTATTTTCCTGATTGTTCCTATGGAAGCTATAGGGTATAGTCGTCCGATTTTCATGAAATTAAAATCGAAATTCAGGAATACTAAAATATGGGTAACTATCAAATTTGGTGAAAATATGTTGAAAACTGACAAAGTTATGAATTTTTCTTTTATTTTCCTGATTGTTCCTATGGAAGCTATAGGATATAGTCAGCCGATTTTCATGAAATTAAAATCAAAATTCAGAAATACTAAAATATGGCTAAATATCAAATTTGGTGAAAATATGTTGAAATCTGACAAAGTTATGGTTTTTTCTTTTATTTTCCTGATTGTTCCTATGGAAGCTATAGGGTATAGTCGTCCGATTTTCATGAAATTAAAATCGAAATTCAGGAATACTAAAATATGGGTAACTATCAAATTTGGTGAAAATATGTTGAAAACTGACAAAGTTATGAATTTTTCTTTTATTTTCCTGATTGCTCCTATGGAAGCTATAGGATATAGTCTGCCGATTTTCATGAAATTAAAATCAAAATTCAGAAATACTAAAATATGGCTAAATATCAAATTTGGTGAAAATATGTGACAAACTGACAAAGTTATAATTTTTTTTTGAATATTTTTCGGATCGTTCCTATGTCAGCTATATGATATAGTCGTCCGATCCGGCCCGTTCCGACATATGTACGAGTGAGAATATATGGAAGCCTAACTGCAAAGTTTCATTCAGATAGCTTTAAAACTGAGGGACTAGTTTGCTTAGAAACGGACAGACGGACAGACGGACATGGCGAGATCGACTCGGCTGTTGATCCTGATCTAGAATATATATACTTTATAGGGTCGGAGATGCTTCCTTCACTGCCCAGAGCACCCAGAGCAGGATCGTAAATCAATGAAATAAGCAGCAGGTGGAGTTCAAGTTCATTCCACCGCCAGCACCGTCGTTTGGCGGATTATGGGAGGCTGCTGTAAAATCAGCGAAAAGGCTGCTAGTATCAGTCACGGCCACAGCATCTTTAACATTTGAAGAGCTCAACACGGTGGTCATTGAGGTCGAGGCGATACTCAATTCAAGACCCCTCACCCCGATGTCAGCAGATCCAACAGATACTGCAGCGCTCACACCAAGCCATTTCTTAATTGGCGAACCTTTAGTGGCACCGCCCGATGCAAATCTTGCCCGACCAGAAAAATCGTTGGTCAGAAGATGGGAACTTGTGTCCAGACTCAAACAATCATTCTGGAATCAGTGGTCCACGGAATACCTACAAGAGCTCCAGATGCGCACCAAGTGGAAGACTATGGCTCAGAATGTCGAGGAAGGATTGCTAGTGCTGGTAAAGGAAGACAACGTACCGGTAATGAGCTGGCCAATGGGATGGATAGTGAAGACATATCCAGGCAAGGATAACCAAATACGGGTCGTAGATGTAAAGACCGCATCAGGAATCTACAAAAGGGCAGTCACTCGTCTAGCACCACTGATAACAGAAGAAGTAGCCACAAAACGGCCGCACAGCAGCAGCACGGACACAGCGCAGGCAGAAGAGAGCCCTGCGCAAAAAAGGAAAGCATCATTTCCAATCCTCCCAACATTACTAGCAATGCTACTGATCCTTCCGTTAGCGATGGGACAGGCATTCAACATAACGCCATTTGCAAGCCAGCCAGGAATATTCTACGAACGGCTCGGCACATCCAGAATGGCAATCTCGGAATGGAAAATAATTGTATATTACGATTTGAAACCATATTGGAGCGACATGGGAATCTTGGCCAACGGGATATCGGAGCTAAAACACAAATGTTCAGAACTACGGAACATCAACGCTTGTAGATCAGTGTCTGAGCATTTCCAACATGTGTACAGCGAACTACAATCAGGAAATGAATTGATCCATCATTCTCGGCAGCGAAGAGCACCACTGGACATAGTTGGAAATGTAGCGAGCTCACTATTCGTCGTTTTAGACTCAAGATACGCCGATGACATGTCCAAGGTGATCAAGGAGGTCAAATCCAATGAAGACGTACTAATGATGCTCTTGAAAAACCAGACATCAATCTTGGATGCGACAATAAACATAGTCAGGACGAGCAGCTCAGCCACTAACGAGCGGATCAAGACACTAGAGAACCAAATAGGTACAATTAATCTGGAAAGGGGAAAGTACCAAGGCGAGCACTTACAACAAGCATTCATGAGTCTGACAGCTCAATTAACTCTAGTGGCAACCGGATTGCAGCAAATGCAAAGTGAGATAGCTAATGTTCTCACTGACGTGCGCCATCGTACCATCAGTCCTATACTAGTGTCTCCCAAGCAACTGAGGGAGCAACTAGATCAGATTCGGGAGCACATTCCACCGGATCAACTTCTTCCGGTAGCATCGGCTGAGGTGATCCAGCTGTATAAAATTATGCATGCCGAAGGGACCACAACGAGCAACCACGTCGTTTTCAAAATATCGCTGCCACTGGTGTCTGTAACAAAACAGGAGATATTCAGCATCATGGCGATCCCGATGTGGAAGGCCGGAAGCTGGCAACGATTCTGGCTACAAACGGAAATCATACCCGTCAATGCCCATAGAGATCAGTTCATGGGATTGACCAAGAAGGAGTTCAATCAGTGTCTAGAGCTGCCACACGACGAACACATCTGTTTCAACCACCAAGCCACATTCAGCGTGGAAAACCGGTGTGAATTCCAGCTGTTCAACAATAAGACGGAAACTATCTGCGAGGTCTCTCAGTCGAGGGCCGAGTTGTGGTGGTCAGCAACACGTCAGCGAAACAGATGGATGTTTGCCACACGCAGGAAAATTGAACTTCAAGCGGTGTGCAGCGGAACATCGTTCACAATCCAACTCAACGGAACGGGCTTACTATCACTGGCCCCAGGCTGCACTGCACGCAATTCAAAAATTAGCGTGAGCACATTCAGCACCGTAGTCAGCGAAACAAGGGCGGCATATGTTCGTTTTGGTAACATCACAAGGATGGACTTTAAGAACACACCTGAGCCACTGCAAGGAACGGCAGCCTAGGAAGTCAACTTGGAGGAACTGGGCGCTTTGCAGCTCCAACTGGCCAAACTAAAAGAAACCACATGGAAAAATCAAATCAACACTCCACAGCACCATCAAATAGCTGCTTATGTGGCCTTAGCAATGGCAATGTTATTAGGCATTGCATGGGTTTTCAGACGAACGATCGGCAAATGGACACCAACATGCCGGAAACCCGAAGCCCGGCAGAACGTGGAAGAACCACAACCAGAACCTACCCCACGAAGGTTCTTGTTCGACGTAATTGAAGGTTGAACACTTGCTCAACGGCCGGGAGAATGTTCAGTCGCAGCAGTATGTAGTCATAAGTAATAATATTTCAGAACACAATACACGTTATGTAACAACTCTTCGTCACAGTGACCTGTATTTATCGTAAATAAAGTATTATTTCCCAGGTCAAGCGAATATGCATGGTCAACTGAGACGAGGAAATTAACTGGGGCAATAGTCTCAGGTCGCAACACAACCCACATTCACAAGTAACCGCACACTTTTCTTATACGTTATTTCTGTTAGCATAAGCATTTGTGTACCTATATATATTGTTTAAGTTTCATTAATAAAGTCAGTAAGAGTTCTAACGCCAACCTGAGAGCTTTTATTCATGCTATTCCCTTAGAACAATTCATGCACTCACACACTTCACTTCACTTCACACTTCACACACGTCCAACTAGTTTCAAGTGCTAGTTGCGGCAACAAAACAGGCAAATAGTTTATGCACTATTTGCCAGGCATCTAAGCCTTCTTACACTTTACACATATCATCGAACGCGCGCATAAACTGCCATATACATACACACTCATTGCCGTACACAACATGCAAGCCATAGCTCGCGCACAAACACAGTCATACATACACATTCAACCACATCACGTACACACCACCCACACGGCGAAAAGACCGATTAATGTTACAATTGTATCATCTGTGAGGGATCCTTCTGCACCCCCACGACGCATGTACATATTGTCGTAGGTTAGACATAAGTAAGGGGTAGAGACGCGGAAGAAGACCTATGAAGGGTATATAGCAGGGTTCGTAAATAAAAATTATCGGTCAAATTTTGAAATGATAAAATCAACCACATAGAATCGACTTAAAAAAAAAAAATTCCTGTGAATTCTTGTTGTCTAATCTATCCAACTTCGGTATTATTATTTATTTTAGGAGTTTTATTATATATATCATTAAAAATGATTAAAATTGAGTAATATTATATTAATCTATAAGAATTATTATTTTTGACCAAAAATATAAAAGTCTATACATAATCATTATTTATAAACAAAAAAATTAAAAACCAGTAACCATTATTATTTTTGATCTAATAAAATAAAACTCAAACATAATAATTATTTTCGATTATATATATATTATTATATATTATTATATACTATATTGTTAGGATAGGAGGGGCTTATCACCATTTTTGACATGGCCGGGTACCAACGACGCACAGTGGCGCCTCTTGAACAAAAGTCGTGGCTAAAATCAAAAAGTCATAGTCGAAAAAATGGTTTAGATCGACAGAGAATTTCACGATTCCAAATCCGTTGAAAAAATAATTTTTGTAAAAGATATGAGCATTCAAAGTTTAACAAGAAAGGAAGCTAACTTCAGCTCACCGAAGTTTGTATACCCTTGCAGAGTTTAAACAAAAAATTAAAAACGAAATTCTGAAATAATAATTTGTTGCCAAATCTCAAATTTGATGGCAATGGTTTGAAACACGGCTAAGCTATGGTTTTTTTATTTTCTTGATTGTTCCTATGGAAGCTATAGGATATAGTCAGCCGATTTTCATGAAATTAAAATCAAAATTCAGAAATACTAAAATATGGCTAAATATCAAATTTGGTGAAAATATGTTGAAAACTGACAAAGTTATGGTTTTTTCTTTTATTTTCCTGATTGTTCCTATGGAAGCTATAGGGTATAGTCGTCCGATTTTCATGAAATTAAAATCGAAATCAAGGAATACTAAAATATGGGTAACTATCAAATTTGGTGAAAATATGTTGAAAACTGACAAAGTTATGAATTTTTCTTTTATTTTCCTGATTGTTCCTATGGAAGCTATAGGATATAGTCAGCCGATTTTCATGAAATTAAAATCAAAATTCAGAAATACTAAAATATGGCTAAATATCAAATTTGGTGAAAATATATTGAAAACTGACAAAGTTATGAATTTTTCTTTTATTTTCCTGATTGTTCCTATGGAAGCTATAGGGTATAGTCAGCCGATTTTCATGAAATTAAAATCGAAATTCAGGAATACTAAAATATGGGTAACTATCAAATTTGGTGAAAATATGTTGAAAACTGACAAAGTTATGAATTTTTCTTTTATTTTCCTGATTGCTCCTATGGAAGCTATAGGATATAGTCTGCCGATTTTCATGAAATTAAAATCAAAATTCAGAAATACTAAAATATGGCTAAATATCAAATTTGGTGAAAATATGTGACAAACTGACAAAGTTATAAATTTTTTTTGATAATTTTTCGGATAGTTCCTATGGCAGCTATATGATATAGTCGTCCGATCCGGCCCGTTCCGACATATGTACGAGTGAGAGTATATAGGAGCCTAGCTGCAAAGTTTCATTCAGATAGCTTTAAAACTGAGGGACTAGTTTGCGTAGAAACGGACAGACGGACATGGCGAGATCGACTCGGCTGTTGATCCTGATCTAGAATATATATACTTTATAGGGTCGGAGATGCTTCCTTCACTGCCCAGAGCACCCAGAGCAGGATCGTAAATCAATGAAATAAGCAGCAGGTGGAGTTCAAGTTCATTCCACCGCCAGCACCGTCGTTTGGCGGATTATGGGAGGCTGCTGTAAAATCAGCGAAAAGGCTGCTAGTATCAGTCACGGCCACAGCATCTTTAACATTTGAAGAGCTCAACACGGTGGTCATTGAGGTCGAGGCGATACTCAATTCAAGACCCCTCACCCCGATGTCAGCAGATCCAACAGATACTGCAGCGCTCACACCAGGCCATTTCTTAATTGGCGAACCTTTAGTGGCACCGCCCGATGCAAATCTTGCCCGACCAGAAAAATCGTTGGTCAGAAGATGGGAACTTGTGTCCAGACTCAAACAATCATTCTGGAATCAGTGGTCCACGGAATTCCTACAAGAGCTCCAGATGCGCACTGTTCAGTCGCAGCAGTATGTAGTCATAAGTATGATATTTAAGACACGACACACATAATGTAACAATTCGTCAGTCGCAGCGACATGCATTTATCGTAAATAAAGTATCAATTACCAGGTCAAGCGAATATGCATTGTCTGCTGAGACGAGGAAATGAGCTGGGGCAATGGTCTCAGTTCCTAACGATAACCCACATTTACAGTAACCGCACACTATTTCTTATACATTATTTCTGTTAGCATAAGCACTTTTGTACCTATAAATATTGTTAAGTTTCATTAATAAAGTCAGTAAGAGTTCTAACGCCAACCCAAGAGCTTTTATTCATGCACCAGAGGCTGTCGCTGTGTCTTCAGACCCTCACCACAACCAACCCGTTCGCCTAGAACAACTCATGCCCCTACACACTTTATACCGTCCACCTAGTTCCAAGTGCTAGTTGCGACAACAAACAGGCAAATAGTTTATGCACTATTTGCCAGGCATCTAAGCCTTCTTACACTTTACATTTTGGTGACCCCGACGAACACGCCAGCCGTGGACGTCAACTTAGGAAAATTTTCCGCTTCACTATTAGGAACCTCCCGCAGGATATTCCATAATTTTTGGGTTTTTTCCTAATTTTTCACTCGCCATAAAACCATTTTGGTGAGTCCTGACTCACTGTCATTACACAGTCAACAGCCTTCAAATCCTTTCTAGATTTCTAGATCTTCCAAGTCTATTGACCAATTGTTAATTCCTTCGACCACACCACGGTTGCGAATAGGAGCGTATCCAGCTATCAAAGCGAATAAAATTCTCCCAACGGTCAGGAATTTAACCAATTGTCAATATGTCTAACAAGGAGGAGCAAGCAGTCAAAGAGACATTAGACTTGCAGGAAGAGATCAGTCATGAGATCTCGCGGCTTATTCGGAATTTTAAGAAGGATTCAGCGGATAGGAAACGACTTCCAAATTACTGCCTAACAAAGTTGGCCGCTTTCGATGACGCATGGAATCGATTTGCGGAAAACGACAAAAATATTCCCGCAGCATATAGAACCGAGGAATATGTAAAGTTCTACGTCGACTGTCGTGACTCATACGACAAATATAGAAATATTATAGTCGATACAATGGCCCAGAGCTCAAGCAATGCCCCAAATCAGGCAACAGCGAGCAACGGCCAGGAAACTGCAGACGTTGCAATCATATCGCAACCTGCACGTCAGCTGATATCAGCATGCCGGCGACAAAAAGCTATCGCCGAATCAATCAAACGGGCTCTGAAAGAAAGTTCAGAGACCGGCAGGGCCGTTTTAAAAGGTTCAATAACCTCACTATGGTCACAATACCAAGAGATTCATTTCTCAATACATGAAGAGTACGAAGACCCGATCAAGGAAGGATACGACATGCAATCGTTCATCCGACTTGAGAAGGAAGTACAGAAAGTCCTGGGGGCACAAACCAATACATCAAACAATGAAGATGTGCAGTTGCCCAGAGTCAGCCTCCCCAAGTTCGATGGGGATCTACTCAAATGGACACAATTTTTTGATTTATTCAAGTGCATGATACACGATACCAACATGCCCACAGTCAAGAAGATGTGGTACCTGAAAACCACTGTGACTGGAGAGGCAGAGAGATTGATAAGGCATATCGATCTAAAAACAGAGAACTACATGAGCGCATGGGAAATATTAGTTGACACATACAACAATCCCCGCCATGTAGCAGATACAGTTCTCAATCGTCTTCTGCAACAGCAGACAAACAATGACGACCCAAAGTCATTAAAGGAACTGTATATTACAGCCATTGAGTCTCTAGCATCATTAAAGGGACTAGGCATTGATGTATCCAGCTGGGATACAATCATAATTGCGATCCTAAAACAAAAATTAGATCTGGCAAATAGAGCCCTGTACGAACAATCATTAGATGGCTCAAGAGAGCTTCAAGGGCTCGAGACGATGCTAAGTTTTCTGGACCAGCGAAGTCGAGTGTTGGGAACAGGAAAACGCAGTCAGCTGCAAAAAAGGGAACAGAAGAACCCATCTTGCACTTCTGCTAGCGCAGGAAGGCAATCAAGTTGCCCTTTCTGCAAACGGAATCATGCGCTATACAAATGCGATGATTTCCGCAGCAAAACGGTACCCGATCGACTCAACTGGGTACACAAACAAAAATTGTGTGTAAACTGTTTTAACAGTACTCACAAGGCAAAGGATTGCCGAGGCCGTATGTGCTTTAAATGCGATAAAAGGCACCATACATTGCTGCACCTGGAGACTTCATCAGGCGCGGCAACAGATCCACAAACACCTTCTGTAGGAGCAGCCAGCAACAAAAGCTACAATTTGCTGGCCACAGTTAAGGTATTGGTAAAGGCAAGCAATGGGCAGGTGGCCACATTCCGAGCCTTGCTGGATTCAGGATCACAAATCAATCTGATCTCTGAACGAATGGCCTCCAAGCTCTCTCTGAAACTACACAATGCATCATTACGCATCGAGGGCATTGGAGGAAATCCGAAAACAAGTCGGGCCAGAGCAAATGTGCTCGTGAAATCAATGAACAACGATTTTACTCAACAGGTAGAAGCCTTTGTTCTGCCGCATATCATAGCTGACCAACCAGCTCATGATTTGAATACGTCCCACATACGCATTCCAAATAATGTCATCTTGGCCGATCCAAATTTTGACAAACCAGGAAGAATTGACATGCTTATCGGCGCAGAGCATTATTATTCTTTGCTACTGCCAAATCAAATGACGATAAGACCAGAAGGTCCAATCCTCCAGAATACAAAGCTGGGATGGATTGTGGCCGGAAGAATCTCTGCTGATCACGATTCAGCAGCACTGTGTGCGGCGGCAACCACTGAAGAGGAGGTTGACACGCTGTTAGAGCGATTTTGGACACTAGAAAATCTAGACACCAAAGATAAGGCTCGATCGCCAACTGAAGCACACTGCGAAGCTCATTTTGAAGCAAATCTACAATTCGCAATTGATGGGAAGTTCATTGTCAAGCTGCCATTTGCTGAGGAAACGTCAGCCCTGGGGGCATCGCAGACAATAGCAACCAATAGGTTCTTGGCACTGGAGCGACGAACATCACCAGAAGTCTGGAAAGGCTACGTAGACTTCATGGAAGAATACGAACGTCTCGGACACATGAAGCTGGTACCTCCCTCACACATACCATCGGATCATTACTTCATTCCACATCACTGTGTTTTGAAGCCCGAAAGCAGTACCACGAAACTGCGGGTAGTGTTCGATGCGTCCTGCAAAACGTCAAGTAATAAATCATTAAATGATATATTATATGCTGGACCCACGGTACAGAGCGAACTTTTCGCCATTCTGCTGCGATTCCGCACCCATAGATACGTATTTACCGCGGACATAGAGAAGATGTATCGCCAAGTATGGATGCATCCTGATAATCAGTTTCATCAGATGATCGTATGGCGAAAAAGGGCGTCAGATGATCTGAAATTCTACAGGCTAAAAACCGTCACATACGGTACCACCTCAGCGCCATTCCTTGCTACAAAATGCTTGGATTATTTAGCAGAGAAGAATAAGAAACAGTTACCGCTTGGGTCAGCTATACTCAAGCATGATTTCTATGTGGACGACTGTCTCACAGGAGCAGACAGCATTCCAGAGGCAATCCAGATTCAGCAGGAATTGAACAAAATTCTGCTACCGTCCGGATTCAAGCTTCGCAAGTGGTGCTCAAACAACAAAGAAATACTGAGCAAAATTCCGCGAGAAGACATTGTACCCAACGTCAACTTAGATGAAACACTTCAGCATTACAGTGTTAAGACATTGGGATTAATTTGGATGCCTCAAAAGGATCAGTTGTGTGGGCGATCTCAAAAAAGCGAAGCCGCAACCATCACAAAACGGGTGGTCAGCTCAGAATCCTCACAAATATTCGATCCTCTGGGATTATTTGCTCCGGTGGTCGTCAAGGCGAAAATTTTCATGCAAACGCTTTGGGAATTAAAGATGGGCTGGGACGACGAGTTACCTCAGCACCTTCAACTGGACTGGAAAAACTATCGTTCTGATTTGCAAGCTCTAAACACCATGCAAATACCAAGGCATATTTTTGAAGGAAGAGTGCCAGTCACGCAAGAGATGCACACGTTTGTGGATGCCTCGGAACGAGCATATGGAGCGGCAGTGTATATTCGAGCAACATACAAAAACAATCAAGTATCAGTTCGGGTGCTGTGCTCAAAATCGATAGTGGCGCCATCCGCCAAGGAGACGTTACCGCGGCTAGAACTATGTGCCGCAGTCCTAGGAGCTGAATTGACCCATAGAGTCAGAAAGGACCTACGGTTGCCCGAGGAGAAGGCATTGGGTTATTTCTGGACTGACTCAACAGTAGTCCTTTCCTGGATAAATGCATCGGCATCCTCATACCACACGTTTGTGGCCAATCGGATAGAAAAGATCCAAGCAGTGTCACATCAAGCACAATGGCGACATGTGTCATCCGCAAACAATCCAGCAGATGTATTGCCAAGAGGAATTGCCGCAAGCAAGTTGGCAGAACATAACCTGTGGCTATATGGCCCCCTGTTTCTGCACGGCTCTCGAGACAAATGGTCAAAAATACCGACCATTGATCCCATCGATCTGGAGCGTAAAATAAAGCAAGTCAGCTTGCCAGTCTGCCAGGATCAACTAGGAAGCGAGTTATACAGTTGCAAGCACAGCAACTCCTTCCACAAATTGCAACGCATTGTAGAATATATGATGCGATTTTGTCGTAAGCAGAACCGATCTCCAACGACCACACTAAGTGCAGGCGAGCTGGCTCAGGCCAGAACAATCATCTTCAGCACGATTCAAAAAACGGAATTCAGTGCTGAGTATAAACAGCTTCGCATCCACAAAGCAGTGGACAAGAAAAGCTCAGTCATATCGTTGTCTCCAATAATAGGAACTGATGCACTCATTAGAGTCGGAGGCAGATTGGAAGAATCTAACCTTCCATATGCTGCCAAACATCAAATCTTGCTCCCGTACAATGATACGATTGTGAAAATGCTGCTACGAGAAATGCATGAGGAAAACATGCATTGCGGGGCACAAGCATTGAGGGCCATAGCCAGACAACAGTACTGGGTTCAGAATGACAAGACGATGGCCAGGAGCATCATCCACAATTGCGTCAAATGCACAAGAGCACGGCCCAAATTAATGCATCAAATCATGGGTAACTTGCCAGTGGATCGAGTAACACAAGCGCGGCCGTTCTCCAATTCAGGAGTCGACTATTGCGGCCCCTTTTGGATTCACCATAAAATCCGTGGAAAACGGCCAGATAAAGCATACATTGCAGTATTCTGCTGTTTCGCAACAAAAGCAGTACATCTGGAGTTAGTAAGCGTCTAACAACGGACGCATTCCTAGCCGCTCTCCGGCGTTTCTTGGGCCGACGAGGAAAGTGTCGGACCATTCATTGTGATAACGCCACGAACTTTGTTGGTGCCAACAACCAGTTAAAAATACTGGAGGAAACAATTTTCACAGAGCAGGCCCAGAGCAGGATCATAAATCAATGCAATAAGCAGCAGGTGGAGTTCAAGTTCATCCCACCGCGAGCACCGTCGTTTGGCGGATTATGGGAGGCTGCTGTAAAATCAGCGAAAAGGCTGCTAGTATCAGTCACGGCCACAGCATCTTTAACATTTGAAGAGCTCAACACGGTGGTCATTGAGGTCGAAGCGATACTCAATTCAAGGCCCCTCACCCCGATGTCAGCAGATCCAACAGATACTGCAGCGCTCACACCAGGCCATTTCTTAATTGGCGAACCTTTAGTAGCACCGCCCGATGCAAATCTTGCCCGACCAGAAAAATCGTTGGTCAGAAGATGGGAACTTGTGTCCAGACTCAAACAATCATTCTGGACTCAGTGGTCCACGGAATACCTACAAGAGCTCCAGATGCGCACCAAGTGGAAGACTATGGCTCAGAATGTCGAGGAAGGATTGCTAGTACTGGTAAAGAAAGACAACGTACCGGTAATGAGCTGGCCAATGGGACGGATAGTGAAGACACATCCAGGCAAGGATAACCAAATACGGGTCGTAGATGTAAAGACCGCATCAGGAATCTACAAAAGGGCAGTCACACGTCTAGCACCACTGATAACAGAAGAAGTAGCCACAAAACGGCCGCACAGCAGCAGCACGGACACAGCGCAGGCAGAAGAGAGCCCTGCGCAAAAAAGGAAACTATCTGCGAGGTCTCTCAGTCGAGGGCCGAGCTGTGGTGGTCAGCAACACGTCAGCGAAACAGATGGATGTTTGCCACACGCAGGCAAATTGAACTTCAAGCGGTGTGCAGCGGAACATCGTTCACCATCCAACTCAACGGAACGGGCTTACTATCACTGGCCCCAGGCTGCACTGCACGCAACTCAAAAATTAGCGTGAGCACATTCAGCACCGTAGTCAGCGAAACAAGGGCGGCATATGTTCGTTTTGGTAACATCACAAGGATGGACCTTAAGAACACACCTGAGCCACTGCAAGGAACGGCAGCCAAGGAAGTCAACTTGGAGGAACTGGGCGCTTTGCAGCACCAACTGGCCAAACTAAAAGACACCACCTGGAAAAATCAAATCAACACTCCCCAGCACCATCAAATAGCTGTTTATGTGGCCTTAGCAATATCAGTGTTATTAGGCATTGCATGGGCTTTCAGACGAACGGTCAGCAAATGGACATCAACACGCCGGGCTCCCGAACTCAGGCAGAACACGGAACAGCTACCACCAGAACCTACCCCACGAAATTTCGCGTTCGACCTTAGCGAAGGTTGAACACTTGTTCAACGGCCGGGAGAATGTTCAGTCGCAGCAGTATGTAGTCATAAGTATGATATTTAAGACACGACACACATAATGTAACAATTCGTCAGTCGCAGCGACATGCATTTATCGTAAATAAAGTATCAATTACCAGGTCAAGCGAATATGCATAGTCTGCTGAGACGAGGAAATGAGCTGGGGCAATGGTCTCAGTTCCTAACGATAACCCACATTTACAGTAACCGCACACTATTTCTTATACACTATTTCTGTTAGCATAAGCACTTTTGTACCTATAAATATTGTTAAGTTTCATTAATAAAGTCAGTAAGAGTTCTAACGCCAACCCAAGAGCTTTTATTCATGCACCAGAGGCTGTCGCTGTGTCTTCAGACCCTCACCACAACCAACCCGTTCGCCTAGAACAACTCATGCCCCTACACACTTTATACCGTCCACCTAGTTCCAAGTGCTAGTTGCGACAACAAACAGGCAAATAGTTTATGCACTATTTGCCAGGCATCTAAGCCTTCTTACACTTTACACGCACCAAGTGGAAGACTATGGCTCAGAATGTCGAGGAAGGATTGCTAGTGCTGGTAAAGGAAGACAACGTACCGGTAATGAGCTGGCCAATGGGATGGATAGTGAAGACATATCCAGGCAAGGATAACCAAATACGGGTCGTAGATGTAAAGACCGCATCAGGAATCTACAAAAGGGCAGTCACTCGTCTAGCACCACTGATAACAGAAGAAGTAGCCACAAAACGGCCGCACAGCAGCAGCACGGACACAGCGCAGGCAGAAGAGAGCCCTGCGCAAAAAAGGAAAGCATCATTTCCAATCTTCCCAACATTACTAGCAATGCTACTGATCCTTCCGTTAGCGATGGGCCAGGCATTCAACATAACGCCATTTGCAAGCCAGCCAGGAATATTCTACGAACGGCTCGGCACATCCAGAATGGCAATCTCGGAATGGAAAATAATTGTATATTACGATTTGAAACCATATTGGAGCGACATGGGAATCTTGGCCAACGGGATATCGGAGCTAAAACACAAATGTTCAGAACTACGGAACATCAACGCTTGTAGATCAGTGTCTGAGCATTTCCAACATGTGTACAGCGAACTACAATCAGGAAATGAATTGATCCATCATTCTCGGCAGCGAAGAGCACCACTGGACATAGTTGGAAATGTAGCGAGCTCACTATTCGGCGTTTTAGACTCAAGATACGCCGATGACATGTCCAAGGTGATCAAGGAGGTCAAATCCAATGAAGACGTACTAATGATGCTCTTGAAAAACCAGACATCAATCTTGGATGCGACAATAAACATAGTCAGGACGAGCAGCTCAGCCACTAACGAGCGGATCAAGACACTAGAGAACCAAATAGGTACAATTAATCTGGAAAGGGGAAAGTACCAAGGCGAGCACTTACAACAAGCATTCATGAGTCTGACAGCTCAATTAACTCTAGTGGCAACCGGATTGCAGCGAATGCAAAGTGAGATAGCTAATGTTCTCACTGACGTGCGCCATCGTACCATCAGTCCTATACTAGTGTCTCCCAAGCAACTGAGGGAGCAACTAGATCAGATTCGGGAGCACATTCCACCGGATCAACTTCTTCCGGTAGCATCGGCTGAGGTGATCCAGCTGTATAAAATTATGCATGCCGAAGGGACCACAACGAGCAACCACGTCGTTTTCAAAATATCGCTGCCACTGGTGTCTGTAACAAAACAGGAGATATTCAGCATCATGGCGATCCCGATGTGGAAGGTCGGAAGCTGGCAACGATTCTGGCTACAAACGGAAATCATAGCCGTCAATGCCCATAGAGATCAGTTCATGGGATTGACCAAGGAGGAGTTCAATCAGTGTCTAGAGCTGCCACACGACGAACACCTCTGTTTCAACCACCAAGCCACATTCAGCGTGGAAAACCGGTGTGAATTCCAGCTGTTCAACAATAAGACGGAAACTATCTGCGAGGTCTCTCAGTCGAGGGCCGAGTTGTGGTGGTCAGCAACACGTCGGCGAAACAGATGGATGTTTGCCACACGCATGAAAATTGAACTTCAAGCGGTGTGCAGCGGAACATCGTTCACAATCCAACTCAACGGAACGGGCTTACTATCACTGGCCCCAGGTTGCACTGCACGCAATTCAAAAATTAGCGTGAGCACATTCAGCACCGTAGTCAGCGAAACAAGGGCGGCATATGTTCGTTTTGGTAACATCACAAGGATGGACCTTAAGAACACACCTGAGCCACTGCAAGGAACGGCAGCCAAGGAAGTCAACTTGGAGGAACTGGGCGCTTTGCAGCACCAACTGGCCAAACTAAAAGAAACCACCTGGAAAAATCAAATCAACACTCCACAGCACCATCAAATAGCTGCTTATGTGGCCTTAGCAATGGCAATGTTACTAGGCATTGCATGGGTTTTCAGACGAACGATCGGCAAATGGACACCAACATGCCGGAAACCCGAAGCCCGGCAGAACGTGGAAGAACCACAACCAGAACCTACCCCACGAAGGTTCTTGTTCGACGTAATTGAAGGTTGAACACTTGCTCAACGGCCGGGAGAATGTTCAGTCGCAGCAGTATGTAGTCATAAGTAATAATATTTCAGAACACAATACACGTTATGTAACAACTCTTCGTCACAGTGACCTGTATTTATCGTAAATAAAGTATCATTTCCCAGGTCAAGCGAATATGCATGGTCAACTGAGACGAGGAAATTAACTGGGGCAATAGTCTCAGGTCGCAACACAACCCACATTCACAAGTAACCGCACACTTTTCTTATACGTTATTTCTGTTAGCATAAGCATTTGTGTACTTATATATATTGTTTAAGTTTCATTAATAAAGTCAGTAAGAGTTCTAACGCCAACCTGAGAGCTTTTATTCATGCTATTCCCTTAGAACAATTCATGCACTCACACACTTCACTTCACTTCACACTTCACACACGTCCAACTAGTTTCAAGTGCTAGTTGCGGCAACAAAACAGGCAAATAGTTTATGCATTATTTGCCAGGCATCTAAGCCTTCTTACACTTTACACATATCATCGAACGCGCGCATAAACTGCCATATACATACACACTCATTGCCGTACACAACATGCAAGCCATAGCTCGCGCACAAACACAGTCATACATACACATTCAACCACATCACGTACACACCACCCACACGGCGAAAAGACCGATTAATGTTACAATTGTATCATCTGTGAGGGATCCTTCTGCACCCCCACGACGCATGTACATATTGTCGTAGGTTAGACATAAGTAAGGGGTAGAGACGCGGAAGAAGACCTATGAAGGGTATATAGCAGGGTTCGTAAATAAAAATTATCGGTCAAATTTTGAAATGATAAAATCAACCACATAGAATCGACTTAAAAAAAAAAATTCCTGTGAATTCTTGTTGTCTAATCTATCCAACTTCGGTATTATTATTTATTTTAGGAGTTTTATTATATATATCATTAAAAATGATTAAAATTGAGTAATATTATATTAATCTATAAGAATTATTATTTTTGACCAAAAATATAAAAGTCTATACATAATCATTATTTATAAACAAAAAAATAAAAATCAGTAACAATTATTATTTTTGATCTAATAAAATAAAACTCAAACATAATAATTATTTTCGATTATATATATATTATTATATATTATTATATACTATATTGTTAGGATAGGAGGGGCTTATCACCATTTTTGACATGGCCGGGTACCAACGACGCACAGTGGCGCCTCTTGAACAAAAGTCGTGGCTAAAATCAAAAAGTCATAGTCGCAAAAATGATTTAGATCGACAGAGAATTTCACAACGATTCCAAATCCGTTGAAAAAATAATTTTTGTAAAAGATATGAGCATTCAAAGCTTAACAAGAAAGGAAGCTAACTTCAGCTCACCGAAGTTTGTATACCCTTGCAGAGTTTAAACAAAAAATTAAAAACGAAATTCTGAAATAATAATTTGTTGCCAAATCTCAAATTTGATGGCAATGGTTTGAAACACGGCTAAGCTATGGTTTTTTTTCACCAAATTTGATATTTAGCCATATTTTAGTATTTCTGAATTTTGATTTTAATTTCATGAAAATCGGCTGACTATATCCTATAGCTTCCATAGGAACAATCAGGAAAATAAAAAAACCATAGCTTAGCCGTGTTTCAAACCATTGCCATCAAATTTGAGATTTGGCAACAAATTATTATTTCAGAATTTCGTTTTTAATTGTTTGTTTAAAGTCTGCTAGGGTATACAAACTTCGGTGAGCCGAAGTTAGCTTCCTTTCTTGTTTTGTATTCCCTTTTATTTATTTACACCTTTTACTTAATATATTATAAGGACCGAGCTATGACATGACGGGGCAGAAGCCCGCATTGTGCGGTACGGCCGTAAAGCAATGCATCATACAAGGAAGGCTGATCAATCCGTCCGCTTCTTCCTCCCTAACTCCGTTTCCCATATCTTTGAGTCTGCTAGCATTAGCGTCACCTGATCGCCTACCCTGCTACCGCGTCCAACACGTCTCTCTCCTCGTCAAACAAACTTGACATTCAAAGATGACGTGTTCAGCATCTTCAATTATCCCGGATCCGCACTCCGGCCAGCAGTCTTTCTCGTCGTGTCAACCCCTTTTGAGGTAGCTACGGAAGCAGCCGCACAACACATGGGACAAGTAAAAGTCCGCTCCGTCCAGTCCTCGATGCCTGTATATCTATCAACATTTGGAAGAGGCATTCTACCTGGCCTGCCAGCTCCAGTATTTCCTTCTTTTTGCAGCTCTCTTCAGTTGAGTTGAGGCAACACCATCGGGTCCTTGGTAACCGCGGAGCGCATTACGAATGTACGCCTTTTCGTGGACCAGCTCCCTCAGTAAGACTTGACCGGCTAGCATCAGCACTGCGTCGTCCGAAATGGTACGGAACGCACTCGCTACTCGGATGGCTCGACTCGTTGTAGCCGTCTTGGATCAAATTGGTACCACATGCAGCAACTAGGAAGTTACAACGCTGGTACCCTAGGATTTTCAAGGCAACGAGAGACTTCAGCGTTTGGTTCCAGTCTGCAGCGTTGTCTAGCGTTACCACTAGACAGTAGTTCTTGGAACCAACCTTTCACCGAACCGGTAATTGCCTTTCTGTTATATCCTTCACAGTCTCGAAGACGTTTAGCGTTGACCGGCAATCAGACTTGTTGCTATTATCCTCTCAAAAGCCTTGCCAATGGTTTCGATGACGCAGATGGGCCGGAAGGAAAATGACGGCTTAGCGAGCTGCAGCAGCTTTTGCCTCTTCCATACCTCCGGAACGGTCCTCTAGGACTTTGGAGTACTTGAATGAGAGCCGTGTGTTAAGGAGAACACCAAGCTATTTTATACCCCTCTGATCCACCGACGTTGACCTCCGCCGTTTCCACCGACTTCTGGGTCGAAAGAAGAACCCCTTCATCTTGTGCCCCGCTAGCTCTAGGCTAGCGTGCGAAAGCCACTTTTCTACAGCCTTGATAGCGTTGGCCTTTTCCTCCGCTGCGGTGCACTCCATTGCAACTACGACCATGGATATATCGTTGGCAAGACCTACAACGGTGTTGTCGCTGGGCATCGGGAGCTGCAGGACAGAATCGTACATGATGCCCCAGAGCAGGGGTCCCAGCCCGGACCCCGCGAGACGCCGGCTGAGACTTCCTATACTCTGGAGTCCATGACCATATCAACGCTAAGTACCCTCTCTCTTGAATATCTTCAGGAGGTACCTAGGTATGTTCAGAGCAGATTCAGCGTACGGCTTTAACCGGCGGTGTTGAAGGCGTTCCTTATATCTAGCGTGACAACTAGACAGTAGGTCTTGGAACCGCCTTTCCACCTCGATCCCGCTATCGCCTTTCTCGCTATCTCCTTTACTGTCTCAATTGCGTTCAGTGTCGACCTCCCCCTTGCTACAACCGAGTTGGCTTGGAGAGAGACCCTCAGCCTCCTCAATAGTTGCCTTGCTACTATCATCTTTCCGAACACCTTGCCAGTGGTCTCGATAAGACAGATAAGTCTGAAGAATGATGGCTACCATGGCGGTTTACCCTGCGCCTTCACTAAGCTGGTATTGCTTCGTGAAGGCGGTACAGATCTCATTCTCAGTCGTGATAGCGTCTAAGTCTCGGACTTTGAAGATTGTAGACGTTATTGATTGATTACGTTATCGTTTTCTTTGAGGACGAAATTTCCCACATCCGGAACGCAGATTGGGTTCTTAAAAGCCTGTACCACGTTTACATTAGAGTCTCAATGCAAAAGGCACGTAAAAAAAAAACTTTAGTTTTTTTTGGGTTTATTGTCACCAACAACAAAACTACTACTGACCTAGAAAAAATCAAGGCCATTTGGAAATTCCCCAAACCTAAGGACTTCTTCGAGGTCAGATCGTTTCTGAGACAGGCTAGCTTTATATATGCTTTATTAAAGATTTTGCATCAATAAATAGATCCATTGCTAACATTCTAAAATGAAAGGAGCACGGAAGTGTCAGTTGGCACAGATCAAAAATATCCAGCTGCAGTTTAACAAGCACCAACGGCTTGCCTTTTAAAAATGGCTTAACATTCTGGCTTTCCAGCCAAACCCTGCCTCAAATTCGAGATGTGACGCCCTATTTAGAGGCGCCACAACCTCCTATATAAACATTAGGTAAGACATTAAGCTTGTATATATGTCTTATAGTTATAAGAATAGGCCCAGGAAGGCGTGTACATATGAAGAACATGAGTTAAACATAAGCATTAGACGTTAAGCCTATATGTATTTTTATAGTTATAAGAGTAGGCCTAGGAAGGCATGTAAATATGGAAAAAGCACATAAAACTAAACATAAGTATTAGTCATAAAAATACTAGTCTGTAAGCTAGGATAGCGAACCCTCGAACCCTTGTTAACATTAACAGCCGATAGTCGGCTGACTCCGATAGGGAGAACTAGCTCGCGAATCGAAAAGAGACGATAGCGAGCAGGATCCGCTTATCAGCCTCTTCCGCCACCGATCGCAAAACCGACAAGTTGTCCCGCTCCCGAGGGCGCAAATAAAACCTAGTGAAAACAACGGCAGAGAAAATATCGACAGAGACGATCAAAAACATAATCCACGAGCCTGCGAGCCATGTGCGAAAACAAACGATTCAATCCAGTGCGCGTCTGCCTTTGTGTCCTCGCGAGGAATCTACGGCCCGCAGCTAGCTTCCTCGTGTTCATCCGGAAGATACCTTTTTTCAGTGCCGGAAATCACAAACACACTCCTGACTCCCTCACAACTGACTCCCTCAGCCGCGCATTAACTAGCCTCCGCGCCCAGCCGGAGAGTTCTTCTGGGTCCGGCAAGCCGCGCTCATCCGGCGCCGCCACCTACAGCTAGCCTCCGCGTCCATCCGGAGGAACATATAGTATACAGTAGCGACGGTCGGTAAGGCGGGACTGGAGGCATCGATAGCTTCTCGTGTCCCCCACCCAGATCGACGATCGGGGAACAACCGAAGGACTCCGATACATGAAATCGGTGTAGAATATACGGTTTAGACGCGTTCCCGGCGGTCTTTTTCTCCTAAATATGATACTTCCTACTGTCAGTCCCACTTTTATACAAATTGTCTTGTATAGGTCCCCTGGCCACGATTGAGATCTACCCCAGCCAGAGAACTTCGTTACAGGAGCTATTTGAAAAAAAACCGTATATCTCCTAAATTTATAAAGTTATGTATTTTTTCGATCGTGCCATAAATAGAGAAGATATGGGCTTTTTACTTTATACACATTATGTGTACAAGAGGCAGCCAAGGCAGAGGGCTCCAAATAAATCGAAACGTTATATTATATATTTTGGTTATGTTCACATTATTATGAAATTAAGATTACTTATTTCAAATTGGTTTGTGCACACTGACTAAGCTGCAGTCTACCAGTAATGGTTTGATTGTCATGAGTTCGATTACCGTCTGCGACAAGTCGAAGTTAATTTTTTTTTATACAATTAACAAATTTTTTTTTTAAATTTTTCCCTGTAAATAATTAATTAAAATGTAAAATAATTACAGTATATAATACTAAGAAATCAGTCGTCGACTAATCTTTGAATCGATCGGTTGTGCTTATCGCAGTTAATCGCAGTTCAGCTTACAGCTTACCCATCTTCTAAGCGCCTACCTCTTTCAACTCACCCTCTTCTTCAACAAACCAAAAAAAAAAACAAGTGTCAATAACTCCAACCATGCACCCAGGGCACAATAGTCAAGGGGCAAATCGCTTTGCTTTGCTTAGCGATAGTCCCAAAACCAAATGGAAAAAACCTACACCACTCTGTGAGGCTTTCCCAGAGCTTCCAACAGAGAAACTTCCTAACCCCAAATACATCGTTATGTCAACTTAGATAAAGACAAGCCTCTCTCGTCATACTCATGCTTTGCTATTGATCGAGCACTAAAACTGATCAGCAACAAAATTCAAAAAATCACCCAGATGCGTGACGGTTGATTACGAAGCAATTGGAGAAAAGTTCATTGCAGCTCACGAGCTCCACGGCATCTGCAAAGTCAAAACCCAATATCACCAAACACTGAATTTTTGCAAGGGTACAGTATATGCCCCATATCTTAACAATGTTTCCGATGAGGAAATTGCACGCGAGCTTAAATCACAAGGAGTGGTAAAAGTATACAAATATACACGAAAAACAGATGGCAAGGTATCTATAACTGGTGTAGTCCAGCTCACCTTGGACCGGTACAGCCTCCCACCCAATATTAACATCTCTTGGTATCCAGCCCGGGTTAGGGAATACGTCCCAAACCCAATGAAGTGCAGGAATTGTCATCTTATTGGACACACTGCCAACCGTTGCAAAGGGAACGCCATATGTGACCCATGTGGACTCCCTATTCACCAACCGATCGCATGCACACGTGCATTCTGCGTTAACTGCAAAGAAAACCAAACAGAAATGTACTATGTACGAAGCAAAAACTAAATATTTCACACAGAAACCACAACAAGTAACCCAAGGCAAAAAGACATACGCAGAAACTACTGCGACAGAAAAACCGACCACTTCAACTGCAGTAAAAAACACGAAATCGAAAAAACAACAACTCAAACAGAACACCCAACCAAGACAAAGGACAACATACACACTAACCCTACCAATTACCCAATAGAAGAACAAATGATAATAAACAGTGACTTAGACATGGGCACAGATATCTACATACAAAAACTACTCAATAAAGCAATAAAAAAATAACTCAAAGCTCTCTGATACGGATAGTACCAGAGAAGATTTTGAGTTGTAATGATAGCAATCCGTATCAGCTACTCCCCTAGCTCCCGATTACAGCTTTCGCGATCACCTACAATGATGAAATGCATTGTACGAGTGACATTGCTGAGCTTGAGGAGAGAGCAAGGGAAGTAAGAGAGACTATGAAAGTAATCTGAAAACCAAAATAACAAAATTATTCTCTTAAGTAATGCAATGACATTTAACATACTACAGTGGAACATAAACGGATATAAAGCTAAACTTCATAATCTCTCCTTGCTAATAAAAGATAAAAAGCCAAACATAATAGCATTACAAGAAACAAATAAAAATAGAATATTTAACACACCCAAACATTTTTCTTTTTACGAAAAAAATGATACAGGTTTACAAGATCCCAAAGCCAGCAGAGGAGTAGCCCTGCATATCTCAAACACCATCCAACACAACATAGTAAACTGTCAATCAAATATTCTAGACATAGCTGCCGAAATCGAAACCGAAACACCCTTTATTATCATTAACATTTACATATCGCCATCAGACAAAGTTACAGAACAAGACTTTCACGACTTAATTAGCAATTTCAACAAACCAATTCTCATACTTGGAGACGTAAACGCATGGCACTCACTTTGGGGTTCATCTTCGGACAATCAAAGAGGAAAATCAATAGCAAACTTTATACAAAATAGCAATTTCATAGTTTTGAACAATGGAAACCATACACATTACACCACTCACAATACGTTCTCAGCTGTAGATAAATCCCTATGCACCCCGCCCCTCAATCTAAACGCCTCTTGGTCAACATGTAATGATTTATACGGAAGCGATCACTTCCCAATTCAGATACAGCTTTTTCCTAAACCAATAATTTATAAATCTAAAATAGCACACAGATACAAATTACACTCTGCAAATTCGGATCTTTGTCTAAAAAATTTAAACGAAAAACAAGAAAGGAAGCTAACTTCGGCTCACCGAAGTTTGTATACCCATGCAGAGTTAAAACAAAAAATTAAAAACGAAATTCTGAAATAATAATTTGTTGCCAAATCTCAAATTTGATGGCAATGGTTTGAAACACGGCTAAGCTATGTTTTTTTTATTTTCCTGATTGTTCCTATGGAAGCTATAGGATATAGTCAGCCGATTTTCATGAAATTAAAATCAAAATTCAGAAATACTAAAATATGGCTAAATATCAAATTTGGTGAAAATATGTTGAAATCTGACAAAGTTATGGTTTTTTCTTTTATTTTCCTGATTGTTCCTATGGAAGCTATAGGGTAAAGTCAGTAAGAAAAAACCATAACTGTGTCAGTTTTCAACATATATTCACCAAATTTGATATTTAGCCATATTTTATTATTCCTGAATTTTGATTTTAATTTCATGAAAATCTGCTGACTATATCCTATAGCTTCCATAGGAACAATCAGGAAAATAAAAGAAAAAACCATAACTTTGTCAGTTTTCAACATATTTTCACCAAATTTGATAGTTACCCATATTTTAGTAATCCTGAATTTCGATTTTAATTTCATGAAAATCGGCTGACTATACCCTATAGCTTCCATAGGAACAATCAGGAAAATAAAAGAAAAATTCATAACTTTGTCAGTTTTCAACAATCAAGGCAAATCGCGCGGAGTTATCCGTTTGTTTTTATTTTCAATTGTGCGAATATTGTGTGCCAAATACAACGAGGGTGAGTTTAACCAGGCCTGTGGCTAGGTTAGCAGGTATTATAGGGGAAATTGTGTTTACAGGCGGGCCCCGAAAAAATCTTGGAGCCGGTAGTGGACATCAAGGCATACGATATCCTAAGCTAAGGTCCACCAGCTGGAGAAGTGCATTCGGCCGCTTCCTATTTCGGGTCTTTCGTTGCCTGCAGCAGTTGGCTGTCGGCGCTAGTCACCTTTACCTGAAGCGCCAGGGTTATCTGCAGCGCAGCAGCCAGCGCAGCAGCAAGCGCAGCGGCGAGCGCAGCAGTCAGCGCACCGGCCAGCAGCGGACAGGAGAGGTGCGGGGCGGAAATTCCCCAAATTTCATAAGAAGCCGTCGGAAATGGTGCAGTTCTAAGTGGCAGCTGCATCCGACTCAAAACGGCCGCAGGAGGATCGGCCTGAGGAACTCCGGTGCACATCCGCCCGGAATCGGCAGTTGGAGCCGAAGTTTTTGCGGAGTTAATTTTTTTTTTGGTTAGGTTTTTTTGGGTTGTTTTTGTTGGGCTAGGGAATTAGCAGGCCATAGGCATATAAAAGAAAAAAAACTAGCAAGATCCCTAAGCCAGCGAGGTAGTTTAACGCCGCTATCTCCTTGTTCCCTCTAAGCGATGCTCTTTCCTTTTCTGGCTCCCGTCAGCGGATTTTAATTAAACAAAAGAAACAAAGAAAAAAAAACCAAAAATGCTTTGTACCAACTAAAAAGGGGAAAAAAAAAGGAAAGAGAAGAGCCGCCGAAAACTGCTACACTGGAAAAAAAAATTAAAAGTAGAGCCAGTCCTGGAAAAAAAAATAATAAGTGGCAACATTTTAGAGAAGCAGAAGGGAACGGAGCGGAAACGAATGGGAATAATTAATATTCTTAGTGGTTGTCCTGCATTTTTTATAGGTTTTTTTCCTATTATTATGTGCAGTGTTTTTTTTCAGGGAATGCCGAACGAGAAAGCGCTTTCGTCGTTGGAGTTCCCGCAACCATATGAGTAAGTGAGCCGATGATCGCTATGTTTTTTTTGTCTCTTTCCCTCCCTCTGCTTTGCTAAGCTTTGACCATGACCTACATTAATATGCCAGCTGTCTGTGGTTTGGCCTTGGCCTTGAAATTTCAATTGTCACTTGCGATCCACATTTAAGAAGAGAAGAAAAAGAGGTTGTTGTCTTGGCTGATTGGCTTAGAGTTGAAATTGAAAACGTTAAAATTGAAAGAAAACCATTGAATTAAATATAATTGCCCAGGATACAACTTCCCTTGAATTGAAGCTGAAGTATTAACTAATTGATTAAATCTATATTTTATTATATTATGCTACCATATTATATTTTTCCCTTATTTTAAGTTAATTTAAGTTCATATTACGCTATATCTATCTATACTGGTAGTATTGAATTTGTTACACTTACTTATTATCTAGGCCATTAGGGAAACTTATGTTAGGTTGGAGGAGTAGGCCGTGTACGGATGAATTTTTTTTGTAAAATAAAATTAAGCTTATTATGAATTGCTAATTTTCTCCATTGGGGACCATGCAGGACTCAAAGTCGGGGAGGATGAAGGATAGTGCCTAGAGGCGTGTCACAAGGGATTCCGTCTATCAACAGCTAGGAGGCTGCGGAATCATGGTAGGGTGGGCGTGACAGCAGCAGATCACCCGAGCTGCTCCGCTTAAGGATGTGATGGTGGACAAGCAGGTTTCTTCTTTTGTGTTTACCCCTCTCTCTCTTCTTTCGTCAGTTCTGAGGTTGTTTTTTTTCTTTTTGTCTCTATTCCTCCCTCAAGCACGCGAAAATTAAGATAGGAATATATATAGCCGACGACTTGGTGACTCTTTAGGACCCCCAATTTACTCCCACTCCCAGATACCGACCAGGCCCAGACCCCCCGCCATCCGTCGTCCAATACCCGCGCATATCCTAGGTGATATGATGAAGTAATTAACAACCTGTTCAAAAAAATAACTTATGGTGTAATTTTTCTGGCACCAAAAGATCAACTGAAAAATCAGCACATCTACATATTTGTAAAAAACAAAAATGTACAAACATAGATATCCAAATAAATAATACTAGCATGCAGAAAACACAACAACTTAAAATTAATCTTTGATAACAAATATAATTGGAACCAACAAATTAAAACCCAAATTAAATGACTAAACACTAGATTAAATATTATTAAATGTTTAAGCTATCAAAATTTTGAATGTAACACCAAATCAATAATAGATATTAGAAAAGTCATAATATTATCAAAAATAGATTAAGAACTCTGTATATACGGAAAAACAAACAAAACTAATATTAATAAGCTATCCACCCCATACCACTCCTCAATCCGACTTTCCCTAGGTGCTTTTCGAACCACTCCAATAAGCAATATGCTAGCAGAGACCGGGCTTCCTGATTTGCCAACAAGATTCCAATGGAGCATCGGCAGACAGATAAGTAGACTCACCAATACATATGGATCAACACTACAAGAAACGCTTGGAAACCAAATTAATCGAAAAAGAAGATCTAGAACAACATCAAGCCTACAACTTATCATCGACAAAGCTGCATCACTAAATATAATAATTCAGAAAAGACGCAAATACATAGAGCAAAGGCCACCATGGCTCTTTCAAAGCAAATCTATCTTACTAGACCTAGCCTTGCATAAATAGGAAAAAACACCTAAGGAAACCTATCAACAAATCTTTAAAAACATCAAGGATGACTTTTCCGACTGGAATTTCATTTTTACCCACGGATCCAAATTAGACAAAATCACAGCGTTCAGTGTAGTCACGGAGGAAAACGTAACTTTAAAATCAGCTATCACACCCTCGTACACATCAATCTACACAGCTGAAGCAGAATCGATCCTTACGGCGGTGGAAACAGCAAGTGCAAGCAAAGGAAAACACATGATATGCACCGACTCTTTATATACATTACAAGCGATAATAAACGTAAACAACAGCGACCCCACAGTAAGAAAAGTGAGAGAACAAACTTACAATACACGGAAACAAATTAAAATTGCTCTGGACTCCGGGACAAGCAGGGATAAAGGGCAAGGAACTAGCAGACACAGCAGCCAAAACTGCCACACGATCGCCATTACATATACACTACACAAATAACCAACACGCCATCAACAAACTGATTAACAAACATACAAACGAGGCTTTAACTACCATATGGGACTACTATACCCACTATTACAAAACACTCAACCCAAAAAGAAAACGAAGTTACATCCCAGCAACAATAAACAGATACCAAGCAATTCTATACACAAAATTCAGACTAACACACACAAAACTGACGCATGAACACATATTTAAGAAGACCCCTGCACCGATCTGCCCCTACTGCAACAACGCCACTTTGACAGTCCAGGACATCGCCACCAACTGCACCTACATTAACCAAACATGCAACTTCCTCAAAATCCTTACACTTAACCAACTCCTATCTAAAATCACAACAAATAATATAATTCAATTTAATAAACTAGCAACCAAACTAAAATTAAGTTAAAACAAGAAAAGAAGCTAACTTCGGCTCACCGAAGTTTGTATACCCTTGCAGAATTTAAACAAAAAATTCAAACCGAAATTCTGAAATAATAATTAGTTGCCAAATCTCAAATTTGATGGCAATGGTTTGAAACACGGCTAAGCTATGGTTTTTTATTTTCCTGATTGTTCCTATGAAAGCTATAAGATTAAGTCCGTCTGTCCGTTTCTACGCAAACTAGTCCCTCAGTTTTAAAGCTACCTGAATGAAACTTTGCAGCTAGGCTTCTATATACTCTCACTCGTACATATGTCGGAACGGGCCGGATCGGACGACTATATCATATAGCTGCCAGAGGAACGATCCGAAAAATTTTCAAAAAACAATTATAACTTTGTCAGTTTTCAACCAATTTTCACCAAATTTGATATTTGCCCATTAAGTATTATTTCCGAATTTCGGTTTTAATTTCATGAAAATCGGCTGACTGTATCCTATAGCTTCCATAGGAACAATCAGGAAAATAAAAGAAAAACCCATAACTTTGTCAGTTTTCAACCAATTTTCACCAAATTTGATATTTGCCCATTTAGTATTATTTCCGAATTTCGGTTTTAATTTCATGAAAATCGGCTGACTATATCCTATAGCTTCCATAGGAACAATCAGGAAAATTATAACTTTGTCAGTTTTCAACCAATTTTCACCAAATTTGATATTTAGCCATATTTTATTATTCCTGAATTTTGATTTTAATTTCATGAAAATCGGCTGACTTTATCCTATAGCTTCCATAGGAACAATCAGGAAAATAAAAGAAAAATTCATAACTTTGTCAGTTTTCAACATATTTTCACCAAATTTGATAGTTACCCATATTTTAGTATTCCTGAATTTCGATTTTAATTTCATGAAAATCGGCTGACTATACCCTATAGCTTCCATAGGAACAATCAGGAAAATAAAAGAAAAAACCATAACTTTGTCAGATTTCAACATATTTTCACCAAATTTGATATTTAGCCATATTTTAGTATTTTGATTTTAATTTCATGAAAATCGGCTGACTATATCCTATAGCTTCCATAGGTACAATCAGGAAAATAAAAAAACCATAGCTTAGCCGTGTTTCAAACCATTGCCATCAAATTTGAGATTTGGCAACAAATTATTATTTCAGAATTTCGTTTTTAATTTTTTGTTTAAACTCTGCAAGGGTATACAAACTTCGGTGAGCCGAAGTTAGCTTCCTTTCTTGTTATATTTTATATTAAAATGTTCAAATGCCAAATAAAAAAGGGCGATGGATGTCGACTAACTCCAGCCGAACAGTAATACATGCATGACTATACAAAGCATATCGGCGTTGATTTTCCATAGTTGCCCTGCTAATTTTATGCACATGGTTCTGGGTATCATGTAGTCAGACATACTGCTCATATTTCGACCAATTGAACTGTTCCCGAATCCTTGCGACATTTTTCCTAATGCCCGTGAATTTCTAGGGAATCAATTCCGATTATGATTTCAAGTGCTTTTGTGGGGGTTGACCTCAGTGGTCCTAATATGCTTAGCAGTGCCTACCCCTGAGCTCGCTACATAAGCTTATTGTATATTTTCTTTTCCATGGGTTGTCACCACAATATTTTTTTTTTTTTACGAATAATTAACGGAAAAGTATGGTATAATCAAAAGTTTGATTTTCCAAACTTTAACTTATGCACATGATTGACTCGGATGTCCTGCCTGCGTCGCAACGACCTACAAACCTAGCAATCGATTTTTAGGGCCGTCTAACTCTGTATCAGTCAATACGACTGTTAGTTAAGTTAATATATGATTAGATACACCTCTTGTTAGTCTCGCAAAGAAAAGATTCAAGAAATAAAAGCAACGTTTAATAAAAAAAAAAATTCTAGCTTCCGAGGATGTCATCCGCAGAAACCCTGGCTAAAAACAGGCGTTCGATCTAACGACAGATGCGTCAACGTAAGGCATTAGTGGGGGGCTATCCCAAGAGGGACGAACTATTACTATGATCTCAAGAACCCTAAGGTTAACTACCGTTAACTACGCTACTGGTCAAATTGGTGGAGGGCTACCCCGTTTTGAACAAACATTACAATATATCCAAATTACTCTACTTACAAGCTAAATATATTCCCATAATTGATGGTCGAATTGTAGTGTGGGAAAAATTCACGATAGTAAAACATTCAACAAATGTGTCAGAATATAGGCGCATAGTGGAGGAAACTGGTAGCAAGACCAACATGTCGTGACCTGTTCGGCTTTGAAGGTAATGGCGGGAACGCCAGATGCAGAAGATTTCGAGAAAATTAAATTTACAGAATTTTAATTAATTCAAGGCAAGGCAGACCTCAAGCTCGGCTCGGATCTTATTAACTCGAAATAGGATGATTGCACCGCAGTTGTAAAATGTAATACTAGGGGTAGCTCTAGCTAAAGTCAATTTTGTTAGTCCTGGTATATTAGATCATACAGACCTGGAAAATGTGTGGATGGAAGAACAATTATCAGGCTCATATGATAGTATATGATAGTACTAATTGCGCGTTGATCTACGTCAGCGTAACCTATCAGCGAGTCCCCCGGCCAAGAGATCTGCAGTAAAAGAAGTGATTGCCCAAATAGGGTCAGCCAAAGGCGGCCTTATTCCGGAAGGGGGAGTAGTTAACTAAGTCAACCGGGGCAACAGCGATGACCAATCGTTCGAAAACTCGCTCCGGCCAAACTGCTGATATAGCGTCTGGCCGGATGTCCGTGCGTATTCGGCAAACTCTGCATATGACCGCAATGAAGGTCAATTTGTGTTAGCTTTAAGTTCAGTTCTCTTTTAATATTCATGCAATAAATCCCACATGCTCCAAATGAACCGACTCCGGCAATCCGCCGTTAAATTGGATTATTTCAACTGTCTGAGTCCCAAGGCCAGCAGTATAAGAAGGGCAGTCACCCTTCTATCTTATTCTTCGTAATTCAGCATTAGAATATATACAGATAACGAGACCTGCCAGTACCAGTGGCAATCTCTCCGTCGTTGTATTTATTAAACTGATTAATTTGTATGTGCATGTGCTTAGTGGTAATTAACAAAGTCGTTACAATAAGGTGACTTTAACTACTATTTTTTTTTTTTTTTTTTTTTTTTCGACCGAGTCCCAACGAGGCCCACCTCCCGCCCAACCGACCGAGGGGCGCAGCCGCGTGACGTACGCGTAACGCGTACTGGATAGACGCGAGAGAGGAAAAATAGAATAGAACGAGGAAAATTAGGATACACTACGGGCAAGTACTACAAGCAACACAGTTTTTAAGTTTTGAAGGCTTTCTACGCCTTCAATACTACTAAAAAGGCGATTGTAATCAGTACATAAAACCCTAAAGGGTTCATGTACTTCAAACTCACGCCTACAGTGGTTAACTACTAGGGGGATAAAATTTCTAGAAGAAAGTCGGGGAACATGGAAATTGAGCTGCCCAAGCAGGTAGGGGCCTCGCCGTGAATGAGTTTATGTAGAAAGACGACGCCAGGCATCGTCCTACGGTTAGTTAAAGAAGGTAAATTAATTAGGAGAAGTCTACTAGAGTAAGACGGTAATCTAAGGTTAGCATCCCATGGTAGGCCACGGAGGGCGAAAAGTAAAAACTTCTTTTGGACAGAGTCGATGCGGCTGCTATGGACTCCGTATTGAGGACTCCAGACGCACGAGCCATACTCCAATATAGGGCGTACTAACGAAGTATATAGGGTCTTCGTTACATAAGGAGAATCGAATTCCTTCGACCACCTTTTAATGAATCCAAGCATGCCGGCGGCTTTATTAACCATACAGGAAATATGTTCTGAGAACGAAAGTTTAGGGTCCAGGCGGACGCCGAGGTCATCAACAATAGTAATTCTTTCCAAAGAGCAATCGTTAAGCATATACGTGGCAGGGAGAAAAGTGGTGCGAGAAAATGTCATCAGTTTGCATTTAGAACTGTTGAGATGTAAATCGTTAGCATGGCACCATGCTTGAAAGTTATCGAGATCCGATTGTAGGTCAGATTGGCGTGAGCTGTCCCTATACTGCACGCAAAGTTTAACATCATCAGCATACATAAGTACTCTGGATTTGGTTAGAACCTGCGGCAAATCGTTGATAAACAATGTAAATAGTAGTGGTCCCAGGTGGCTACCCTGTGGGACGCCAGAAGTGACACTGAGGCTATTGGATAGAACATTTCTGAACAGAACCTTTTGGGACCTGTCACTTAGATAACTCGAAATCCACTTAAGAAGATCACTTGGAAACCCCAATGAATCGAGTTTCCTAACCAGAAGAGAATGATTAACCGAGTCGAAAGCTTTACTAAAGTCCGTGTAAATGACATCGGTTTGAAGGTTTTGTTGGAAACCCCTAATAACGAAAGAGGTGAGTTCCAGAAGATTGGTCGTGGTTGATCTTCGCCTCATAAAACCATGCTGACATGGAGAGATGACGGATCTGCATAGATGTTGCAAGTGAGGAGTGATTACATTCTCGAAAAGTTTGGGGATTGCAGATAACTTAGAGATACCTCTATAGTTACTGGCATCCGACTTGCTACCTTTTTTGTGGAGAGGAATAACAAAAGATTCCCTCCAAATAAGGGGAAATTCTGAGGATTCTAAATATAAGGTAAACAATTTTAGAAGGGGGTTACACAGCGTCTCGGAGCAATACCTTAGCACAGAGCCCGGTATTCCATCAGGACCTGGTGAATATACTGGCTTAACACGTTGCAGATCAAGAATAAGTGAGCTTTCGTTTAAAATAGGACTGAAGATTAGGTTCGAACTGGGCATAGCTGGAGAAAATGAATGATCTGAAGATGTTGAGGGAGAATATGTGGTTTTAAAAAACTCAGCGAAGAGATTGGCTATTGCTTGATCAGAATTTACAGTAATATTATTAAATGACAGCGAGGGAGGGTACAACGTGGGTTTACGTTTAGAGTTAACAAAGTTATAAAACTGTTTGGGGTCCTGCGTGAACTGGACCTTGCAACGAGTCAAATAATTTTTATAACACTGAGCGTTAAGCACGGTAAAGCTAGATCGAGCACTTAGATAGGATGAGAAAGCCGTTCTTGAACCAGTACGTTTATATTTATTATAAAGCCTAGATTTTACGTTTTTTAAACGTGTCAGCTCTTTGTTAAACCAGAGTGGTTTATTAGAGACTGACGGATAGGTTTCAGGAACACATAAGAAGAAAAATGAGTTCATGGCACTATAAAAGATATCAACGGCGATTGCCATGTCTGAGCTCATGAAGAGATTAGACCAGTCAAATTCAGCTATTAAAGTGTTTAGCCTCTGATAGTCGGCCTTTCGGAAACAGCGGACTCTGTTTAACCTACTACCAGATGTCGTTGCTAAAACTGTCCCGGTGTCGATGGTCACATCGAAAGTAGGATGATAAGGATCTTCAGGTTGCGTCATTGGAGGAACTCTACTTAGGTTTACGCCAGCCGGATCTGAAACAAAGCATAGATCCAGTAAGCGGTTTAGAGAATTAAAGACATGGTTAACTTGAGATAAGGATAAATCAAACAAGCCATTTATAAGGTCATGCTGTGCCGCAGTCAGGAGAATATTAGACACACCGTCAGAAGACCAGTGAGCTCCAGGTATGTTGAAGTCACCCAAAGTCACCAATTGGTCCCTATCAGAAAGCCAGTTGGAAACTGCCTGAATTGCCGAAAGGTGTTTCCAATAAGTTGGCATTTCCGAAGATGGAGGAATATAAGAGCAGGTAACATATATACAGCTGCCTGTAAAAGATAATTTAACGCATATGAATTCAATGTCCAGAAATTCGTTAGATACCACCTGTTCCGAGATGAGGCAGGAGTCAACGGCAATTAAAACTCCACCACCACGCTGGACAATACGGTCTAATCTATAGATTGTGTACTTACTCGGAAGAATTTCGGAGCAGAGGATCTCCGGCTTCAACCAGGTTTCAGTAAATAAAATCACCTGAGATGCGAAAGAAAGACTATCCGAATACAATTTAGAGAGCTTACTGCGTAAGCCTCTAGTATTCTGATAGGAAAGTAGAAAGGAAGAGGTTAGTTTTTTGGGACAGAAAGTACGGCAGTGGACTCAGAGGATTGAGACGGCCTGGGCAGTTGTACTCCCGCAGGCCGAGTCCTCTTCTTTCGAGCCTCGTACTCCTTAACTACTACGTACTCGGGCCAGAAGTCACCCGAGCAAATAGTGTCAAAGAGTTGGGTTGAGACATTTATCTTAAAAGATGAGATGTCTCTGGCATACGAAAATTGAAATTTTTCCACCTTGATATGTCCGGCTTGGGTTTTGCCTTGTATAAAGGCTAGAACATCTTCCGATGCGAGATCAGGGGCAAGCCTCGAAACAAATATTGTTTTCGAAGGTGGGACTGCTGTGATGGTCTTGCGTAACGAATTGTTACCAACTACGGCCGGTATTCCGGGCATTGTTGGACCCTGGGTTGATTTATCTACGGAGATTTGCGGAGCCAAAGATTTGGGCTCCGCATCGGACACAACGGACGACGCGGAAATTGCTGGCTGAGCGGCTGCTTCAGATTCGGTAACCGGATCTTTCCTAGTTCCTGATCTCAGAACCATTGGAACGGGGACCAGGAGCTGTGGCGCAGGGGAGTGGCAGGAAATCGGTTGCTGCGTCTCACACAGTTGCTGTCGACCAGCAGCAGATTTTTTGCGTTTCGGCGACTCATTTAATAGCTTCATACTATTAAATTGAGCGTCAAGCGCGGAGAACATGTCACTCGCCTTGCGGAAAGTGGCCATGATCTCAGAAAATCCACTTCTGGTCTGACGCATGAAGGATGATATCTCCTTCTCAACCGGTCGACAGGCCTCACAGCAATAACGCAGGCCCTTTTTGCTGGACACTACGTCAGCTATTCGACCTGTCATCTCGATGCACTTAGCGTGCACTACTGCCTCGCAAAGCCAACAATGGAAACTGGGCTGGTCTGCCAAAATATTTTTTTGGCAATTCTTAATTACACAGACAATATTTTGGGACATTTTCGCAAACCCTAGAACCACTGTGCACACTATCAGTACCAAAAAGCTAAGAGAGAGAGAGAGAACAAAAGAGCGCAAGGTTAAGAGAATGAGCAGCAGAAATCAACAAGAGCGATGAGAGCTATAACGGCTTAGTTGCAGCTAACAGCAAACGACACTCAAGCGGGGGAGAGAAAAATAAGTAAAAACGAGAAAAAGAATAAGGAGGAAAATAAGATAACCGTCTTAGCACAAACTAAAAAGTGATTATTAACACAAATTAATTACACAGAAAAGTGCATGCACGCGCGATAGCGAGACGGTATATAATTTTAAAAATTTAAGTGATGAATTCAGAGGAAACCCCGGTGGTTTACAATAAAATTAACACAAAAATCGGAGCGCAAAACAAAAACACGACCGTCCGCTATGAAAGAGAGAGATCGAATTCTTAACAATATTTAGAGGGTTTGACATTGGTAAAAACAAACTAGGCTATGACATTACGGACTTCTTTATAATATTTAGGTCACCACACCTAATGCTGTTCCTGATGGTGGTTATAAAGACCGAGACACACACTCAATGGAAATAAACTACAATTCTTTATTTAATCAAGATAACATTGTAGGCTTTATAAAGAATTACGCACAGGGTTTAAGTATTAGGCTTAAGACGGTCAATGGATCATATACTTACCACATCGATAAGTTGCGACAGTTTTAATTTTATGCAAACTTTAAGAACATCCGTAGTATTAACAACTGGCCGAACCAATTTATTATAGTTGCTTAAAAGGTCATCATATAATCGTTTTGCATCTGGGTTTCCAGCCACTGCTCCATGCACCATTAGAGCTGATAAGATCCAAGCTCTCAGGCTTTCGCCAGAAGATGGTTTTTTTACAAATAATCGCATAATCTCAATAATTAACTTCATATCGATTATATTTATTTATTATTATTATTTGATACAGAACGTTTATATCTGAAAAATATAAAGAAGGTTAGTCTCGTGAAAATGTATATATATATAATTCATCATAGTGGTTACTAAGTTCCTATTACCGGGGTTTCCTGACGGCATAGCCGAAAAAAACAAATCCCACGTGCCTCACTTATTGAAATCCAAAACCAAAAAGACAAAAAACATTGCACTTGCGGTCGGCTACTGAAGATGTCTCGCGAAGTTTGGACTTATTATTTGTTGTTATTTTTTAAGTCATTCGAAGCAGCGGCATGCTACAGTCCCGCATATTAGAAAGTGATGGATATTGAGGGAAGGGTGGGAACAAATCTGTGTCGAAAATCAAGTAGCATCGACATCAGAATACACTTTTTAAAATTGGTTGGGATATTTATAAATATTTCATTTAAATAATTTGTACCTATTTAATCGTATGGCATATTGGCACGTATTTTTCTCCGAATTCTTTATGCATTTGGATAAGTTTTAAAATATTGCGAGAAACTTACAATCCCGTAAATATAACCAATTAGTCGTAACTTAATTTTAAGTTCTACGTTAAACACACACAATGGCCTCTAAACTTAATCCATGTATACTGATACACGCCATACACATACACTGATCAGCTCGCACATCATTCCAAATACACACTGCATGTTGAGATCCCCTTCAAATGGAATGTGCTTGCTGAAGTGGCAGCATCCGTGAAGCGAGAGCTGAGACGCCGGGAGCAGACCCACGCCATCTAGGAATCGCTCTGAGATAAGCAATGTGATAAAAAAGGAGATTGGTAAGGAGAGCAACAAACCTTTCAGTCACCTTTCCCTTGCTCTATATCACATATTCACATGCAATTGTCGCCACAATTTCTGCGTCTAGGTCTTTCTTTTCTAACCGTGTCTTCAAAGCGTCAAGTTGTTCTTGAAGAAATAATTATAAATTTAAATATTTGGAGAGAGGTGGTCTCAAGCAGCCCGTAAGCAGCAGTAACAAAAGCTGATTATACAACAAGCGCAGCGCTAAGCCCTAGAAGGTAATTACAAAAACACGCTAGGGTTTATATTCGTCGGAATCTCCGTAGTCTTGCAGCAAAAATAAATTTTTTTTATTCCTGGGAGTGTTTTAAAACGTTCGGGAGAAAAAATCAGCGGAGTATAAATCGCGCCAGAGGCAGTTTTTATACGCTTGCAGGGCATTATAATTTCAGTCAGAAGTTTGCAACGCAGTGAAGGAGACATCTCCGTCCCTATAAAGTATATATATTCTTGATCAGGATCAACAGCCGAGTCGATCTAGCCATGTCCGTCTGTCCGATTATGCGCAAAACCATTGCCATCAAATTTGAGATTTGGCAACAAATTATTATTTCAGAATTTCGTTTTTAATTTTTTGTTTAAACTCTGCAAGGGAATACAAACTTCGGTCAGCCGAAGTTAGCTTCCTTGCTTGTTTTTTTTATTTTCCTGATTGTTCCTATGGAAGCTATAGGATATAGTAAGCCGATTTTCATGAAATTAAAACCGAAATTCGGAAATAATACTAAATGGGCAAATATCAAATTTGGTGAAAATTGGTTGAAAACTGACAAAGTTATAATTTTTTTTTGAAAATTTTTCGGATCGTTCCTCTGGCAGCTATATGATATAGTCGTCCGATCCGGCCCGTTCCGACATATGTACGAGTGAGAGTATATAGAAGCCTAACTGCAAAGTTTCATTCAGATAGCTTTTATTATTCCTGAATTTTGATTTTAATTTCATGAAAATCGGCTGACTATATCCTATAGCTTCCATAGGAACAATCAGGAAAATAAAAGAAACAAGAAAGGAAGCTAACTTCGGGTCACCGAAGTTTGTATACCCTTGCAGAAAATTAAAAACGAAATTCTGAAATAATAATTTGTTGCCAAATCTCAAATGTTCAGTCGCAGCAGTATGTAGTCATAAGTAATAATAGTTCAGAACACCACACACATTATGTAACAACTCTTCAGTCACAGTGACCTGCATTTGTTGTAAATAAAGTATCATTTACCAGGTCAAGCGAACATGCATGGTCAACTGAGACGAGGAAATGAACTTGGGGCGATGGTCTCAGTTGACCATGCATGTTCGCTTGACCTGGTAAATGATACTTTATTTACAACAAATGCAGGTCACTGTGACTGAAGAGTTGTTACATAATGTGTGTGGTGTTCTGAACTATTATTACTTATGACTACATACTGCTGCGACTGAACATTCTCCCGGCCGTTGAGCAAGTGTTCAACCTTCAATTACGTCGAA
Source organism: Drosophila anomelani (assembly GCA_035045905.1). Taxonomy (NCBI): domain Eukaryota; kingdom Metazoa; phylum Arthropoda; class Insecta; order Diptera; family Drosophilidae; genus Drosophila; species Drosophila anomelani. The sequence goes on along the minus strand of JAWNOO010000028.1, from coordinate 75,701 downwards.
CAAGAACCTTCGTGGGGTAGGTTCTGGTCGTGGTTCTTCCACGTTCTGCCGGGCTTCGGGTTTCCGGCATGTTGGTGTCCAATTGCCGTTCGTTCGTCTGAAAACCCATGCAATGCCTAATAACATTGACATTGCTAAGGCCACATACGCAGCTATTTGATGGTGCTGGGGAGTGTTGTTTTGATTTTTCCAGGTGGCTTCTTTTAGGTTGGCCAGTTGGTGCTGCAAAGCGCCCAGTTCCTCCAAGTTGACTTCCTTGGCTGCCGTTCCTTGCAGTGGCTCAGGTGTGTTCTTAAGGTCCATCCTTGTGATGTTACCAAAACGAACATATGCCGCCCTTGTTCCGCTGACTACGGTGCTAAATGTGCTCATGCTAATTTTTGAATTGCGGGCAGTGCAGCCTGGGGCCAGTGATAGTAAGCCCGTTCCGTTGAGTTGGATGGTGAACGATGTTCCGCTGCACACCGCTTGAAGTTCAACTTGCCTGCGTGTGGCAAACATCCATCTGTTTCGCTGACGTGTTGCTGACCACCACAGCTCGGCCCTCGACTGAGAGACCTCGCAGATAGTTTCCGTCTTATTGTTGAACAGCTGGAACTCACACCGGTTTTCCACGCTGAATGTGGCTTGGTGGTTGAAACAGATGTGTTCGTCGTGTGGCAGTTCTAGACCTGCTTGAATTCATCCTTGGTCAATCCCATGAACTGATCTCTATGGGCATTGACGGCTATGATTTCGGTTTGTAGCCTGAATTGCTGCCAGCTTCCAGCCTTCCATGTTGGGATCGCCATAATGCTGAACACTTCCTGTTGAGTTACAGACACCAGTGACAGCGATATCTTAAAGATGACGTGGCTGATCGTTGTGGTGCCTTCGGCCTGCATAATTTTATAAAGCTGGATAATATTAGCCGATGCTACTGGAAGCAGTTGGCCAATATTCCCCTGTCGCTCCAATATGGTTTTATATCGTAATATACAATTATTTTCCATTCGGAGATTGCCATTCTGGATGTACCCAGCCGTTCGTAGAATGTTCCTGGCTGGCTGCAAACGGAGTTATGTTGACTGACTGCGTTTTCCTGTTCCCAGCACTCGACTTCGCTGGTCCAGGAAACCTAGTATCGTATCGAGCCCTTGAAGCTCTCTTGAGCCGTGTAAGGATTGTTCGTATAGGGCTCTATTCGCAAGTTCCAATTTTTGCTTAAAGATGGCAATTATGATTGTATCCCAGCTGGATACATCAATGCCTAGTCCCTTTAATGATGCTAGAGACTCATTTGATGTAATATACAATTCCTTAAGTGACTGTTTGTTTGCTGTTGCAGAAGGCGATTGAGAATCGTATCTGCTACATGGCGGGGATTGTTGTATGCATCACCTAGTATTTCCCATGCGCTCATGTAGTTCTCCGTTTTCAGATCGATATGCCTTATAAGTCTCTCTGCCTCTCCGGTCACAGTGGTTTTAAGGTACCACATCTTCCTGACTGTGGGCATGATGGTGTCATGTACCATGCATTTGAACAAATCGAAGAATTGCGTCCATTTGAGTAGATCCCCATTGAACTTGGGGATGCTGACTCTGGGCAAGTGTACATCTTCATTGCTTGATGTGTTGGTTTGTGCCCGGACTTTCTGTACTTCCCTTTCTAGTCGGAGGAACGACTGCATGTCGTATCCCTCCCTGACCGGGCCTTCGTACTCTTCATGGATCGAGAAATGGATCTCTTGGTATTGGGACCACAATGAGTTTATTGAACTCCTTGATACGGCCCTGCCGGTCTCTGAACATTGTTTCAGAGCCGACTCACTCGGCGATTGCTTTTTGTTGCCGACATGCTGATATAAGTTTACGTGCAGGTTGCGCTAAGCTTGCAACGTCTGCAGTTTCCCGGCCATTGCTCGCGGTTGCCAGATTTGGGGCATTGCTTGAGCTCTGAGCCATCGAGTCGACTATAATATTCCTGTATTTATCGTATGAATCACGACAGTCGACGTAGAACTTTAAATATTCTTCGGTTCTATATGTTGCAGGAATATTTTTGTCGTTCTCCGCAAATCGATTCCATACTTCATCGATTGCGACCAACTTTGTTTGGTAATATGTTGGATTTAATTTTCTTTCCGCTGAATCTTTTCTAAAGTTGCGGATAAGCCTTGCGATCTATTGACTGATCTCTTCCTGCAAGTCTAATGCCTCTTTGACTGCTTGCTCCTCCTTGTTAGACATATTGATAATTGTTTAATTTCCTGACCGTTGGGAGTGTTTTATTTGCTTTGACAGCTGGATACGCTCCTATTCGCAACCGTGGTGTGGTCGAAGGAATTAACAATTGGTCAATAGACTTGGAGGATCTAGAACTCTAGAAAGGATTTGAAGGCTCTTGACTGTGTAATGACAGCGTCAAAACAGAATCCCAAAAGTTACGGATTCTTTCCTGCGGGAGGTTCCCAAGAGTTACGAAACTTTCCCTGTTGGTTCCCAATGTTCTATGACAAGAGTGAAATTCTGGAAGATTCCAAGAGTTACGAAATCTTTCCTGTGGGTTTGACGTATTCAGGACAATTTCCTGTGAGTCAGGGCTCACCAAATAGTTTTTATGGCGAGTGAAAAGTTAGGAAAATCCCAAGAGTTACGGATTGTTTCCTGCGGGAGGTTCCCAATAGTTACGGAACTTTCCCAAGACTCCCAAAATGTTTTTATGGCGAGTGAAAAGTTAGGAAAATCCCAAGAGTTACGGATTGTTTCCTGCGGGAGGTTCCCAATAGTTACGGAACTTTCCCAAGATTCCCAAGAGTTACGAAATCTTTCCTGAGTAGCCTTGAGATCTCTTGAGTGATCTCATCCTGCAAGTCTAACGCCCCTGTGACTGCTTGCTCCTCCTTGTTAGACATATTGACAATTGTCAATAGACTTGGGGGATTTCCACATAGAAAAGGATTGCAGGCTCTTGACTGCGGGAGGTTCCCAAGAATTACGGAACTTTCCCTGTCGGTCTCACCAATTGTTCTCTGGCAAGAGTGAAAAAATCTGGAAGACTCCCAAAAGTTACGGAATCTTCCTGGGGTTCTGACGTATTCAGGACAATTTCTTGTGAGTCAGGGCTCACCAATGGTATTTATGGCGAGTGAAAATTAGGAAATCCCAAGAGTTACGGATTATCCTGCGGGAGGTTCCTATGAGTTAGCGGAAATTTCCCTACGTTGACGTCCACGGCTAGCGTGTTCGTCGGGCGAAAATGCATCAGAAGCTGTCGCTGAGACTTGAAGCGACGTGGAAAGATTCCCAAGAGTTACGGAATCTTTCCTGTTCGATGACAGTGTCGAGGAGGTTCCAAGAGTTACGGAACTTTCCCGTTCGATGACAGTGTCGAAGAAGGTTCCCAAGAATTAAGGAACTTTCCTAAGAAGGAACAGGAAGATTCCCAAGAGTTACGGAATCTTCCTGGGGGTCCACGGCTAGCGTGTTCGTCGGGGTCACCAAAATGTGTTTTGGCGAGTGTGAAAAAATCAGGAAGATTCCCAAGAGTTACGGAATCCATCCTGTTGGTTGACGTGTTCGTCGGGGTCACCAAATGTTTTTTGGCGAGTGTGAAAAAATCAGGAAGATTCCCAAGAGTTACGGAATCCTTCCTGTTGGTTGACGTGTTCATCACGTCGGGGTCACCAAATGTTTGTGTAAGGAGGCTTAGATGCCTGGCAAATAGTGCATAAACTATTTGCCTGTTTGTTGTCGCAACTAGCACTTGGAACTAGGTGGACGGTATAAAGTGTGTAGGGGCATGAGTTGTTCTAGGCGAACGGGTTGGTTGTGGTGAGGGTCTGAAGACACAGCGACAGCCTCTGATGCATAAATAAAAGTTCTTGGGTTGGCGTTAGAACTCTTACTGACTTTATTAATGAAACTTAACAATATTTATAGGTACACAAATGCTTATGCTAACAGAAATAACGTATAAGAGAAGTGTGCGGTTACTTGTGAATGTGGGTTGTGTTGCGACCTGAGACCATCGCCCCAAGTTCATTTCCTCGTCTCAGTTGACCATGCATGTTCGCTTGACCTGGTAAATGATACTTTATTTACAACAAATGCAGGTCACTGTGACTGAAGAGTTGTTACATAATGTGTGTGGTGTTCTGAACTATTATTACTTATGACTACATACTGGTGCGACTGAACAATGGCAATGGTTTGAAACACGGCTAAGCTATGGTTTCTTTTATTTTCCTGATTGTTCCTATGGAAGCTATAGGATATAGTCAGCCGATTTTCATGAAATTAAAATCAAAATTCAGGAATAATAAAATATGGCTAAATATCAAATTTGGTGAAAATGTGTTGAAAACTGACAAAGTTATAATTTTTTTTCGTAGATTTTTCCGATTGTTCCTATGGCAGCTATATGATATAGTCGTCCGATCCGGCGCGTTCCGACATATGTACGAGTGAGAGTATATAGAAGCCTAACTGCAAAGTTTCATTCAGGTAGCTTTAAAACTGAGGGACTAGTTTGCGTAGAAACGGACAGACGGACAGACGGACATGGCTAGATCGACTCGGCTGTTGATCCTGATGAAGAATATATATACTTTATAGGGTCGGAGATGCCTCCTTCACTGCGTTGCAAACTTTTGACTGAAACTAATATACCCTGCAAGGGTATAAAAACCATAACTTTGTCAGATTTCAACATATTTTCACCAAATTTGATATTTAGCCATATTTTAGTATTTCTGAATTTTGATTTTAATTTCATGAAAATCGGCTGACTATATCCTATAGCTTCCATAGGAACAATCAGAAAAATAAAAAAACCATAGCTTAGCCGTGTTTCAAACCATTGCCATCAAATTTGAGATTTGGCAACAAATTATTATTTCAGAATTTCGTTTTTAATTTTTTGTTTAAACTCTGCAAGGGTATACAAACTTCGGTGAGCCGAAGTTGGCTTCCTTTCTTGTTTAATTTTAATTTTATAATTTTTTTATTTTATTTTTTTGACAAACTTGTTTTTATTTTTAATACTTAAAGAAATGAACAGCCGCTCCGCTGCTGGCGTTATCGGCAGCGCAGCTACGCGGCCTTATACATAAGAATATATGTACTCAGGCTAACATCAAACTAATTCTAAAACAATAAAACATTCACTTTACGTACATATGTTTAATTTCAGTCGAAAGTTGAGCATTGGAATACAGTAAATTTCTTAAATAGAATAGCGCCCATCTCAAACAGATAAGTAATTTGGCTACGAACGAATGGTAGAGAATTTGAGTTTTGAAATAAATCTTTAGAAGAATTAAAGTTTAATTAATAATAGCAAGGAGGGGGTCGAGTTTGAACCGTAGTATGGTGAGAACAAGAACCATGCGAATAAGAAGATCCGAAAGAACAGATGAACAGATCCAACTTGAAAATACTAATCTTCCTATTAAGATGGCCATGTGTGATGGAAAAATTGCTAAAAATTGCAAAGGATTATATACAATAACCTGCCGATTGAAGGTTGTACTACCGATTATTTGGCTTCGAAATTTAAACCCGCCACGGCTGTGCAATGGTACAAGATTAGTCGTTAAAAACTTAATGCAAAACGTTATTGAAGCCAGCATTTTAAATAGTAAATTCAGAGGAGAAAATATATAAATACCACGAATCCATTTTATATTTACAGACGTGCAAATTAAATAAATTTAAACAAACAATATATGTTTGTGGATTGGACTTAAGCGAGCCATGTTTTTCACATTGACAACGTTACGTGGGGTGCTCTTGAGAGGGTACACCATCCAGTTTATTTGTGTTAGCGGAAAATGGGAAAACAAAAACTTTTATATATTCTACAGCATTAAGACATTGATATTTTTCATATAAAAAGTATGCGTTTTTTTATTACGGCTACAAAAAAACAATTGGGTGCGAGGCGAAGTTCGCCGGGTCAGCTACACAAAATTTTACTAAGACAAAAGACTTAAGTTCGGGCAAGTTAGTTATGTTATCGCCTTGCGGATCGGAAAAAAATTTAAGCAAAAAGAAAAGGTGGTTTAAATACGTCTAAGTAATGTAGAAACTTTCTGCCCTGTGCAAACTTCTGACTGCAATTATAATACCCTGCAAGGGTATAAAAATGCATGAAAATTGGTCAAGGCGTTTCCAAGAAGTAAAGTAAGAAACAGTGTGACACGGTGTCCATTTATGAATTGTTCCAATTAACTTCCAGTATTTTCGTTAGTTTTTAAATAAAATGTTAAAGGCCCAATTAGTAGACCATAGATAGGAAATGTAGATGTAACGATTTTTGTTTCAAAATTCCAATGCTTGACAACGGTTAATGAACCAACTTTCAAAAATTTAAATATTTACTCATCAAACAGGTGAGCTTGCTGTTCTTCGCATCGGACATGCAGTGGATTTTATTTACATAAAAATTCAAGCTCCGTAATTGTAAAGCGCGAAGTAGACGGCTCGAATTATAGGCGTTTTTACGAAGGTCGTACGATCGACCAGCCGCTGTCTGCGAGTTGTACCTTATGTTGTGTTTTATATTGTTCTTTATATTTTTTTATCTTTATTATTTAAAGTCGTATATTTTTACAGGTTGTGTAGGCTGTACCGCTGAACATATTATCCATATTAGTAGTTGTAAGGAATAGTTATAAGTTGGAATTTAAGGTACCTAATTTAAGTCAGTCTAAGTCTGCACTGCAGCCCTGCTAAGTTTCTGTTAGGAGAAACCAAAACAACCTCGAGCTTTCTAATCATGGCTAGCAAAGGCAAACGTATCGATACTTCAGCTGAGCTTGGTAGCTCGCCAAGAACTGGTTTGCGAAACCAGAAGCTCGAACGAGGTGTGATTCCTAGCCGGTTGCCCATGCACGCCCACACATACACGTGCAACACGCACCACGTCGCTCCAAGGATTCTCTGGCAACAGCGAGTATCAATAGTAAGTTGAAATAAGCAAAACCATTGTAAGGGCAGTAGCAAGGCTAGAAAATAATATATCTAAAACGATAAACTCATATGTTATATGGGTGGCCATGCAGGTACGAACTTGGTCTTCTCCCTTACCTTTTCCCTCGCCTCTGCAAGTTTTTCTTTTTTTTCGCGCGAGTCCCACACCCAACTTCCGCCTAACCGACTGAGGGGCGCAGCCGTGTAACGTACGGCACGAACGCGTTCTAGATAGACGCGAGGGAAGAAAATATATAATAGGCGAGGAAAAATTAAGTTACAATACGAGCAAGTACTACAAGCAATACAGTTTTTAGTTTTGCCTTCAATACTACTAAAAAGGCGATTGTAAACAGTACATAAAACACTAAAGGGTTCATATACTGCAAGCTCACGCCTACAGTGGTTAACTACTAATGGAATAAAAGTTCTAGATGAAAGACGGGGAACATGGAAATTGAGCTGACCTAACAAGTAGGGGCTCTCCACATCACCGTGATTAAGTTGATGTAAAAAGACGACGCCAAGCATCGTCCTACGGTTAGCTAAAGAAGGCAAGAGAAGTAAGACGGTAGCATCCCAGGGTAGGCCCCGGAGGGCGAAAAGCAAAAAGTTCTTTTGGACAGACTCAATGCGGCTACTATGGACTTCGAATTGAGGACTCTAGACACACGAACCATACTCCAATAGAGGACGAACTTACGAAGTAAAGAGAGTCTTCGTTACATAAGGAGAATCGAATTCCTTCGACCACCTTGTAACAATTCCAAGCATGCCTCTGGCTTTGTTAACCATACAGGATATATGTTCTGAGAACAAAAGTTTAGGACCCTGGCGGACACCCAGATCATCGACAACAGTAATTCTTTCCAAAGAGCAATTGTTAAGCATATAAGTGGCCAGCAGGGGAGTGAGCTGTTGAGATGTAAATCGTTAGCATGTCACAATCCTTGGAAGTTATCGAGATCCGATTGAAGGTATAATTGGAATGAACTGTCCCTATACTGCAAGCAAAGTTTACCGTCATCAACATACATAAGTACTCAGGATTTGGTTAGAATGTGCGGAAAATCATTGATAAACAATGTGAATAGCAGTGGTCGTCCCAGTGGGATGCCAGATGTGACACTGAGGCTATTGGATAGAACGTTTCTGAACAGAACCTTTTGGGTCCTGTCACTTAGATAACTCGAAATCCACTTAAGAAGATCACTAGGAAACCCCATTGAATCAAGTTTCCTAAACAGAAGAGAATGATTAACCGAGTTAAAAGCTTTACTAAAGTCCGCGTAAATAACATCGGTTTGAAAGTTTTTTTGGAAGCCCCTAATAACGAAAAAGGTAAGTCTCAGAAGAGTGGTTGTGGTTGATCTTCGCCTTATAAAACCATGCTGACATAGAGAGATGATGATTAGCGTTAGAAAAGTTATAAAACTGTTTAGGGCCCTGCGTGAACTGGACCTTGCAACGAGTCAAAAAATTTTTATAACACAGCGTTAGGCACGGTTAAGTTAGATCGTGCACTAAAATAAGATGAGAAAGCCGTTCTTAAACCAGTGAGTTTATTTTTATAATACAGCCTAGACATTTTTTAAACGTGTCAGCTCTTTGTTAAACCAAAGTGGTTTATTAGAGACCAACGGATAGGTTTAAGGAACACAGAAGGAGAAAAATGAGTTCATGGCACTATAAAAGATATCAACGGCGGTTGTCATGCCAGAGCTCATGTAAAGATTAGACCAATCAAATTCAGCTATTAAACTACTGACCTACTGACACCAAAGATGTTGATTGAACTTCAAAAATGCGCTATAGAGGTCGTCTGCAAACTATTTGACAATTTTCCAAAAAAGTGGAAGAAATCCATCATTATAATGATACCGAAACCTGAAAAAGACCACACAATTTCGTCATCGTACAGACCAATAAGCCTTCTATCTTGTTTGTCTAAATTGTTTGAAAAATAATTGTTCACTCGCATAATACCACATTTGGAAGCTTGCAGTATTATCTCGGCACACCAATTTGGTTTCCGAAGAAACCACGAAACCATCGAGCAAGTGAACAGATGAACATTCGAAATACGCTCAGCCCTCGAACAGCGAGAATACTGTAGCGCTATTTTTCTCGACGTATCTCAAGCTTTCGAGTTTGGCTTAATGGACTCATGCACAACATTAAAACGTATTTGCCAACATACACCCACAAGCTACTGGAATCATACCTATTCATAGGCAACGCAGCTACTTCGGGCGACTACATCATCGAAGCTGGAGTTCCACAAGCGCACTCGGCCCAAGTTTATATGTTTTTTATACTGCGGATATTCTTACGAACGCACAACTAACAACGTCAACGTTCGCCGACGATACCTAAACGGTATCACTAAACGGTATGCAGATCCCCCAAGCTTACGAAGTAACGTACCTTGCCGTCCACCTTGGCGGACGACAAACCTGGCGTAAGCACGTCGAATGCAAGAAGAAGCACCTGAAACGAATCGCCACTGTGTCTGGGACTACAAGTTAATACTCTACAATTCAGTCATAAAACCAATCCGGACGTATGCCTCCCAGCTATGGGGGAACGCAAGCAGCAGCAACATAGACATTATACAGCGCGCACAATCAAAAATCTTGGGCACCTTGGTATGTTCGCAACGAAAACATCCACCGGGATCTGGGCATCCTCGCAGTAAAAGACGAAATTCAGAAGCAAAAGGAGTCCTACAAAGAAAAACTGTCTTCTCACCCAAATTTCCTCGCTCGGGAATTGACTCGGGTTTCTAGGGGATCCCGCCTGCGACGCAACGATCTTCCAACCCAGCAATCGATTTTTAGGGCCTAACTCTGTATCAGTCAATACGACTGTTAGTTAAGTTAAAACAAGAAAGGAAGCTAACTTCGGCTCACCGAAGTTTGTATACCCTTGCAGAATTTAAACAAAAAATTCAAACCGAAATTCTGAAATAATAATTAGTTGCCAAATCTCAAATTTGATGGCAATGGTTTGAAACACGGCAAAGCTATGGTTTTTTATTTTCCTGATTGTTCCTATGAAAGCTATAGGATATAGTTGTCCGATTTTCATGAAATTAAAACCGAAATTCAGTAATAATAAAATATGGCTAAATATCAAATTTGGTGAAAATATGTGAAAAACTGACAAAGTTATAATTTTTTTTTTTAATTTTTCGGATCGTTCCTATGGCAGCTATATGATATAGTCGTCCGATCCGGCCCGTTCCGACATATGTACGAGTGAGAGTATATAGAAGCCTAACTGCACTAGTTTGCGTAGAAACGGACAGACGGACATGGCTAGATCGACTCGGCTGTTGATCCTGATCAAGAATATATATACTTTATAGGGTCGGAGATGTCTCCTTCCCTGCGTTGAAAACTTCTGACTGAAACTATAATACCCTGCAAGGGTATAAATATAAGATTTGGTACACATTTTGTTAGTCTCGCAAACAGAAGATTCAAGAAATATAAGCAACGTTTAAAAAATATTAAAAAAAGAATTGAGAACATGGTTAGCTTGAGATAAAGATAAATCAAGTAAGCCATTTATGGGGTCATGCTGTTCCGCAGTCTGAAGGACATTAGACACACCATCAGAAGACCAGTGAAGTCAACCAAAGTCACTAATTGGTCCCTATCAGAAAGCCTGTTGGAAACTGCCTGAATTGCCGGTGTTTGCATTAAGTTGGCTGAATGTAAGAGCAGGTTAAATAAATGTAACTACCGGTAAAAGATAGCTATACGCAGATAAATTCGATATCCAAGAAATCATTAGATACCACACGTTCCGAAATGAGGTAAGAGTCAACGGCAATTAAAACTCCGCCACCACGCGGGAGAAGACTGTCTAATCTGTAAATTGTGTACTTACTCGAAAGAATTTCGGAGCAGAGGATCTCCGGCTTCAACCTGGTTTCAGTAAATACAATCACCTGGGATGCAAAGGAAAGGCTATCCGAATACAATTTAGAGAGCATACTGCGTAAGCCCCTAGTATTCTGATAGGAAAGTTGTAAGGAAGGGGTTAGTCTTTTGGGACAGAAGGTACAGCGGTGGACACAGAGGATTGTGACGAGCTGGGCAGTTGTACTCCCGCAGGCCGCGTTCATTCGAGCCTCGTACTCCCTGACTATAACGTACTCGGTCCACCCGAGCAAATTGTGCCAAAAAGTGTTGGGATGAGCGGGCTCCGCAGCGGACACAACGGACAACACGAAAATGCTGGCTGAGCGGCTGCCGATACCCCAGCGTCCGATTCGGTGACCGAATCTATTCTCGTTCCTAATCTCAGAACCATTGGAGCGGGGACCAGGATCTGCGGTGCAGGAGAATGACAGGAAGTCGGTTGCTGTGTCTCACAGTTGCAGCCGACCAGTAGCAGATTTTTTGCGTATCGGCGACTCATTTAATAGCTTCTTACTTTTAAATTGAACAGGTCGAAAAGTGGCTATGATCTCAGAAAACCTCTCCTGGTCTGTCGCATGAAGGATATTTCCTTCTCAACTGATCGACAGGCCTCACAACAATAACGCAGGCCCTTTTAGCTGGACACTGCGTCAGCTATTCGACCTGTCATTTCGATGCACTTAGCATGCACTACTGCATCTCAAAGCCAGCAATGGATACTGGGCTGGTCTGCCAAAACATTTTTTTGGCAGTTCTTTATATTACATACAATATTCTGGGACATTATCAAAAATCCTGGAGCCACTGTGCACTCTATCAGTACCAAAAAAGCAAAAAGAGAGAGAGAGAGACAGAGAACAAAGAGCATGGGTTAGAATATGAGCAGCAGAAATCACAAGAGCGATGAGAGCTATGAACCATTTAGATGTAGCTAACAGCAAAAGACACTCAAGCGGGGGAGAGAAAAATAAAAACGGGATAAGAAAAAAAGAGTAAAATAAGATAACCGTGTGACGGTCTCCGCCGCAGTTTCCCAGATAGCTCGGGGACGGCCAGAGTCCGCCTAGTAAAGTTAGTCCGAGTGGTAGCTGTAAGAGAAGTTGCCCGTTTCCCAATGAGAACAGTGAAGAGAATTCAGTTGACTTCAGTAGGTTCAGGAATTCTGTGACAGAGTTCAGATACGTAATACTGGAGCTCGGAAACGCCGCTTCGTGGGGTCGTCTCGGCCTCTCGCGCCTCGGTGATCCAGCTGCTAGCGGCTGCTCGGGACTCGCAAGTCTTCCGAGAGGTGGGGGGGGACTCAAAAGTCTTCCAAAGAGAGAGATGCGGTCTCGAATGTCTTCGATTTGCGAGAGAGAGGTGGTTGGACTCGGAAGTCTTCAGTGAGAGAGACGCGGCGGACTCGACAGTCTTCGGTAGGCGAGGGAGAGAATGGGTCGACTCGGAAGTCTTCAGTTTGCGGACTCGAAAGTCTTCAGAGAGAGACGCGGCGGACTCGAATGTCTTTAGTGAGCGAGAGAGAGATGGACTCGAAAGTCTTCGGGCGACTCGAAAGTCTTCAGGGAGAGAGAAAGATGGACTCGATAGTCTTCAGAGAAAGAGAATTCGGCGGGCCGAATTGTTGCCGCGACTCGGAAGTCTGTCAGACAATGAATCGCAAACCAAATCCGGAGATTCGGATTGCCTAAAAAGTGACTTTGGCTGCTGACTACTGGGAGCTGCTGCTAGAGGCTTACCGCTTCCTATCGGCTGCTAAGTGATTTCCTATGGCCAGGGCCCCGCATTATATATGCCCTGGCGTGTTCTAGTGTACCCGTAGCTCCCGTCGTCTTCCTCTTCTTCGCCACCTAGTGTGCCCCTAGCTGCCGGTGTGACCCTTCCTTGGCACGCGCGCTCCTTCGAATTCAAGTTGTCTTCTTCTTTTTGACTATTTGTGCGCGACAGGTGCAAAACGGTATATAATTATAGATATTTAGGTGATAAATTTAGAAGAAACCCTGGTGGTTTGAATTTAAATTAACACAAAAGTCGGAGCGCAAAACAAAAACACGACCGTATGCTATGAAGAGAAAGATCGATCGAAAAAAAATGCGTCGCGACATTACCATTCGCGAAACTTTCCAATGTCGAGACAGACCTCGCTCCATCAGTTTTTCACTCGCGGCGAATCGCCATGGTCGGGGCGCCCCTCTCATTTCGCCTCCGCGCCCAGTCGGAGGGGGTCTTTGGATCAGTCAAAGGTTACCCATAGTCAGTCTTCGTGTTTAACCGGAATCGCATCCGTCTTCCGCGTCGCGCCCGCGAGTCAGCACCACGTGGCTCAGTCACCGGATCTGCCCGCCGCTAAGTGTATCCGGCACCCTACCCTCTGCTGTTCCCCGCACGTGGCAGGTTGCCAACATTTTCTGTCCTCGAAGCCGCCTCGAACTCCGGACAGTGGTATTTTTAGGCACCGACGGTCGGGATCGAGAGAGTTGTCGGTAAAGTAGAGCGCCAAGCTGTACGCGTGTTACCGCTACGAGCTTTGCTAGAGATTGATCGGCAAGCAAAACAGAGGCGTCACACAGTGGCGCCACTCGAACAACAGAAGTGCCATAAACTAAAAAGTCATAGTCGCAAAAACTAAAAAGTTTCTAACGAAAAAAAGGAAAATTCTTTAATTTTCAGGTAATATTACACTAAAACTTGGTAACCAATTAGCATGATATATATTTTAAATTATAGATACATAAACTGTAAATTAAACTGGAAAAAACGACAGGTTGGTTTCGGCTTGTACAGGTTAATCGCTACCTACCAGGTGTCCTATTTTTCACCTTTTTCTGCCTAACGATGTCTAGAACTTCTGAATCTGCCAAAAGCTACCATCTACAGCAACACCAAGTTGCACTAAATAAGTAAACAACTCACGTGGACGTGAAATAAGATCACCCACTTATGCTTCACTCTAACTCAGCATTCCCACGCTGACTGCGATCACACAGTTATGCTTCACGCTAAGCCATTCCCACGCTGATTGCGTGCAATATATATATATGGCCATAAGACTACCTCTCTCCTGAACATAATATATAAGATATATATGTATATACGGCTGCTCTTCAGCCGCTGCCAACAGATAGCTTTAAAAGTGAGGGACTAGTTTGCGTAGAAACGGACAGACGGACAGACGGACATGGCTAGATCGATTCGGCTGTTGATCCTGTTCAAGAATATATATACTTTATAGGGTCGAAGATGCCTCCTTCACTGCGTTGGAAACTTTTGACTGAAACTAATATATGAGCAAATTATAGAAAAGCTCTAAGTCTATGAAGTTGTCAACAATAATGAGACAAAGAAACATGTTTTAATCAAAATATGACGTGCTGGTCTCTTCTTCAACATTATTTTTAAATTAATAACAAAGTTCTCGCATGACGTCATCGAAGCAAATCAGTGCTATTACACTATGTCTATAAGTTATGTCTATCTTTTCTGAACTAGAATCCGTTCAGAAAGTCTTCGTTGAACTGCGGCTCTCGCAATGGATCTTTAACTATTAAAGCAACTCAGGGTCAAAAAAAAACAGAAGAATGCATGAATACGTTTTAGGGGAACAGTAGCGCTCAAGTGATTTCCGGCGCTGATACCTGGAATATGTTAATGTTTTCTTTATTAATGGCATTTCTGGGGCATGTAAATTTGAAAATGTAAACAAAAATTTATTATAGTTTAGAAATGCTTAATCTATTAAAATGAGAAAAAAAATTTTAATACATCGTTTTCTATGAAAAATTTTGTTGTTTCCTTGGGACTTACTGAGCGTTTTCTAGTTTGAGTAGATTTTGCGTAGGAGATCCCCTTGGTGGTATTTATGGACAATGATCTGGATGCTTTGGGGAAAAATACGTCTGACGTAGTTTTTGAGTTATAATATACATGTTTTAGGGCTTTACTATTTGGCCTTTTTCTCTATGATGCTGCAAATATGGCAAAACTCCTCTGGTGAACCCCCCACGAAGGGTACCGGCAGAGCATTGGGCTTGTTCCGTCCGCGTTAATGCAGTGTCTAGCGAAGGCTTCGGTTTGAAACTAGTAGATTCAACCGGGGCTGGGATACCGAAACTTCAGAGGTGTACCGATGCAGACACGGACATAAAGTGGATATAGCCCACTAAGGGGCGAAAAGGGAGCCTTCTCCACTCGCCAAAGCCAGGCACCAGCTCCTCGCGCAGCAATTGGCCGAAACAGTCAAGCGAGGAGATGAGGGCAAAGCCGCAGTGTATGGCCCCTCAAAAAAGATGACCAATGCGCAGTCCTTCAGATTAACAAGGTGGCTGACTTTATTTAGTATCCCAGATACGGGAAGATGGCCAGCCAAGGACAAGGACTCGCACAGGAAAGTGCAGGAAGGCAAGGTGGAGAATGATCTAGGTCACGCGCGAATCCCGTTCTCACCTCCACCTCAAAGAGAAGGTTGTAATCGGTGTCATGTACTTCCAATTCTCTTACACTGATTTACTACTAAGGGATTATAACTTATAGTTAGAGAACATCGAAAATGAGCAGTCGTAACCGATGTAAAAAGACGACACCAAGCATCGCCCTAGGGTTGGATAGGGAGGGTAAATTAAATAAAAGGGCAAATAGGAAAAAATTATTTTGGACAGATTTAATGTTATTGAACTGGACCCCGAATTTAGGACTCCAGACTAACGAAATAAGAGGAGTCTACGTTACAAAAGAGGAATCTATATCCTTAGACCACCTTGTAATAGCACGCCTCTGGCTTCATTAAAAATTCAAGAAATATATTCAGAGAATGTCCGCTTAGACACGTAAATAGAGTCAATGACAAATGAGGTTAGTTCCAGTATTATAGTATATAGTATTAGAATAACTAATAAATCCTTCCAATGAAGGGGGAAGTCTGAGGTTTTCAAAGATAAGATAAACAGCTTGAGAAGGGGGTTCCACAGAGGCGCACCCATCGGGACGCGGTGAATATAAGCCAGTTGAAAATTCAGACTCAAGCGTAGTGGTTAAGATTTGAAAATCTAAGAAAAAAGATCGTCTATTGCCTGGTCCGAATGTACAGTTGTATTCTTAAATGAAAGCAAGGAAAGAAAATTGGGTTTACGTTTAGTATAAACAAAGTTGCAAAACTCTTCAGGGTCCTGCGTGAACTGGACTTTAGAAAGAGTCAAATTATATATACTTATATGTAACTCTGAGCGTTACGCACGGTGAAGTTAGAGCGAGAACTAAGATAAGAGAAGTTTGGGAACCAGTGAGTTTATATTTATTATAAAGCGTAGACTTTAAATTTTTTAGGCGAATCAGTTGTTTGTTGACCCAATGTGGCTTTTTTGATGTAAGAACAGAAGGACAGAAGATATTTCGGTGGACACTACGGCTAGTGACGGCATGGGTAGTTGTACTCCCCTATTTTCTTCTTTTTATCCTCGTATTCCTTGATGAGCATATGATGACAAAAAGTTGGAATATTAGGGTTTTTCCACACAGCACATCTGTTTGAAACAGTTGGGATTTTTAACAGATGTGAAACTCGGATTTCTACAGACCTACATCTCCATCCTCCATCTGATTTGACTGCTTTTCGAAAGCTCTCTCAAAAGAATCGTAAAAATGTCTTTAATAATTGAAGATTTTGGTTATGGTACAGCAGCAAAACCTGAAATTGGTCAATGCTCTTATATCAGTAAGACCAGAAGATGGCGACGACTTCGAGGCTATTCAAAATATGTCCTCTACAAAAGAGCAAATGCCAAGAAGCGTTGGTGGTACATAGCTTCCCATGGGAAAAAGAATTTCTATATACGTTGGGTTCATCCGCGGAAGACTATTTGGAGTTTCTCAAAATTCTAGCCTGGCAAGGAAATTAAACTTGACTCCGTTCCTTTATGAAAAGGCCAAGGAGAAAAAATTAGATCTGTAATCTGTAAAAGCTAGTTCTTTTGAATTGTGTTAATGTTTTTATTGTTATACCCTTGCAGGGTATATTAGTTTCAGTCAAAAGTTTGCAACGCAGTGAAGGAGGCATCTCCGACCCTATAAAGTATATATATTCTTGATCAGGATAAACAGCCGAGTCGATCTAGCCATGTCCGTCTGTCCGTCTGTCCATTTCTACGCAAACTAGTCCCTCAGTTTTAAAACTATCTGAATGAAACTTTGCAGTTAGGCTTCTATATACTCCCACTCGTACATATGTCGGAACGGGCCGGATCGGACGACTATATCATATAGCTGCCATAGGAACGATCCGAAAAATTTTCAAAAAAAATATTTTCACCAAATTTGATATTTAGCCATATTTTATTATTACTGAATTTCGGTTTTAATTTCATGAAAATCGGCTGACTATATCCTATAGCTTCCATAGGAACAATCAGGAAAATAAAAGAAAAAATTAGAACTTTGTCAGTTTTCAACGAATTTTCACCAAATTTGATATTTGGTCATTTAATATTATTTCCGAATTTCGATTTTAATTTCATGAAAATCTGACAACTATATCCTTATAGCTTTCATAGGAACAATCAGGAAAATAAAAGAAAAAACCATAACTTTGTCAGTTTTCAACGAATTTTCACCAAATTTGATATTTGGTCATTTAATATTATTTCCGAATTTCGATTTTAATTTCATGAAAATCTGACAACTATATCCTATAGCTTTCATAGGAACAATCAGGAAAATAAAACACCATAGCTTAGCCGTGTTTCAAACCATTGCCATCAAATTTGAGATTTGGCAACTAATTATTATTTCAGAATTGCGATTTGAATTTTTTGTTTAAATTCTGCAAGGGTATACAAACTTCGGTGAGCCGAAGTTAGCTTCCTTTCTTGTTTTCTCTTATTATACAGACCAACAAGAAAAAGTACGGAGAATTAAACCTTCAGATTGTAAAAAATCTCGCTTTGTATATTACTAGTTCGAAACCCAAAAGTTTCCATCACGTACCAATTGTGAGTAAATCGCCCTCAAAGTACCAAAAATTACCTATTTCTGCTATTTCGATTTTTTTGAACTGCTTTTTGACCCCTTTTTTTGCTACTTTGTAGCCGTGGAATTTAGTACAAAATGTGGTGACTCAGATGTAACTCCCCAACATTTTGTACTAAGTTCCAGGACTACAAAGTAGCAAAAAAAAAGGGTCAAAAAGCAGTTCAGATTCAAAGAATCCTGTTGCGAAATAAGGAAGGAGATATCCGAGACTACGAATTAAACACAGTTACCTTCGAGGTCAACTGTGCGCCTTTCCTCGCTATTCGAGTGCTGCAGCAGCTAGCAGAGGATGTCCAAACGCCGTTTCCAAAATCCAGTCACATTATTAAACAGCAGTTGTACGACGATGACGTTCTGACAGGGGCAAATTCCATAAATGAGGCCCATAGTTCAATCAAAGAGCTACAGCCGCTCTTAACTCTGCTGGTTTCCCTTTGAGAAAGTGGACTTCAAACCAGCCGAACCAGCCGATTCCAGCCGAACACCTCCTTCATAGCGAGTTTCTCGATATTGATACCGAAAGCATGAACGCTAGGGATTCGACGGGGGGCTAAGTCTGACGAATTCTATTTTATCCCACCAGAAATAGAGTTGGAACCCTCTTACACAAGGCGCGAGGTGTTATCCCAAATCGCGAGGTTGTTTGATCCAGCCGGATGGCTTGCTCCATTTATAATACGTTCGAAAATTTTCATGCAGGAGATGTGGCTGAAAGATTTAGGCTGGGATGATAAGCTTCCCAGCGAAATGAGTCAGAGGGGGCAGGCGTTTCTCCATGAGTATTCCAAATCAACCAGATCCGCGTTCTGAAATGGGTATGTTATCAGCCTGATCTTCTAATGTATTTAAAAAAATTGATTTACATTATCTAAAATCGAGCAAATGTAGCGTGCGACACGTGGGATTTGCCCATATATAACATGTCACGTGTTAGTCATTATACTCCTCCGAAATGGCTCGACCGATTTTCGTGAAAATTTGTGTACATCCTCGTATTCGTTAGGGTGAACGGTCGGACAACAGCTATTTTCCATCCCCCTAAATGTTAAGTTTTTTTTTTATTTTAATTTTTTTAATTTAATTTAATTTTTTTATTTTATTTTTTTCGACAAAATCAAACAATAACAGGCGATGTGGTGTTATTCTTACTGTAGTAATAATATAATGCACATATACATATACATATACCCTCCCTCGCTGTCATTTAACAATATTACTGTAAATTCTGATCAAGCAAGAGCCAATCTCTTCGCTGAGTTTTTTAAAACCACATATTCTCCCGCAACATCTTCAGATCATACATTTTCTCCAGCTATGCCCAGTTCGAACCTAATCTTCAGTCCTATTTTAAACGAAAGCTCACTTATTCTTGATCTTCAACGTGTTAAGCCAGTATATTCACCAGGTCCTGATGGAATACCGGGCTCTGTGCTAAGGTATTGCTCCGAGACGCTGTGTAACACCCTTCTAAAATTGTTTACCTTATCTTTAGAATCCTCAAAATTTCCCCTTATTTGGAGGGAATCATTTGTTATTCCTCTCCACAAAAAAGGTAGCAAGTCGGATGCCAGTAACTATAGAGGTATCTCTAAGTTATCGGCAATCCCCAAACTCTTCGAGAATGTAATCAGTCCTCACTTGCAACATCTATGCAGATCCGTCATCTCTCCATGTCAGCATGGTTTTATGAGGCGAAGATCCACCACGACCAATCTTCTGGAACTCACCTCTTTCGTTATTAGGGGTTTCCAACAAAACTTTCAAACCGATGTCATTTACACGGACTTTAGTAAAGCTTTCGACTCGGTTAATCATTCTCTTCTGGTTAGGAAACTCGATTCATTGGGGTTTCCAAGTGATCTTCTTAAGTGAATTTCGAGTTATCTAAGTGACAGGTCCCAAAAGGTTCTGTTCAGAAATGTTCTATCCAATAGCCTCAGTGTCACTTCTGGCGTCCCACAGGGCAGCCACCTGGGACCACTACTATTTACATTGTTTATCAACGATTTGCCGCAGGTTCTAACCAAATCCAGAGTACTCATGTATGCTGATGATGTTAAACTTTGCGTGCAGTATAGGGAAAGCTCACGCCAATCTGACCTACAAACGGATCTCGATAACTTTCAAGCTTGGTGTCATGCTAACGATTTATATCTCAACAGTTCTAAATGCAAACTGATGACATTTTCCCGCACCACTCTTCTCCCTGCCACGTATATGCTTAACGATTGCTCTTTGGAAAGAATTACTATTGTTGATGACCTAGGCGTCCGCCTGGACCCTAAACTTTCGTTCTCAGAACATATTTCCTTTATGGTTAATAAAGCCGCCGGCATGCTTGGATTCATTAAAAGGTGGTCGAAGGAATTCGATTCTCCTTATGTAACGAAGACCCTATATACTTCGTTAGTACGCCCTATATTGGAGTATGGCTCGTGCGTCTGGAGTCCTCAATACGGAGTCCATAGCAGCCGCATCGACTCTGTCCAAAAGAAGTTTTTACTTTTCGCCCTCCGTGGCCTACCATGGGATGCTAACCTTAGATTACCGTCTTACTCTAGTAGACTTCTCCTAATTAATTTACCTTCTTTAACTAACCGTAGGACGATGCCTGGCGTCGTCTTTCTACATAAACTTATTCACGGCGAGGTGGAGAGCCCCTACCTGCTTGGGCAGCTCAATTTCCATGTTCCCCGACTTTCTTCTAGAAATTTTATCCCCCTAGTAGTTAACCACTGTAGGCGTGAGTTTGAAGTACATGAACCCTTTAGGGTTTTATGTACTGATTACAATCGCCTGTTTAGTAGTATTGAAGGCGTAGAAAGCCTTCAAAACTTAAAAACTGTATTGCTTGTAGTACTTGCCCGTAGTGTATCCTAATTTTCCTCGTTCTATTCTATTTTTCCTCTCTCGCGTCTATCTAGTACGCGTTCGTGCCGTACGTCACGCGGCTGCGCCCCTCGGTCGGTTGGGCGGGAGGTAGGCCTCGTTGGGACTCGGTCGAGAAAAAAAAAAAAATATATATATATATATATATTTAATTTTAGTCGAATTTGAAATACAGTAAATTTCACAAAATAAAGTTGCGCATTAGACTTGGAGTAACAAATCGACGATCTAAAACAGATAAGCAGTTTTGAAATACATCTTTAGGTCGAATTTGAGCCATAGTACGGTGAGAACCCGAAACCTGCAATTAAGAAGATCCGGAAGAAAAGATGAAGACATACAACTAGAAAATACTAATGTTCGTATTAACATGGCCATATTGCGTCAAGAACAAACAGACGATGTACGATCAGGAACGCAATTAATAAAGACGATTAGAATAAAGATAATCAAGACGTTTCATAGACGATAGATGCCGAACAAATAACCAACAACGCGTTCAGGTAAGCAGAGCATTAACTTCAGACTCATTCATTCAATAGCATTAAGACATTTTTTATTACGTTTGAGCTATATAACAAAAAAAACTATTGCGTGCTAGACGAATTTTGTCGGGTCCGCTAGACAAAATTTTAGAGACAAAAGACATCAATTAGGGGTGAGACGAAGTTCGCTGGTTCCTATATATAATATATATAATAATGGTATATAATATATATAATATATCTAATATATAATATACATATGTTATATAAAGTATATAAAGTAAACATTTTGTAAGGTCAAAAAAGTTATGGCGGACCCATGGTTATAAGCCATGACTATTTTAAATAAATACTACTCTACTACTAATACTATATTTAATATTTGAATCGAGGCGTAACCTTTGAATAGATTTTGCGAGTTGAGAACGTTGAAAACTGTGGTGTTCTGTTCGTTATCTTGACAAATAAGGTTTTATCGAGAACCAGAATCAATAATGTGGAAAATGTTTGACCAACCGATTAGTAATTCAATCCATTCTTTACCCTCACAGCTCTCTGTTTATAAATTACAAATTGGAATTTTCTTTTAATATGTGTCCTACATTTCCGCCAAAACGAAATAATAGATACGACCGCAGCGATTAAATTTGTATTGTCGAGCTGGTCAGCTTATTTTTAGATAGCACGTCTACATCATACATACTCGAAATTTGATTGATGATTACTTCTTTATCTCTTTATTGACTTAAGAGGGTTCCATTATAAAGATGTACATGAGTAAAGTAAATGAAACCGAATCAAACAACTTATTTGTAATGTTTATTTTATTGTGTCATACAATAGTGCGAAGTTTTCTTTTTTTTTGGCGATATTAATTAAAGAGTGTGTTACACGATCCACGACAAAATTTAAATCGTGAACGAATAAACACAACCTGTCAAAATAAGCCGCTAAACCCAAAGTATTTGGCAGCCAACACGACTATCAGTGCTGTTGCAGTTTCCACTTTCGCAAATCTAAAAGAAAATCGAATTTCGCAAATCAGTTTTAGTTTTCGCTTCCAAAAAATCCCTACAGATTTATATTTTCCCCTGTTAGGTCTTTGCTAACTTCTGAGCGAATCCGCAAGGAAATTTGGCCTGGCGGATTAAGGTCATCATGACCACAAATTAATTATTTTAAAATACATTGCAATAATGTAAATTGCAAATGATATTTGTATTTAATTCTATTATATTTCAGGAACAGTAATTCATAACTGAATTAGGTAAAATGTAGCATATTTCTTTTGTAAATAATTATTTTGCGTTTGCACCTCAGAATCGGTTTAATTATCCGTCGTCCTCATTTCCAAAAGGAAAGTCTAAACTGAAATAGAAAATTAAAGGTTTGTCACAATACCAAAAACAAGAGCCATATCCCAATGATGAATTTAAAACAATCAGTTTTGTTCCAGCTTTGATATTATTATAGAGCTACAAAATATACCCTGACTGCCTCCTTAAGTTTAATGCATTAAATTTGTACTTTATTAATGCTAATAGGTTGGAAACTAAATCGGTCTAGAATTGGATCAGCTCCTTATTATAAAAACTTTCATAAAGCAACTCATTTGTGGGAAGCGGCCATCTGAAAGTATTTGGGAATTAAACACTTAAATCAACGAGTGAATTCACTTACGTTAAATGAATAAACCGAAAATGTTATCAAATTCACTACCAAGTGGAAGCATGAATAGGCCTGTATATAACACAGGTCTACAAAAAATTACCTTACAAAAGTACGGAGAATAAAACCTTCAGATTGTGAAAGATCTCGGTCTGTATATTGCTAGTTCGAAACCCAAAAGTTTCCATCACCTCCATATTTTTAGGAAATCGCCCTCAAAGTACCAAAAATTCTCTATTTTGACACTTTTCAAACGCCAATAATAAAGAAACCGCCCGTATATCAAAATTGAAATTGGGCTTGAATGAAAGGCCAATCTTTCCCCTTTCAGATTTCAAATGGATCCCAAATGTGGGACGTCAGGTTCATGAGCTATATCGCTTTTTCTGAACTGCTTTTTGACCCCTTTTTTTTGCTACTTTGTAGCCGTGGAATTTAGTACAAAATGTGGTGACTCAGATGTAACTCCCCAACATTTTGTCCTAAGTTCCAGGACTACAAAGTAGCAAAAAAAAGGGTCAAAAAGCAGTTCAGATTCAAAGAATCCTGTTGTGAAATAAGGAAGGAGATATCCGAGACTACGAATTAAACACAGTTACCTTCGAGGCCAACTGTGCGCCTTTCCTCGCTATTCGAGTGCTGCAGCAGCTAGCAGAGGATGTCCAAGCGCCGTTTCCAAAAGCCAGTCACATTATTAAACAGCAGTTGTACGACGATGACGTTCTGACAGGGGCAAATTCCATAAATGAGGCCCATAGTTCGATCCAAGAGCTACAAGCCGCTCTTAACTCTGCTGGTTTCCCTTTGAGAAAGTGGACTTCAAACCAGCCGAACCAGCCGATTCCAGCCGAACACCTCCTTCATAGCGAGTTTCTCGATATTGATACCGAAAGCATGAACGCTAGGGATTCGACGGGGGGCTAAGTCTGACGAATTCTATTTTATCCCACCAGAAATAGAGTTGGAACCCTCTTACACAAGGCGCGAGGTGTTATCCCAAATCGCGAGGTTGTTTGATCCAGCCGGATGGCTTGCTCCATTTATAATACGTTCGAAAATTTTCATGCAGGAGATGTGGCTGAAAGATTTAGGCTGGGATGATAAGCTTCCCAGCGAAATGAGTCAGAGGGGGCAGGCGTTTCTCCATGAGTATTCCAAATCAACCAGATCCGCGTTCTGAGATGGGTATGTTATCAGCCTGAAATCAAAGTGGCGTATCATTGATTCTGCTATGCGTCCCAAAACGCTTTTCGTCAGCGGCGATCTACGTGCGTGTCGAGGTTGGTCAGGAAATCCTTTCTAACCTCCTCAAATGCAAGACACGAGTCGCTCCAGTAAAGACCGTGTCACTTCCACGCCTATAGCTCTGTGGGGCAGTGCTGTTTACCAAAATGGTGACAGCTATTCTTCCCAATATGCTCGCACCAAGTTCCGACATACGCTGCTGGACCGATATGACAATCGTTCTGGCCTGGTTAAGGAATCCTGCGTGCAACTGGACCACGTTTGTAGCCAACAGAGTGGCCAAGATCACGCAGGCAGTACCAGTCGACTGCTGGGCACACGTTCGATTGGAACAAAATTCCGCCGATTTAGCTAGTCGAGGCGTGTCCCTACTCGAGTTAGCGGATAGTCACCTTTGGTGGGACGGGCCAGAGTGGCTGCAAGGGCCACAAGAGCTATGGCAGCGTAAAGCGATGTGCATCCGAACACAGAGCTTGAGCAGCGCGCGGTGAAAGTGCATTTCATCCAGCGCCTCTCTGACGAATTTCTAGAACGCTTCTCTAAGCTGGACAAAGCACTGCGAGTCCTGGCATATGTTTGGCGCTTCCTTAGTCGCTGCCGTAAGGGCACAATCTCCTCTACTTCACGACCACGAGTGAAGAAATCCGAGAGGCAGAACGAGCGCTGATTTCCATTGCGTAGCATAGAGCATACGGCCTTATGGCTGTAGGCTGTCTCGCCTTCTTATCCAATTTACCCACCAGATTACTCTTTACGGCGGTAGTCAGTTGATCGTGCGCCTGATCCGATCGAAGTATTGGATTCCTAACATCAAGAATCTGCTCAAGGCTGTGGTGAATCCGTGTAAGATTTGCATGATTTACAAGAAGAGACTTCAAACAAAGCTCATGGGCAATCTTCCAAGTTTCAAAACTCTTTTCTACAAAGCTACGGCTACCCGCAAGTATACGTTTGAGGAACTTACTACGCTGCTTGCCAAGATCAAAGCTTGCCTCAACTCCAGACTCCTCTCCCCGATGTCTGAAGATCCCTCCGATCTGCTAGCCCTCACGCCTAGCCATTTTCTGATTGGAGGGCCGTTGCTTTCCACGGCTGAGCCTGAGATAAAAAGCGAAGCCAAGTCGATAATCAATCGATGGCAACATTTGAAGGCCCAACATCAGCAGTTTAGTGCGCGGTGGAAAGAGGAGTATCTCAAAGAACTCCACAAACGCAACACATGGCAATTTCAGACCCGAAATATCCAAATATCAATCGATGGCAACATTTGAAGGCCCAACATCAGCAGTTTAGTGCGCGGTGGAAAGAGGAGTTTCTCAAAGAACTCCACAAACGCAACACACCCGAAATATCCAAATCAACGATATGGTGGTAGTCAAGGAGGACAATTCGCCCTCGAACGATTAGCGGCTCGGCAGAATTGTTTCTGTTTTCCCCGGAGCCGATACCCGAGTTCGAGTGTCTGAAGTCCGTACGGCGAGCGGCACAATAAAACGCCACGTGCATAAAGTCATCCTTCTCCCTGTGGAGAGCCAGAAACCAGCTGTTTTCAGCAATTAATATATTTCCGTCTGCGAGGTTCAATACCAATCCAATTCTATTTTCTCTCCTTTCCTCGCAAAACAATTTCAACATAATGGATAATATAGTTATTTCCGGAAATTAAAATAAAACTCAAACAGTCCATAAGGACAGATTAATAATTTTTAATCCATAACACAGGTCTACAAAAATTTACCTTACAAAAGTACGGAGAATAAAACCTTCAGATTGTGAAAGATCTCGGTCTGTATATTGCTAGTTCGAAACCCAAAAGTTTCCATCACGTCCATATTTTTAGGAAATCGCCCTCAAAGTACCAAAAATTTTCTATTTTGACACATTTCAAACGCCAATAATACAGAAGCCGCCCGTATATCAAAATTGAAATTGGGCTTGAATGAAAGGCCAATCTTTCCCCTTTCAGATTTCAGATGGATCCCAAATGTGGGACGTCAGGTTTATGAGCTATATCGCTTTTTCTGAACTGCTTTTTGACTCTATTTCGTGCTGCTTTGTAGCCCTGGAATTTAGTACAAAATGTGGTGACTCAGATGTAACTCCCACACAGTTTGTTTTAATTCCAGGGTTACAACTTAGCAAAAAAAAAGGGGTCAAAAAGTTTTCAGAAAAAGCGCTATAGATCATAAACCTGACGTCCGGATCCATCTGAAAATAGAAAGGGGATAGATCAGACGTTCATTCAAGCCCAATTTAAACTTTGGTATACCCATTTTTCTGTACTCATTAAAAGCTGTACAATACAGGCAATTTTAGCCTACTTACTTACACTCATTAATATTGTACAGGTAAAAAGTGAACCCACTTCTAGAAAGAGTGATTCATTTGCCGTTTTGGGTAAATGCATGCAGAAGTTTAGTAAATATTTACAGGTATAACCGTGGGCAAGTCGACGCTTCGAATTTGGGAAATTTTTCCGCCGCTTGTTATTTCTGCTATTCTGCTATTAGCAAACGGCGAATGCAGAAACATTTTTATACACACATTTATCCAAACTGCGACTATTACAGCAGCGGTCAACCACATAAGTCCACACACATAAAATAATTGTTGAATTATATTTTTATAAAATTCCAACTAACTAATTTAGTTAGAAACTTGCATTCGGTTCCACTTCCTCATTAGTGTGATCGTATATGTTTTCCTACTGAGATGAATTATTGAGCTATTTCCAACGCTTCCGCATGCATCCAATAAAATTGACAAATTCGTTGAGCTGAATTATTGAGTTTTCGAATACTTTCGCATATAACCAATAAAATGAACAATATATTCAATAAATCTATTCATTTTCCGATTGGTTCCTAAATTTCCAAACCCATTTGTAAACAATTCGAAACAATATATTTTTATATGTACGCAATTCGGATTTTCGAAAACATCAAATATATATTACTCGCGGACCCGGCGAACTTTATCTCGCCCCTAATTGATGTTTTTTGTCTTAGTTAAATTTTGTGTAGCGGACCTGGCGAACTTTGTCTCGCCCCAATTTCACGACTTCATATAACCCCAATGCGGTTTTGAACAATCTGACCAATTCATTATGCTCATGGAGAGTTGCTCATGGAGTTGCAGGGTAAATTGCACAGCGGTGATTTAGTTCAACTGCCGAATCACCAATAAAATAGATCTGAAGGAATTTATGATCTTTGTTTTGTGGTGGTAACAAAGCGCAATTCAATTTTACCACCTGCACAGCATAAGCCGGGGGTTTCCAATCGAAACTTCAGTGCATTGGAATGCTGACATACCACAGACAATGAACCAATAACAACGCAGCTATGATCTTTGTAGGGTGTTTCAGAATTGTATTCGAATGCAGCGCGATTCAAGTTTTCATTTACGGTTCGTCTTCTATTATTTTGTCGGGCTTGAGGTGGGGTTTGTGCAGCGCGAAGCTGTGCAATTCGGGCACGTGTCGATGCATTTATATCTGCACGTTCCTCTTGCGTCCGACTATTATGGAAATTCGGACAATTTATTGCAATGCGCGAATGCCGTCCAAGTCTTGATCGTCTAACAGCAGGCATTATTTTGCTGACTGTAGGTATAGAACATATAAATAATACGTACTATATAACCGTCACTCCGAAGTGACAAAATTACTTATCTGTTTGAGATGGGTAATTAGTTACTCCAAGTCTGATGCGCAATTTTATTTTATGAAATTTACTGTCTTGCAATGCTCAACTTTAAAATTCGACTTAAATTAAAAATATATGTTCACTATATTATGAATAACACCACATCGCCAACTATTGTACAGTAACAGTTTTACATACAACTGTGTGCAACTCTTGAGCCGCTAGCGACTTTTCCAGAAGGTTTTACCAAAATTTGCTATGGCCTCCTTCTGTCAATTACAAATAACTGGAAAAAAATTTGAGCCAAATCGGCCCAGCCGTTTTCTTGTAATGCGCTTCCGTACATTTTTTCTCTCTATTTTTATATATATAGATACATTCACTATGGCTCCATCAGTTTTAAATAAATTTATTTTGACTTCTGATCGTTTAAGCCAATTCGAATCCAAACTCTGCAATCCAGCTGAATAGTATTTGAATCCACCAACAAAACTAAAATGTTCAATATGCATTAGTTAGAATAGAAGATAGTTAGAAGAAGTTAGAGTACCAAATATTAAACACGGACAAATAATCGAATTTTCCGCATTATGCTCGCTAAATGCTCAAAAACGTACACTAAAACGAAGGGCAATCGGAACTATGCCGTCCTGCCGTTAGCGGACACAAAAACGTACAGCAGGCGAAAAAAAATCGAAACAAAATGCAACAGTTCTTCTCCTTCCTTTCGATATATGAGTTAGCTTTGCCTCAGTAGCCGAGTTGGTAAGCAGACGGTCTGCGAATTCCGGGACCCGGGTTCAAATCCCGCCGGCACACAAATATGAAAGTAAGGTTTTTCTTTGGGATTTATTTCCTAGTCATATGATTTAATAACAATTTATATCTTTATAATTACAGATTTAAATATACGTACATATTCTTTCAGATCGTAGCTTAAGTGAGTCTAATTTGGGATCTATACGTAGTTTAATAAAGTTTAGTTCAAGAGTTAAAGGAATAATTAGGACTGAATTACATTTGAATTTCTAATTATTATACCCTTGCAGGGTATTATAGTTTCATTCAGAAGTTTGCAACGCAGGGAAGGAGACATCTCCGACCCTATAAAGTATATATATTCTTGATCAGGATCAACAGCCGAGTCGATCTAGCCATGTCCGTCTGTCCGTCTGTCCGTTTCTACGCAAACTAGTCCCTCAGTTTTAAAGCTATCTGAATGAAACTTTGCAGTTAGGCTTCTATTACTCTCACTCGTACATATGCCGGATCGGACGACTATATCATATAGCAGCTGCCATAGGAACGATCCGAAAAATGTTCAAAAAAAATTATAACTTTGTCAGTTTTCAACCAATTTTCACCAAATTTGATATTTGCCCAATTAGTATTATTTCCGAATTTCGGTTTTAATTTCATGAAAATCGGCTGACTATATCCTATAGATTCCATAGGAACAATCAGGAAAATAAAAGAAAAAACCATAACTTTGTCAGTTTTCAACATATTTTCACCAAATTTGATATTTAGCCATATTTTATTATTGCTGAATTTTGATTTTAATTTCATGAAAATCGGCTGACTATATCCTATAGCTTCCATAGGAACAATCAGGAAAATAAAAGACAAATTCATAACTTTGTCAGTTTTCAACATATTTTCACCAAATTTGATAGTTACCCATATTTTAGTATTCCTATATCCTATAGCTTCCATAGGAACAATCAGGAAAATAAAATAAAAAACCATAACTTTGTCAGTTTTCAACATATTTTCACCAAATTTGATATTTAGCCATATTTTAGTATTTCTGAATTTTGATTTTAATTTCATGAAAATCGGCTGACTATATCCTATAGCTTCCATAGGAACAATCAGGAAAATAAAAAAAACCATAACTTTGTCAGTTTTCAACATATTTTCACCAAATTTGATATTTAGCCATATTTTATTATTCCTGCATTTTTTGACTTTAATTTCATGAAAATCGGCTAACTATATCCTATAGCTTCCATAGGAACAATCAGGAAAATAAAAGAAAAATTAATAACTTTGTCAGATTTCAACATATTTTCACCAAATTTGATAGTTACCCATATTTTAGTATTCATGAATTTCGATTTTAATTTCATGAAAATCGGCTGACTATATCCTATAGCTTCCATAGGAACAATCAGGAAAATAAAAAAAATTCATAACTTTGTCAGTTTTCAACATATTTTCACCAAATTTGATAGTTACCCATATTTTAGTATTCCTGAATTTCGATTTTAATTTCATGAAAATCGGCGGACTATACCCTATAGCTTCCATAGGAACAATCAGGAAAATAAAACAAAAATTCATAACTTTGTCAGTTTTTCACATATTTTCACCAAATTTGATATTTAGCCATATTTTATTATTACTGAATTTCGGTTTTAATTTCATGAAAATCGGCTGACTATATCCTATAGCTTCCATAGCTTTTCCAATCAGGAAAATAAAAGAAAAAACCATAACTTTGTCAGTTTTCAACATATTTTCACCAAATTTATTTAGCCATATTTTATTATTCCTGAATTTTGATTTTAATTTCATGAAAATCGGACGACTATATCCTATAGCTACCATAGGAACAATCAGGAAAATAAAAAACCATAGCTTTGCCGTGTTTCAAACCATTGCCATCAAATTTGAGATTTGGCAACTAATTATTATTTCAGAATTTCGGTTTTAATTTTTTGTTTAAATTCTGCAAGGGTATACAAACTTCGGTGAGCCGAAGTTAGCTTTCTTTCTTGTTTTGGGATTAATTTTGTCAAAAATATCCGGGATTTTTTTTATCTCAAACGATATCAAATCTGTTTCTTAAATAATATTAAAAAACTATCTCGAAAGACATAGAAATCGACCCGTTTTTGATATTAAAATAGTGTCAGCTATTGATATTACAAAAGGTCCGCAAACGATATCTTTATCGGGTTCCGAAAATGATTGCTTTTTGGGTAACACGATCGTGTATACAGTTTCGCTCGTCAGTGTATGTATGGACTGCTGTGCCACAAGCTCTTAAGCTCTTAATAAATGAATTTTTTAAACTATTTAACATTTCGCTCACTAAAATGCAATACTCTTAACTGCTTCAAAAGAAAACTCACCACTCTTTTAGTACTGAGAAAGCGAGAGTGCCAGAGAAAGAGAGAATCTGCATGTAAATTTTTGTCTTATTCATCAACAATTCATTAACCTCTTATCAAATGAGAGAGCGAGAGAGTCGGTTTTGACACGATTGCCGATTGAGAGCGTCGATATTGTCGACGTCATTGTGGGCACGTTGATGAATTGTTGCTGACAGAGGCCTATTGATGACTTCAGGTACTACATGGTTATTATTTAAGTTAACCATTTACTAAAAACTTACTTAATACAAATTAATTTAACAGTTTTAATTCGAGCAAAAAAACAGTAGATTTTATTTTAATTTTTTTTAATAATAATAAAAATAATATGCAAATAAAACTAACAGAACAGAAACGTTGCTATTTTCCAAAATAAGGTAAAAATTTCAAAAGTTTATATACATTCATGTAAATACATTCATAATAGATAATCCCTGCAGTACCGCTTGTCATCAATAGCCCTCTGTCATCAACAATTCATCAACGTGCCGACTGCGACGTCGGAGGATCGACACTCTCAGTCGACAATCGTGTCAAAGCCGACTCTCTCGCGCTCTCATTTCCTCTCCGTTGATGCTTTGTTGATGAAAATGTTGACATGCACTCTCGCTCTCTCAGTAATATAAGCGGGGTGGGTTTTTTAGTTGCTTTTTAACTTCTGAATAAGTTAGGAGTAATACATCTTAGATGGCAAAAGTGAAAGTTAAAGTTAAATTGTTTAAAAATTCCATTTATAGTTTGAAAGTTCGTAACAATTAGTGTTAGTGTTAGGAAAACAGTGGAATAATATTAGAAACAGTGGGACTATACCAGCGGTGGGCAACACTCATACATGCAAAGGATTTGTGTGTGCGTAAGCAGCGCAGCAAGCAGAGCTCTCCCATCCTCTGAAAAATGAAACTTCGGCATTCAACACAAAGACAAACGGCAACCGAAGTGCCGTTACACGGACACACTCATATTGTGTGTGAGCCGACTGCGCTGCGGCAGAATTTTTAGCCCTATGCACGCGTGTTATGCAAATTGAGAGTTTGTCCACCACTGGACTATACAGAAATCAACATGTCATTAACATTTGATCAACATTTCATCAACAGCCGAAGGGGTGTTGTTGATGAAAGGTTGATGAATTGTTTATGAAAAGTTGATGAATTGTTGATGGCAAGTTGATGACAAGTTGATGACAACAATTCATCAACAATTTCATCAACAATTCATCAACTTTTCATCAACAATTGTTGATAAAATGTTGTTGATGACAGCCTAGGACATGCCCACGTTAAATTCATCAACAGTTTGTATGGCAATTCATCGATGAATTATCAACATCACCCCTTCGGCTGTTGATGAATGGTACTGCAGGGATATTACAATACTAACACAAAACTTCTTAATAATGTATACAATTAAAAAAATTGTGCACAGACCTGCATAATTTAAAAATATGCAAATTTTTAATTAAGCAATATCTAGATAATCGTGGTAATTATTTTTTCACTTTTTATTAAACAAAATAACTGTTAGATAACACATACATACATACATATGTATGTCAGAATTTTTGTGAAATCACATTTTAGTTTTACCATAGTAATTCGCTTATGTACATACATACATACATATAATGCGCACATATTAAGTACACGACTGAAAATAGAACGAGATTTCATGTAGTTTTATTTCCTTTAATAAATTTCTACACAATATACAACCAATTACACACCGGTAAAAAAGAATTATATAATTATATTAAATAACATAAAGCTTAGGGTTTCTTAATAAAGCTATGTTATAACAATCCAATGAATTGACTTTTCTGAAACTGGGTGAATAAATTATTCAGAATCCTCCCCCTACTGGTCCATCCCGTCACATCAACAGCTTGGAACGAAGGAACTGGAATGTAAGATTCCACCCCTAAATATGTTCTCCCCGCTGATATATACATACATGTGATATAAAAAACACTCGTTATAACTCTTATTTCTTAAAAATATATATGAAGTATTAGATATGAACTATGTAATATAGTAGATTAGACTTTTTTAACTTTATTTTTTATTTTATGTTTTTGTTTTATATTGGTTCCTTTATGGTCGTTACTCAACCTAGAATTCCTCTACATTAGAATTACTAAGGTGGTTATATCACAGACAATAGAATTAATAAGAATTAAAGCTAATTTTTTATGGCAACGACATTTGCGCTCTTTCCGAATGTATGTTCATTACTCACTTTTATTTTTAATAAATTAAAAAACTCATATTAGAGGCCAAAAACAGTACTTTCAGATACCGTATCTAACATTTTGAAACATATTATTATTCAAGTTAAAGCGCCTCAAATATACCCAAAAGCCAAATTTTCGGAACTTTTAAGTTAAAATATCTCAAAACGTATAGAAAGCTATGAAGCAACGAAAGCAAACATAACATGTAATGAATGTAAAATAAAAATCGTTAAAATTTGAATTCAAATGTCATTAGAAATATTTATCATTTAGTGCAAAAGTGCATAAAATGCATCATCAAATAAAAAAATAAATTTTTCAATTTAATCGTAAGATTAAATATTTTTTTATTGGGAGTTTCATTTCTTTAAAATTTCTGCGCATGCGCTATGAGAAGAATGTGACGAAATTAAAGATGACACTTCCTTTCTGTCATCTTGGCAGCTTAAAATAAATTAGCTAACTATAGTAAAATATTGAAAAACAAAGATATGCGTTCGTTAAAATAAACAACTGTTACTTGCAGTAGTTTTCTTATGAATGCATTAAACAAAGCATATACTACTGTGGGCAAAAAGTAAGGTGACTTTTTAATTTAAAATTCGCGGGATTAAGATGGCGGACCAGTTATTTTTTTTTTAGTTGCCGGGACTATTAATGACATCTGGGGGTAATTTCATGGCAAAGTTAGTATCAGTACTATATTTACGCTTGTGTTTACCAAACGATCAAGAGGGAATTTGGTGATTTTTACAATGTATGAATTAATTGGTCTGAGAAGAGTCATCAAATTTTGAGTGGTGAAACAAAATTTCGGCTGCGGAAACGTTAAGGATTATTGCGGAAGGCCTTTGGTGATTTTACCACGTCCCAGAAAAAATTTAATAAATGGTACAAAGGCTTCAAAAAAATGCCGAAAAGAGCACGTCTAAAATCAGGGTCATGATGTCAGTTTTTTTCAATTTTCGTGGTGTGGTGCAGTAAAAATTCCTTCAACCTCGGCAAACTGTTAAGAGGGAATATTATTTGAGCGTTATGTGTCGTTTGCGTGAAGCAATTCGTCTAAAAAGACCAGAATTATGGGCTAACAACTTGGTTTTTGCATCACGATAATGCACCGACTCACATTGCACTCGTTCTTCGTGACCATTTCGCCAAGAATTCGAAGCATATCGTTCCGTAAGCTCCGTATTCTCCTGATTTGGCTCCGTGTGACTTCTGGCTATTCCCAAAACTGAAGAGACCACTCCGGAGAACGCGTTTTGAGTCGATTGAGGAGATAAAGGCGGAATCGGCGAGGGCGCTCATGGCAATACCAAAACAGGACTATTTGTCCTGTTTCCAGGACTGGAAAAAACGTTGGCATAAATGTATTATATCGGGAGGGGATTACTTTGAAGGGAATGAAATTGATTTAGAAGAATAAAGAAAGAATTTTCGAGTTATAAATAAAGTCACCTTACTTGTTGCCCACAGTAGTACATATACAAAGATAGTCCACAGTATTTATACACCGAATAATTATTTGTAAGTCCCGACATCTTGTAGTTCTTATTCTCATTGTTGTTAACCGATTTCCCAAAATATATTGTGTAATGCGTAGCTTCATCTATGCAAAAGCAAGC
This sequence comes from Drosophila anomelani, assembly GCA_035045905.1. Taxonomy (NCBI): domain Eukaryota; kingdom Metazoa; phylum Arthropoda; class Insecta; order Diptera; family Drosophilidae; genus Drosophila; species Drosophila anomelani. The sequence goes on along the minus strand of JAWNOO010000028.1, from coordinate 40,846 downwards.
CCGAAAGGAACGCAAAAAAACAGGTTTATAGGACAGTTATAAAAGTCGGGTGTCCCGACAATAGATTACCCTGTACCATTACAAGGCGGGTGCCAAAATTATATAAGAGAAAGAAAATAAGAAGACTAAAAAACGGAGACAAATTTACATATAATGCAAATGTCTTCCAATCCAAGGGCAAAGTCGATGCTCAGTGGGCAAAGCTAAACCATGCATTTTTGTAATAATTTGCCTATGATTCGATTCAGCCGCAAGGCAAAGAAATTTTTTTTTAATTAAAAAAATTAAATATGTGTAGTTGTTTGCTTGCTTTTTTTTATTTCTTAGTATTAAATACTGTAAATATTTTGATCACCAGGGAAAAATAAAAAAAAAAAATAATTTTCTTAAAATATCTAAAATCGGTGTATTTTAGTAAAATACATAAAGGATTTGAATATGGTTTACATAACTTAATAAACTTAGGAGATATATGGTTTTTTTCAAATAGCTCCTCCAAAAAGGGGAGAAGCAAAAATTGAAAACAAACTTGATCTGCTTGCAGATATAAGAAGTCTAAATCCCAAGTTTGGTGTCTCTAGCTTTTATAGTCTCTGAGATCTAGGCGTTAATACAGACAGACAGACGGATGGACGGACAGACGGACTTGGCTATATCGACTCCTTTAGTGGTCCTGATCAATATTTAGGTAACTTTTGGGGGTCTGCCATGCCTCTTTCTGCCTGATACAGAAAATTGCACTCGCACAAAATTGTAATACCTTTGTACCTTTGGTACAGGGTCTTTAATTATCATACACTGCTGCTGAATATAATGCAATTATTCGCAAAATTTTTGTACTGGATTTGTGGAAAAGTTAAAATTACTGTTTAAGACGCAATTTTTTTTTATTATACACTTATATATCACGAATTAGATTTAATTAGATTAAGTCCAATAGTGCTCCAAGCCACAACAGATTACTCACAGATTACTCTGTTCTACCATATTTTTTATAGCATCTATATATATAAAAACGGAGACAAAAAATGTACGGAAACGCATTACAAGAAAACGGCTGGGCCGATTTGGCTCAAATTTTTTTCCAGTTATTTGTAATTGACAGAAGGAGGCCATAGCAAATTTTGGTAAAACCTTCTGGAAAAGTCGCTAGCGGCTCAAGAGTTGTACACAGTTGTATGTAAAACTGTTACTGTACAATAGTAGGCGATGTGGTGTTATTCATAATATAGTGAACATATGTTTTTAATTTAAGTCGAATTTTAAAGTTGAGCATTGCAAGACAGTAAATTTCATAAAATAAAATTGCGCATCAGACTTGGAGTAACTAATTGGTCATCTCAAACAGATAAGCAATTTTGTCACTTCGGAGTGACGGTTATATAGTACATATTCTTTATATGTTCTATACCTACCGTCAGCAAAATAATGCCTGCTGTTAGACGATCAAGACTTGGACGGCATTCGCGCAATGCAATAAATAGTCAGAATTTCTGTAATAGTCGGACTCAAGAGGAACGTGCAGATATAAATGCATCGACACGTGCCCGAATTGCACAGCTTCGCGCTGCACAAACCCCACCTCAAGCACGACAAAATAATAGAAGACGAACCGCAAATGAAAACTTGAATCGCGCTGAATTCGCATACAATTCTGAAACACCCTACAAAGATCATAGCTGCGTTGTTATTGGTTCATTGTCTGTGGTATGTCAGCATTGCAATGCACTAAACTTTTCGATTGGAAATGTACTCGGTTGAGTGGCAGAAGAGTGGCTTACCACATGCGCACATTCTGCTCTAGATGTTCGACAAGATCCGACCAGATCATATTGATTCGATTATTTCAGCCCAAATACCAGATAAACAAACTGATCCCGAGCTGCATTTCATTGTGACAACGAGCATGATCCATGGCCCTTGCGAAGTCCACAACCCAGAATCAGTATGCATGGAAAACGGAAAATGCACAAAACGATTTCCCCGTCTGTTGACGGCTGAAACAATCAGTGGAAACGATGGATATCCATGGCGTCGTTCGCCAGATGATAACGGCAAATGAATTGAATTAAATGTGAAATGTAACGAAACAAACGTAACAGTAATCGTGGATAGCCGCTGGATCGTTCCATATTGCCCGCTTTTGTCGAAAATGTTCTCAACGCATTCCAATGTTGAATACTGCAACTCTATCAAATCCATCAAATACGGTTGCAAATATGTGAACAAAGGGAGCGACATGGCGGTGTTTGGCATTGCTGATCCGAATGTAAACGACGAGGTGACTTGGACGCTACGTTAGTTGTAACGAGGCCGTTTGGAGGATATTTTCATTTCCTATTCATGAACGTCACCCGACTGTCGTGCACTTATCTATTCACTTAGAGAACGGCCAGCGTGTCTACTTTACGGACGCGAACGCAGCGCAAAGAGCAGAACGGCCACCAGCGACAACGTTGACAAATTTCTTGCGATCCGTTCGCAAGGACTTTACTCTATTCTGAGGATGATGTCTATTCGACTGATGCGCTCGGACGAATATACACAGTTCATCCACGTCAAGATGAATGCTTCTATCTTCGCTTGCTTTTTGTGAACATTAGAGGCCCTACATCCTTCGAGTCGCTGCGTACTGTGTATGGTGTGCTGTGCGCTACTTGTCGGGAGGCTTGCCAACGTTTGAACTTGCTCGAAAACGATACTCATTGGGACTCAACGCTCGCCGATTCCACTGTTTCTGCGTCAATGAATCAAATCCATACATTATTCGCAATAATCATAGCTACGTGTCATCCGTCGAACCCGACCGCATTGTGGGACAAATACAAGGACCAAATGGTGGAGATATTTTGAACAGAGTACGCAGGATAAGTTCTAATTTCAATATAGGCATTAACGAAGATATATACAACGAAGCATTAGTACGGATCGAAGACATATGCATGCTCATGTGCGGCAGTCTACTATCGACATTGGGAATGCGCCATTCTCTCTCCCTCGTAACGGACGACTTTCGGGTCCACCGCGCCTCTCTCTCGAAAGACTTTCGAGTCCACCCATCTCTCGGAGGGCTTTCAAGCACCGGGCGATCCACCCATCTCTCGGAGGGCTTTCGAGCACCGGGCGATCCGCTAGCGGTCTCGGAGGGCTTTTGAGCACCGGGCGATCCGCTAGCGCTGAGACGAGGACCATCTAGACGCGAGAGGCCCAGACGACCGAAGAGACGGCGCTACCGAGTCCCGACGCAGTGCATCCTAAACTCTGTCAACCCATACTTGAATAAATATCTGAACCTATTTAATTTAACCGGATTCTCTTCACTGTTCTCACTGGGAAACGGGCCACTTCTCTTACAGCTACCACTCGGACTAACTATTATAGGCGGATCCTGGCCGTCCCTGAGCTATCTGGGGAACTGAAACGGCAGACCATCACAAGTTTTTTTTTTCTTGTTCATTTTTTATCAACATTTTAAAAATATTGTAAACAAGCATGTATGCCCGTAATGAAATCAGAGGTCACACTTAGAAAGATTAAACACTTTGTTTCGCTGCGAAAAGTTTTACTGCCTGGATACTGTACTTTAGCTATAAGTCACTTACCAATTAATACTAGACCCACTACCAACTAATACTAGACCCACAACCAATTAATACTAAACCCATACTAACCACAGCACGGACGGTCATACGAGAAGCTTAAAAACTCCGTTATGATGGCGGGCACCGTTATTCGAGAGTTGTTTACACTCGACTATAAAAAGGCAGCACGTCTCGCTGTACCCGACCATCCGCCGCGTTCTTTTGCACGCCCACGTTACGCAGAGTGCCGCCGCGCCACTGCTGCTAACGTACACGCGCCCAGCAAACAGTCCAGCGGCCGTCGCCCGTCACTGCGACGCCACCTGTGCCCCCGAGTGCCGCAAAAACCCTCAATCGACAGTGACGATTTGTGGCCATCAGAGCCCTCGGTTCGTGCCCCTTGCCTGCCAGTGCCATCGGCAGTGCCAACGCCCCCGATCGAGTGCCCGTCCGCGTTCGCGAGTGCGCCGCCGCCGAGCCGTCCACCGCCTGTGCGCAGCCGCCACGCCGCTGGTATCACCGCCCGTGTGCAGCCGCATACGTGACGCCGGCCGCGACCTACTCCAACGCGCTGCCGCCGCAAGCCACCCTCTCGCCAGTGCCGCCGGCAGAATCGGTGCCAGTGCCCGTGACCGCGAAACCGCCGGAGCCGCCACGCCCACTGAGGCCACCGCTTCCGCGTTCGCCGCGAATACGCCACGACCTTACGCCCAGCCACGGCCACAGTCTTTTCCAGGTAGGCGTAAGTTGCACGTAAGTCCTTTTCATATATAATTAAGCCCTCTCTTTCCTTCTTATTATATTCACAAATCCCACTCTTCGGCCCACCGTAAATTTCTGCTTGCCTGTGTACTTAGTCGTAAGCTAATTTCTGGGATTAAAAAGTGTATTCTTGATTAAGGAGTCGTCGAGTCGTCTCTCTCTTCGGGTGGGTTTCTTTCCTAGGTCCCCCTTTCCCCCTTTGCCCTCCCTGCGTCTCTCTTACATCCTTCTTTCCACCGGATCCAAGGTTTTCTAACCGGAGACGATTCCTAGCCCACCGCCTCCAAGATCTTCTAACCGGAGACGATTCCTCTCCCACCGGCTCCAAGGATTCTAGCCGGAACCGATCCCTTTCGGCTGATCCACGGTTTTCAAGGGAGACGCTCTCCCCCAGCATCCGCAAGGTTTTCACCAACGGCGCCGACACTGATTCCCCTCTCGCTGCTTTCTAGGTTGTTCACCGGAGTCAGCCCTACCGACTCCGTCGGGTCCCCTCTTATCCTGTTTCAGTACCTATTCTTCTTCGGGCCGCCCTTGGGGGCCATTTTCCCTACAAGTTTCGAATCGGAACTTAAAAATTTGAGGTTAGGATCCCACAGATTACGAAATTTCCAAAACACATCTGTAAAGTGTAAGAAGGCTTAGATGCCTGGCAAATAGTGCATAAACTATTTGCCTGTTTGTTGTCGCAACTAGCACTTGGAACTAGGTGGACGGTATAAAGTGTGTAGGGGCATGAGTTGTTCTAGGCGAACGGGTTGGTTGTGGTGAGGGTCTGAAGACACAGCGACAGCCTCTGGTGCATGAATAAAAGCTCTTGGGTTGGCGTTAGAACTCTTACTGACTTTATTAATGAAACTTAACAATATTTATAGGTACAAAAGTGCTTATGCTAACAGAAATAATGTATAAGAAATAGTGTGCGGTTACTGTAAATGTGGGTTATCGTTAGGAACTGAGACCATTGCCCCAGCTCATTTCCTCGTCTCAGCAGACTATGCATATTCGCTTGACCTGGTAATTGATACTTTATTTACGATAAATGCATGTCGCTGCGACTGACGAATTGTTACATTATGTGTGTCGTGTCTTAAATATCATACTTATGACTACATACTGCTGCGACTGAACATTCTCCCGGCCGTTGAACAAGTGTTCAACCTTCGCTAAGGTCGAACGCGAAACTTCGTGGGGTAGGTTCTGGTGGTAGCTGTTCCGTGTTCTGCCTGAGTTCGGGAGCCCGGCGTGTTGATGTCCATTTGCTGACCGTTCGTCTGAAAGCCCATGCAATGCCTAATAACACTGATATTGCTAAGGCCACATAAACAGCTATTTGATGGTGCTGGGGAGTGTTGATTTGATTTTTCCAGGTGGTGTCTCTTAGTTTGGCCAGTTGGTGCTGCAAAGCGCCCAGTTCCTCCAAGTTGACTTCCTTGGCTGCCGTTCCTTGCAGTGGCTCAGGTGTGTTCTTAAGGTCCATCCTTGTGATGTTACCAAAACGAACATATGCCGCCCTTGTTTCGCTGACTACGGTGCTGAATGTGCTTTGTGGTTGAAACAGATGTGTTCGTCGTGTGGCAGCTCTAGACACTGATTGAACTCCTCCTTGGTCAATCCCATGTACTGATCTCTATGGGCATTGACGGCTATGATTTCCGTTTGTAGCCAGAATCGTTGCCAGCTTCCGGCCTTCCACATCGGGATCGCCATGATGCTGAATATCTCCTGTTTTGTTACAGACACCAGTGGCAGCGATATTTTGAAAACGACGTGGCTGCTCGTTGTGGTCCCTTCGGCATGCATAATTTTATACAGCTGGATCACCTCAGCCGATGCTACCGGAAGCAGTTGATCCGGTGGAATGTGTTCCCGAATCTGATCTAGTTGCTCCCTCAGTTGCTTGGGAGACAATAGTATAGGACTGATGGTACGATGGCGCACGTCAGTGAGAACATTAGCTATCTCACTTTGCATTCGCTGCAGTCCGGTTGCCACTAGAGTTAATTGAGCTGTCAGACTCATGAATGCTTGTTGTAAGTGCTCGCCTTGGTACTTTCCCCTTTCCAGATTCATTGTACCTATTTGGCTCTCGAGTGTCTTGATCCGGTCGTTAGTGGCTGAGCTGCTCGTCCTGACTATGTTTATTGTCGCATCCAAGATTGATGTCTGGTTTTTCAAGAGCATCATTAGTACGTCTTCATTGGATTTGACCTCCTTGATCACCTTGGACATGTCATCGGCGTATCTTGAGTCTAAAACGCCGAATAGTGAGCTCGCTACATTTCCAACTATGTCCAGCGGTGCTCTTCGCTGCCGAGAATGATGGATCAATTCATTTCCTGATTGTAGTTCGCTGTACACATGTTGGAAATGCTCAGACACTGATCTACAAGCGTTGATATTCCGTAGTTCTGAACATTTGTGTTTCAGCTCCGTTATCCCGTTGGCCAAGATTCCCATGTCGCTCCAATATGGTTTCAAATCGTAATATACAATTATTTTCCATTCCGAGATTGCCATTCTGGATGTGCCGAGCCGTTCGTAGAATATTCCTGGCTGGCTTGCAAATGGCGTTATGTTGAATGCCTGTCCCATCGCTAACGGAAGGATCAGTAGCATTGCTAGTAATGTCGGGAGGATTGGAAATGATGCTTTCCTTTTTTGCGCAGGGCTCTCTTCTGCCTGCGCTGTGTCCGTGCTGCTGCTGTGCGGCCGTTTTGTGGCTACTTCTTCTGTTATCAGTGGTGCTAGACGTGTGACTGCCCTTTTGTAGATTCCTGATGCGGTCTTTACATCTACGACCCGTATTTGGTTATCCTTGCCTGGATATGTCTTCACTATCCGTCCCATTGGCCAGCTCATTACCGGTACGTTGTCTTCCTTTACCAGTACTAGCAATCCTTCCTTGACATTCTGAGCCATAGTCTTCCACTTGGTGCGCATCTGGAGCTCTTGTAGGTATTCCGTGGACCACTGAGTCCAGAATGATTGTTTGAGTCTGGACACAAGTTCCCATCTTCTGACCAACGATTTTTCTGGTCGGGCAAGATTTGCATCGGGCGGTGCTACTAAAGGTTCGCCAATTAAGAAATGGCCTGGTGTGAGCGCTGCAGTATCTGTTGGATCTGCTGACATCGGGGTGAGGGGCCTTGAATTGAGTATCGCCTCGACCTCAATGACCACCGTGTTGAGCTCTTCAAATGTTAAAGATGCTGTGGCCGTGACTGATACTAGCAGCCTTTTCGCTGATTTTACAGCAGCCTCCCATAATCCGCCAAACGACGGTGCTCGCGGTGGGATGAACTTGAACTCCACCTGCTGCTTATTGCATTGATTTATGATCCTGCTCTGGGCCTGCTCTGTGAAAATTGTTTCCTCCAGTATTTTTAACTGGTTGTTGGCACCAACAAAGTTCGTGGCGTTATCACAATGAATGGTCCGACACTTTCCTCGTCGGCCCAAGAAACGCCGGAGAGCGGCTAGGAATGCGTCCGTTGTTAGATCGCTTACTAACTCCAGATGTACTGCTTTTGTTGCGAAACAGCAGAATACTGCAATGTATGCTTTATCTGGCCGTTTTCCACGGATTTTATGGTGAATCCAAAAGGGGCCGCAATAGTCGACTCCTGAATTGGAGAACGGCCGCGCTTGTGTTACTCGATCCACTGGCAAGTTACCCATGATTTGATGCATTAATTTGGGCCGTGCTCTTGTGCATTTGACGCAATTGTGGATGATGCTCCTGGCCATCGTCTTGTCATTCAGAACCCAGTACTGTTGTCTGGCTATGGCCCTCAATGCTTGTGCCCCGCAATGCATGTTTTCCTCATGCATTTCTCGTAGCAGCATTTTCACAATCGTATCATTGTACGGGAGCAAGATTTGATGTTTGGCAGCATATGGAAGGTTAGATTCTTCCAATCTGCCTCCGACTCTAATGAGTGCATCAGTTCCTATTATTGGAGACAATGATATGACTGAGCTTTTCTTGTCCACTGCTTTGTGGATGCGAAGCTGTTTATACTCAGCACTGAATTCCGTTTTTTGAATCGTGCTGAAGATGATTGTTCTGGCCTGAGCCAGCTCGCCTGCACTTAGTGTGGTCGTTGGAGATCGGTTCTGCTTACGACAAAATCGCATCATATATGCTACAATGCGTTGCAATTTGTGGAAGGAGTTGCTGTGCTTGCAACTGTATAACTCGCTTCCTAGTTGATCCTGGCAGACTGGCAAGCTGACTTGCTTTATTTTACGCTCCAGATCGATGGGATCAATGGTCGGTATTTTTGACCATTTGTCTCGAGAGCCGTGCAGAAACAGGGGGCCATATAGCCACAGGTTATGTTCTGCCAACTTGCTTGCGGCAATTCCTCTTGACAATACATCTGCTGGATTGTTTGCGGATGACACATGTCGCCATTGTGCTTGATGTGACACTGCTTGGATCTTTGCTATCCGATTGGCCACAAACGTGTGGTATGAGGATGCCGATGCATTTATCCAGGAAAGGACTACTGTTGAGTCAGTCCAGAAATAACCCAATGCCTTCTCCTCGGGCAACCGTAGGTCCTTTCTGACTCTATGGGTCAATTCAGCTCCCAGGACTGCGGCACATAGTTCTAGCCGCGGTAACGTCTCCTTGGCGGATGGCGCCACTCTCGATTTTGAGCACAGCAGCCGAACTGATACTTGATTGTTTTTGTATGTTGCTCGAATATACACTGCCGCTCCATATGCTCGTTCCGAGGCATCCACAAACGTGTGCATCTCTTGCGTGACTGGCACTCTTCCTTCAAAAATATGCCTTGGTATTTGCATGGTGTTTAGAGCTTGCAAATCAGAACGATAGTTTTTCCAGTCCAGTTGAAGGTGCTGAGGTAACTCGTCGTCCCAGCCCATCTTTAATTCCCAAAGCGTTTGCATGAAAATTTTCGCCTTGACGACCACCGGAGCAAATAATCCCAGAGGATCAAATATTTGTGAGGATTCTGAGCTGACCACCCGTTTTGTGATGGTTGCGGCTTCGCTTTTTTGAGATCGCCCACACAACTGATCCTTTTGAGGCATCCAAATTAATCCCAATGTCTTAACACTGTAATGCTGAAGTGTTTCATCTAAGTTGACGTTGTCTTCTCGCGGAATTTTGCTCAGTATTTCTTTGTTGTTTGAGCACCACTTCCGAAGCTTGAATCCGGACGGTAGCAGAATTTTGTTCAATTCCTGCTGAATCTGGATTGCCTCTGGAATGCTGTCTGCTCCTGTGAGACAGTCGTCCACATAGAAATCATGCTTGAGTATAGCTGACCCAAGCGGTAACTGTTTCTTATTCTTCTCTGCTAAATAATCCAAGCATTTTGTAGCAAGGAATGGCGCTGAGGTGGTACCGTATGTGACGGTTTTTAGCCTGTAGAATTTCAGATCATCTGACGCCCTTTTTCGCCATACGATCATCTGATGAAACTGATTATCAGGATGCATCCATACTTGGCGATACATCTTCTCTATGTCCGCGGTAAATACGTATCTATGGGTGCGGAATCGCAGCAGAATGGCGAAAAGTTCGCTCTGTACCGTGGGTCCAGCATATAATATATCATTTAATGATTTATTACTTGACGTTTTGCAGGACGCATCGAACACTACCCGCAGTTTCGTGGTACTGCTTTCGGGCTTCAAAACACAGTGATGTGGAATGAAGTAATGATCCGATGGTATGTGTGAGGGAGGTACCAGCTTCATGTGTCCGAGACGTTCGTATTCTTCCATGAAGTCTACGTAGCCTTTCCAGACTTCTGGTGATGTTCGTCGCTCCAGTGCCAAGAACCTATTGGTTGCTATTGTCTGCGATGCCCCCAGGGCTGACGTTTCCTCAGCAAATGGCAGCTTGACAATGAACTTCCCATCAATTGCGAATTGTAGATTTGCTTCAAAATGAGCTTCGCAGTGTGCTTCAGTTGGCGATCGAGCCTTATCTTTGGTGTGTAGATTTTCTAGTGTCCAAAATCGCTCTAACAGCGTGTCAACCTCCTCTCCAGTGGTTGCCGCCGCACACAGTGCTGCTGAATCGTGATCAGCAGAGATTCTTCCGGCCACAATCCATCCCAGCTTTGTATTCTGGAGGATTGGACCTTCTGGTCTTATCGTCATTTGATTTGGCAGTAGCAAAGAATAATAATGCTCTGCGCCGATAAGCATGTCAATTCTTCCTGGTTTGTCAAAATTTGGATCGGCCAAGATGACATTATTTGGAATGCGTATGTGGGACGTATTCAAATCATGAGCTGGTTGGTCAGCTATGATATGCGGCAGAACAAAGGCTTCTACCTGTTGAGTAAAATCGTTGTTCATTGATTTCACGAGCACATTTGCTCTGGCCCGACTTGTTTTCGGATTTCCTCCAATGCCCTCGATGCGTAATGATGCATTGTGTAGTTTCAGAGAGAGCTTGGAGGCCATTCGTTCAGAGATCAGATTGATTTGTGATCCTGAATCCAGCAAGGCTCGGAATGTGGCCACCTGCCCATTGCTTGCCTTTACCAATACATCACCAAAATGTTTGTGTAAGGAGGCTTAGATGCCTGGCAGATAGCGCATAAACTATTTGCCTGTTTGTTGTCGCAACTAGCACTTGGAACTAGGTGGACGGTTTGGAGTTGTTTTTTTTTGGATTTTTTTTGCTTGTTTTGTGTTTTTCCAGTCGTAAGACTTTCGGAAATTCATTGGCTGTTACGCATGCGTTGGCTGTGTGACTCGCCGTGACCCTGGGGCTGTGTAGTAGACTCTGGGTAGTTTTTGTTGTTTTACTTGTTTCGCTTTCGCTCCACTTCGTTCTGTCTCAGATAAACCTTTCCTTTTCATAAGCGTTTTCCTTGATCAGCTTTTTCTCAACATTCTTTTTCACATAATCATTTTCATAATCAACTTTGTGTTCAGTCGCAGCAGTATGTAGTCATAAGTATGATATTTAAGACACGACACACATAATGTAACAATTCGTCAGTCGCAGCGACATGCATTTATCGTAAATAAAGTATCAATTACCAGGTCAAGCGAATATGCATGGTCTGCTGAGACGAGGAAATGAGCTGGGGCAATGGTCTCAGTTCCTAACGCTAACCCACATTTGCAGTAACCGCACACTATTTCTTATACGTTATTTCTGTTAGCATAAGCACTTTTGTACCTATAAATATTGTTAAGTTTCATTAATAAAGTCAGTAAGAGTTCTAACGCCAACCCAAGAGCTTTTATTCATGCACCAGAGGCTGTCGCTGTGTCTTCAGACCCTCACCACAACCAACCCGTTCGCCTAGAACAACTCATGCCCCTACACACTTTATACCGTCCACCTAGTTCCAAGTGCTAGTTGCGACAACAAACAGGCAAATAGTTTATGCACTATTTGCCAGGCATCTAAGCCTTCTTACACTTTACATTTTGGTGACCCCGACGAACACGTCAACCAACAGGAAGGATTCCGTAACTCTTGGGAATCTTCCTGATTTTTTCACACTCGCCAAAAAACATTTTGGTGACCCCGACGAACACGTCAACCAACCGGAAGGATTCCGTAATTCTTGGGAATCTTCCTGATTTTTTCATACTCGCCAAAAAACATTTTGGTGACCCCGACGAACACGTCAACCAACAGGAAGGATTCCGTAACTCTTGGGAATCTTGCTGATTTTTTCACACTCGCCAAAAAACATTTTGGTGACCCCGACGAACACGCTAGCCGTGGACCCCCGGGAAGATTCCGTAACTCTTGGGAATCTTCCTGATCCTTTCTTAGGAACCTTCTTCGACACTGTCATCGAACGGGAAAGTTCCGTAACTCTTGGAACCTCATCGACACAGTCATCGAACAGGAAAGATTCCGTAACTCTTGGGAATCTTTCCACGTCGCTTCAAGTCTCAGCGACAGCTTCTGATGCATTTTCGCCCGACGAACACGCTAGCCGTGGACGTCAACGTAGGGAAATTTCCGCTAACTCATAGGAACCTCGCGCAGGATAATCCGTAACTCTTGGGATTTCCTAATTTTCACTCGCCATAAATACCATTGGTGAGCCCTGACTCACAGGAAATTGTCCTGAAGACGTCAGAACCTCAGGAAGATTCCGTAACTTTTGGGAGTCTTCCAGATTTTTTCACTCTTGCCAGAGAACAATTGGTGAGACCGACAGGGAAAGTTCCGTAATTCTTGGGAACCTCCCGCAGTCAAGAGCCTGCAATGACAATTGTCAATATGTCTAACAAGGAGGAGCAAGCAGTCACAGGGGCGTTAGACTTGCAGGATGAGATCACTCAAGAGATCTCAAGGCTACACAGGAGAGATTCCGTAACTCTTGGGAATCTTGGGAAAGTTCCGTAACTATTGGGAACCTCCCGCAGGAAACAATCCGTAACTCTTGGGATTTTCCTAACTTTTCACTCGCCATAAAAACCTTTTGGTGAGCCCTGACTCACAGGAAATTGTCCTGAATACGTCAAACCCACAGGAAAGATTCCGTAACTCTTGGAATCTTCCAGAATATCACTCTTGTCATAGAACATTGGGAACCAACAAGGAAAGTTTCGTAACTCTTGGGAACCTCCCGCAGGAAAGAATCCGTATCTTTTGGGATTCTGTTTTGACACTGTCAGTACACAGTCAAGAGCCATCAAATCCTTTTTAGAGTTCTAGATCCTCCAAGTCTATTGACCAATTGTTAATTCCTTCGACCACATCACGGTTGCGAATAGGAGCGTATCCAGCTGTCAAAGCAAATAAAACACTCCCAACGGTCAGGAAATTAAACAATTATCAATATGTCTAACACGGAGGAGCAAGCAGTCAAAGAGGCGTTAGACTTGCAGGATGAGATCACTCAAGAGATCTCAAGGCTATCCGCAACTTTAGAAAAGATTCAGCGGATAGAAAATTAAATCCAACATATTACCAAACAAAGTTGGTCGCAATCGATGAAGTATGGAATCGATTTGCGGAGAACGACAAAAATATTCCCGCAGCAAATAGAAGCGAAAAATATTTAAAGTTCTAATACAGAAATATTATAGTCGACTCGATGGCTCAGAGCTCAAGCAATGCCCCAAATCTGGAAACCGCGAGCAATGGCCGGGAAACTGCAGACGTTGCAAGCTTAGCGCAACCTGCACGTAAACTTATATCAGCATGTCGGCAACAAAAAGCAATCGCCGACTCAAGCAAACGGGCTCTGAAAGAATGTTCAGAGACCGGCAGGGCCATATCAAGGAGTTCAATAAACTCATTGTGGTCCCAATACCAAGAGATCCATTTCTCGATCCATGAAGAGTACGAAGATCCGGTCAGGGAGTCGTTCCTCCGACAAAAAAAAAAAAGGAAAGCATCATTTCCAATCCTCCCGACATTACTAGCAATGCTACTGATCCTTCCGTTAGCGATGGGACAGGCATTCAACATAACGCCATTTGCAAGCCAGCCAGGAATATTCTACGAACGGCTCGGCACATCCAGAATGGCAATCTCGGAATGGAAAATAATTGTATATTACGATTTGAAACCATATTGGAGCGACATGGGAATCTTGGCCAACGGGATAACGGAGCTGAAACACAAATGTTCAGAACTACGGAATATCAACGCTTGTAGATCAGTGTCTGAGCATTTCCAACATGTGTACAGCGAACTACAATCAGGAAATGAATTGATCCATCATTCTCGGCAGCGAAGAGCACCGCTGGACATAGTTGGAAATGTAGCGAGCTCACTATTCGGCGTTTTAGACTCAAGATACGCCGATGACATGTCCAAGGTGATCAAGGAGGTCAAATCCAATGAAGACGTACTAATGATGCTCTTGAAAAACCAGACATCAATCTTGGATGCGACAATAAACATAGTCAGGACGAGCAGCTCAGCCACTAACGACCGGATCAAGACACTCGAGAGCCAAATAGGTACAATGAATCTGGAAAGGGGAAAGTACCAAGGCGAGCACTTACAACAAGCATTCATGAGTCTGACAGCTCAATTAACTCTAGTGGCAACCGGACTGCAGCGAATGCAAAGTGAGATAGCTAATGTTCTCACTGACGTGCGCCATCGTACCATCAGTCCTATACTATTGTCTCCCAAGCAACTGAGGGAGCAACTAGATCAGATTCGGGAACACATTCCACCGGATCAACTGCTTCCGGTAGCATCGGCTGAGGTGATCCAGCTGTATAAAATTATGCATGCCGAAGGGACCACAACGAGCAGCCACGTCGTTTTCAAAATATCGCTGCCACTGGTGTCTGTAACAAAACAGGAGATATTCAGCATCATGGCGATCCCGATGTGGAAGGCCGGAAGCTGGCAACGATTCTGGCTACAAACGGAAATCATAGCCGTCAATGCCCATAGAGATCAGTACATGGGATTGACCAAGGAGGAGTTCAATCAGTGTCTAGAGCTGCCACACGACGAACACATCTGTTTCAACCACAAAGCACATTCAGCACCGTAGTCAGCGAAACAAGGGCGGCATATGTTCGTTTTGGTAACATCACAAGGATGGACCTTAAGAACACACCTGAGCCACTGCAAGGAACGGCAGCCAAGGAAGTCAACTTGGAGGAACTGGGCGCTTTGCAGCACCAACTGGCCAAACTAAAAGAAACCACCTGGAAAAATCAAATCAACACTCCCCAGCACCATCAAATAGCTCTTTATGTGGCCTTAGCAATGTCAATGTTATTAGGCATTGCGTGGGTTTTCAGACGAACGGTCGGCAAATGGACATCAACACGCCGGGCTCCCGAACTCAGGCAGAACACGGAACAGCTACCACCAGAACCTACCCCACGAAGTTTCGCTTTCGACCTTAGCGAAGGTTGAACACTTGTTCAACGGCCGGGAGAATGTTCAGTCGCAGCAGTATGTAGTCATAAGTATGATATTTAAGACACGACACACATAATGTAACAATTCGTCAGTCGCAGCGACATGCATTTATCGTAAGTAAAGTATCAATTACCAGGTCAAGCGAATATGCATGGTCTGCTGAGACGAGGAAATGAGCTGGGGCAATGGTCTCAGTTCCTAACGCTAACCCACATTTGCAGTAACATCACGTCGGGGTCACCAAAATGTAAAGTCAAAATGTAAAGTGTAAGAAGGCTTAGATGCCTGGCAAATAGTGCATAAACTATTTGCCTGTTTGTTGTCGCAACTAGCACTTGGAACTAGGTGGACGGTATAAAGTGTGTAGGGGCATGAGTTGTTCTAGGCGAACGGGTTGGTTGTGGTGAGGGTCTGAAGACACAGCGACAGCCTCTGGTGCATGAATAAAAGCTCTTGGGTTGGCGTTAGAACTCTTACTGACTTTATTAATGAAACTTAACAATATTTATAGGTACAAAAGTGCTTATGCTAACAGAAATAATGTATAAGAAATAGTGTGCGGTTACTGTAAATGTGGGTTATCGTTAGGAACTGAGACCATTGCCCCAGCTCATTTCCTCGTCTCAGCAGACTATGCATATTCGCTTGACCTGGTAATTGATACTTTATTTACGATAAATGCATGTCGCTGCGACTGACGAATTGTTACATTATGTGTGTCGTGTCTTAAATATCATACTTATGACTACATACTGCTGCGACTGAACATTCTCCCGGCCGTTGAACAAGTGTTCAACCTTCGCTAAGGTCGAACGCGAAACTTCGTGGGGTAGGTTCTGGTGGTAGCTGTTCCGTGTTCTGCCTGAGTTCGGGAGCCCGGCGTGTTGATGTCCATTTGCTGACCGTTCGTCTGAAAACCCATGCAATGCCTAATAACACTGATATTGCTAAGGCCACATAAACAGCTATTTGATGGTGCTGGGGAGTGTTGATTTGATTTTTCCAGGTGGTGTCTTTTAGTTTGGCCAGTTAGTGCTGCAAAGCGCCCAGTTCCTCCAAGTTGACTTCCTTGGCTGCCGTTCCTTGCAGTGGCTCAGGTGTGTTCTTAAGGTCCATCCTTGTGATGTTACCAAAACGAACATATGCCGCCCTTGTTTCGCTGACTACGGTGCTGAATGTGCTCACGCTAATTTTTGAGTTGCGTGCAGTGCAGCCTGGGGCCAGTGATAGTAAGCCCGTTCCGTTGAGTTGGATGGTGAACGATGTTCCGCTGCACACCGCTTGAAGTTCAATTTGCCTGCGTGTGGCAAACATCCATCTGTTTCGCTGACGTGTTGCTGACCACCACAGCTCGGCCCTCGACTGAGAGACCTCGCAGATAGTTTCCGTCTTATTGTTGAACAGCTGGAACTCACACCGGTTTTCCACGCTGAATGTGGCTTGGTGGTTGAAACAGATGTGTTCGTCGTGTGGCAGCTCTAGACACTGATTAAACTCCTCCTTGGTCAATCCCATGAACTGATCTCTATGGGCATTGACGGCTATGATTTCCGTTTGTAGCCAGAATCGTTGCCAGCTTCCAGCCTTCCACATCGGGATCGCCATGATGCTGAATATCTCCTGTTTTGTTACAGACACCAGTGGCAGCGATATTTTGAAAACGACGTGGCTGCTCGTTGTGGTCCCTTCGGCATGCATAATTTTATACAGCTGGATCACCTCAGCCGATGCTACCGGAAGCAGTTGATCCGGTGGAATGTGTTCCCGAATCTGATCTAGTTGCTCCCTCAGTTGCTTGGGAGACAATAGTATAGGACTGATGGTACGATGGCGCACGTCAGTGAGAACATTAGCTATCTCACTTTGCATTCGCTGCAGTCCGGTTGCCACTAGAGTTAATTGAGCTGTCAGACTCATGAATGCTTGTTGTAAGTGCTCGCCTTGGTACTTTCCCCTTTCCAGATTCATTGTACCTATTTGGCTCTCGAGTGTCTTGATCCGGTCGTTAGTGGCTGAGCTGCTCGTCCTGACTATGTTTATTGTCGCATCCAAGATTGATGTCTGGTTTTTCAAGAGCATCATTAGTACGTCTTCATTGGATTTGACCTCCTTGATCACCTTGGACATGTCATCGGCGTATCTTGAGTCTAAAACGCCGAATAGTGAGCTCGCTACATTTCCAACTATGTCCAGCGGTGCTCTTCGCTGCCGAGAATGATGGATCAATTCATTTCCTGATTGTAGTTCGCTGTACACATGTTGGAAATGCTCAGACACTGATCTACAAGCGTTGATATTCCGTAGTTCTGAACATTTGTGTTTCAGCTCCGTTATCCCGTTGGCCAAGATTCCCATGTCGCTCCAATATGGTTTCAAATCGTAATATACAATTATTTTCCATTCCGAGATTGCCATTCTGGATGTGCCGAGCCGTTCGTAGAATATTCCTGGCTGGCTTGCAAATGGCGTTATGTTGAATGCCTGTCCCATCGCTAACGGAAGGATCAGTAGCATTGCTAGTAATGTCGGGAGGATTGGAAATGATGCTTTCCTTTTTTGCGCAGGGCTCTCTTCTGCCTGCGCTGTGTCCGTGCTGCTGCTGTGCGGCCGTTTTGTGGCTACTTCTTCTGTTATCAGTGGTGCTAGACGTGTGACTGCCCTTTTGTAGATTCCTGATGCGGTCTTTACATCTACGACCCGTATTTGGTTATCCTTGCCTGGATATGTCTTCACTATCCGTCCCATTGGCCAGCTCATTACCGGTACGTTGTCTTCCTTTACCAGTACTAGCAATCCTTCCTCTACATTCTGAGCCATAGTCTTCCACTTGGTGCGCATCTGGAGCTCTTGTAGGTATTCCGTGGACCACTGAGTCCAGAATGATTGTTTGAGTCTGGACACAAGTTCCCATCTTCTGACCAACGATTTTTCTGGTCGGGCAAGATTTGCATCGGGCGGTGCTACTAAAGGTTCGCCAATTAAGAAATGGCCTGGTGTGAGCGCTGCAGTATCTGTTGGATCTGCTGACATCGGGGTGAGGGGCCTTGAATTGAGTATCGCCTCGACCTCAATGACCACCGTGTTGAGCTCTTCAAATGTTAAAGATGCTGTGGCCGTGACTGATACTAGCAGCCTTTTCGCTGATTTTACAGCAGCCTCCCATAATCCGCCAAACGACGGTGCTCGCGGTGGGATGAACTTGAACTCCACCTGCTGCTTATTGCATTGATTTATGATCCTGCTCTGGGCCTGCTCTGTGAAGATTGTTTCCTCCAGTATTTTTAACTGGTTGTTGGCACCAACAAAGTTCGTGGCGTTATCACAATGAATGGTCCGACACTTTCCTCGTCGGCCCAAGAAACGCCGGAGAGCGGCTAGGAATGCGTCCGTTGTTAGATCGCTTACTAACTCCAGATGTACTGCTTTTGTTGCGAAACAGCAGAATACTGCAATGTATGCTTTATCTGGCCGTTTTCCACGGATTTTATGGTGAATCCAAAAGGGGCCGCAATAGTCGACTCCTGAATTGGAGAACGGCCGCGCTTGTGTTACTCGATCCACTGGCAAGTTACCCATGATTTGATGCATTAATTTGGGCCGTGCTCTTGTGCATTTGACGCAATTGTGGATGATGCTCCTGGCCATCGTCTTGTCATTCAGAACCCAGTACTGTTGTCTGGCTATGGCCCTCAATGCTTGTGCCCCGCAATGCATGTTTTCCTCATGCATTTCTCGTAGCAGCATTTTCACAATCGTATCATTGTACGGGAGCAAGATTTGATGTTTGGCAGCATATGGAAGGTTAGATTCTTCCAATCTGCCTCCGACTCTAATGAGTGCATCAGTTCCTATTATTGGAGACAATGATATGACTGAGCTTTTCTTGTCCACTGCTTTGTGGATGCGAAGCTGTTTATACTCAGCACTGAATTCCGTTTTTTGAATCGTGCTGAAGATGATTGTTCTGGCCTGAGCCAGCTCGCCTGCACTTAGTGTGGTCGTTGGAGATCGGTTCTGCTTACGACAAAATCGCATCATATATGCTACAATGCGTTGCAATTTGTGGAAGGAGTTGCTGTGCTTGCAACTGTATAACTCGCTTCCTAGTTGATCCTGGCAGACTGTCAAGCTGACTTGCTTTATTTTACGCTCCAGATCGATGGGATCAATGGTCGGTATTTTTGACCATTTGTCTCGAGAGCCGTGCAGAAACAGGGGGCCATATAGCCACAGGTTATGTTCTGCCAACTTGCTTGCGGCAATTCCTCTTGACAATACATCTGCTGGATTGTTTGCGGATGACACATGTCGCCATTGTGCTTGATGTGACACTGCTTGGATCTTTGCTATCCGATTGGCCACAAACGTGTGGTATGAGGATGCCGATGCATTTATCCAGGAAAGGACTACTGTTGAGTCAGTCCAGAAATAACCCAATGCCTTCTCCTCGGGCAACCGTAGGTCCTTTCTGACTCTATGGGTCAATTCAGCTCCCAGGACTGCGGCACATAGTTCTAGCCGCGGTAACGTCTCCTTGGCGGATGGCGCCACTCTCGATTTTGAGCACAGCAGCCGAACTGATACTTGATTGTTTTTGTATGTTGCTCGAATATACACTGCCGCTCCATATGCTCGTTCCGAGGCATCCACAAACGTGTGCATCTCTTGCGTGACTGGCACTCTTCCTTCAAAAATATGCCTTGGTATTTGCATGGTGTTTAGAGCTTGCAAATCAGAACGATAGTTTTTCCAGTCCAGTTGAAGGTGCTGAGGTAACTCGTCGTCCCAGCCCATCTTTAATTCCCAAAGCGTTTGCATGAAAATTTTCGCCTTGACGACCACCGGAGCAAATAATCCCAGAGGATCGAATATTTGTGAGGATTCTGAGCTGACCACCCGTTTTGTGATGGTTGCGGCTTCGCTTTTTTGAGATCGCCCACACAACTGATCCTTTTGAGGCATCCAAATTAATCCCAATGTCTTAACACTGTAATTCTGAAGTGTTTCATCTAAGTTGACGTTGGGTACAATGTCTTCTCGCGGAATTTTGCTCAGTATTTCTTTGTTGTTTGAGCACCACTTCCGAAGCTTGAATCCGGACGGTAGCAGAATTTTGTTCAATTCCTGCTGAATCTGGATTGCCTCTGGAATGCTGTCTGCTCCTGTGAGACAGTCGTCCACATAGAAATCATGCTTGAGTATAGCTGACCCAAGCGGTAACTGTTTCTTATTCTTCTCTGCTAAATAATCCAAGCATTTTGTAGCAAGGAATGGCGCTGAGGTGGTACCGTATGTGACGGTTTTTAGCCTGTAGAATTTCAGATCATCTGACGCCCTTTTTCGCCATACGATCATCTGATGAAACTGATTATCAGGATGCATCCATACTTGGCGATACATCTTCTCTATGTCCGCGGTAAATACGTATCTATGGGTGCGGAATCGCAGCAGAATGGCGAAAAGTTCGCTCTGTACCGTGGGTCCAGCATATAATATATCATTTAATGATTTATTACTTGACGTTTTGCAGGACGCATCGAACACTACCCGCAGTTTCGTGGTACTGCTTTCGGGCTTCAAAACACAGTGATGTGGAATGAAGTAATGATCCGATGGTATGTGTGAGGGAGGTACCAGCTTCATGTGTCCGAGACGTTCGTATTCTTCCATGAAGTCTACGTAGCCTTTCCAGACTTCTGGTGATGTTCGTCGCTCCAGTGCCAAGAACCTATTGGTTGCTATTGTCTGCGATGCCCCCAGGGCTGACGTTTCCTCAGCAAATGGCAGCTTGACAATGAACTTCCCATCAATTGCGAATTGTAGATTTGCTTCAAAATGAGCTTCGCAGTGTGCTTCAGTTGGCGATCGAGCCTTATCTTTGGTGTCTAGATTTTCTAGTGTCCAAAATCGCTCTAACAGCGTGTCAACCTCCTCTTCAGTGGTTGCCGCCGCACACAGTGCTGCTGAATCGTGATCAGCAGAGATTCTTCCGGCCACAATCCATCCCAGCTTTGTATTCTGGAGGATTGGACCTTCTGGTCTTATCGTCATTTGATTTGGCAGTAGCAAAGAATAATAATGCTCTGCGCCGATAAGCATGTCAATTCTTCCTGGTTTGTCAAAATTTGGATCGGCCAAGATGACATTATTTGGAATGCGTATGTGGGACGTATTCAAATCATGAGCTGGTTGGTCAGCTATGATATGCGGCAGAACAAAGGCTTCTACCTGTTGAGTAAAATCGTTGTTCATTGATTTCACGAGCACATTTGCTCTGGCCCGACTTGTTTTCGGATTTCCTCCAATGCCCTCGATGCGTAATGATGCATTGTGTAGTTTCAGAGAGAGCTTGGAGGCCATTCGTTCAGAGATCAGATTGATTTGTGATCCTGAATCCAGCAAGGCTCGGAATGTGGCCACCTGCCCATTGCTTGCCTTTACCAATACCTTAACTGTGGCCAGCAAATTGTAGCTTTTGTTGCTTGCTGCTCCTACAGAAGGTGTTTGTGGATCTGTTGCCGCGCCTGATGAAGTCTCCAGGTGCAGCAATGTATGGTGCCTTTTATCGCATTTAAAGCACATACGGCCTCGGCAATCCTTTGCCTTGTGAGTACTGTTAAAACAGTTTACACACAATTTTTGTTTGTGTACCCAGTTGAGTCGATCGGGTACCGTTTTGCTGCGGAAATCATCGCATTTGTATAGCGCATGATTCCGTTTGCAGAAAGGGCAACTTGATTGCCTTCCTGCGCTAGCAGAAGTGCAAGATGGGTTCTTCTGTTCCCTTTTTTGCAGCTGACTGCGTTTTCCTGTTCCCAACACTCGACTTCGCTGGTCCAGAAAACTTAGCATCGTCTCGAGCCCTTGAAGCTCTCTTGAGCCATCTAATGATTGTTCGTACAGGGCTCTATTTGCCAGATCTAATTTTTGTTTTAGGATCGCAATTATGATTGTATCCCAGCTGGATACATCAATGCCTAGTCCCTTTAATGATGCTAGAGACTCAATGGCTGTAATATACAGTTCCTTTAATGACTTTGGGTCGTCATTGTTTGTCTGCTGTTGCAGAAGACGATTGAGAACTGTATCTGCTACATGGCGGGGATTGTTGTATGTGTCAACTAATATTTCCCATGCGCTCATGTAGTTCTCTGTTTTTAGATCGATATGCCTTATCAATCTCTCTGCCTCTCCAGTCACAGTGGTTTTCAGGTACCACATCTTCTTGACTGTGGGCATGTTGGTATCGTGTATCATGCACTTGAATAAATCAAAAAATTGTGTCCATTTGAGTAGATCCCCATCGAACTTGGGGAGGCTGACTCTGGGCAACTGCACATCTTCATTGTTTGATGTATTGGTTTGTGCCCCCAGGACTTTCTGTACTTCCTTCTCAAGTCGGATGAACGATTGCATATCGTATCCTTCCTTGATCGGGTCTTCGTACTCTTCATGTATTGAGAAATGAATCTCTTGGTATTGTGACCATAGTGAGGTTATTGAACCTTTTAAAACGGCCCTGCCGGTCTCTGAACTTTCTTTCAGAGCCCGTTTGATTGATTCGGCGATAGCTTTTTGTCGCCGGCATGCTGATATCAGCTTACGTGCAGGTTGCGATATGATTGCAACGTCTGCAGTTTCCTGGCCGTTGCTCGCTGTTGCCTGATTTGGGGCATTGCTTGAGCTCTGGGCCATTGTATCGACTATAATATTTCTATATTTGTCGTATGAGTCACGACAGTCGACGTAGAACTTTACATATTCCTCGGTTCTATATGCTGCGGGAATATTTTTGTCGTTTTCCGCAAATCGATTCCATGCGTCATCGAAAGCGGCCAACTTTGTTAGGCAGTAATTTGGAAGTCGTTTCCTATCCGCTGAATCCTTCTTAAAATTCCGAATAAGCCGCGAGATCTCATGACTGATCTCTTCCTGCAAGTCTAATGTCTCTTTGACTGCTTGCTCCTCCTTGTTAGACATATTGACAATTGGTTAAATTCCTGACCGTTGGGAGAATTTTATTCGCTTTCATAGCTGGATACGCTCCTATTCGCAACCGTGGTGTGGTCGAAGGAATTAACAATTGGTCAATAGACTTGGAAGATCTAGAAATCTAGAAAGGATTTGAAGGCTGTTGACTGTGTAATGACAGTGAGTCAGGACTCACCAAAATGGTTTTATGGCGAGTGAAAAAATTAGGAAAAAACCCAAAAATTATGGATTATCCTGCGGGAGGTTCCTAATAGTGAAGCGGAAAATTTTCCTAAGTCGACGTCCACGGCTGGCGTGTTCGTCGGGGTCACCAAAATGCAACATGTAAGAAGTCGCTGAGATGCTTGGCAACGACGTGCATAAACTATTTGCCTAGATTGTTGTCGCAATCTAGCACTGTTCGATGACTAGGTCGAGGACGGTATACAAGAGTGTAGGGGACATAGTTCCCGTTCTAGACGAACAGGTTGGTCGAGGTAAGGGTCCTAAGAAAGGCATCAGCGACAGATTCCGGTGCAAGAGTTACGGAATCTTCCCGGAGGTCCACGGCTAGCGTGTGTGAAAAAATCAGGAAAATTCCCAAGAGTTACGGAATCCTTCCTGTTGGTTGACGTGTTCGTACGGGGTCGCTCAAAATGTTAATTGGCGAGTCTGAACAAGAACATTCAGGAAGGTTCCCAAGAGTTACGGTAATTCCATGTCCTGTTGGGCTTCGACGTTATTACGTCGGGGTCACCAAAATGTAAAGTGTAAGAAGGCTTAGATGCCTGGCAAATAGTGCATAAACTATTTGCCTGTTTGTTGTCGCAACTAGCACTTGGAACTAGGTGGACGGTATAAAGTGTGTAGGGGCATGAGTTGTTCTAGACGAACGGGTTGGTTGTGGTGAGGGTCTGAAGACACAGCGACAGCCTCTGGTGCATGAATAAAAGCTCTTGGGTTGGCGTTAGAACTCTTACTGACTTTATTAATGAAACTTAACAATATTTATAGGTACACAAAGTGCTTATGCTAACAGAAATAACGTATAAGAAATAGTGTGCGGTTACTTGTGAATGTGGGTTGTCGTTAGCGACCTGAGACTATTGCCCCAGGTCATTACCTCGTCTCAGTTGACCATGCATATTCGCTTGACCTGGTAAATGATACTTTATTTACGATAAATGCAGGTCACTGTGACGAAGAATTGTTACATAATGTGTGTCGTGTTCTGAACTATCATTACTTATGACTACATACTGCTGCGACTGAACAATATAAGAAAATGGGCGTGGCATTTTTGTGGGCGCCAAAATTTAAAAAAAAAAAAGCATTTCAAAACATATAAATAAACAAAAAAATATTTACATATTTTTTCGAGAATTTTACAATATTTCATATTTTTTTATTATAATTTTTAACATTAAAAAAGTATTATATTTTTTAATTTGGAGACCATTTTTTTTTATAATATTGTTTGAAATTTGTGGTTTTGGATATAGGCTCATGTTTTTATCTATAACTTCAAGATTATAAGTCAAAACATTCAAAACTAGGGCTTTTATTGAACATAATTGACTGAGAAAGAAAAAAAATTACGTTTAAATTTGTAGAATTTTTTTTTAAATAAAAAAAATGTAATATATCTTTTTATAAAGAAATTTTACAGCTTTTTGGCCATCAAGCTTATTTGATTCGAGTTTGTTTCAGCTTAAAGGGCATCGACGCCAAAAAAATTTTTTTTTGAATAATGGCGCTCTAGATTGGCAAAAGCGGCTCGGTGGCGTCGTTTTTTTTTTTACATTCGTTTATTATCCTAGAGCTTTTTTGTACTACATCTAACATAAGGGTAGCACAGTTTGTGCATGACGGGGCAGGGACCCGCGCTGCGCGGTACGGCCGCAAAGCAATGCTTCGCGCAACGGAAGGTCCCTTAAACCATCCTCTCATTTCTCGCCCTCTCCTGGGTCCTGGGTCTCCCGCCTTCATCATCATCGCCGAAAACTCTGCCGCGGCGTCCCAGACCTTTGGATCTGCCAGCATCAGCGACACTAGCGTCTCCGGCCTGATTGCTGTCCCTGCTGCTGCCTCCAGCTCGTCCCTCTCTTCGTCGAACCGGCGACACTCGAAGAAGACGTGCTCCGCATCTTCACTGATCCCGGATCCGCACTCCGGGCAGCCGTCCTCCTGCTCGTGGCCAAACCTTTTGAGGTAGGCACGAAAACAGCCATGCCCACTGAGCACCTGGGTCAGGTAGAAGCTTACCTGCCCGTGCCTCCTCTCCTTCTGGCGGCGCTCTTCAGCTCGGCCTTTTGAGCACCATCGGATCCTTGGTTCCCGCGGAGCGCGTTGCGAAGGTCCGTCTTCTCCTGCACCAGTTCCCTCAGTGGTCCCATACCGGCTAGGACCAGCACTGCATCGTGTGAAATCGTTCGGAATGCGCTGGCCACTCGTATAGCGCACTGTCTATAAGTCGACTCAATCCCCCTCACGTAGGATTTCGTCTCGACTGCCTCGGCCCACACCGGTGCCGCGTACAGCAGCTGTGAGGTGACCATGCTTGCCAGCAGCTTTCTTGTGGCGTGTTTGGGCCCTCTGATGTTCGGCAGCATCCGGGACAGCGCTCCAACGGTCCCGCTGGCCTTCTTTTTGGCGTACTCGAGGTGCTCCTTGAAGGAGAGCCGTGTGTCGAGGAGAACGCCGAGGTATTTTATGAACCTCTGCGCCTTTATCACGGCTCCGCCGACGCCGACCTCCGCCGTTTCCACCACCGCGCCGCTTACTCCAGTCCGGCGCGCGAGGGCCACGCTTCTATAGCCTTGACAGCCTCGTTGGCCTTCTCCTCCGTTTCCTTAAGCTCCTTCGCAACCGTGACCACGGCTATGTCGTCGACAAAATCCACGACGATGGTATCGCCGGGCATCGGGAGCCGCAAGACACCATCGTACATGGTGTTCCAGAGTAGGGGTCCCAGCACGGAGCCCTGCGGGACGCCGGCTGAGACTTCGTATACCCTGGAGCCCATGTCCGTGTCAACGGTGAGCACCCTTTCGCTGAAATAGCTACTCACTATCTCTAGCAGGTGCCCAGGGATGCTCAGAGCGGCGAGAGACTCCAGCGTGCGGTTCCTGTCCGCGGTGTTGAAGGCGTTCCTTATGTCTAGTGTGACCACTAGAAAATAGCTCTTGGAACCACCTTTCCACCTCGATCCTTCGATCGCCTTCTCTGCTATCCCCTTCACCATCTCCACTGCGTCCAGCGTCGACCTCCCCTTCCTGAAGCCGAATTGGCTTGGATAGAGGCCTCCGGCCTCCTCGATGGCTGCGTTCAGCCTCGCTGCTATCAGCTTCTCGAACACCTTGCCTGTGGTGTCGGTGAGGCAGATCGGTCTGTAAGACGATGGCTCCCCGGGAGGCTTTCCCGGCTTGGCGAGTAGCAGCAGCTTCTGCCTCTTCTATCTTTCGGGAAAAACCCCCTCCGCTAGGCACTTGGAGTAAAGCGAAGCGTACTCCCTCGGGTGGAGTGCCATAGCCAGCCTCAGGGCTCTATTGGGCACGGCGTCCGGGCCTGGCGCCTTCTTGGGGCGAACGGTCCTGCCCGTCCTGGTCACCTCCTCCTCCGAGATCTGGCAGGCTTCGTTGAAGAGACGCTCCACAACCAGCTGCATGGTCACCGGCTCTCCTCTCGGAAACAGCGCATGCACGATGCCGTCCAGGGCTACCGGGTCCGAAGGAGTTGCGCTGCCCGCTTTCAGTCCCTTGACCACCATCCTGTAGGCGCCTCCCCAGGGGTCGTTTTCCGCCTCGTCGCAGAGCCGCAGAAAACATTCGCGCTTGGCGTCCCTTATGGCCGTTTTGAGGGCTTTCCTCGCCGCTTTATAGACCTCATTGTGCTCGGCGACTCGCCCGGTGCCGGGCGCGCGGGTGAGCTTTCGCCGGGCACGCAGGCACGCTGACCGGAGGGCGGCTATCTCGTCGCTCCACCAGACGACAGGACTCTGGTACTTCCGATACGTCCCTCTCCGCCGCATGCTCTGGTCGCATGCGTGCTCCAAGAGTGATGCCACGCGGTCGGCCGTTTCGCTGGCTCCACCGGCCGCTTCGGCTGACATGCCCTCCAGCGCGTTGGCGAAAGCCTGCGTACACAAAGTGTCCGGACGGTACGCCTTGGTCGGAAGCGGCGCCGCGCGAGTGTCTCCCGCAGGCACCTACTGAGCAGAGGATGGCCTCGTGGTCGCTCCCTGTGCGCTGATTCCCCATCTAGCATGCTGGGAAATCGCAGTGCTCACCAGTGTCAGGTCGATGAACGAGGCTGCTCCAGCTCTGACAAAAGTGTGCCGCGCTCCGTCGTTCAGAGGCGAACGCCTCCAGGACCGCTCGTCCTCTGGCGTTGGTTGAGGATGATCCCCATTCCTCTGTCCAAGCGTTGAAGTCTCCCCCGACTATTACATTCGGTCTTCCGCGCAGATCACAGCTCAGGTCATCCAGGATTCGGCAGAACGCCCCTAGCGCCAGGCTTGGCGCCAGGTAGCAGCTGTATATCCAGTAGCCGGCCACCTCCGCCCTAACGAAGCCATCGGCTGCCCGGATGTTGGACATCCGCCGTCGCAGAGCCATAGGGCCGCCTTGCCAGTGCAGTCCTTGGCCCAGTCCGCTCGTTTCCTCGCCTTATAGGGTTCGCTCAGGATAGCTACGTCCGCCACTACCTCGCGCACCGTCTGCAGCAGCAGGTCTTGCGCCGCCCTGCAGAGATTCAAGTTGAGTTGAATCAACTGCATGCAGTCCTTAGGGGGCCAGCACCTTCTGTTTTGGTCCGGCCACTAAGGGTGCCGGGACGCTGGTTGGTCGCTCTTTGATCCGCAGGCTCCTTGCTGCATGCTGCTGCCCTGTGCCCTGATTCGCCGCACTTAATGCAGCAGCCGCTCCTCTCCACCAGGCTCTTGCACCGGATGGTGATGTGCCCGAGCTCTAGGCACCTGAAGCAGCGTGGGGGACCCTCGCTTTCCCGCACCCTGCACCTCGTCCACCCTATGCGGATCTCACCTCGCTTGCGCACCTCCTTCGCCAAAAAGCATGGGAGGCTGATCACCGCCGTTTTAGACTCCCCGTACCCGGGGCGGAGGCTCTGAACTTTAACCACTCCTTCACTGAGCTGGTACTGCTTCGTGAAGGCAGCACGGATCTCGCTCTCAGTCGTGATTGCGTCCAGGTTCCGGACCTCGAACACGGCAACTTTCGAGTCCTCGTTCAGGGCCCGCACTTCCGCCGCGTCGCCTAGGACCCGAGCGATGCTGTCCCTCATGGACTCTGCAGTCTCGGTGGCCCTTGGCTACCTCCAGTAACAGGTTGCCCCTGGCCGTTCAGCGCACCTTGTTAACTGCTCCTCCGAGGTCTTTCAGCTGGCTGTCCTCCCTTCGCGTAACCAGCGCTAGGATTTCGCCGTAAGATCTTCATGATGCCTCCACTATCACCGCTGCTGGCTACCGTGCTCCATAAGATGCCACTAGTCCCGGTCTCGGCCTCGGCTGGCTTTTCCAACCTCTCTCGCCGCTGCTCCCGCGCCTGGGTCCGCTCTGGAGGAGCTGGGCGAGTTTTTTAGCACCGTTTCTTGGCGCTGCTGGTGCCGCAGGCTGTACCGCTTTGTGGCGCGTCTGCCTGGCGGCTTGCGTGCTTCCGTCTGGGCCATCCTGCAGGCTGAGCCTTCGCCAAGGGTCCGTCTTGGCTGACCGATCCTTCTTCGGCACTGCCGCCGTCTGTTGCCCCCTGCTGACCGCAGTCCTATTGTCCGCTAGGCTCTGCGCGCATCGGCAGCATATGCTCTCCGGAGCTCCCGGTGTCTCCGTCTCCTCTGCGATCGGCCGCTCGATTGCGGACTTGAGCCTCCGCATCTCGGCAATCATCGCCTTCATGGCCATGTTTATATGGCGCACCTGCTTCTCGTGCACAAGGCTGTGGAGCTCGTACAGCAGCTTGCCGAGCTTCGAGACGCTCTCAGCGCTCGTGAGCTTCTGCTCCTTCCGATCCTCTGCGTCGGAGGTGAGCTCCCCTTGGGCAGCCTTGCTCCTTTTCGGAAGCGTGCCCCGATGACCGCTGGCCGGGCTGGCCGGGTCTCTCCCTCTCTTGATCGAGTCGTTTGGGGCGCCGTCTCCACATCTCCCCGGCGGCGTAGAAGGCGCGAGGAGAGGGGAGCGCGCTATCAGGCTGCTTTTCCTAAAAGCGGCCGGGTCGCCCTCGCTCGATGGATCCTTCTGGCTTGGTGCATTACCTGACGTGGCGGCCAAGTCAGCCACCGCCACGAGAGGGTGTTTAGGAGTGTTTGGTAGGGCCTCCAGAATCCTTGCCCTAGCCGTGGGAATTCCCACGGGTGGATTTTCACTTTTGTGGCTGCCACCTGGAGTAGTTGCGTTAATCACAGACATTCCTTTTTTGTGCATTGTCGCCCAATGCTAGGCCGCATTTTATACCTCCTGCCAGGTTACTATCACTGCCGGCCACTGTGGCTCAGACGCAGACCACGCAGCCGCCCAATGTGGGCGGATTTTTCTCGTGTCTACCCGCTACGCGGGCGGGATATCCTCCAGTTGCGCTGGCGATGACATCCCGGCCGAGTCGGGCCGTCGCAGGGCCTCCCACGGTGGCCGAATATTTCCTTCCGGCTTGGCTACGTTGGGGGTTATACCGCCCCGTCCCGGTCGCCAGAGCCCCATTTCCGGTGTACCGCCAAGGCGGCGGAATGGCCATCGGTCCGCTCCGTGAACTTTTCCACCAGTTGGCGCCGCTGGCATACCTGGACTCTTTGAAAAGCGGCAGGATTCCGCCTCCTTGCCAAGGAGTCTCCAGCAGCAGCGCGGGATTTTATGCTATAAACTCTACAGCGATCGATGGCTGCAGCTCATAGCATTGAGCTTCTGTCCTGGTGTAGGGATGGTGGCGCTAGTGTGCTCATATTGCAATGGGCAGTTTTTGTAGTGCTGCCAGACCCCTGAGGTGCAGCTGCTTCACAGCACTGGTCAGCTGTTTCACAGCACTGGACAAACGCTGATTCAGCGATCAGCTGACATGACCAGCACAGTATGTGGGGGCGTCCACATTTGTCAACAACGAGAGAGAGCAGAAGACGGAAGAGAAAGCAGAAGAGAAATTTTCGGGAACTAAGGGATCCCCTCTTACCCCTGGCCATCACCGCTCTCGCCGGTTCCATGGATCGCATAGGAGCCCTCAGCGGGCCTCAGAAGCCGAGCCTCGACGGGTGAGTCCTGAGACTACTCTCAGAATGCGTCCTTAAGGCTGCTAACACCTTTTTCCCCTAAGGGCTTTACCGCAGCGCGTAGTTGTCGACGGAGCTCCCCGCGCAGGCAACCGTTCGCCGCGGCTTCACACACAACCTCCTCGGTGGCGTCGTGCATGTGTGTGTGTGTGTGTATGGCGCGGTTCGCGGCAGTGGCAAGGCCTGCACCGTGTTTTGCGGGAGCTCGCACTTGGCGGGATTTCAAACAAGGCTTTTGCGGCGTCACTTAGCCCGTATTTTGTTAAATCGTCTCTGTCGAAGGTTGTTGGTGGTTTATTTCACAGGGGTTTTTATTTCACTGGCGGGAACGCACATGTCTATACTCGGCGAATAGCAGATCCTGCTCGCTATCGTCACTCGCTTAAGCTCTGGTTCCGTGAGCCAGTTCCGTGTTATCGAATCCAGCTGGAACTTTTCTAGCTTGACATAGCACGTTAACATGCGTTTAACAGGGTTCATGGGTTGGCTAACCTAATTTAAAAATACCCTAAATCCCAAATTAACACTAACTCTTATATTCTATAGCTTAATAACTACTATTTATATATATGATTAAGGCTATTATTATTATTTACATATGTACATAAGAAAAATGTTGTGGCCCATGTAATGATGCACTACGGCCGAGATGATCCTCAGCGGCCCAGAGTCCCATCCAGAAACATTTATTTTTGGAAACGCCAGGTCATGGAGTTGCCGTTTCGTACAGAGATTTTTGGGTGTGGGTATTGCCGGCGGCCCTTGAAATTTGGCAGGCTTTACCACACGCACACGCACATATATCTACACGCACGCGCCCCTTACCGATTCCTATTGCCCACGCTGGGCGGGACGAAACTGCCAGCTCTGGAGTCCCAGCAGCCGGACCCTCCACTAGAGTCTGGAGACGTGGCTCTGGAGTCCCAGCAGCCCGCTCCCGCGCCCGCAGCCCCTACCTAAAACCACGGCCTGGAGTACCCAGCAGCCGCGGCCGGCGGCTCCGCCTGGTGTATCCACCGGCGGGCTGCCTCCCCACTACCCCGTGACTCGCGGTAGCCCGCGTTCCGCCCGGGCTAATCCCTGCGGCGGCTCCCCGAGATCAGGCTAGAGAGGTTAGGGAAAGGTAATGAATTGGCCGACATTTAATCTGCTTAAATTATTTACATTTATTTGTTCCATGTTTTCTCCGTGTTTGCCTAGCTTATTCCCTATATTCTGAGTTGTCCCTAGCTCACGCACACGCCGTGATTTTGTATAATTGGCCGGCGGCCGTGCTCACCCGTTATCGGTGTGTCGTCGTCTTAGTCGTGTTGTCTTAGTGTGTCGGGTTCTTTTCTCTGCTGGTTTCACTTGCACTTTTAGGAAAACTTGACTTCTCAATTTGGTGGGTCCACCGCGAGTGATCTTAATTTTAATTGTCTCCTCGCCCGTGACCTAATTCTGCTGGTATGCCGCGGCAGCGCTGCCGTGATCGATGGCACGCGCTGTTCCGCATTCCATGCATTCTTTGTCTTCCTTCTCCCTTTGACTGCAGCTCGCAGGTGGCCGCTGCGAATTCCGCTGCTGCTGCGAATTCCTTTCGCACTCTTCTGCCGCTGCCGGCGCAGTTGGCTCTCTGCCGCGATCGTGGCTCGGCGAGCCCCTCTGCTGGCCGCTGATTGGCTGGTCCAGCGCTTCGTCTCCAGAATGCGGCTCTGCCGGCCCATCCTGGTCCTCGTTGTTCCATGTTGCTGGCCGTGGCGGCCGACGATGTTGCTGGCGGCGGTGGCCAGCGATGTTGCTGGCGGTGATGGCCAGCGATGCCTTTTCCTAGCTTTTAACGCCTAACTCCTATCCTAGCTAATACCTAACTCCTAACTTAACTAAATATACAACTTATTACTACGACTTAACCCTACTACTTAAATACTACTATATACATCAATATACAAAAATGTGACATCGTCACACCCCCCTTTACGTCCGGGTGGGGCGAAGGGTGACGCGCACCTGGCCGCGCAAGTTTATCTGCACCCTAAATCGCTGGTGCTGCTCCTCGTCGAGATACCTCCAGGTGCGGCGTCCTCGCAGGGCCAGTCGGTCCTGGATCCGCTCTATTAGCCCTCGCGGTAGCCTGCCCGAGGGGGTTGCCCAGTTGGGTGGGGCGAAAACCCACGGTTCCTGCACTGGAGGGGCGTTCCAGCGCCTCTCCTCCTCTTCTGACTCGTTTGGCGAGTCCGCCCAAGGCACCTCTCGCCGTGGTCGAGGCTGCGACGGCGAGTCCTGCGGGCCCTGTACCACCCGGCTGGTCCGATACAGGATTTCCTGCGCCGCGGGCGTGGTGCCCCACAAGGGTCCAGGCCCGAAGAACAAATCCCTCCCCGGTGTTGGCGGGCGACTGGGTGGCGACTCGTAGGGGTCGAGCGGCCTTACCTCCGGCGTTGCGGCCCTTGGCGGCGTCGTAGACCGTGGTGGACCCGGGCTGTGTGGCCTCGACCTCGGCGTGAACGGTCGGAACTCGTCACTCCACGGGCTGTACGACCTTGATCCCGGCGTGCGAGGCCGGAAGTCGTCGACGCGTGGGCTGTACGACCACAGGGGCAGCGCCGGATCGGTGTCCTCCACCGGGGGCAACCCGTCGTCCTCGCCATCTGTCGTCCACTGGCCCATCGGTGATGGCATGCGGGGACTCCCGCCTCCGTGGTCGCCGAGCTCCGGGTTCTCCTCGTCTCTCGTATCGTCGGGCGAGTCCTCCTCGTCGTTGATTGTCCACGCCACGATCGGGGGCGGGGAGAGTGGACTCCCGCCGTACTCCCGTCTCCGGCGTTGTTCCTCGGTGTGCTCCTCCTCCTCGTCTGGCGAGTCTGGGCGTGGTGGGGCAAACAGCTCCCGCTCGCTAGCCTGGCGAGGGGGCGTGGCGCTGTTTCGCCGAACGCCAAACCGGCCGTCTGGTGCCACCTCCTCGTCCTCCGAGTCCTCGGTGGCGGGCGGTGGCCCGGTTCGTGCACCGTGTCCGGCGTCCGATGCGCAGGGCACCAATAGCGGCGGTCCCGCGCGCAAGCGTGGGTCGGTCAGTGGGGCCGGTCCCACATCCACGTAAAGTGGCCGCACGACCTCCGTGGGACGTGGTCGTTCCCGCGGGTCGTCTCTCGGGGCCGGTTGTCGCCGCTCGTCGCCGTAGAGCGCCGCAAAGTGCTCCTCTACGGCTCGCTCCATCCCCCGCAAGTCCCTCCGGGCCGGAGAGACTCCCTCCTGCGCGCTCGCTGCTTGGTGGCGGCAACAGCTGCGCTGTCACTCCGACGCGAGTGAGTGGCCGGATTCGGGGCCACTCGAAGATGGGGAGTCCTCTTCCTCTTGTTGGTTCCATCTTGTCTGTGGGGTGTAGAAAATATGATTAGCTTTGTATACTTTCCCTAGCCCCTACCTATCGGTGTGTCTTCCCTAACGGCTGGATTTCCCTGGCCGGCCCTAACACCCTACAATTTCGTGTATGTTTCTTTCCCCCGGGTGCCTTGCCCCGGCGGGCGGAGTGTTGGACAGGCGCACCTGTCACCAAGTGACTCCGTGAATCTTTGGCCCTTGGCCTGTTGCGAGGCTATTTAAGCCTGTTCCTCCGTCATGGAGTCTTCTCCATCGTCCCGGATGGTTTCTTCTAGTTGTTCCTCGTTTTCCGTGTCCTTCTCGTGGTGGTATGGCTTCAGCTGATTGAGGCTGGCGGTCCGCCGTCGTCTACTGCCGGGTATGTGCAGCTGCACTATGTTAGGCGATGGAAACTTGGCCACCTTGAACGGTCCATCATATTTCGCTGCCAACTTTGCTGCAAATCCTTCAGCCGCGTTTGATAAGTGGTGGCGCCGCACCAATACCAGTGATCCTACCGGCGGTCTCCAAGTCCGTCGGCGAAGATTGTAGTGGCGACTCTGATCCGCGGATGCGCGATCAGCGTTGTTCCTAACAACCTCGAAGATATTCTTCAGCCGCTCGCCACGCTCCGTTGGGGTTATCTCGGGGGTTCCTCGTCCCGGCGTAACCTCGTCATAAAGTGTGTGCGGCAGTCGTGGTTCCCTTCCTTGAACCAGGAAAGCTGGGCTGAATCCCGTCGTGTCAGAGATACTACTGTTTATTGCCAGCGATATTTCGGGCAATAATTGGTCCCACTCGTTCTGTGCGTGCCCGTCTAGATACTGCGCGATCATCGTCTTGATCGTCCGGTTGGCCCTTTCCGTGGGGTTTTGCCTCGGTGTGTATGGGGCCGTATGCTGAAGTTCCATCCCCAGCATCTTGCAGAAGTTCCGGAACGATCTTCCCGTAAATTGAGTACCGTTGTCGCAGACGAATACCCTTGGCACGCCGAAACGGCTCAGGGTCCGTTCCCTAAATGCGCGCTCTAGCTGAGTTCCTGTGGCCTTTCGTAATGGTATCAACTCCACCCATTTGCTGAAGGAGTCCAAGAAGACCAGGAGCATCGTGTTTCCTTGCTTTGACCGAGGCAAGGGTCCGACGAAATCCGCGCACAAAACGTGGAATGGCTCCTCCACTTGCCGGGTGAACATTTTTCCCGCCGGCTTTTCCTGGCTGACTTTGAACCGTTGACAGCTCAGGCAGTGGCGTACGTAGCGGGCGACATCTCGAAAGAGTCCCGGCCAGTAATATCGTTGGGCAACTCGATTGCTCGTCTTTCGAATTCCCAAGTGTCCAGCGGTGGGCGTGTCGTGATTCTCCTGTAGAACCCGATGGCGATAATCCGCTCCTACACACAGCTTCCATGGTGTGTACTCCTCCTCCTGTGGCCGTAGCCCGATGCGGCGATAAAGTTGTCCGCTTTCTTCCCTGTAGTCCGGGTACTTTGCCGGTTCCGTCCGAACTTTCTTCAACATCCTTGTGAGCCACTTGCAGTTTGTTCCTTGTACCTGTGCCTGCTGCGCTACGGGCAGCGGTTGGCGTGAGAGAGCGTCGGCCACTAAGTTTTGGGCTCCTCTCCTGTAGTGAACATCGTACTGATACTGTTGTAGCTCGAGTGCCCAGCGTGCGATCCGTCCAGTCGGGTTATCGATGGAGTTCAGCCACTTCAAGGCCTGATGATCCGTGATAACTTCGAAACGGTATCCTTCGACGTAACAGCGCATCTTCCTGATGGCCCATACGATGGCGAGACATTCCTTCTCCGTCACCGAATAGTTCCTTTCTGCGCCGTTTAGGCGGCGGCTGGCGTAGGCCACCACTCGTTCCTGTCCCTCGATGGTCTGTGTCAGAACGGCTCCGATGCCGTATTCGCTGGCATCCGTTTGTAGCACAAACTTCTGTTCGAAATCCGGACAGACTAAGACGGGTGCCTCCGTTAGCTTAGTCTTCAACTCCTGGAAGGCCTGATCCTGCCTCGATGTCCAGTCCCACTTTTGGCCCTTCTTCAGCAGCGATGTCATCGGTTCCACAACATCGGCGAAGTTGGGAACAAATCGACGATACCAGGAAGCGATTCCCAGGCATCTCCGAAGTTCCTTCAGGCAAGTTGGCGGCTGCAACTCGCGGATCGCGGCCACTTTGTCCGGGTCCGTATGAATCCCTTCTTCGCTGATTACATGCCCCAGGTAGGCGATGTGGCGCTGGAAAAAGTGACATTTTTCCTTGTTCAGCCGTAAGTTGGCTCTCCGTAGCCGGCGGAACACTTCTTTCAGGTTCGCTACATGTTCTTCCAGAGTCGATCCAATGACGATGATGTCGTCCAAATAGGCGAACGCGTGTGGCTCCATGTCTGGTCCTATGACCGTGTCCAAGGCCCGTTGAAAAGTCGCGGGCGCCGAGTGAAGTCCAAAAGGCATGACTCGCCAGTGGAATAATCCTCGTCCCGGGACCGTGAAGGCTGTGCATTCCCGACTCTCCTGAGCCACGGGGATTTGCCAGTATCCGTTCTTTAAGTCCAGCGTCGATATGTACTTGGCGTTTCGTAGCCGCTCCAAGATCTGGTGAATCCTTGGCAGTGGGTATGCATCCGGCACCGAGTTTTCGTTATGTTGCCTATAATCGATGCACATCCTGGCATCTCCGTTTTTCTTGGCCGCGATCACAATGGGTGCACTGTGCGGGCTTTTCGATGGCTCTATGCGTCCATCCCTGAGCAGCTCGTCGATCTGCTTATCTATCACGGCCCTCATGGCCGGATTCCGTGGGAAATATCTCTGCTTTATTGGTCGATCGTTGCGCATGATGATCCGGTGCTCCGCGATGTGGGAGACTCCGGATAGGTTGTCGAATCTCTCCAGCTCCTGCTCGAGAAATCCTTTTACCCAAGGTTCTGGGTATTCTGGCGGCTCGAGTGAATCCAGCTCCTCCTCCGGGGCGTGGTTCACTGAGTTGACGGTACCGCATAGAAGCGCGTTTGGGTCCGGCGTTTCCTCGACGTGGTCCTGAAAACGGACACGTTTCCTGGAGGTGCGAAAAGGATTTCGCTGCGCGGCGGTGGCCTCAGCCACGGGTAAAACGTGTTTCCAGCTGGTCGTCGTTGCTTCTTCGTCCCGATTCGTTGCCCGAGGCGTAGGGATCGGTGGTTGACATGGTTCCTTCTGTCTAGTGCGTGGCTGCGGCACTGGTCTCTGTGCTTGTTGTTGTTCCTGATGTGTGGCGGTTGACCCCTCCTGGGTAACCGTGCCCGATGATTCCTGCTGTCCAGAGCGTGGCTCTGCCTGTTGTTCCTCGTATATGGAGCGTGGCTCCCTCTGCTGTTCCTCGTGTATGGAGCGTGGCTCCCCCTGCTGTTCCTTGTGTGTGGCAGCCGGCCCCTCCTGGGTAACCGTGCCCGATGATCCTCGTCGTGTGGAGCGTGGCTCCCTCTGCTCAGAGCGTGGCTCTGTTGTTCCTCCTGTCGTCCCGTTGGACATCGTCCGTGTCCGTGCCCACGGCGGCATCGTGTGCTTGGTCGGCATCAAGTTGAGGGCCTGTCCCCCACACTGAATGGTGGCTCCGATTCCGCACAAAAAATCCATTCCCAACAGCACATCGTCCAGTACGTCCGTCATCACTAGCAAGATGGTCGGCGTACTACGGTTCCCGCAGTGTATAACTGCTGCCAGAGCCTTCGTCAACTCCCGGCAGGTTCCATCGGCGAGCTTGACCTGCGTCCGTATTTCCCTTGTGTTATGCGCGTTTTCCAATTTATTTGCTACGTCCTTGCTGATGAAGCTATGTGTAGCTCCTGTGTCCAGAGTGGCTACGAATCCTTGTCCTTCCATGGTGATGGCGGCTCGGATGCGCCCCTGGCGTTGCTCCAGTATTTGTTCTCCTAGTTGCTCGGGTTGGCTGGGTCCCTCGGGTGATTCCCGGTCACGCGAGGCCCGTTGCCGTTTCCCGAAGTCCGTCGCCGACAACATTCCATTGTTCGTATCTCCCGTCGTCCACAGTCCCAACAGAAAGCTATTCTGGGATTCCGGCAGTCCGCCGCGAAATGTCCAGGCTGTCCGCAGTTCCTGCATGCTTCTCGAACATTTATCGGTGCTTGACCCGATGGTGGTGGTGCCGTGCCTCGGCTCGTATTCGCGTTCCTTGCGTTCTGATGTGGTGCCGGCTGCTGGCGTGCCGTGCGATCTCCATCCATGAGGATGCTGGCAGCGGGCGGTGCCCGTGTATCTCGGTGATTCCTTGCTCGTCCGTCCCGACTGCGGGTCACTTCGTAATCAACTACCAAGTGAGTCAGTTCCGCCAGTGTACGAAAGTCCTGTCTCCTCGTAAACAGTTGATATTCTGGCAGCATGTTATCATAAACACGCTCCAGCTCACGCTCCGGCGTGAATCCTGCCCGGCGCATCTGTAGGCGCAGGTCTACCAAGTATTCCTTGAAAGGCTCGTTCTGTCTCTGAAAATGGGTCCTGATTTCGTCCTCCAACCGCTGATAGTAGCGCGGTGGCAAGAAGAAATCCAAAATTCCTGGCGCACTTCTGCCCAAGTGGCATCCCGTAGTCCGCTGGTCCTGTACCAACTCTCGGCGCGGCCAGTTAAAAGTACTACCAGAGCCGTGGCTAAATACTTCCGGTCGATCCGGCAGGTATCGGCTCGTTCCTCTATGTGCTCAATGAAGCTGAGCGGGTCCGTAGTTCCATTGAAGGAGAGTCCCCATTTCATCATCCGATCTAGTAGGGCGGCTCCCGGGTCCCCTTGATAATTCATTGTTCGCGGTGGGTCCTCCGTCTTTGCCGGCAGGCGTCGTCCTGCGGCTGGAGAAGTGCTTCGTGGCAGCAAAAAGGTAGGTGGTGCCGTCGGCGCTGCAGCCCCTGGTGAATTTCCTTCTGTGTCCACGTACATCGGCGAAAGTAGCTTCGCATCCCCGGTAGGGGCGTTCCCAAAGTTCCTTTCTAATTCATCGAGACGAATTCGTACTCCTTCGTCGTGGTCCGGTTGCCTTGCGAAATTTATCAGTCGCGATCGCTGTTCTTCGACGGTGCCTCCGCGTTCCAATCCGAATTCTGAGAGGATGGTCTCCAACTCCAACTTCTTCCTGTAGCTAATCCAAGTGACTCCCATGTTCCTTGTCTTATTCCTCTAGTTTCCGATGTGTATGATTTCCTTCGCTGTTTCCTTGGTATTTATTTCCTTCTGCTCGTGGTGTCTGCTTGTCGTTTATTTTTTTTTTTGTTTAATCCTCGTCGGTGTTTCTCAGTGTTAATTGTTTTATTTTATTTTATTTTATTTATTATGTTTATTTATTTATTTATTTTTTATATTTATTTACTGTTGATTTTATTATTATTTATTATTTATTATTTTATTCTTCCCCGGTATTTTGTTTTACCGACGTTATTTTAATTCGATGCTTCCTAATCGATGTTTCCTACTCGATGATTCCTTAACGATGATTCCTTGACGATGATTCCTAACCGATGTTTCCTAATCGGTGATCGATGATTAACGATGATTCCTATTGACCGCGCGTCTTGATTTATTTTTATTTTGTTTTCGATTATTAATTTTTAATTTTTATTATTTTATTGTTTATTATTTATTTATTATTTTATTGAAGACCGAATTTATTATTTATTGTCTTCGAGACCGAAGTTATTTTTGTTATTATTATATTCGAGGCCGAATTTATTTTATTTTATTATTTATTATTTATTTTCACTTATTTGATTAACTATGCTTCGTTTGATTTTTCTCTGCTGTCCTTGTGTTATCCTTGTGTTTATCCTTGCTTGAAATCCTTGCTTGTGTTTTATCCTTGCCTAGTATCCTTGTGTTATTTTTATCCTTGCTTGAGTTTTTTTTCTTCGAAATTTTCTTCCCGATGTGTTCTTTGCGAAAGAGTATTGCTGAGTGTCATTGCTAATCAGAGGGCCAGTATATATATTTGGTCCCTGCCCTGATGGCAGCGCAACCAAGAGCGTATGTACCCGTCGCGTGATCTGCACGTGCAGTGCTTGGTTTGGTTTCGTTCTGCTCTGCCGGCGTCGGCAGAGGCAGCAATGCAATATTTCTTTTCTTCTTTCCTATTGACAAAAATGCGAATCTCGCTGCCTACTTTTGACGAGACTGTCCCTCCTGAATGGAATTTTCCTATTGTCATTTTCTCTATTCCCCTTTTTCGCTAACTTTGTCCAAAACAAGGTACCGTTTGGCGGCTGCATGTGCGTCGCAATTTCGATTTCTGGTTGCTTCTGTACATGCGTGTATGTATGTGTGTATTTTTTTTGTGGCTGCACGTGCGTCGCAATTTCTGGCACTTTCTGCCTATGCATACATATATGTATGTATACCCCTTGCTAAAAATCTCTGTTCGGCCGGTGGGTCTTTAATCCACCGTAGTAGGTATTCCTACATTCCTCCATGTCCTGGCGGTCCCTGCTCGGGCGCCATTCTGTAATGATGCACTACGGCCGAGATGATCCTCAGCGGCCCAGAGTCCCATCCAGAAACATTTATTTTTGGAAACGCCAGGTCATGGAGTTGCCGTTTCGTACAGAGATTTTTGGGTGTGGGTATTGCCGGCGGCCCTTGAAATTTGGCAGGCTTTACCACACGCACACGCACATATATCTACACGCACGCGCCCCTCACCGATTCCTATTGCCCACGCTGGGCGGGACGAAACTGCCAGCTCTGGAGTCCCAGCAGCCGGACCCTCCACTAGAGTCTGGAGACGTGGCTCTGGAGTCCCAGCAGCCCGCTCCCGCGCCCGCAGCCCCTACCTAAAACCACGGCCTGGAGTACCCAGCAGCCGCGGCCGGCGGCTCCGCCTGGTGTATCCACCGGCGGGCTGCCTCCCCACTACCCCGTGACCGCGGTAGCCCGCGTTCCGCCCGGGCTAATCCCTGCGGCGGCTCCCCGAGATCAGGCTAGAGAGGTTAGGGAAAGGTAATGAATTGGCCGACATTTAATCTGCTTAAATTATTTACATTTATTTGTTCCATGTTTTCTCCGTGTTTGCCTAGCT